>CM066728.1:80159851-81409851 GCA_033961575.1 Aselliscus stoliczkanus | reverse complement strand
ATCTAGTAAAAACAAATAAACCAAAAACTTTCTCAAAATGGGAATAAAAGAATTTGAGCATTCTGAGTCAAGAACATACATATATTATTTAACATACATATATAAGGGCATTAAAAAATTGTAATAAATAACTACCTATCAAAAAAGGGCAAATTATGAACTATTGTTTTGAATACAATATTCTCATTATATATTTATTAAATTTACTCAATTGGTTTCTAAACAAACAAGTTTTGACTAAAATTTTCTCTTACAGTAGACAAAATAATTGGTATTTAATTTCTTGAAACAGCCTTATTACATTTTAAATAATACTTCAATGTATAGTTATATATTCTTTATAACTATAAATGCTTTAAAAACATAGATCCAAGAAAGAATATAGAGGATGTTTGTTTCTCTGACCTATGCTTCAGCAGATTAAAAAATTTATTATCATTCGATAATAATGACAGGACACTGAATTTGTAAGTCATGGCAGAGAAAGAGTAGTTACATGAAAACGAAGCTTGTCTAGCAATTAATTGAATTCACCTTACTTCCACATGAGGCACCATGTTGCTTTAAGAGGTAAGTAGAAGGAAGCTTTTCTCCTATATTACCTTAGACCTGATCTCCTGAATCAATGAGACTATGAAATCACTGTTTGGAATTGCAGTTTAAGGAGAGAATTTGAGGTAATGCCCAATTCTAATTTATATTTATCTTTCATATTTAGGGACTGTAGTTTCATATCAACAATATACCTTAGTTTTAATTCCATATGCCTGTTAATTTATTTACTTTATACTCTCTAGATTTATGAAGTCCATAATTCTAAGCTTAGTTTTGAGATTTTGGTAGCTCCCAATCTTTTAAAATTTATTTGTCATTAATAGATTTTCTGAGTTCTCCACTTCACTTAAACCAATCTGCTTACATGCTCTTTCCTTTAGAAGAAGACACATCACTTTTAATTTTTGCTAAAACTATCCTTAGGAAAGAGTGACCCAAGATCAGAGCTTGTCAACTAAACCCTACACTTTCTTCAATATCCTTTTTCCAGCAGGGCTTCCCAACCTACTTCATGTTTGTGGCATTTATAATGTTATCCTACATCTCTTGCTTTCTCTGCTAGAATTACAGCCACTCAAGAGGGAATCTATGTCATATATTTTGCATCACAGCCCCTTCCTAATGAAGTATGAATATAGTGAGTGCTTAATGAAGCCTGCGTTTCTTCATACGTTATCTCTGTCTCTTTCTATAAAACTAATGCAAGCATGATGGAGAGGAAAGGATGATTTATATAGAATTGCCTATGGCTTAAAAATATTCAGCGTGGCTTCTATACTGTTTAATGAAAAATATAAGCAATACCACGAATGAAGAACACATATCAATTAATCCCCATCTATGGTAGTTATAGTATTGGTAACCATTATTTCTGGTTCTGTGCCTTCCAGGAATGTAGTAGGATTGCATTTCCTGGCCATTTTATGGTTGGGAAGGATGATAGCTCTGGCCTGTGAGTTGTGACTGAAGGTGTCACCTGGCCAGAACATTTACTTGTAGGTAAGAGTATAACTTCTCTTCCCCTCTAGATCAACAGCTGGTAGCATATGAGGTAGTGGCTGCTCCATCAGCCAGTCTGTCATGAAGAGCCCAATTCCCCAATGAACTCTGAATGGGAGGGTAGCAGGAGTGAGAAATGTCTTTGCTGTTTAAAAACCCTGAGATCTGAGGATTACTTGTTGCCCCAGAAAAAATTTAACCTAGCTCATGTATCACCTTTCCTCCATTTTTAGGCCTCATATAATTAGTTTCGTATGTATTTTTCCCATTTTGGTTCATACTCTTAAAAGGATGCAAACATATATGTAAATACAGGGGGATTTTAGAATCAAAATGGGATTATAGTGTTCTCTTTGATTTGCAGATTTCACAACATATGATTATATTGTATACGTTCCATTTTGATTCCACCTAAAAGGTTTTGTATAAAATAATTGAGATATTTAATAATATTGAGAAATGCTAATTTTATAATTAAGATTGAACTTTCTTATATAATGAAAGAAAAGTTTCAGGAAATTTATGTCTTTTGTAAAAATTGTTGTCAATTTAGGAAGATAATTCTATTTATAATTAAGGTTAATATACACATAGCATTTATTTTTTTCTCACTGTGTTACAGTCTTTCCTAATTTGGATTCTTTGTACTTTGACATATACCAAAAATAAACAAATAAACAAACAAACACACAAACAAAAACACAGGGAAATGTAACTATAAGAAAACCTTTATACAAGTTTTGAGAATTATGTCTACTAAACAAAAGTGTTTACAATAAAACACTAATTAACTTTTCATATTTTGAGGCTATATAATTTTACCATTTTAATCTATTAAAGTTTTGTATAAATGCTAGATTATTTTATAAATATTTGCTTCTAATTTCACAAGTATAAGTAAATGCTTTATGTTGTCAAATCAGACAAAGCAAATATTGTTTTAGTTTTGGGAACTGAGTATGTTGCCATACACATTAAGGTCGGTGTATGTGTGGTGACTTGAAAAGTCCCCGATCCTAGTATACAAAAATTTCAAGACAAGACCTAGATTTAAAATAATTTAAGAATAAGAGATTATATAATTAAGTGCTAATCATGGGTACTCATGATATTTTAAAATAAAATTCTTTCACATTTTAGATAAAACTTCATCTTCCAAGAAGGAAAAGCAAGATGATGTAGCTTTTATGGGGGAGGGGCGGAAACAACTTTCAAGAAGACGAATTTTCTGAAACTTTGTTTATAACATGGTTTCTTTAAATATGCAGTATCTTAGTACATAGTCTATATGGAATGGTAAAATCAATTGTTATTAATTATTGTTTTTTTGTGACTTAGGTGATCCAAACATAACTGAAAACTTTAATTTGCAAGCTTATTATTTCTTATTATCTATAGAAATAATTAAAATTATAAAAATATATAATTTCAGTCATCGTTTACCATTAGTTGCGTGGTACCTAATATTAAGATATATTTATATATAAATTATTTTTATGTTATTAAAACAAACATGCATATCCAATTACCAGGATATTTTTGGCTGTTTACTTTACGATACTACATGTTTTTATCCATGAGAAACACAGAAAGACAGAAGGCATTTCAGAGTATAAACACTTTTTCTTATGTCAATCATTTAAAAAGTAACTTATATGACAAAAATGGTTTTATAAGAATATGGCCTCTGCCCCAGCATAATATGTTCAAATTCACAGGGAACGATGTCTAACAAGAATAAAAACCTTCCTGGATATTGTAGAAAGCTAATCAAGTTCACTGATGAAGAACATTGCCTAATTCCAGAGGACACATAAACTCAGTGAGGGGAACTTTACTTGGATTTTTATTTTTGATCAATGAAAGTATAACCTCTCGGCTGCAAAGACATGCAATCATCCAAGCTAATGAAGGGTCTTAGAGGCAGAGAGAGATTCAAATAGGATGCTTTCACTATTTCTTACAAAATATTTCTTGCAGAAAACTACCACCAAAGAAATTGCTTTAATAGTGCCCAAGTACTTGATCACTTTTTTTCAAAACATGTTTTCCTTAGGTGTAAAGTTTAGTACACTCTAATCAAATGAAAGAAATAGGCTTAAAGACTAATTCTTTCAATTGCCAGAAGTCTGTCTAAAAAATCACCTGGATGTCAAAACTCATATTGTAGGAAGGAAAGGTTTTCCTTTAGACACAAGTGGATAGATAAGTCATAAGCAGGTAAAGAATTTCTGGTAGGAAAAAAATGATGTGTCAATAGGATAAGTATCTCTACATACAACGTTATTTATATGTCCTTGTTAGGAGCTGAATAAACTTACTACAAGGGCTACATCACATGGGGAACAAATGATGGAGTCTTTTCCAAGGCAGTTTAGTTACATTTGAATATTGGAACAAGAAGTCGTATAAGTACCATTTTTAATGTCATATATAGATATGTATATATATATATGTACATATATCATGTATTCTCATATTACATGTACATATATTATATAATCTCATGAATATATATAATGAATATACATAAATGTAATAAACATGAATCTTATATATATATATATCATGAAATTCAAATTATCTCTGCTGATTATTCAGTCATTTAGTTCTTAATGAAAATAATAATTATGAGGCCTGTTTATACACATCTACTGTATCAGCAAGTATTGATAGGGTTACATTATCTTATTTAATCCTCCCAACCACCTTAAATGATTTGTTTTTTTCAATTTACACATAGTGAATTTGAGGCTCACACAGTTTAAGCAAAAGGTCCAAGGTCACACAGCTAGTAAATGGCAAAGCCAGTATTGATAATAAAGATGTTTGGTTTCCAAATCTATATTTATTCCACTGTGTCACACTGAAGCTAATTCAATGTCAAGGTAAACATGCAGCAATAATAGAGAGGAATTATTTTTTATTGAAATAGCTGACACTTATTGTGTAAGCATTATGTGCTGGAGACTTAGAAAAAATATTTTCTAATATATTATTTAATTCTCCCAATACCCCCGTATTATTTTCAACATTTTAAAATAAAGAAAAAAATATGAGGAACAGAGAGGTTAGGTCACTTGCCCTATTACATGACTAGAAAGTACTGGAGCTGTGATTAGATCCAAGGCAGACAAAAGCTAGAGTCCACAGGATGATTTTAAGTGAAGTTAAGATTTTGGGTATGAACCCAAGAGAAAGAGGGTCTGAGCAAATACATTTTATTATATTTTTTTACACCAGTAAGTGTACCAACTATATAGGTAGCTGTCTCAAAATCCCACTACACTTTCTCTGACCAGATTGTAGCAAAACAGTATAATGTCGACTTAAATGTTGTTGGTTCTTTATGATCAATAACATTATGCAGAACTCAAGTCTTTAGACCAAAATGATGGTGTTCTGTTTTTGTTTAAGTGCTCCTCTAAAGGTTTAATATTTTTAAATACACTGAACTGACAGAAAAAAAAATGAAGGAGGAGAAAGAAATTCTGCAAAGACTCTTAACAGGGGTTCTTTAGTGTACAAACATAGGAGGAGAAGTGGAGAAGCAAAAATAACCAAAAGCTCTGTGGCAGGTGCCTGAGTCAGCAAAGTAAAAAGTGTTTTGATGGTTAATTTTACATGTCAACTTAGCTAGTCTATCATATCCAGTTATTTAATCAAACATTAATTTAGGTGTTGTGAAGGTATTTTGTAGATGTGGTTAACATCTATAATCAGTTGACTTGAAGTAAAAGAGATTACGTTTGTATTGTGAGTGCACCTTATCCAATCAGCTGAAGGAAGAGGAGAAAAAACAGAGGTTCCCTGGAGAAAAAGAAATTGATCTCAAGACTGCAGCATTAACTCCTGTACGAGTTTCCAGCCTGCTGGACTGCCCTACACATTCTGGACTTGCCAGCCCACAATTGCATAAGCCCTCCTTAAAATAAATGACCTAAAAATATATTTTATACATTTTAAAAATAAATCATATATATTATATGATATATATCTTTTTAAGATATATATCTTTTTATATATATATATATATATATATATGCACATATATCTCATGCTATTTTTTTTTTCTGAAGAAACTTGATGGACACAAGTATTTAATTTAATCATTCTAAACTGCAAGGGCATTAATGCCCTCAATAATAGTGTATTTGGAGGACACAGCCAACTGCAGATAAGTCTATGTCACAGTACCTGCCATCATCTGTGAAACCCAATGGCTGGATTCAAAATAACCTGTTCAAAAATTTAACTTATGTTATTTTCAGAGCACTGACCCCATTTTGACAAAAAACACATTTTGATTTGGCCATTGTCAATGAGGGTACAACTTGATGATCTGTGGTGCTTGGGGAAAGTTTCTTTGATCAAGGGTGTATTTTTGGAATGTTTTTATTTTTCTATAATACGGAAGCAGACTATAGATACATTTTTTTTTCTTATGGTAAATACTTTTCATACAAATGGATCTAAATGACAAAAATGAAAATACTAAGATTTGAAAAATTAGGGCCTTATAACAACTTTTATTAAGATGATCTTGACCATTACCTAAGTTAAAATGCTAACAATCTATTTGATCTATTTGTTATGTTAAAGTATTGCGTAAGCACCACTTTCTCTGCTACTATTCAAATTTCAGGAAGCCTGGATTAATATTAAAATGTTTTATTCTGCAATTTTATGGAAATTATAATGCAAATGATTTCTCTACAAAAATTAGTTAATATGAATTCACCATGGAAATTTTAATTAATAAATTTAATTTTAATAACAAAATATTTTCTACATATTCATTTTGAATATGAACTATTACATTAAACAAAAAGAAGATATAACCTAAATTCTTTCTCCATATTTGCAAAACTAAATGGCCTATTTGTTTAGATGATCCCATCAATGACTGTAAATTAACGTTATAATTAAAAATCAATGTGAACAAATTATTTGATGCATAGGGTAGTGCTAATAATTAACTTATGAAGCAATACAACAATTAGTAAAAAAAAAAAAAGTTATTTCCTATATTTCATGATGGCTTCAAGTAGAATTACATTTCTTATTTTAAAAAGGAACAGCAATACAACCATAGTCTCATCACAAAAGGAAAAAAAAAATTCATCAGTAAAGAGTATTTAATTATCAAAGAATAATGAACCAATTGCACATTTACAAAGTGTTCTTGTAAGTCAGATCAGTGAAGTAAGAGAAAGAAAAGATGTCTCAATACAAAGTCATAAACAGTCACTGTCCAGCGCTGGGTTGAACCCAGTGTCCCTTCAATTTATTTAAGATGAAACCCCAGATTAGAGTGCCCTAACAACAAAGTCAAAGTTAATTAGTCTTAACTAACAGACAAGTAGTAAACTGCTTGAGGTCAGCTCCACCCTCAAGAAAGTGGACATTAGTGAGAGGTTTAAAGCAGTGTCTGTTTTTATAGGCAGTGCAGGAAAAGGCTAAGCCAATAAAATGTAATGGTTCCAGTCTATATTTTAATAGGACCCTCCAAAGGACCGAGCACTACCCTGAGCTTTAGAGGTAAAGTCTTGCAATGAGTTAAAAATAATAGGTGAGCAAAGCAAATTGTTATTTAACTTTTATCCTGAGCACTGAATGTAACAAGCCAATACCACGAGTCAAACACATGCCAATCATTGGCTTTTTGGGGCAGGACCACTCACGTATTGGGCCATGTAGAGACCCCAGGAACTACCTTGAGGCTCGCTCAGTTTGCTCAGTGGATAAATCATAGGAGGCCCCCATTCGTCTGTGTTTGGAGGGAGAAGGAAACACTAATCTAAGAATCTTGGGACGCTATTGGGAAATGTTAGGCTTGAGCAGCTGTAGTCAATTATGGCTTCATTTTCTCTCCAGTCGTCTTTGGTTGCATGCCATAACTGCACAGGGCATTGAGGTTTATGGCTCTAAAATAGCCTTGTCATTTTGTGAAGCCTAACAGAGCAAAGAGGTTTGATAAATGGTTAAAAAAAAAATGTTACTTAGAAGGCCACTTCAATCAGATTAGTTTACTGTTTTTTTGTGTGTTTTTTTCCCTCCAGAATTCCAATGGTCTTCAAACATCTAGTAAGGAACATTGATGGCATCAAATTGATAAGCAAAATAAAAGCTTAAAAACAATCCATGTCTTGCTTTGTTTACAAGGTGTTTGTTTATGCTGCATACTATGGTAAATTAACCCAAGAATTGATATATTTAGTTTATTCTTAGAAAGGGCAACCTGAGACACTGGGGCAAAGATGTTATAAATCGGTCACGCAGATATGGGCTGCAACTCGCAACAGCTTCAACGTTTTCATTTTACTTTCAGCAAAAAATACTAATGATTTGTTATACTGCCATATTTTTCATTTATGTCATCACTTAATATACAAGACAAAATGTTATAAAATAATGTATCATTCATGTATTCAGTGCCCATAGGCCCAACAGCTGATACACAGTATTGAATACTTAGAATGGGAAAGAAAGATGGAGATGTCTATTAAGAAACAGTCACTGCTTTATAGACTCAGTTATTTAACTTAATATTAAGCATCCATGTCTAAACAAGTTTCAATTTACTGAGAAAGAAATAATGTGAAATTCTGGAAGCCAATGGCTTGAAAACATTCTACTAATATGCAGCAAGCTCCAGGAACAACAGGGCATTTTTCCACTGGTGTTCAATGTAATTGCAACAGTGATGGGATTCAGACTCTCCTTCCCATGAAATTTGTCTTTCATCCAATCAACGCAAACAACTAATGCACTGTAAGGTATATTATATCCCATCCACTTCCCAATAAAGTCAGTGGTGTCCAATCAGACACCTATTGTTAGCAGAGAATCTGAAATTGATACAATCATCACATTGATCCAAAGTTGTCAATCATCCTACACATGTACTCCCTTCTTTCTCTTCCTCAGAATTTATAGGTTTCCATGTATAATGTCTTATTTATCCTAAGTTTTAGAAAGTAATTTTTGAAATCATAGATTTTTAAAATTATTTGCAAATGCAATTTTTAAAAAGTGTTTCAAAAGTATTTTTTTCTACCTGGCCCTTCATATTTTGACAGATGCTATTACTTTTCACTGAAAACTAGTTTTACTTTAATATCTTTTAACTGTTCCTTTTTTAAAGTACTATATAAAGCCTATACAATATTATCAAATTTTGTGACTTATAAAGATATCTTGAAACTTAATTTTATTTCTGATTTTATATATATATATATATTTATATTTATATCTATATATAGATTATATATATAGATATATAGAGATATATTTATACAAAATAAATAAATTTTATATAAATATATCTCTCTATATATCTCTATATCGATCTATATCTATATATAGAGAGAATGCACTAAAAGGTATTCAATATGTAAATTCCATAAGAATTTATTCATTAAAAACTCTATATTTTCTTTTTATAAACTCCTTAGGGTTTCCAAATGAGTAGAATGAAAGCTTCTTAAAGGCAGGGACCTTAATTTTATGTTCTTTGTACATAGAATCCTAAACATGCCAGATATTTTAGAATCATGCTACATAGTAGAAGAATAAGACTTTTATGTTAAGTAAGTATCTCCTTTATTGCCACTTACTTCTGAAGATGTCTGAGTTTATTGTTCATCATGTTTGCATTTAACTTCTCACAGTTCAGGGGTGTCAGTCAGTTCCTTAAATGTCCACTGGCTGGAACAAATTAATAAATTATATATTGAAGATCTCTGTTCATAACATAGTAGTAGAATCATTCAAATACTCCTCTGGTCCTTTTTATGGTGGTGTGAGTGAATTATGCCTTTCATCTACATTCTAGCTTCCATCAAATTAACTATATATAAACATAGTTAAAAGATAATTATATACATATACATAAATATACATGTATGTATATATACATAGTAGTTTTTTTCGAGGTACATCAATTCTGTCACTGTATTACTGAAGATGGTTTTAAAACAGCGTTTTCTTAAATTCTCTTTCATGCCCAATCAAAATAACACATAATGCAAATAACACAAACATAGTTTCAAATGATATATTTAATGAAATAGATGAAGTTCACAATGATATTAAGGTTGAGATGAACATTTAAAAATATTTTGTGCTGAACTTAAGCATAAAAGTAGAAAAAAAGGATGTTGGTCAGGAATGTAAAATTTGTACATTCAATTAATTAGAGATGATTATTTGTACTGAGAGTAGAATGCATGAAATTTCTTTTTTTTAAACCTTTTTATTATTATTATTAGTTACGGAAGTACAAAACAATGCAATAATTATCTTTTTCACCCCTTACAAAGTGACTACCCCTCTCCCCTCTCCTGCCCCCCCCGATATCATACATATCTATTACAATCCCATTGACTCCATTCCCACATTATATTCCACATCTCATGACTATATATGTGTTAAATTATAGTTGACATATAATATTATTCAGTGGCAGCTTCAGATGTACAGTGTAGAGGTAAGGCCACTACACCGTCCATGAAGTGGTCTCCCTGACAAGACATGAGTCCTTCTGATCCCCTAAGAAAAATATTTACAACCTTATTGATTATATTCCCTAAACTATCTCTTCTGTCTCTGCAGTAGTATTGTAGTTATCAGTTTGTGTTGCCTCTTCCCTTCCCCTTCTCCCTCATGCCCATCCCCATCCCATCTAGTCCTCATCAGTTTTTCTTTGTGTCTGTAAGACTATTTCTGTTTACATCGCTCATTTATTCAGTTCTTTAGATTCCACATATGAGTGAGATCATATGGTATTTGTCTTTCTCTGACTGACTTATTTCACTTAACATAATGTTCTCTAGGTCCATCCATATCATTGCAAATGGTATGATTTCTTTCTTCTTTATAGCAGGGTAATATTCCATTGTGTAAATGTACCACTGTCTCTTAATGCGGTCATCTAGCGATGGACATTTCGATTGTTTCCAAGTCTTGGCTATTGTAAATAGTGCTGCAATGAATGTAGGGGTGCATAATTTTTTTTTCGAATTAATGTCTTGGGTTTTTCAGGATAAATGCCTAGGAGTGGAATTGCTGGGTCAAAAGGTAGTTCCATTTCCAGTTTTTTGAGATAACCCCCATACTGACTTCCATAGTGGCTGCACCAATCTGCAATCCCACCAACAGTGAACCGGGGTTCCCTTTTCCCCACAGCCCCACCAGCATTTGTTGTTTGTTGATTTATTGATGATAGCCATTCTGACTGGAGTGAGGTGGTATCTCATTGTGGTATTTTATTTGCATTTCCCTAATGATCAGTGAGGTTGAACATTTTTTCATATGCCTGTTGGCCATCTGTATGTCCTCTTTAGAGAAATGTCTCTTCATTTCCTCTGCCCATTTTTTAATTGGGTTGTTTGTTTTTTGGTGTTGAGTTGCATGAGCGTTTTATAAATTTTAGATATTAACACCTTATCAGATATATCATTCACAAATAAATTCTCCCATTCAGTAGGCTTCCTTTTTGTTTTATTGATGGTTTCCTTTGTTGTGAAAAAATTTTTAAGTTTGATATAATCCTACATGTTCATTTTTTCTTTTACTTCCCTTGCCCGTAGGGATGTATCAGTAAAAATATTGCTCAGGGTAATATCTGCAAATTTACTCCCCATATTTTCTTCTAGGTATTTTATGGTTTCAGGTCTTACATTTAAGTTTTTAATCCATTTTGAATTTGTTCTTGTATATGGTGTAAGGAGGTGGTCCAGTTTCATTTTTTTGCATGAGTCAGTCCAATTTTCGCAGCACCATTTATTAAATAGACTATCTTTACCCGAGTGTAAATTCTTGCTTCCATTGTCATACATTAACTGTCCATATATACATGGATTTATTTCTGGGGTCTCTGTTTTGTTCCACTGGTCTATGTGCGAGTTTTTATGCCAGTACCATACTGTTTGATTACTGTAGTCTTGTAGTATGTTTTGATGTCTGGTAACGTGATACCCCCGACTTTGTTCTTATTTCTCAGGATTGCCGAGGTTATTCGGGGTCTTTTATGGTTCCATATAACTTTTGGGATTATATTTTCTATTTCTGTGAAAAATGCCCTTGGTAGTTTGATTGGAATTGCATTGAATCTATATATTGCTTTAGGCAGTATGGACATTTTAACTATATTAATTCTTCCTATCCATGAGCATGGTAGGTGTTTCCATTTATTTGTATCTTCTTTATTTTCTTTCTTCAATGTCTTATAATTTTCTGAGTACAGATCTTTTACTTCTTTGGTTAAATTTATTCCTAGGTATTTTATAGTTCTTGAAGCAATTGTAAATGGGACAGTTTTCTTAATTTCTCCTTCCGTTAGTTTATTATTGGTATATGCAAATGCAACTGACTTCTGAACATTGATTTTGTATCCTGCTATCTTACTGAACTCGTCTATCAGTTCCAATAGTTTTTTGATGGAGTCTTTGGGGTTCTCTCTATATAGTATCATGTCATCTGCATGTAATGACAATTTTACTTCTTCCTTGTCAATTTGGATGCTTTTATTTCTTTTTTTTGTCTGATTGCTGTGGTTAGAACTTCCAGAACTATGTTGAATAAAAGAGGAGAAAGTGGACAGCCTTGTCTTCTTCCTGATCTTAAGGGGAATGGTTTTAGCTTTTCTCCATTGAATATGATGTTAGCTGTAGGTTTATCATATATGGCATTTATTATGTTGACATATAATCCCTGTATTCCCACTTTGCTAAGGGTTTTTAACATAAATGGATGTTGGATTTTGTCAAATGCTTTTTCTGCATCTATTGATATGACCATATGCTTTTTATTCTTCATTTTGTTGATGTGGTGTATCACATTAATTGATTTACAGATGTTCAACAGCCTTGCATACTAAGGATGAAACCCACCTGATTGTGATGTATGATCATCTTAATATATTGCTGAATTCTGTTTGCTAATATTTTATTGAGAATTTTTGCATCTATGTTCATCAGTGATATTGGCCTATAATTTTCCTTTTTTGTGCTGTCTTTATTTGGTTTTGGAATCAGGGTGATAGTGGCTTCATAAAAAGAATTTGGGAGCTTTCCCTCCTTCTGGATTTTTTTGTAATAGTTTGAGAAGAATAGGTTATAGTTATTTTTTTAATGTTTGATAAAATTCACTTGTGAAACCATCTGGTCCAGGGCTTTTGTTTGTTGGGAGCTTGTCGATCACTCCTTCAATTTTCTTGGTAGTAATCAGACTATTTAGATTTTCTGTTTCTTCTCAAGTTAGCTTTGGAAGGTTGTATGCTTCTAGAAAATCATCCATTTCTTCCAGATTGTTAAATTCGTTGGCATATAGTTGCTCATAGTGATTTTTAAAATTTTTTTGTATTTCTGTGATGTCTCTAGTCATTTCCCCTCTTTCATTCCTGATTTTACTAATTTGAGTCCTCTCTCTCTCTCTCTCTCTCTCTCTCTCTCTCTCTCTCTCTCTCTCTCTTTGTTTTTTGATGAACCCGGGTAGAGGTTTGTCAATTTTGTTTATCTTCTCAAAAAACCAGCTCTTGGTTTTGTTGACCTTTTGTATTATTTTTCTGTTCTCTATATCGTTTATTTCCGCTGTAGTTTTTATTATCTCCTTCCTTGTACTCCCCTTTGGCTTCTTTTGCTGTTCTTTTTCCAGTTCCCTGAGGTGTAAGGATAACCTGTTGATTTGGACTTCTTTCCTTCTTTAGGTAGGCCTACAGTGCTATGAACTTCCCTCTTAGGACTACTTTCACTGAATCCCAGAGATTTTGGGTCTTGGTGTTTTCATTTTCATTTGTCTCGAGGTATCTTTTGATTTCTCCCTTGATCTCATTTGTGACCCACTCGCTATTTAGTAGCATGTTATTTAACCTCCATTTATTTGTCAGCTTTCCGGATTTCTTCTTATAATTGATTTCTAGTTTCATAGCATTGTGGTCAGAGAAGACACTTGAAATGATTTCAATCTTCTTAAATTTACTGAGACTTGTTTTGTGGCCTAACATGTGGTCTATCTTAGAAAATGTTCCATGTGCACTTGAAAAGAATGTATGTTCTGTAGCTTTGGGGTGAAATGCTCTGAATATATCAGTTAAATCCAGCTGGTCTAATGTGTCATTTAAGGTCGCTGTTTCTGCATTGATTTTCTGTCTGGAGGATCTTTCCATTGGTGACAGTGGGTGTTGAAGTCCCCTACTATGATAATGTTCTCCATCTTTATGTCTGACAATATCTGCTTTATGTATTTAGGAGCTCCTGTGTTAGGTACGTAGATGTTTACAAGGGTTATTTCCTCTTGTTGGATCGATCCCTTTATTATTATTAAGTGTCCTTCTTTGTCCTTTATTATATTTTTCAATTTAAAGTCCATTTTAACTGATATAAGTATCGCTACTCCAGCTTTTTTCTCAGTTCCATTTGCATGAAATATTTTACTCCATCCCTATACTTTCAGCCTGAATGTGTCTTTTGATCTGAGGTGAGTCTCTTGTATACAGCATATGCTGGGGTCTTGCTTTCTTATCCATTCAGCCACTCTATGTCTTTTTATTGGAGCATGTAATACATTTACCTTTAATGTGATTATTGATAGGTTCGTATTTATTGCCATTTTGTTATTTGTGTTTCTAGTCTTTCTTAGTTAGGTTGTTTTTCTCTTCTGCTTAAAGAAGCCCTTTTAAAATTTCCTGCAAAGCTGGCTTGGTGGTAATGAATTCCCTTAACTTATTCTTTTCTGGGAAACTCTTTATGTCTCCTTCAGTTTTAAATGATAACCTTGCTGGATACAGCAATCTCACCTTTATTTTTCATTACTTTGAAAACCTCCTGCCACTCCCCTCTGGCCTGCAGAGTTTCTGTAGAAAAGTCAGCTGATAGTCTTATGGGGGTGCCTTTGTAAGTAAGTTGCTGGCTTTCCCTTGCTGCTTTAAGACTCTGTCTTTGTCCTTAACCCTTGCCATTTTCACTATAATGTGTCTTGGTGTGGGCCTGTTTGGAATCATCTCTTGGTTGGAACTCTCTGCACTTCCAGGGCTTATATTTCCCTGTCCTTTGCCAGGTTAAAGAAGTTTTCAGACATTATTACTTCAAATATGTTCTCAATCCCTTGCTCCCTCTCTTCTCCTTCTGGTACTCCAATGACCCATAGGTTATTGCGTTTGATGTTGTCCCCCAGCTCTCTTAAACTATTTTCCATGTTTTTCATTCTTTTTTCTTTTTGTTGTTCCGCTTGGGTGATCTCTGCTATCTTGTCTTCTAAGTCACTGATTCGATTTTCTGCTTCATCCAATCTGCTAGTCATTCCATCAAGTTTGTTATTTAATTCAGTAATTGTGTTCTTAAGTTCTAGCTGGTTGCTTTTCATGATTTCTCTATCTTTCTTTATATTTTCATTAATTTCCTTGAACATTCTAATAATCAGTGTTCTGAACTCTGTCTCCAATATGTTGTTTACCTCTATTTCCTCTAGTTCCACTGATTCAGAAGGTTTCTTCTGTTCTTTTATTTGGGTTGTGTTTCTTTGTCTCCCCATTCTGGCTTACTCTTTGTGCTTGCTTCGATATAACAGATAGATCCCCTAGGTCTCTCAGTCCTTTCTGGGTGAACTTATGTGGTATGTATCCTTTACATTTGAATTATTCAGTCTCCTTATTCTCCTGTGCATGTATTTATCTGAGATGTTCCTTGTGTTGTGTGTCTTCACTTGTTGAAGTTTTAGTTTTGATTACTTTTGGCTTGTCAGTAGGTGGGTTTGACTCCCAGACTGATTAGCTGTGAGGATCAGCAGTGTCTGCAGTTTATGAGCTGCTGTGAGAGCGTTGACCCCTCTGGTGAGGCTTGGACCCTTTGGGCCCTAGTACCAGTAGCAACTTCCTTTTGGGTGTGACTCTTGTATGTCATACCCAGAAATCTCTGGTTTTATCTAAAGTTGGCCTCCGGGTATGATGATTCTTATGTCTCTTTGTTTGGGCCCAGCTGCAGAGTGATTTTAGAGCAAAACAGATCAACAAAAACAACCACTGCAGCCACCAAAGGAAATGAAATGCTCTCACTTGTAAAAAAAACCATCAACCTACAATGAACTTGTACAGAAATATCAAATATACAAAAGAAGAAACAAACAAACAAAACAACTACACACAAAAAAAAGAACAGAAGAGGAAACAAAATACAATATAATATCATAAAATAAAATATAGAATAAACACGAGAAACCGAATAGCTATACCAAAAAATTAAAATTAAAAGTTAAGAAAATAAAAACAGTAAAAATAAAAATAAAAAAATAAAATAAAATTTGCAGAAAAAAGGAAAGGAGGAAAAGTATAGCAGTGAGAAGAATGAATAAAAGAAGGGAGAAAGTAAGGGTGGAAAAAAGAAGAAAAGAAAAAGAAAAAAAGAATATATATATATATATATATGTCTACACACCCACATATATGGACATATATTCACCTATATACATCCACATATATGCCTATATTAAAAACTGGAAAATGAGAATAATAAAATAGAAATAAAAACCAAAACCAACCAAGATAAGCAACCAATAAGGGGGAAAAAGAAAAAAACCAAACCAAAACAAAAAAACAAAGAAAAGAAAACTGGTGCCGGTCTTGGCTAAAGTCCACCAAGCTCTCTTCAGTTTGTCCTCTGCTGTACAAAAATTCCTGTGCGTATTGTGGGAACAGAGTAGGCCACCTGACGCCTAGCGTGATCCCGGCACTGCAGGTTTGCTGTATTTGAGTATGGTTGTGAGTGTGATTGGTAGTTTTTACAAAGTCACTGCCGTTTTGCTTTCGGCTGTCCCAAGGCAGGCTATGCCCCCAAAGGCTCAATGAGTGTCTTTGGGCACCCTTTCCATTGACAGCTGTGGAGAATGAGAGAGTTCCTCACTACCAAAAGTCAGCTGCCAGGAGTCTGTTAATTAGTGCCTCAGCAGCTGAACCTGCCCTGCCTCCCAAGCCTTGCAGGAAAGGTGGGGGCAGGGTAGGTAGTCTCACTCTGCAGCCTCTTCTGGGGCAGACATTCTTGATTCCCCTAAGCATAGGAATACCTCTGTAGTCTGCCCCTACTGCTCCATTCAGGGGTCAGTTTAAGACTCTGGCTTGGGGCGGGGGCAAAGTTTGTGGGGGTGGATTCTTATTTCTGTAGTTGTTTGTTGTGTTTGTTGTTGGTTTTTTTGTTTGTTTGTTTGTTTTTTGCTTTCTGTTCAAGAGAGGAAAAAAAAGAAAAAGAAATATTCCCAACACTGTTTTGGGCTAAGGCCTTTGCCTCATAGGCTCCAGCAGAGTTCCTGCTGCTCTCCCAAAGGGGCTGCCGGGGTTTAGGGGACTGTGCGCACCCTGCCGCGCGGCTCAGATCCCCGCTCCCTCTCTCAGAGACCTGCGTCTCCACCTGGCACATGCTGCATCTGCCCCCGCAAGTATTCTTTCTTCCCCTGCTCGCCCGGTTTCGGGCTTCTGCCTCGGAGCCTGCACTCTGTAGGACCCAGTGGGTGCAGAGACTGATCCCTGAACTGGGTGGGTGCAGGGATTGATCTTGCCCTGTCGCTGCTGGGCTCTGCACCCTGCTTCTTAGGGACCTGGGGAGCCGCGGGTGCAGCTCGTCTCCCCTCTCTCCTCCCCCACTCGCCCGGTCTGTGGCTTCTTCCTCAGACTGTGGACCCTGGCACTCTTGCTGTACTCTAGGCGGGCCGTGGGGTGCAGGGAGCGGACAATGGGAACACTCACCGATCTGCTCTCTGAAGCTCGGTGCCTCTGCAGCCACTGGTGCTGGCTGCTCCTCACACGTCTCGCCGCCTTCTTCCCCTACTTGCCTGGCCTGCCTACCTTCCAGCAATCGTTGTGTGAAACTCTTAGTTGCTCTGTGTGATGAGTAGATGTCCCTTTGAAGCATTACAAAAGTTCAAATTGTGGATATTTCCAGGGGAGAATTCAGGGAGCCCTCCTCACAGCCACCATCTTGCCCCCCAACTCCTGAAATTTCTGAAATGTCAGTCTCATCTGTGTCTCAGTGCATTCAATATTTCAAGGGGAATATCATTAAGAATGTCACTTGTTTATAATAAGCAATTCATTACAAGAGATAATTAAACCAATGTATAACATGTATATAAATACGAATGTGCTTTCTCATTATATTTATATCTGTGCCACAAATAGAAAGATAACTACCATTTCTCAGATTCTGACTTTCCCCACTCCCTGGATTCCAGTTTCTGTTGGTTACCAAAATGGTTGCTTTAATATATATATATATATATATATATATATATATCCTTATGTACACATACACACACATCAATGTGCATATCAATGACATGGAGACCAGATGCCACCCATAGGATAAATAATGCCATTGCCATTTGAGCTAGTAGGTATGAAACAGCAACAAAATTAGGTCATTAGTGTCCAGGGCTATGCACACGTGACAAAACTGTTTCACAAAGAGAAGAGTTGTAGCACCTGTTTACACAGTTGCTACTAATATTCATATATCCATTCAGTAAATCATATGTAAGCAGATGGATGAAATTTGAAACCTGTCAAAGCATAATTTCTCAATTGCTTTAAATAAAACGTTCCTACAGTTGGTGGAGAAGCAATTAAATGTGTGCTATATTCATTACCATTTTTCAGTGTCACAGTTTTCATAATTAGGAAAACTAATATGTAGGATATTCATCACAACATCACAGATTGGTACAAAATTTAATTTGCAAGTCTTCAATGGCAGTTGTAGAGATTCTAAGTATACTTAGTAACTCAAAGTCAAGTAAACGATGTCCCTCTAATGTGTCATGGTTTTAATGTGTAGATGAAAAAATACCAGACCTGGAAAATGTGTTACATAATATATTAATTGAACCTATAATTTGAATCTATATATTGAGAAGTTTATCATTTCAAGCAGGACATCCTACACTATGTCCATAAGCTCTATACTAGGTAGTGTTTCCTTTGTAGCAAAATAATAATATAATAATGTGGTTAATAGCATAAATTTAACTTTCTGTAAACTTTTCTAACTATTTCCACTTTTAAAAATATTTAATTTAGTTGTTTTAGTTATCAAATGTTAATCTTATAAAAATGACCCATAAAATCAATCTTCATGTCTTCATTACAATCTCTCTCTCTCTTTCCCTCTAACAAAACAAAATGAAAGAATATGGTACTGATGAAAACAGTAAATGATTACAATATAGAAAAACAATGGACTTAATATGTACTTTCAAAACCTTGCTTAAAATTAATTAAATATTAAATTGACCAAGCTTTGGCAAATTTAATTTAAAATTCCTTTTTCATTCCAACTACTGAGTGTATTGCTTTGGAACATAGGACATTTGCATTTGCTTTTCATGCTGTCTACACTACCTGGACTACCACCGTATGATCCTTCTCCACTTAGTGGAATAATATGTAAAGGAAATATTTCTTAATGTTTAGTTATGAAGACAAGACTGAACTGAAATAATGCTGGAGAGGTAGATAGTGACTACTATTGAAAACTTTATATTTTATTCCATGAGCAATGGGTCTTAATGAAGAATTTAAAATGGGCATGACCTGAATAGATTTTTAATTTTTAAAATGATTACTCTGACTGCTGTATAAAGAATTCATTGATAGGTACACAACTGGAGGCAGTGACCAGTGAGGGGATTCCTCCAATTGTTAAAGAAAAAAATGATGTGGTTTTTAACTGGAGATGGCCGTGAAAACTGTGAAGAGGAGGTCTTTAGAAAATACTTAGGTAGTAGAATCTGTAGGAATTGGCAGTATTTTGGTGAAAGACAGGGAGCTGATAAGAATGACTCCCATGATTCTGGCTTAAGTATTTGGAAGTGGCTCCATTGGATGAAATGAAAAATACTAGGGGAAAATTTTTTAAGGAGAGAGAAAAATCAATTTAGTTTTGGATACTCTATTTTTGGGATATTTGTGAAATGTCTGGTTGGAAAATTGACTAAACAATTAGATATATTTTGGTAATCCAGTCTGATGTATAAACATCAGAATTAACAAGAATATATAATATTTGAATTCATGGGAGTGGTCTTGCAGTTAAGAAGAAAAGAGGACCAATGATCTAATCCTGTTACGCCTATATAGAGGAGAGGAAGACAAGCCAGTAAAAGGGCCCAAGATGGAGAACCAATGAGATAGGAGGAAAACCAGAAACACGTGGGTTCAGAACATTTCCAAACAAAGATAGGGATCAATTCCGAGGATATTGCTGAATTATCGAGTAAGATTAGCAATTAAAACAGTCCATTACATATGGTAGCCTAGATGGGGTCATTAAAAAGGGCAGCTTTGAGGGCCGGCCGAGTGGCTCAGTTGGTTAAGAGCTCGCTCAAGAGTGCGACCTGAGCTCTGAGCAACAGCAGTTCGATACCCAGCCCGAGCTGAGCAGCCGCTGAGCTGCCAACAGGTAGCAGATGGCTCAGCTAAAAAAAAAAAAAAAAAAGGCAGTTTTGGTGGAATGCTAGGGATAAAAACTAAATTTAAGTGCTTTAGGTATAAGTAGGTAGTAAGAAAATGAGTAGACCATGCATGAGAAAATTGATGGGTAAGAGCATTTTTAAACAGTAAAATTTGAAGGATGTTGTGAGTCAAAACTTTTGGAGAGTGTTTATGATTGCAATCAAAGCAGTAGCATCAGAGTCCCAGAAAAGAAAGCCTTCGTTATGGTGAGTATCATGAAGAGGACTTAAAATTGTGTGTCACAGACCCAAGATATTAATTTACCTTGAAACATGCCATATTACATAAAAGAAGTTTAAATATTCTAGAAATAAACCGTAAATACCAATGAAAAAGTCTATGGGTCATATTTTCAAGAAATATTGATTTGGCACCCGCTATGTGCTAGGCACCATTATAAGAGCTGGGAATACAGTAGTGAACCAAGCCGAAAATGCCCTGATGTAGCTTACATTTTAGTGGAGGGGGATAACTTATAAACAAGATGAATAAGTAAAGGATATCATTTGTTATGCTATGGAGAAAAACAAAGCAGGAAAGAAAGATGAGGGGTATTGGGGGTGGGTAAAGTTTTGGATAAATGTCCAGAGAAAGCCTTTAAAAAGGTGGGGGTGGAATTTTGAGAAACCCTTAAAAGTATTGAGAGAATGAGCCATGGGAGTGTCTGAGAACGGCACATAAAAAGAAAAAAAAAAAAGCCCTGAGAGACAGACAAACATGTCTGTAGTTTTTGAACAAAATAAGGAGATGAGTGTAGCTGGAACAGATAGAGCAAGGGAAAAATGTACCAAATGAGGTCAGGGGAAATGAGAGCGAGTGTGTTAGGTATTTGGAGGTTATAAAAGGCAGATTTAGATATGTAAATATGTTGTAAATATGTTACCTTGTCTCTGGCTACAGGAAAAGTGTTCAGAAAGTTGCTACATTCTGGGGATTTGCAGAAATTTCAAAATAGAGCAAGCAGGATTTGCTGAAAGATTTCTTGTTAAGGGTTGTTGGGATGAGTAAAGAGTGTTCCCCGGTGTGGAGACCAGAAACCCAGGCAGTGGTTAAGCTCACAATTTCAGGAGGAAGACAATCAGCATTTGTAATTCTAGCTCAATCACTAGTGTTGGCCTCGGGCAACTTATTTATCTCTTAATGTCTTAGTTTCTTTACTTGTAAAATTAGGGGGCATAATGTTACTTATCTCATAGAGTTGTTCTGAGGTTTAAATTGGTTACTACTTTCAGAATACTTAGATCAGGGTCTGGTACACAATAACAATTGGGGAAGACTGGAGGGAGTATGTGTGGGGGATAATTGGAAGGATTAATTCTGCATTCTTTAAGTTTGAGGTGCTACTTGATATATACATGGAGATATCTTGAAGGCAGTTAGAAATTCAAATATCCAGACTTGGAGTCCAAGGGAAATATCCAGACTAGAGCATGAAAATGGGGGTGGGGGGAGATATTGAAGATTCAAAGAAAGAGAAGCAGGTAGAAGTAATTGGCTAGGCAAATGAGAGAGTGGATGGACTGGAAAACATTGATTTCCAAACAGCGTGATGGACACTTGAGTTTAGTTATCATGAATTGAAATTCAGACTCATTGGCATGTTTGTGTGTTTTTTATCTTCAGCTCTGTTCAAGTGTGAGAATGACTGAATGGAACAAGTACAAGACTGGTTTAACTGAATAGAAAGATAAAAAGAAAAAAAAAAGCAAGAGTTGAGGGCGAAGGAGTAATTTTAATGATTGGCCTTGCAATTTAAAGTGGATTAGAATGGAGTTGAGGCATAAAGAGGGATCAAATGATTGTAGGTCTTGTTGGTGTGGACTTGCTATTGGAGACAAAATAATTAAAAATAGGAACTATAAAAATAGTTGCTGATAACGGTTGTTTAGGATCCTTAAAACTGAGATTATATAGGGGTTGTAATTATTGGCAATAAAGCCTAGAATAGGATCATAGGAATAAGTGGCTGAGGTAGGACTGAGGGCAAAATAGATGGACAAGTGAAGATCAGAGAACTGAAATAATCTATATGGATACTAGAATCTGTAAGACTTATGATAGGAGTAGTATTGGAGAGAATGATAGCCATGCAAGTGTGAAATCTTCAAGTAATGAAAGGGAGTGACTCAGAATTCTGTTTAGTATTTGCAAAAGAGAGGATTATGGCTAGAAGTAGGCTGATGGCATAACATTCAAGCTGGATGCCTTTAAGGAAAGAGAAAGAGAATTATCTGAGAGTAGTATTGGGATCAAGGATACCTATCGACCTGAGTGTTTGAAAAGAAAACATTCACTGCTTGACAGGATTCTGGGGAAGCAGTTTGACAGAATTCTGGGGAAGCAGTTTGACAGAATTCTGGGGAAGCAGTTTTTTCATGGGATAGCATATTTCCTTCATGGGATAGCATATTTCCTTCAGAGCAAATGGTCACAGGACTTTATAAAGGAAGCTGAATGGCCATTCATTGTCAAGTTTGGAAACTTTGACAACTTGAAAAAAATCTAGTTAAATATCTACTTTTAATGCACAGAAAAATCAATTGTACAGAAATAAAATAATTGAATAAAAAATGCAATACGTATTTTTACATACATATATATAAATAGTGCCAAAAATGTATACACATTTTAAGAAAGGAAAAAACAATTACAATTTTAATTCTCAACATATACCGATAAGAAAAGAATACCAGTCATGTTTAACTTCTGCAATTACAAGAGGTACTCAAAGTGGTTACCATCAGTGCCCAGACACTTCTGATTACAGCAAACTACTGATTGAACAACGTTGACCGAAGTGTTCACTTGTGTACATTTTTTTGGTACCCTCTGTATATATATGGGTTAATGTTTAAGAAACTTTGTATGGGTGAGAACTCTCAAACATGAAATCAAGAGAAATAACCACATGGAAAAGATTTATAATGTAGCTACCTTAAAAAACCTGGAACTAACATTTACCATAGATGTAATGATGGCTGAATAGTCTTACTATATATTATCCTTACAAGTTATAATACTCTTATAACTTATTAAACAAAAGCTATTACTGCCATAGAAAGTAATATACATAAAATTCCAAGAATTTTCAAACAGTGATATTTTTAAGTTGAGCCATGGTGATTTGTTGGTTAAGAGCTAGGTTTTGGAATCAAAACTGTTGTGGGAACAAGTACCAATTCTGTTAGTTATCTGCTAAGTGACCTTGGGCAACTTTTATAACTTCTTTAAGCTCCAATTACTACATTGTAAAAGGATGAAAATAATACTATACTTTACCTCATGCAGCTATGCTACACTTAAATAAGATAAAGGCATCGTGCCTGGCACAAATATTAATAAAACATTTGTGAAGTGTTAGCTATGGTGCTTATGATAGTGGTTGTTGATATTATCATTACTACTATTAACAGCAGTATTGATATCTAATATCAATACTTACAAATTGCTTTACAAATAGAGTCAATCAGGAAGGTTTTATTAATTGAATAGATTGGGGTTCCATCCAATTGTCAGGTACAGTACATTAAACATTATCATTAACAAACTCTATGCATTCCTTAATCAGAGCTTGATCGGCTTCAATCTAAGTACTGTGTAATTGTGGTTGAAGTTCTGCAGTGAGGACTTCTGTCAGGTTCAACCTGAAATTGACAGCATCAGCCATAGGAAGTTAAAACAAGGCATTTATATACTAATCATATGCTGGACATATGTAGAAATCAATGAGAAGCATAACATCTTGGATGTAGATCAGTTAAAACTTCCACAGCAAACAGAATTCCTCAAGAATTTACTCCCACAGAAAACCTTTAATAAAGGACTACTTACAAATGTGACAAGATGGAGGAAGCCAGAAGAGACAAGGCGGCACACACAGACTAACAGCAGGAAATAGCTTTCTTTACTCTCAGGGCTGAGGGGACAAGGGAGAAAAATGGTGTTCCCGGAGCCCACTGAGAAGTGCCACCCAACAGGAGCAGTAGTGATTTAAGGGACCACAGGCAGGGTCACTTCACTGGAGCAGTTAGGAAATGGTTAAGAAAGGTGCCAAACTCTTTCTCCTCCAGCCCCTCATTGTTTGCCAGTATTTCCCACTGGCTGAACTTAACTGGAGGCCAACCATCAAGGGTAGCCCCCTGTGGTGGTGAACAGGGCTGCAACAGGAGGAGAAGGAATCGGAGTGTATGCATGTGTGGGCCTAGAGCAGGGGTGGGAAGGAAGCAGAACAGGCACATGATGCTGAAAATATACTGGGTTTCCACTACAGTTATCGACTTTGCCTCCTAATCTTCATTTCTATAACTGCCACAGGGCATGGCATGTATTTTGTTATTCTGGAACTGTGAAGAATGTGGAGTTGAAATGTCAAGAAATGGTGACATTGGCCACAAGGAAAGAGACTCATAAAAAATTCTCCTTTATTTCAAATTTAAAGAGATTGAAATTTTGTTGACCTTGCTTTCAGGCTCTTGAATAATAATATTGAACGTAGTCATGGTCAACAATAATGTAGTCATGTCTGACATGGAAAATCCTTTCTGCCAGTCATATCACCTCAGTTTCTAACCTCCTTGAATGCATTTAAAGTGTTAGCATTCATAGAGAGCAAACATCAGACTCAATAATCTTTACACTTAGACATAATCTAAGCAAATTATGGGGAATTTTTTTCTGCTTCTAACTTTCCAAAGTAGACAGTAAGAAGGCTGGACACAGAATCTGAATATTTATACCACCAATTTATCCTCTTGGAATATATTAACTCAGAATTATCAAGGTTCTGGGCCTCTCTGAACAGGGGTGGGGGTGTTGGAGGGAGAGGCTGTGTATGTATTTAAATGTTTTTTACTTTATATTCTTGGATATACTCAAGGATATTTTATATTCTTGACTAAAGTGGGTAATGACTATACAATCCACACACCACTGTCTAATATGTATTTAATTAATATTGCTTAAAAGGTTGCTGTGGTTTTTTATGCAAATAGGACCATAAGTATATCTGTAGATTTTCTTTTCTCTCTTTTGGAGTTTTGCTCTCCTGAGGTACAAAACTGAACAACAAAATTACCTTAAAGAGGGTTTATGAATCACAAAGGAGAATTCTTTATGTACCTTGTTTCCATATGAAAGTAGCAACATTTGTGCATAAATGGCTTGCATCATTTTTTTTTTTTTTTTTTTTTTTATGAATTGGGCCTTAAGTGCTCATGATTGTCCTTGGTATTCAGTTTTAGTCATTAAGTAGCGTTGAAACAACAGGAGGAGAAAAAAGGAAACATTTTGTACCTGTGGTACACACTTGGACAACACAGCTTTAGGAAAATAGCTACACTCTTATCCTTTTATATGTATAAATTATGCAGGGACAAAGACAAGTGTGAATTGATGAAAAGGCAAATAATATATTTCTGAAACATTAATAGTAGAAGCCATACTCAGAATAAAAAAGAATTGCATTGATTTTCTTATTTGATTCACGTGCACTCTCTTATTTTGCCAATCTATATGGCTCCGTTGGCAGAATTAGATTGCTCCAGATGAAGAAAAGACTAATACTCTTCTCCACTGTAGAGTAATATGTCATCTCTCTTACCACATTACCTAATAATTACCCCCAATGACTGAGGAAGAGGGGTATGACGTATAGATTATTTTCAAGGTTGGCTTTTAGTGCTTTGTTATCTTATAGTGTAGTGTTTGGGACAAGAGGGGTTTCTTAAGGACATTTGAAAAATATATCAGGAAAATCTAGAGATTTCTCTATTATGGGATGAGTTATATGCTCCCCCAAATTCATATGTTGAAGCCCTAACCTCCAGTGCCTCTAAATGTGAATGTATTTGGAGATAGAACCTTTAAAGAGGTAAGATTAAATGAGGTAATATTGGTGGGACCTAATTCAATGAGATTGATGTCCTTATAAGAACAGGAGATCAGGACACACAGAAAGAATAGGATTTGAAGATAGAAGGAGAGGACAAACCAAGGAGAGAAGCCCTTGGAAAAAGCCAACCCTGCCAACCAAGACCTTGTACAGAGATTTATAGCCTCCAGAATTTGAGAAAAAATTTCCATTATTTAAGCCACCCAGTCTGTGGTATTTGTGAAAGCAGTCCTAGCCAACTAATATGATCTCCAATTCCAGGTTACAAAGACACTGACCAAAAATATTCTCCTATCCATTGAGGTTAGTGGAGGAGAATGAGTAGTTGGAGGTGGAACCTTCTATCGCTAGTATCTATCCAGTGCTGAACACACTTCTTTCTAATACTTCCCGGACTTCCAGATCATATATTACAGATTTATAAAGTACTTTTTATTACTCAAATTACTATCCTTAATAACCTGATTTATTGTGCAATGTAGGGTTTCTTTCTCTTTTTATAGGCACTAAAGCAAAGGCGCAAATATCCTGTCTGAATTTAGGTAAAGCTGAGATCTCCATATTTGATAATATTTTTCCCCTAAGAGTTTGCTGCTTCCTTCATTACCTGAAACATATTTCAGGAAATTACTAAGTCTCTAAATACACCTTCTGAGAGCTTCCATTGAACTCTTCACTGGAGGCTGAAAGACTGTAACGGTATATAACATGGACTCAATAGCTGTTTGAAAAACTAACAAATGAATGAATGTTTTCTTTATCAAGAATCTCTCAAGTAATCAAAATGGAAAATATATTACAGAGTTTATTCAGGGCACAATTGCAATGATTACTAAGGCATGATTACACGATCTGAAGAAAATGATTTCCCCTTTGCTGTATCAGGTGACCCAAATTAGCTTTTTGGCTTTATCTCCACTCACAGTCACTTTTCTGACTTTATCAAATTTCTACATTGTTATCACCCAAAGTATGTACAACCAATTTTCTATTATGCTATTTCCAATTCCTGCTCTCACTTTAAAATTGTCCTCTAAACTAATTCAAGCAATGATAGCAGTGGGTGATTTAAAAAAACAAAACAGGGCCGGCCGAGTGGTGCATTGGTTAAGCTCTGGTTTTGGGATGCCAGCG
Organism: Aselliscus stoliczkanus; assembly: GCA_033961575.1. Taxonomy (NCBI): domain Eukaryota; kingdom Metazoa; phylum Chordata; class Mammalia; order Chiroptera; family Hipposideridae; genus Aselliscus; species Aselliscus stoliczkanus. The sequence goes on along the minus strand of CM066728.1, from coordinate 81,382,777 downwards.
GCCCCGGTTCGGATCCCACACGAGGGCCAGTGACACTGCCCTCTACAGCTAACAACAGCTCCACCTGGAGCTGGGCTGTGCGAGCCCCGGTGATGGTGTAGGCTGCAGCCACTGCTGCAGTGGGTTGCCATAGGCTATAGTGAGTGGCCGGCAGCCAGCATGAGCTGCCAATAGCCGCGGTGAGCTACCATCCAGAGGCCAGTGGCCGATCTGCCTCATCCGGGAAGAGCGCAATGACGATACCAACAGTGAAGCAACATCCTCCGCAACTAAACTGAAGAACAAAAAGACAGCAACTTGTCTGTTCCCCTTCCCTGGTTCCCCAACGCTGTTCCCCTCCGCCAATTCCCCAATAAAATCTTAAAAAAACAAACAAAAAAAAAAACAAAACTGATGTCTTACTCTCTCAACTGAGAATACAGGAGTCTCCAGAATCATATCAGATTGTCTAGGAAATGAAGCTCTAATAGTGGGATTTCAAGTATTATTGCAAACCTGTGGAGGACTCTTTCAACTCAAACCATAGAGATGGCTGCCAGCCTACGGCATATGGGAAGCAACCATTGTGTACACAATATATATATATATATATATATATATATATATATATATATATATATATATATTTTAAAAGATTTTATTGGGGAATTGGCAGAGGGGAACAGCGTTGGGGAATCGGGGAAGGGGAACAGACAAGTTGCTGTCCCTTTGCTCTTCAGTTCAGCTGCGGAGGATGTTGCTTCACTGTTGGTATCATCACCGCGCTCTTCCCGGATGAGGCAGATCGGTCGCTGGTCTCTGGATGTCGCTCACCGCGACAATTGGCAGCTCACTCTTGGCTGCCAGCCGCTCACGCTGGCCGCGGACCACTCACTGCAGCACACGGCAGCCCACTGCAGCAGGGGCTGCAGCCCACACCATCACCGGGGCTCGCACAGCCCAGCTCCAGGTGGAGCTGTTGCCAGCTCTAGAGGGCAGTGTCCCTGGCCCTCACGCGGGATCCGAACTGGGGCCGCTGGCATCCCAAAACCAGCGCCCAACAAATGCGCCACTCGGCCGGCCCATGTGTACACAATATTGCACTAGTAACATATACTGTAATATAGAGCCCTATACAGTTTTGTGAAATGAAGCCAAGTTGAAAATGATAGAAAAGAAAAATGCACAATCCCAAGGAAATAAATAATATGAAAACTAACTTTTGAATTTTAATTCTCATGATTGACATTTGATGAGACTCATCAAAAAAAGGTGTGATTTCACCAGAGATTCTGGAAATTCAAAAGATGAGAACTAGAGAACATGGAACTTACTATGGGATCTGATGCTATGCAAACTCTTCTGAGTGCATTCTCTCCTAACTGTCATAATCCAAAAAACCCGATTATTATCCTTGCTTCATACATGAGCACAACTGAGGATCTGAAGAGAAATTTCTCAAAGTCACACAACTAAGAAGCAGAACCATGATCTGAACTACATTACTTAATTCCAATTACAATACATTTTCTCATTCCATGGAAAAAGGCAATAGAAAACATTTGAAAAATGACACAGTATGTGGCAAAAGCATTAGCTTATGAAATTAATGATATAAATTAGTCATAACATTGATAACAATACCAGTTAATTAATCTAAATGCTCTGTGTAATTAGTTGATGAAGATTGAGGGCCTAAACTGAATTTCCCACACCCTATGTTGCTATAACACTCACTTCCATTTTGTTCTTTCAAGTTGACAACAAATAGATCTGCTAGACTTCAAACAGTAATTGTTTTAGGTGGAGTCTTTTTTTAATAGATAATTTTAATTGATATGCTTTTTATTAAAAAGCCAATTAACCTTGACTTTCATTCTTTATTATTTAAAATAGGTTCTGAATAATTTTGTGGCAGATATAAAACCACAAATCTTTAATGAAGTAAATTGCTTACAGAGTTCCTGCTTAAATAACTCAGTCACTAGCTGTCATTCCTAATTAGATAACTAAATTTTCTACATTTGTAAAATATCACATTTGCTATGAACTTAACACTGAAAGCCATTAGTTTAATATCCCATGGCTACATTTGTGAATTCACTTATGAACATGGCTTTGTAAATATTTGTACTGCTCACATTTTAATTTTAATATGTACTGCAATGTTAGTTTTACTTTGTCAATATGTGGTTTATTTAGAACAATCTTTTAATATATGGTTTTTTTAAAAATTAATTGTAATTGGCTTTCTTTTGATCTTCATCATGCAATCAAAAATCTTACAAAAATTTCTTACCTATTTTTTAAGAACCCTCCTTGGATGTTCACAACATCCTTGCTAAGCACAGGTTTCTGTCTGATTTCTGTTGAACATGATCTCCCACTTTTTGTCTTTTTGTATGTGTGCTAGATTCAAATCTGAGCCTACCAGCTCCTCTCAGAAATTCATTCTTTTCTCAAGTTCAGTTTGGATTTTTGTATAAAGAGTCTATATAGTTCCCATTCTAAGACTGAAATGTAGAAGAGCTACATTAGGTTAAAACAATTCATAATAGGAAATGTGGAATTGCTCTCTCATAGCTCTTGATCTTTGGATTTCTTCATCGGAATAGGGAATAAAGAGATTTCTGTACAAATTGTAACGTGATTTTTTTTTTTCTCCTTATGAAAAGACCAAAAAGACTTTAGGGGTAATATCTTGACTTTTTTAAAAAAGACATCAGAGTTCTAAGGACATTCTCTCTAACTAAAAATAAATGTAATAATTCAATTGTTCATCTTTTTTTCAAAAAAGAATAATACATCATTTAATACATATATGAAATTTGAGAAATGAAATTATTATTGAAAGAGTAAGTCTGAATAGTATTACTTATGGCAAAACATGGATTTGGTGAGGGGAACATTATAATGAAATGGATTCTTAATTATAATAATTATTGCTAATGGGAAATTATGATGATCTAAATAGAATGCAAAGGTTAAAGTTTAAATAAACTTGCACAATTATATTTATTTATAGTTTCCTAAAGGCACACAACTTGGACAATTTCATGATATATGATGTACATGTTAAGGAATATTCTAGGAAATAGAAAAAAGAAAAGGAAAAAGAAAAAAAGAAAAAGATGGGGGAATAGGCAGATTCTGGAAGTGCTCCTGGGTATCTGTGGTCTACTCCTCCTCTGGGGATGGCCAGACCTTTCCCAGGCTCCCTGGCATCTAACATGGACCAAGTGACTAGTCCTCATTAATGGGTTTAGGTGGCAGTAATGGGTGTCATTTCTGGGCTGAGGTAGTTGACATCCATTCTTTCCCTTATTTTGTCTGTTCACCTAAGGACTTAATGCATAAGATTCAGTGAATAGCTTTTACACTTTAGGGGATGTCAGAGGCATCCAATGGAAGGAGCTGAGCTTCTGCATAACTGCGTGATGGAAAGAATGAACCCTCTCTCACTCCACCCCCACTCCCATGGATCTGCATTAGCTGTGATAGGAGTGAGAAATGAACCTTTACTAAAGTGAGATTTGGGAGTTGCTTATTGCAGCTTTTAGCCTCTCCTGAGTTATAATAGTAAATTTATAGGAAGAGGGTGGCAAAGACTGATCAGTAACAAGAGACCATGCAAGGTGAGCATACACTCCCAAGGTTAAATGGAGCAACTATACAGAAAAGTAAAAAACAAAACAAAACAAAGACCTAAAATGGACACCACAGAATATAGAAATATAAAGACATAACCAACGTAACCAATGTATGCCATCCTTGATAGACACTTGCAGATAGTTTCTTGGAAATGACATAAAAAACTAAAATGAAATATAGTAAAATTTATTGCAAAAGTTACCTGTTTAAGGAGCTAACATGTTTTTATAAGAACATATGTAAATTCCATTTGTTTTCTTTTTCTTAGTTTCCCCACTTATTTTGTGCATAACCACTTTCAAGCCTCAAATAATTGAGTACTCTTAAGTTTAGGTTACAATAAAAAATACTGTTTCATTGTTTGCTACCCACCTGCCTGCTGCCACTCTTCTCTTCCATCAATTTCCCAGATAAACTTAATAGTAAAAACATGTGTGCTTAAAAACTTAAGACGTTATGGGAAAAATATAGTTGTGATAATAGAGAAAGAAAATAACCATATTTTTACGTTCACAAAAATAAAATAAAGAAGGTCCCACTTTAAGTATACCACAAGCATATTTGATAATCTGATATTAGGACTAATCAGAGCAGGACTGTTTTCACTTCCCTTCCCGCCTCACTATTTCCCTCTCCACAGTTCAATACGACCCTATGAATATGCCTGCTTTGGTTTAGTTACCGCTGTTTGGAGATATTCACATTTTCTTTCTGCTTTTTTCCCCCTCTGTCTGATTCTCTGTAAAAAAAGATCAATGTCTTTCTAGTTATCTGACACATGCTTCCTACCTCCTTGTTTTGATTCCCATTTCCCACCAGGGTCTCAGAATGCGGAGTAACTTGAACGTTTGAGATAGAGGAGAAGGTCAGACACAGTTGTGGGTGGGCTTCATGTCTAAATCCCATTCCATCAAACCCAGGGTTTTAACTTTGCCTGTAATAACTTTGTGTCTCCCTTCCTTCTTAGAGAGTGCCCTAGAGCATAGACTGACAGCCCAGACTTTCTTTCTTCCATCTTCCTTTATGCATTCCAAGGATATTTGCTTTATCCAAGGTTTCTCTTCTTAACCTATAGACTTAAGCTCCAGATTCTTAATCCTCATAATTCTGAAAATTAAACACTTAAGAGTGATTAGAGAATAAAACATGTGGGAATGAGTTCCAAAGTGTTAGTATCTGCCACACCTCATGTCTGGAGTGGTAATAATTGTAGACTAAGTAAATATTTATTCTAAATTGACATGATAAATTCATATGTTCATGCTTTTTCATTGTTTCATGTGTTTTTTAAGTACAAAAATAGTTTGTCATAATTTAAGATAAATAACATGCTCATTAAAGAAGTTTTCCTATTAAAATTATAGATAATTAATAAAATGTTAATGAGTTAATTAGTTTGACATTTCTTTATGTTCTTTGTATTAGTAATCTCCTACCAAATATGGATATGCTTTAAAACTGGAGCAGAAAATTTGCCCTAGAACATTTGATTTAATATTATGTTTGTACCCAGCAATCAGAGCTGTAGGAATAAAATATTGTAGAATGTTCTATTGGTCAATTGTGAATAAAGATAAAATTGAAACAGGTAGATTTAATGTAATTATAAATTAGTTAGTACATGTCAAAAAATATTATTCTTTCTGGCCACCATCTATCTGGTCTTCCAATTTGGAAATACAATTGCTATTCACTCTAAACTTTAAAAATGCATAGTATAATTACTTAATTTTCCCATCTTTGATTCTGTCACTTATCTGCCAAAAAAAAAAGTATGCTTCTCATTGTTTTATAGATTCTTGTTCCAAACATTGATATGGGGGTATAATTGAGGATTGACAATATCTGCAACATGTGTTGTCCTGAATAGGTTATAAATTAAATAGTACATTTTATTTTAATATGATTTTTAAACATGAGTTCTTCAATTTTAGATTGCATAGTGGTATCTTTGTCTAATGTGTTTAAGGGGAAAAAGCAGGGTAAGGAGTCAAGTTTTCCAGAGGAAGAAATTCTATAAACTCTTTCATTCCACATTCTACAACACTGTAATAACTAAAATTAATATGAAACTAATATTAGATCAAAAAAGAGAAAAAGTATAATAAAAATCTAGAATATGTAGTAAAATATTCAGATAATTAAAGCAAAAATGTTTTTCCTTCTGAATTAATTTAGCTGCTTATTTAACTCCCACTTTTCACCTGGCTTTTAAAGTAAATATTAAAATACTCCTGATATAATGCAAATTTATGTTATTTTTATAATCCAATTCCATCTAAAGGGAATTTTTAAAATTACTTGGCATGCATCATTTGTAATGAAGATGCAGAGAGTCAAAACAGAAATTTAACTCTGATTTTTCTTATAAAGTAGTCTTTGGAAACCTTTGTATATTGCATTTGTTCCTGACCATTTCATTTTAAACAATCGATCCTTTTATGAAACCGTCTCCTGTCTGCAACCACATCAGGATGACTACCCTCTAATATCACTCTGAAACACCTTTAGATCCAGAATGATAAACTGTGCCCAGGAAATGTATTCCCCATGAAAATGTCAATTCTTAGTAAAAAGAAAGGAATAACATTTCTAACTTAGAAAGTAAAGATTTTTTTTCATAAAATTATATATAGATTTTATTCCAAAATATGAAATAAATAGAATCAGGATTTATTGTAAGCATACAAAGAGAAAAATGAATAATATTATCAAACTGACTTCCTATGGACAACAATAAGACCAAGTTATAAAGACAGAAAGAAGGGAAAATATTGTAAATGTGATTGAGGAAGGAAAGGGATTTTGATTATATCAACTAACAGTTTGTTTTAGAAGCAGAGTTTAAGATTTAAATGAAATAATGAAAATATAACTAACAATTCTTAGCACTTTATATACCATCTCTGTGGTAACATTTACTATAAAAGTTGGGTGTGAAACAACCACAATTTGGTATCATGACCACTGCTTGCCAGAGTCCATTCTGAGATCAGCCACTTACACCTGGTTTATATAAGAGAAAACAGATTCATCTTGGACGTTTCTTCCCCCTGGTATTGTGTTTCCTTTTCTTAAGAAGGATTTCTTTCTCACTAAGTGGATTGACTTTATTGAAACAATGAGTTTTCAGTGGACCTCAGATCTTAATGCAGGTATTAGAAAGTTAAAATATATGTCACAAATAACTAAAATCATTTGATGATGATTTTAAGATCAAATTTCCTCAAGAGAGAACTAAATAAAAATCTAGTTCTTTTATTTTTAATAATTATCACAATTATTATTTCCTCACATATTTGCATGACCATTTTTCCAAGAAATCTCCCAGATTTATGAAATCCATCTGCAAAAGGCAACTGAACAAGCTTGACTACATGGTTTATATAAAAACACCTAGAAAATTTACATAAAAAATACCTAACGTACTTTTTTAAAAGTTAATGTTAGTGCAAACTACTGAAAGTTGGCTTAATACATAAAATTCACATAATCAAGTCATAATACAATAGTATCAGATTTTTTACTACGTTTTCTGCTATGTTAATATTATAAACATTTTATTATATGTCCAACCCAGAAGGCCACATAGAATTAAGGTGCTACAAACCAGTTGGTTCATTGCAATTTAAAATTTCACTTTTTAGTTTACTCTTTAAATATTGTCATTCTCTATCCAATCATCTATTGAAGGACACTGGTTATTTCCATGTCTTGGCCAATGTAAATAAAGCTGCAGTGAACATCGGAGCACATGTATCTTTATGGATAAATGTTTTCAGATTTTTTTGGGTATAAAGAAGATGTTGTATATACAATATATACACAATGGAATACTATTCTGCCATAAGAAAAGATGAAATAGGGCCATTTGTGACAAAATGGATGGATCTTGAGATTATTATGCTAAACAAAATAAATCAGACAGAAAAAGTCAAGAACCATATGACTTTACTGAGATGTGGGATATAAAACTGAAAGCAACAAAGGAACAAGACAAACAAATAAAGAAACAAAAACTCATAGACACAGACAACAGCTTAGTGTTCACCAGAGAGTAAGGGGGGAGGGGTGATAGAAAAGGGCATAGGGGGTCAAATATATAAAATATGTATTGATGGAAGAAGAACTGACTCTGGGCTGTAAACACAAGATGTGATATACAGATGATGTATTACAGAATTGTATACTTGAAACCTATATAATTTTACTAACCATTGTCACCCCAATAAATTTTAATTAAAAAGAATATTGTCATTCTCACATTTTTCCTGAAACTACAGTATAATTAATTTTTTCACATTTCAAAAGGAAAAATATTTTCTTTATTAGTAATAACTATTTAGTTAGAATCTATCATCTTTCTAAATATTCTTGGACATAATTTGGCAATTTTTGCAGAAAAAAATACTTTCTATCAAGTAATGAATATTTGTTGTCATTTATTATTTTTTATTTACATTTTTAAAAAGAACAGTACACATTTGACAATGTTAAAATACCTGTGTGTGTGTTTACTGTGTGTAACAACATTTATATAGATGCATATATATGCATAACATATTATCAGTTCTAAACACCTTGCCATTTTATTTAAATTAGAAAAAAATGCTCATTATGATTTTGAAAAGAAGGTATGTATGGAAACAAAGTATGAAAAGATATGCATACATTGATATGGTAAGAGTCATTATTTGGGGGATACGTGATTATGGGTAATATTTGTTTTCATTTTTGCTTCTTTGTATTTCAGTGTCACTGTTTCCTATATCATCTTGGGGATAGATCTTGGAGAAACATTGGAAAACACAGCATATCAACATGCGAAATTAGTGTTTAAAAACGTAGTGGGGAACTTGACAATGGATGAGGAATGGTGACCTTTCTAAGGTAATCAGGCCTCTTTTGCCATGAACTGCAGAATTTAAATTGCACCTCACTGCTGAAGAGAAGATGGAATCAAGGAATGCTAAAAATGAGAAAGCAGAGGCAGGGAATGGGTTCCTGTGAGATGAAGTATGAGGTTTTGCTTCAATGAATTTAGGTAACAGGGTTTGATCTAGAGGGCTATGAATATGCTATGGTCAAAATGTTTAATAACATCACATTGGCACACTGGGAGACTATTCCTTCAAGATTTTGTTGTATTGGTGGTAGTGATTGTTTTGTCCTGTTTCACTGATTTTGTTATTTATGTGTGGTAAAAAAACATATCAAGAAATATATCAGAGCCGGCTGAGTGGCTCAGTTGGTTAAGAGCTCGCTCAAGAGTCTGAGCTGAGCTCTGAGCAACAGAAGTTTGATTCCCAGCCCAAGCCGAGCTGCTGCTAAGCTGCCAGCAGGTGGCAGGATGGCTCAGCTAAAAAAAAATTAATAAATATATCATACTTGTATGTCTACACATTCTTTTTTTTGAGGGCAGTGTCACTGGCCCTCATATGTGGGACCCGAACCAGGGCCGCTGGTGTCCCAAGCCAGCGCTTAACCACTGCACCACTCGGCTGGCCCCATCTATACATTCTTATTTATTTATTTATTTATTTATTTATTTATTTATTTATTTATGTATTTATAATTAGTTTCAGGTGTACAACACAGTGCAATAGTTATACTTTTTACCCCTCAAAGTGACAACCCCCCTCCCCCAATTCGCCACCCCACTCCTCCCCCATATCATATATATATATATATATATATATATATATATATATATATATATATATATTACATTCCTCTGACTCCCTTCCATCGTATAATCCACATCCTGTGACTATCTATATATTCACTTACAGTTGGTATACAATATTATACAACATTAGCTTCAGGTGTACAGTGCAGTGATCAAGCCTCTACTCCATCCATGAAATGGTCTCCCTAACAAGACATGTGACCATCTGGCACCCTACAAAATATTTACATTATTAATTATATTCCCCAAACTGTCTTTCATATCCCTCTGGCAATATTGTAGTTACCTATTTATGCTGTCTAATCCCTTCCCCTTCTCCCTCATCCCCATCCCACTCCCAACTAGCAACCCTGTTTTTCCTCTACATCTATGAGACTGTTTCTGTTTACTTTGCTCATTCATTCAGTTTTTCAGATTCCACATATAAGTGAGATCATATGGTATTTGTCTTTCTCCAACTGACTTATTTCACTTAACATAATAGTCTCTAGGTCCATCCATATCATTGCAAATGGCACGATTTTATTCTTCTTTATAGCAGAGTAATACTCCATTGTATAAATGTACCACAGTTTCTTAACCCAGTCATCTACCGATGGGCATTTTGGTTGTTTCCAGGTTTTGGCTATTGTAAATAGCGCTGCAATGAACATACGGGTGCATATAATTTTGAATTAGTATTTTGGTTTTTTTCAGGATAAATACCTAGGAGTGGAATTGCTGGGTCAAAAGGTAGTTCCATTTCCAGTTTTTTGAGATGCCTCCATACTGACTTCCATAGTGGCTGCACCAATCTTAATGGAGTGAAATGTAGTGGGGAGAGAATGGCAAGGTGAATATTTTAATTTCTTAAATTATTTAAATAATTTAAATAAATAATCTGATAGAAGAATTCAACAAAATCACAACTGTGAATTACAGACCAACTTAATTTTAACAAAGATTTTGTATAAATGTACTATAAAATAAAAAGTAAAAGGTAATAATAGTAGTAATTACTGCATGTTATTTTCTACTGCATGTTATTTTATTTTTAATTATAAAACAACTTGAAAATCTGATCATACTAATAATTTATTTATGAAATGAACTTTTAGTGCCTTGGTTAATCCCATTTCCTTCCAACTTTTGATTTAGAGAAATAATTCAGAAATTTAGTATAAAATACTTTAATATATGCATACATTATATATATTTAAAATGTTGTCAGCCATGCATAAACTACTTGAACATAAAATGAACATGGCAAGACTTAAGGTAAATTTTTGGTATGGAGTAAAGGCTATTTTGAGTTCTGCAAATATGTACCGTGTGTCTGAGCTCAACTTTTGATCTAGTTTTTCTATACAAGTTGTATTTAACATCTTTGATCTTCCAGTTAGTGATCTAATCTGCTGTATAACTTAGCTTTTATTGATCTGTTCTCATGCTAAGCAAATCAAGTCTCACTTTTATGGGGTAGATTGAAAAAGATAGTAAAACTGCCTCTGAGACAGCAGTTTAAATCTGTGCAATAACAGGGAAAGCAAGAGATAAGATTTTTATTACACTGCCAAACTTCACATGAACTCGAAGTGTCATTAAATAGGTATGTGTCATTTGCCACAGATATTTATTTTACTAGAGAGTAGTTACCACCCATTTGGAAGCAATGTAGTATATTTTCTACTGTCATAGAATATATTTCTTGTCCAGGTACCTACATTTACAGTGACATTCAGTGGATAACATAGCATCCTTTTGAATGTGAATTATTTATTCTGATTGAGTGCTGCCTGCATCTCTTTGTTTTTCTTTTCTTTCAAATGTAGTATCAAGAGCAATAAAGACGGGGTTTATGTTGGGTTGCCTTTGTAATGTTTGATTTTTAAAAACCATGTTTAAGGGAATAAAAAGCCAATAATATGATCTGACTACCTTCAGTTGTCCCTTACATTATGATTTCTGCCATTCCAAGTGATTTTTAACACAAAAGTGGAAGAAGGTGATGGAAAAACTGAAGCTCAACTGAGATTGGCACAGTGTCATCTGTACTATAAAGAACAATTTTTCTGTTGCAGCTAAAACTAAGAATTCAGAAAACATGGGTACAGAAATGGTGGTAGTTTCAAGATATGATGGGCTAAGGCCGGCCGAGTGGCTCAGTTGGTTAAGAGCTCGCTCAAGAGTGCGAGCTGAGCTCTGAGCAACAGCTGTTCGAGGCCAGCCCGAACTGAGTTGCTGTTGAGCTGCCAACAGGTGGCAGGATGGCTCAGCTAAAAAACAAAAAACAAACAAACAAAAAAAAGCCCCCCAAAAAACAAAAACAAACAAGGGCCGGCCAAGTGGTGCGGTGGTTACGCGCTGGCTTGGGACACCAGCGGCTCCGGTTCGGGTCGCACATGTGAGGGCCAGTGACACTGCCCCCTTCCAAAAAAAAAAGATATGATGGGCTGTAAGAATAGCAACAAAGACAAATTTATACAGCATTTTATGTCTCTATTTATGAGTGTCCTATAAAGTTATAATTCAATATTAACAAATTATAAAAATACACATCAGCAAGTAGGACCTGCTATTGCATGATGTACAGAATAATGTAAAATTCCAGAAGAGAAGAAAATAACTTTTATAATTCCAAAATTCAGAGAAAATCACCATTAGAAATTTAATGTTTCAAGTTCTGTTAATTTCCTTTAGATTTTTAATATTAAAAGTATTAGATTGATAATAAATATGAAATATCTTATTTTTCCAGTTCAATATTTACTTCTTTAAACTGAGAGTTTTTTTAAAGGCTTTATAATATCCTATCATATTGACTCTAAAATTTATCATTTTAGGTAAACCTAATGTTTACCAGTATATATATATTTCAAGTTAAATACTGCTATAATAAACATTGTTGTGTCAAAATCTTTAACTGCACTTCAAGTTCTTATCTTAGTTTGGATATTTAGAAATTAAAGTACTGGACTGAGGAGAATAAACATTTTGATACATTTTGCCAAGTTGAGTTATGTCAATTGTTAATACCTTCAGTCTTTTTTTAAGTGTCCATCTGACTCCGCCTTCCCTGCATTACACACAATTAGTTAAGCCTTTCCTGATTTAATAAACAAGGGTAAGTATTTCATTTCCAATTTAACATTTTTTCATTAATATTAAGCTGAATATTTTCATATGTTTGTTAGTTATTTTTATTTCTTTGGGGAATTATTTTGGTATTTACCAATTTTTTTGGTAAATACCGAATTTCTTACCAATTTTTCAGTTACTCTTATTTTAAGAACTTTTATTGTTATTCAATGTTTCAAATATTTTTTTTTCATTTTTATGTTCACTATTAATTTTTGTCATGTTTTTATTTGATAATCAGGAGTTAACAGATTAAATATCTGTATTTGTAATGAATATATTTCCCTTTGTTTAAACACATTCAAGCTCAGCAGGTATTTTTCTATCAAAAAAGCAATGAACATTATGTTATATTTTTCAAGATTTTATGCCTTATTTATTCCTCCTTAAGTTATCTGATGAAATTTCAGTTTATTTTGTTGTATTGTATGAGGCATAGATTCAAATTATTTTGGATAGTCAAAGAGCTGGCCCATTTGCTGGTGGTACTTATTAAATAAGACTATTAACAGTAGCTTAGTTATAACTGATTATGTTGTTTGTATACCATTTTTTCAACTACTATTCCATGAAAAGATTCCCAGTGCTTGAAAACCATCATTTTTAAAATCTGAAAGGTGTTGCTTATAGATGTAGAGAATATATAATTATTTAATGATCCATATGCTTGGATTACATTGCTTATTATTTTACTACATAATAGAAAATGTTGACTTTAACAACGTTCTAAATGTACTGTTCCCTCATTTTGTATTAGATTTATATACTAGATTGTCAGCAGTATTAAGAAAATAAAGTATTTTTATCACTATGCTGAAACTCAAATTACTGACAGAAAAAAAAAAGAAAATAAAGTATATGAACTTCAGTATTTGAAACATATTGACAAATGTTCTTGCAACATGTTATGAATATTAAAAATGTTACGAAAAATGTAAGAAAATAACAGTTCCATTGTTATTTTTTTCATTTTTGGTTGATTGGATGGGTGAAGCCTCATGATTCCTTTTATCATCTTCCCTTAATAATTAAGGAAAGCTATAATTTTTGCACACTTATTTTTTGTCATTGATGGTTGCATTTTTTCCTTTTGTAAAATTTCTCTGTTTTTCATTTGCAGGTCTAAGGCTCTTAGTGACTTTTATTTTATAGATTTTAAAAAATTCTATATTTGACTTAGTTATTTATATAATTTAGCTGTTAACTCAGATTTTAATAGTTGTGGTATATATCTTTCTTTTTATTTTGATTAATCATATAGATGTGTTCATTTTTGCAATACCAAATATGTTCGCCATTCTTTTAAATAGACAATGTCTTATACATCAAAAAGGTTTAATAAATACATAATTCTATTTCCCACCTGTTCTTCATAACTTGGACTTTAATTATTATTTAAAAATACTTTTACTGTTGCTAACAATAAATGTCAGTCATTAAACAAATTTTTGACTTTACTAAAATTCAAAAGTTTTCAAAGTTCTTTGATATGAAAATACTTGTTTTATATGATCTTTGGTTTTAATTTGATATTGACAAATGCTGAGAACCTTAATTCAGAAAAACAATGGTTTTAATTCAAACTATGTTATATGCAAATCAATGTAGTTTAAAATTTTTAAAGATTAAGTTATAGCTTACAGAACTAGGAAGTCTAAAGGAATGAATTTGGATTCATAGCTGGATCCAATATTTAAATAAGATTAAATATTGTGTGATTTTTGAGCTCTGATTTTCTCTTGTTATATTTCCAAGTCACATAGCCACCTTAAAGTGACTGTGCCCTAGAGGAAGCAGTACTCCTTCTGGGAAGCCTGAGTAGAAGTGTCTATCCCTGTGATAGAGAAGGCAGACCACCTGATCCTAGCCTCATAGGGATGAGACAGTTCAATAAGGAAGAGACATAGAACCCACAAAATAAAGGATGTTCACTTCCATCCAACACCCCATGTCAAATACCATTATGTTTCTCCAAGATGTTTTCAGTTAAAGTTGATACTTCATTTCAGGATGGTCATATAATCATTGGTAATTTCCACCACAATCATATGTCATAGGAAATAGATTTCAAGCTCAAGGATTAATTTTAAAGTTATTTGTGCAGAAATAATCTTCAAAACAACTTTGTTGTGTACTTATATAACATTTCTGCTTACCAATAAATCAATATCTTTACTACTTCAGAAATACTTTATTCATTCATTCATATATATATATATATATATATCTCCAGCATTTGCCTGATTTGTGGGTAAACTGCCAATAATTCTTGTTGAATGTTTTCATTCTGACAATAGCCAACCCATATTCTTTATCCTAACTGCCAGAGGTCTTATTCATAGAATTATGCAGCAGTTCTGCACTTCTCCATCTCTCTCGGATAGCTCATCTCTTCTTACACTAGCACTTGCAGTTCAAATTATTTGCCTAACGCTATGCCACTTTTCTATTAAAAAGCCTCTCTACCAAATGTCTTAATTTAGACTTGCAGCTATGAAGGCACCCAGTCATCTGGCCATATACATTATAATGTACTAATTTTTTCTATATGCCCCAACAATCTATATACCCCAAAAACTCCAATAGTTTTTTTAAATGAAGGAAACTTTGCATACATCTTAACATACTATTCAAGTTGTCACTACTGTATACATTTGGTTAACCAATACCTTAATCTATGTATATCATGCACAATTTTTTTGTGTTCCCTTCTATAGACACTGTTTTGATTTCTATCACCATAGTCAGTTTTGCCTCTTCTTGAAGTTTACATAAATAAAATTAAACAGTATGTACTTTTTGATGTTTGTCTTCTTTCAACAATCATTAGGTTTTGAAGATGTTTCCACATTATTTCATTTATCAGTAATTCCTTCTTTTTAATTGTTTAATTATATTCCATTATTGATGAATAGAACAATTTGTCTACTCATTTTCCTATTGATATTTGAGCTCTCCTGTGAGTACAGGAGTCTTTTCCACTTTTTGGCTATTAGATATAAAAATGCTACATTCCTGTACAAATCTCTTTGTGGATATATATTTTCATATTTCTTAAGTAAACAAACAGGAGTAGAATTGCTGGGCTGTTAAGTAAATGTATGATAAACTTTGTAAGAACCTGACAGAAAAGTTTCCCAAGTACCATTTTACACTACCACAAGCAATGGATACGATTTTTCTGTTGTGTCACATACTTACCACGATTTAGTGTTATCTGTTTTGTTTAATTTTTAAATACTAGACATTCAGTTGCTGCATAGTGTTACTTCACTGTGATTTTAGTTTTCACTTATCTTAACACTTATATGTTGAGCATCTTTTCTTTTTTTTTTAAATTAATTTATTTTTTATTTTAATTAGCTTCAGGTGTACAACACAGTGCAATAGTTAAACTTTTTACCCCTCAAAGTGACAACACCTCTCCCCCAATTCTCTCCCCCACTCCTCCCCCCATATCATACTATCTATTACAATTCCTTTGACTCCCTTCCATTGTATAATCCACATCCCGTGACTATCTATATATTCAATTACAGTTGGCATACACTATTATACAACATCAATTTCAGGTATATAGTGCAGTGATCAAGCCTCTACTCCATCCATGAAGTGGTCTCCCTAACAAGACATGTGGAGTATCTTTTCAAAAGGTAAAAATCATTCTTAGTTTGTGAGAGATACAAAAACAGGCTGATAGATAAAAAAACAAACAAACATATGTTGCCTGTGAGCCTTAGTTTACTGACACTTGGGCTAGACTTCTGTCCATTTTTATTGGATTATTTGTCATTTTATTATTGATTTGAATTGTTTGCATATTCTAAATATGAATATATATTCATATTCATATTCATATTCATATATATTCATATATACACATATATGTATGTATCACAATAGCAATAAGAAATCTATAATATCAGACTGGTCAAATACTTGAGGATATTATAGCTTTCTTATTACTCTTGATTTAGACTTTAATTAATACATGAATTAGGTAAGATATTAAACTTTTACAATTAACTGCAACTTCTTTAATGTTCTACCATATATTCTGTCTTTGAAATTACATATTCAATTATTTTCTGTGTACTTTATATGAATAAAGTTAACATTAGGACATAATAGAGCATCCAAAATCAGAACTGAAATTACTAGTCTTTACTTCACCAACATAGTCCCATTTTATGAACCTCATCTGGAACAAGGAAGTGAAATGTTTGAAAGAACTTTTGAGGTTATTTTTGAACCTAAAATATTTTCATTGTGATTATTGAGGCCTAGAGCTGATTAAAATCTTCTGATTTTATTTAGTTTTCCTACTTTATTTAATTATACTCATGAAATATATTCTGAATTTCAAATATTATTTAAAAATAAGAACCCCTAAATCTGAAAACTTTTATCCATAAAGATAGATGTACCCTTATTTTCATTGCAGCATCATTCATGGTGGCCAAGACATGAAAACAACCAAAGTGTCCTTCAGTAGATGACTGGATACAGATGTGGTACATATATACAGTGGAATATTACTTGGCCATAAGAAAGTATGAAATACTGCCATTTGCATCAATACGGATGGATCTCGAAATTATCATGATCAGTGAAATAAGTCAGACAGAAAAAGTCAAGAACCATATGATTTCACTCATATGTGGGATGTAAAACTGAAAGCAACAAACAAAACAAGCAAACTAGCAAAAACTCAGACACAGAGAACAGTTTAGTGGTTACCAGAGGGTAAAAAGAAAGGGCAGGTAGTAGAAGAGGGTAAAGGCTTTCAAATATATGGTGATGGAAGGAGAACCGACTCTGGTGAACACACAACGTAATATATAGATGACATACTTCAGAATTGTATGCTTGAAATTATATAATTTTATTAACCACTGTCACCTCCATAAATTTAATAAAAATTAAAAAAAATAAGTAAGAGTAAGGTTAAATACCTGATAAACATGTAAGAGAAAATGTACTTACTGATGAGTGAAAAGTATAAATCAATAAATACTTCCAGGGCCAGGTGAGTGGCGCGGTGGTTAAGCGCTGGCTTGGGAAGCCAGCGGCCCCGGTTCGGTCCCACATATGAGGGCCAGTGACACTGCCCTCAAAAAAAGATAAATAAATAAATAAATACTTCCAGAATTTTTTCTTTTAGTATGCTAAATTGAATAAAACGATATTTACTCTCTCTCAGATTTAAACTCACAATTATTGACCTCTTCTCTGCCTGTGTGTGTGTATTTGTGTGTGTGTGTGTGTGTGTGTGTGTGTGCGTGTGAATGTTTATTTTGTGTTAGAGCAGAGAGAGGAAGACTCAGGTCTAGAACAGGAAAGGATCTTGGGAAAAATCTGTCTCCTAGAAAAAAAAAAACTCCTTAAATACTGCAATGAAATTGATAACTTTCTCATTTTAATTACAATAACCCCTGGAAGTACAAATGAATTAGCAATCTCTATGTGAATGAAATATTTATTTAGCCTAGAACCTAACCTTCCTTGTGGAATGAAAGTTTGGAAAGGATTATAAATGTGAAGGAGGAGGATCATTTTAGAGAGGTTGTTAATAATCATTAAACAGAGACATCATGGATAGGTGACTTAGACAATTTGCTCAGGCTCCAGAGGAAAGCGCTCTATCAAGCCCACCAAGCTAGAAAAGGGATATGCAGAAAGTCTTCTGAGAGAAACAATGCATTCTTCTTGGAACAATTTTCTATCACTGGCCCCCAGAAATTATTTACTCTCCTCAAGATGGTATAGTATTTGATTTAAAAGCCCACCCATGCCATGGAGCTGTTCAAGTGCTTCCAAATTACATGGACAGGAACTCAGACATTATTTATGATAAAACTGTGTATTGACAGCATTGGTTCAAAACGAATAAACCTCATGAACTCTTTCATATACACCAAGTGACTACATAGTATATACCACTATTATAGGTTTTGTAGAAAGTGTTACAAAACATCTGAGACACTCTCTAAAGGCACTTACCATCTAGTTTAGACAAGACAAAAGGATATGCAATCCCAGTAACCTTGCATACACAATAGGCTCCAAAATGAGATCTTAAAACATGGTCTCCAGCTAAATGGTTTGCTAGTGAAGTATGCAGAACTACAGTCAGAGAGAAACAAGCTACTGTTTGGGTTCTATTCTCCAAGGCAGGCTATGCATTCATCAGTGACATTCGACGAGATGTTTTCTAAGTGTTTACACAATGAAACAACCCTGCGCCTTGCTCTCTGGATTTGAGTGCTACCTGAAGTTTTGCTTTGGCTGGTTAAAAAAGCCCTTCTTTGTCTTCTTCTTATTATCATTATTACTATTTTTTTCTGTTAAAAAACTGTGTGGATTTCAGGGGTAAAGTTAAAAATGGAAAGATCAGAGTGAGATCAGAATTTAGGAGACAGGGTTATTTAAAACAGTCCAAGAAAATCTTGAGTATCAGAAGTACTAAAATACTTTGGGGGGCCGGCCGAGTGGCACATCGGTTAGGAGTTGGCTTGGGACACCAGCTCTGAGCAGGAAAGACCAGGTTTGGATCCCACATGAGGGCCAGTGACGCTGTGCCCTCTACAGCTAAGATGCTGAACAACAGCTCGACCTGGAGCTGGGCTGCCTTGAGTTGCCGGAGATGGGGTAGGCTGCAGGGGGCTGGCCGGCAGCTGGCATGTGCTTTCCTGAGCTGCTGTGAACTACCATGAGCAGCCGTCCATTGGCTGGTGAGCGACTGCCTCACCTGGGAAGAGCGCAATGATAATCCAACATGGGCCAGTGAGGTGATGTCCTCCACAACTAGACTGAAGAACAAAAGGACGGCAACTTGTCTTTTCCCCTTCCCTGATTCCCCAACACTGTTCTCCTCCCTCAATTCCCCAATAAAATCTTAAAAATAAATAAATAAAATAAAATAAAATAAAATACTCTGGGAAAGGTGAGTGGGGTGGGGGGAAAGAGGCAAGACTTCGAAATAACATCTTGCAAAACAAATCTAAATAGAGTCTGATCATTTGTCCAATATTACAGAATTGGTTTTCAGCTTATCAAGTGAAAAATGTGAGTTGTTACTGAGTTTAGTCCAGTCAAGTTTTAGATAAATTAAGAAAAGTAGGTAGTATTTCCTGAAAGAGTTTTTAGTTCTTTTGTTTAACTCCTTTATTACAACAGGTTTACCCTTATTATTTGGAATTCTTGTTTTCTTCTTTTTTTCTTTTCTTTCTCTTTTCCTGTAAGATCATATCTCTGTACTCTGAATCTGATAAATAGTTCCTAAAGTACTAGTTAAAATACCCTTGATCCTATTCTGAGACAGAAAACTTAAATGAATGGTGTTTGGTGATCTCAGCTCAGTTCCCAGTAAATGTCCACATCACAAAGCCACAACACTTAATTTTACATGATTGATTATATCTGCTTAGCTTAAACTCAGGCTTGAATCAGCCAGAGGACTTTATTACCCTCCATTCCTGTGAGGGTGGTCTAGCCAGGTCAAAGTCGAGGTCAATAATAGGGCAGGAAGGTACTGGGTTTGCTAGTAAGCAGGCCTACTCTCCACCAGAACAAAGAACTTCACTCCTCAGAGATGCTGTCTGGGCAAACAGACTTAGTCACACTAATACTGAAAGGCTACAATGAACTCAAATAGCATATTTGATCAAATAAAAACCTTTTTATTATCAAAATCTGTTTATATCTTAATCTAGGAAAAACAATATTCAAAATAATTAACTTAGATTCTATAAAACATCAAAATTACATTAATCCATTCAACTAAAATATCTACTCAAACATTAAAATTGAATATACAATTTTAAAAGCAACTTTTAATACAAAAACTTTTAATTATAAATAATAGACTCAAATTTAAACTTGGATACTAATATAATACTGTGAAATACAAATATAATAGGTTCATAGTTTTTTTCAAAAAGGAACTTTATATTTACAGTTAAAATGCAAAGTCAAAACAGTTCTACATTTTAATTTTAAAGTAGAACTAAATATTACTCATCGTAGGGAATTTCAGATTTTACAACTGTAGCAAAATAGGATAACCCATTAGCACTGAACACATACATTTATTTTATATGGTTTATATGGTTTTTATGACAAGAGAAATATTGATTTTAATAGTAATATGAAAAGTCAGATACTAAAATAGATTATCAAAAAAAATCATCCAGAAAGTTAATTTGGCCTTTAAATATTATTAATTAGCAACTCTCACATGAATTAGCCCGTTAAATTATGAAGAGTGAATGCTTTAGTATATATTTTAAACCAGAAACCTTATTTAAAATAAAGCTAATTAAATTGAATTGGATGAAACTGAGAATAAATTAAAAGGGGAACATACATAATAAAGTTTTAAGGAGCAGCCCAATAGAACTTTTCTAAACACCACCACTATCTCTTATTAAAGTGTGGCCTTGGAGAAGCAACTTAATATCTGAACATTCCCTACAAGATGGAGAGTTGTTACAAAGGATGTATGGGAAATAATTTTTACCATATAGGTTTGTTGTAAAGAATAAAATTATCTAATATAAATGAAAGCATATGAAATATTAAAAAATATCATCTTCTAAGTTTCATAATCTTGTTTATTCTGCAGTATGTTTTCTAGGTAACATTTAATTGAGTAAACATAATATTTTGTGTCATTCATCAATTAGAAAATTAGTTAGAATAACTCAAGTTGGGCAATAGGCAATAGAAATTCCCTCCTGTTGCCATGATATGAGGTAGGGTGACTGTGTCCACACGGATAGAATGAATGACCTTGGCCATCCTCGCAGTTTATATTAACATCTTACCAATTGGTACAGACTAGTGCAAATGTAGTTCAGTAATGGCATTCAGTTCATATCACTATGACAACCTAAATAGATCAACCATGTCGGATATTCTTAAGAGAGTAACCAAGATGAAATTTAAAAAAATAATTTGTATTTGTTTTAAAGAATATGTTACTTTCTATAAGGGGTTTCCAAACTCCATTTGATATCTAATTTCATTAGATATCAAAACTTCTTTTACTTTTTGTCTAGTTTTGTATTTTTAAACATAGGAATAATGCACAATTGCAATAAAAGTTAAAAAAAATACAGAGGTGCAGAAAATAAGAAATGAGAGTCATATAACAATGGTCCTACTTTCCTGGGATACACATTATATTTATTCACTATTTATCCCTTTATATACATATTATGTATTTTAAAGAAAATTAGGAGCTTATGCATGTGTGCATGTATATGTATATATGTATGTATATGCATATGTATATATATACTTGTGTATGTGTATGCATATGTATAAATAGGTATGTATGCATGTATATATATGCATACATATGCATGTATATGGGTGTATGGTCAGTTTAGAATAGACTAAGAGCCTGGGTTGAAATTGAGCTTCTGCCTTGTGATTTTGGGTAAATTAATAAACCTCCCTGTGTCAGTTTACACAACATTAAAGGAGAATTATAATGATAATTAACCTAGAAGAGTTGCAAAGTTGTTGTTTTTTTAAAGATTTTTTCTTTTTAATTGGGGTTTTGAGGGAGGGGAACAATGTTGGGGAATCGGGGAAGGGGAACAAACAAGTGGCTGTCCTTTTGTTCTTCAATCTAGTTGCGGAGGACGTTACTTCACTGGCCCATGCTATCTTTTCTCTTTGCTTGGAATATTTCTTCCCTTCTTTTCTCTGTTAAATTGTATTCATCATGAAGATCACGACTTAAATGCTACTTCCTCATGGAAGTGTTTTTCTACCATCAAACCATGCCCTTCCTTATTTTATATTATAATATTTCTTTGTATTTTTTTATCAGCATGGTTCAGCAATTCTTAAATCCACCAATCCCCATACTCCGCTATTTGCTAATCATAAGACGCTGAGCCTGGTTCACTGCATCCTTAGATCCTATCACTTATTAAGACTGAAGTAAACATTACCTGAACAAATGACTAAATACAACACATGAACATATAAATAAATCTTCAAGTGTTTACTCACTAATTTGGGAGTTAAATCTTAACTCAATTGTCACTTCCTGAGTGAAGCCTCTTCTGGTCTCCTTTTGTTCAGGATGTTGGGCGGGTCTTTTACAGTGCACTTTGGCATTCCTTTTCTGACATATTCCTTTGCATTATAATTTAACCCGTTCTCTAACCTTCCTGGTTCCCTTCTTCTTCTTGAGGGTGAAGACAACTATCCTGCACCCGCATCCCCTATTCCCTTATCTCCCTCCTCCCCCCCCCGCCCCTCCCCGCCCTCCCCTCCCACCCCTCCCCTCCCCTCCCCTCCCCTCTTCTCTCTCTCTCTCTCTCTCTCTCTCTCTCTCTCTCTCTCTCTTTTATTTTATCCTCAGTGACTGGAGCATAGTAGACCCTCCATGAAAGCTTTGTGAATTAAGTTATACAAATTTTATGTCAGACTTGGCTGCAAGCTTGTGGAAAAACCCAGGACCAGATAGGTAATCACTGTACATTTCAGTCAGCTCACTTATAATAGTGGTGGTGATCACCCAATGATACAAGATGAACATGACTCATCTAACTGTATGTTTAACATGGGTGAATTTTATTTATGTAAATTATAGCTCAGTGAATTTAGAGGAAAAATTATGGCATGAAGCTAAAGCATGAAAAAGTGGCCCGATATATATTTCTGAGTTGGACTTAAACTGGGTTTTTATTTTTTTAATTTTAAACAAATCTGAATGCCTTAAAGCCCAGAACTCACTTGTCTTCCACAGACCCCTATGACTGTTTCCAGAGTTAATTTTCCCATTTTTATTCATCTCCCACATTAGAAACTCTTTTTTCCAGTCTCTTTTGGAACTACAATGTCATGATTTTGCCCCACAAACACTAGATCACAATCAACTGTAATATAAGGATATCAAGAATCCTTATTTTCTCTTCAAGGGACTTCCCTAAGGATAAATGCTCCCCTGACCCCAACCAATGATTTGCTTGGGTTTAATCACTGTGGTTCAAGTGCAATTTGGAATAAATTCATCTTTGGACTTAGCTGCATCTTCACATTAATTTTCTACATTATAGGAATGTCATCAAGATTTCTTTCCTGTGATAATTAAAGTAGAAAATTGCATCAGGATAAGAGTATCTAATAAAGACATTATATATAATATATAGTATGTAAAATAATAATATACTATAATTATTAAAATATAAGTAATATAAAATACATGTAAATATATAGAATTATATAATAGAATTATATAATATATGTAAATATATATAATTATGTTATAGAATAGTACACACACAGAGAGCATTCTTAACACAAACTAATGTTTATTTTCAGCTTCTATTAATCTTTCACTATTAATATAAGAAGTTGTTTCACATCTAATGTGCTATTTAGGAAAGTGCCATTATTTAGAACCTCAGAAACACCTGTCTGGCTTTGCGGGTGGGTTATTTTTAATTTTATTATGCCAGGAAATTGTTTTTCCTTCCCATGTGTTTGTTCTCTTATCACTTATCCCATTTCACACTTCCAAATCCAACCTGACTCTAATAGGCTAAGATGATTAATCATCCTAGAAGCTGACGTGTATAACACAGAGCAATAAAGAAAAAAGGAAACAAAGGAGCCTTAGGATGCACAGCCACCTTCGATAAACATGAGTAGAAGACATCTCACATTTTAAATTACAAAAGAAGAACTTATAAAATATAAACTTACAAAACCTTAAAATCTTAAAAAAGGATATTTCACTCTTCTTTTATTTTATTTTTTAAAATCAGCTTCCCACTACACAATCTGGGAATTAGATGAAAATATGCTGCATAATTATATTTAAAAAAATTAAATTAAGTAATTGACTAATTAATCTTGGTTTCCTTTTCAAAAGAACCAAACAATAATTTCTGTGATTCATAAGATAAAACATTTGTTTCACATTAAAAATAGATTATTTTTAAGTTTTACTAAGGAAAATACATACACTGAGCTTATCTCATAAAACTTCATGAAACATTTTGCTAACTAGGATATTGCTATTAACTTAAACAAAAACAAAAGGATTATTTCCTGTCTACATGTAAAATATTACAGTTACTCTAGTCTGGTCAATAGGTAATTTCACTTCTGAGCTTTAGGTTGTTTATCTGGGAGAATGAGAATATTGGTTCCCATAATTTCCAGGAGTACGAGTACATTATTAGTTTCTAACTCACTTTTTGGAATGCAATAGACGCTAAGGCCTTGGAAAGTGAATTCAGAACTTAGCTGCATGCGGAAATCAGCTGGAAAGCTTATGAAGAATGCAGATTCATGGGTCCCCTCCAGACTCATATAATGAGCATTTCAATGGAATAATATTTTTAAATAAGCCCAGCAGTTGATAGTGTTGTATCTTGATCTCAAACTGAAATTCATGATTTGCATATTAGAATGCTAAATAAATTTAAGGTCTGATCTCACATTTTGAGATAGTAGAGGAGAGAAAAAGTATGCAGAAAGATAAAGGAAGATAAAAGTTAAATCATTTTCCTAGAAGTAACAAGGACCTTTTATAACAGCTATTTTTAAATGAGTATACTTGAGTCAGTTGCCTGTTTTACATTCAGTGACAATAATCTGTAAATGTAGTGAGGGTTAGTAAGACATATTGAAAACTACCTAATCCATTTCTGCTTCCTAGTGATTCACCAATTTGCCAGCAGGTTTTTTTTTAATGGTGGGCGCATGAGGGATGAGGGAAGAAAAAATGAAAGGTGTGGAAATCAAACAGGAGAAAGCATGGTAGGAATGCAAAGGAACTACATAGAGCACTGAAAAAAATAGGAATGTGCAGATAAAGTGAGAAAGAAAAACCTGAAGAGACAAACTTAAGAAAGAGAGATTTTCCAATTTTATTTGGTGATGGTGGTGGCAGATGTGGTCAACTCCCAACATCTTTCTGCCATTGAGTAATCTGTAGCAAACTGTATCTTCTATGGGACATGTTTAAGACAGGCCTAACCCTAAATTTGGGAGTCAATGAAAAACTATTCTGTCTCTGTGTGAAAGGGACACCGGGGCTGCAGCTTTAAAGACTAAGTAGGAAGCCGGCCAAGTGGTTAAGAGTTGGTTAAGTGTTGGCTTGGGAGCCCGAGCTCTGAACAGCAGGGCCCAGTTTGGATCCCACATGGGCCAGTGATGCTGTGACCTCTACAGCTAAAATGATGAACAACAACTTGACCTTGACATAGAGCTGGGCTGACGTGAGTGGCTGGCAATGAGGTAGGCTGCAGTGGGGCTGCAGTGGGCTGCTGTGAGCTACTGTGAGTGGTCAGCAGCCAGCGTGAGCTGCCCTGAGCCACCGTGAGCAGCTGTCCAATGGCCTGCGACTGACTGCTCCACCTGGGAAGGGTGCAGTGATCATAATACCAACATGGGTCAGTGAAGCGACGTCCTGCACATCTAGGCTGAAGGACAAAAGGACAGCAACTTGTCTGCTCTCTTTCTCCAATTCTCCAGTGCTGTTCCCCTCCCCCAACTCCCCAATTAAAAAATAATCTAAAAAAAAAAAAAAGACTAAGTGGGAATTCATGACATATCACAGACTGCATCATTTGTTGATGAGGAGAAAAACCATATAAGGCCGCTACTTACATTGAAGTGCTTATGTATGTCCTTTTCTACTCTTGAGAGTTCTTAATTATTGGGGCCTAAAAAATACCTAGTACTCTACTTAACATATTCCATTCTTCAATTAAATTTTCTTAGCAGTATAGTTATTATGATTTCCATTTTAAAGATGTGAAAGCTGAGGTTAAATGATACAGAAATTTGTTGAAAACAGATAACTGAGTCAAAATGCAAACTGAGTCAAAATTCAAATTTACAGTTTATACCTTTGCTCATTTCACACACATTATACTTTTTCTGACCAAAACATCTCAAAAAGTTAAGACGTTTACCAAAAAACTCAGATAATAAGGGTTTCCTATTTCATGCTGGCATGATGTCACAAAGCTAGATATAACTGGCGATTCACACTTAATAAATTCTAGGTCTGTAAAATCCTTTTGTAATTTTAGCAGAGTACATGTTCTGGTGCAAAACTGTCATCTAAAATATTTTACTGTTAGTAATGCTAAATTGTAGGGTAAGAGTAATGCTTGTCAATTTGCAACCTGGCAGATGATGGTGACTAAAGTAATTCTAAGTTGAAGCAAAATCAGAACACTTTCTCTTTTAATATTTAATACATGCTAACACCATTGTCTCAGATAAAAAGAAACCTCAATTAGGTAAAAAATGTTAAAGATCAAAACCTTTTCCAAAAGCTTTCAAATATCTCACACACTTCGTATTTGTTTTTTTTAAAGGTAAAATGTATATCATTTTTTTTTTCAATTGACCAGCACTATCATCATTTTGAATATTAAATAAGAGATCATTTCTGAAATTTGAGTGTAGGGAAACTTTTCTATTACTAAGCAACTATATATCTCAGCATGAAAAAACAAGATCAAAATGAAAATAATTTTTACTATCTTTGTCAATTCCAGTTTATGTTAGTTACCTTGCTAAATCAACTCATACACAAAGTCATTAATCAAATAGGAAATGTTATGACAGAAATAATTTTATGAGACAGTCGATCCATGAAGATGATTCTCTGTTGTACCTTCAACCTTTAAGGTGCTGAAGAGAAATTTTTGAATGGTGGTGCTGCTGCAATCTCTGATTTGAAACAGAAATCCAGCAAGCATATAAGACTCACGTTACAGAGAGTCATTTTTACCCAAGTCTTTAAGAATGTATCCTATCTATAACTCAGTTGTCTCTTTGGTAATATGTCTTCCTCAGATGTTAATATTATTCTTTAGTTGAGTTTCTTCAAAATTGTTCTAACTATTAAATAATATAACAGAATTTATAAACTTTATTTTTATATTTCAAAGTCAATATCAAATTTGGGTAAAATTACATGTTTAGCAATTTTTAAAAAATGTTTCAAATTGGATTTAAAGATTTGACAAGATATAACATCCATTTGTGATTAAAACACTTAATAAAATGGGTATAGAAGGAAAATATCTTAACATAATCAAGGCCATATATGATAAACCATCAGCTAATATCATAATTAATGGTAAAACACTGAAGCCCTTCATTCTACATTCAGGAAAAAGGCAGGGCTGTCCCCTATCTCCACTGCTTTTCAACATAGTATAACATAGTATCGGAAGTCCTAGCCAGAGCAATCATGGAAGAGAAAGAAATAAAAGTCACCCAAATTTGGAATGAAGAAGTTAAATTGTCCTTCTTTGCAGATCACATGATGCTACATATAGAAAACCCTAAAGACTCCACCAAAAACCTATTAGAAACAATAAACGAGTGCAGTACAGCTGCAAGCTATAAAATCAATGTTCAAAAATCCATCGCATTCCAAATACCTAGGAATAAACTTAACCAAGGATGTGAATGACTTATCTACTGAAAACTATAAGACATTTTAAAAAAGAAATTGAAGAAGACACAAAGAAATAGAAAGACATTCCATGTTCATGGATTGGAAGAATCAACATAGTTAAAATGACCATATTACCAAAATCAGTATACAGATTTAATGCAATCCCCATCAAAAATCTCAATGGAGTTTTTTAAAGATATAGAGAAAAAAAAAATCATCAGATTTGTATGAAACCACAAAAAACCCCGAACAGCCAAAGCAATCATAAGAAAAAAAGAATAATGCCGGAGGTATCATACTCCCTGACTTCAGCTTCTATCACAGAGCAGCAGTCATCAAAACAGCAGGGCATTCACAGAAAAAACAGACATAGAGAACAATGGAATAGAATTGAAAACCCAGAAATAAACCCACATAAATATGGACAGATAATTTTTGACAAGGAGCCAAAAACAAACAAGAGAGAAAAGAAAGCCTCTTTAATAAATTGTACTGCGAGAATTGAAAAGCCACATTCAAAGAATGAAACTAGACTGTTGTCACCATATACCAAAATTAACTTAAAATGGATCAAAGACAAAAACATTAGACCTGAAACAAAAAACTGCATAGAAGAAAACATAGATACTAAACGTATGGACCTTGGGTTCCAAGAGGATTTTATGAATTTGACCTCAAAGGTAAGGGAAGCAAAAGCTATAATAAATGAATGGGATTGTATCAAACTGAAAAGCTTCTACACAGCAAAAGAAACCATTGACAAAATCAAAAGGTATCCAACCGAACGGGAGAAGATATTTGCAAACAACACCTCTGATAAGGGGCTAATATCCAAAATATAAAAGGAACTTATACAATTTAACAACAAAAAGACAAACAATCCAATTAAAAAATCAGG
Organism: Aselliscus stoliczkanus; assembly: GCA_033961575.1. Classification (NCBI taxonomy): domain Eukaryota; kingdom Metazoa; phylum Chordata; class Mammalia; order Chiroptera; family Hipposideridae; genus Aselliscus; species Aselliscus stoliczkanus. The sequence goes on along the minus strand of CM066728.1, from coordinate 81,353,986 downwards.
GCAGAGAGCCTGAATAGACATATCTTCAAAGAGGACATACAGATGACCAATAGGCATATGAAAAGATACTTGACATCTCTAATCATCAGAGAAATGCAAATAAAAACCACAATGAGATATCACCTCACATCAGTTAGAATGGTTATCATCAAGACAAATAATAAGTTCTGGAGAGGCTGTGGAGAAAAAGGGACCCTCATATACTGTTGATAGGAATGCAGATTGGTGCAGCTGCTATGGAAGACGGTGTGGAGGTTCCTTAAAAAAATATGAAAATAATTACCATATGACCCAGCAATCCTTCTCCTGGGTATATACCCCAAAATTCTGAAAACATTTATCTATAAAGATATATGTGCTTCCATATTCATTGCAGCATTATCCACAGTGGCCAAGACATGGAAACAACCAAAGTGTCCTTCGATAGATGATTGGATGAAGAAGATGTGGTATATATATATATATATATATATATATATATATATATATATATATATATATATATATACAATGGAATACTATTCTGCCATAAGAAAAGACGAAATAGTGCCATTTGCGAAAATATGGATGGATCTTGAGATTATTATGCTAAGTGAAATAAATCACACAGAAAAAGTTGCAAATCATATGACTTCACTGGTATGTGGGATATAAAACTGAAAGCAACAAAGGAACAAAACAAACAAATAAAGAAACAAAAACTCATAGACACAGACAATAGTTTAATGGTTACCAGAAAGTAAAGGGTAGGGGGTGGTAGATGAAGATGAACGGGGTCAAATATATGGTGATGGAAGGAGAACTTACTCTGGGTGGTAAACATACAATGTGATATATAATGGTGTATTACAGAATTGTACACTTGAAACCTATGTAACTTTACTAACCATTGTCACCCCAATAATTTTTAATTAAAAAAAAGATTTGACTTAGATTCTAGTTCTCCTGTAAAGACTTAATTACTCCTGGGTTTTAGCAGTGAAATTTAATTTAATAAATGTTGGGTCTCTGTTAGAAGACACAGATTTTCTCCTTGCTGTATTTATTCAGTTTGAAAAGACAGTTTCCAGTAATTTGTTGCAGTATATATGAAATATATCTTAGGATGTGGGTTAAGTTTCCCAAACAAATGTTTTAAAAATAAAGCTTTTAAGTAATGTGGTTTCAAATTCATCATTTCAGCTATTTACTGGTATAATAGCTATCTAAAATAATCTATGCAGTGTAAACAACAATGTTTCATTCAGGTGATTTGTAATAACATAGTCTATTGGTGGACTAGAGAGAAGGAACCCATCTACAATGTGATGATCAAGGAACTCTTCCTCAAGAAGGTGACACAAGAGTGACACCTGGTAGAAGGTGAGAGAGCAAATCCTAGGTTGGAAGCAAGTTCTAATGCAGTGAACTGTTTTAACAATTTTAAACTTAATAGTAGATAACCAAAGGTTACAAAAAGTAAAACTCATGCCTTTCTTTTTTACAGGAACTCATATACTTTCATTAACACATTTCTTTTTATTTTCATAAATATTTTCACACATGAGCTTTCTATATAAATAATGTAGTAATAATAGGCATGCACATAAAGAATTCTACTAAATATTACAACTCTATTTCTAAAACACAAAAAAATTATTAAAATATTTTCAAATAGTGTGAGAGGAAAAAGGATCATATTAGTTTTCATTCTTATTAACTCTCTTCAAAATATTTAAAATATAGTAGAGTATGAATGAGCATAATATGTTAGGAAAATATGGGAAAAATCATTTTCAAGCCATGAGCCTATAGGTATAGACTCTATAATCATTCAGACCTGGGATAGCATGTAAACATTTGTACATTTGTTCAACCTCAGAATTGTGGGCTTGTGTGTCTAATGATTTAAGGCTTCATTTTAACCTCTGACTCTTAATAGCATCTGAAAGTCCTCTGTAAACTAAGAATCCACTATAAAAAAGGATTACAGTGGACTTTCAAACAACAAATGAAAGAAAGAGGATGAGTGGTAAAAAGTCAGGAAGATCAAATAGTCTGTTTTTCATTCTAAACTTTAGTCTCTGTTTGAAATTTTTTCCTTCTACTTGGCAATTCTGAAAGTCTGTCCAATATTTCTTTGAATAAAAACAAAAGTGGATATCTTTAAGATTTTAGATTCCTGGAAGAGGCTATTTTCACTGCATTTCTCAAAGAAAATCTGAATTTCTAGAGTTGAAACAATTGGTGAAAAGGGTAACATTGAAGGTCGGAACTATCATATTGCTACTTGTTGACATTGCTAGTTCTGGCTTGATCTCTTCTCTAAAGGCATGGTTAGACAGTGGCAATCTGGCCAGTAGAGTACATGTGTTCACATTTCCTTTTGGTCTTGTGTTGGAATAGGCTGGAGTGAGCATTTCTTCCAAACCAATCACCCACACGAAACTGTAAAATCGACTAAAAAGTTTCCCACAAAGGATGATAAGGTCATCATATTAAATATTAACATCATCATATTAAAATATTAGTTTAAACATCTTATAATTAATACTTCAGGAATTAATAAATTTATTACTGAAGGCTTCAGCCATGATGATTAATCTATAATATGGGGAACTTTCACCAGATAACTTCAACCCTTTACATTTCCTCAACACATGAAACTAAAGAGATCATGTGATACATTTGGAGCTTTCTACACACTTTCTAAAAACACACTAACAAATATGCGTGAAAAAGGAGATAAAGCCCTCATTTTTCCTGAGCTTCAGGTAATTGCATATGTAGTTTTTGTTTTATTACTCCTAGCAACACAGTGAAGTAAGTTATTATTCTCTTTTTATAGATGAGAAAACTGCCAGTTCAGAAAGGTTAGTAATTTACTGTATTAGTTTGCTAGGGCTGCTGTAACAAGGAACCACAAGTGGGGCAGATTAAAAAACAGAAATTTCTTGTCTCGGTTCTGGAGGCTAGAAGTCCAAAAATCAGTGTTGGCAGGATTAATTCTGTTCTACACCATTCTCTTTAGTTTTTAGACGCCCATCTTCTCTCTGTGTCTTCACATTGTCTCCCTTCTTTGTCTATATCTGTCTCCCAAACTCCTCTCTCATAAGGACACCAGTCTTATTAAATTAGGACCCACCTTAACGACTTTATTTTAATTTGATTACCTCTGGAAATATCCTGTCTCCGAAGAAGACCACTCTCTGGGGTTCATGGCTTTTTTTTTTTTTTTTTTAGCTGAGCCATCCTGCCACCTGTTGGCAGCTCAACGGCAACTCAGCTCGGGCTGGCCTCGAACCGCTGTTGCTCAGAGCTCAGCTTGCACTCTTGAGCGAGCTCTTAACCAACTGAGCCATTCGGCCGGCCCTCATGACTTTAACATATGAGTATTGGGGGATCACAATTCAACCCATAACAGTTGCCAAAGTTGCCTTAACAAATAAGTAAAAAAACTAGGGGTTCAAACACATGTATGCCTAATTCCAAAGCTTATGGTCTTTACACAACAGAGCACTGTTTTCTTACGTAAAATATGATGCATGGTAGAGAGATACACAGCAAAGAATTGAACTTACTCTCTCACATTACATAACTTGATAGGGAAGAGGCTGCTAAGGGTAGGCAATTGTTTATCAGTCTTGAGGCAAGGAGCTTACTTCCCTGGCAAGGGGGACAGAGGCAGTTGTATAAATGTCTTGTGATATGATTTAAGGGAAATAAGAACTGCCATCTTCTCTCAAAGGTCAAATCTAATGTTACTGTCACTTGTATGGATGTTCCTAATTCCTTTATTATAACTAGCAAACATTTTTAAGTTTTTCCTCTACTTTTTAGCATGATTATTATTATTTTTTTCCATGTCTGATTATACAAAAACATGATGAACCCTTTAGGAATAGTCTTCTGATAAATGAAAATAAAATGAAACCCATGAGAATAAAAAATTAAATCTAGAGCCGGCCAAGTGGCGTGGTGGTTAAGAGCTGACTTGCGACGCCATCGGCCTGGGTTCGGGTCCCACATATGAGGGCCAGTGACACTGCCCTTAAAAAAAAAAAAATCTAATCTAGGGAACAATACATTAAAATAATCAGGGCTGGCAGAGTGGCTCAGTTGGTTAAGAACTCGCTCAAGAGTGCGAGCTGAGCTTTGAGCAACAGCAGTTCGATGCTCAGCCCGAGCTAAGCTGCTGCTGAGCTGCCAACAGGTGGCAGGATGGCTCAGCTAAAAAAAAATAAAAAAAAAAAATCATACCATATCATTATGTAACTATTAAAATGGTTAATGTTAAAAAATACTGAGAATGCCAACTAAAATTCTCATACATTGTTGGTGGGAACAGGACATTATATAGCCACTCTGGAAAACAGTGTGGCAGTTTCTTTTCAAGTTAAACATGCACACGCCACACGACCCAAAACTTCAATTTCTGGGTATTTACTCTAGAAAAAGGAAAACTTATGTTCACACTAAAATTTTTATACAATGCTCATAGCAGCTTTATTTATAATAGTCAAACACTGGAAACAACCCCAATGTTCTTAAATAGGTGAATGGATAAATAAACTGTGGTATTTCCATATAACGGAAAAAATCCTGTACATTAAAAATGAATAACTGATATATGCAACAACTGAACAAATATGAGTAAAAAAAGCCAGCCACAAAAGGTTATATACTGTATGACTCCATTTATGTGACATACTTGAAAAGAAAATCTACACTGATAAAGAACAGATCAGCGTTTTCCAGGCTTTATGGATGGAGGGGTAGCATAACTATAAATGTATAGCATCAGGGAATTTTTTGGGTGATGGAAATGTTCCTTATCTTGGCTGTGGTGGTGGTTACCTGAATCTCTGTAACACATCTACATTTGTTAAAATTCATAATATTTTACACCAAAATAAAAATTCAATCCTACCATGTGACAATTTTAAAAATACAACAAAAACATGTTCCTTTCCCTGCCCCCACAAAATTTAGGGATTAAAGAAATATGAATGAAATCTCATTTCTTCCATCTTCATTATAAATCAGGGTTTTTCATATTTTCTGCAAATAATTGGAAGCGGCTTTTTAAAAAATCTTATATAGATCATCAATATAAACAAGTCATACTAAAATAAACCAACATGGCTAATTCTTTAAAAGATACATTATAATTTAAAATGGATTCTCTTATCAAAAAATTATTTTTATGAATTATTTTCTCAGGCATCCACAAGGTCCTGAGAAAGGTAAACTTTCAGTCTTTGTGTGAAGTGTCTTTATTTTCAACCTTTCTTGAATGAGAGCTTAGATATGCAGAGAATTCTAGATGTCAGTAATTTTTCCGTAGCATCTTTTATTGCTGATTAGAAGACTGTATGAGGAGAAGGCTAACTGTGCTATCTTTTGGGCAATTGCTTTCTTTTTGTTGGTTGTAAGATTTTCTTATTGTTTTTCATCATCTGCAGAATCACATGGCAACAGCCATATTGTTGGTGTTTATCTTGTCTGGAACTCAACTTCATTCTTTAAATTCAAAACTTATATCTTTATTTAATTCTGGAAAATTTTTAGGCATTATATCTTTGAATGGGTCTTCTCCCACACTCTTTTTTTTTTCTTTCCTCTATGAGGTTGTATTTTATATACAGAACTTATTTTTAGGTCCCAAATCCTTTTACAGGCGGTAAGCTTTTCCGATTCTTTTTTCTATTGGTGGGTGCACTTTTTTAGTGTCTGAAAATAAGGAGCACTTCAAGGTTTCAAAGTTTATGTAGGGGCCCCTTATAATTTCCCCAGTATTCAGAACTGTGGCCTTGTTTCTTCATTGTGTATGGTCAGGAGAACCTGAGATGTCCGCATTCAGACCATGCCTGGCTCTTTCTTTAATCTAGTCTCAAGGGGTTGCTGAAGTTTCAGCCTTCTTTTTATTACCTTGGCTTTGATTTTTCTCCCCTTCATTTTTAAGATCTGTATATTTTTCATTCATTAAGAACTCAGCAATGTATAAGTTTTTATTACATTTGATTTAATATTTCTATGTGCACGCAAGTGTGTGTGTGTGTGTGTGTGTATGTGTGTGTGTGTGTGTGTGTTGGGAAAGGGGCTTTGATGGCACACCGATTTCCATGGTGATGGAAAGATCTCAGACATTTACTAAGGACTGAGAAAAAGTTAAATATAGATCCACAGATGATAGCATAGCATCTTATATTTCATTTTATTTCCCACCCCCACTACCCACACATATAAACAAAGTGGTCTTAAATTATAAAGATTTATGCTAGGAAGTGCTCAATACATCGTTCTTCAATGAATGATTTCCTAAATAAATACTGTCTGGGACATTGAACACTGATGTGTGGAGTAGAGGCCTTCAAAGGTTCCTCAATTTTTGTTTCTGGTGGCAATTACTTTCATTATTTCTCTCTATAACAAATGTACTAAATTCTTTCTATTTGCTAAAGTATCTTAACTTTCAAAAGCTTACAGTTTTGTGCAATGTTTGCTTGTAGACTAGTAACTCCACCAATACGATGCATGTATGCTAAAACACAGAGGTGTAGCCATTATTATGAAAACAGAGACTAAAATTATCTCTGACCTTGTCAGCAAACATTAATGAAGGGTTCCCAGAGGCAGTTGTCTATGAGCTGAGACTTAGATAAATAGAAGGGAATAAGAGGCAATAAGGGAAGGACATTTCCAGGTAAGTGAACAACAACAAAAGGCAAAAAGCTTTGAATGAGGAAAAAAGGATATAAATGGAGCAATGCATATTTGTTTTGGGGTGGCAGAGGGGCTCACAAGGCATTGTGTCAGGTATATGTAAAAACGTTGCAGAGTCAGATCAGGAAAGTCATGTTAGGACACTCTAAGAGGTTTGGATTTTATAGTGTAGAAGACATTGTATCATTAAGGATTTTAAGAGGGAAAATGATATGATCAAATTAGGAATTTATAAGGCATGCTCTGAGACAACTATGGAGATGATTTGGAAGTGAAAGCCAGTATTTCAGTACCTGACAAGAAATTGTAAGGCCCTCACCCAACGTAATCAAAGGGGGGCAGTGTGGATGACACAAATTAGTGAAAGAGCTAGGCAATAAGATCTCCAGGGTTTGGTAAAACCCGAACTATGTGAATAGACTAAAAATAGAAATTCAGTCAACAAAAGTATGCAGCCTATGTAAACTATTTAATTTGAGTGGCATCTAAAAATTGGAATTGATTCTCTGATAAGAAAAATGAAAATTATTTGCTCGGGCCCTTAGAAACTCTTGCTCTTAGAAACTCTTCGGATCCACAGCTAATACATTTGTAAAGTGTCTAAATTATTTGAAGGTGGTCATACATGGATGGTTCTAACATTAAAAAAAAAAGTAGAAAAATCTAAATAGTGATGCTTGCATCTAGCCAAGATAGTCCCTATTCCTATACTTTTATAATTGCAGGCCAAATGTGAATTGTGAACATCCTTGCTATCACCAAATCCAGGCAACCTCATTTACAGCAGCATCACCTACAGACAATGTTTCATTGCTTCTTCTTTTCCATACAACTGGAAACTACCCATATAACGTTTTTTTTTTGTTTTGTTTTTTTTAAAGAGTCAGAAGGAAGAGACAGAATTTAAAAGTGTAGCTTTTGTAGTAACATTTTGAGCAATTTCTAGAAGTTGAAAAATGCTGATTGGTCGCCTCCAGGGTTATGTTAAGGAAAACAAGACAGAAATCCAAGCTGTAGAATTCACGAAAACCTTTGTCATGGCAAACAATAGTGAAACCCAACATTGCCTGGAAGGGGAAATTTGAGTCTGCAATCTGTTAGACTTTATGCACTGATAAGCGATAAGGTTCTGTGCTGCATTTTGAAAGGAATACAGTAAACACAATTCTAGACAGATCTGCCTCAGGCTTAACATGACACTTAAGTGCTCTGTAAGAGAAAAGAGAAGGCAATTCTGGACACATTACAGGCTGCTTTTATTTTCTGGCATTAAAGCTAAAATGTCATGTAATATCTATTAACAGGAAAAAAGTCCTTTATCTGGGTTTCATCTAGTCTATATAAACTTAGATGTGGAGGGAGAAGATAATTATTGTGTTAAATAAGAATATATGTGAATGTTTGAAAAGTCTTGTCTATTACAGAGTCACTTTAGTTTTTGAATATGTTACCACTCAAAACCAAATGCAACTGCAGTAGAATAAATATTACAAGTAAATCTGAATTGACATTCATTTTCTACAATGGAATAATAGTAACTAATGACTATGCAATTGTTACCTATAAAAACCATACATTTTGGTCAGTGTCACTGGCCCTAATATGTGGGATCCGAACCAGGGCCGCTGGTGTCCCAAGCCAGCTTGTAACCACCGCACCACTTGGTCGGCCCAAAACCATACGTTTTTAGTACACAGTTTCTCTCCAACCCAGGAGGGGAGAAACACCACCACCTACTAACAGTACATTTTATTACGTTGGGTCAATAATTTAATTACCTGAGACTATACAGGTTGAATTGAAAAAAACAGAATTGTAGTTTCTCTCTTATTTTGAATCACCTAAGTTTTAGCTCACATTTTCTCCTTTGTATTAGCTGTAAAGGCATAATTTCTAATTATTAAGGGACTTGCATTGTTTCACATCTTTAAATGTAAGACTAACAAATATTTAATAAAACCTTTATTATAATACATTGAACATTATTATTGAAGTTTCTTTTCTCATTCAAAACATTCCCTATGTAATTTCTAAGTTACTCTAATTATGTACAACTGATAAAATCATTAATCAAGATTTTATAAATATCATTTTTCTAAAAGCAAAACCAGAATCGAGAGAAGAGTTCCATTTAATTTATGAAAGTTTAGAGCAATGACTTTTCCTAATACTATTCTAGGAAAAATTGTGTGGTGTATTTGAAAGAACAAAGATTTGGGCTGAATCTTACTCAGTTCTACTACTGTAGCTTTTTGGCTCTGGAAAAATTAATTAATATTTAGTGAATGAAACATTTAATTAATTTTATTTTCTGTAAGTATTAAATAGAAATAATGATAATGAGATGAATAGCAACAACTTTGGAAGATTATTTCAGACTTAGAGATGATGTGAATAAAAGCAGTCAGTACACAGTAGGATTTCAAAAAAGAACAAATGTCCCAGGGGTAGAAGTATTAGTCTTTAGTAATGATGTGTTCTTACCACCACTATCAGTGAATGTAAAATAGTTATATTTAATATTTTATGTTACTAGAATTACTTTAAAAGAAAGTATATTTTATAAACAAATATCTTTCAAATTACCTTTTCTTAATTCCATTTGACAATATTTCCACTTTTTACAATATTAAATCCTTATTAAAGAAAATATTATACTAAATGGTATTCATAACCAAGACACATGTGTCAGACACCATGCAAAGTGATGGAGATGTAAGATTTCTTACGATAAGAAAGCCACAGTCAGAAATCAATTGGCTTATCAGTTTCTAAGTATAAAAGAAATGGGTTTACTAGAGAATATGTGAATTTTAATTTAGGTAAGTAAGATGAAGAAAACAGAAATTCCAATAATAGAGAAATAATCAGTGTTACCAATTTGGTATATTTCAACATGTATTTGGTTCACAGCTGCAAAAAACATAGTGTTGCTGGACCTTAAAGCATTTAACCAATTCCTGATTTCTGTGCACTGAAATTCATTTTGATATTTTGAAATTATTCATAATAATATGGTAAACATATTCAACGGAAACATCTCTGATGATTTCTGTAGGATAAATTCTAATTCAATAGGTAAAGGCATTTTTAAGGTTTCTTGATACATATAAAGCTGCCCTAAGGAAAGACTATGCCAATTTCACTGCTCACTTTTATTACCAGTGTTGTGTACAACCATGTTTTAAATATTTTAAGATTTAATAAGAAACAATCATTATGTCATTATTATTTAAATTTTAATTAAATTTATTACCAAGAAGGGTAACAATGTGTTCCCCTAGAATCTGGAGAGGCAAGAATTATTTGTTATTTTTTCAAAACTTGAAAATAAAAAATAGGATAATTCTTTCCATCTCCACAAAGCATCCAAATAAACCACCACCAATATACCTACAAAACCATAAGGCATAACTGTGTTCTCCTTCCTTGAATTAAAATGTTCTTCCTTGGATTAAAATTCCAACAAATATAAATTAGCTTTAGAGATACATCTTTCTTCTTAAACAAAAAATTGGAAGTATAAGATAAATTAGTCAAGTCTAGCCACCATTTATTGAAGCAGGAAGAGACAGATTTGTTGGGAATAAGAAGAAATCAACAGAACGGTTTTAGGCCTCCTTGATTTTCATCTAAATAAACAGGATTATTATTACCTTATGAGTAACTTCTGTCATAAATATTGTTAAGGAAGAACGATCTGTTGGTACACTAAAGACAGAACTAAAATTAAGGCTGACAAGATCCAGATTTAGAAAGAAAGATGGATGATATTGTGGTTTACTCAGTCAGTACCCATCGCACCAGGTGTCAAGACAGTTCATGACTTAGACTACATATCGTCACCTGGAGTTATTCCCACACTGCTGAAAAGCAACCTTCATAGCTTGATCTAGCAACCAGCACAGTGTCCTGTCATTACATGATTTCTATTAATCGACTGGAGCTATTATTTTAGAGTTTAAATGTGATAGGAGGGTATAATAAGAACATTATCATAAAAGCGTATTTATTATTTTTTTCTGAATATTTTATCTAGAAGACAACTCCTAGTGTTAAAAGTAAAAATACTACTACTAATAATAGGTGGTGATAGTCTTAACATTTTTCAGATTTTATAAATGCAAGATTTAGGATTACATCAAACTTCTACAAACTATTCAAAAGACATGGACCGGTTTGAGACAGGATTTTGATTTTACAAATTGCGTTTAAAAATCAACACAATTATTTGTACTTGGTCAATGAGGTCCTGGGAAATCAATAATAACATTTAAATTTCAAAAATAGAGGAAAGAAAAGGAGTAAAAGTTAAGTGTTAAGGGAACTTAGTGACAAAATCAGTGTCATCGTAGCTACTATTTGAAGCGTGAAGATACTATAATTTAAGATGTTGACTGTGTCATTTATCAATGGAAAATAAGAATGTATCAGGGAATTACAATATGGTTAGAGTATTTTGACACTTATAAACCTTTTGAAGTTATGCACTTAATTAATTTATATTTATCAGCAAAAGAGCAGCATTCTATTCCCTTTGTGGTTCCTGTCATCAAACTTTGAATTGATAGAATTAAAGAAGACTTTTTGTTCATTTCTACCCCCATATAAATTCAGATGTAAACAGGTGGTCTTTCATTTAAAAGTTCTTCAGGTAATGTTTTTGTCCTGAACTGAACTGAATTTAAAGGCTTATTATTTTGTCCTGAAAGTCGAAGCTTGTAGTTTCTGCTGTGCAATGAGGGAAATTCAGGACTGATGAGTAGCATACTTCCAACATGTAGATTAACTCCCAGGGTATCCCATTAGTATTACAGAGATGATAAGATTGTTCTACTCTATTAAATTTTTATATAAAACATAACTTTAAAAAAATCAAATCCAACAATAATTGCCACCCTCTGTATGTTAACCTTAATAAAAATATCATTGAAGAAAAAAGTGAATTACTTACCTAATTAACTAGCTTACTTTCAGAAATGCTTATTTTAGTGCAACCTTAATGCAGTTCCTAGCCTCTCAAAAACACATAGAAGCTTCAGGGAATTTTAAAGCTGTCCTGGTTATCAGCTTATCCTTGTAAGCTTTGGCTTATCTTATCAAAGTAAGGCATCACTTTTGCTTCCTTCTGCTAATAGGGTCTGGAACAGAGCTTTCCTCTTGCAGTTTAGTAATTCCTTGTGCAGACAGAAGTGTTCAGTCTGTTGGCTCTCCTCCCCTCACTTATCTCTGTCTTTATTTACTTATTTATTTTTTTTCAGGGCAACTAGAGATCCAAACCCATTTTCCTCCATTGCTGGAATTTTAAGATTCTAAAGAATTACAAAGCACCTCGTAAATGCTCAAAACCGCAATTCTACATAGATTTTGGTTTTCTGGATGTCTAAATAATTGTTTAGGATTGTAGATTCTGGCAGAAGTTATGAATCATGCTTAAATCAAGCATAATCATATTTCTAATACTTTTGTCCAAGACATTGGTAAAATTATTTAACTCTCAGTACCTCAGCTCCCCTTTATGTAACCTGGTGATGAAAACTAGTAATTCACAGGGCAATTGCAAAGATATATGAATTAATACAAACACTAAAGAACTGCATATTTTATCACAAATCCTATTAATATTACTATTATGTAAGATAATTTATATAAAATATCTGGTACAATTATTGCTATTTTTGTTCTCATGTTATATTAGTCCATTATCACAGTTATGATTATCATTGATTTACAAATGGCAGCTGAGGAAGACAGATTGCTAATTTGACAATACTTTAGTAAATTTGAAAGAAAGATGTAAACAGATTACAGCTTCATCAATTGACAAGTTAAATTAGAACAGTTAAAGAGAACGCAAGTGAAAGAAGGAAGGATTAATTAATTATAGCCATTCCTAATAGGAAAAAAGCAGGATAGGATGAAGAAACCAAGCACAGTCAATCATCAGTCTTAGCATCAGAGTTGAAAAGACAAAGTCAATGCTATGGCACAAAATGAAGGACATAGTATGTAAGAGGCATGAGGTAATCTTCCTAATGAACAGACAGCTTGTCAAACCCTTCCTGGAATTCTGCAGCAGGCAGAAGACTCCCAATCTTAAAAGGAATGTGAAAACTTGGAGAGGGTTCAGAGGACAGCCACAAAGATAATGAATTGGTTGTAAAGTAAGACCTACAAGAAAAGGTTAAAAGATCTGAAATTATTCAACTTGGAGGCAAGAACTTAGAAGTTATTTAAATCCTCAAGTTAAAAATATATGGTGCCCATCTCAAACTTCTCCATGAATTAAAAAGAAGGAAATCCATTTAAATCCCAGGGTGGACAATTTATGGAATTTAAACAATAATTTAACAAACAGATTCATTACCCATCATTAAGGGCTCCTGACAGTGGTTTACAAAATATGCAAGCTCCTTTAAGTTGTATAATTTATTTACATATTTATTTTCGTTAGCTGTGGAAGGTACAGTCTTTGATGAAGAAAAGAAATGGCTTAGATGACCTAGGAGGGTTCTCTATAGCTTTAAATTTTACTGAGATCCAGAGTTAAATATTAATAGTCCACTAAATCATTGCCACATTTCTAGCCTGTGTCTTACTCATTTGTTTTAGGACTGTGGGAGTGAGAAAGAAATTGAGGTGATTTGTACCAAGGTGAGTCTGGGAGAAGGGAACAGGGTGGGGGGTGGAGGTGGAACAGTTGAGAGAAGGACGTTCCAGATGGAGAAAACAGCAGTTTTAAGGCACAGAAGTGAGAAAGAGAGAGTGTGGTATACAAGCAGCGGGGCTTAATTTGGGTGTGGTTAAAATAGTGTACATGAAGAGGAAGGTAGGAGATGCAGGATACTAGAAAACTAGCTGATATGAGACCACACAGATGTTTTAGTTACATGATGAAGCTAGTCTTCACCACTTAGGTGTGGAGATTTGAAGGGTATTTAAGAGAGGAATACTGTGATCAGATTTATGTTTTGGGAAAATCATACTGAGCACGTTGTGAATGATGAATTATAGAGGGGAGACTGGAAGCAGGAAGAGCTGGTAGATCTATATCTAGTCAGTCCATTTTAGAGATAATAAGGATTTAAACCAAATTGTAATGGGGATAGGGAATGAGAACAAAGCTGAAGAACATTTTAGAGGTAAGATGAGCTAAATAGTTCACATGGGTGTTAGTGTGGGAATGGGAGAGGACTGGGCCTGGGATAATATTTAGTTTGATACCTCTAGCATCTAGGAGAAAAATGATCATTTATGAAAAGTGTATTCAGTGATACAGAGATCTGATTGAATCACATACTTATCAATTATTCAACAAATTGTGGTTATAATAGATCAGGCATCAGTCACCAAGGATACTAGAATCTTGTTTATTAGTAGGTAAATATGACCTTGGTTTGCTTGGGACAAGTCCTGGCTGACACTTGCTATTCCCATCCTGGCAGATGAATAGATAAACAAATGTGGTACATACCAGTAAATGCATACAATGGAATATTATTCAGACTTAAATAGGAGGGAAATTCTGACTTAAGCTACAGCACAGATAAATCTTGAGGACATTATGTTAAGTGAAATAAGAAAGTCACAAAAAAGACAAATACTGTATGATTTCACTTATACAAGGTAGTCTAACTCATAAAAATAAAATTGGAATGGAGGCTGTCCAGGAGATTGGGGAGGAAAAAATGAGGAGTTGTTTAATGGACAGAGTTTCAATGTTGTGAGATGTAAGGTTCTGGAAATTGTACAACATTATGAATAAAATTAATGCTACTGAACTGTATACTTTGAAATCATTAAGATAGTAAATTTTATGTTTTATATATATTTCACCAAAATTGCATTTAAAAAAAAATTTGGTCACTGCATTGACTTATAACTTGAAATTTTATTTAATTATTTGAGATAAAAAAATAATGAAAGATTTATATATGTTGGGGTTTGTCAATTCCCTGGATTTTTCCCTACAATGTTTGTGGTTAACGATATCCAATAATTTTTCTTTGAGGAATCAGCAATAGTGTCCAGTGAGGTTCAAGAGTCATTTTATGTTGGTATCATTTCCTGTACCTCAGGTCTCCAGGCTAGTGAGCACGAAGTTATTCCTTTGACTTACTTTTGGGAACAGCTATTATAGTTGAACTTGTTAATGAAAGCTTGGATATAGTACATCAAACCTCTACTGCATTTGCATATCAGTCTTTTAAACAGCAACATGAAAGAGAGGAGAGGAGTTATGTCTCTAGACCCATCTGTGATCTGTGATTTGATCATGGGGGGATGGTCTCTGAGGTCCTGCTGTGGTAGAGCTAATGACCATGAGAGCTAATGGCCATAGCAACAGAAGTTTTCCATAGAATTTTGTCATTTCAGTTTTGATGTGCCCTTTATTCATTCTTTTTTATCTGAAGACTGAAGATGGTGAAAGCAGTGAAGCGTCTGGATTAGTTTCTTAATTATTCTTCCAGTGAAGTGAGTGCCCCTATTGCTAAACATATAGGGGTTTCTTCCTCAAGTTGGGAATGTAAAGTCTAAATTCCTTTGCTTTTGTCAGAGCAGTTTTATTGTTAGAGAGTCTGGAGAAAAGAAAGAAAAAGCATGTAAATGCTTCTATCCAACCAGACAGCAGACAACATTAAGAATATATTCATAACCATAGGGCCTAAATGAATGTTATTTGTAGATACTAAATTGGACCTAAATTTTTAGGACTTTTAAATCTTATTAGCATTCTGGGCTTGAACAGTAAAAACAGAGACACTCTGGGCAATGTCGTTGAAGATTCACCAACAAAGCCCATTTAGAATGGTTGTCAGTTTTTTCTACCCATGGTGGTGGTGGATTATAACATACAATCTTTTTCCTTTTGTTTTAGAGGGCAGTGTCACTGGCTTTCATATGTGGGATCCAAACTGGAGCCGCTGGCATCTCAAGCCAGCTCTTAACCACTGTGCCACTCGGCCAGCCCCAATATTTTTCATAGACTCTATTTCAGTCTATTTGGGCAGACCATCTCAGTGACACAAGAGACACTCCGAAGGGAACAAAAAATCTAATCTCTACCAACGTATCTTTATTTTTATTTCTCAAGAATTGGGTGTCTAAAACTGTCATTGAAGACATGAATCAGTATTCAGTTTGGGATTTGATTTTTGAACTTGTTGGATAAAACTTTCAAAGCAGCTCATTTAGCACTATAATCTGCAGAAAATTTGCCCTTTGCTTGTTGAATCTGCTTTTTAGTATGTGCTTCAACCTTAATTATAATCAATTCCTTTGGAAGAAGACAAATTAATTCGGTTTGATATGGTTGCCATATTTAATTATAATACCATGTCCAGATAAAAACTCTTGTTGCTTCCAAAGCACCTAAATCATTAAGGACTTGCCCAAATAACTGCTGTATGTACAGATATTTCTTCTTTCTATAACAACTTGACAGGGCTCAGTAAGCTCAATATCAACTGGAAATGCTATTGTATGAGAATATCCCCCTATTTTGTTAAGGATAATTTTGGTCAAACAGGAGGTATCATTAGGTCAGACAAAGTTTGTTTTTTATCTTTTCTTATTTTATCTTTTAAGAGAAGGCAGAACAATTGTTTTTTCAATGTCTCTTGCCCTTCCTATATTGACAGGTAATGTGGGGTTTATTGTTGTTAATTTATTTTGTTTTATTTGTTATGTTTTCTAAGAGTAGCCCCACAGAGGTCCTTAGTGCTTATTCTTAGGTTTACCTAATTATTAAATTTGAAGAGTTATTAGGTGGTCTAATTTTTTTAGTATCTTCAAAATGCTCCAGAGGGTTTATAAGTCAGAGACAGGGAAATCTTAAAGACAGCATCCTATCTGTATTTCTTACTAAATCGGCCACCTCAAACAATCAACAATGGAGGTGAATGGGACTGTTGTAATATCTTCTCCCTGACTGGAACCATACATTCTGCAAGTGTGAGTAAATTCGTCTGCAATATCTGGGATGCATTCATTTTATTCCTTTGTATACAGGACTGGGTTTTTGACCAATTTTTACAGGAAAGATCTCAGAAATTGCCTTTAGAGCTCTTATTCTATTTTTGTACTTTTTTTATACCTATCCTTAGCCAAATATTGATTCATAAATTTGATATCACTTTGGTAATCAATTCACTCTAATTTTTCCAACAAAGTTTTCCAACGTTCTCCAGTTACAAAAGGAAACTCCTGGACTTAATGTCACAAGGGCAATATTTAATTTTTCTGTGAATATTTATCTTTACTTGTGAGGGTTAGGGAAGTATTGAACTAGATAATGCAAATCTAATATAGATTTAGGCTTAAAATCTTAAAGCCAGCAATGCAGGTCATCCCCTGAAGCTATGTTACAGGACATTGTAAGTGGGTATTTACCAATGGAAGTGTGTGTGTGGGAAAAGCTGGCAGAGGAAAAGCAAGAGGATAGAAGGGGCAGAAGGAGGAGAAGGGAGGAGGAGTAAAACAAAGGGACGTGAGTGGGAGGTCTGGGTCAAACGACAGGAGGAGGCTAGGAAAAAGGCCAGGAAAGGTTTTAATCTAGAATTGTATCTGGGGAAGAAGGAACAGTTCAAATTTAAATTTTAACTTTTCTATCAAGGTACTTCTTTAATTCTCCTGGATTTTAAAAGCTTCTTCCTATCTATCAAAATGTAGCTAGTCACTGAATATTCTAAGTCTTAGAATTCTTCGATTTCCAAGAGACCACACAAGTAAATTATTTTATTCATATCCCAAGTTCCCAAAAGAGGCCACTGAAATTCTATATATCTCTTAACAAAATCTGCAAGAGCTTCAAATATTTAGTACTTTTGGCATTATAATGTCTCTACATATAACCCAGACAATGATCCAGAGGTACATGGAATAACTGATGATTATTTGTATTCAAATGATGAAAATAAATGGAAGACAAAGAATTAGATCCCAAAAAACATCTTGTCCATGACAACCCTGGGTAGTGAAACAAATCAATGTAAATTTTTCAGCAAAGGAAATTAAAATTGTGAATAAGGGCTTAGAGGGTACTCAATATAAGGAAACATGCATGACTTATTCAGTAGTCCATTGCCTGGGTCTCTGAGAAGACATGTTAGTGGCCTCCTACATGCTCCATTCTTGTCAAAGTCGCCTCCTACATGCTCCATTCTTGTTAAAGTTGAGAAGCATGAGGGTCTAGACCCATTCAAGGGACAAAAATTAAGTTTTTATAAGATACCAAGGTTAATTTCTTAAAAGAGATTCTATATTCTTTTTTTTTTTTTTTTGAGGGCAGTGTCACTGGCCCTCATATGTGGGACCGAACCAAGGCTACTGGCTCTATATTCTTTTAAACATGAAATAAAATGCATGTTATTAGTTCATCAAACATAAAACATGCTTTAAACTAGAGCTTGTTAACATTGCTATCATTGGTTTGCAAGAGATTAATTTAGAGCTGCCTAAATGAGGGTGGACAGAATCTAACCACACTATTGCTTACAGTGAAATGCCAGAAAAGTATAGCAGCTACTGGTATCTTATGTTAGCTATTATCTTGTGTTCTCTGTCAAATACACTCAAGAAAGGCAAACAATCTATTGGGATGGGAAAGATAAACATAGCTTTAAAATACATATTTTTAAGGCTTTTTTTCTTCAGGAGACTAGTAATTTAGAGACTATCACATTTCGTAATTTATATAGAGACTATTAAAATCACAAATTTTAAATTAACATGTTTTGTCTATGATATTAATTTCACACTGCATCAACAGCAAACCTATCAATAAAATAAATGAATGTACATCTTAAAACTTCAAAACAACTTCATAAACAAACATGATTATAATCAAATTTAAAGAGAGAAACTTGATATGATATTTTCCAAAAAATCCCATTGACCATCTGAAAAAAATCTGAAGTACGATACAAAAAGTTAATACAAATAACACCCCTTAAATCCATCTATATTCAGTATACAAACTTCCAAATATCTAAACATTGAGTCATTTTCTTGAATTGGGAGAGAACGATTTTTTTAAGTACAAAGAAAAAGAAAAGAACATGACATTCATTGAGATCAATACTTAATATAAAACTAGTTCCTACAATTTGGATAGAAATCTCTAGACCCTGGTACAGAGTAGTTAAAGAACACATAACAAAAGAGAAATGCAAATGACAATAAAATAATGTATAGACCAATATTCATTCTTACCAGTAATCAATACATTTGAAATAAACAACCATTAGCCATTTTCTACATAAGAAATGGACAAGAATTCAAGGGAACATGTTTTCTCTTGCTACGTTTGGCCAGGGATGTGAGTTTTCTTCTAAGGGTAAATTTGACAGTATTCATTAGAAGCCTTAAAAAATATCTCTGGCCCCTAGAATCTGATAAATCCACATTTAAGGATGTGTCCAAAGAAAATAGTCAGGTACAGAAAAGTAAAATTTAGAAATAGTTATTCTATAATATAAAAAGAAAAGGTATATTTTTGAAATATATTAAATACATAATAAAAACTTTAGGCTAAAATTAGGAGATAAAATGATGGACTATAGTATCTGAAATTTGCAGTTACTTCATGTAGTTTTAAAAGACTCGAAGGCAAGAGTCTACTATTTTAGTAAAAAAGTAGAAAATGGTGATTTTTGTTTTGTTTTGAAATTATTGGTGACTTAAAATTTTTTATTCATATTTTCTGAATTTTCTAAATTTTCTAGCATGTCATGTATTACTTCTCTAATCATAAAAGTGAAAAAAAGATATAAACTATGTCTCTATATTAAGTAATACTTTAGATGCAATATTTCAAAATACCATTGCCTCAAATTATTCATGGCAATTGTCAGCATGATTTCCTTTTTAATATTTAAAAGACATAGCTACATATATTACATCTATACATATATAACTAAATATGTGTATATGCATATAAAATGCATATATATGTATATACATACACATATGTATATATATTTACATTGGCGGCAAATGCCAAAATACTATTATGACATCCCCATCTTAAATATGTCTATCATTTGTATTTCAGAGCTCCATTCAATGAAATCAAAAATTTTAAAATTCAATGACATGTCAAATATTTGTAAATTCCAGCAGTATAAAATGTAAACAAAATACAACAAAGCAAAACAAACCAACACACAAAAAGTCAACAAATAAAACTAGAAGTGTTATTTCAGGAGCACAGTTTGTTGTTTTAAAGTCTGCTATTGAAACAATGTATGTCAAGAGTCAGTACCAGAGTTGAAGTACAAAAAACAGAACAGTCTGTGATATCATCAAACACAAGACAGGAGAATACAAAGTTCTATACCAACTATCTAGTAAATTGTTCAGTTTTATTTCGAACAAGGGGGGAAAACTTAAACGGGTCTATTAGCAGTAAAGAATTCTGCCAATATCCTTCACAGTAGGGTGACTCCTCCAGCAATTTTCACAATTAATTACTAGTGGCAAGTGTTTTCATAATCTGTTCTTAATTTCGCAACGTCTGAGTGAACTTGGCTCTGAAACATTCCTTATTATTTCCCTACTACCAGTAGGATGAACTACTTGTCCAGGTCATGCTGTGTCAAAGAAGTGTTAATGTGTTTCTATAAATGCTGCAAGCAGCACCTGTCTGAAACACATATGTTGCTTTTTTTCAGCCATAGTGGAACACATAAAACCTTGAGGTGTAGGAATGTAAAGGGAGAATAACAAATTGAAAATTTCTAACAATAATAAAAATTCAGTTGTTCTTGCTGAAGCACAGTCTGCTATTTTAACGTTAAAACCAATTTCTTTTCCTCCTCCATTACTTTTACTGATTTTCACTACTTATATAGGCATACATTTCAATGTGTGTTTTTTTAAATACTTTGAGAGTGATAACTGAACTTCTTTTCATCCTTTTTCATAATATGTAAATTTAAAGTAAAAATAAAATTAATATGGTATGTATTTTGATATACATACATATATAGTTTTATATATATATAACAGATTTTTTTCATGCATAAGGTAATTAATAATTAATTATTAATATATATGTATATAGATATATCTTTATCTATATCTATATCTATATATTCCAGATTTTTTTCATGTGTAAGGTAATTAATATTTAGGAATAATTCAAAAGGAAAATGCATAATTATTACTAAGCTTTATAATATTTCTGACCCCCCAAATTACCTGCTTGATGAGTGAAAAATATTATTTATGTATGTAGTCCATGTTGTTTTTGTGTTACTTTGAACTGTAAAGCAAAATTTTAAATAACTCTTATTTCAGTTTCAAGTGTTTGTATGGGAAAAAGCTCATTTTCAATTCCAGTGAACATATGGCACATCTTTAGTATGCTTTGCTAGCTCTTTAAATAAAAATGATTAGTAATTATGATTTCCAAATAAAGATAAAATAAAACCTAGCTCAAATAGTTTCCATGATTCTCTTACTTATACTAAAAATTTCAGCTAGGAAAAAACTTTGTGTCTCTAAGGAATTATAAAATGTTGAAATTTTAATGAATTATGGAATAATAAATGAAAGATGGTAAAAGTTTGTGCAAAGGAATCAATTATATTTTTTAAATGTACATAAACTATTCTAAAATAAAAATTAACTCAAAAAATTGATAAGTTGAAGATGGTTTAAGTTCCTTAGCTTTTATTCATACCATATAAAAGACGAATATTTTTTATTGTGCAATGTGAAAAAAAGGTCGTTAAAACTTTAATTGCATTAAAGTTTCCATGCTTTCAGTTGCCATTGACTCATATTTTTTAGAAGTTAATATATTTGAGCTGAATGTTATAGCAAACAAATTCCTTAAAATGTTACAAGAGAATTGGGATTTGATAAAATACTATTTCCAGGATGAAACAGGATGAGCTGAAACCTAAAATAAATTCTATGCATCTTAACTGCAACTAAGTAGCTTAGAAATGTTTAAAAAAATTTTAGAATAATAGTGTAAATTAAATATTTTCATAATTTTCTACCTTGGAATATACGAGACAGATTGTGAAAATGAGACAGAGACAGAGAGAATCCCAGGGAAATGTAGTGTACTTGGTAGTAGACATATGCTTGAGGGCCAGAGATGGGCACAGAGTAAGGGTTAAAGGGCCAGCATATGGAGCCTACAGGACCATAGAGCATAGTTTCAATACTAAGTGCTACCGTGGGGCTCATAGTAACTGTCATTGTTGAAAAGGAGTCACCAGCTGGATCAAGGTTTGTAACTACATTAGAAGCAAGTTTTCTAGTTGTCAGTGCTTGAGGCAAAAGACTGTAAGAAGCGAACAGCTGTTGCCTCAGAGAAAAGAGATCAGTTTGGGTGAATTCTGTGATAGTTCTGTCACCAACTGGGGCTGACAGAGGTCACATATAGGAGGATTTTAAAATGGAGTTTCAAGGTCAAAAGGGGAAAAGGAGAGTCAATTCTGAGTGTTTCTAGGCTCATTAGGTTAAAGGAAACTAATATAAAAGTAATTCTTCCAATGTGTATTTTAATAAAAGCAACAGCACACAATTTGATCACTGTTGGGTTATGACGGCATGCAACAAGTTGTGAAGTTAGTGTACCTCTTTGTTTATTATGAGTGCAATCATCATTTTGAGTAAATTTGTCATTATGACCTAAAACTTGAAATTAAAGATTCTTCGTGCTATGTCAAAAATATTTGTAGTTATACATAACGTGAAGAACAATATTATAAGAATATGAATTTCTAAAAGTGTATATTATACATACTACACTATTTTCAGTGGCTCTTCCTACTGTTTACTCAACTGGATGGATGGTCATTAACTTGAAATTGGGTTAATAGACATTTCAGGTGGCCAACCGTCTATTAATCACATAATTTTTTTCCTGTACAGACAAATTTGTGATCTAAAATAAGAACTTGAGAAGAGTAAATGTAGGTGAGAATTATGGGTTCTGGAGCAACTAAGAAATAGTACCTAAAAGATGGAGAATGACAGAGATAGAGACAGAGAGAAATGGAGCAGGTGTGTAGACATGTACAAGAGAAAAACTGAGTGAAGGAACTGAGAGATGCTGTGGAAAAAAAAACCAATATGAAAGCTACAGCTCTGGAATGTATTTTACCGGTATTACACTTTTGGTCCATTTTATCCTGTAAGGCATTCATTATCAATGCGTGTGCTATGAGAGGCATTCTTGAGTCACCCATTTTTGCCAAGAATGCTATATGCCACATGCATTAAGCAGGGGTTATTTTTCATAACAAAATGCTTCCATCAGCACTGATGAGATGCTCTGAGTACCCATGCTGTTGGCATTCAATAAATGCTTAATAGTAGTAATAACACCTATAACATGTAGTTTAAGGAATAAAATTGGCCTTCACATATTTATCTCTTCCCCAAAGAATAAAATGTCTTCCCTTCCCTGGCCTGATGTTATATGGACATTTTCCCATTATTGTGAGGGTAGCTCTACTTTGATGAATGCTTCTGCTGCACTCTGGAAGATAAAAACTAGGCCAGATCATAATCGCTTGAGTTATGTTCATGGAAAAGAATCCTATAGGTTCTCAAAACATTTTATCTATCGTGTCTAATGTAGCTAGTTTAGTTTCATTGACTTTATAATCCTTGATGCTAGATGGAATATTTGCTATGTTGAATCATGTGGCTAATTTCAGATTGTAAGAAACAGATGGAGTAAAACGAATTGTATAAAGTAGGATTATTATTTTATTTAATATATATATTATATTTAATAATTTGACATTTAATATGACAATAATCTGTAAAAATGTAACCTAATGGTTGCCAAATAGGTATCTAAGAAGCTGACTATATTATGTATAAAGAAAGAAAGCAATAACACAAAAGGATAAAAGTAACACAAGAGTAAATTTACACTTTTGCAAACTATACTTGGAAAGTACATACATACAAAAAGTTTGGTGATATAATAAATACATAATCATGATAAGATATTTAAAAGTTTACTAATTTATATGTATGGTTATTGAATCAAATTATTTGGACATTTAGTGATGTTGTATCAGATTCTTTCACAGTATTATAAAAGAATTAATCTTAAATTGCCATTACTAACATTACTAAACTCTAATGAATGATAGAAGATAATCTTTGTGTATGTCTGACATATTTTTAAGGATCTAATACATTCTGATCAAATGTATGTTTGATTTTATTCTCAGGGTTCTTTGTCACTTTTGATTACTTGCTTGGATCTCCTAACTGGAAATGCCCAAGGACTCCTGCTGGTATCCAAAACAGCCTTGTAAAGGATAGTGGTCAGAGTAAAAGGCTTAGCCCGTTTGTAAGTACTCCATGATCTATCTATGGCAGGGGCAGTGAACCACAGCCAGCAGGACCAAATTCAGACCTCTCTTACTTTTGCAAATAAAATGTATGAAAACATAGCTATTTTCATTCATTTACATACTGCCAATGGCAGTTTTCTCACTATAAAGCCAGAATTGCGAGTCTGGGACAGAGACCTTATGAGGTGGTGCAATGCCTAAAATATTTTACTCTCTGGCCCTTACTGGAAAGTTTCCTGACCTATGATTTATCATACAAAGTAGCTAAACCATCTTAAATCCTAATGCACTCCACCCCGCTCCCCCAATCTCTTTTCTTCTCTCCTGCATTTGAAAATACCTAGATTTTACTCCTATTTATTTACTACTATTTATTTAACTCCTATTTACTACTATTCATTGACTGACTACATGAGCTTCAAGTTTTCACTTGAGAAACATTTAAAAAATGCTTAAAATATTTCAGTTTGAATGACTTTCAGAGATAACCAACAGATTTTAAGACCAATTCATTTTAAATAATATTTAGAAATAATCATAGCAAACATGGGTACTGTACTAAGTGATTACAATCACGGTTCTGAAAACATTGCTTATGTTAAGGTATTTAATCCTCACCTCAATCCCTTGGAGAGACATGTCATCATCATCTATATTTGGAAGATAAAGAAATTTGGGAGCAGAAAGTTTAAGTAATTTACTTAAAGTAACATAGCTAAAATGGGAGGCAGAAATGGAATTGGAATCCAGTCCAGCTGGATAATTACAAGGCTCTATGGCCTTGCCATATATCTGTTAGCCTATAAGAGTGCTTTACATTTTAATCAGCACTACTCCCCTGATAAAATAATTATCCCTTATTCTCATATATTATCATAAAACTCTAATGTAAGCCAGGTGATACACTAACAATTCAAGGTTTCCATCTAATATGTGGAGATACCATATATATCTAACTTTCTAGCATGTAGTAATTTTCAGAAAACATTAACAGAGAAGTTAACAGTGAAGAAGAGGAGAAGAGCAGTGATAACCTTGAGTTTTATGTAACACAGAATTAAAATTGAAAATTAGATTAAATATTTTCCAGATAGTATAAGATTTCTTTATGAGAAAGAGATGGGGAATTTCTAGTTCTGTTATAAGTCTTACTAGAAAATCTCAAATAAAATAATTTTACTATTACAATTTTCATGTGAAGCAGACACAGAAAAATCACAGAAAAATAAGTAAGCATATAGCGATAAATAACAGAGACACATTTATTTGAATGATGGCCATCCACAGCAAATTAGAAAGAATGAGTTTATCCAACTACAGAAATAAACCATGACTGAAAATAAATTCCCTAAAAGTTAAAAGAAAATACATTATTCAGACATCATTATTAGTCAGAATAATAATTGGAAAAGCAAAAGCTAAGTTTAGGAAAATGACTTTTTAATTTCAAAGTAAAACTGCAGGAGGAAGAATTTTGTAAGACCTGAGTGTCAGTAAGACATTTTGAGAATTCTCTCAATTAGTTTATAAATTTTTTCTTTCTGTCCTCAGGAACACATCTAACCTATTCAAACACAAAAAATGTATCTCATCTTTAAACTCACATAATTGTTTTTGATTTATGAACCTCTATTCATAATCTATTGTCTGAGAATCCCCTCTGCCTTAATCTTTGTTTCACAAAAATAAAATAATACACTTACTTTTTTTTTCTTCTAGAAAATATCTAACATACTCAATAGAGAGCAAAAACAAATGTGTCTTTTTTTAAATTGAGTTCTGAAAGAAACTAAACTACTATGGTGTGATGTAAGTTGTACTCAGAAGGGTTTCTTCCATGTTATGTAGCCATGAAAATGAGAAATGCTATCAATTCAAAACATTATTGCTTTTTACATTTAATAAAAAATATTGGCTACTTAGGTCAACCTTGAAACAAAAATAAATTTTTAGTGCATTGAAACTGTTTTTACAATAGCTGTTTTTATCATACTTGTTCAAAAATGCTTAAACATTCACATCCCATGGAGGGATAAATCTGTTTATAGGGGTTTAAAGCATAGCCACTCACCACTAAGCTGGCCTTTGTCAGCATGCACTTGACATCTGAATGAGTCTATTCTCTGTGTGGTGAGGGGTCAACACAATAAAATGGCTGTCATTGACTCATCAAGTGGTTTTGGAGAATACCACCAAAATACCGTCTAGGTGTTCTGACACTGATCTGTGGAGAGGTCACTTTCACCTGAGTGACCTATGAAACCTCATGGCCAGGAAGACACAAAGAATGGTTAACAAACCCAAAGATAGTAAATAGTGAAGCAGTTCTTCCTTGACCAAGCTTTATATTTAACCAAAGTCTGCTATAGGAGTATTGTTAAGATATGTTTTACAACTATGGAGAGAATGTGAACTAGATTCCTTTAGATGGATTGGAATTTTCGTCCAAAATCCCATTCTGATTCAACCACAGAAACTTTGATATGTTCATTATTTTTGTTATTGTTTAAAATGTATTATTCCCATTGAAGAAAGGGATCAGTCCCTTAAATGAAGATGAGAAAACCACTGCATTAAAGAAATAAAAATTTCCTGAGACTATCTCAACATTTAACATAGCTACATACTAAACAATTTTCTTGAATTACAAGGTGGTTTGACCCAAGATGAGTTTATAAACAAACTATGTCTTCAAATATCTGTTTTAAAAATTAGCAGAGTGTAAAACAACCTACATGCAATTGCTGAAATAGATATGATAGTTATTTTGTTTTAAAATAATGTAATTATTTAGATTTAGGATTTTTGTAAAACAGCTCGATTATTCTCTATGTAAGAGAAAAATGTGTATTGCACACCCAAAAGATACCTTTCAAAACCACCTTTAGAAAATCCTGTAGAATAGGTTTAAATAAAAAAGTATGTAGATAGCAAATATTGCCCTATTTTACCCCAAAAGTAAGTAGATTGATTGGGAGACTCATAAAGAGTGGTTTGCAATTAAGCTCCAATAGAATATTTGAATAGCTAGAGTTTATAAATCAGATGAATGATTATTTAGAAGCCAGCATAGTTTTCATAAAATAGGTCACACTTTTTCTAACATGCCTTGATATAGGTCTTTAAGCATGAAGAGACCTTATATGAATATCAGATATTTACACCTATTTCTCAGTTGAACTTCTTCATTTGGCTTCCTACTAAACATGGCTCTGCATTCATTCTTGGGTTAAGTGTTACAGTCATGATCGAAGAAAGTGTCTCTTCACTATTTTGGTTCAAAAAAAACTTCACTGGCTAGGCTATAAGAGGAGCGTATTCAAGTGATGTTAATAAAAATCAAATTTTCATTTTTTAATAGGTAATCTAAACTTGGATATCAAAAGTCAATTTTAAACATTGTTTTATACACAGTGTATCTTGAGTTTACCAGCATGCTTGATTTTCTGGTGGGTCTTCTGGATGAAATGTAATTTGATGGAAGTATTCAATTAAAATAAATTAAATGTAGAAGAAAAGTTCTAGCAGCAAGCTGTAGACTTGGCAATTTTACCCTTGGTCATAATTTTTAATAAAAAATAAGGCTCACATTTGTCACAATGTATTATATTAGTGGTTTATATTCCTGATTCCTCTCCAACATCCATTCATAAATTCACAGCACATCATGGACTTGATATGTGCTAGGTACAATGCTGATGCTGAGTGAAAAAGTGGTGAATTGGTCAAACAGCCTTTTCCTTATGGAGTTTATACTTTTATAAAGTCCGTCAAGGCAGGAAGTGAGAACTATTCATTTAATTGTATTACAAGTACAATAGGTGCTTATAAAATATTTATGAATCCTGATTGAAAGTTTATAAGGTATAGTTGCCATATTTTCAAAATTTTGAGTGCTATTAGAGATACATTTAATATGTTGAAAAAGTGACTATAAGTTTAAAATACTTTAAAATCTGGATTTTTAAATCTGGGGTGGCAATGAATAAGATAAAATTTGTAGAAATGTGTTTATAAAAATCTCAGGATAACTGTAAAGATACAAGATGAAGTAGATATCATCTTAAAGAAAGAGTCTATGAAAATAGCTTAATGATGTTATTTCATTTTCAGGTCCTTGGTATAACTTGACTTCTGAAATAATGAATAAAAATTTTAGGTAGAACAATAGTGTTCGGGCAAAAGGAAAAAGAAATATTATTTGCCAGAGTATTGTCAAAGCTAAGTCTTTCATTCTAAGATTCACATTGGAAGAGAAACTCAAGGAAATGCTGAAGGAGTTAGTGTTGGTTCTCCTGGTAAAGAGACACAGTGGAGGAGAGTTACCTTGAAATATACAAAGGATTGTCAAATGGAAACTGGATTATATATATTCCGTATGGTTCCAATTGGAAGGAAATGATAAAGAAAGAAAATTGGCTCCCAGAATCAGAATTGGGAAAAAAAGAAATTTGGAAAATTTCAAGCCACACTTTACTGACGACACTGTGAGAGAAGGGAAGGGGAGGGTGGAAGGCTCCCTAGAGACATCTTTACCCATGAGAGCTGGGAATTCCAGTGCCTCTCGTTAAAAGAAATGAGAAACTCATTATCAGGAGATAAAGGTATAGACCAGATATCTGAAAAGTAGGATACTGAGGGACTAAAATCAGAATAATTTGGTTACAAATAATTAGGACTTCTCATAGAAATGGGAAATATATCAAATATGGAGTAGACGGAGAAAGGGGAAGGCTTGAGTGAAGAGAGAGGCCAGCTTCTGAAAATCTTGTGGCTGCCATTTTCTAATCATGGCATTCCCTTTATATGGCAACCTCTTACTTCTGTGCACCAGGCATGGGATCCTAAAAGAACATACTTTCTTGAAATACTAAGGCATAATTAATTTTAATTTATGTGTTCTAATAAGTACAGTTGTTTAAAAGTACAATGAGATTCCCTATTTCTTAACACTGGAAGAATTCTGAGGCAGGGTATATCTCTGGATTCTTTAAGATGTGAGACTTTTTCTTAATGATCATTCTAGAAAAGTTATTTATTGCACACATTTTATTTATTTTTTTTTGAAATTTTATTTATTTTTTATTAATTTTTATTTTTTTAGAGGACATTTTAAATTTGTGGTTTGATGAGAACCACAAAGTGTTTTATTTCATGTGTTTGAAGTTAAGATGTAAATAGGCAATTCACCAATGTATAAATTGCATGCAAAATACCTTGACCCTTGAACTTCTGATTGCTTGGGTTAAGAAACTGATCACCTAATTTAATCTGATGGCTGAAGTGCTCTTATGCATTACACAAGAATATGAAATAGCAATTAGAAAAATTCCAGGAGTCAAGAATTTCTTAAACTAAATGTAGAGTTAAGTAGTGGCAGAGTTCATGGCTTTCAAAACTTTAAGGCAATCCTACAAAACCGAGTTAACACCAATGTTCAAGAACAGTACTGACAATCAACATGCTTAAATAAATTTGTCCCCATCACTATCCAAATGTACAGCCAATACTTCGAAAACAAGCCCTAAACCATTTACAACTAAAGGCTAAACATCAAAACTACTACATTTCTCTTCCACATATTTTCTGTACATTTGCCAGTGTGTTTTTTTTTTTTTTTTTGGCTTTCTGCTGCTATTTTTTATTTTGTTTAGATTTTTTTTCTTCTCTTTCTCTTCCCCCTGAGAGAAGGGTGTAGTGGGAGAGCTGGAAATTCTCTGGGTTACAGGATAAACCCTGCTAGGCTGCATGCGACTGCCTCATTTAGCAGCTGGTAATTCTGTGGAGCAATGCTTAGCATTTGCTCTTCCAGTCTTTTATGTAATATAATATATATTTTTAAAATGGATTGTAATTTTTTTTAGCACTTTGGGGGCTGCTGGTGGTCTCTTTTTCAGGCTAAATAGACCAACTGCTGCTGCTAAAAGAGTTGATTTGACCACCCACATTCGGAAGCACAACCTCCCTCTCCCTGTGTCCCCTGAAGTAGCAGTCGGCGAGGCCTGTGCAGTAATAACTCTGAGCTGACTTCAGGCTCAGAAAAATGTCACAGCTTGATCTCTAGAGCCTCCGGTGCCCCCATTCAATCAGTGCTCAACTGCATGACGCACCCTGAAACTTAAAATGAAAGCCCTGGATTCATGGCCCAAAATACAAACTCCCCACCGGCTCCACCTGCAGGGAGTTACTGGAGTTCTCTGTTAGCTCGCAGACGGTTACCTACCCTCTCCTTCTGTCCTGGGCAGCCAGGAAAAAAGGCACAACTGTAACATTTTCTGCACAAAGGCCTTGACTGGGATGCAGAAAGGCTTAAAAACAGCAGGCACATACTTTTTAAAACAACATTTTGACAGATAAAGTCAAGTGATAAAATATAGTTAACTTATAATTATCTCCACTGTTGGAGGCAAGCAAAGGAGGGGATCTCCCAAAATGGGTGTGCAACTAATCAAATTTCATTTCATTTTGCTCTCAAACCACGGAATTTTACAGGTGTGTGTGTGTGTGTGTGTGTGTGTGTGTGTGTGTCTAAATTATGGTGGTAAGGGGTGATAATTTTCAGACTCAGATAAATACAGAGAAATAGGGAAAGCAACACTAGATTAAAATTTTGTTATAAATATTTCCACTAATTCCAAAGCAAAATTACATGTGTGTGTCCCCAGAAGATTACATACAAAATATCAGGTGGCCTACCTGCATCTACATTATAGAGGCTAAATATAAAGTATACCAAGAGGTTTTGGCCACAGGAAGAGTAATAAACACATGTAGAAATTTACATCAATATCAATAATCACTATTATTAGCAAACTTTTTGATGACTAGATGCCTTTATGATCCTTGGCTCCCCCAGGAAAGTCTCATATCCAACTTCATTTGTTTTTCCACTAAAAATCTCATTCTTTAAAATTTCAAACTATGCTGTTACTCTGGTAGAAGAGTTCAGAAAGGAGTAAATCATTTCCTCTACTTGCTACCGTATTTTTAAATTATTTTTTCCTATAGTATGAAATAACAAATTAATACAACCGACATATAAGCAGATGTATGTGGTATATTTTGTCATATATGTCAAACTTTGGTTCAAAATTATTTAGGTTGATAATTAAAGTTACCCTAATAGAACTTCAAGGACAATACCTGCTCCCTGTCCAATAAATTATAAGATTCAATCTTGCAAGCAAGTTACAGATCCTTTTAATTTTAGAATCAGACTCACAGCCTGCTTTTGCACAAAAAACCTGTCCAGTAATTCAAACCCATATACTGAATTCCTTTTGTAACTTTAAAATTTTTTAAATTTACTATTCTTTTGTAAAACATGGTGTAATTCTTGATTAAGGAAATTAACAGAAGTTCAAAGAATCTGAAGATCCATTATATATGTGTGTTCACCATGGTTAAGGAAACTACCACATTAGAAGTGAAGAGACTTCATCAAGCTAAAGAATTCAAATAATTGAGCACTGATGAGCATATAAAGGAATGCTAGTTGAATAAATGGATCACTTTTCTCAAAATTTTACTCAAGCAAAATATTAAATTCTGAAAAGTAAATAATATGATTGATAATATTGATTTACATAAAAATATAGCTCTTCATTAGATAGAGAATACTATTTAAGATGTTTATTTTACTCTATTAACATTATACAGGTGGAGAAAAAATTCTCTCTCATCTTTTTGCTACAAAACTGACAAAATGGAATATAAGAAACCAACAAGGAAACAGAAGAAGGCAATGCCCAGATTTTTAATGAAGCTTTCTAGTATAATATTTGATATACTTTTATTTTAACTATTTCTTCCCTTCTTACTGATGTCATAAGCCATCATGCATTCAAAAATAATGAGGAACAACAGTATAAAGAAGAATTGTATGGCCCAGATGGTCTTTGAAAAAAATTATGAAATATATCACTTACTTTTCCCCAGGGTTTTGAGAAGCAAGTGATATATTTTGAGTATAGCAGTATGGAAATGTGTGTGTGTGTGTGTGTGTGTGTGTGTGTGTGTGTGTGTGTAGAGGGAGGGTGAGGGAGAGGAATGGGGGGGGAGAGAGAGAGAGAGAGAGAGAGAGAGAGAGAGAGAGAGAGAGAATATGTCTATACATTCAAGTAGAGATTAACAATATTTTCTATAAAGGGCCACATAGTATGATTTTTAGAGCCAGAAGGTCTCTGTTGCAACTATTCAACCCTATAATTGCAGTGGAAAAGCAACTATAGATGATACAGATAAGAATGGCTGTGTCCAACAACTTTATTTAGAAAAGTAGACTGAGGGAATGACATCAGTGAATGGTAGAATACAGAACTCTGAAAATGTTCTTTTCCATTAAAACAATGAAAACTGTCAAAATTGTCAGAATTGACTTCTTCAGTACTCTGAAAATTAATCAAAGACTTGCAGCCACCAAGGGATTACATATTAAAAATAAATGGCTGAATTTCAGTGAGAACAGTGAGCTTTGTGGCATCTTAACTTGACCTAGACCCATTGCCCACATAGCTCCAATGAGGGGATTACCTTGAAAATTAACAGCCTGTAATCATAGTGAAACTAGCAGTGTGGCATCCACCAGAGGGTGCAGAATAAGGTTGAAGCTCCTTCCAACCTCATTCCCAGAAAAATGTCATTATTTGACATGTCAAGTATGTGTAGCAAAGAATTTGACCTTGTCCAAAAAGAGGTCTGGCCTTTACCCTCAACTTCTGGGAGGTAATTAATGTCATGCCTGATAGGAGTGTCTTTGTTTAGAGCAGAGGGTGGCCATACAGTCTTTGGGTGAGGCTGGCCACACCAGAAACTCAACCATGTGATTAAGGGGGGGAAGGCTTGGGTCACATCAGTTGGCCTGGAGACTGAGTTCAACCAAATGCACAATCAATCAATCAGCCATATATATAGAATATATAAAATGAAGCCCTAATAAAAATTCTGGATATGAATCTCTGGTGAATTTCCTTAGTTGTCAATACTTCATGTGTACTGTCACATATCAATGCCAGGGGGATAATGTGTCTGGGAAACAATAGAACTTCATATTTGGAACCCTCCCAGACTCTGCCCTATACATCTTTTCCTTTGGTTGATTTTCATTTGTATCCTGAAATCCATCAGTTGTGAGTATAATAGCTTTGAGTGAGTTCTGTGCGGACTTCTAGCAAATTATCAAAACTTAGGTTAATCTGCAGTTAGGGTCAGAAGTCATGGTAGCTCGGCAGTCTGGAGTACTATGCTTTCAAAATTTGCAGTTTGTTTAAGTGTGGGTAGTTGGCACCAGGGTTGTAAATTACCTAGAATGACCCTGATTCACTGAAACATGGTTTAGAAGGAGAAAGTATATTAGGGTAGGGATAGGGAATCTTTGGTCATGCGGTCATCCATATATCGAACTGTAGCTGTGTTTTGATTAGTAAAGGCAAATAAAATTCATCAATGGAATTTAGAATTCATGAGGAATTAGTTCATTAGATACATAAAGAAATGCAAAGTAAGAAGAAATGAACTAAATATGCAATCCTTTGGTTATAGATACCTTTAATAGCTAAAATGAAAGCAAGGGAGAATGTTGGGTCAAATGTGGAGTCAAGCTGGTCCAAGTTATAGCCTCTAACTTCATGTTCCATGCCAATATGTAAAGTTACAACAAAAATGAAAAAATGTTAAGGCAAATCCCGACTGTGGGCCAATCCTAAATTATAGCCCCGAGCCTTAGGGCCCCTACCAATGGGTAAAGTTAAAATAAAAGTTAATAAAATATTGTGGTAGATTTTAATGCTGGGTATCCAAAGGGAAAAATTATGCTGAAACACTAGATAGCAAAGAAAGTTAGAATGTTTCATAAGCGAATGGGCAAAACAGAGGCAAGAAAAAGAAGAGAGTCAAGAGACTTATTCAAACAAGGTGAAAATCTTTAAATGGTTATTAAGAAATGGAGTGAACAAAGCAGATATCAATGGGGTAAAAACAAAGGTCTTAGCCCAGTACTCTTGGAAGTTTTGTAGGCTGATGGAAGCCCCTAGTGTTTTGCTAACATTGAAGGGTATCAAACAAATCTGGTTCATTCACCTTAGTTTAGAAGAATTGACTGTAAGGCAGAGATGACAATGAGAAGCATGACTTACAATCACTTAGGACAATGGTCTCTGCTGGGAACCAACGGTTATATGCACATGAGTGAATAAAATGATCAGAGGGTGGGAAAAAACTTTTCTGCATACACTGTGTTTCCAAAAGAAAGGAAAATGAACATTGTCTCAGAAACATTGCTATACACTATTGTGTATCAGCAAACACATAATGTGAGATCTAAAGGACACCAAAGGGACAGATGGACAGAAAAATATTTGAAGACATAATTGCTGAAATCTTCATAAATTAGATGGAACACATTAATCTACACATAGAAGACTCTCAATGAATTCCAAGTATAATATACTTAAAAATATCCAAATCTACACACATTATAATCAAATGGTTAAGTGACAATCTTAAATTAAAAGAGAATCTTAAATGCTGAAAGCCAGATGGGATTCATAATTTACATGGCGTTCTCAGTTAGATTAACAGCTAATTTCTCATCAGAAACCATGGAGGTCAGGAGGCAGGGAGATTAAATATTCAAAATGTCACAAGATAAAACTGTCATTCAAGAATTTTATATCAGCAAAGCTATCTTCCAGAAATGAAGAAAAAATAAGACATTGAGATATTAAAAAAAAAAAATAGAAAATTTGTTACTAGCAAACCTGTCCTGCTGGAAATGCCAAAGGGAGTTGTTCAGGCTAAAATGAAAGAACATTAGACAATAACTTGAACCTACCAGAAGAAATAAACAACACTGGTAAAAATAAGTACATAGGTAGATATAAAAGACAATATGAATATATTTCTTTTCTGTAACTCTTTTACCCCCTCCCGATTTAAAAGACAACTATATAAAACAATAATCAAAATGTTTTTATGGGTACATAACATGTAAAGTTGTAATTGGCATGACAAGAGTATGAAAGAAGAGGTTGGAAAAGGAACAATATAGGACCAATGTTTTGTATACTATTGAAGTTAAGCTGGCAATAATCAGAACTAGATTATGAGTTGTTGATTGTAATCAATGAGGAAACTACTAAGAAGTAACTAAAAAAATTATAAGGAAGAAAATAAAGAAATTAAATGGTACATTAGAAAGTATGTATTTAATACAAAAGAAGGCAGCAACGGGGAATAGAGGAACAAAAAATAAATGAGACATGAAAAACCCTGAAATAATACATGTAGGTCTAATCTTATCTGTAATTATATTAAATGAAAATGTATTTAAGTTTCTATATTTACCTTCAATTGCCTTGGGAAGAACAAGTCCCATTAGGAAACCTCACCAGCATAGAATAAAATACTTGTGTAAGTTCAGTTGGGCATCAATAGCAATATTTTGTTATCTGGTGCCCATTTATAGGCCTTTGCAAAGAAAAGGCTTTGCATAGGTCTTTTATTTCTTATTGTTACAAATATCTTTTATATGTCTTTCTCAGGTACTCTTTTTTTTTCCTTTTATCATTTTCTTTTTGAGCTGTTTTGTACTTATGTTTTTTTCTTATAATGTTTAATTTTAACACTATAATAATAAATTATATTTTGTTTTTATTTTAATGGATTCCAGAGAGCCCCATATCTATGTTATATTTCTCTTCCTTACAGTATTCAGTCAAGGCAAATAGAAATCCAAAATACTGACAAGGAAACAAAGAACACTTTGCTTTCCAGTGACTAAAAATAACTTACAAATTAGTAAAATGTTGATTTCCTAACTTGCAGAAGTTTGCCATGCTGCTCAATATACACAATGGTGTCTGTTCTCATTGGAATTTGCAGAGTAAGTATGACTTTTAGTCACTAAGATCAAACTTAATTTGTAGCAGTGATCTGGTATATTATTTTCAGGCTAATACAGGACTTCCAGGGTCTAATTTTAGTTCTTCCTTGAATGGTGTTAGTCTTTTTTTTTTCACACATCAGAGCATGATTGAGATTAGACATTCCTGAATATATATATATATATATATATATATATATATATATATATATATATATATATATAATTATACCCCACATCAGTATTCTGAAGAGTAGTGAATGATTTTCCTTCAAAACTGTAGGCTGTGAGACATGGAATAAGTCAAAACATCCATTTAAATTTACAGATACAAGGTAGGTATTCTAAGTATTGCAAAGTTATCTCCTTTCATTCTCCATTTCTGTCGTCTCTTTTTCCGCTGCTGTGCCTTTCTTCCACTTTATACACTGTTCCCGTTTCCTACAAAAACTCCCCTTACATTGAAGAAGTGAGTAATTCTGAGCACAGGCAGAAATTCTGATCTTAAAGGAGAATGTCATATCCTCGAGGATTCCACAGTATTTCCACTTGTGCCCTTCACTATGCAGTTTAGCATTTACATACTACCATAATAAATGTTAAAGGGCTTATGCAACACCGCATTAAACAGCAAAGAACTTCGAAAGAGGGACCTTTTTGTCCAAATAATGACAACATTGGGAGCTTAGATTTGGATTCTAAGTGGTATAAGCAGTCAACGGCTACAATTCTGTTAGGCACCATCTTCCATAGTTTCACATCCCCTCTAGAATGTGAGCCTCTAGAGGGCAGGAGAATTTTTATTTCTTTGGTTCTTATAAATATATTTTTAAATTTGTTTATCACATTACTCTCAATGGCTGACACTGGGCTAACGTCAAATAGGTACTCATTAAATAAAGATTGACTGAATAACTGAAACCTAACAGGGAATAATTAAACTGGATGTTGACCAATAACATTTAATTCTATAATTTCTAAGGTTTTATAACTGTATTTTACAAATAAAAGGAAGACACAATATAAATTATATATACATTTCAATATTATACAACTAAAATAGAAAGTAATAAGCGAAATACAGCATTATTATTTGAGTCACACATCTGTTGGATCAATTAATTCTGACTCTTCATTTCATGGCAACCCTAACATGTTTTTAACTTAAATCATTTTTATTTACGGTTTTCTCCACCAGCCATGTTTTGGTCCTATGTCTTTCCCAGATATGATTCTAGGCATAGTGAGTTTTTTGCTACAATTTAATAAGATTTCAATTTTTTACCATTTTTCTATTTCTCTCAGAAGCTGTCAAAGTAAACTGCACTGTGCTCATTTTATCAAAAAAGCTCCAAGTCTGTGGCTTAGTCATAGGAAAATGAAGCAAATTGATGCAAATGGAAATTGACTTCTTTACCCCCCAGAGCAGATGTCTAATTTCTGAGGTGCCTGTTGTATGTGAAAATTTTTCCCACACTGCTCTACGTCATTCCTGTAGAAACTTTAAGATTCTTTAAAAGTATCTACAAAATTAGGTGAAGGGTAAAATTATGAATTTCCCACTTGGAAGAAAGTGGCTTAAATTCTATCCAATTATTTGCCATGACAACCAGCTAAACACAAAAGGGCTAGAATGGATGTAGAGTACTGCCTCTATAATCATCACTGTATGTCCTTCAAATCATGGATATGCAGCACCACTATCCTCGGCTACTTCAGGGCCATAAGCCTACACGGTAATTACATGCTTTGGAACACTCCACTTAAGTGCATCAATAATATAGTGAGCGACTGTGTTCTTTAATTCTGCACCTGTAAATGGAGGGAAAAATACAGAAAATATCTCTATCAAAAAATAAATAAAAAGGGAGAAAAATAAGTTAGTCAAATTATTTTTCAGCTGCTTTGTGAGGTCTCCCTCTAAAACTCAGATGGTTAATAATTCAAAGTTTACCATACATGTAATTGAATAATAAAATATTTCTGCTTAAGTGACTGAAAAGTTTAGGACATGGGAAAATGAATTATGAAAAACAGAAACTCCCAATTAGGCTTAATATTTTATCTTTAAAGTACTTATTTTGACTGTGCATTGCAAAATCCCAGGCTACCTTTTCTCTCCATTGCAGCATTTCTATATAACTGCTATTAATGGGATTTAGAGGATAACACCTACTACTCCATGACTTTCAACACAAGAGTTAACGCATCATGGCATTACAAACATGTATAACTCTGCATGCTATTTATATTATATTTAATACATTTTAGAATGAGGTGTGTGCGTGTGTGTGTGCGCGCGCGAACGTGTGTGTTTTATGGACTTGAAATGCATGTTTTTCTCAGAAATGAAAAGTTAATTAAAAAAAAAGTTAATATAGTCAATCCAACAGAAATGATAGAACTATAGTGAGAATAAGTAGTTTGTGTAAAACTGGAAGACTTTTCTCCCACCTACATGTTCTAATGAAATAAAATGGCTAATTCCTTAGAATCCAAAATTTCTTTCAAAATAAAATATTTTTGAGGGATTCGTTTCCTGTATTCTTATAGAATTCAGAAATTCTTATAAAAATTATTCATATAGAATTTGTAATAAAGTTAACAGTCTTAATATTAAAAACAAGTTTTTAAGTGGGTCCATCCCAAGTTTTCCACTTAAGAAAATAAGAAAAAAACTACAGAAATCTATATAATAGATAACAATGTTTCTTAGGCAATTCAGCCAAGATTTTTAATGAAGATATTCAGTGTGAATTGTCTCTGTATATTGATTTCAAAATTTGAGTCCTATGTATATAATTGGCATAATTTCAGAAAACCTCATAAAACTTGGAAAAATCAGATATGTTATAGACCAAAATTCATAAAGGAAACAAAAGGAATGTACTGCATAGCCAGTGGGGTCATTTGAACACTCAAACTTAAACATTTCAACTTTTATTTCTAGCTGTATATACTATTAATAAGGTATTTTATCTTTAAAGTACTTATTTTGACTGTGCATTGCAAAATCCCAGGCTACCTTTTCTCTCCATTGCAGCATTTCTATATAACTGCTATTAATGGGATTTAGAGGATAACACCTACTACTCCATGACTTTCAACACAAGAGTTAACGCATCATGGCATTACAAACATGTATAACTCTGCATGCTATTTATATTATATTTAATACATTTTAGAATGAGGTGTGTGCGTGTGTGTGTGCGCGAACGTGTGTGTTTTATGGACTTGAAATGCATGTTTTTCTCAGAAATGAAAAGTTTCAAAAAAATAAAGTTATTCCAGAGTGAGGTCGTATTTGTTTCTTCTTGTCATTTTAGATTTGTAAATTAATGGATGTGCATTTGTCTTACTAAACTAATATTCAATACATGAGTATGACCTTGTGTTCTATTAATTTCTACACATTTACTTCTTAGAAATGACCATATTTCTCAAATTTTGCGTTTAGGACCAGGAACATTTAAATTCTCCATTATGTAATTAATATACAATATTTTTCCAATAAAAAGTACCTTTTGAGAAACATGGAATTTAATTTGCCATGTAGCAATGCTAGCTAAATAACAAAATCATTATTACTATATTTTCAAAGCTTGAAACAGAAACTTTACCAAAGAGTTTCAAGCAACCCTTATCAGAATTATGTATTTAATATTAACTGCTCCTTTATGATCTTGGAGTTCTGGAGATTTTTACTGGTTCAAACAGTAGATTTTGAAATTTGTATGCAACTGCTATTTAATATACATACCCTGCAAATAAAACAGAATTCTATTATATGCTGAAGTTACCATTTTAAAGTTTGATTGTCTGCAGGATGCAAACTACATCCTGCATGATTGCAATGAGCCATCAGCACACTAGATTCAATATGAAACAGCAGTTAGTTTTTGAAGGAATACAGATAATCACGTGAGCGTTCATACTTATTAGAATTTACAGTTTCTTTTTTCTTGCTGACATGAACATACATATGAGCAGGTCAATTGTTTACAGCCATGTGAAAATGCATATTGCTGAAACTCGGGTTATACAATGTAGATTGAAGTATTACAGGTAAATTTCAAGACCCGGAGAGGTTTAAAGATAGAAGTACTGGCAAAACGTTTTCAAAATCAAAGTTAAAGACTCCCTTGGAATACCTTATTAATAGTATATACAGCTAGAAATAAAAGTTGAAATGTTTAAGTTTGAGTGTTCAAATGACCCCACTGGTTTTGTTTGTTTGTTTTGGTTTGTTTGTTTCGGTTTGCTTCTGTTTTGTCTTACTGATTAGGTGGCAGCTGATAATATTGAAGCAAGGCAATTCTAAAACTTTTAAATGACTTACTTGGTCTACATCTGTGATCTCAATGATAATCTTAAGAAGAATGTCATCTTTGAACAGGCAACCGAATGTGAGATATTAATCAGACATATAGAAACTATCTCTTGGTGTCATCTAGTGGTTGTATTTTATCACTGCATAAAAGAAATGCCTTAACTGATTTTCTGAGAAAGATTGTTTTATTGCATTTGTTTCTGACTGACTGGAGTAAAATAAGCTGCCATTTTTAACAGACAATGGAAGGTTTTAGCAATCAAGCCTTTCTGGGCTCTTCACCCTGGCCCTTTGCTGTGCCTTCTTATAAGGTCAAGACACATCGATGGAAAGCTCAGTTATCGTACACTGGTGTGAAGGTGCTGTCTGCTGCCCCATTTAGGCTGCATGACTGAGTGACTGGGTATTGTTAAGGGACATCCACAGCCAATGCACAAGGTATTTTCTCTTAGCTGGCTGAGCAGCACTCAGGGGATTCTGACAGGCTGAGCTGACATGCTAACAATCTGATTGCAGATGGCTATGGTTGGAGCCTCCGAGTGAGAGAGAAGCGTCCCCTGACCCTCCTGTCATCTACTCTCTCAATCTCTATCCTAGGATAGCGCACTGCACAACTATCACAGGAAAAGGTGACATAGTGAAAATAACTTATCCACAAATGTGCTGAAATGTCATCTCTAATGTTATAGTTCCTTTAAGACGAACTATAATTTCTAATAGAACTTTTCAGTTTTGAAAGGAAAGGGCACCAAGGCTGGGTTGACAGAAATAAATTATCCAGATAATTAAGGCTAACTACTACTCCACTTTCTCTTACTCCCTGGCCCAAGCACAGACAATAATAGGGCTCAATTATTTATAATTCAGGATTTTTTTTTCTTTAAAAAAAGGATTTTTTCTGTAAAACTGGTGTTTGAATGGCTCAAAATTATAATCATTAAGGAAGCAAAGTACTAACCAATTGTAATCACAAAATTTACTAATTTTAAATTATTGGTTTCTGTTATCATGTCCAATGTAACAAAGATAAAGCATGATAAAAAAAAATGGGGAAAAAATGAATGTGACACTTCATTCTCAGTTTTCCATGATTACCTGATATTTTTAGACAAACTGCAGTTTTTAAAGTGATCTTAATAGATCTATTAATATCAAACAAGATATTCTTTCAAATACTTCTAGACACTTACTTTATATTATGAGGTAAACATTTTTTTTCAGAATTTGCCATTATTTTTTTAATTTATTTTTTTATTTTTATTTTATTTTTGCAGCAGGGGCTGCAGCCTACACCGCCACCGGGGCTTGCACAGCCCAGCTCCAGGTGGAGCTGTTGTTAGCTGCAGAGGGCAGTGTCACCGGCCCCCACAAGTGGGATTCGAACCGGGGCCGCTGGCATTCCAAAACTAGCTCTTAACCAATGCACCACTCGGCCAGCCCTTATGTTTTTTGTTTTTTTTTTTTGAAGGCAGTGTCATTGGCCCTCATACATGGGACCTGAACCGGGGCCGCTGGCTTCCCAAGCCAGCTTAACCACCGTGCCACTCAGCTGGCCCACCATTATTTTTCTTTAACGTTTCCTTTTTCTGCCCATGGTTTTTAACTTCTAGAATTCTTACACACAGCTCATGTTGAGGAAAATAGTTGAACGAGAATATGAATGGGTATAAATTTTCCAAAATTTCTATGTGTTTGCTATGAAGGAATTTGCTACTGCTTGCTTAAAATGCAAATGTATGCACTACACATGTAGACACATGGATGTCCATGTGCTATATATATATATATATATATATATATGTAAGTATATATGTTATACATGAGGTCTGACAATTAAGTTTGCGAACTTGTTGCAATGATGTTCCTAACTTTTTTTTTTATCAGAGGTGTTATTCATTATGTATTTGTACCAACTGGACAAGCAGTTAACCAAGTTTACTATTTGGAAGTGCTGAAAAGGCTGGTGAAAAAGTTAGATGACCTGAACTTTCCACCAACAACTCATGGCTCTTGTATCACAATAATGCACCAGCTCACACAGCACTGACTGTGAGGGAGTTTTTAGTCAGTAAACAAATAACTGCATTGGAACACCCTCCCTACTCACCTGATCTGGCCCCCAATGACTTCTTTCTTTACCCAAAG
This sequence comes from Aselliscus stoliczkanus, assembly GCA_033961575.1. Taxonomy (NCBI): domain Eukaryota; kingdom Metazoa; phylum Chordata; class Mammalia; order Chiroptera; family Hipposideridae; genus Aselliscus; species Aselliscus stoliczkanus. The sequence continues at coordinate 81,311,586 of CM066728.1, read as the reverse complement.
GTAAAGGAAATATTAAAAAGAAGACATTTTGATGACATTCAGGACATCAAGGGTAATATGATGGCAGCTTTGCTGGCGATTCCAGAAAAAAGAGTTCCAAAATTGCTTTGAAAGGTGGACCAGGCGCTGGTGTGGGTGCATAGCTTCCCAAGGGAAGTACTTCAAAGGTGACTTTAGTGATTTCAGCAATGAGGTATGTAGCACTTTTTCTAGTAGGAGTTTGCAAACTTAATTGTCTGACCTGGTCTATGTATCTCCAATAGAAATATTCTCAATTCACACATACATACATATATTCATCCAAAAATATATCACACTAGTTAGTGTTTCGCATATTCCCTCAAAACATATCACCTTTCTTCTAAACAAAATCAGAAGCCTAGATCATTTAATCTTACATCTTGTGTGAGAATCAAGTTTGGTTTACGATCACTCCAATTCTGATCATTGTGCTATACATTATTTTATCTTATAAAGCAAGTGAGTGAGAATAATGAAATTGTTATGTGGGAGTATATGTGTTTGTAGCTTTCATAAATCTCTGTCAGATTTTGATTCCACTTACAGGAACTATCCCAAGTCTGAATCATAACACCTACCATAATTCTAAGTCTATTAATACATTTTCAAAGCCTATTTCCTGGTACTACAGCTAAAATCAAAGCATAGAGAATAGATTACCTTGACAGATAAAAAGGTAATTTAAATATCTTGCATGAAGAAAATAGTGCTTTGCCTTAAGCACCTTTCCTTGATTTCATTTAAACATTTTCAATAAAAAATACATATATTATTTAATAAGGAAATAGATGAGTTTGTCATATCTAGCAAGTAGAAATTTAGATCTCCTCTGTGTTAATAGAGCTACATTTAAACAGGCACACCCATAAGTAGCAGCTGAAACTACTGGTTAATCATCACAAAGTAAGTAAATTTCAATTTAACATAATTCATTATTCTTAAAAAGATATTCTCTGATATTTACATTGGCTACTCTAAGTGGGCTTATCCCATCAATTATTTTATTCAGTTAGATTGTGATACTTTGAGGCAAATTCATCCCTGACAAGATTACTGGAATTTCATTTCATTTTTCTGTAGTATTTAGGTAAATTATGGGCAAGGTGGTAGATCAAAAACACCAATCATTTTTTTCTTATCCGTGTTACAAATTGCAGTAATCCGTGGTTTCAGTTCCATATTTGCCCAAATGCTGAAGCTGATATAAAACTCCCTATTTGATTAAAATTTTGGGCTGTCAGAAAAGTCATGATGTATTTTTTGCAACGAAAATCACAGAAAAAATACGTCATAACTTCTCCGACAACCCAGTAGTATTTCTCATTAGTACAATCTCATGACCCACACTCCCCAGTAAATGAATGCAGCTACCATGCTGTAGTGTAACATTTCATATCTGGCACCTTCATTTCCTATACCTCATTGTGTTTTCACTTAATCTTCCCAATAGTGCCTATGCATTGGAATAATTGCCTAAGATTTACAGATTATAAAAACAAACTGATGTTCAGAGAAGCTATGCAAGTCTCTCAAGCTACATAGTAAATTGTGGAACTGTGATTTGATACAAAGTCTGAATTTTTTATAATTTAGTTTGTATAGCATATGGATCTAGCTTGCTAAAAATAACATAGAATAACCACAAGTTTGTTGTATTCTAGCCTTTTAAGATAGTTTTCATTTAAAAGAGACAATCCAGTGACATGCTTGATTTCTGTTTCTCTAGATTGTCAACATTCTTCCTCTACTAAATTGCTCCTGTAACTAGTATGACTGTGTAGCTAAATAATGGTCAACAAGATGAAAGTACAAGTGTTGTGGACTCCTGGGCTTCTTAAAGAGGAGTGAAGGAGTGAATATGCCCTCTTTCTTTCTTTTCTTGTTTTTTTTTTTTTTTTTTTTTTTTAAGATTTTATTGGGGAATTGGGGGAGGGGAACAGTTTGGGGAATTGAGGAAGGGGACCAGCCAAGTTGTTGTTCTTCAGTCTTCGTTGTGGAGGGCGCCAGTTACTGTCCAGCTTCCCGTGGGCAGCTCGTGACCTCTAATCTCAAGGTATTGTGCTCAATCTTAGTTGCCAGTGGGCGTAGCCACCATCCCATGCAGGAGTTGAACCAGCAGCCTTGTTGTTAAGAGCACATGCTCTATCCAGTGAGCCATCTGGGGGGCAGCTCAGCTCAAGGTCCCGAGTTCAATCTTTAGTTGTGGGTGGGCACAGCCCACCATTGAACAGTCAGTCTTGTTGTTACACTAGCTGAGCCATCCTGCCACCTGTTGACAGCTCAGCGACAGCTCAGCTAGGGCGCAGCATTCACTGGCCCATGTGGAAATCAAACCAGCGGCCCTGTTGCTCAGAGCACGTGCTCTAAGCCAACTCTTAACCAACTGAGCCACTTGGCTGGCCCTATGCCCCCTTTCTTAACCTCCTCCTTCCTTCTATTTACCAGTTGTTGTGATTGCTAGATTTTAGCCACCATTTTGTATCATGAAGTGACACAGTTAGAATGGCAAAACAATCAGATAGAGCTGCCTGAATCCTGGCAGCTCAGACAACATATTAGCTCTGGACTACTCATCTCTGAGCTACTTTTACATGAAAGAGAAATGAAATTCTATCTAATTGTATTAATATTAGTTTTCCATTGCTGCATAACAATTTACCACAAACCTTGTGGCTTAAAACAGCACCCATTTGTTATTTTCACAGATTCCATGAATCAGGAATCCAAGTATGGGTTAGCTGTGTCCTCTGCTCAGAGTCTTACAAGGCTGAAACCAAGGCCTTGACTGTGACTGCAATCTCATACGATGCTAGGAGGCCTCTTCCAAGTTCCTTGGTTTGCAGAATTCAGTTCACAGTGGAGGACTGAAGTCCACATTTTCTTGTGGGTCACCGGCCAGGGATGTCTCTCATATCTTGGAGACTGTCTGGAGGTCTTTGCCACATGGTCTTCTCCATAGATCCTGTCATAACATGGTAGCTTACTCCCTCAAATCCAGCAGGGGATTCCCCTAGTGGTGCCCCAAATTTATCTTTTCAGGAAGGGCCCACAGCCTTTTAAGGGCTCATCTGATTATGTTAGGCCCACCCAGAATAATTACCTTTTGATTAACTCAAAGTCAGTTGATTTAGTACCTTAAAGGCATCTGAAAAATCCCTTAACCTTCTTTGTCTTTCGTACAACTTAATCACATAACTGAATGATTACATTCATAGTCCCACATTCAAAGTGTATAGAGAACATATGTCAGGGAATAGGAAGGTTGGGGGCCATCTTAGAATTCTGCCTACTGCATACCCTTGTTTAAGTTATCATCATTTTGTTTTTTAATATACTGCCAAACCTCATTATGAATAATGCATTGCATGTTACATTTACCTTTAAATTTTATGCAGAAATGTTTGTTTAGATAAATTGGTATCCTTTCTATCACAGACAGAATTGTTTACCAAGTATCTATAGATATATATGAATTTTTGTTTTACACATCAAGAAATTTCTTTCTAAATTTAGTGCACAAATGCAATAAAAATTCTGAATTGTATTTACTAGAATGCTTATCCCCTTGTGTTCTATGTTTTTCTGCATTTTAATGAACCTTTTCTACATTGTACTGAATTTTATACATTGGTTTTTGAATTAAAAGAAATAACAATAAAAAAATAAATACAAGAATTCAAATATGCTTTATTATATTTAAAATGGATGATAAGCTTCATGGAGGGAAGAGGTGAGGAATTTTTATTTTTTAATCACTTTCAGTTTTTTACTTTTATATATTTTATTTAATCCATAATTTAAAAAATAATCTGAATAACCTTGCTGGGAAAATTATATTTGCCTTTAGCTGTCTTTACATTTCCACAGTGAATGTAAGTATTTTATTAATTTTTCTACATGATCACTATTTCTCATTAATTGCTTTCCTGAAAATCTCCACCCCAGAAGTTTATAAAATTTGCTTGTGACTGAAGAGGTATACTAAGTATTATTTTCCCTTTTGCACTTCTTTCAAATGGGTGAAAAAAAAATAGCCCCAACTTCTGAGTGTTTTCTGTGAAACCACAAATATATTTTATTTACACTTTATTAAAATATATATCACCACTTTGGAATCATCCTTATGTTTTAGACATTGACTGGATAAATCAGTTATCTTGCAGCAGGATTCACAAACTCAAATGCCTACATGGCCAGGCATGAATTAGGAATAAGTTAAATAAATGAGGTGTAATAAAACAGGTTATTGTGGGGTATGTGATAACCTGGATGGTTAATTTCCCATTTAAAGACACACTCTAAATATCACCAACTGATTCATTCAAGGCCAAGTTTACTAGATCTTTTAATGTACATAAGAAAGCCATAATCCAGATTTCTTTGTGAAATAACTCAATTTTAAATGTTAATTTCACATTTCAAAATTTGTAAGTAGAAAACACCACTCCTAAATGAAGGTGGCCAATGGGTTGACAATGGGCAATTTCTGCTCCAGACAATTCAATTGGTTAACAATAGTAAATGTTTTATTGTTGACTGTGAATACATGTTGGAAGCCTGACACATAAATGCTTTTGAAATATAAGCTAATTCAACTTGATATTTCACAGAGTAATTTCCTCTTTATCAAGATCTTTCTCTTTTTATTGTATGATCTATGATGAAGTTACCTAAATTTCATTTGTCTGATGATTAGTGGTGTTGAGCACCTTTTCCTATGCCTGTTGGTCATTGGTGTGTCCTTTTTGGAGAAATGTCTAGTCAGGTCCTCTGCCCATTTTTTCATTGGATCATTTGGGGTTTTTTTGTTATTGAGTTGTATGTGTTCCTCATATATTTTGGATATTAGCCCCTTATTGGAGGCTTTGTTTGCAAATATCTTCTCCCATTTGATGTGTTGCCTCTTTATTCTGTCAATGGTTTCTTTTTTTTTTTTTTTTTTTTTTTTGAGGGCAGTGCAGTGTTACTGGCCCTCATATGTGGGATCGAACCAGGGCTGCTGGCTTCCCAAGCCAATGTTTAACCACCACGCCACTCAGTGTCAATAGTTTCTTTTGCTGTGCAGAAGCTTTTTAGTTTGATATAGTCCCATTCATTTATTTTAGCTTTTACTTGCTTTACCTTTGAGGACAAATTCATAAAATCGTCTTTGAATCCAAGGTCTATAAGTTCAGTACCTAGGTTTTCTTCTACAGTTTATTGTTTCAGGTCTTTGATCCACTTTGAATTAATTCTGATACATTCACAAAAATTAGAATATAATAAACATTTAATAAATATCAGTTAAATGATGGATTTTAAAATTATTGCATCTTTTTCAATAAAGGTAGGTATTCTGTGTGTGAAAGGGTGATGTTTGGTTTTTTATGTTGCATCCTATGCCTGGATTGTTTTTCCTTTCACCCTTCAACTGTCAATCAGTGGTATGTCTCTCCATTTACTCTGTTACTGACTTAGTTTAGATCTTGATTACCTCTTCTCCAGGCTATTACAATAGCAACTAGTATTTTTTTATTCTACTGGTACATTTTTTAATCCATCATTAGCACAATGCACAAAGCACTCTATGATCTGTCTTCCTCTCTTCTTCTCATCATTTGTATTAATTATCTATCATGGCATATCAAATTACCACAGACCTGACAGCTTAAACAACACAATTTATTATCTTACAGTGTCTGTGGGTCAGGAGTCTGGCATGGCTTAGTTGCATTTGCTACTTAGGGTGTCATAAGGCTGCAAATAAGTTGCTGATCAAGGACAGGATCTCACCAGGAGACAACACAAGGGCAGGAATTTGTTTCCAAGGTCATTTGTGTTGTTTGCAGAATTCATTTCCTTATGGTTGTAGGACTGAGGTATTCAGCTTCTTGCTGGCTATTGGCTGGAGGCTGTCCTCAGCTACTAGACGTTGCCCATGATTCTTTGCTAAATGGATTTCCCTAAAATGGCTACTTATTTCATCAAGCCAGCAAGAAGAGTCTCTTAGTGTGTCTGCTACCAAAATAGATGTCTTATGTCATGTCACAAAATCACAGGAGAGACAACCTATCACCTCTGTCATTTTCTATTCGTTAAAAGCAAGTCACAGGTTCTTCACACACTCAAGGGGAGAGGATCACACCACGGTGTAAAGACCAGAAGATGAGGATCATGTGGCAGAGGGCAGCACCTGACAGTGCCTCTGCACAACATTCTTAAGCTCCACCTATACCAAAGGTTCTGCATTGTTTTATATGCTGTGTTTGTGCATACTCTTCTATTTACTTGGATTATCATTTCTATACCTATTGCTAGGCAAAATCTCATTTATCCTGCAAAATAAAGTTCTGTTACTTTTTAAAATAGATTTTGCTGCACCTTCTCCTAAAGAAGGATGTATTACAATCCTCTGCTTCTCTTTTGTAGTTTTTACTTGATATTTTTTCTTATACTGGTCATAATGTATTACAAAAAAATTGTTTAGTTGTCTGCTTCTCCTACCTTTATAACACTACAGAGATAGGGATCATATACTAATTACATTTCAATTTTCAGCATTTCTCACAGAGCTTAACTCCTAATTAGCTGGTTGAATGAAAACATTAATAACTTCCTAGAAGAAGAAAACTTCCAAATAGCCCATGTGTTGGCTGTGTATTTAGTAAAAGTTTAAAAAACCCAACTAATTTTAACCATGTCCGTTTAATCTCTATTGCCAAAACAAAACAACAGATCTTGTTTCTATAGGGTATTCCTTGCCTCTACTTTTGTTCTATTGTAGAACCACAGGGTCACATTGTTTTCCATGAGCCAAATGGACTTTGGTCTTCTTGAGCAATAACAGTTTTTCTCTTTCCCTTAGAAATATCTATATCTATATCTATATCTATCAATCTAGCTCTATATCTTTATCTAAAACAACAACAACAAAACTCCCTTAATAAAACCTCCCCCTCCAAAAAAAATGTGAGGAATCAGACTAAGCTCTCTAAAAAAGCTATTTAAGACAATATCATTATTAGCTTACTGGCAAATATTCACAAGGAAAATAGGGCACATCTTTTCCTACCAATGTAGGTTCTGATACAGCAACAGTTTTGATGTGAATATATTTCAGTAAGATAACAGATACAGGAGTCACTTGCAGTCTATTCAGACTTTCTTTTTCAGTTTTGTAGAAACATTTCCAAAGCATCTGTTATGTTAAATTCTGGTTTTCCACTCACTGGATACTGTGATAATAGAACCACAGGGGGGAAAAAAATCATGTAAAAAAGCTCAAGACACATGTTTAAAAAATTAAGTGTCTGTTTTCAGAAAATGTTAATGCTGAATAATAATAACCATAAAAGTTTGTCATTTCCTTCTCTTGCTTCCTTCTTAATTCTTTGGAATATTTGAAATTATACTTCTCCAATCAGTAAGGATAAGTCTTCTTTTAATAAATATCACAACCAAAATAATAAAATGATAAATAAAGCATTGCTATTAAAAGACAATGGAAACTTGGTGCTATTTAAATATTCTTTTTTTCTTTCCATGTTATAAAAATTTGAAACTTTAGCCAGTTAAGGCTACTGCAAATTTACAGTAATGTTACAGCTTCTTGATCTAAAGGAAGACAGAAAAATTTTTATTGCCCACAAAAATATGGAAAATAGAGTTAATCACCAAATTTAACCTTTCATTGATGATGTACTTTAAATTATATGTTCCATTTCATAAATATTTATCAACATCATGAAACTAATTAATGGAAGATATCCTGTTACAGTGTTACTTTGTAAAAACCCTCATATTAATTCATATTCATGATTATATGAATGTCTTTATAGCATACAATCTGGTTTTTATAGAAAAAATTTATGATATGTAACAATAACATCCATTAATTGTTCTAAATTTTTTTTAGATTAACTTTTTATTGGACAATCAAGAGAAAACATAACAAAATTTCCTGCTACTAGAAGGTATAAAGTACTTCTTTTAATATTTTCATGATTATTTTCTATTGCAAAGTTTACAATTATATTAAAATATCATGATTGTTATTATGGAAGTATAATTGTTATTATAGGAATTTGTGCAGTGCTTTTTGCTTTTTCGTAGCTTTTTTTTTTTTTTTTTTTGAGGGCAGTGTCACTGGCCCTCATATGTGGGACCCAAACTGGGGCCGCTGGCTTGCTAAGCCAGCGCTTAACCACCGCGCCACTCGGCTGGCCCGTGCTTTGCTTTTTAAGCTCTAGAAAAAAAATGTATGAAATATAAATTCAGCTGAACACAGCAGAGATTTAGGGTTGATATTAGTGGTTGACAAGAAAAAGACTGTAGGTGAATTTTATTTTTATATTCAGTTTTAATTTAGTTTGATATGCTTTATTTCTGTGAAAAAATGCCATAATTTTCTTTCTGAGAGTAGTTATAATAGGAGATGGTTACTTTCTATGTTATGTATTTCTATGTTATATACTTTCTATATTATACAATATTACCTTCTGTATTTCTGTAATATTGAATTTACATGACTTCATAATTTCTTTTTATGTAGAACACATATTTCAAGAAGCAGTAATAAAAATGTACATGATTATTTTTAATAGATAAGTTAATTACAAATGATAAGATAAAATTCATATGATTCAAAATATGTTTTAAATGCTGGAACTAACTTTAACAATAAAGATTAGAGAAAGGAGAAAATAAGAAGGTAGCTTTCATTAACAAAATTTATTTTTATATTACCTTCTCTTTCTATGTTAACAAACGTACTTCTATTTTTTAAATTTTTATTTTATTATTATTATTAATATTATTATTATTAGTTACAGATGTACAAAACAATGCAACAGTTTTTTTCACCCCCTACAAAGACACTCCCCCACCCTCTCCCCTGCCCCCCCACACCCGATATCACACATATTCACCACAATTCCATTGACTCCACCCCCACACCACACCCCACATCCCATGACTATACACGCGTTAAATCACAGTTGACATATAATACCATTCAGCGGCAGCCTCAGACGCACAGTGCAGCGGCAAGGCCACCACACAAACGTACTTCTACAATATCAGTTTTAACAGATCCATGGTAAAGAAATGACTATTTAACCAATACTTTGTTAAATATTTCAATTTTTTATTTGTAAAAATACTGTTCTGATTAATCTGTTTGTTCCTAAATAACTAGTATCAGGTAGGACAATTTCCTAAATAGACAATAGCTGAATTAAAGGATCATGTTTTTTTGTTGTTTTTTTCTTTAAGATTTGGCCTATATTTTGCTTTTTTGCATTCTAGAATAGTTGTATCAAGTCCTATTTCCATCTTAATATATATGAGAATTTCCTCTTCCATGTGCATATACCGGCTACTATGTGAGAATACATATATGCTGATTTCATATAAAAAGTTTATTATTTTTAAAATATGTATTTGATTATTACAGGTGTTAAGTACGTTTTGCATGTTTGTCATTCTTGTTTCTTGTTAGTTATACCATCATATTATTATTACCCACTTTTCCTAGGAGAGCTGGCTTTTTGTATTTGAACAATAAAAGCTCTTTAAATATTATTGGGAGAAACCTTTTTTTGTCAATCTTGCCATAAATAGTTTTCGGTTCGTATTTGCTTTTTTAACCCCACTAATGGTGTGTTTGGAAATGCAGATGTTTATAAATTATATAATACTATGCATCTATATTTTATGAATTTTATGATTAAATAGCTTTCCATCTAATTATTTAGAAATGTACATTTTATTTTAGGCCTTTTGTAATAATTGCCTCAATCTTCTTTTTTGTGTTTAAATTTTTGAACATTTGATTTCAAAATAGTTACATTCTCATGGAAAGTTGCAAGCTTAGTATGGAGCCTCATGAACCTTTCAACAACTACCTTCAAACATAACATCTTATATAACTATAATACAATATGAAAACCAGGAAATTGACATTTATACAATATTGTTAACTAGATTATAACATTCAGATTTCAGCAGGTTTTATATGCTTCTGTTGTGTGTGTGTGTGTGTGCATGTGTATTCACATGTAGTTCTATGAAATTTTATTGCATGTATGCATTCATGTAACTGTCACCATAGTTGAGACATGGACCTGTTCTATCACCACAAAGGGACTCTTCCGTACTACACCAATTCTCATCCCCTCACACGTTGCCACTAGTAAACCACTAATGTGTTACTCATCTATAATAGTGTCATTTAGAGAATGTTATATAAAGGGAATCATGGATAATGTAATATTTTTTGATTGGCTTTTTTCTTTCAGCATAATACCTGAGTTTATGGAAGGTATATATTTATTTCACTGTTTTATCTCATGTATCTTCTCATGTATTATTCCTTAATATTTATTTAACTAATTTTTTATTAATTTATGCTGTTAACCATTTGATTGAGTGGGGTGGGGTATGTTAAAAGGCTCCAACTCCCTTGCCTATCCAGACGAGATATTATTAGGACTATTTCATGCTGCCCTCCAGCAGTGTCCTGGCCTTTGACTCTGCCAATGGATCTTCTAGCTCTTCTAACCCTATAAACTAGTTAGAGATATTCTACTTTGAGGCAGTTAAGTTTAGTTTATATAATAGATTGTAAGAGCAGTGCCTTATTATAAACCATACATAAAATTATGGGTTGACATTTTACCTTTTCTTTCCTTTTTGTAATGCAATAAAAGATTCCTTCAAAGTATCTTCAATCATTAAAATTAATTTTTTGGACAATTCCCCAATGAGCTCCTAAATGATCCTGATATGGGTCTTTTTTTTCTGATATGTTTAATATTCCATGTTCATAAGAGATTTAAATTTCAGAATCATTTAACATGTGCATAGGCTGTCAAGGGGAAAAAGATGTTTACACTAATTGCTGTCAACTTCAGGGATTATTAAATAGATGTTTTCTCCTATATGATTTTCTATTCTGTCTCCCATTAAAAAAACAGATATGTTTATCATTTCTCATTTTGGGGATCTGAAAGCGAGGAATTACAGTGGCTCCAGTGGTGTACTCTCTGGAGAGTTGAGGAATGTGCAAATTACTTTCTTATAAGCCATTCTTCTAGTCACAGTTAATATTAATTTAAAAGGTAAATTCTTCTATAAATTTATGTATATTATGGAGGTGTTAAAGATGGTAAAATGTATGATTTTGAGGGGGCACACTAAATTGTACTTCTCTCTTCTTTGTGTTCAGAATATACTAAAACATAATGCTAGTGAATCTATAGATTGGAGCATCAAAATAATTTCTTGATTATTAATAAAAATTAAAATGAACACTGCAGCTTAGAACAAACACAAAATGCATAATATAATATGGCAATGGATGAGAATAAGCTGCTCATTGAGAGGATTTTTTTTTTATCTTCATGTTGAAGTGTAAACCAATTTGGAAATTAGTAAATTAAAATCAAGCTGCTGTAAAAGTGATGGTGTGAGTCACTATTCTCTGCTTCTTGCTAGCTGTGAGACTTGGTAAAACTACATAACTACCGTAAGTATCAATTTTTTAATATGTAAAATGGTCAGTACAATAGGCCCTACTTTATAAGTTTGTTGTAAGGATTAAATGATATACTTCATGCCTAGTCATCATTCTAGTGCCTGACACAAGACAAACATTCAATGTATAATAGTACAAAACAATGCCTCTACCATACGCAGTGTGGTCTCATACATACCAGAAACTGGGTGATGTTTGAACACTTTCATGCCAAATTTAACTCTTGGTTTGACTGTCTAAAATTACTTATGTGTATGGTGAGTCTGGGAGGTTAAAGGATTGAGAAGAATTAAGTTAACTACATTGTTGACTGTTGGTATTTATGGCTTTAATTTCTATGAAAAAAAAATCTGACTCTTGTCCAAAAGGAAAATTATTTTAAAAATATGGAGTCACTTAGAATATCAAAGGCAATTGCTAAGGGTTCAGAAGCAAGAACTGATCTGCAGCTGGAATGAAGGAACATGTTAGCCATTTATTTTCATCTTTGAGAGAGAAAAACCCATTTGATTGGATTTAAGTCATGTGCTTGCCTCTTGGCTGTACAGATGGTGAGAGAAAGGCTCCAAAAGAAATGTTCAAATCAGAGTCCCCCTAGAGGGGGCCAGCTAGGACAACCTAAAGCAACTTAACGTAGCAACTTCCCAAAATTGCACACGGTAGATGAGAGGTAATTCTACATATGGAAATTTAAGGGTGTTAGAAAGAGTTCATTGGTTTCAGATAGCCTAGAAGCAATATATAGCTACTGTGGGGAAACTTTGCTAGTTAAAGAGCATTTGAAGTCCCAGATTAGACGATCTAATGGAGAGATTCTCTTCTGAACTTTAACCCACATATTGCTGTCAGTATAAGTAACACTTTCAATAAAATAATTCAGTTTAGTTTTTTCTAAGATAAAATCTTTCACTGAAAAACACATAAGATTCTTTGGAGTTTATAATCATGGAATGAAAACTTCTTTTCTATTCTGACAGCATAGATTTAGCCAACCTCTAACTTCAATAGAAAGAATTGATGTCCATTTCGGGGACAATGTTGCAAAATTGATTTTCATCTCTATTTCTATATTGTTACCTAGCCCATCCTAGATTCGTTCAATTCATTCATTCATTCATTCATTCATTCATTCATTCAGCTGGTTGCTTAGCAGGGAGGTTAGCTATAGGGGATATTGTGTCCATTAGAGTAACAAGGGAGTTCTCAGGGGCTTTGGGGACTGATAATAATCAGGAACTACAGTCATTTGCCGCTTAATGATGAGAATGTGTTCTGCAAAATTCACTGTCATTGTGTGGACATTATAAACTACAACTACACAAACCTAGATGACACAGCCTGCTACACACCTAGCTGTATAGTACAGCCTATTGCTCCTAGGCTACAAACGTGCACAACATGGTGCTGAACAGAACACTAGAGTAAACCAAGCACAAGAGAAAATGATGCAATCAAAGAGATGAGGTAAACATGAGATGTATGAGCCTACTGCCAGTGTAACACTACACACTGTTTTACAGCAAACTTTTTATTAAGTGGACAGTGTACACTCTCCGATAATGATAAAAGCATAGTATAATAAATACATAAACCAGTAGAATAGTCTTTTAGTATCAAGTATATGTAAATACTTATATGAGCTATACTTGTATATGACTAGCAGCTCAGTACGTGTGTTTACACCAGCCTCACCACAAATATCTGAGTAATGTGTTGAGCTACAACATTAGGACAGCTATGATGTCACTGGGCGATAGGAATGTTTCAGCTCCAGTATAATCTTAAGGGAACACCATCATATATGCGATCTGTAATTGATTGTAATGCCATTATGCAGTGCATTACTGCACTTTATTGTTCTAAATCCAGACTCTATTTGCTGTGTTATTTCTTAGAATATATATTTGACCCCAAGATAATTCCTCATTTTACTTTATTGGTCTTTTTATTTTTTTTTAATTTTTAAAGCACCCAAAACAGTGTTGCATTTTACAGTTTTCTGAAGTGTTCTTAATTAACTTCATGGTTAATACAACTAGAGTAATACTGAAGAAACACGATACATGTTTTCTAATATTAAGTAGGTAAATAACACATTTTAGTTTTTATTGCAATGGTTTTTGTGTACAGTGCAATTGGAATATAGCAAAATTATTTTCCAAAATGTTATTTAGTCATTCTTATGCTAAGAGAAAAATAAATGATATATAATAATATTATGTATACATCAGTTATATTGCTACAGATATTTTGTGTTCTAGAATTCATTCTACTTTTATAATAGCACTTCCAAAAATTCATATTTCTATTCAAACAGAACATTTGGGGGAACTTTAAAATCTCCTTATCGCACTCAATTAAAAACTATATTCAACATGTCATCCTTATCAAATGTTAAGTAGTGTACAGGAAATGAAATTTCTGAGTATCTGAACGTCAGTTGAGAATTAAATTGCTCCTCAGCATCAATTAATATATGAAACAAAATACCTTTGTTATAATTCTATTTTCTTACTATTTCAGTTTTACCAAGTTGGTTTACTTTTCCACTCACTTGTGGATATCCTTGTTTAAATCGGCGATGAAATAAAAACATTTATTGAAATAAATATTTACCTTTAAAATTTTTTGTCTTTACATTAACTAGGTTGAGACAAAATTGCTATATTCTAAATGTCCACTAAAAAGCTTAAAAATGCCATAGATTAAAATGTAAATATTTTCTTTGGTACTTGTGATGCAAAAATATAAGAGTCTTTGAATGCCCCACTGTTCAGGGCAAAGTAATGTCTGTACCACATCCAATATGATCTCACGTGTACTAGAAACTGGAGAGTTTAAAAGCCCTTCTATTCTTTCCCTTTCAGTAACTGCCTCACCCTTTGGGGCCACACTTTCACGTGCCAGACCCAGTGGAGCTGTGTTAACATTAGCACAATCCCCCTGACAGAAAAATCAGATCAATTATAAGCCGGTTCTTTACTGAGGTAAACAGCTTTAAGGACTGAATGGAAACTCACTTGACAAAATAAATATATATTTGTTACCTTAGACTTGTTTATCTCTCATACCTGTTTTTTTTCTTTAATAACATAAACCCCAGTTTTAGTATAATTGTGAATGTAACTTTTTTGAAAAAAAGCTCTTTTTCACTTCACAAAATTAAGTTCACCTAAGATTGGTTTTAGAAAAGACAGAAGGGAACGAATGCTTGCTATGCGTGTCCTCTCCTTTCGTCTACTGGACAATCCTGTGATGCCAGTGCCCATTTCATTCATGAGTCATTTCTGTAAGGATTACACAACAGGTATTTCTGTAAATGGCATTTGTGAAACCAAACTTTATCTGTTTGATCTCCTTTGTTCTTCATAACAACCCCATGAAAGGGCATTGGCCCAATTTCACAGAGGGGGAAACTGAGGCACAGAGATGTTCAGGAATACATTCCAGGATAAACACCCACGTAATGCACTAGTAGTCAGGCTTTTAAGTTAGGCCTGTTTAACTGCAAAGTCAGTATTTTTTCATATCTCTGCCTCATCAGTTGGATGGTTCTATTAGGAGTATATGTGTGCATTCTGACAAAAATTAACAAAAATCTGCCAGGTATTAATTAAGAGCAGACAATATTTCCTCAGCATGAACAGTTTCTGATTTTAAAATAAAATCTAATTCCTCACATCAGATGAAAGAGAACATATTTACATGAACTTACTACACAGTTGAATAACAAGGGATAAAAACACCTTACCCTGCATTTTCTACAACTTTAAAATTGGCAACACACATTCATATCCAAGTATCTCATTTTGTTTTTCACATAACACAGGGAACAATTACTATATGAATATTCAAATCAAATTAAGACTAGTAAGACTGGGAAGCTTCAATTTTCTTCAGAAAAAAATTATTATAGTGTCTGAAGCAAATGAGAAGTTCTTATAGTAAACAACCAACCAACCAAAGCACTGAATTTGGAGTTCCACGGCCCTGTTGTCCTTTTCCAGCTAGACAACAGGGCAGTGGAAGAACAGCTCAGTCCTAGCCTCTTCAGGCTCCAATTCCTTCATCTTTAAATTAAGAGATTCAAACAGAGGTCATTCCTGATGATCCCAATAGCCTTGAACCACTATTTTATAATAGCATAGAAATCCCTGAATCTTGGTAATGCTGCCTAAAGCCTAAATGTGTCCCCCCAATTATTCCAGTATCACCTCCCCAGAGCTTGCATTTCCTTGGGCACCAGCTACCCCCAGGCTGCTTTCTGCATGTGCTGCCCCAGTCTGCATTATATCTACCTGGTATGAAATTCTGCACCTTCCTTGGTTGCCAGGAACAAAACAAAAGTACACAATGAGCATCTATTAGTGTAGCAGGTTCTACTGAAGACCTGGGGATCGCAAGGAGGAATCCCATAGTGTGTGCACACAAAAAAAGCCTTTCAGTCCCACATTAGACATTCCTTTTCATAACAGTCATGTCGGGCACCCTGCCAGCAGCAATTTTTCATTCTTCCACCTACACCTAGCCTTCCTTCCACGTATTAGTCTGCTCAGGCTGCTATCACAAGATACCACACACTGGATGCCTTAAATGACAGATTTTTCTCACAGTTCTAGAGTCTAAGAGCCTAACACCAAGGTGCCAGTAGGATTGGTTTCTGATGAGACTTCTCTGCCTGTCTTGAAGCCTTTTTTTTGCTGTGTCCTTATATAACCTTTCCTCTGTGCAGAGATGGGGGTGGGGAAGAGAGAGAGAGGGAGAGAGAGAGAGAGAGAGAGAGAGAGGTGCACAGGAGCTGCTATCTGGTGTTTCTATCCCTTCTTGCAAGAATACCCATCCTGTGGGATTAGGGTCTCACCCTTATTACCTCATTTAACCATATTTATCTCCTTAAAAACCCTAAGATCCTGTCACATTAGGGGCTAGGGCTTCTAATAAATTGGGTAGGGGGAAGGGGGGGCACCACTCAGTCTGTAACATTCCAATTATTCCAACTTCTCTCTCAACTTCTTCTTTCTTCTTGTTCTCATTTTAATTCTGCCAGTACCCGGAGACATCCAAATTCTCCTCTTCCCCAAACCCTCCAGGTCACAATTCTGAACTTGCATTGCAAGTACAATACTACCCTGATTTGGGAGCATAATTCTTTCTGGAAACAAACTACTCGTATTCCAAGACATCGCTCGTTTACCACGTAAAAATGTATTAGAAATGTTTGTTAGTCTTGCAGAATACTCGCAAACCACCTTACTTGCAATTCAAGGTTTTACTGCACTCTACTGGGGTTGGGGCTGGGGGTCGGGGAAGGGAAGCAAACATAAGGGAAAGAAAGACAGCCTTCCATTGTTAGGTCACACTTTCTTTAAGCATTAGTCATATAAATGGCATTTTTCTCTGTTGAACTGGCTTTTCAAAGAACAAGAAAGCAATATAACTAAATTTCCCAATTGAAATATACAAATGTTATTGCCCGAGACTCCTCATTTTATAAGGATTTAATGACATAATGAGAAGAGTATAAACCACTGTGAATGCTCAGAAAAAGAACAGTACTATAAATATATAAGGCATAAAAGTCCAGACTTCATTGATACAGTCCCCAAACAGTCTATTTTAAAACTTGGCATAAATATTCATAGACATGTTTCAGTTAACCAGATGATTTTTGCAACTTGGAGCACATCATCATTTTGCAATTATCCCAGTACCTAACACAGGGGTAGTCACACAGAAGGTATTTAATCAATATTTGTGAAATGAATGAGTTGTTTTCTCACTTAAAATATGAGTCTATGCGCTATGGTTACTAATATGATTTTGGTAAACTGTATTAAAAAAGACACACATACACACACACACACACACACACACACACACACACGGCAGCTGTAGCCTGCTGTCTTCCCTTCAATCAGGCCTCGTGGTAAAATACATGTTAATGCTTTGTTGACAGGCTGCAGTATAAATTAGAGGCATTATGGTTCAAAGGAGAGGAATTTACCTTCACTTTCCTTTGTGGGAGCTCTGCACCGAAGCAGGGGTGTCAACATTCATTTGTCCCTACCTGGGCCTAACTTCAAATATGAGCTGGTGCTTTTCCTCTGAATCGCATCCAGACGGAGTGGATGGCAAACGCTCAGCTCTCTCTAAAGTGAGCCAGGATTTAGGAAAGCAGTTGGGTGACCCTCCTGGCAGCAAGAACAGCAACACAGCTGAAGAGGATTGATGATCTGTAGCAGCCAGCAAGAGGATTCCCAAGCATTCCTTCCCTGAGATGCCTGTGAAGGAGCTGGAAAACGAGTTCAGGTTTGTTTCCTCTGGACATGATTTGAGTTTTCTGGTTCAGAAAAAATCTTGAAAGATATATTTAAAAAATTTCCAACAGCTTCTGGAATAGCAAAGTGTTCAAAAGTGATTGGATGATATAATGATAAATTCTTCAGGCTATTTGGAACCATTGTCCTTCAAAATAATACATTTCAATAAATGTGAATGTAATTGGTACATTCACTAGACCACTGGAGCTCCAAAGGCAAATGCACCTATATATATTGTATGTTTCCATCTAATTATAATATGTAATTTTAAGAGACTGTATCTTACTAGGCATAAAGAAAAGGTCCTAAGTTTTTATGATTATTTAAGTTTCACCCTGACTCTTCTCCTTTACATCGGAAACAAAAAAGTTACTTAAGAGTGTCAATATTTTTTCTGTCACTGGCGAGTAGCCTGAATCATGGTCATGGCATCATTAGATATCCTCAGCCTTGTAACTGAAGACCCCAAAGATTTTTACCAGGACAACATCCCATTTCATAGGTAGGCATCTTAATCCTGCAGTTTAATTGTTCGGCTTCTAGAAACATCGTACTCTTTCCCAAATGGAGTACTGTGAAGTTCGGGGCTTTAAGTCAAGGATGGAAGCTATCTTTGGAGGTGTCAGTATAGACACATGTCAGAGATGAGTCACAGACACTGCAACTTTCCAATTGCAAATGGCAGCTGCAATACTGACTGACTTATTAGAGATGTTAGAGATGTCCCTAGGCTGTGAAATACAGTGGTTAGGAGCACAGGCTCTGCCGCCCAGTTCAGTCTCAAATCCTGGTTCTACCACCCTATTGCTGGGTGTCCTTGGCTAATTTGCTTCACCTATGTAAACCTCAGTTTCTGCATTTGTAAAATGGGGTAAAAGTGAAGCTAATACCCAATCCATTGAGGTTGCAATGGCTGCATAATTTAGGATATTGATGGCAAGCTCAATAAACGTGGGTAGTGTTATAGGAATGGCCTAGATTTGGTGACGTCATAGAATTGTGAGCCACAACCTGGCCTGCACATGGGAATCACCTAGGGAACTATTTTTTTTTTTTCTTTTTGGAGGGCAGTGTCACTGGCCCCCACATGTGGGACCCGAACCGGGGCCGATGGCCTCCCAAGCCAGGGCCTAACCACCGCGCCACTCGGCTGTCCCCTTAGGGAACTTCTAAGGCACACCAATGCCCAGGCCTATCCCCGGACATTAATTCAATTTAAAGCTCCCCAGGTGATTCTAATGTGCAGCCAGGGTTGAGACCCACTGCCATGGACTCTCCAATTTTCAAATCTATAAGGGCTTTTAGTGATTAGTGAAACCAATGCCCTCATTTTACAGATGAAGATGAGGACCGGTATATATAGTTGAATGATGACTCTAGGATCATTTTAGTAAGTGGCAGAGAACACAAGCTCCTCTATAGAATATATCAAAATCTGGCACATTTGCTCTGATTGTTTTAGGGATTTTGTAATTTATTAAGTTAACTAGTAATGAGATTTCATAGGAAGGTGGTTAAAAGAATCTGGTTAGTATAGCAGCGCCCTTGGATAGAACCGTATTTCTAGGGCTTTACTGTGTGTTATGCCTCTTATTGGGAAGCTGTAGCATGTAGGGAGAATAAGTTATTTTTATTAGAAAAAGGAAACATACCTGTTGGCCATTTGTGAGCCTTCTTTGGAAAAATATCTATTTGGTTCATTGGCCTATATTTTAATCAGATTTTTTAAAAATGTATTGAACTGTATGAACTCATTATATATGTTGGATATTAACCTCTTATCAGATTATCATTTGTTAATATTTTATCCCATTTTTGACAACATGGATGAGACAGGAGAGTGTTATGCTAAGTGAAATAAGTGAGAGAAAGACAAATATTGTATGATATTTCTTACCTGTGGACTCTAAAAAATCTGAATTCAGAGAAATAGTAGATTGGAGGTTGCCTGTGGCTGGCGGGGTGGTGGCGGAAATGGGGAATGTTGGTCAAGGAGTACAAACGTCCAGTTATAAGATGAATATGTGCTGGGGATCTAGTTTACAGCACGGTGGCTACAGTTAACAATAATGCATTATATACTTCAAATGTGTTAAGAGAGTAAACCTTAAACATGCTTACCACAGAAAAGGAATGGTAATTATGTGATGTTAGCGATGGCAAGGATGGTAATCATTTTGTATATAACAGTGTATCAAGTCAATATCATTGTACATCTTAAGTTTGCAGTGTTATATGCCAATTATATCTCAATAAAGTTGAAAAAAAAGGAGCTGTGTATATGATCTCTAAAGTTGCATTATTCTTTTGAGTTTATCTTTAAGACAAAGAAGCAAAAGTTCCTTAAGTACATGGTCTAAGTACCTGACTGGCACGAACTGCCCACAATGCTGGCGTCTGGATAGCTGCATCACTACCGCCTGCTTCCAGGGCTGCCTGCCTCTCTGTGGTGCCCCAGTTACACAGCTGTTGGGGCAGTGCCACTAATTAGGTGATGTGCCTTGTTTCCCACCATCTGGACCACACTGCCCCGTCCCACCCCCAGCCTCCCTTGTGACTCTCTGTCCTCTTGTGATTCATTGTACTCCATACTTCTCCCTCTTGCAAAGTACTTGGGAACACTGCTTCTCACTTAGGCTTCTTGGGTGCAGTGGTGTAGCAGGTACCACCTGGGCAAGTGCCTGGGTCAGTACAAGCAAAGGGCCCAGAAGTGTAAAGTAACCAAGAAAAGAACAGTGACATTGAAATAAGCCTTGTGTGACAAAACTGGGATATCTCCTCAGTGAAACTCAATTGCTTTACTATATTCTCAAATCAAAATGTGTGAAGCTTGCAAACATACTTGTGACATACAAAATTTACATATTAGGCTAACCTTACAGTATGTGTTTTAAATATTTCATTCTGTTTTCTTTATACTTTCTATGATAAAGAATGGGCAGCATTCAGTGTTGGGTGAAAAGAAAGACCCCTGTGAATCTATTAGAATGTCATTTTCAAGTATTTCTGAATCTTTTCTTTTTAAACCCAAATTTCTTAATTGCTTGGATGGAAAGCCTTCAATAAAATAAAACTATTCTAAGATTAGATATATATTATATCAACGTATTTCAACACAAGATGGATCCTAATGTTTATTATTTCAAGAAAATTCACAGTTATAAAGGAGTGCCTGGTAGGAATTGAGAACACATTGAATTTTTGTATGAATACAAAGGTAACGTTTAATAATTTAAACAAACCATTGCTCTTAAAGAAATTGAATTGCACCTAGACTAAAATTCCCAGATTCATCCTCCTTCTGCCAAATGTTATTAGCAGCAAGTTAAAAGTGGGCCTGCTGTCACTGTGACCCCAGCTGACCTCTTAATTTCTTGAGTTCAAGTCCAATTAACCTCTAGGAAGAGGCACAACTGTTCTAACCAGACAAGTCAATAGAATCCAATAGTAATCATTTCATTTTCTGCCTTGTCAAAGGGTGGCCCTCCCACCTAACCCACTTCACACAAAGGTGGTCATTTATCACCGTTTAGAGAACTGTACTGAGCCATGTCCTAGCCTTGTCTGAAGTACATTCATCAATTGCACAGACAGGAGCTTGGTGGGGTATGCTGTGCTTTGGGAGAGCTTAGCAGAAGGTGCTACTTGAAAACCTGCCTTGTCTGTACAACCTGTTGGTGTGCTTTGCATAATGGCACCCAAAGTCTGAACCCAGACTGAAGGTGGTTAATGGATAATGTATTTCCTTTAAAGAAAGCTATCTCCTTCCTGATGAATATATACAGGCTTTCTTTCCAGGGCAGTCAGACATTGTTACTTTTTTTTTTTAATACTCATTTTGAAAGTAAATGGTTAAGGGTGGGGGGCATGGTAGATGAGGGTAAAGGGGATCAAATATATGGTGATGGAAGGAGAATTGACTCTGGGTGGTGAACACACAATGTGATGTATAGATGATGTATTATAGAACTGTACACCTTAAATCTATGTATTTTCCTAACAATTGTCACCCCAATAAACTTTAAAAAAAAGAAAGAAAGTAAATGATGAAAAGAAACAGTAAAAAATATAGGTGGGTATAACCAAACCTAGTTCTCTTCTAATCTGTTCCTGGCAAAGAGACTGGGAGTACAGTCCTTGTATAGTTCACATAAAGTTTATTTTAAACCAGTTTTCTAAACAATTATTCACAAATGATCTAAGACGTCTATTGTGATATATGTATTTTCAGAAGTAGTTCTCTGAAATAAGAATTTTTTTTTCTGGAAATGACATTGTTTTTACTCCAATATTAATATGCTTATGAAACTGGCTTATTAGAAATTGAATTCTAGAAAGGATCTAGAAGGATATTATGTTCAAATATATTCAGTGCTTCCAATTAAATAAGACATCAGTATGGAATCCTGATATTTTATTTATATTCCCACGACAAGGATATGGAGATACAAACACATACACACACACACACACACACACACACACACACACACACAATATACAAACCTTCTTATGCTTTAATTTTTATCACTTAATATGAAAAATTATAAATAAGAAATTTCTCTGACAGCCAATTAAAACTAACAAACAAAATTTCTCAATATAGTTTTTACTTCCATATTGGGTCTTTTGGGGCTCTGTGGATTTCGTTTGTTTTTTCTTAAAGAAAAACAACTTCTGAATTAAGGGTCAAAGTCCCTTGGTATCACAAATATCCTCATATCTTGCCCTTCATTTATGTTCCTCTATTTCTTTTTTATATTCTCCTTCTACTCTTCTCACCAAAAAACACAAACTGTAAGGTGCAGACAAGGATATAAAATTGGCTGAATTAAAATTTCCAGTTCCAGGCTAAGTTACTCCCTAAAGGTGATTCCACTAAAAATGTAATGGACCCTAAGGTAGAAGGGATTCTTACCTTATTTCCTAGAACACTGTCCAATACAACTTTCAGAATATGAAGATGTACATATTCTGTAACTATACTGTCTAATCTGGTAACTAATACAGCTACATGTGGCCACTGGTACTTACAATAGGGCTAGCGCTGCTGAGGCACTGAGTATAGTACCTAGAATTTTCTCAGTCTTCACTGCCTGGGGCTTAGCAGGTAGACTCTGTTCTCAAAAGTTAGCAAACAACCTCAGATTCTCAGATGTACAATTAGTCTTCCCTTCTGTTGCTGCCTTCACATTCTCACTGAGTTTGTGGCTTTAAGCTGTGTATAGAATAACACATGCATGGGCAAGATATGCTGATCTTAATCTTATATAAACAGGACCTGAATCTCAGCATGGATAGTAACATACCTACGTGGGAATTAGAAGTATTTTCAATAGTTAAAGTTAAAATGTAAAACTTATATCATCTCACAAAATTCCAGGAGGGTAGTCTCAAGGTGATCTGAATTTGGTGTACCTGGATTAATTGGTAAATATGAAGAAC
Organism: Aselliscus stoliczkanus; assembly: GCA_033961575.1. Lineage (NCBI taxonomy): Eukaryota > Metazoa > Chordata > Mammalia > Chiroptera > Hipposideridae > Aselliscus > Aselliscus stoliczkanus. The sequence goes on along the minus strand of CM066728.1, from coordinate 81,288,285 downwards.
TTAAGTTATTTTTGACATAAGAAACTATTGCTCTTAATATTTTATGCATATATCCCTCAGAGTTAACAGGGTATCCTATGCAAATAGGTTGGCATCAGGTATAAATATTTTAAGATCTATAAATACATTGACATAAGTAAAAAAATTAGGCAGCTTTTGCATTATTATTATTATAGAGATATGAAGTATTATTTCTGTGAATTAGCAAACTGTCCTCCAATGACTGTTTGCATGTATGAGACAAAAAACAGCAGTGAAAAAAAATTCTCTCTAATTTAGTTGTTCAGTTTCCTACTGTCTTGTATTAAAAGCTGCCTAATAGAATTTATAGTTAGAGAAACCTTTTAGGCAGCACTCTTTGTATTTTTTATTAAGTCCAAACTCAGAGAATCTACTTAATGTCAATTTCGTACAATGGTTATACTGCACAGCATATTTTATTTTAAATCTGAAGGACATGATGATAAATTGATAATTGACCCCAAGGCCATTATAAATAAAGAGGCCCTGTTTTTCATTAGTACAGTATTACCTAGTCATAAAAGAAAGAAGACCAATGCTAATTTAGCCCAGGAAAATGAACAATCAAGAACTCATAGTTTAAAAAAGACACATTTAAAGTAAGGAAATTTCTAGTTGTGAACAGTAAGAGAAAATGCAATTAGAGGAACATGAACATGCCAAAATCAGTTTGTGCTGTGCACTGATAAACAGAACATTCTTAATTATGTTTAATTAAAAAGAAATGTCTAGTTGAGAAATAAACTAAATGATGCCACGTAATACAATTCCTGTTGGTATTTTTGCTTAGGGATATCCAAGTATAATTGACATTCCCACCCTAGGAGAAAGAAGTCTCCATGAAAGTTCATTCATGTTGAAACATGCTCCCCAGACTCACATACACTTACACCACCGTAGTAAGACTACCTGACTTAATTCTACTGACTCAGCTTTTTAAATAAGTGAACAAAATTTGTTTGGGGACTCTTGCTACAAGCATTGATACCATGGAGAATGCTGTCTATAAAAAACAATATCACTGATCTTGAGAATCCAAATGTAGAGAGAACGAACACTTCCAGAAGGTAATATTGTAAAAATATAATATCAGACATAAATCAAGTACTCTGCCCAGGAAAACTAAGATAAAATACAGAGATAGCATGAATTTGAGAAAGCTAAAAAACTATGAAGAAATACATGGCATTTAAAATTGGTCTTGAAGAGAGGATTTTATGAATTTGACCTCAAAGTCAAGGGAAATAAAAGCAAAAATAAATAAATGGGACTATATCAAACTAAAAATCTTCTGCACAGCAACAGAAACCATCAACAAAATACAGAGGCAATCAACCAAATGGGAAAAGATATTTACAAACAAAACCTCCAATAAGGGGTTAATATCCAAAATATACAAAGAACACATACAATTCAATGACGAAAAAACCCCAAACAACCCAATTTGAAAAATGGGCAGAAGACCTAAACAGACACTTCACCCAAGAAGACTTACAACAGCCAACAGATATATGAAAAAATGCTCAATTGCCCCAGCTATTAAGTAAATGCAAATCAAAACCACAATGAGATATCACCTCACATCTGTTAGAATGGCTATTATCAACAAGACAAGTAATGACAAGTGATAAAGAGGTTGTGGAGAAAAAGGAACCCTCAAGTACTGCTGGTGGGAAAGAAAACTGGTACAGCCACTACAGAAAACAGTATGGAGGTTCCTCAAATAATTAAGAATAGAATTAGCATATGACCCAGCAATTTCTCTTTTGGGTATACGAGGTCAGACAATTAAGTTTGTGAACTCATCCTAGAAAAAGTACTACATATCTCATTGCTGAATATCACTACATTCACCTTCGTACTCCCCTTGGGAAGCTGTGCACTGATGCCAGCACCTAATCCACCCTTCAAAGCAATTTTGGAGTTCTTTTTCTGGAATGGCCATCAGAGCTGTCATCGTATTACACTTGATGTCCTGAATGTCATCAAAATGTCTTCCTTTCAATATTTCCTTTAACACCAGGTAAAGAAAGAAGTCATTGGGTATTCCAATACAGTTATTTGTTCCTGGCTAAGAAGTCCCTCACAGACAGTGCTGTGTGAGGTGGTGCATTGTAGTGATACAAGGCCAAGATTATTGGAGAAAAGTTCAGGTCATCTGACTTTTTCAGGCAGCCTTTTCAGCACTTCCAAATAGTAAACTTGGTTAACTGTTTTCCAATTTGTATAAATTCATAATGAATAATTTCTTTGATATCATAAAAGGTTAGCAACACCATTGCAACAAGATTGCAAACTTAATTGTCAGACTCGTATACTACAAATTTTGAAAACATTCATTCATAAAGATATATGTATACCCTTTTGTTTGTTGCAGAATTATTCACAGTGGCCAAGGCATGGAAACAACAGTGTCCTTTGATAAACAATTTGATAAACAAGATGTGGTACATATATGCAATGGAATATTACTCCACCATAAGAAAAGATGAAATACTGCCATTTGCAACAACATAGATGGATCTTGAGATTATCATGCCAAGCAAAATAAATCAGACAGAAAAAGTCTAGAATCACATGATTTCACTCATATGTGGAATATAAAACTGAGCAACAAATGAACAATACAAACAAATAAAGAAATACTCATAGACAAAGACAACAGTTTTGTGGTTACCAGAGGGTAAGGGGATGGTAGGTGGTAGACAATGATAAAGGGGGTCAAACACATGGCGATGGAAGAAGAACTGATTCTGGGTGGTGAACACACAATGCAATAGATAGATGATGTACTATAGAATGGTATACTTGAAACCTTTTATGATTTTACTAACTAATGTCACTCCAATAAATTTAATAAAAATGAATAAAATAAAATAAAATTGGTCTCAAAGAATGAGTAGAAAATTTGTCCTGAAAGATATAGGAGACATTTTGTGCTTCAAGGACACTGCAAAGATAGCAAAAAGACAACCCAGAGAATGGGAGAAGACATTTACAAATCACATCTCTAATAAGAGACTCGTATCTCAAATGAAGACATATAAATGGCCAAGAAGCACATGAAAAGATGCTTAAGATCTTAGTCATTTCAGAAATTCAAATTAAAACCACAATGAGATACCACTTCTTACCTACTAAATAAAATGGCTGAATAAAATAAAAAAGACAAATAATAAAAAGTATTGGCAAGGATGTATAAAAATTGCTGACGGACTATAAAATATGATAGCCACTCTGGAAAACAGCTTGTCAATTTATTTAAAAAGTTAAAAATAGAGTTCACTTGTGACCCAGCATTCTACTCTAAATTATATGCCCACAAGAACTGAAAAAAATATGTGTACACAAAATCTTGTACACAAATGTCTTTATTAGCATTGTTCACTACAGCCAAAAATCATAAACAACCCAAATGTTATTTAAGGGATGTATAGATAAACAACAGTGGTATAGCCATACAGTGGAATATTATTCAGCCATAAACAAAGAATATAGTGCTTATACATGACATAACATGGATGAACTTTGAAAACAAGCTAAGTGAAAAAAAAACTACACACAAACATCATGTACTATATGATTCCATTTATATAAAATTTCCAAAATAGACAAATTCATAGAAACAGAACTGTTTCTAAAGAACAGGGGAAAAGAAAGCAGGGCCCAGCATTTCTTTTTGAGATGATAGAAATATTCTGAAATTAGATGTAGTGATGATTGCATAGCTTTGTGAATATACTAATAATCACTGAATTGTACATTTAAAAGGGTGAATTTTATGTTATGTGAATTATATCTCATTTTGAAAGACACAGGATTTCATTCTTTTCTATGGCAAAGTGATATTCCATTGTGTATATGTACTACATTTTGTTTATCCAATCGTCTATTGATGGGCATTTTTATAGCTTCCATATCTTGGCTATTGTAAATAGTGCTGCAGCAAACATAGGTGTGCATATATCTTTTCAAATTAGTGTATCTAAAGAACACCTTTAGATAAATACCCAGGAGTGGAATTGCTGGGTCTCAAGGTGTCAGATGGATAATAGACTTATTGGGTTATCACATTGTTTGGTATGTAAATATCTAATCACTATTTTGTTTTATAGCCCTGAAACTAATAGAAAAAATGAAGAAAGACACAGGAGGCACTCTGGATAAAGTGAATGGATGGTATGAACAAAGGAAGGAAAAGGTGAGAAGAAACAAGATGTGTTTGGAGATACATTATGTATTCACTGATTCAACAAATACTTGCTGATTTTATTCTATATTCCTTGCAGTTAGGCATCAAGATTTTGGTGGAAAAAAAAACACAATATGATCTCCATTGTTCAGGTGCTCAGACTCTCTGGGAGATTCTCTGTTCATGTAAATCATTACAATAGAATGTGATAAGCACAAATCTGGGAGCAAGGAAAAGTTGGTGGAACATGAGCCTGAAACACTGTGTTAAAGAAAGTCTATTTCAGATGTGTATTAAAAATTAATAGGAGCTCACCAGGCCAGAAAATTTGAAAATAGCTTTAAAGGTCAGAGAGCAGTGTTTGCAGACAAAGGGAATCCAAGAATAGGAAACATTCTGGGTGTTGAGAAATGGTGAGGTTGGATCCACAGGTACTGGGGAGGAGGAGGAAGATGTTAGAAGATATTGGTGACAATAGGGTCTTCAGATTTCATTCCATTGGTAATGAGGGGCCAGTTAAAGTTGTAAAGCAGGAAACAAACAGGATTAAATTTACATTCCAGAAAGACTGATTTTGTGGTGGGATTTAAGGGTGGAGGGGTGAGGAGACTGGCTAGGATTTTGCTCTCTTCCGATGAGAGCTGATGAAGGCTTTCTCTGGGGCTGGTAGAAGGCATGGAGAAAAAAGAACTGATTCAGGAGCTACTTAGGAGGCTGTTAATTGTGAAATAAGTGACATGCTAGAGGCAAAAAGTGAGAGGGAGTAGAAGCTATCAAGAAAGACTGCACGTGTTCTGGTTTGTGTGACATAAAATGGATGTGTCATTTACTGAGATATGGAAGACTGGAAGAGAAGCAGGTCTTGAGAGAAGGAGGGGCAGACAATAAATTCATGTTGGTTTATCTTGAAATATACTCTTCGAGGAAAAGAAAATCAGAGATGTGGCCTCTTTTCCTCTTCAGCTTGATGGAGAGAAGACAATTAGCCTCTGTCTTCCCTTATACATGTGGTGAGAATATGATTAATATTGTTCTCACCAAGGTTATCAGAATGATTTAATTGTACAGCTTTTCCTCTTTTGATTTAGAAAAGGACTCTTTGGATTCCTAAATCAGCCTCACACATTTTTGTAATATGGATTGTGGTTTCTTTGCTGTATTTGAAACTGAGCTGATCATTTACTTATTGTTGTCTGGTGAACAGGCCTACAAGGAAGAGGGGCAAGCTGAACTTTTGAAATTCAGTAGCTGGTTAATGATGTCTGCTCAATGGGCCTCAAAATTTACAGAGAAGCACCTCCTAAGAATGAAACTTATATTACTAGCCCCAGGTATTCAAAAAATACGGCTCCTAATATGATCCAGTAGCTTTAATCCAAATGAAATATCTGGCTTTCTGAGGTGTGTTTCCCAATATTATGTCTTTTCTTTGTGAGCACCTCAAGTAGTTCACTATGTATATGGTGAGATTGCACCCAGGTATTCTTATTCTTCCTTCATAAAGCCTTTACACATAACTATTTTTATTGAAAACATGAAATTATTTTAAGTGACAGACTTTTACTATGTAATAAAAGAATACAGTCTTTAATGTCCTACCTGCAAGACTTTGATTTAAATTTACATTATGCTGTATTTAATTGAGAAGGTGGAGAGAGAAGGCCCTTGGGTAAGGTGACAGGGAATTAGGGAGAGATAATTGGAGTAGGAATACAACTGTGACCTCCCAAATATAAGCTTTTTCCTCTCCTACTATTTTCAGTATCTCTCAGTCTAGGTCCCCTAACTTTGTGTGTATGTTTGCGTTTAAAGAGTTTAGGAAAAAGGAGGCAGCTGCAAAGTTAGTAGGAAAAGCTCAAGACTCTGCCAACCTCGAGAGCCTACAAATTCTGTTTCTGAAACTAACTACAGAAATGGCTAGAGCTTGAATGCTTGCTCTTGGGTGATTCTCTAACTGGAGAGACAGTGAGCAAGTTAAACCCAAGAAAACTACTGCGAGTGACAACGATGGGGATGATGACAAATGTTACTTGGGTGTATATATAAAATATAAGTCTGTGGACACATTTTATATCTATGTGTCCTTTAAGAAATCTATGTGCATAAAATATTAGGGTGGCTCTCTTGGTATTAAATTTTAAAAATAGATTATATAATTAGGTTTTTAAAATTACCTGTATTACAGATACCAATTCCTTATCAATAATCTTTGAACAAATCAAAAAAGAATAAAAGAAGAAGGAAATGAATGGAGGGGGTAAAGAAAAATGGAAGGAAGTAAAAACAAAGAAAGTCAAGAAGGAATGAAAAAGAAATAAAATAATATTTAGAAAGGGAAGTTTTTATTCTTTTGAGATTAAAAAGCCTGCAAGCAACTTATTAAATAGGCAATAGGACATAGTAATTGAATTAAAGTTATTGATTTGTATTAAGTAGGTCTTTAGTGAGGCCATCTCCCATATTCATTTCTATCTTGTCTCTACTAAGCTGTTGTCCCTGAAATAAGTGTGAAATAAGCAAATACATGCACATTTATTATAGCAAACAGGCCGCCCAGAATCTAATTAGACAAAATTCTGCCCATCTGCTCTGCATTATCATGGGGCCTGCTCAAATGGATGCTGTTTCATTACTAAAAGGCAGAGAGATGCAAATTGAATTGAACTGGACTTCCTCTCAGACAGCGACCATGGCATGAAGTCAAACCCTTGCTGTGAACTAACAAAGCACCACTGGGAAAAAGTGGGACAACAGGGGATTTCTTTTTCTAAGACCACATGTCTCCTACTCAGTAGAGGCCGTAAGGAGTGTTCATCCCATTGTTAGGTACAAGGCAACATGCGCCGTCACAATATAAACCTTGTTCACTATGCAAATTGTTGATTTTGGTACTTAGTCCCTTGTGACAGATGCCCTTTTATTAGCTGTATGTCAGGGCATGTTGAAGTGCATTGATTATGCGCGAGACAAAAGCTAGCAGCCCCAATGTGGGAGTTTATTTCAGAAAGTTAGTCATTTGCATTTAGCACTCAGTTAGTTATACACGTAAGATTAATTAAAACACTTTGATAAAACTGTTGTTCAATGCAGTCCCTGATAAGCAACAATTTGCAAAGCTCCTTTTATGGGATGTTCCTGCCCAGGCAGTTTTAAAGTCGTTTTGACAATTTCTCTATTAAAAGGAGTGATTAATTGCTCATGTTCTCAAAAAGATAGAGAAAACCCTTTGGCTTTAAAAAGTTGTGGATTTTGAATAGCTAAAAAGCTAATATGGTGTATTAAAAGTTCTACATTTTGATCTTGGAAATAGGCTTTGAAATGACTTTTTTTTTTTCCATATGATGAATTTGTGCCATTTTCTTCGGTAAAAGCTATTTTCCTGCACAAATGGATGCATTTTATCCTGGATTCCATTCATGCTTATTTTTAAAATGTTTATCTCTTTGTAAAAATGCACTCTAATAAGTATCTAGTCTTCCAAGCTTCAATAGGAGCCAAAGAATTAGGTTTTATGTTAAATTTAAAGGTTTTTCCTGTAAGTATTTTTCCTGATAAAAGGTTACACTGTATCAAAAGAGAACTACATAAACTGGTAAAATCTTAAAAACTGCGGATGTATAGTGACAGATTCAATGTTTCTTCTTGTACTTTGAGTGACAGGTAAGCCTGAAACAGGGAGAAAAATTTCTTTGCCCCCCGGCATCCCCTGTCTGTGCTCTATTCTCCACTCAAAGGGTTCATTCGCAAGTTGTATACTCAGACCTTCTCAATAGTAAAGCCCATTCCTAGGCTCCCAGGGAAGAATCCAATAAACAGCTCTATCCTGCAAGAATAATGATTGAGGTTTAAAGTGTTGTTCCTGTCACACTTCTCCTAAAAGATTCAAATTTCACTTTCTATAGACTGGAATCATTTTTCCAAATGGGAAGAAGACACCTTTTAGTGTTGGGACAGCAGATAATTGTGTCTCATGACACAGTCCAAAAGTTCATGGCGGACATCCAGGACTGATCATAAAAGCCCTCGTATACAATGTAGCCATTGTTATTACTACTGTCTGACAAGATGAAGACTTTGCCATCCTTGCTCTGGTATCTGAAAGACCATGAACCTCAGATGGAAGTGGTTGCTCGAGTTCCAGAAGGAGTAAATCCACCGGGTTGGCCTGGAAGTCTTGGAGAGGAACTTCAATGGATGTCACAGTGGCTTCCCGGTTTAGTTAGACACTATAAAGCACACATCAAATAGTGTTCTGGTACAACAATCCCTTTTGCTTATACTTCCCTTACATGCACCTCCCCCCCCCCCCCACAACCCTTTTGAAAAATCTCTATTTTGTGTTATCTGTGACCTGAACACTGGGGTCAATACTGTCTTTGGCTGTTCCTTGCTATTCATACAAGGATGGTCAGTCCAGACTCCATGCTTTTAACTGTACCCTCAATTGCTACTCTCAGTCTTCGCCTTTCTTTGTTTTCACAGGTTGACACCACCTCCTTATTTGTTGTAACATTTTTTTGTTTGTTTGTTTTTTGGGGGGTTGGAGGAGGGTCATAACTTGTTGTTTTTGTCTTTTCTTCTCTGTTGTTGAGCATATAAACCTCTATCTATTTACCTTGCTTATATATGTCTCTGCCTGTTCGTCTGACCAATTTTGTCTGTGTAAAAACTTCTGTGTTTCTAAAAGGTTTTGCTGCTACCTTTGTGTCCAGATCACACTACACTTTATCAGTTTTTCTTGCTGACCTATCTACTGTTGATCAATAGTCATTTTAACAACCTATTATACATTTAACTTTTGGCATGAGAAAAAGTCATGCTTGAGATAACTCCTAGAAGTGAGGTTTTATTTGTGGAGGTTTAGGCATAAAATAATGCTATGGATAAGCATTTCAGGGGAAATAGCACCTTCCCACTGTCCTTGACGCTGAAGCATATACATAGCAGCCTATGCCCCTGGGATCAGCCCTTGGCACAAACAAGGAAAGACAGAAGTGATTAATTTTCTGATGATAATACCGAACAATTTAACCATATTCATAGATAATGACTAATTCTATATCTTTATATTAAAGGAATATGGAAATAAAATCATTAACAACAAATGGTTGACTAAGAAAGTAGTTTAGGTTCATGGAACAGTTTAATTACCTAAATTTTAATTTTATCTCTAGCATATATTCAATGAATTTATAGATAATCCCATAAATTCATTTTAACTATAAAATAAGATGTGATCAGACTTCTGAATACTTTGGTAATAGATATATGGCTTCAGACCTGGGCATATTTGAACAAGAATTACAGTAGGAGGAGAGAAAGAAAAAGTTACTTGAGATAGATGAGGGAAAGGAAGACAGAAATCCAGAGACATGCATAAATTGTTCCATCTTTCGTAAAAAAAAATCTAAGACAAGAGTCCAAAACTCAAGTATCTCACATGGCCATGCCTGTGATATAAATGAGTACAATCATTTTGGGTGTTGGCAAGTAGTGGGAACTGTTAAAAACTGTAAAATACATGGCCTATTCTTCAGCTCCATCTATTTCTGGCCATTTTCTAGTACTTGAGAAAGAAGCCAGAAAGTCAGATTATTATGTAAAATTTGTCTATTTTGAAATGTCAATTCAAATATTTTAAAACCCTATAAGCCCAAAATGTCTGCACTCCTCATTGTAGCCTGCAGGTTGCGAGTTTACAATCCCAGATATATGCTTGTTAACTTATTTATTGTCTGCCTAGACTATAATCCTTGTGGAGAAAAACTTTTGTACAATAAGGGATTGGTATATGTTAATTGAAGTCTCATTAAAACTGGTACACAATAACAACCCAATATATATTTGTTGAATGAATGTGGAGAATTGCCTATTAAAGTAAAATTATACCCTTTCTCATTATACACTTTTTTTTTTTTTTGAGGGCAGTGTCACTGGCCCTCACATGTGGGACCGAACCGGGGCCGCTGGCTTCCCAAGCCAGCGTTTAACCGCCGCGCCACTAGGCCAGCCCTCTCATTATACTCTTATAATACATCAGGCTAACATAGCAGATTACTCTAATGGGATTACAAATCTACTCAAGCTATAAACCACATTGAAACTAGCTTATGTTTGTTTCTTAAATATACAGAAATTAAATTTGCTATGGCCGTATGTTGATGGCTAGAAATTTTCAACTTCACATTATTCATATTTTAAAAAGTCTTTAATGATGATTACATGTTATTCTTTTAGTACAAATAAACAAGTTTGTGCATTTATTTTCCACCCGGAGTTAATTATTTTGTTTAGGCGAGTTGAGTAGTTCAGAGGAAAGCATGGTGTAGCCTATTCAATTTAAGGTATCTTGGGCATGCTCCGGGGCCTGCCATATTCCTCAAGGCCTATGTTCAATAGTATCCTTGAATTGATTTTAAGTTATTTTGAATGAAGGACTCAAATTTGCCTTTATAAGCAATAAATTATTTAAATATGTGGGTGTAACAAGTGTAATTCATTATAAAATTGCTTTTTGGTCACTGTTTGTTTTGTATTTCACAGGAAATCTGTGCAATAATTATCAGTGTTAAATTTCCTATGGAAGTCTAAATCAGAGGGAGTGGCTTAAATTTCAGGCTTTTGGTTTGTATTTGCATGAGTAAGGTGTGGTTTTAATGTCTGCCTGGGTTTCATTGGTTCTCCTTTCAGATGCCTGCACACAAAATGGACATCGTTGTCCAATTATTGATTAGGCACCACAGATACCCACACATCACCACATGAAAATAGATAATAGTATAAGCAAGACCTGCCAGTAATCTCAAAGAGATCTTTGAGCACTGGTTAAAAGTGCCTGTCTCTGAAGTGGAATATTTACTGCATCTTTTTTGAAGTGGGTTGAGGCTTAATCTAGGCTATTCAGTGGTTCACTGCCAGAGAGAGAACACTTAAGAAACAACTCCATCTTCCCAACTTAGTTAGGATACTATGGCAATATATGGATTATGACAACTAAACTGGAAGGGTGCTACTGCTACTACACTCCGCATTGCTGTTCACCTGTTTGCTATGAAACCATGTTTTATGTTGGAGGGAGTAGATAGTCTTAACCACCGCTCATGCCCCCCCCATCACCACTTAATACTAACTCTTCTATAGGCTAATCTGCCAGCCAGCTATATTGCTTTATATGTGTACATATAATGAGATTTTGATAAGCATATGCAAGTTGTGGTACAAAAACTTCAATGATGCATTAACCAAAGGTAAGTAAATATGTTAATGCAAGAAAGATTGACTGAAAATCATGGTCAAAACTTTGGTGAATATGAGTAATATATTGCCTATATATGGCTTTTGTGCTATAGACCGAAATTAGGGACAGTGAATGAGAGTAGCAGAAAATAAGACTAAGAAAATGGCAGAAAATGGGAGGAGTTATCAAACTGCCTAATTTTAAGGTCTAAAAGCCTTATAGTCTAAAAGCAAGAGGCTTTCTGGTATCCAAAAGTTTTGTTTATCTGAGTGTTGCTGCAAAAATAAAAGAGACTTTTTGGTGGACATTTACTAGGGTGTGTTGTTTTCATGGCAACCCAATAACAGATTAAGGAGTACATCTAAGAAGGTAACTTCTAGGGCCACAAGTATTCCCTCAGACATCGTTAACTAAGTGAAACATAAATATAAGATATACATGTATATCTTATATAAAAATATATTCTATTTTCAAGAAAATATATAGTGCCTACTTTTCACTGAAATAATTTAATACCCCAGTTACAGCAAGACTTAGAAGAAATGCAAAACGTCCAATACCAAATTATAACTGTATGTTGTAAGTAAAACCAACAGATTATAAAATCTATTTTCTGTAAAAGGGCTGTGCTCATAGTTTAAGATAAATGACTGTCCAAGGGCCCTTTGGGTATGACCATGACATGAGAATTACACCTACTTGGCTGCTTGGAAATAGGAAAAGTGATAATATGTCCAAAATATGACCAAAATGTCTAGAACAATACAAGTGATTGAGAAATGTTTATTTCTCTGCCTTACCTCCACTATGGCCCCCCTTTTCCACATTACTATTCTAATCTGCGTTTCATTTGAACTATTTGTGGTCAGTATTTACATGACATATCACTTGTTAAGTTTCAAAGAGCCTTAGTTATTGTCTACCTTTAATTGCCTAAAGTGTTTCTCCTTAGGCAAGGTTATAAAGTTCTATTTAGTTTATATGAAGAACTATTCTTATGTAAATCCTCTATCCCAAATATCCCAGGGCCATTTTAACCTCAGCAGATCACACATAGTTCTCCAAATATTACAGAAACTTTGAAAATTTTGTGCCTCTGATCATTCTTTGGAATGCCATTAACTGCTGTATTGTCTTGGTATCCAAAGCATTTAAAGATACCTTATTTTTGACAGTAATAGAACATTGAAATCACTTGTATCCTCTAATAAACAATGACCATGCTCAGAATAAGGATCATGTATCTTTTAAAATTTGTATCCCCGGTACTTAATATAGTCTGGCCTATGTTGGGTATGTAACAAACAATTGTTGAGTAAATTAGGCCATTAACTATTAACTAAACATAGAAATCAGGAGAGAAGTTGTGCTTGAGCAGGGCAGGTTTCAGCCTTTGATTAATGTCCTGATGAGTGGAGGATGGAATTTAGATAATCAACACACATCAAGGTTATAATGCAGGATGGTATGAAATTTCCAAGGTTCTAAACCCAACTCCTCCTTTCTCCCAATCAGGAAACATACCAGTGGGAGTTATGATACTTAGGGACACCAAGAATTGAGTTTTTTACAAAACAAGAAAACCAGTTAAAATTTTTTTGTGATTTCTTCAGAAGTATGCTTCTCAAGGGAAATTACTGTGAAGGAAAGTTTCTCTGTAATGGTTATATGTATTACTTTTTTAAAAAAGGAAATATTTTGTTTAAATATAAGTCAGAGTGAGATAATATTTCATAGGAATGATTAAACTTTGGCATTGCCGGTAGTGCTATATTTCATTTTTGGAAATCCACGATTATTGAAGTATCTGAAAAGTCCGACAGTAGAGGAATAGCTTGCTAAATAGCTAACAAGCATTTGTGTTAGCTATGTACTAATTATAATCATCTCCCATGTAACTTACTGTTGAAGTTTGACTTATCTGTATTTTCTGTTAAATCTCTAATTTTCTAATATTGACCAAGAATACCATCCAGTAGAAGAGTCTCAAACCTACTGAGACAAATAAGACTCTTGTTTGATTATAGAAGAGGCCAGCTTTCACCCACATGACAGAGAGAATGGAGGAGTAATTCCTCCTCCAAATTACAAAAGCATTTTCAGAGTTTGAGATCATTTTGGTGCCCAATCGTATACTTCCATAATATATGTTGTCTATGTCTATCTATGCATATTTTTTTTCCTGTCCTAGAAGGGGCACGTAGAACAGGATATATGATTTACAAGGGGGACGTTGAACAGGATATATGGTTTACTATAACTTATCACCTATTCCCCACTACTAAATTTAATTTCTTTTTTATGGTATTAGTCAGGAATGATTATGCTTTGCCAAGTTATCAAACAAATCTAAAATTTCAGCAGCCTATGACAATAAAGGTCTATTCCATGATCACACTATGCATCTGTGGTGGTAAACTAAGAACTTCCTTCCACTTTGACATCTCTAAATGACCGAGGCTGAAAGAGAAGCCACAACCTGGAAACTCTCGCTTTGGCAATTCTATTTCTGCTCAGGAGGGGCATACATCACTTCCACACACATTCCTGTGCTAGAGTGAGTCACACCAACATATAATAGCAAGGTAACAAGGAAGCACAATTCCATGTCTACATGAAATTGAGGAGAGCTAAATATTACTTAATAGTAGTAAATGCTACCATATTAGCCAGTATTTATGAGAGTAAGTGACAAATTCAAAATAATTACTTAAAACAAATTAATGGATTTATTTAAAGACAAAACCAAAGGTGAGAAGAAGACTGAAGATTGCTGCTAACCTTACCAGGTGGTTGCTAGGTAGAATGGCATTAAAATTTCAGAATGACAGCAGTGATAATTATATTATAGATCACCAGAAAATTTTACAACAAAAATATAATCTTATGGCATAGCAAAATATTCCTGTATGCTTTCTCTCCAAGATAAGGCATTCTGGTTGTTTTTGATTTTCCTCATATAATACATTTTTCAAACTTCCCGCTGAGAAATACTTTTGTAATTTTGCACAAGCCAAAACCTTACGTTCCTTAATGGGTGGGATAGATATGTTGGAGAGTCATATGTGGTCCACAGAATCATTGAACTGTCCTGACTTAAAAATACTGCAAGGGTAATGACATTCTCTACGGGGAAGTGTCAGAAATAGATCTCTGGCAAGGAGCAGTTTCTACTATACAGGGCATGAGTAATTCGAGAACTATGCAGATATTATTCGAATAGAGCTACACTTACATTACTAATAACAAGAAGAAAAAAAAAGGACAAAAGGAATGACTAATATAGTTTAGTGAAGCAAAATAGAGTCACTAAAATTTAGTCCACAAAGAGGGTAGAAAGCATTTTAATATAGAAGTATGCTCTTTTATTGGTGTTTTGGAGACAGGGCCCTCTGTGGTAAATTTAGGCAAGCAGCATGTCCCAAACCTGATGGGGACACCGATTTGACACACATCTGGGGGAAGATTGCCACCTACTGGATCGCTGACACCACTCCCTCCTGCCTTATTGTATATGTACACATAGCTCCTTTAAAATGACATACCTTAAAAATAAAAGCTCAGTTTGTCTACAACACCATCCCACATTTATTTAAAGAGAAGCTCATGGATGAGAGATTATTCTAGTTATTCTCCAGAGAGAGCTAAATGTTGGCTGCCACTGTTCCTTGTTTCAGGGTCACACTTCCAAGCTGTTTGAGGTTCAATAAAAGTGATTCTGGTTTTTTAAATGTCTGTAGGCATCAGCTGAGTAGCATACCACAACCAAATCCAATTTACACATTAAAAAAAAAGTATTACATTTTTTAACATGTATCTGCTTGAAGCAGTTCTAATCTTTATAAAATGTTCATCTTTAAACATTTATGAACTATATATTACAAGTATGTGCATAAGAAGAATAAAAGTCCATTTAAAAATTACTCATAGAGCAGCAAAACTGTTGGTGTTTATCTGCACAAATGGCATTCAACTTCAATTATACTTCTCCATTCAGTGGTCACAGTATGGCCTTTTCTAATACATACAAAGAGATTTCAGCTGTATCTTTTGAGTATTTGGTGAAAGAAGAGCAGGTTTGAGACTACATCTAATGCCAGTTTCAATCCTAAAGGTAGAAGTGTTTAAACATTAATGAGTTAATATAACTTGATGGTGTTTAGTAGATCAGTATAACAAAAGACAAAGAGAAGATATGAACACTCCAAGCAGGAGGAGAATGAGGAAGGCTGTCAACTGGGGGAGTAGATCTACAATCAGAGAGTTCAATGAAGAGGAAGCAAAATGAAACAGAAATTAAGGTTTAAGGATAATTATTAGGAATGTGGGTAAAATGCTGAGAGGATAGAAAAAAATAATAGAGAGGTGTCTAGGCAGGAGAAAACATGATATAGAAATAACACAAGAACAAAACCAAAACTTTGGAATTACACAGACCTGGGATCACTAGTAGTGTGATTTGAGACAGGTTCTTTAACTTTGCCGAGAACTGGTTTCAACTCCTACGAACTGGAAATAACAGTTCTTAAAAAATTAAATTAGATAATGCATGGTCCTGAAACAATAAATATTTTCTCATTTCATTGTTCCTTTGAAGCAGTTAAAACAGATACAGAAAAATAATGAAGGCCTTTGGCTATGGAAGACACACAGATTCAAAAAAGGAGAGGCAATAAAAATGATTTAGGAAAAGGGAGCTGAAATGAAAAGGATTGAAATGGTAACAGTAGCAGGGGAAACAAGATTTTGATGAGAAAATTGTTGCCATTGCAATACTGACTCAATACGATGCCCACATTCTCAGAATCAAGTACATTATGCAGGAAAAGACCATTTGTGTCGGCCAAACCACACCAAATAACCTAGTTAGCTAATCCCATGACTTTTATCTCTATGGCTGTAATTTCGAATTTTCATCTGTAAAAATTCCCCTCACCTCTCTTTGAGCTACATTCTCACCTTTCAACAACTTTCTGGACATTTCTATTTGAGTACCTCCCCCACACATCCAAATCAAAATTTCCATAATGGAACCTTATCTTCATTACCAAACTTGATCCTCTCCCAATGACATTTTGTTCTCGATTGATAGTATCATTGTTCCCCCATGTCATTTAGCTCAGTCTACTATTTTTATTTTCTTGTATTACCATCCTGTCCAATATCATGAGTTTGTGATAGTGATGGTTGTGATAATGGTGAAAATGCAGTTTTTCAGAATTTATGTAGTGCTTTTCTATGCACAACATTACTTAATCTTTACCTAAAAATTCTTCCATTGAATTTATCTCCTTACTTCAATTATTGCCACGATTATCTTAGCAAATATCCTTCCCATTTCTTGCCTGGATTATGGGTATAATGTCTAACATGGCTTAAGGCTCTTCCATCAGTGTTCAAAAGAAAATTATTATTTTTTCCTAAAAATAAATTATTATTTCCTTAACAGAAAATTTAAGACATTATATGATTGTACAAATTGGTTCTTCAGCCTAATTTTCTTTTATGTATTCTCCAATACGCCCTCCTGACTGCTTTTCCTCCAGGATGATTCTGCACATGTCTTTCTGCCCATCAACAGCCTATTCATACTTCAAAACCCTAATCTAATGAGAATTTCTCTATAATCCACTGCCAGCCTGGGAGGTGCCAGGTGCCAGTCTCTCAGGGAAACAGAACATCGCTAGGATAAATTGAAGTTGTTTATGACAAAAAGGATACATATCTACATGTATCTTAAATTATACATAGCAACTCAAATTTAGCATTTTTGAGGTCATTCAATTATACTTTGAAGTCAAATATTGCACAGTGTAGCTCTGCTTATTTGAAATTAGTGATCTATTTTATCATTAAAATTTCGGACTTTTTCAAGTAGTTATCTAATTCAGGATAGAAATTTAAAAAATAAGAAATTGATAATAGGAGCCATAGACAATTGGTAAACTTCCTTTCTTCCTTCCTTTCTTCCTTCCTTCCTTCCTTCCTTCCTTCCTTCCTTCCTTCTATCCTTCCATCCCTCCCTCCCTCCTTCCCTTCTTTTTTTTTCTTTTTTCCAGAACAGTGACTCTTTACTGCTCAATAGAAAAAAATGGTAAGTGAATTTATTTCTCCATATAATACACTGTCAGAAAAAAAATGATTTCTGACAACATCTACTACATAAATATTAAACAAATAAAGGAACCTTTTTTTTGAAAGACTCAAATTAGCCTGCTCAGGGCTTCAAATACTTACCTTCCTCCAAATTTATGTTTCTTATTATACTTATTGTCTTATCTCATAAAACTGAATACAGGTTTGTCTCCTTCTCTAAGTCTCTGGGGGACAGATCTTTAATCTTAGATAACTTGGTGCTAGAACAGAACTATGAACAATTGCAAGAGCTGGAATGAAATAGCCATACCCTCTGTATTGATTCCTGGGCACATAGCATAGTAAAAATTGATATTTTACCTTATGTTTTACATAGATGATACAGTAGAATGAGTCATGAAGACTTAAAATGACAACTAGCTTAAATATTAGGTTATTACATTATAACTAATGGCATGAAACATTCAGGATTTCACACACACACACACACACACACACACACACAATATCAGATTTAAAGGTAGAAATAATCTGTTTGCCCAATAAGGACTATTGTGTTCCTAAATGCCAATATTAAAAAGCAAATGTACCCTCAAAGCAGCTGTGTGAGTTTTCTAGTTTTTTTTTCCCCTTGAATTTTAGATTTATGAAAACCATGTCTCAGCTGCTACCTTTCAACAATTTTACTCTGAGGCAATAAATAATTCAATGTGCTAATTTGACAGATGACTCTCCAGGAGCCTACTACCATTACTAGCATCATTAGGCCATAATATGCGTGACGAGGATGCACCATTCAGCAAATGTCCTTCACTTGTTTACCCCTAAAGAGCTGTACTTTGCACAATTAACTAATGAAGCATTATGGGCCTCTTTTTTTCCCTTGCCTCCTATTTCAATATATCAATGCAGAGAATCTGAGGCAAAATATATCCTGTTTCTTTTTACTAAATAAGTATTTATGGGATGGTAAGACTCGACTGTAGCACCCCAAATGAATAAGGGAAAACTAATAAGATGGTCAAAATGGATCATCATCATTATTATTATTACTTCCTTTCTCTTCCATAATTTGTGAGGAAAGTGTAAAAGCAATTTGGTGCTGAAATGCCAAAAAATAAATCAGTGTGTAAATCAGATGCTTAATATTTGCTGGTTATCAGGAACTTGTACACTGTCTCCATCAAGTTCGGAAATCATATCCTCACCTGAAAACTTGATTACATCTGAATTGTCTCAGACTCTTCTTTGAATTTTAAATTTAATTCCAATTTAAAAACATACTAAAGGGCTGGCCCGAGTGGTGCGGTGGTTAAGAGCTGGCTTGGAATGCCAGCAGCCCCGGTTCAGACCCCACATATGAGAGCCAGTGACACTGCCCTCTAAAAACAAAAACAACACAAAAATATACTAAAATAGTACTGTGTATATTCTAATTGTTTTGTGTGTGTGTGTGCGTGCTCATGTGTGTGTATATGACTCCATCCTTACTGTCCAAAACAACAAAAGCATGTGCTTATAGATGTTCAAGTAAAGTCACTAAGTCTATATCTAAACAGTTTCATATCAAAGAATTGAATTAAACAAATAAACATCAGCTGACCTGCCTGTTGTTGTTATTTCACAAAACACTTGGTTGTGAAAACATTTTGTTGTTGGGAAAATAGGGATCTAAGATAGAGATGATTTTAGGCATCTTTTTTGCAGAGACTGTATTTATTAGTTAAGAAATTATTGCATCCTTTACAATTCCTAGCACTGTTTTGTAGTTTAGAGTGTAGGAAATGAACTCTGCCTAAACCATGTCAATTGCAAGAGAAGTGGGAGGATCCTAGCACTAAAGCAGTTACATTGTTCTCTTTCCAACCATCATCCAGACCCATAGTGAAGTTGATTTTATTTCCCAAGAGTTATAGCCAACAACCATTCTTCCTAGATGTAAATCTATTTTTCTCACAGTTGATAACACATGTCCAAAAGCAATTAATATAATGTTCCTCTTTGCAAAAATAAAATAAAATAATCATCATCATTGTGATATTAATAAAATTCGCTATGGTTTGTTAAAAGCCAATTCAGTCCGAGCCCTTTATGTTTATTGCATGTATTAAAAATATGAAACAATGGTGTGAAGGGCTTCTTGATTCCTCTATGAACCTCAAGGTTGTAGAAAATATTTACATTAAAAGAGAACAAGAACCATTATATTTCAAGAGTTCTGCAGATAAATTCTGATGGATTATCAATATCCTATTACCTTTATAAGATTTCAAAATACTTAATTGTATAATCCATATATCTCTACACATTATCCTACTTGAACAATCCATTCAGTTTTTTCTTTCAGTAGAAAAAAAAATTAAACATGCTAACTCAATAATGAGTAAATTCAGTGGAAAAATAATTCAAACACTTTTTTTCAATATTCCCAGTGGCCTTATTATAGATTTACAGTAAATTATACATGTAATGAGTCTAACAATATTTCTGATATTTTGTATTTAAAAAGTTGGATTGTTTAACTTCTCTTTTTTATCCATATATAAATATGGTATAAAATCCAATGTGCATGTAAAGTTTATTTTTCAAAATGTAGTTAAGAATGGAAGAGAGTCCTTGAATCCAAGGAAAGCCATGGTCTCCTTGCTTTTATGTTGGGGAGAAGGCCATGTATCATCTTTGGAAAATGTATACTATCCATGAAAACCTGAGGAACATTAGTAAGAAGAACATTTCCAACTAATGTAATGGAGGTATTTCACAACATTGAATATATTTTGTGCAAAATTTCTTTAGAAAGCATAAAGATCACATTTTTATACAAATGCCCTTCCTTTCCATATAAAAAACCTTCCACACACACAATGTTTACATAAATTTATTAAATGTGATAGAAAATTGTTTCACTATTTGAAATATGTATTGAATGTAGCCTATTACATGCAGAATTTATAATTTAACTCAGATATTCTATTAAATGGAAAAGAGACCAAACTATAGAATACCTTGTAGAATAGTTAAATGCTTTATAAACGTAGAACAAGTAAACTTCATCTTAAATGATTAGTCATTTATCCACAAGAGCTATCTAGCAAAATAGAGTGGATAATAATATTACAGCTTATAATTACCTCTACAATTTTAGGATGTTGGCATTTGCGATGTTCCAAATGTCACTACGAGCACTGAAAGCACTAGCAAATATTACACACTAAGGTTTGTTTTAAAATATGGTTTCCATACAAAAAAGCTAAAACCCAATATGCAATGAAGTCATTGAGATTAAAAACAAATCCAAGTACTCAAACACATAGTTTCCACATAAATTTATTTATAATCAATGAATTTAACCCAAATTATATTTACGACTTCTAATCAAATAAGTATTACTGCTTTTCTGTAAAAAAAAAAAAGTAAATAAAACCTACATGTAGTATTTTCCTAGATTTTTGCTCACTCTTCTGTAGTAATTTCTTCTTCTTTTTAGTGTGACTTTGCTAAAAATTCAATAACGTACCATTAAAGAAAAATCATAGTTATACTAAATACATCCCTGAGAGGCACACTTCCATAGATATGCCACTTAGCTGCAGGCTCACAGTTCATTGAAGACATTTCTGTTTATTTTGATATCTTTTGTTAAAGAAATCTACAGTAACAATGATGACCAGACAAAGAGATGGAAAAAAAAAAAGCCATTCATCCATTCACGGGTAATTGAATTCCCTCATATTTCATAAACAGACTGCCTATCTGTAGGGTTGTGTTTTATTTGAATAACTTTCTTTAAAATGCTTTTGCTATATAAGATGAAGAATTACAATAATGTTTAAGAACTCAAGGTCAAAACATTTTTAAGTTAGTTTATTTAATGGATGCATCGCCATGAGAGGGTGAACCCCTCCCCTTTCTCTCCCCTCTCTCCCACAAATTGCCTTTCCACTGGATGTTTATTGCCTGATGTAAAGAACAAAACAGGGAGGT
Organism: Aselliscus stoliczkanus; assembly: GCA_033961575.1. Taxonomy (NCBI): domain Eukaryota; kingdom Metazoa; phylum Chordata; class Mammalia; order Chiroptera; family Hipposideridae; genus Aselliscus; species Aselliscus stoliczkanus. The sequence goes on along the minus strand of CM066728.1, from coordinate 81,266,755 downwards.
AATTAAGCCTAGAATTGCCTGCTGGTCCTTATGACAGTCAAGCCACCAGCCTAAGACTAGGAGTCCTATCAGATCGGCAGAGAAGGAGCCTTGGTTCCACAAAAAAGCTAAGCAGCAAGACATCATTACTGTTAATTGCCTGATAAACAAAGAAGACTTGGTGTCGGTGGCAAAACTGCAAACTCAGGGTGGCAGCTGATGCTGTAAAGACAGTTGGCCTTACTTTGTCCTGTTGAGCATTGTGCTGAGAGATGATCCACCTCCATAAAGAGCTCAAACAATTAGACTCCAACCACTGTGTTTCTACAGGCTCTCCTCTATATGGTGCCCCAATAACAACAACCTCTCCTCTGGAGACAGATGGAATCTGCTAAACATCAAATAATAAAAAAGAAAGAAAGGAAAAAAAATGTGATTTCAAATACTAGTTCATTAATTTATATTCAAAGGACAAAGTATATAAAAACAGGTGAGAAATACAGAAGTACACTGAAGTTTATAGCTCCCTAAATAAATAAATATGAATTAAATTAAACATGACATCTATTTCACAAAATAATCATTGGCTTTTGTGAGCTACCTTGGGATATAATAGCACTAAGAAGTATTGCAACAAGAATACACATATGTATGAATTTGTACATATATGTAACATGTACATGCAGTATGAATAGTACATATATATATATATATATATAATGTTTTGTTTGCTTTTCATCATTTTCATTCCTACTGTCATTGATCATGCATGAAAGTCACCCAAAAAATAAGTTCAACAGAGTGGAGTGGCAGACATAATAAAGTCAAGATCATACAAGATTGTGCCTTAGAAGACCTAAATCCATATAGCCACAGAACATGGAGTTGACTGAGGGGTGTCAGTGTAGTAATGTGTAGGATTAGTGGCATTGTCTGATAGGCCTGGTTTGCTCCTTGTCAGCTGATTAGCCTTATGTGAGTTAGTGTTCTTGATGTTGGTTTTCTTATATGTAAAATAAACTTAAATTAACAATGCATGTTTCTCAGCATTGTTGTGAGGATGAACAGACATTATATATATGTAATATGTACAGTGACCAATACATAGTAGACTCTCAGTCAACAGTGAATCTAACAGCTGACTTGGAATAAATTGCGTACTTACTTTTGAGGCAACTGTCTAATTAAGACATTAAGAAATGCAGAATGGGCCGCATCAGAGCTGATCTGCTAAGTATGAAGGGCAACTCACATTCTCCACTAGCAAAAACCCTGTCGGCAAAGGTAAGAGCACAGAAAAGCCTTGAATCTTACAATCTTCCCTACTTGAGACATTCCTCACATGTTTTACAGGACAATAGGATGGTGACAAGCACTGAGTTTGATGTCAGAGTGACCTACAGTTCAAATTCAGGCTTTGTGCTGGCTAGTTCTGGGTATTTAGAAAGCACAGCAACAAACTTCTTAATTCACATTCTCACCTAAAAAGTGAGACGTATAGAGCTTTACAACATGTAGACCCATAAAATCTGCTTAATTTTTAGTCAGAATTCCATTATTTACTTTAGTTATTTATCATATCTTCAATTTAGTGTTCAAACCTATACAATAGGGATACAATGATAATTATAGGATTCTTTGAGGACGAAATGAGTCATTTCACATATAGCCCTTAGAATAGTGCCTGTGTTATGATTTGCTCTTTTTTTGTTTTTTTTGTTTTGTTTTGGTTTGAGTTTCTTTTTCTTTCTTTTTTTTAAAAATTAGTTTCAGGTGGACAAAACAATGTAACAGACATTTCATCCCTCACAAAGTGATAACTCCCCTCCCCCAACCTATTTTATCCCTCTGACATCGTATGTAGCTGTTACAATTCCATTGATACTATTCCCTATGCTGTACTCCAGACATGGAGGGAAAAACTACCTCTACAGCTAGCTCTCTGCCACACCTTGTCATCTGGGCCCAGAACATTCCTCATGCTCCAAGGCTCTTAAAGTCCCTCATGAAATTAGCTCCTAACTCCCACTTCTCCAAGCCTCCAACCCAGCCCAGTCTGAAGTAAATCGAACCCAAGATCATCCTTAGCACTATCACGGTCTCCCTCCTCACACACTCCAGAGCTGTAATGACAGCATGCTTAAATAACTGGTTGAAAATGCAAACTTAAGGGCTGGCCAAGTGGCACATTGGTTAGGAGTTGGCTTGGGATGTCAGCTCTGAGCAGCAGGGCCCCAGTTCAGATCTCACATGAGGGCCAGTGACGCTGTGCCCTCTACGACTAAGATGGTGAACAACAGCTCGACCTGGAGCTGGGCTGCCATGAGTCGCCAGCAATGGAGTAGGCTGCAGTGGGGCTGGCCAGCAGCTGGTGTGAGCTGCCATGGGTGGCCATCCAATGGCTGGCAAGTGACTGCCTCACCCGGAAGAGCTCAATGATAATACCAACATGGGCCAGTGAAGCAACGTCCTCCACAACTAGACTAAAGAACTAAAGGACAGCAACTTGTCTGTTCCCCTTCCCCTGATTCCCCAATGCTGTCCCCCTCCCCCAATTCCTCAATAAAATCTTAAAAAAAAAAAAGAGGAAAATGAAAAATTAATTAATGCAAATGATATGACCTCTCATGTAGACCCACATAATCCATTTCTTTAATTTTATAGAAATTAATCAAATGGAATTTGCATACTTGAAGCCTTTGAGACTGATCATTCTGATTGACCATAGTCCACTGACTGTAAAATCCTGGTCCTTTGTCATAAAGACAAATTTCTTTCTTGCCTTTCATGATAAAAAGATTAGGCTGACACAGCACTCTATTCACTGCTATACTCTTAGTAAACTTTTCTGAGTTTTTATAACTGTCAATAATTTACATAAATAACTAAAGCATTGAAGTGCACACCCAGCAGTTCTAGGATAATGAAAGCTAGCATTATATTTAGCTTAGTAAGTAAGCATCATGAATAAAATCCACCACAAAATAATAAAAATAATAACACTCACTGTGCTTCATACTTTTGTGTACATTAGCTCATTTAATCGTAAATTCAAAAGTAATAATTCTTCAACTCCAAATTCTAAGTTATATCTATTCTGTAGTCATCTCAATTACTTGCTCAATAACTATCATAAGCCTTGAGTAAGTTGTTTAAAATGTCTAAATTTCTTATCATAAACTCCTGTCTACTATTCAACGGAAAGCTTTTTGTATGTAAATTCAATCATCATTTTATTTTTGTCATGTTGATTAAAACCTTCATCATATAAAACTTGCTATAGTGCATATATATACTCAATATTTCAATAAAGCATATACCAAACAGTATTAGTAAGACATTAGAAATGAAGGCAAAAATTATTATATTAGTACTTGTATACATTTGTATGACATACAAAGGATGTAAATAAGTTGTCTTAAAATGGTAAAAGTAAAGTTGTTATTCAGGTAATATAAGTGAATTTTCAAGTGTTAATGAAAGAATGAAAATGTTATTAAGATGCAAAGATGTTTAAGATTTATATTTGAAATAGAACAATGGAAACTTGTAGAACCTGCAGAGTCAGGCTATAAGACATGCATATGATTTTGAGTGATTAGTCAGCACACCAACCTTTAGTCAATTTGAGAAACACTCAGCAAGACAAAGATAATGAGTACATATTCCTTCATTCCTCATCTCACCACCACAAAAGTGTTTTTATCAGTGAAATGACAAAGTTATTGCCATTTCCTTCTGTTCCTCTTGCTATGCAGTTAACTATTATTCTCCAAAATTCACTCTCCCTTTAAAGGAAGTTTTATAGTTATTTACAATAACAAAGCATTTGAACTTGTGGGAAAAAAAAGCTGTATTCTTGTAAACATTGCCATTTATCAATCCTTATGCAGAACCTGGAGATAGGTATTTTCAACAATCAAACCAAAGATATAACTTAAAATTAACCAACTGTAGAGATACCATTCAAAATATAATTGTCCTAAATATCAACAATTTAAATATTTTCATTAACCTAATGTATGTACTCAAGAAAGCAGACTTTTCTGTGTGTGTTAACCAAGTTATTTATGCTAAGTCATCAAATATTTACTGCTGTTTTTGTCATGTGCCTCATTCTATTTGTGTTAAATGACCTTTAGTCTCTAGTCTAAAGCAATAAAGTGAATGCTTCCTGTTCTATCGATTAGGAAAGGCCTATTTTCACACTAATAAAATGAGAAGCCCAGTTTAATAAAATACTTTTTTCTACTAGTGGCTGTAGGTGAACTGGAGACTTGAAAATGTTGGCAGAGGTCAACTGAGAGGACAGAGGTCAGATCTGCAGTAAATCAACTTCCAGGAACAAATCACTGGACACTATAAAAATCAAAAGTGGTTCTTTAAGAGACCAGCTTGACCCTCCTTAACCAGAAAATAACATCTGACCTGGCAGTGAAATTTATCACAACATTTCAATTAAAACTTGGCAGACATACTAGCACTACATTGTTCTTCTGCAGTTGACCTTGTTATAGAAAAAACAGAGAAAGAAAGGGAAAAATAGATATTCTTGCTCCATATTACTAACAAAGATAATCTGTACGGTAACATTTTCTCAGCCACATGAAGTTTTCTGGACACTAGATTAACACATCATGTGTGGATAACATACAACTTTGCATCAGTCATTTTCTGTTTGTTGCTTTCAGATGTCTGCTTCTTTATGATACTAGAAAATAGCCTGTCAATATTATCTGTTAAACAATAACCTGGTTTTTAAAAATTACTTATGTATTCATATTCTAGACTTCAAATAACTCAGTTTAATCATATGGCTTTCCTCCCACCTCTACCGAAGAGAAGTACGCTACAGACATTTATTTTATACACCAGTTCTTTTGGATATAGTACGATCTTATACCCAGTACAAAGTATAGTATCTAAAGATGAGTTTTTAATCTAAATCACATACCTTGTCTCAGCAGCTCTCAAAATGAAGTACTAGGAAAGTGCGCACAGCTTAAATCAAATGACATCACATGCTTGACAACAAGGGGTCTCTATAAAGATTAACAAAATCTTAAGTCATTAAAAAGTTTGTTAATTTCCCCTGAATTATTTAATCGCACATGTGGTTCATGTGTGTCATAAAAGAGCTACAGGTGACAAGGACATTTTTTTTCTCCTCTTCTAATAGTTTAACTGTGTGACCCATCAATGGTAAATCACTGTAAAATGGGATGGCAGAAATAGATAATTTTAAAGATCTCTTTTTGCTATAAATTATTATAATCTTTAAATATTTCAAACATAAAATAATAATGTAATCCAACTATGTTGTAGAATCAGAATAAAGTTTAGGGTTTTCTGACTTCTAGGCCACAGGAACATTTGAATGTCTAGGTCTTGGTACTCTTCAGAAAAAAGCTACCATGCACAAATTGCCTGATCTAATGTAAGCAACAAATCCTAAAATCAAACAGAAAGTGGTACTATTCCAGTTGAGTTAATAGGGGCAAAATATGAGGAAAGTAAGTATAGTTACGGTATCTCTGTGATTTGATCAATAGATATATATATATATAGATGTGTATTTATATATTTATAATTGTTTTATTTAATGTTAATATTAAGATACAGAAAATATCCTGATTATTGAGTTAATGACCATAAAACAAATGTCAGTGTTTGTGTTAACGTTGTTTTTAATCGGATTAGGATTTTTAGTACTAATTTAATCACAAGATCATGAGTAAAGACCTGATATGGATTGTACACACAAGCAAAAGCAAACAACAGCTCAACACCCTGTGCAAATGAAAGTTTTACAAGAAATCAAACAGAGACGTGATGGGGAAATTAAATTAGTATGTGACACACTGTAAAATAGAATACTAAAAGGAAAGGAAACTGCAATGAGAACATTCCCTTGCAAACTGTGATTTGTTTTCAACGAAACATCTTTGGTTATTACATTAATGTCCTTCGCTTGAATTTTATTAGAATTTTGACTTCTAAATTTATAACTTCTTTTTGTATAACAAGCTTCTTCAAAGTAGGAGTGATGAAAAGTTGGGCATCATGTCAGTGATGGAAACACTGAGAAAGTATGTTTCCAAGGTAGATGGAGTTGTTCGATGAAGACTTAGGAAGGCTAGAACTTAGAATACTCCTTAAAGAAGATGAAGTAGGTGGCCAGGGATAAGAAAGCAGTCTCTGAAGTGAGATGAAATTAAAGATATTGGCAATGTTAAAAAATTCATTGCAACATTTGTTTGATACCTTTATTATGGTTTGAAACTATTCTAATACTTAAACTAGAATTTTAAATTAACCTTTTCTCTAGTTTTAGTGAGATATAATCAACATATAACACTGTGTTAGTTTTAGGTGTACAACATAATGCTTTGGCATATGTATATATTGTGAAATGATTACCACAATGTTTAGTTAACATCTACCACCTTGCATAGTTACACATTTATTTTTCTTGCAAGGAGAACTTTTAAGATACATTCTCTTAGGAACATTCAAATATATAACACATTATTATTAACTATAGTTGCCATGCTGTACATTGCATCTCCAGAAGTTATTTTATAATTGGAAGTTTACACCTTTTGACCACCTTCACCAATTTCACCTATTCCCCACTACGTACAACCTGCATGTTAACAAGTAAATATTTGCATCCTTAATTTAGATGTTGCTGCAGGAAGCATAGTTGGATGATGTCCTTCAGATGCCACTGTTTTCAATGAACCAAGGTGGTCAACTGAGGTCACACCCAGTGACTGTGCACAGTAGGAAGTGCTAAAACTGGGCTATTCCTGCTTGACCTGTCACTCCACTATTGGTAAGTACAGAGAATTTAGCTAAGCTTCTCTGCCTCAGCATCCATTTTTTTGGCCAAGTCTTTTACGCTGACTTTAAACTCACACTAGCCCCCTCATGCAAGCATGTGCCCTAAATGGCTGCCTACAGTCACAAGGAAATGTAAGTTCTTGATACAATTTCCCCAATTGCCCCTCTGGTCAACAGCCTCCAGTGGCCTTCCTCTGATGTGCCTCTTACTTAAGACCCCCGTGGAGCTGACCCAAATCCTAGCCCTTTTGGATTGAATTGATCAAGCCAGCATTAGCTGAGAACTCCAAAACACTCCACTCATGAACCCTAAAGTAAAGGCATGCACCCCAGGGCCTTACCCTGTCTGCACTCTGCCTTGACCTCCCAGTGTAGCCTCTTAAGGGGTGCCAGGTGTTGACTTTTTCCAATATCTGTTAATAATAAATGTATCTATTTCAATTCCTGTTGTGGTTTATTGCTGAACTGTGGCTCACTACCCAGCACCCTGTGCTCCACTTGATAAAGGTGAATTTGACAAATTCATAACATCGAGATTTGGAGGCTCCTCACTGCCTGGCCCGACCCTTCTCACAACTGTGTTGTGGTCTGGAGCTTGTCCTAACGAATCCTTCCTTCCTTCTGCCTCTCTCCGCAGAGGTCCAGACTGGCACTGTGTTCTGAAGGCTCTCTCCTCCTCCTGCAGCCTCTCTCTTCATCTTTCCTGGACCAGTCCCTTACTGCATCGCTTGCACATCAAATCTTACCTTGGGCTCCATTTCTCAGAGGACACTAACTGATAGACTGGGACAGCCACAGTTTTTTAAGTTCTTTGGTCCTCTACATTTCTTATAGATATTAATTGAAATCACATACTTATTTGTCATCAGAAGCTGCATGGTATTTAAAAATTTTTATGACATTTGTACTTTGAGTTCTTTTAGATTACTCCTTATATTTAACCCTCATACAAATCAAAAAATAAAATTCACTCAGTCAAAAGTCAACATATCAGAAACATTAAAAGCTCTTTTTTTCCTCTTTGCTCCTCTATCTAACTCATTATTAATTAGGATCATGACTCTAAATAATTGAAAACCACATACACGTTTTTTAATGAACCACATACAAAATTTTTTCAAAACTGTTTTAGAATTACAGAGTTTGTGACATAGGATAAACCCTCTACTCTGAATATCTATAAGATTTTTAAAAATAATAATACTATTTGCTTAATATAATTTATAGAGTTACTACTATACTCTCATTTCCATAATCTACATGAACTAATTTATTTTCCCATAATTATAAAATAACTACAGATTAATTCTACAAAATGACTGTTTTTTATTATAAGTGAAGGAGGATTTTTTGCCTAGAAATGCTTCTGATGCTTTTTTTCTTTACATGTTTAAGTGTTAGAAAAATCTCTATGTACTTGTTGAATAATGTTGTTCAGATTATGTCTGTGAACAGCAGCACTACCATATATAGCTCAATAAAAGGCATTGTGGATAAAATTACAGTGTTTTGAAAAACATATTTTGTTATTTGAGAAAAATCTTTTCTATAATTAAATCATGACTTGATATAGTTAGTTATTACTGATTGTCCATGAGCTGGTTATTCCAAGAGAAAAGAGTGACAAAACAGAGCAAAAAGATGTTTGAATAAGTAATGGCCAAAATTTCCCCAAATTTGATAGAAATAATGACTTACAGATTCAAGACCTCAGCAAACCCCAAAAAGGACAAGTATAAAGAAAACCATACTTAATAATTCTTAGTCAAACTGCTGCAAACTAATGCTAAAAAAGTAATCTTTTTTAGTCACGCTTTAAAAAGATTTATAGCTACAGAAAACACTCTTCAAAAATGAGAATAAAATGAGAAAAAAGATACCATGAAAATGGATCATTTTCTTATGCCATATACAAAAATAAATTAAAAAGGAATTAAAGACTTAAATGTAAGGCCTGAAACCATAAAACTTCTAGAAGAAATCATAGGAAGCAAACTCTTTATGTTGCTTTTAGCAATCTTTTTGTATATGTCTCTTTGGGCAAGATCAACAAAGAAAAAGCAAACAAATGGGGCTGCATCAAACTAAAAAGTTTTTGCACAGTGAAGGAAACCATCAACAAAATGAAAAGATACTCTAATGAATTGGAGAAGATAGTCTCAAATAATACATCCAGTAAGAGGTTAATATCCAAACTATATAAAGAACTCACACAAGTTAACACCAAAGAGGACACACAGGTGGTCAACAGACATATGAAAAGATGCTCAATGTCCCTCATCATCAGGGAAATGCAAATTACAACCACTATGAGATATCACCTCATACCTGTCAGAATGGCTATCATTGATAAATTAATGACTAACAAATGCTGTCGGTGGGATTCTAAATTAGTGCAGCCACTATGGAAAACAGTATGGAAATTTCTCAAGATATTAAAAATAAAGCTGCCATACAATTCAGCAATTCCACCTGTGAGTACAAGCCCCTTTCAACTACAGTTGTATTCACGTTAATGAGATACTTTTGGAATACACCTAAATATGGGGGCTGGTTGACAGTGGAGCCAACCATGTGATTATAGGATTGGAACTTTCAATCCCACATGTTGGAGGGGAAGGAATTAACTTCAATCCCAATGGTCAATGATTTGATCAATCATGCCTATGTAATGAAGTCTCCATAAGGACCCAAAATACTGGGGTTCAGAGAGCTTCCATGTTGGTGAATGCATGGAGGTTTGGCAAGAGTGGTGCACTCAGAAAGATCATGAAAGCTCTGAGGTCTTTCCCAATACCTTGATCTACACATCTCTTCCATCTTGCTGTTCCTGAATTATATCTTTATAATAAACCAGTAAATAAAATGTTTCTCTGATTTCTGTGACCAGCTCTAGGAAATTACTCAAACACAGTGAAGGGGTTGTTGGAGCCTCTGATCTATAGCTGGTTGGTCAGAGGCAAAGGTGACAACCTGGACTTGTGACTGGCACATGAAGTGTGTTTGCAGGGGCAGTCCTGTAGGACTGAGCCCTTAACCTGTGGGATCGGATGCTATATCAGGGTGGATAGTGTCAGAATTGACTTAAATTATAGGATATCCAGGTAACATATTGTAGAGCCTTTCTTGGTGGTATGGGAACACTGCCTCAACCATCCCCTATACCCCAAACACATACACACACACACACACAATTGGTTGTAGAATTCTTAACCTGCTTCTTTAAAATGGATGCATTTCATTCTATGTAAATGATACTTCAAACATTTGTATTCTATATATTATATGAAAATTGACATAAATGGAGCTATATTAAAATAGAGCTGAAGCAGCCATTACGAGGGAACTGCCTTGCATGTCTAGTTTTCTGAATCTTTGAACTGAGCCAAACCACCAACATTCCAAGAAGTCAGGAAGAATAAGAATTTCCTGTTGAAAGGACCGATAAAACTGAACTTGTACCTCGTGACTACTTTGCCTGATCAATCAAAGAAGTACAAATCTAGTTTTGCTTGTCAGCACCAATAAAATTTTCTTAAAAACAACTTACCTCATCTTTCTCCTTTTTTTTTTCATAACAAACCCGATTCCCTGTCCTGTAATCTGGACACTATTTGGGTTTCTACTTAAATTTTTGCAGGTGAATGGCAGTTCTTTGATCCCCAATAAATACTTTGTGTCTTGTACTGGTTTCTTGTTTTGAGGTGGACAATCATGATTCCTGTTTTTGTAAGAGTCAAATTAATCTGAGAGTTAATTCACTTAAAAATTAACAGATTGTAATTTACAATGGCATCATGAATAATTCGTGAGTTTATTGGTACCAGCTTTTAGGGGTATTTCTTTTTGTCCAATTGCTTCCAATGAATCTGTATATCAGTTATTAGATAGAAATAACTGTTATTAATAAATAGACTATTTTTTCAGAAAATTCAGCTAAGTTTAGAGTGAAGGCAAAATTTCATTTGCTTGGTGGACTTTGCATTGTAGTATGAGGGAAGTTATGCTGGGAAAATCATTTGGAATTTTTGAAGACACTAATTCAGTGTTTTTCTTGGACCATATTGAAGTAATTTATTAACAAAGTTTGAAAATGATATTTACTACAAAATTGAACAGGTAAAAGAATATAAAAATAAATTCACAGAAATAAATAATAGTTCTTGATGACCAATTAATTAATGGATATTGAAGACTGAGAACAATGTAAAATAACCTGGAAACTGCAAGGACCATTACTGGAAGAATAGTAATATAGTGACAATAGGAAAAGTCCTATGAACTTATGGCAGGGTGGATGGCTTATGACCATTGATTAACAGACTGAGAATTATATTAACATACATAATTACATCAACATAGAATTTTATTAATGTATATTAATGAATATTTATTCAAATAATGTGTTAAAAAAGAGTAGAAAAAATTCCTATATCAGAGAGTCTAAAACTGAGACTAAGAGATACTGACTTACTGTTGGTCATTAATTATTGAGTTTAGGTTATGAGAGATATTATTGTTTTTCATAATTGCCTTCTATAAGATTCACCCAATACCAGAAAAATACTTGGAACTTAGGCATGTTATAAAGATATATTAAATAAATGAGTACATCAGCTCTAGTGAACTCCCTCAAATATCTCATAAAACACCATGTATATTAAGCACAATCATTATATTAAAACAATAATAAATTATATAGACTGTACCAGAAAATATCAATTGTTAAGGTTGTTAAGGCAAAATGATTTCCTTCAAGAAGTAAGGAAGATCATTTTACCTTAGTATCACACCATCCTGCTCTGACCTCCGGCACTAGTCCTGTACTTTCAACTTCTCCCCACTTTATCCTAATCCCCAGAGGACCAAGGAAAAATAGATCTAATAGGAATTTAAGGCTAGATAGCAATCACTTTCCCTGTTGGAAGCAAAGTTGGCTTTTCTTTTCTATTTCTATAGAGTGTTAACTTTTATTCCATATTTTAAAAGAAATTCTCTCTTTACATGTCAGACTAACCTTTTAGTGTACATAGAAATAAATCTCAAAAAAAATTAAACGATTCTTCATAGAATGTGGGAAGGTTTAAAGTCTTCAATTACTCTATTACATCTCTCAATGTCAGTTTTCCAGGAGGCATTCATTCAATTTTCAACACATACAGAGCATCAACACAGTGTCAAAGAGTGTCTTTGTCACAGCTAGTATCCCAATGGAGCTATTAATTTCTTTTGAAATCATGTTTCCTTTGTGACATAAGCGGAACATAAATAAATATGTTGGAAGAAATTCTATCCATAATTTTAATATGCTACCTGTATTCATGATAAAGACCATAATTGAACATGTTCTCATTTGATAAACTACCCAGACAGATGGTCTATAATTCTTTTTTCGATGCAAAAATCTAAGAAATATTTAAAAATGAACACCTACTTCAGGATTGATACTGCATAAGGTTGCTCTAATTTTCATGTGAAGTCCAAGTGTTGTAACAATTATGGCTCATTATGTTGTCAAAGAGAGTCCCGTATTCAGTAACTATTTCCAAGTCCAGACAGAATGCGTTGTTGCCAACAGGCTTTTCAATAACCTGTGACAATCTAGACTTCAGAGGTTAGAATTTAGCTACTACACTGTCATCATTTTGTCTCAATCCCTAAATCATTTGGCTTTTATTTGCAGAGATCACAGATCAATCCCTTGTTCTTATTTATTTTGGAAGAGTTCTTCCTCTCAGTTCTCCATATAACAAACATGATTTTCTAATGATTACATCCTTCGTATTATTGATACTTATGACTTTCATCTAGCACAGTATGAAGAGAAGGAAAAAGGCAATCCTAGCAGAATATACTGCTTTTAACTTAGTTTCTACGAAGGGAGCAAGAGGTCTTTCATTTCAAATATTTCATCATCTCCTTGGCTGTGCATCTTGTCCTTTTCTTGCCATCTCATGCGACCTTGTTTATGCAGGGTTACTGTGGGTCCTAGTCTCCTAGAGTGTGGTCAGGCTGACACCAGTGAATATTTGCATGACAATCACCAATTCATATGCTTCTGACAAAAGCATAATAAATACCCTGAAATATACATATATATATATATATATATATATAAAATATACATATAAAATGATTGATTACTATTTCTGATCTGTCATGCAAGAATTTACATTAAGATTGTAAATTAAACTTAGAAGTAAAACTGCTTTGTTAATAACTACATTCCTTTTCTCCAATTTCAAAATAAAATGCCATAAAAGTTTAAGAGCAAAGAGCCATTTTTGTTTGTAGGAAAGAAAAAAAAAGGACTCAAAAAAGGGTTTAGATTATTTGGATTAAAATGCATTCTACTTGTTCCCAATCTTCAAAAGGGTACTCAATGAAGAAAGGAAAAGAATGAGTGCTTCCCTTCATTTGCCCCCGCTCTCTGATACAAATATTTTATGTTTTGGGATCTAAAGAGGTCTCTTGAGTTGCTTTAATTTAGATGTGAGAAAGTGTATAAAAAGATAACTACAGCCCTTGAAAGGAAATAGACCACAAAATCACCATCCTTATCATTAGAACTGTAATCACATAATCACATTGGATTTATAACCATAGTTATGACAGTGGTGATGGTAATGAAGGAGGAGGAGGAGACGGAAAAGCAGCAGCTGCACTTTGAGCATTGTTTTTTAACTTGAAAATGCCATGTTTTTGTTGTTTTTTTATGAACTCTTCAGTGGCTATGTATGGGGAACAAACTTTTCATTGAAATTTGTCTTGGCTAATTAGTCAGAGCAACTATTGTATAAATAGATGCATATACATATGCATACATTTGGTTAGAAATATTATATATATATAAATATATATATAATATATACACACACACACATCACAAAATCGATAAAAATTGATATGGAAGGAGGACAATTAAGTTCACAAGCGTTCCACATAAGCGTGTGTGTGTGTGTGTGTGTGTGTGTGTGTGTGTGTGTGTGTATATATATATATTTAATCCATTTATATGTAGGCTTGAAAATAGTAGCACTTTTGTTAAAAAAAGGACTAAGATCATTTGGGGATAAATGGGGAATAACTTTGAGTCATTGAATACTGTATGTAGAGATGAAAGAAATGCTAACGGTACACTAAAACCTTCTGATAGAAAAGGATGATGGTCTGATCACACAGAATTTTCTTTTTCTTACTTCAAGAATTCACATCGTTGATTGCCACACAAAATGAAGAGGAATAGTAGGATAATTAAAGTTAATTTGCTGGCTCATAAACTTTAATGCATTTGATGACATATAAGGCCTAACTAGCACAATAACCATGTCAGAAATTTTTCCAGGCAAAAAGCACTTCATACCACTGTAACTGGCTGCGATACCTATATCAATAAAACAATTTCTTTGGTGGTATATAGCTCAACGAATGTATATATTTTAGTTTTCTTTATACTTATGTATTTCTATCATGCTTGACAGTAACCTTCTAAATACAGATGTATCATGTTCTTACTGCAGATATGCAAGGCAAACGTAATACTTTGCATAAAATGAGTCTTAAAAAAAAAGAAGCCAAACCCTGTATCTGTGATCTCAAGTTTCCATACTCATGGTTAACACTCTTGGCATTGGATTTTATTATTAAAAACTGCAGTGCTTAGGAGACGTGATATGTTTATCAGCCATTCTTACTTAGCAGAAATCAGTTTATCATGCTGTGGCCTGAGGATCTCTAACAGGACATAGGAGAGTGGGGACGTACCATGTGCTGAGTGCCCGAGGAGTACATGAAGGCCACCAGATGGGAGGGGAGAAGGAATTAGGAACTAACTTCGTTTATTTCACTGTTATTTAGTCTGTGCTGCAAAGCAAGGAAGGCCACCGATTTACTCTTTAAACTAGACAAACCGGCATTATGTTCTGAGGCACAGGGACATTATTGACAATGTCTGGTTGACATTTTAGTGCCTTTCTTTGACATCTGCCTCTGTTATGCTTGAGGAAGTTATCATTATCTTCAGTGTTGTTCTCTACCCTTCATCCCTACCCCCATTCTACAAAGCTGGGTGAAATAAAAAGGTCTTTACTTGATCTTTTCTTGACTCTGGATTCTACGTGAATAGTACATAAAAGTGAAAGTCCGATTGTGTAAATGGCGCTAAGTTTGTGGTGTGATTTATTTATTTATTCATTTGCCAGATAATAGAAGAAGAACTGGTGGAGCTGAGGTCAAATTGACATATACATAAGATGTGTGATTTTAGAGACACCGACATGGGTTGATTGTCACTGACTATAGAACTGTCATCCCCATCATGCTTAGACATATTAAATGGCAGGACACTTTAGCAGGGCATGTCAGTTCAGTGAAGGATGGTAAAGACTAAGCTGCATGCATGCTAATCTGGAAAGTGTTAGGAAGGAAACCGCTTTGTAGCCTATGAGTCTAGCTTAAGAAATGACAATGTCCGATTTGCTATCATAACAGGGAGTAAAAGGATTGTTTATACAATTGCAAGCCTTTAATGGAAATTTCTGACTTTTTTGCTCTTTTTAAGTTTTTGGTAGGAATCAAAATCAGTGCAATTTAAGAATGCAGGCATGCAAAACTCATCCAGAGATGGAATAAAATTGAACAATGAGAATATATCTAAGAGACAGATCCAGTCTAGAATTCAGGATATCAAGAAAAAGGATAAGATTCCAAATTAAGCTCTATTATAATGAGCAAGAAACAATAGAAGTCAGCAATAACAAAGCAAATGTGGAAAAAAAAAGAGAAAGAACTATAAAGAGTATCCTACTCTCCTTGCCCTTTAGAAATAAAGATCATTTCTTTCTCTCAAGAGAGAAATTAAAGTTTTAAAAGCCATAATTACTATTCATACATCTTATATCATGTTTTCTTTTTTTAAAGAGGAAACAGTTGTGCCTGAGAACTTTATAACATAATTGTAGCACAAAGTGATGTATAATATTGCCTTATTTACACAGGTAAGTGTTCACAGTAGATCGAGAGGCAGAAGTCTAATAGCATTCGGAAATGGAATTGGAACACAGATTCAGTGATGCAATTCTAATTGGAAAATATTTATGCTTCTCTCACATTGGGGCAATGCTGTTTACTAGCATGATATACATGTAAAGAATTAGGCAAATCAACCAAGCATATTTTTTTCACATAAAATGATATAATTTATTATCAATTCTTAGGAAATTAGTATAGCTGACTGTATATTGAGTACAATGACTTTTGATATGTCACATTTTTTCCCCACAGCAAATTCCTGATTTATCCTTAATGGTTTCCATTTATCTCATTTTGTAAGAAAATAGTCAATTGAAAACTACGTTATTTTTTTAATTACGTATTTTGATTCTTGGATTTTGAGCCAGGTCTTGGGAAACAAATCAAGTGACTTTGATCAAAGTCTTTGGAAAATGTGATGTTTTAAGGACACGTTTAATTGGATCACAGTTTGAAGTGGTAGCAAAGTGAGTTTGCCCTTTGTCATAACGTACCTAGGAATCCTGATCTATATTCCTGATTGCTATTGATTTTTCTAGATTTCATTATAAAATCAATAACTGTTGCACAGGGTAAAATAGTTTACAAGGGTTGCAACATACTGTGGACTTCTGAAAACATACTGAGCTCCATGAAGCCACCCAGGCAGCCAATTAGGAGAAAACATCTATTAGGTAAAAACAGGGCAGTCCCATTGACTGCTATTGATTTTCTTAGCCCTGTGAAAAGACAATCAATTAGATAAAGAAGGCTAATGTTACAGCTGCAATTTAATAACCCCTAAAAAAAAGAAGGAGGGCTATTGATTCCTGACATGGAATGTTGAGGCTTATTGAAATATACTGAACTTCACCTGTCTTTTAATCAGACCTGCAGAGACGAGAGGAAGCCTGGCTTTCCAGCCTTGTGGTACAGAATCCCAATTATTAAAGAGCCTTGGTGGTGTCAGATCTAAGAGATGCAAATGAAACAGAACTTTAGAAGAAACACAAGCCCAGATTGAATACGAAATCATGGAAGCTATTGACAGGAACTGTCTTGGTGAAGGTTGTTTCTTTTTCCATACGGAGCTCACCAGAGTACCACCTGTCATTTTCAAAAGCAAAGTCAGTTTTGCCAACCAGCCGTGAATGACAAATAAAGCTTTATATGAAACACAAGGGCATATTATGTTCTATTGTGAGTTCTGCTAAGTGCTAATTTATTTGGCTTGTTCTCTTCAGCAAACACAGGCACAGACACATGAAATAATCCATCTAATTATGTAGCTATTTAGGAGAAAAACAAAGCAAGGTGTTTTGTGTGTTGCAGAAGGTACATGATACAAGGAAGGTTTTCACAAAACCTAACATAGCTAATGAAAATCAATGAAATGCTGTAAGCTGTAACAATTTTAGAACAAATAAACTTTTGCTAGTTTTGGATTTAGGGAGCCCCAGCTGCTTTTCATAAATAGATGAGGACTTTTATTCTTTTTTTTTTTATAATCCCTAATTGGAAATGGCTAATAGGCCTTGTCCCTTTCAAGTATAAAATCTGGGCTAAAATACCTCATATAGATATTTTCTTTATGCTTTTCTTTTCTATTGCATGCATTTGATCCTTTCTCCCTCATTATATATATGCCTTTTTATCAGCAGACAGCTGCTATTCACAATAATTACTAGGGCAGACAATTATACTTTAAATAGACCTACTTGAGGACAAATGCTGGTCTAAATTGTACTACAGGCATACCATACACAAAGACTATGTCATTTCTAGCATCTGAAATATTCTAAATATTCCTGAGCAGTGATATAGTTTATATATCTTACTCCAGCCTGTCAAAGTCTTTCTCTAAAATATTTTCAGAATAGGAGTATCCTTTTCTGTGAGCCATTACTTAATTACTTAAATTTCTATTTATAAACAGAAGAATGTATTGTGCTAATTCCCCCATGTGCATTTAGATAGCATAAATCAGCATTGGAGGGAATCTATATTGTTGATAGTATTCTTTCTGTTTACAACCATATGAATTCAAAATGCATGGAGCATGCTTCTAATTATTGTGGATGTTTAAAGTGTGTTACAAATTACACATTTGTGAAAATGAGTGTTGATATGGACAAAGAATTAGATTTTTTTATTTAAAATGACAATCAAAAGTTGTCAAATATATGCCTTATAACACTATAACATAGTGTTATAAACACCATTTGAAATTGTCACCAGTGAGAACATCATATTTCTTTTTCTTTTTTTTTTTTTAATTAGCTTCAGGTGTACAACACAGTGCAATAGTTATACTTTTTACCCCTCAAAGTGACAACCCCTCTCCCCCAATTCTCCACCCCACTCCTTCCCCCCATATCATACTATCTATTACAATTTCTTTGGCTCCCTTCCACCATATAATCCACATCCCATGACTATCTATATATTCAATTACAGTTGATATACAATATCATACAACATCAGTTTCACGTATACAGGGCAGTGATCACGCCTCTACTCCATCCATGAAGTGGTCTCCCTAACAAGACATGTGACCATCTGACACCCCACAAAATATTTACAACATTATTATATTCCCCGAACTGTCTTTCATATCCCTGTGGCAATATTGTAGTTACATATTTATGCTCTCTAATCCCTTCCCCTTCTCCCTCATCCCCACCCCCCTCCCAACTAGCAACCCTGTTTTTCCTCTATATCTATGAGACGGGAACATCACATTTCTGTTTGTAATAGTATAATATTAATATAATAGTCAACACATTAATTGCCAATAAGACTGCATTCCATAAAAACTGAAATGCAATCATGACAGGTAAATCACATTAATAACATTTTTAGAATAAAAATTTCAGGATGTAAAATGTTTATCTAATTTAAATATTAAAAATATAATTTATTCAGTTTCCTGGAACATCATACCAAAATGTCAATTATTCCTACTTTGTTTTTCAGTTGCAAAGTATTACATATAGGTAATTTCTTCTCAAATATGTTTCTCTAAGTATATAAGAATGCATCTTTATTTTCAGCTATTCCCATATGTATGTGGGGGTCAAATGTCATGTCTTTTGGGTCTCTTGCTTGTACATGCTGTGAACTGTATTTTGACCTTAAAGGTTTAGTATAGCTCTCCCAATATTAGATTAGTACAAGGCAAAATAATATATATATATATATATATGATATATATATATATCATATTTATGATATATATATATATCATAAATAAAATCTAGGTTATAAAGAATAAGAATCTATCAAAAAGAGATAAAAGTGCATATTTAAACATCAAGAAATGAGCTTTTTGACACTTAACATCTCTACTAAAGATACTGAAGTAGCATTTAGCCGTCCAAACCTGCAATAGAGGAGTCCTTCACTCAGACATTTTTCCTCAGTATTCTAAGGCTGCAAAAATAAAAACTTTACTTTTAAGCATATGGCTGGTACAGCAACAAGGTCAAATTACATTTTTGAAATCTAAAAAATGCTTTATGAATGAGTGAAGGCAAATGAATTAACTGAAAAAAATTTTAGTGGGCGTTATATAGGACACTGATTAATAACAGTGGCCCTAAAGCCACATCAGCTAGCTTTGAACTCTGCTCCACCACTTTATAACTGTGTAATTCCAGGTAAATGACTTAACACCCCTGCCCACCCATTTATCCCCTACTTTTCTCATCTGTAAATTGAGAAAACTGTAGATTTGTTTTTAATATTGTTGTGCAGATTCAATAAATAATAAGCCAAAAACTTAAAGAAATTGTGATTAAAAATGTGCTATCACTATTATTATGAATATGGTTACATTTATATTATTTTTTAGTAGTATACTAAAATATCTTTCCTAAGGACACTTTGAAATTTACTTTTTAAAATATAATTTTAATGGTTTAAATTGTGACTTTAAATTAAATATAGCTGCTTAAAAGTGCGATCTATGAAAAAATGATTGGAATAAACTGATTGGAATTATTGGTATAGCCATTTAAAAATTTGAAGGACTTTAACTTATGGATGCACTTTGTTTTTATTCTGCTGTTCAAGTAGCATAAAATAGTGCATATTTTAAAGCAAACAAATGGATAAATATATGCAAATACCACCACCCCCTCATGTATGGATGCGTGTGCATGTATGTGCCTTAAAGAGTGATTGAAATTTGGTTGATCTGAAATGATAGTTATACTATTGGTATGGAGCAGAATTTATAGGTTACTTTAAACTTTACTTTGTAGAAAACTTCTTGAGCCAGAGCTGATGACATTGTTCTAATTCTGGTTTTATTATAGAATAATTGGGACAAATGGAGACAAATTTCTCAACTTTTATCTACCTCACTGTATGCCAATTATGACTAAAATGAAAATATGTTTCCATTAGGAAATGATAAGATATAGGGTTCCAGATCAATAGATTAGGGTTCCTAGAAGGGTTAGCGTAAGAAATTTAAATACTCAAAAAATTCCTTTTTAGGAAAGGTACTTTCTTCAGCCCCTGCTATTTTGATTTAAAGAGATATTAACTTAAATCAGTTGTCAACAAGTGATGATTTTGACCAACAGAAGCTTTTGGCAACATCTGGAGACATTCTGCTTGTTGTAATTAGGGAACAGGGGGCTCCTGGAATCTAATGGTTAGAGGCTAAGAGGCTGCTAAATATCCAACAATGCACAAGACAGTCCCCTACAAGTAAGGAGTATCAGGTGCTGAAGATCTTTCACCCTCAAGCTTTCCCTTTCACACTTCCTTACTCCCTCCTTCTCTCATTCACTGTAGCATAGACTGCTAATGTGAGGAGTAAGTGAACTGATCAGACTGTAAGGAAAACCATGAACACACAGAATTTTAACAAGGGCAATGACCTGATGACTTACAAAAGGCAGTTAAGTGAAGAATTCAGAGGCAGTATGATCTTGGAACTAGAGACTACAGAAAGGGTGAGTATAGTCAGCTCTGTCCCTGTTATATCACTGAGTCAAAATAAGATTTTAGTATATATTCCAGGTCACCGAGCCAGAAGCATAGGTGAAAGTTAGCAAGTCCAGGGTGACAGACTCTGCGTTTAGCATGAATTCTCTATTGACTACAAAATAAGGGGCTATAGTAGTATTTAAAAACACTTACTTTAAAATCAAAGCTCTAAATAAATGGTATAAATATTCTATATTTGTGAATGGAAAGACTCAATGTTATCCACATCTCAGTTCTTCTGAAATTGATCTATGAATTCAACACAATCTCAACTTAAATTCCAGCAGCTTGGTTTCTGAATATCAACAAATTAATTCTAAAGTTTATATGGAAAGGCAAGAGATCTAGAATAGCCAACACAGACTTTTAGGAGAAAAGAGATGAACAAAGTCAGAGTACAGACTCTACCTAACTCCAAGATTTTTTTGTAAATCTATGGTAGTTAAGACAGTGTGGTTTTGGTAAATGAATAGAAGATCAATAAATGTAATATAGAGTCCAGAAGTAAATTGAAACAAATATAGTCAATAGAACTTTGAAAATTCAACAAAAACAATTCAATAAGGATAGCGTTTTCAACAAATAGTGTTGAAACAACTAGACATTCACATACAATAAATGAATCTAGATACAGACCTTTTATACCTTTCAGAAAACTAACTCAAAATGTATCATAGGCTTAGATGTAAAATATAAAACTATAAAATTAAAATTAAAAACTTATGCTCTGTGAAAGACACTGTTAAGTCAATGAGAAGACAAACCACGAATTATAAAAAAGAATTGATAAATTTGATAAAGAATTGATATCAAAAATATATAATTTAACAATGAAAAAGCAAATTGGTTAAAGATCTGAACAAGCAACTTACCAAAGAAGATACATAGATGGCAAAAAAGCATATGAACAGACATTCGACATCATATGCTATTACTGAATAGCAATATTAGAATGGCTAAAATTCTAAACACTGAGAACACCAGATACTGGTGACGATGTGAAGCAACAGGAACTCTATTCATTGCTGTTGTGAATGCAATATCATTCAGCCACTTTGGGAAACAATTTGGAAGTTTCTTACAAAACTAAGCATACTTTCATCATGTGACCCAATGATCACAATTCCTGGCATTTACCAAAGTTAACTGAAAACTACATCCTCATGGAAACCTGCACACAAATATTTATAGTGGTTTTTTTTCATAATTTCCCAAATTTGGAAGCTACCAAGTTGTCCTTCAGAAAGTGAATGGATAAATAAACTGTGATAAATCGAGGAAATAGGATATTATTCAGTGATAAAAAGAATGAGTCATCAAGCTATGAAAAGACATGGAAGAACCTTAAGTTCATATTGCTAAGTCTGAAAAAGCTACAGCCTATATTATTCCAATGATAATCCTGGAAAAGGGAACACTATGGAGACAGTAAAAGAACTGTGGTTGCCTGGGGCTCAGGGGAAGGAAGGAAAAGAGAGACAAATAGGTAGAGCACAGAGGATTTTTAGGGCAATAAAACTATTCTGTATGATATCATATTAATAGGTATATGTTAACGTACATAGAATGTACAACACAGAGTATACTTGAATATAAATTATGTAGGAGAGAAGAGAAGGGGATACATGAGAATTCTCTGTACTTTCCACTCAATTTTTCTGTAAAACTAAAACTACTCTAAAAAATAAAGTTTACTAATTAAAATAAAACAAACTTGAAGAAATAGTAATAAGGGAAAACTTTACTTGTCTCAGGTGCAGGAGAATTTTCCTAAGAGACCCACAACTGATGTCATAGAATATGTCATAGATTTATTCACTAGAGAATAAAGCTCCGAGGGCATTTTAATTCTTCCTCCTGCTCCAATGGTCAGGGGTGCCCTCTAAGTCCTTTTTACATCCAGGCTGCACATGAGTGACTACCAAGTCTATTTCCATGGACGTTCTACACCACAGCTTCAAAATAGGCCTGGATCTGAAAGTGAGAGATGCAAAGTCCATTTGAGACAAGGGGCACTTGAGCAAAGCTGGTTTCAATAGCAATAGATAGAAGTAAGCATAGACTGAGAGAATACAGCACCAGAGATATTCAATATATGCACTGAGAGGATGCATTTATTATTTTTGTGTGTTTATGATTTTTCTATTTCTGTGTAAAAAATTGCTACAAATGTAGTGAATTAAAACCACATCCATTGATGAGCTGGTAGTTCTGTAGGCGGAAAGGGCACATGGGCTTGACTGAGCTCTTAGCTCAGGGTCTTACAGTGCCAAGGTCAAGCTGTCAGTCCAGCTGGATTCTTATGTGCAGGCTCTGGGAAGAATCTGCTCTCAGCTCATTCAAGTTGTTGCTAGAATTCAGTTCATTGTGGCTATAGGACTAAAGCCTACTCTCAGCTGGAGATCATTCTTTGCTCCTTTTTGGTCCTTGCCTGTTGAGAGTTTAGCTAAGTGACTCTGTGATACTGTTGCCTCTGCATCCATTTTGTTTGACCAGGTGACAGGGCCTTAAACTTTGACACTAGTTCCCCATGCAAGCATATGCCCCAGATAATAGTCTACAGGGTCATAAGTAAGTATAAGTTCCTGATCTGATTTCCCCAATGGCTCTGTGATACAAAAATCTCACTTTCCAGAGTCTTCTTCCCCTTGTACACATCTTAGATAAGACCCCCATGGAGTCTATCAAAACCCCTGTTCTTCTGGCTTGAATTGATCAATCTAGCCCTAGCCCCAGAATTCCAAATCACTCTACCCGTGAACCATAGTAAGGCATGTACCTGTTGGGAGCCATCAGCACCCCAATATATGACAAGGTTTCATGGTCGGTTATAGTCTCCATGCCTGTGAACCCATGTGCCTTTTCTCTACATCAGATCCTATAGGAGACAGTACTTTCACTGTATTTATGGCAAGTTCTTGTGGTACCCTAATGAGATAACTACGCAGCCAACGACAGGTAAGATCTCCTAGAAAAGAGGGGAGACAACCTAAGCCAGGTGGTAGTTCCGTGGGGACCCCAGGACTAAGAAATAGGGGACTCAAGTCCCTTGGAAACAGGCCCAGATCCCTGGCCACATAAGCCAAAAAGCCTGGCTGTGAGTAACTGATAATAACATAACCGTTAAGCTTGTTTGCCTAAAATAATCACAGTGAAAAGTCTCCTTGGAGACTAAAAGTCTCCAGGCCATGAGAGTCCGATAAGGGACAACTTGCTGACCATGAGCTATGTTAATCTATAGCCTTAATTGGATTCTTTGCCTTATACATTGTTGTAGCAACAGAAACTGAAGCTTTAGCTCAAATATATGCCCTCTGAATCTTACTACCGGAATCTAGAACTAGATAGTCAAGGTAATCATGGTAACCATTCTTCAGGTGATATGTAGAAACTGAGTCTGGGTCATAAAGAGATTATCATAGATGAGATTATCCTTAACCATAGAAAAGGTCACAGTGTGCCCTGAGAACAATTATAAGGACTAAAGGTCTTAAGAGAAAAATACATCAAAACTATGTGGAACTTAAACTTGTGATTGGATAATGGTCAAAAGTCCCTACAAAAAGGACATGTTTTTGCAATAAAGTGTGACACTGTTTTTCTCTTTAACTCCCCCGGTGTCTCCACTGTCTCCCTTCTTTATTTTCTTCCCCGGCCGACTCCGTGTCCACCTTCTTGAGCTCTGGTCAACGGAGGCTGGTCCCCCGCATGTACCCCAAGATCAGCCTTTCTCTCTGTCTGTACTCTACATTGATCTCCCCATTTAGCCCCTCAAAGTGTGCCATCCTTCATTCAGGACCTGTGAGTAATAAACTTCTCTAACTCAATTTCTCTATCACTTTTTATTAATGTCGACTCACCATCTGGCACCCAGGCGATCTACTTAACACACTGTGGACCAGTGATGCAGATTTGTGTTTATCTTGATCAAAATTAGCATGTCTACCAAGACAACTATTACAATCATGTGACAATTGCTAAAACTCTCCTTTCAAGACAAGTTAGAGTATCCCTGTGGCAATATTGTAGTTGCCTATTTTTGCTGTCTAATCCCTTTTCTTTCTCCCTCATCCCCATCCCCCTCCCAACTAGCAACCCTGTTTTTCCTCTATATCTATGAGACTAATTAATAATGTTGTAGATATTTTGTGGGGTGTCAGATGGTCACATGTCTTGTTGGGGAGACCATTCCATGGATGGAGTGGAGGCTTGATCACGGCACTGTACACCTGAAGTGGACCGGAGGTTGTATACCAACTGTAATTGAATATATATAGATGGTCACGGGATGTGGATTATACTGTGGAAAGGAGTCAGAGGAAGAGTAATGGATGTGTGTGATATGGTGGGGAGGAGTGGGGTGGCGAATTGGGGGAGGGGAGTTGTCACATTGAGGAGTAAAAAGTATAACTATTGCACTGTGTTGTACACCTTAAACTAATTAAAAATAAATAAATTTTTTAAAAAAGGACAAGTTAGAGTATGTGGGACAATCAGAATGAACAGGGGTCTTCCTTCAGAAATGAAAATCAAATCAAGTCTCTGAAACGTGGCAAAACCACATTCAGGAGAAAGGGTGAAATTCTTCTTCAATCCTAAAGGGATACTTGTGTTGTCAACATGATTTCCACAATTCACGATTCAACAATGGTTGATGTTCCACCATTGAGAAATGAAGAAGTAATAAAAAAAATTTATTTGTATTTTTCATTATAATATGTTCATGAAGGGTGTTGATAGAATGTTTAAATGGTTTAAACTCTGGAAAGATGCATTTAAACAATTTAAATGCTCCGTTCTCAATGTGCTAACAAATGTTGATTTACCAAATTATAACATTGCACCATGACTACTCTATCTCAGCAATAGAGGACTTCTCTCTTATCAAATGCTTCTCAAGCTTCAAATTTCTAGCTTCAACTTCTGCTACCAGCTCAGACCGTCCAAGCACCCAGATAATCTCCCTGGTTTAGATCACTGGTTAATGACTTTAATTACACCTGCAAATATTATTTTCCATCAAATAATCATGGAATTGATATGTGGGATTAAAGTCCTGGAGACCATATAAAAATTCAGCCTACCAATGTGGGGCAGAAGTGTTTCATACTCACATACCTGAGCACATACATCATAGTGGGCTTTCAGGGCACTATGATAAAAACAAAACTAAAAGTTTCCCCAGAGAGTAAACTAGATTATTTATAAAGGAATCAACTAGATTATTTATAAAGGAATGGGGATCACATTAACTTGAGAGTTTTTGCAGTATCATTGACTACTTCAAGATAGTGGAGAAAGTTTCACAAATTTCAAAAGAAAAATAATTTTGAATATAAGCATCCTTACCCAATTATATATGAATCCAAGTAAACATTTGCAACATGAACAAACTAAGAATATTTTTAAAAGACAGAACTAAAAAAAGAAAAAAAATCCTAAAAAGAAAAGTAAAAGAAACAAAATAAATTAAAAGAAGTCAGATTTAAGAAGCAGTGGAAAGGGGGTAAAAGAATAAAGCTCATCATTACTTGTTACTTCCCAATAACGTGATTATATAAAGTTAATGACCTGGAACTAAAATCCCAGACAAAATGAATACTTATTATTTCTAATCTGCTTAGAAACATAGTTCCAAGGATCAATGATAAACAATGGTCAATCAGAGAAAGAATAGAAAAAGAAAATGTAACTTGAAACTCATTCTGAACTGTGCACTCTATAAGAGACACACTCAAAACCAAAATGAAAGACTGACTAAAGAAAATGAAAAAGATATACTCTATAAATTCTCACCTATAAAGCAGGTGGTATTTATATAAAAAATGGAATTGCGGGTAAAGCCTTAAAAGTAACAGAGAGAAAAATCTATGATAGTGTGGCAATCATTGAGTGCTCAGTAAGTCCTGATAATCATTTAAGTATTCACTGTTTCAATATTCATAACAAAGCTATGAGACACACACTGTCGTTACCTTCATTCATATTTCTCAGATGAGGAAACTGAGACACACAGTTTAACTGGCTTGCCCAATCATAGAGCTGTTATATGGCAAAGACTCGATTCAGTTCCAGGTAGCCTGATTCCAGAGCTGATATGGTTCAATGTAATAGTATACTCCTTCTTGTTTTCTGTTGATAACAGAGACAATCTTATAATACACACAGAAATATATACACCTTGACGCTTATAGCCACACAGTTACAATATATAAAAATCAAACCTAATAAAACTGCGAGAAGTAGAGAAAGTCACTGAGTGAACATTCTAAAACAATTTCCTTGAAATTTGTCCAATTAAAATACAACACAAGAACAAAAACTTTAATATGTATATTGAAGTAGTCTTAAGAAATATATTCTGAGAAGGCTGACACTTTGTCATGGGTAAACTGACAGATAACCATGAATTTACCAAAGGAATTTCTAATCAGAATATTGTCACTTAATGTAAAGCAATGAGGTCCTATCTCACAAGCAATTACAAATCCTATCTCCACATGCAGAAACAGAAATATCATTTGTTTTTAGAATTCTGAGACTCAAGGGAAGTTGATTTACATGGAGAAATTATACATGAAACACTAAATGGGGAACATGGATGTCAAGCAATAAAACTGTATGTAGGAATTGTATGCATAGGCAGCTTAGATCTGTATGCAGAAAGAAGTTTCTGGCTTTTAGAAGTATGAAACAGATTATTGTCCACTCAATCCTCATGTTTTTCATCCACAAAAACCATCAGGAACAAAAAGAGGTAAACATTTTTATGAATAGAAGGACAGTATTGGTGATGACAAGTATAATTAAGACAGACAACAGAAAATAATTACTAGCACTGATAAGGGATTTCTTAACAATGTATATATCTTATATTTTAAAAAATAAATGGTAGTTTGAAGGTAACATGAATAGACTTTATTTATTTTATTAATGTAATAATAATGTAATAATATTCTCAAAATTATTTTCATAAACAGATTCTAATTCAAGTTCAGACTTCTGTCATTGTTTCCTATTTTAAACTCTCTACTGTTCTCTACTTATTTCTGTTTAGATGGAGCATCATTGTGAAAGCCAGCATTTCTTTTTATTTAAACACTTTTGAATTAATAGAGCAGTGATCTTTCTTCTTTCTGAGATCTAGCGTTGAGGTAACATTGATTTTTGCCATCCTTGGGGATAATGGATTGGGAGGGTGGGCAATTTGGGGATGTGCTCAGTATTCAAGATGTATATAACTCATTTGCTTTTCTGGTGTCTCGTTGTACTCCCTATATGAAATACTAGTTTCCAAGATTCTTGTAGGAGAGGTAAAATTTCCAGTGGAATGACCCATGCACTTAAAAATGTACACCTTGGGGGCCGGCCAAGGGGCGCGGTGGTTAAACACTGGCTTAGGAAGCCAGCGGCCCTGGTTCGGGTCCCACATATGAGGGCCAGTGACACTACCCTCAAAAAAAAAAAAAATGTACTCCGTGGTATTGGCCATGTAGCATCTCATGTTGCCTGTCCCATAGTGTCACATAGCATTAAGGAAGTCACATTTCCTAAGTTGCCAAAAACCAAATTGGTCTTCTTTGTGATAGGCAGTGGCAGGAAGAAGGCTGCTAAGCCCCGATCCCGGGATTGGTGATAGCTTCATAAAGAATTAGGCCAAAATGGCCAAGAACGCATCTCGATTGAGGCAGGGACAATGAGCTGGAGTGCTTCAAGGTGGCTTTGGATACAGGTTGATAACCTGTAGAAAGGGTCTTTTAAGGTCTGCCATTAACTTGGATCAGTTTCTGGATTATTTTACTGAAAAGCAGCCCAGTTACTAATGGGTAGGGAATACTCAAGGGGTGAAAAATGTTGAAAAATGTACAGGTTGGAATACAAGTCATTTGTTCACAGAACCCATTCAGAAGCTGCCTTCCAACACTGGAGAGGTGGTTCCCAGGGTTCCTTTGGTCTGTGCTTTGATAAAAGATAGAGCAAAACACTCTCCAGGAAAAGTAAGAACATGAGGAAGCTACTGAAAGGTTGTTCATTTATCTGACAAAAATACAAAATTTGATTACTTCAGGAAACTTCAGGATTCAGGGGACTTCCTTTGCAATATAATCAGTCTAATTACAGAGTGACAAAGCACGATCAAGGCCAGCTCTGCAACAATAAGGTAGAAAAGCAAACCGGTATCCTAATTTTAGTCCTTCATGAACACAGGAGGTAGCTTTTAGAATTAGGATTTCTACAAATATAGATGAAGATTAATATCCTTTAGAGAAGAAAGCAAGTGATTAAAAGCTTGTAAAAAAATTTGAAGTCCAACAGAGACTGGAATGCTCCCCAAGAGGGGAGAAATTGTCTATTGTGATGGATATGGTTTTGGCTGCAGCTTAGAAACTTAGTTATTACTGTTAGTGATTTTTTAAGAGTCTGTAATCAGTTTATTTTTAGCTGTGATCCAAGAGTTATTTGATGTTTTTGAATTACTAAGCAATTGAGACAGAAAAATTAATTTCCTGAATTATTTTTCTTGTAAGTAGAAAATATGGTCTATGTAATTTATTCCTTTGTAATTTATTTATAGTTTTGGAAAGTATTGTTAAATAAATATTTACATTTCATGGGCTGCTGGGAAAAGGATGTATTATTTGTTTACATGGGGAAAATATGTAAATATGCAAATAGGCAGCATGAAATTTTAATATTTAAACCAATGTGCTTTTCTCCTTCCAATTTGTTTACATTATGCATGTGCTCATCAATTGAGCATCAGCAAGGGGTTGGTTATATACTTACTCCCTCTTGGCAGAAATATAAAGAAAAGCAGGAGAGAAAGAAACAAAATTCAGCTTTTGAGTTTTCATGCATCTGATGTTAGTCTGCGGAGTGAAAAGAGATCTGGTGGCTTCAGAGAGGTATGGCAGATGGGATGGGGTTAAAGGCTGTACAGCAAGGTGCATAGGAGAGGTAAGTGACAAAGTTAGATACGGAAAGCTACAAATATGCTTTATTTAAGGGTTCCAGCACAGGATCTGGATTTTCAGATACCCGTCAGGATTTTCAGATTCCTTCCACTGAGTCCTCTCTAGCAAATTGAAGCCAAAGAAGGATTTTGTTAAGATACAGGGACAACTTCTATCGTATTTCAGACTTTATCTGTTAATTCAGACATTCCCATCAATCACAAAACCATGCAGAATCTGATGGGACCAGGATATTGATACTATTTCTAGTGCCAAAACTATTCTGCCTTTACCATGGTCTGGAAGCTTCTACTACTGTCTTCACGCACAGAGATACGAACAGTCTGCTGTCACCAGTGTCAACAGTATGGATACCCCAATTCCCACTTGTTTCTCAATAGTTTTATTTCAGCCAAGTCTTGCTCTGATTCATCTGGCAAGTGAAACTTATATCAAATAGCAGGGAAGACTATAAATATAGTGATTCTTTTAACTCCATATAAATTATGAGGCATTTATAATACAGAGACTGTTTTCAAATGTTGAAGGAATGTTCCAAAATTTTGGAGCAGATATAAATGTTAGGTACTCACTAAAGTCTACACCTTGATTGCCAACATCAAGAGAACCCCTTTTTATTCTTTAATATCAAGAAAAAAAGAAACAAAAAAATGCTTCCAGAAAACAAATATCAACTCCATTTAAAATGAACAGAAACACACATTTTCTCCTAAAAGAGAAAGGTACACTATATTATCAAACTTGGTAAATCCAGTTATCACTTCTAGTATATCATTTTATTAGATGCCTTAGAATTTTCAACATACACTATCATGTAATACATGAATTCAAACAATTTTACTTCTTTCAAATCAGTATGCCTTTTATTGTATTTTTTTCCTCCTTATTAAACTGTCTAGGACCTTTGATAAATGGTTGAGTAGAAGTAGGGAGAGTAAAAATCTTTGTTTTGTTTCCAAGATTAGGGGCAAACCATTCTTTATTTTTTCACTAAACATGATTCTATTGTAAATTTTCATAGATTTCTTTATCAGATTTAGGGAGTTCTATTTCTGGTCATTTGGGAATTTTATCATGAATGCATGTTAAATCTTTTTAAATGCTTTTGTAGTATCTATAAATATGAACACATGCTTTTCCCCTTTATTCTGTTAATCACATAGATGATTGTTTTTTGAATGTCAATCTTACATTCCTGGGATACATCCCACCTGGTCACAAAGTAGTGTCTTCTTACATATATATCCATTGTTTGGATCTGTGCACAGATATTGATCTGTCACTTCTTTTGTTATTATATATCTTTGTCTGGTTTTGGTGTTGGGATAATTCTGGCTCATAAAATATTTGAGAAATGTTCCTATTACTTCAGATT
Organism: Aselliscus stoliczkanus; assembly: GCA_033961575.1. NCBI lineage: Eukaryota > Metazoa > Chordata > Mammalia > Chiroptera > Hipposideridae > Aselliscus > Aselliscus stoliczkanus. The sequence continues at coordinate 81,235,570 of CM066728.1, read as the reverse complement.
TTTTCTTTAAGCATTTGTGCATGACTTATAGTAAATGTTTGGTAGAATTTACCAGTGAAGTGGAAGCTGTCTAAGCCTTTATTTTTCTTTGCCGAAAGCTTTTAATTACAAATTTAATTTACTTAATGGATATAGAACTATCATATCTTTAAATTCTTTCTAAGTCAGTTTTGATAACTTGTTTTTAAGGAATTTGTCTTACTCATCTAAATTGTTGAACATGTTGGCATGAAGTAGATTGTAATATTTGCTTAATTTCTTTTAATGTCTAGGATCTGTAGTTGTGCCCCCTCTTTAGATAGTGGTAATATGTGCTATCCCTTCCTTCTGTTGTTCCTTGATCAGGAGAGCCGTAGATTTAGAAAAAAATATTTACCTTTAAAAACACTTTAAATCTCCTTGTAAACACTGCTTTATCTCTCTTCAACAAACTCATACATGCTTTGTTTTTAGTATAGTTTTATTCAAACCCTGGCGCAGTTTCTGACATCTATGCTGCTGCTGCCTTGCTCATGTAATGTATTAGCTCTTTGTTTTCCCTTGTTACTTTATTGCAAGCTCATGATCCAAAGACTTGGACATAATTTCAAAAATGCTGGACCAAGAGAGAAATCAGCAAAAAAAAATATGGTTCTAATCTATAAACTACATAACCTCTTAGAATAATGATCTACTGTCTGTGTCCAACTTTAGTTCTACTTTTATAATAAATTATTATCCATAAATATACTCAATCATAAAATAGAGCTTCAGTGAACGTAACTCAACATCCTTCAGAATGACCTACATATGCCTGAATTCTAGAATCAAGCTAAGATGCCTACTGCTGAATATTCCCGTGCAACACATTTAGGTGGATCAGGATATTGGCACTTTCATGAGTATAAAAAGTCTAAGAATTTTGTCAGAATATTATTTTGTAATAAATTAAGTAAATCTTTAAGTTTGTTAAATATTATTTTTGAAAGTGACTATACTCTCCCTGTTCTAAACAATATGGATACTGTAAAGTTTAGCTCATTTTAAACATTTTTGGTTAACTTGGCTATCGATTTGTTCTTGCACCCAACATCAGTTAGTTGGTAAGCATTTAGGAAGGCTTATAGAGCTTCACAAAACACGTATTGATTTAGTGTGTTACTGACAGAATTAAATATTTTCTCTCCATATAACCCCATTACTGGCATTCATATATGAAGAGGAGTAACCAGCTTTACATCAGATCTATTTTTAAAATTTTCAATAATTTTGATTAAAATCATAAAGAATGGCACAGTTTAGGCATACTTAGACTGCATAAAAATTTTTTTGGAATGCATTCTCGTTGCCTTTATGTATAGAAATCTACAGTACTAATTCAATAGGAGAGAATATGTGTAAAAGGACACTGGAAAATGTTTACTGTATAAACTCATTATCATTAACCCAAACTATATTTGATAAAAGCTACTCAGTACCTTAATGCTTATCTGTAAATAGATTCTTTGGAGAACTCAGAGGTGTTGAGTTTTACATTTGAGCCAACTCCATGCTAAGGAGAGACTGCCGTATGGGAGCACACAGCACTCTGAAGAGGCAGAGTGATCTTAAGATTTCTTAAGATTCTAGGCCACAGAACTGGGTCAAGGTAAACCTATGTGGGTATCATGAACCCCAATACCTTAAGTCACACGGTATAAAAGAAGGAAATAAATTCTGAATATTTCCAACAAGTGGAAAAACCTGGGGTGTGAGGGTTGGGTATAGAGGGCTCAGAGAAGAGGGTCTGAGAGCACACTAAACTCGAATGCTAAAACACAAAATTTTACAAACACGGCACAGGTGGTTAAGGGAACTGTGAGTAGCATAATTTGCATGTGTGCTCTTTGCCTGGTTAGAGACTAAAAACATGAAGACGTGATGATGTTATTCCTACGTGTACCAATGTGTAGTGAGATCAGTTTAACTAAAATACAAAATACAATTCTTCAGCTCACACAAAGCACGGAAAGAACTTCCCTCAGTAGTTTTCAATTAGAGGACCTGATCAGGAATATTTAAGACCATTAGTTCCATCCAAAGCCATCTGTAACTTGGCTTCTTAAAAATAATGTGTGAGAGTAGAATAGCGAAGTCTCCTGGATGGAAAGCAGTAACAGCAAGTGACAACTCCTGCACATGACCTAACCATACCTTAGGAGTTCCTCCATAGGTAACTAAATCTGGTATAAAGTATCTCTCTGATACCTAAATATTATTAGTACATACAGAGAAAAGTGAAGAGAAGCTGAGGGTTTTTGAGTTACCTCTTTGCTTAGGAATTACTATTTTCATGAGATAAAAGTGATCCTTCTAAAACTAACTTTTTCAAAATTACAAGAAGTATATCAAATAACATATAACTCATGTACAGAAGCAATGTCCTCCTTTTCAAGTTTGTCATATCATTTACAAAGCTTATCTCATTTCTTCATTTTTAATAAGTGTGTTTGAACCTAATTGGTAACATTTAAAAAGACAGTCAAAAATAATCATTCATCGCAGCCAACATATCATAGGATCCTTTCATTATTTGACAGTTTTGATAGATATTATTGATTTGGGCAGCAACTGCAGCTAACCAGAAGGGGACAATGTGACAGTTTTATGTAACAAAAGGCACAGTGTCATGTCAACTGAACTAAATGTTGTACAAAGTGACAGCAGGACAAAAAAATCCTTTCAGACTTAATTTTCTGCTTCATTTTTTTTTTCCTACCATCAACACATAAGGCAGTGCAGTAGGTGACAGAAATTAGCAGGATGGAGCAAAAGGCCTATCCCTGCCTCTGTGGCTACACTTGACTTCTTCCACCACAGAGTGGCAATTATTTTTAAGGTGAATGAACAAGAAGAGCAGCTTAGAGTAATCAAACTACCCCTATAGGAGAAAATATATCCCTTATCAAGATGCTTTATATATTTCACCTAGGTGGCTTTTGGGGAGAGATGAAAGGAAAAAGTCCCCATCTGCTAGGTCATGCCTACAAGACACATTCTGTCAAGCCTTAAAAGCAACAACAGCTTTGCCTGTGGGATACCTATAATTATTGTGCAGAGCAGCCCAGTGCCTGCTGCAGTTCACTGTTCTGCTAACATAAGACCGAATGAGAACAGTGGCTCCAGGCTGTGAGTGGATAAAGTGCAACTTTTCGATTTTGCTCTTCTAAGGACCCTGAATTGTGTGGCGTCCATGAGTGACATCTTTGGCTTTCCTTGAGGCTCAGCGGATTGAATCAGTCATGCTGAGTTAAACAATGAGCGAGGGACATAACCTTAGCAGTGCCTGTCATTTTTACCTCCTAATTCAATCTACATTTAATCAATAAAAGTCATTTCTTGTTTGTTTAAGTCTTCTATCCAATGGATCTTGAGGGTTTTGAAGTAGTATATCTTCACCTTGACCTTCTCTGCCTTTTGAACTTCAACCACTATGTATGTCAAAATTGGGATCCACAAAAATGGTAGGCTGAATCGGTATCCTGCTGATTATTCCCCTGTGCTGTTTCCGTGGTTTGTACTTTTAATAGAGCTTTGGGAATAATCTTATCTAAGTGATACACTGGAGAAAATGTTTTTAAAAAAGAAAAAAAAAACAGGGACAAAAGCAATAATAGCACAATTTGGAATTCTAGAATACTGACATAGGTATACAAAATTGAAACAACACTAATAAAGGGGGAAAAAAACACTCTTTTGTCAAGTTATCTGCTGTTCATTTTGTGCTAATGGTTGACTTTTAGGATATCACCATTATTGGGAATAGCCAGTAGTAACTTATGCAAGTTCAAGTTCTCTATTGATTGGGTTAGCTAGTCTTAATCAAAATTTGTCTTCCTTTCCAGTCATAGTGATTAAAAAAATCTGAGAGAGCTTGACACTGAGTCTGGCTTTTTATGTTTGTAGAAAAAATGCTGATCTAAACATTTTACTACCTGTCAATTGTCAGACTGGAAAGGAAACTAGAAGATAAACTTTTAAGGAAATGGGTTTACTTGAACATATACAATTCATTAATGCCACAATAAAGAAGAGCAGTTACCATGATAATTAAAAATAAAGAAAAAGGTTTTTGTGTTTTTTTCAAGGTTATTGTTACTTAAATGTCAAATAAAAAATATACCTACATCAAAATGAAAGAGAAAGTCAGCTAGATAGGTAATATTATGGTGAAATCAAAGACTGATTTCAAATACATCTGAAAAAATTGGAATTTAGGATTTAATAAGAGGAAGAAAAGCTATAAGTAAGAAAAATATACCCTATGATAAAAAGTGTGGGTTTGATCCTTTTTTGTAAAACTAAAAATAAACAAAGGTTTTATTTTAAAATTAGCTTTGGAAAAATCAGAAATTTAAACTTTAAAATAATTTCAACATGGGCTTTCCGAGTGCTGCTGCATGAGTCTAAGGGGAAATAATAAAAGACATTTTGGCAAAAGTTGGATATTTTAAAAGTTGTACAAAAACTGGGTAAACATTTCATTTATATATTAGCTAGACAGTTTGGAAGAATAAATTTATTTAAGAAGTAAGATATTTGGCTTTCCTTCAGTCTTTGATTTTTTTCGTTGACATCTATTGATCTCCTATAGTGAGTGTATGAAGCATTATGATAAAAGATAAGGCAAGGTGCCTGAACTTAAGGAGATCACAATCTACTTGAACTATGTTGAATGTGCTTTATCATCCAAAGGAATAAAATTTCACCATTATAAAATGCTTCAAATTTTTTGGCTACCTGTGCTTGTCAAAGGCTGAATAAAGTCTTTCTAGCCCCCAGGCTCACAATGGGAGCTCTATGTACAAATACCTACCTTCTGAAACCCAACCACATTTACTGCATCCCAGACTCCTCGCCTGACAAAGGTCTGTTAGGCTAAATTGAAGTGTAAGAAGAGGCAACACGTATTTCAAAACCTAAAGAAACAAAATCCAGGGTCATGTATGAAGACTAAAGGAAAAGCCAGTGGGATGATCAAGAAGTGTAATAAACAAGAGAGCTATCCCTAAATATGGAGATGGCATTCTGAAACTGGGGGTGAGGAGTCTGTAAGGCAGGATGAGTGGATGGGAAGACATCTGAGGGCAATTGTTGATGCCCATGCACTATTTATAATATGTTTTTTTAATGTGCCTGTCAGGAAAAAGTCAAATCCATCTCAAATGCTATATGGTATAACACCCGCCTATCTGGCTAATTTGTTTGTAGCCTCCTTTTGCCTTCTCAGCTAGATTTTCCAGGTTCCTTGCTGCTCCCAGAAAGTCTCCCCATTCCTGGTTGTCAACCCTGTTAGAAACTCAACCATGCCCAATTTTGGGAAATAAATGTTTCATCCCATTTTTCAGAACTAATAATTAACCTACAAGGTTTTGGTTTATGTCTTAGCTCAGCTCTCCCATACCTATCAGACTGGACCCTTATAAGTCTGTTGATATTATCAAGCTTTTTTTTTTTTTTTTGAAAGATTTTATTGGGGATTTGGGGAGGGGAACAGCGTTGGGGAACTGGGGAAGGGAAACAGACAAGTTGCTGTCCTTTTGTTCTTCAGTCTAGTTGTGGAGGACATTGGTTCACTTGCCCATGTTGGTATCGTCATTGCACTCTTCTGGGTGAGGCAGATCAGTCGCTGGCCTCTGGACGGCTGCTCACAGTGGCTTTTGGCAGCTCATGCCGGCTGCCGGCCACTCCACTGTAGCCTATGGCAGCCCACTGCAGCAGGGGCTGCAGCTACGCCATCGCCCTGCGACACACAGAAGCCCAGCTCCAGGTGGAGCTGTTGTTCACCATCTTAGCTGTAGAGGGCAGTGTCACTGGCCCTCATATGTGTGATCCAAACGGGGGCCGCTGGCGTCCTAAGCCAGCTCTTAACCACCGCACCACTCGGCCGGCCCGATATTATCAAGCCTTTTGTTTCTTTTCAGCCAATTGAATATTTTCAGACTCTTCTTTGTAGGTGTGTGTGCACGTGGACATCTGTGTATGTGAGTGTATCTCCACTGTTCAATGTTAAAAGTTACTACATCATAAATGAGTCAACTGTTAGCAATAGACTAGACTAAACCATCTCCCATCGATGTTAAATCAAAATTAATTAATCAAATTCATAAAAATTGGGCTTACATGTCTTAAGTATAAAGGTACATCACTTTGAAAAAGTATATCACTTTTAGGTTTGAAACAATTATCCTTAGAAATGACTTCTGTTATTCAAAAGTTCAAATTAATTTTAAATATTTGGGGTAATTGATTATGATTATATCTGATTTTCTGTATTTATTTATTTATTTACTTATTTTCTCTAAGAATAGTTCATTCTGATAGGTTAAGCTCTTCCAGAGGCACAGATGCAAGGTACAACAGCATAGATCATCAATCAGTTCACTCAGAGGAATCGTGAGCAAATTGGAACTCTAAGTCTCCTCAGCAGGATGCATTACTGAGTTCTCTCAGTGGATCTAATTGTAAAGTGAACCCCTTCTGTGACCTTGGTTACCTGAACCAATCAGTGTTGTCGTTTTCACCTATCCAAGCACTTCAATGTAGAAATAAGAATGGCTTCATGAATTAGAGTGGGTTATTGACTCTGGGTAGGTGTTTTTTTCTCTTATTTTCAGACAGATTGTTGGCTGGCCCTAGTTCCTTTCCATATTCCAACAAGCAACAGGGAGTATTAAGGCTAATCAGAAAGTGCTCCAAGTGTAGAGAATCAAAATCTGGGGATTGTATTCATTGGTAAAGAGAAAAACACATGAAAAATAGGCTAGATGAAACTACATTAATTTTTACCATTAGTAACAGATTGAGTTTCTAGGAAATTTTCCTCAAAGATAGTAAAGTAGGGAAGGGGTGAGAAATATATGAGCTAATTTGAAGCACTCTCTTGCTAATCATTCATTCATTCATTCATTCATTCAGTTCATCATTAACCAACTATTAGTTGCCAACCACTTTACTTGCAGTGGAAATGCAGTGATAAATAGAGATAATTTCTGGCCTTAACAAACACAGAAAAATTGAAATAATCTGAGATTTTTGTGTTCCTTTAAAATACCACTGATTCTTTTCTCTCAGAATATGAAAATTTGGCACTTATATAGTGTAAATATTTACAGCAAAACAGCTGAAAAGAATTAGAAATAGCTTTAAAATTTAACAGTATTTGGGTGAGCACTATATCAGACTCTATATCAATAGTTATATATCTCACTATCAACATATAGAGATATAAAAGTATGATAAAAGTATATAGAGATATAAATGATAATATTTTTATATATTTAGTTGTGCATATATGATTTGTAGGCATATAGCAATCTGGTACCATATATATTATATAGACCACATGTGTCTATATAATATGTACATAGTTTTTATATTATATTTATCTCTATATATACATACACATATGCATGTACACACACACATGCACACACGCATGCATAGAGATAAACATTCGTTCTTGTGGATGTTTTTCCATATCTCCTTATATTTTTAGAAGAAGTGTCCAGAAATCAAATATCTGCACCCCAATGTATTCATGCTTTTTATTGCCATATTGCTCCCCAATTTATACTATCACCAGCAGTTTACGTCACTGTATATTTCTCCAAACCCTTATAAACCATGGATATGATTAAGCAATGAAAATCTCGCCAGTCAAATACATAATAAAAAAAATGTATATGTTTTAACTTGCAAATGAGCATATTATATATCTTTAGTGATACTTAGTAATTCTTCCCTTAGCAATTGTTTCTTCTAATAGGCTCATTTTTAAATTATGGTAGTAGGTACTTCTTATTGGTATCACTCACTAAAAACTGTAGCAAGCCAGCCCATATTCTGGGTATTGGAAATCATTAAATTAAACAGGTAAAAATAATTTCCCTCTTAGGGCTCACATTTTATTGCATGAAAATAAACAGTAAAAAATATATATTAATTATGAAGACTGAATAAATGTTACTAAAAAAACAAGGAAGAGGAATGAGTGCTTGGAAATATTCAATGAATGTTAATCATTTAATAGCCAGGTATGTTAATTTTTGCCCCATATTTAAATATTTTAACTTGCTCATGAATTACTTGCCTATACAAACCTTTTTAAAATATTGATCCTGGGGCAGGCTGAGTGGTGCAGCGGTTAAGCACTGGCTTGGGAAGCCAGCGGCCCTGGTTCAGGTCCCACATATGAGGGCCAGTGACACTGCCCTCAAAAAAAAACACAAATAAAATATTGATCCCAATACAGTGAAATGTATTCATAATCTGCTTCCAGGTTTCTTATTGTATTATATACTTCAAAAAAAATGTAAAAATATTTGCATTTGTTTCATCTGGTACTTTTCTCATTCTATTGTCATGTTTATATTTTTTCATTCAAATGTTACTAATTTGGGTTTAAGAGAGTTAAAAATCCAACCATATAATATTATTTTCTAGTATTTTTTATGTAATATAATATAAATACATATTAATTACTGAATTAAATCTCTCACTAGGAGATTTTTAGGGATTGGATCATATTTCCTTGGTAATTGAGGGAATGCTGATATCTACTGAGTTACAAAATAGACTAAAATCTTTATGTATTCCTGAGTTTATCACTATTGTCATCAAACCCACATTGGGTCACATTGCCTTACACACTCACTGAAAAGATAATTACTGAACTCCAGTATATCAGTCATTATATGAATGAAATGATAAAAAGCAAGAACAAGAATTAATGTAATAAGAACCAACCAAACAAAAAATACATATTGCATCAAAGTAAGCCAGAAGTTAGTTACCAAATCACATAGAATTAATATTTGCGTGTGACAAGATGCAAGAAACTAATTTAATTTAGACAAATTTTAATGATTTGTCTGATACTAATTTGTTAACTATTCCATGCTAATATTATAATTTTGTAATGATCACTGAGTCATGTGAGATTTTTATATCTGGCTTTTTCTATTCTCTATTGGTTTCCAGCTACATAGTTCTCACCCAGTATCACACAATTTAAATACCCTTGTTTTAAAAGTGCAATTTTTAAATATGATACCAAAAGGATCTAAAGCATCATATTTCTCCATATTATCTTTCTACTCTTGGCCTTTTGCTCTACAAGATTAATATCAGGATTTGCTCTTGAATTTCTAAAACAATAAAAATAAAGACAAACTTGTCCTTTTATTTTTATTTTTATTTATTTTTTTTTTTTTGAGGGCAGTGTCACTGGCCCTCATATGTGGGATCCGAACTGGCGCCGCTGGCGTCCCAAGCCAGCTCTTAACCACCATGCCACTTGGCCGGCCCCAAACTTGTCCTTTTAAATAGATTGGCAATATCTTTATAGATTAATTTGTGGAAAATTACATAATAGCAAACTTAGCCCTACAACCAATTTAGCTGAGTTTTATATAAGTATTGTAATGGCATTTTACACTTCTCTCATGTTTTCACTGTCTTCTATTATATTTATTCCTGAGTACCTTATATTTGTTATTGAATATTAAATATAATATTAAATATACCCACAATACAGGATATTTGCTCTTGCTACTTCTTTTCAATATTGTACTGGGGGCTCCTGGTATGGTTATTAAGCAAGAAAAATAAAAGATATCTGGATTAGAAAGGAGGAAGTGAACCTACTTCTATTTAAAAAGACATGATCTTACATAGAAAACCCTAAAAATCCACAAAATATCTATTAGAACTAATAAAAGTGTTCACCAAGGTTGCAGAATACACAATCAGTATAAAACAATCAATTGTATTTAATTTAAAAAATATTCTATTTACAACATTATGAAAATAATAAAATGTCTAAAACAACTTAATATAAGTGCATGAATTTGTGCACTGAAAATACAAAATATTATTGAAAAACATTTTAAAAGGTCTAAAGAAATCCAGAAACAAACCTCTACATTTAATGTAAATTGATTTTGCTACAAGTTCCAGAACCATTCAATGAAGAAACAATAGTTTTCTAACATTTGTGCTGGGACAACAGGATATCTACATACAAAGAATAAAGTTGTACTCTTATCTCATACCGTACATGAAATGAACTCAACATGAATCATAGACATAAATGTAAGGGCTAAAGCTGTAAAACTTTTAGGAGAAAACATAGGATCAAATCTTTGTGACTTTTGGTTAGACAATGGCTTCTTAGATATAACAGCAAAATACAAGTAGAAAGTGGAAAGCAACAAACTAACAAGATAAAGAAATAAAAACTCATAAACACAGACAACAGTTTATGGCTACCAGAGGGTAAGGGGGGAGGGTGGTAGTAGAAGTGAGAAAAGGGGGTCAAATATATAGTGATGAAAGGAGAACTGACTCTGTAGGGTGAACACAAAATGCAATTAGATAGATGAAGCATTATGGAAACATACACTTGAAATATATATAATTTTACTAACCAATGTCACCACAATAAACTTAAAATAAATAAATAAATAGAAAAGAGATAAATTGATCTCCTTAAAATTAAAAACTTGAGTACTGCAAATAGAACCATGAAGAAAGTAAAGAAAACCCACAGGATGGGCAAAATATTTACAAATTTTGTATTTGATAAGGGCCTTGTATCTACAATATAGGAAAATCTTTTATAACTCAATAATAAAATGGCAAACAATGAAATTTAAGTATAAATAGATATTTCTCCAAAGAAGATATAAATGGTCATAAAGCACATGAAATTTTCTCAACACTGTTGCTTAGTCACTAGGGAAATTACAAATTAAAACTATGAAACATTAGATAACACCCCCTAGTGCAACTAAAATATAAAGAGGAGATAATAATGAGTGTTGGTGAGGATGTGGAGAAATGAAAACCCTCTGACCTTGCTAGAGAGGATCTTAAAATGATGTAGACACTCGATAAAACAACTTGGTATTTCTTCAATGGTTAAACATAGAGTTACCACACAACCCAGTAATCCTATCATTAAGCATCTACTCAAGAGAACTGAAAACATATGCCTGGAAAAAAACTTGCATACAAATATTCACAGGAATATTATTTATAATAGCCAAAATGAGGAAGTACTTCATGTGCACATCAACTGATAAATAGATAAACAAAATGTAGCATCTCCATGCATTAGAATATTATTCAGCTGTAGAAAGGAATTAAGTGCTGATACATGCTACAACTTGGAGGAAGTTTGAAAACATTATGCTAAATCTACAAAAGACCACTAATTACATGACTCAATTTATATAAAATGTCCAGAAAAGGTAAATCTGTAGAGGTGGAAAGCAGGTTAGTGGTTAACCAGTGCTGGCAAGTTTGGGATTAAATGGCAGTAACTGCTAATTGATACAGGGTTTATTTTGGGGATGATGAAATCATTGTAAAATTAGATAGTAGTTCTGGTTGCCTAACTCTGTGTTATAATAAAAGCTATCGGATTATACATCCTAATTGGTTGAATTTTATCATATGTGAAATATCTCATTAACATTTTTAAAATCGCAGAGAAAAAAATTTTAAATAGGAGAAAAGCTACATTACATATAGAGAACCGATGATAAGAATAATAGCTGATGTTTTATCAGAAAAACATATACGTCAACTAAAAACAAGGTCTGTAAAGCTAAAAAGATATCAACCTAGAATAAGTTGTGGCATGTTCTTTCAAAGAAATTCTATAGAGCTTTTTTTTTAAAAGACTTTTTAAATTGGGGAATCGGGGAAGGGGAACAGACACGTTGCTCTCCTTTTGTTCTTCAGTCTAGTTGTGGAGGACATTGCTTCACTGACCCATGTTGGTATCATCATTGCGTTCTTCCCGGATGAGGCAGATCAGTTGCCGGCCTCTGGATGGCGGCTCACCGCGTCTATTGGCAGCTCACGCTGGCTGCAGGCCACTCACTGCAGCCTATGGCAGCCCACTGCAGCAGGGGCTGCAGTCTACACGGTCACGGGGGCTTGCACAGCCCAGCTCCAGGTGGAGCTGTTGTTAGCTGTAGAGGGCAGTGTCACTGGCCCTCATATGTGGGATCTGAACCGGGCCCCTGGCGTCCCAAACCAGCTCTTAACCAATGTGCCACTCTGCCGGCCCTCTATAGAGCTTTTTAACTGATGGTACCATAGCTACATATACCAACCAGGATATCTGGAAAAATGTTAAAAATCCAGAAAGAATAAGTATATTTGATAAATGTTACAACTGTAATTTTTACAGAAGTATACTTTTTTTTTAATTAAAGTTTATTGGGGTAACAATTGTTAGTAAAGTTACATAGATTTCAGATGTACAATTCTGTAATACATCATCTATATATCACATTGTGTGTTCACCACCCAGAGTCAGTTCTCTTTCCATCACCATATATTTAATCACTTTTACCCTCATTTATTACCCTCCTCCCCACATACACTTGATCAATTACAATTTAAATATAAAATTTCCTTTTAAAAAAAATTCATGACCTTTGCTAACTCTACCAGCTTCTTATTATAGTTGATCATCCCATTCTCATTTTACCATTCAAGAAAATCTATTTTCAATCTCTTTGACACTAAAATAGTAACGTTACTCAACTAGGTACTCTGGGTTTTAACCAGCAGAATTTGTTTTTCTCTTTGAGGAAAATAGTGAAAATATGAAGAAGTGTGAAGATAGCTTGAGTTTTTTCTTTTTCTGTAATCATTACAAACGTAGTTACCTCAGAAAGTATATGAATAGAGATTGTGAATACAAGGTTAAACTGCAAAACTTTACGAACTTTTCTAGAATGTAATACTCCTTTAGCATCCCAAGAAATTACCATAGATCCAAGATTGCAAGACCATTCAACTAGACTACCTATGCACAATTTGGAAATGCACATTTTCATTTTTCTATATATTCTGAGGTCATCATATAACCCTGCTGGTTGAGATAAGGGTAAATCAAAGGGTTTGTATTATTTATAAATACATTACCCCAGAGGAAGCAGTTACATTGCTTCAGCTATCATGCACATTGCTCTTAGGACACATTAATGTAAAAAAGGGCATACAGTCTACACATGTCCCAAATTCCTTTTTTAGACATGACAACAGTAAGCAGATATATTACTAAGAACACTGTTTACCCTGAGAAAGATGCTACTCCAGGGCCAGCCGAGTGGCGCGGTGTTTAAGCGCTGGCTTGGGAAGCCAGCGGCCCCGGTTCGGTCCCACATATGAGGGCCAGTGACACTGCCCTCAAAAAAAAAAAAAAAAAAAAAAAAGAAAGATGCTACTCCAGTCAGAAGATGGAAATGGAAATTGCAGCACTCTTAATTCTTTTTAATAATATGTATTTGGAAATCCCCCAACCCAATTTAGGAAATAGGATGCTAATAATAAAAAAGTCAAAATGTCTTTTTCACTTTTAACAGACTGGAAACATCTCAATCAGCTAAAACCTTTAGATGTTATAAATTAAATCAAAATATAGGGGAGAGTATATGCTTTATTCTAAGTGATGTGTAAAATCTATCGCACAATGTTTTCCATTTTAAAATTGATTAAAGAGGGACCCAGGTTCCCAGTGTTCAGATTCAAAGTGGAGTTTTAATTTTATAAAATTGTGAACAATTCTAAGTCATTAAAGCTATATTGTACAAAAAAAAAATTCTCTATGAAATTCTGTTTGCCACTAAAATCAAAAATGTTTTGCTTTCAGAAACTTATATGCAAAATATTCAGCTCAGTTCAATTTCTGTAATGAGCAGTAAGTAATCCAGGGTGTTTTTTAGTGAATTCTTAAAGGGTGTGGTTCATTTCATAGTGTTGTTTTTCAATAACAATTATCGATTGCTTCTCTCTAATTAAATATTGTGCTTCTCAGGCAATGAAATCTCATAACTGGACTTTATATTGCGTATCAATGGAATTAAGCCTCAGCAGCTTAATTTTTACTTTCTATTTCTACAGTCTGCTTCTAACATCATGCTCAGCTAAGCATTATGAAGACTAGGCATGAACCTGTCATGAGGAACTTCCCAATGAAAGATGTTTAGGTTTTCTCCTAAAATATGCTCAAATTATCTACATGAAGGCCATAGGAATAATTATATTTATCATTCCCTTCCGTTTCTGCTTTTGTCCAACCCGGCCACTTTCCACACTGCAGCTATGCTTCTTGTTCCAACAGGCAAATCTCATTCTATTTGCACTGCTGCCTACAAGCTTGCTTATTTCCACATTGAGCTGTGGACTACTTATCAACATATGTGAGGCTCCTTGAGATCTCCTTCTGCTCTTTTTTATTCTCCCCTCCTATGGCTAAGCTCCAGCCATCATGAACTGCTTACACTTTCTTGAAACTATGTATAACTGTTAAATTCTAGGATTCTGTGCAAGTGATAAATTCTTCCTGGAGTAACTTTCATCCTTTTCTTGACGTAACTCCTACTTGTCACCCCATTCAAAAAGTCTCCCCTTACCCACATTGGGCTTAGCATCTCTCAAATAGCATTTATTGTTTGTCAAATATTTATTGAGTGCCTGCTATGTGCAAAGTACTGACATAAGTATTGAGGGCTGAACGGTGAACAAGAAAACACACTGCCCTTATTATTCAGACATTTTGGAATTAAGTAATGAGTATACCCTTCACATTATACTTAACCCCATCATGTTCTAATTCTGTTTCTTTTTTGCCCTCCCCTAGTAGTTAGCAAGCTTCTTGAACATACAGGCTGACTCATTTGACATTTTTTCTTAGAGCATGTATCTCAGTAACTAGCACATAAGAAACACATTAAATGTTTGTTGTGAATGAATAAATCAATATCTCTATTTCCCCTACCACCCACACAATGAAACAACAGTCTTATGCAAAATTAGTGATACATGGATCTAATAATAAAAAGCATAGGTCATTCTGAAGCAGGTAATCTTATCAGTGTAGAACTCTATTTGTTTGAAAGTTTTCCTGAAATTAAATGTACTATAGGTCACACTTGTCTTGGTAAATGTTAATAGGGATAGTATTAAAAATTAACAATGTGACTAAACATTATTACACATTTACTATTTTCTAGTTATAAAATGTGATGTGAATATACTGTTCAACAAGTGTGATTGACCTGATTCTTGCAAGAACCCTATGAGGAAGAATGATGACCTCCTTTTCTATATAAATGGAAACACTGAGGTCAATCGAAGTCAACCGCCTTGCTTATGTTATACATTTAGTCAGTCTTAGAGCTGGCCAATGAACCTGACTTTTCGTTAGTCAAATATTAGAGACAGAGACCCATAGTGAGTGACAAAATGCTTTGCCACTTGCTAGTTTAGGGTAAATGAGTTAACATCATTCTTCAGTGTCTTCAGGAATATGGCATGGGAATACAGATGGACATGACATGGAAATCAAATTATAATATCTATTGAAAATATTTGGCACAGTTTTTTCCAAATAAATAGCCTCTATGTACCAGTGTTGTACAACAGTAAGCATATGGGTAATACTTTCCACCATAAAGTGTAAGCTATTTTCCAGCGAACTTCTAAAGATATACTTGTTTATTTATTGTTTACTGCTCCTGTATCTTCTTGCATCAAACTATCACAAAGGCTTGTGCAAAGTAGCTGTAATTAAACACTTCTTGGAATGGAAAGACAAAACAAATGTAGATGCTTATTCAAACTAAGAATTCATCTAAGTCTACTATCAACCTACCTTAATTATTTAGATAAATCTCAGAAAGAAAGGAAGTGGTAAAAATTTACAGGAAATAACTACTACCGCTAAATGATAATTTTTTGAGCATATATGTCAGTGCCAGGAAATTGGCAATGGATTCAGAAACAAATTATATAAAAGCATGCCAAGAAATACATCAAATGTAACAAGACTAAAAGGCACATCCTCCAAGCTTCTGCCTTTGGGATTCGGCCAGTTGATAGTGTTATCTCTGGCACTTCTGGGGACAATCATATTTCTGCCCAAGGGGTTATCTACTTTTATCTTTATCAAAACCAGTAGATGAGCTTTCCAATAAGATAAGTGGTGTGGCTTTCTAATTTCACACTTCGTCAGGAAATAAAACATATACATGTTGAGTGCTCAGAGTGGAGGGAGCTAAGTTAATTGTGAATCAACAAAGAAATCAACCAACTATTATTATGCAGGCATTATTGAAGGCAACCATGTCTTTTTAAGAATAGCTACATGCAAGGGAAATTTTTAGTTGTTTCAAATTT
Organism: Aselliscus stoliczkanus; assembly: GCA_033961575.1. Lineage (NCBI taxonomy): Eukaryota > Metazoa > Chordata > Mammalia > Chiroptera > Hipposideridae > Aselliscus > Aselliscus stoliczkanus. The sequence continues at coordinate 81,219,349 of CM066728.1, read as the reverse complement.
AAGTATAGTTGGTATATAATATTATATTAGTTTTACGTATATAATATAGTGATTCAACATTTATGTACCTTACAATGTGATCACCACATTATATTTAGTAATCATCTGTCACCGTGCAAACTTATCACAATATTATTGACTATATTCCCCTGCATTGTTTTCACGCTTTCCTCCCACCCCCTCCCTCTGGCAATCATCAGTCTGATCTATGTTTCTATGAGTATGCTTTTGTTCTGCCATTTTGTTTTTTAGATTCCACATGTAAGTAAAACCATACGGTATTTGTCTTCCTCTGCCTGTCTGACATTTTTAGTAAGTTAATAAATACTTAGTGTGAAGTCTCTAATTTTAGGAAGCTACTAATCCAAATGCAAAGTGCAATGGGACAAGATCAACTTTACAGAAATAAATCAAAGAATCTCTTCAGATGTGCATTCTTGTTTCCTATTTTTACTAGCTAGGAACTCTTGCGTTTTCACAATTTCTCTGAAATGGATTTTTAAAAACCAATACCTCTATTTGTGTTTAGATTCTCTTTATAGATCATGATTATTAACAAAGCTTTTTATCTAGATTCAAGAAATCTCTACCTCAAAATACTATAGATACACATATGAGTCAGATAAACCCAAAACCAACACTATCAATCTTCTTCTGTACAGAGAGAAGAGTTAATGTAGTTTTTAGGAAATGATGCATGCAGCACTAACAGTACAGAGAAGAAGGGAGTAGTCATAAAAAATTAGGATATGTACATAAAGTAAGTACCAAGAATGGACATGCTAGAAAGTGATTGGTCAAAGAAATAGTTTTAAATATGTGAGAAAGAATGTTTCATAAAGCAGATAAAGATTTTAATTTTTGGTGTTGAGAAAAGAAATATGGTTATGAAAAGACTGTGTTCATCCTGAAAGAGAAAAAAAACTGCATTAAAACTTATAATTAGCACATATCCAAAATAATTAAAATTAGGTGTGGATTTAGCATTGTGGAAACAATATACCTAGAAATAGGGAGAATGAGAAAATACGGATTAAATTTGAGTTCTATTTTTGCCATATTGAAATGCTGATTGAATCATGAAGTTTAATGTATTTGTAAATCCATGAGAATCTTAAATCAGATTAATTAAAAAAGAATAGTATTGGGGCCGGCCGAGTGGCACTGTGTTTAAGTGCTGGCTTAGGAAGTCAGCGGCCCCGGTTCAGTCCCACATGTGAGGGCCAGTGACACTGCCCTAAAAAAAAAAAAAAAAAAAAAAAAAAAGAATAGTATTACATAGAGAGGACTCACAAGTGATGCTGTGATAACAAGTTAGGGTGAGCTCAGGATGTTAGTAACAACACTTGACAACACATTCTAAGGAGTAGAGGAACTAAGAGAAGACAATGGGGACTTCTGGTAAATCAGTGAGAGTGAAATACTGAAGATCTCCTAAGTTTCCTGACACTTCAATGTATAGAAACACTGGATGGAATATAACAACAAAATTAAATACTGGGGGTACCCCCCAAAAAATGTAAACATTTTAAGAGATGTTACCTATGTATTACTTTTCGAAGTTGAATTGAATTATGGTAACAACGCATAGTATGACGTTTGCTCAAAAGATGGCGTTAATCAAATGAATGCTAGCGCCATTCATTCTAATACAATTTTAGTACAGTTTTTCCTTTCTTAAAATGTGTATACATTTTTTTCCTTGTCACCCTCTGTAGCTGAATTCAAGAGCTAAAAAGAGAACACTATAAAAACAGAAATAAAAGACCAAAATTTAATTTAATGCAGGAATTGGCACTGAAGCCAAAACATTCACAGTGCATTGGAGTACTGTATTGGGCTTAAGAGCTCTGGGAGCTAAAATTTTGAAGTCCATGTAAAAATTGAGATGAAGACTGTTTTTCAGAGGTGAAGAGCTGGAACTTTGCTGCACACATAAAACCGAGAGCTAGAAGAGTTGTTCAACCAAAAAAACATGGAAAAGATCATCTCTGTTGACCAGTTTAGGGAAGCACTAGAAAGTTCACCTGAAGCAGTGAATGGAAATCAGAAACCTAAACTTTTATCTTTCAGCAGTATAACCTTCAAAGTCATTCTAAAGATGGAGCAAAAGACCAACTTTAATAGCTCATTGTAAAACTCTTCCTGAACCAGAAACACATATGGAGCCCCAGCAGAAGTAAAGAAAACATCTCCTGATAGGAAAATGGTGATATAAATAAATAAGTCAATAAGTCAATAAATAAACAATTAAGTTTAAATTTTAAAGTAAATGAAGAAAAATCTGAATTCAGACTAATAATGGAAAATAGTATTAAAGATGAGGGACTCAGCGTGGAAAGGTTCAATTATTCATGGCAAAAGAGTCCCTCAAGGAAAATAGTCTTTGATGAAAAGAACTCACAGTAAAATAACATTTCTTTTTTCATCAAAAGACATGAACAGCAATCGGAGAAACATGATAATATATGCATAAGGAACTAGAGATAAGAGAATTATTTGAAAGAAAATTTCCATAAAAGCTTGAGAACATATTCAAACAGCAGAAAAACAATAGACTATAAACATGGGCTGATTTGAAAGTACAAACAGATCTGATAACACAAATACACAAAAGTTCCAGAAATGAAAAAAAAAAAAAGACCTAAAAATGACTAGCTGAAAGATCCAGTCAAGAAGACAGAATTAGTGAATTGCAAAATACTGTACTTCTCAGCAGCATCAACATATGAAGAGCATGCATTCTAGAAAATAATAGAAAGAACAGAGAAAATTCAACATTAAATGTGTTAATAGAGGAGAATTTTAAAGAAACATACTATTTTATTTTGTAATACCAGAGTGACAAAATAAAATATACTGATTTAGACATAGCATAGTGAAACTATAAAATATGAAATACTTCTTAAGATACTGAAAAGACACTATTTACAAAGGAGCAATAATGAGACTGGTAGCAAATCTCTTGTTCGCAACAAGAGATACCAGAGGTAATTTTATAATATTGTTAAAATACAGCAGAGAAATAACCTTAAAACTAGGATTATATACCCAGAAACAGTATCATTTAGTGGTGAGTGAAATAAACACATTCTCAAACTTGCAAAGACTGAGAAAGTTGCTGCTTAATAACTATTGTCTAATGGACTACGAAAGGATGGATTTCGGCCAAATGAAATTGAATTCTCAATGATGGATTGGGTGGAAAGGGGTTGGAAAAAGATCAAAAAGAGTGGTGAATATGTTGGTAAATCCAGACATATTTATTGAAATGTATGACTATCTTGGAGTTGTTGTCGGAGAGTGGGCCTTTCTCGGCGCAGAGTCCAGGTCCTTGGCAACTCGAGCAAAGAATTGAACGAGATACGATACCAGAGTAAAGCAGTAAAATAAGTAGTATATTAGAAAAGACAGTACATCCAGACTAGAGGATGGCCTAAGGGCCCATTACCAAAGAGTGTGGAGGGGGCATATGCAAAGGTGAGGCTAAAGGGAAGAAGCAGCAGCAGAAGTAGCAGTAGCAGCCGCGCGCTTCCCTCCCAGGACTTGGGGTTTTTATCCTTTTTCTCCAGGATGGGCTGTTCTTCCTGGGCGTAGGACCACTTGATTGGCCCCTGTGATTAACAAGAGGTACTGTGTAGGTGTGAGTGACTGGTCTGATCTGGTTGGATATTTTGTGTCCATTTGCTCTTCCCGCAGGGGTAGGTAATTACAATACAAAGAGGAGTTTTGGGTGGAGAGGGGATGTCCCCCAGGCGGTCACACTGTGGGACGTGCAGGAATGCAGAGACCCAATGCCTGCCTCTAACTACCTGCCTAGGTTTTCCTTGAGAGACGTGATCCCTGTAAAATCTCTATGGGAAGCTGAGGGACAGGAGGTCTCTTCTTCTGTATCTGCTTCCTGCTGGGCAGGGGCATAGAGCTGTCCTTGCCTATTGGGATTCACGGAACTCTCGCCCTAGCTGATCTCAGATGAGAGGAAGGGGTCTCAAGCTCCACCTGGAAGACCGTGTTGGCTTCTTGCTTGTTGGGGTATCCCCTGTATCCTCAAGTCTCCTGAATGAGGACAAAATATAAATCTGTTAGTTGTTACGAAACTTGTGGTTATTCAGTCCATCACTCAGGTGGCGTCAGTTGTCTGAACACAGAATGGGTTTGACATTTAGCTTCCTTGCCTGGGGGATATTAGGAAGTCTCTGGCTTTCAAATAGTTAACTGAAGCAGGGCTAGGAGATTTCTATTGTTTCAGATTCAGGAACTAATTTACAAAGCAATTAAGAAGCAAGGGGGATCTTCCGTCAGAAAAGCAATCAAGGCCCAAGAGCCAAGAAACTAAAGAACTAGGGAGGAGACTTAACATTTTTATACTTAACATTTCTATAGAAAAGAAAACATTAAAGTTTTTCAGTGGTGGGGGTTGGTGCTGCTCAGTTGGCCGGCAACAGAGTGACAGAGAAATTAAAAACAAGTTGAAATAAAATGGTCAAAAAAGGGGGGATTGGGGATGTTCAGTGTTAATAAATCTTAAGCTACTGATAGTGTTTTAAGAAAAAAGTAAATGAGAGTAAAAGATGCCAGTCAGGGGAATGTGCAAAAATAAGATATTACTAGAATTTGTCAGTATATTTGAAAGAAACAGAGGAAATATGATCAGGTAGGGGCCATTCCCTTAGAGATTTCTGGATAAGGGACTTTACCATGAGAAGGTTTATCATATTTAAGTCAGAAGAGTCATAACTAGAGTAATATCTTTAATCAACTTGCTTACAATGTTCTCTTAGTAAGATAGGGCTTATGAGCTTTATTCAAGTGTGGCATATGTCTTGTGAGAAGAATAGGTAAGAATAGTCTCTATAAAATGGAAATGTTTTGTTATTTTGTAAATACAATTAACTAGTTATTTTTTGTAAGGCACAGACACACCCTCACTTCACTTAATAAAAAATGCACTTTTTAAATTGATGACTTAAAACTTGCATAAAACAGAAAGCAAAGTTATTATGATAAATGCCTGTAATTAGTCCGCAAAGACAACATTTGCCATCTAAAATGGGACTGAATTACAGAAGCCTGCATATTTTCCTGAGGCAAAATACCCCATTTTCACAATGAATTTCAACTTGAAAGGAAATAGTTCCTTTTGTCAGCAATTGCTTTTTCCTTTGTGACAAATCTCTTCACTAGCCCTGTGAGAAATGGCACATGAAATGTTCAGAACTGCACCTTAAAAATAAGAAATCTTTATTGGGATTTAAAAGATGGTTATAAGTGCTAAAAAGGAAAAAAAAAAAGTATGGAAGGGGAATGAGAGATTGCAGAGTGCAATTTTTAATACAGTAGACAGAGGCAGCCTTACTGGGAATGTGATATTTGAGTATTTGACAAAATTCAGTAGTGAGCTATGAAAACAACTTAAGAGAGTTCCAGGCAAAGAGAAAAGTAGATGCAAATACCCTGCAGTTTGTAGCTAAAGCTAAATGATGTATTATAGAAATGTACACTTGAAACCTATATAATTTTACTAACCAAATGTCACACCAATATAATTAATTAATAAAAAAAATATTAAAATATATTAAAAGTTACAATAATGAAACAGTGTGGTACTGGCAAAAAATGTAGACAATAGCAAATAACTGTTATGCTTAAATAAATTCAGGGACTCTCCATTTCTTCAAGAATATCATGTAAATGCATTTTATACCATATTCTGAAAGCCCTTGAAGATGTGGCTCCAGGACTCACTATCTTCTTCCATAGCATGTTCCCTGCATGGTCCCTGCACCTGCAGCATGGCCCAATGCTGCCAGTGCAGTTCTGAGAAAGTGCCAGGCACTTCATCACCTCCCGCTCTTGCTTTGGTTATTTTCCTTTTTCATTGTTACCTGTTCTGTTTGTGACTACTTTCCATTTTGGGGGTCCAAGTTTAGATGGTATCTTTCCATAGAAGACTTTTCCAAACATCCTGTTATTTAGGACATGCAAGCATACACCATTGTCTAATCTCCCTAGAGAAGCTGCCCGATTCTTTTGTAATACGGAATCTGTATTTTAATGTGTCTGTATTTTTATTTTTTTACTTCTTTATTCATGATTGTATTGTCTGCCTCTTTGCATATATTGTAAGAAACAAGAAGACAGAGACCTCCTGTATTGCTTTCTCTGCTGCTGGAATGTCTTTTTCCCAGATCATCTTATAACTTGTGCTTTGTTATTCTTCAGTTCTCAGATCTAATCCCACTGCATCAAAGATAAACCTCCCCTAAAACAGCTTTGTTCAATTACTCTGTTTCAAAAGTTCAAATGTTTTAAGGGACAAGCATGTGGCCTGAGTATGAAGTGCCTTGGTACAGACAATACACACAGGTGGAAAAGGTATCCTTATAGGAGACAAAAGTGTGTGTGTGTGTTGTGTGTGTGTGTGTGTGTGTGTGTGTGCATGTGTGTGTGCATGTGTGTGTGAGACAAAAGAGTTAATACCCATTTTATATATATATATATATATATATCCTAAAATCATTAATAATCAAACATTCCAGAGCAAAAATTCAGCAAATGGTTTTGTTATGAAATTCACAAGAAATTCATCAAAATTACAATATAACATGATACTCTACTCTTTCCATACAAAAGGCCTGTCTCAGCTCAGGCTACAGAATTTCCTGAAATCTCTTACAGGTTCACAAATCAGAAGTAAGCAGCTGCTGGCCTTGGAACTCTCCATACCTCCTGCTGAAAGGCCCCAAGCATGCCACTAGAGGCAGCTAGCCTCAGTTTGCAGCTTAGCCTGCAAGCCCAGCATAAGTGGCAACCATCTACAAATCACTCTGTAGCTCATACCAGATGTCCCCAGGCCAGGTACAGGCAGCAGCTGGCCTTGGCCTGCACCAGAGCACCTCCCAAAAGGCCCCAGAACCAATATACCTGGTGATCAGATTCATACCACACCAGGACACCACACTACCACCTTCACTAAGACACACCTAAAGGGCAGACTTAGCAGGCACCAGAGCCCTGTTAAAGTGAATCCTGCTTCATAAGGTCAGCCTCTGTACAACAGCACCTCCTCTGAAGTCACAGCCATTCCTCACAGCCAATCAGCCTGAGGGGCAACCCCATCCATTGATGTACAAACAGTGATCAAGGATTAATCACAACAGGAGGGCACACACAACCTACACAAGAGACACACCTGGAACACCTAGCTCAGGTGACTAGGGAAATTACCCACTGGGCTCCTTAGGATACCTACTGTATAAGGCCTTTACCAAAACCAGGATATGTAGGGAAACAGCCAAAATGAGAAGAAAAAGAATCATGTCCCAAATGAAAGAATAGAACAAAAGTCCAGAAAGTTAACTAAACAAAATAGAGACACACAAACTACCAGATGCAGAGTTTAAAACACTGGCTATAGGGCTGGCCGAGTGGCACGGTGGTTAAGAGCTGGCTTGGGACGCCAGCGGCCCTGGTTTGGATCCCACATATGAGGGCCAGTGACACTGCCCTCAAAATAAATAAATAAATAAATAAATAAATAAATAAATAAATAACATGCTAAAAACAAACAAACAAACAAAAAACACTGGTTATATATGCTCAGTGAACCAAGGAGAAGAGTAGATGAACTCAGGGAGAAATTTAATAATGAGATAGGAAATATAAAAATCGAGATAGGAGGCCTAAAAAAGAACAAGTCAGAAACTGCCGGGAGCCGACATCTGACAAGGCCACATTGCCCTGCTCAGCACTGGATATTAGGGGTGCTGCCTTATGGTTGGTCATGTAATATCTCCTGCCTCTATGAACCCATGTGCCTCTCCTATAGGAGACAATATATTCACTGCATTTGTGGCAAGTTCCTGTGATACCCCAATGAGCTAACTACGCAGCCAAAGACGGGTAAGATCTCATAAAAGAGGGGAGACAACCCAAGCTAGGCGGTAGTTCCATGGGGGACCCCTAAACTGAGATATTGCTGAGATATTGGGACTCAAACCCCTTGGAAACTGAGGCACAGACCTCTGACAATATAGGCCAAGAAGCCTGCCTGTGGCCTAAGGGCCCTGCTGTGAATGGTCTCCTTGAAGATTAAAGGTCTTCAGGCCATGAGAGTTCTGGCAGGAGGGGACTTGCTGACTATAGGGTATGTTAATTAACAACTTTGTTTAAATTCTTTAACAGATACTGAAGCTTTGACTGAGAAACAGATGTAGCCCTCCTAGGACAAAAGATGTTAAGTATTATATTTACATAGGAATAGATTTTATTTTTTACCCTAAGCACAGCCACTCCTAGTCCTTTTAGTATAGTCCTGTGAGTCTAGCTGCTGGAATTTGGGATAATGGCTAGGTAGTCATGGCAACCACTCTTTAGGTGATGTGTAGAGATAAGTAAAGACTGAGTAAATCCTGGGAACTAGAAACCACCAAACTCATGTGATTGAGACAATGGTCAAGTATCCCTATAAAATGAACATGCTCTGGCAATAAAGTGTGACACTTTTTTCCTTTTCTCTTTAACTTCCCCGGTGTCTCCACTGTCTCCCTTATTTTCCTCCCTCGCCGACGCCGTCTCCACCTGAGGGAAACCCTGGTCAGCGGAGGCTGGTCCCCCGCAAGAAACGAAAACTATAATAACTGAAATGAAGAATACCCTAGAGGGAATCAATATTAGTTACATGAAGTAGAGGATTGAATCAGTGATTTAGAAGACCAGGGCTAAAAAACAACCAATCAGAACAACAAAAAGAAAAAAAAAGAACCTCCCAAAATGAGGACAACTTCAAGTGAACCAACATACACATCATAGGTGTACTAGAAGGAGAAGAGAGAAAGCAAGGAATTGAAAACCTATTTGAAGAAATAATGATGGAAAACTTCCCTAGCCTGGTGAAGGAAATAGATATACAATTCCAGAAAATGTAAAATCCCAAATAAGTTGAACTAAAAGAGGCCCATTGTAATGAAAATGCCACCGGTTAAAGACAAAGAGAGAATCTTAAAAGTAGCAAAAGAAAATGTTAGTTGCCTACAAGGGAGCTCCCATAATATTGTCAGCTGATTTCTCAACAGAGACTTTGCAGGCCAGAGGGATTGGTAGGAAATAGTCAAAGTGATAAAATGCAAGGATCTAAGGGCCTGCCAGGTAGCTCAGTTGGTTAAGAGCTCGCTCAAGAGTGTGAGCTCTGAGCAACAGGGTTTCCGGTTGGATTCCTGGCCCGAGCTGAGCAGCTGCTGAGCTTCCAACAGGTGGTAGCATGGCCCAGTTAAAAAAAAAAAAGCAAGGATCTACAACCAAGATTACTCTAACCAGAAAAACTATCATTTAAAATTGAAGGACAAATAAAGAGCTTCCCAGACAAGAAAATCTAAAGGAGTTTGTTACTACCAAACCAATACTACAAGAAATGTTAGAGGGACTGAATACTTTAAGAAAACAAAGGAAAAAAAGATAAAGCAATATGAATAATAAAATGGCAATGACCTCTTACCCATCCATAATTACTTTAAACACAAGTGGATTAAATTCTCCAATCAAAAGATGTAGGGATGGGCCAGCCAAGTGGCACAGTGGTTAAGAGCTGGCTTGGGACACCAGTGGCCCTTGTTCGGATCCCAAATATGAGGGCCAGTGACACTGCCCTCAAAAGCTCCAAAAAAAAAAAAAACCCAAAAAACAACAACTAAAAAATATGTAGGGTAGCTGAATGGATAAGAAAACAAGATTGATATATATGCTGCCTGTAAGAGATTGATCTCAGATTGAAAGACACACAGATTGAAAGTAAAAGGATGGAAAATATATTTCATGCAAATGGAAATGAACAAAAAGCTGGTAGCAATATTTATATCAGGCAAAACAGAATTTATAGCAAAGGTTATCACAAGAAACAAATAAGGGCCCAGCAATTCCACTCTTGGGTATTTATCTGAAGAAACCCAAAACATTACTTTGGAAAGACATATGCATCCCTACGGTCATTGCAGCATTATTTATAATAGCCAACATATAGAAACAACCTAAATGTCCATTAAAAGACAAATAAAAGGGCCAGCCGAGTGGCATGTTGGTTAAGAGCTGGCTTGGGACGCCAGCAGTCCTGTTTCAGATCCCACATATGAGAGCCAGTGACACTGCCCTCTACAGCTAAGATGGTGAACAACAGCTCCACCTGGAGCTGGGCTGTTGTGAGTCCCTGGGACGGCATAGCTGCAGCCCCTGCTGCAGTGGGTTGCCACAGGCTACAGTGAGTGGCCGGCAGCCAGCATGAGCACCTGGCAGCAGGTGTGAGCTGCCAAGAGCCGCTATGAGCGGCCATCCAGAGGCCAGCGACTGACCTGCCTCATCCGGGAAGAGCGCAATGACGATACCAACATGGGCCAGTGAAGCAATGTCCTCCACAACTAGACTGAAGAACAGAAAAACAGCAACTTGTCTGTTCCCCTCCCCCAATTCCCCAATAAAACCTTTTTTTAAAAAAAAGAGGCGTCTGCTGCTTCTGCTGCTTCTGCTGCTGCTTCTTCCCTTTGAGCCTCACCTTTGCGCGTGGCCCACTCCATACTCTTTGGAATGTAACTTCTAGTAATGGGCCCTTGAGCCATTCTCTAGTACTCAGGTCTACTTTTACTTCTGAATGTACTATCTTTTCTAATAAACTACTTATTCTACTCTGGCATCTCATTCAATTCTTTGCTCCTGGACTTTGCACTGAGAAAGGCCCACTCTCCAACAACATATTTGGCGAGCCAGCCAGGAGGTAAGCACAATAGGGGACCCCAAAACCTCTTGCTCCTTCTCCTGTGACCTCTTTCGTTTGCCGTCCTTTGTGGGAACGGGTTGGACAGTTAGTTGGCCACTAGGGCGTCCGTCGCTTGAAGCCTCCCATGGTAGGATAACCCAGTCTTGGAACAAGTCATTTAGGACTTGCCAGGCGCAAGAAAAATCCAAGGACCAGTCAGGTCTGTGTTTGTCCGGCATAATATCTCGCTGGAGACTGGATTTTACATTTCTGTTTCTTTCTTTTTTCATCACCTCACTGTATTTCTCTGGGTACCCTAGCTGGCCTCCCTCTTCTGTCCAGGTATCTCACCTGCCTCCTCTCCAGGGATGGGGGTGGGGTGTAACCACGGGGTCGTGGTTACAGGCTGCCGCAACTGGCTCCAGGATGGTTGGAAAGGCCATGGGGAAGGTGGCTCACAGTGGGGTCCAGCCGCTCCCTGCTTCCCATGGGGGAGGGAGCAGGGGACGAGACCATCCCCTCAACAACAGCGCTCCCCGAATTCAGGGACCAAGACAATAAACCATGGGTGCACTTTCCCCCCCACCCAGCTCGGCACTGCGACAGCAGCCGAGATGCGGGGCCATAAAAATGTGGCTCCGGAGCGCTGGGCTGCTGCATCCCCTTTTTGGCCAAACCTCTGTGAGCAGTGCCCATGCATTTTCCCTTTTACCTAACCCCCATAGTCTCCTCAACTCAGAGGATCTCCACAAACCTCTTCCTATTTAGGTTCATTATAGGTTTTCTTTGCTCACCTACAAATTTTGGAGCGGGACCTGAAAATTTTTGAGCCATTCCCTTTGTTTCAAACCTTCCTCTTTGGGCCACTCATAGTTAAGCCTTAACTGACAGGATACAAAGAGCCGAACAGTCCACCCAGGGATACATAGTCTAAGGAAGAGTCCCGTGCCTGTCAAAAGTGGTACCCGTACCCACCTAAGGGCCAGAGACGTGTGGGATCTGAGCCAGGATCTCTCTCAGGAGGACGCTCCGGAGGATCCTCAGGACTAACTACCTCTCATGGAGGGACGCCTCACAGGGGAGTTTTGTCCTTAGCACTGTGAACTCTCTCAGGCTCTAGGAGTCATCAACTTCAATCCCGTCGGACTCTCCACTCGGTTACATCCTTAACCACTGGGACAAGTTTGATCCCGATAATTTAAAGAAGGAATGCCTCATCTTTTTTTGCAATGAGGCTTGGCCACTATACAAACTAGGGGACCAAAAAGGTTGGCCAATTAATGGAAGCTCTAACTATGATACTATCTTACAGTTAGATCTATTATGCAATGGGAAAGGGAAATGGTCAGAAGTCCCATATGTTCAGGCTTTTATGGCCCTCTATCGAAATCAGAAACAAAACTTAGACCTTATTGATGACCCCCTACTCATGTCTCCCCCTATCCCTCAAGGAACACAGGCTCCTTTATTCCCTCAGAAGGAATTACATCCTTCACCATATTCTTCACCATCTAGTGCTCCCCCTGCAGCTCCTAAGGCTATCCTAAGCCCTCTTCACACCAGGAGTGGGACACTTTACCCACAATCCCACCATCTACTTCTGCTCTCTTTCCCCTTAGGGAATTGGCTGGAGCAGAGGGTACAGTAAGCGTTCAAGTCCCCTTGTCAATAACAGACATCCAACAATGTAAGGAAAAACTAGGGAAATATTCTGAAAATCCTGAAAATTTGCAGATGGGTTTCAAACTTTAACTTTGGCTTATGATCTTCCATGGAAGGACGTTCAGTTTATCTTGGCCACTTGCTGTACTGCTATTGAAAGAGATCATATCTTAGAAGCAGCCCACAGAGAGGCAGATGAGGCATTTACCAGAAACCCACAAGGCAATGCCCCGGGGTCTGACACAGTACCTTTTGCTGATCCTAACTGGGACTATAATACTGCAGAAGGGATGACCAGATGTGCCAGGTTCCTTGAAGCCTTCATTGGGGGCACAAAAAAAGGAATTCAAAAGCCTGTAAATTATGATAAGCTTAGAGAAATAACCGAAGGAAAGGATGAGAACCCAGCTAACTTTTATAGTCGACTAGAAGAGACTCTGAGAAAATATACCAACCTAGACCCCGTTTCCAGAGAGAGACAAGTCCTTATAGGACAATATTTCATTGGCCAATCAGCCCCTGACATTAGGCGTAAGATTCAGAAGCTACAGATGGGGCCACAGGCTAATCGAAGTCAGCTATTAGACACGGCCTTCATGGTCTACAACAATCGGGATCTCGAGGAGAGAAAAGAGAACAGAGTAAAGAAAAACGACAAGCCAGGATTATGGCAGTCACGATTGGCAAAGCCCTTGTTACCCAAGAAATGTCAAGAGGCCCAACTCGAGGGTCTAAGGAAAAGAGTTCCTGCTTTAAATGTAAGAAGACTGGACATTGGGCAAAGGAGTGCACCAAGCCGCCCCCGGGCCCCTGTCAACTATGTGAAGGCACAGATGCAGACCCCTGGCACTGGAGAGTAGACTGCCCATGTTCTCAGAGAGGAAGGCGGTCAGCCAACACTCTGATAACACATCAGAGGGAACTAAGTGACTGAAGAGACCCAGGGCTACCTTCACCACCCCTGTCCAGAAATGCCATCATCACGAACGAGGAACCCCGTGTAATTCTAGATGTCATGGGTAAGCAAATTCAATTTCTTTTAGATACAGGGGCTACTTACTCTGTTCTCCCTGCATTTGCAGGAAAACCCTCCACAAGAACTACGATTGTGATAGGGGTGGAGGGACGACAAAAGCTTAGAAACTTCACCCCACCACTAACCTGCCAATTTGAAAAAACCTTAGATGGAACAACTTTAGGCTGGCCAAGCTGTGTAAGAGCTGTAGCTGCAACAGCCCTATTAGTGAAAGAGACCACCAAAATTACTCTAGGACAGCGACTAGAAGTACTAACCCCCCATCAGATCAGGTCCATCCTAGAGATCAAGGGACATCTATGGATGACAGGTGAATGCCTGACAAGATACCAGGCTATCCTCATAGACAATCCTGAGATTATTTTAAAAATATGCAATACCGGGCCGGCCGAGTGGTGTGGCGGTTAAGCGCTGGCTTGGGAAGCCAGCGGCCCCGGTTCAGGTCCCACTTATGAGGGCCAGTGACACTGCCCTCAAAAAAAAAAAAATATGCTATACCTTAAATCCAGCCTCCTTAATGCCAACCGAGACAGAGGTTGAACATTCATGTGAACAAATAATTTCCCAGACTTATGTCAGCAGAGCTGACTTAAGAGACCAACCACTTCCTAACCCTGAAGAGGAATGGTACACTGATGGGAGCAGTTATATGCTAAATGGAGAAAGAAAAGCTGAGTATGCAGTAGTCAGTAAAAGCCAAATAATTGAGGCTCAACCTTTGCCTCTGGACACGTCTGCTCAAAAGGCAGAGATTATAGCCCTTACCCGAGCATTAAGCCTCGGGAAAGATAAAAGACTAAATATATATACTGATTCCAAATATGCTTTCCTTGTACTACATGTACATATAGCTATTTGGAAGGAAAGAGGACTATTGACAGTAAAACGTTCACCAGTAAAACATGGACCAGAGATCCTTCAGCTTTTGGAGGCAGTTAACCTACCTAAGGAAGTAGCAGTTATACATTGCAAGGGACACCAGAAAGAAAACTCTCCTGTTGCAGAGGGAAATAAAAAGGCTGATAAAGAAGCCAAGTCAGCGGCCTTGAAAACTCTATCCTCCACATCTCTTGCTTTGTTCCCATTTCAAGGGGAATCAATAGATCCTAAGTATTCCCCAGAAGAAGAATTAAAAGCTAAAAATAATGGAGGACAAAAACAGGGATCTTGGTGGCTCATAGAAAATAAGTTCTTACTTCCACAGTCCGTACAGTGGAGGGCCATCAACACGATGCCTTCCATGTAGGGAGAGATACCACCCTGGCCCTAGTCAACCGGATGTTTACAGGACAGGGGCTAGCCCAGATGGTCAGGCAAGTCTGTAGGGCCTGCCCTCTTTGTGCCTACAATAATCCAGAAACTAAAATGCCATCTTTATTAGAACCAGTCCAATGAAGAGGCTCATATCCAGGAGAGGACTGGCACATAGATTTTACCCATATGCCCACATGTAAGGGATTTAAGTATTTACTAGTGCTAATAGACACTTTCACTGGATGGACAGAGGCATGCCCAACCAGAACTGAAAAAGCTACAGAAGTAATCAAATTCCTCCTTAATGAGGTTATCCCCAGGTTTGGACTGCCCCACAACCTCCAGAGTGACAACGGACCTTCATTTACTTCTCACATAACACAAGGAGTATCCAAGGCCTTGGGGATAAGGTATTATTTACACTCTGAATGGAGACCCCAATCATCAGGTAAAGTAGAAAGAACTAGTCAAACCTTAAAATATACTTTGGGAAAGCTATGCCAGGAAACTTCTGGGACCTGAATTTCTATGTTACCCATTGCCCTCATGAGAATAAGAAACACCCCCAAAACGAAAATTAACTTAAGCCCTTATGAGATGCTGTATGGCAGGCCATTTCTTTCTGGAGATATGCTCAGTGATCCTGAGACAGCTAACCTTATAAATTATTTTACTAATCTAGGCCAGTTCCAAATAGCTTATGGGAATATGGAAATAATATACTTCCTATGCCTGGTTCAAATGCACATCTATCAAAAATTCAGCCAGGTGATCAGGTCCTTATCAAGACCTGGAAAGAAGGATCTCCCGCAGATCAATTACAACCCAAGTGGAAAGGCCCATTCTCAGTAATCCTAACAACCCCTTCAGCAATCAAAGTAATGGACATAGACAGATGGATTCACCTCTCCAGGGTAAAGCCAGTGCCACCCATGGATTCAGATTCTGTGAGTCCCCCAACGAAGTCATTCGACTACTCCTGTGAGCCATTAGAAGCCCTTAAGCTACTATTCAAAAAACAACCTCCATCTAATGACAGATGAGGTTTTTATCAATTCAGAGCTCTATCTACAAAATGGACAATTTCCTAACGTCTCATAGATATGAGACCCTCCTACTGTCAGGGGGAATGTTACCTGCCAACTGAGCAGCACCAACCCCTACCATTGAAAAAACTTTAATGTTTTCTTTTCTATAGAAGTGTTAGGTATAGAAATGTTAAGTCTCCTCCCTAGTTCTTTAGTTTCTTAGCTCTTAGGCTTTAATTGCTCTTCTAACCAGTTTGTGAATCTTAGATGGAAGAGCCCCCTTGCTTCTTAATTGCTTTGTAAATCAGTTTCTGAATCTGAAACAATAAAAATCTTCTACCCCTGCTTCAAATAACTATTTGAAAGCCTGAGACTTCCTAATATCCTCCAGGCCAGGAAGCTAAATGTCAAACCCATTCTGTGTCCAGACAACTGACGCCACCTGAGTGATGGACTGAATAACCACAAGTTTCGTAACAACTAACAGATTTATATTTTGTCCTCATTCAGGAGACTTGAGGATGCAGGGGATACCCCAACAAACAAAGAAGCCAATGCGGTCTTCCAGGTGGAGCTTGAGACCCATTCCTCTCATCTGAGATCAGCTAGGGTGAGAGTTCCATGAACCCCAATAGGCAGGGACAGCTCTATGCCCCTGCCCAGCAGGAAGCAGATACAGAAGAAGAGACCTCCTGTCCCTCAGCTTCCCATAGAGATTTTATGGGGATCACGTCTCTCAAGGAAAAACTAGGCAGGCAGTTAGAGGCAGGCATTGGGTCTCTGCATTCCTGCACGTCCCACAGTGTGACCGCCTGGGGGACATCCCCTCTCCACCCAAAACTCCCCTTTGTGTTGTAATTACCTACCCTTGCGGGAAGAGCAAATGGGCACAAAATATCCAACTAGATCAGACCAGGCACTCGCACCTGCGCAGTACCTCTTGTTAATCACAGGTGCCAATCAAGCGGTCCTACGCCCAGAAAGTACAGCCCATTCTAGAGAAAAAGGATAAAAACCCCAAGTTCTGGGAAGCCTGTGCTGCTGCTTCTGCTGCTGCTTCTTCCCTGCTCCTTTTGACCGCTTCTTCCTTTGAGCCTCGTCTTTACATGGCCCATTCCACACTCTTTGCAATGTAACTTCTAGTAATGGGCCCTTGAGCCATCCTCTAGTACTCAGGTCTACTTTTACTTCTGAATGTACTATCTTTTCTAATAAACTACTTATTCTACTGCTTTAAAAAAAAAAAGAGGTGGTACATATACACTGTGGAATAATACTCAGCCATAAAAAAGAATGAAATCTTACCATTTGCAACATGGAAGGACCTACAGGGTATTATGCTAAGTGAAATAAGGCAGAGAAAGACAAATACCATATGATTTCACTTATGTGTGGAGTCTAAAAAACAAAATAAATGAACAAACAAAACAGAAACAAACTCATATATACAGAGAACATTATGATGGTTGCCATGTCAGAGGAAGGTTGGAAGAATGGGTGAAAAAGGGAGAGGGATTAAGATATGCAAATTTCCAGTTATAAAAACAGTCATAGGGCTGTAAAGAGCAGCATAGGGAATATAGTCAATAATATTGTAATAACTATGTATATGGTCTCAGATGGGTAGTAGACTTATTGGGATGGATCACTTCATAAATTATATAACTATCTCATTACTATGTTGTACACCTGAAACTAATATAATATTGTAATTAAAAGTAAAAATTATAGCAATAAAACAAAATACATAAAATAAAATAAAATGTAGTAGACTATCTCATTTCCTTTTTTATCTTTAAGCTTCAAGTACCAGTTAATAGAATTTAAGTGTCTGAAACATAAAAGATGATTTTTTTGATTAAAGAATGAATAAATTAATTTACTGAGCACAAATTATGTTTCAGAAGTTGTTTTAGAAAAAAAAACAACTCTAATTTTTTTAAAGGAAAAAACAAGTTTCAAACACAATACTATAAGCTCCATGTGTGGAGGAATTTGCATGCTTTGCTTCTCTGCTATATCTTTACTTCCTAATGCAAAATCTGACATCTGACACTGTGTGTGTGTGTGTGTGCGCGCGCGCACGCGTGCAAAATTAGCTATCATTTCTTCCTAATAGTTTCAAGAATATAGATATCCAGTGTTTTGAATGCGTAGAGAACAAGACACTACTGTAAACTATTTTTAAGGTTCGCAACTTGGAAATCTCAAAATTAGAATTGTGTGTGCCCTTAACCCAGCTTTTTTAACTCTAGGAATTTCTCTCACAACATGCCAAATGTATGTAACAGACTGAGTTCACTTAAGCAATATTTGTAATAGAAAATACTTGGAAATAATAAACTTGCATCAATTCAGCAATGGTTAAATAGGTAACGCATTGCAGTAGTGAAAAGCTACATTATGAGATGTCTAGAATATATTAAAATTTCAGAATAAATTATAATGCGCGCGCGCGCACACACACACACACACACACACACACACACACCCCTAGGCAAAATGGGTAGAAAAAAAATGTACCAATGTGTTATGTTTGCTTATCAATGGATTTGGAAGTCCAGTCCATCTATTTAATTTATTATTTATTTATATATGTATACATGTTTGTATGTTTTTATATATGGATTTGTCCAATTTTATATAATGTACTTGTTTGCATTTTTTTATGTTAGAGGAAAATTTTTAAACATAAACTTCTAATACTTCTCACAACACTTGCCATCACACTGAACTAAGGGGTTTTCAAATGGTTCTTCCTAGTAGGTAATTCCATTCTTACAGACCTTTGATTTTGAATATGTTTACAGAATATTTCTTTACACGGTAAAGCTTTGTGTACACTGTCATTAAACTTATTTGCAATTACCTGCACAGGTATTCTTTGGTGATATGGAGAGAACTGTGCTATGAATGTACAAATGGGTTTAAATCTACACATATAATCAAGAGTAAATGATAACCTATTTACTGGAAATAAAAACAATATAATATAACTGTACTAGTTTTCCATGGCTGCTGTACAAGTTGCCACAATACTAGTAACTTAAAACAACTTAAATATATTAATTTACAGTTCCGCAGGTTGAAGTCTAACACAGGTCTCACTGAGCTAAAATCAAGGTATTGGTAGGGCTAACTTCCTTTCTGGCTACTCTAAGGGAAAATCCGTTTCTTTGCCTTTTCTAGTTTCTATGGACTCCCTGCATCCTTTGGCTGACGTTCTTCTTCCTCCATCTTCAAAGCCAGCAATAGCAAGCCTATCTAGTCCTCACATTACATCACTGTAACCTACAATTCAGCTTCACTCTCCCACTATAAAGGACCCTTGTGACTACATTGCCCCACTTGGATAATTTACCCATTTTTAGGTCATCTTATTAGCAACCCTGATTTCATCTAAGACTTTTTGCCATAAGTTACCATATTCACATATCCACAGGTTCCAGGGATTAGGATATGGACATGTTTGAGGGCTAGACATTATTCTGCCTACTATGCTAACAAAGGACCATTCCAGACCATAAGTAAAACATTCAAGTCTTCTGAGTATTCACTCATCTTCGTTTCACAACTGACATCATTATACAATGAAGGTGACCTATCTTAGGTCCTAACGGATACTTACGAAGGATGGATGTCAGCTCAGCCTCGAACATTCATTGATAATCTTGCAAATTCCTCTAAAATGTGAAGTTAGAATTATGGCTTTAGCATTCTTATGTTTATCTGTACTAATAACTATAATTTGCCAAATGCCACATAGATGTGTTTGTTCTCTGGAGGTTTTCTACTACACTAATTTTTACAAAACTTGGTCTTTTCCTTCATTATCACTTTTAGGAAATTAGAAAGTCACTGCAATTTCATCGATAATCAGGCTGATTCCTATTGCATATGTAGCTACCTTTAATATAGTTTTAATATCTCTTGCAAGAGAATGAACTCTTCCTGAATAGTTCTAAAGTCTGAATTTCCTATCATCATTTTATTTAAAGACACATGAGTTACTAATAATTCCTAATTAGATTTTATGACAATGATCTTCTAAGGTGTTGTCAGATATCCTGGAATAACCTTATGTACAAAGTAGCTTGCCATAGCATTGCTATTAAGTTAAAGGAGCTGAAGAATTTAATAACAAAGTCCTTTGAAATATGCCACCAAATTTCCATTTGTGTGAATTTAGGCACTTAATATATATTTGTTGCATTGAATGATTCCTTAAGATTGTTTATTTGAATGACTTAAGCTTTGTTCTTTAGCTTTTACAGAGAGTTTATTGAAAAAGTATTCTACAAGAATTTTATTATTTTATTCTTGGCCAGTCATCTGTCTTCCTCCCCTCTCTCCCCACCTCACTCTACCCCGTTCAAAAAAAAAAAAAGTTGGAAAGATTTAAAAATGTTACCACTGCTATTTATAAGGCAATTACATTCATGAAAGGAAGTGATTATAATCAGATTCCATCTTACTAGGATAGCTGGGCATTCTACATTATCCTACATGACTGAACTTTGTGCAATCCATTCACTCTATTTTATTGGGGGCCTAGGGAAATAATGTTTTTCTCCTTATTTCACCTGCACCAACTTGATATTATCTGAACACCTTTCGGGACTCCCAATGTAAGTTTTGCATTTTGACCAAAGAAATTGTCATATTTCTTCCTGTTTGAGCATCTCTGGGGTAAAAGTCTCTTGTTCAAGCTTGTTTCCTTGTTATTCTTTTAATCAATAAATTTTCTACATACTTTTAGAAAGCTGCTTCCCTTAACTTTTTACCATTATATTCAATTAATTTTGGTTATTTCAAGGCCTACTAAGAAGTATGGTCATTCGCTCATAGTCAACAAATATTTGTGGAATGCCCACTATCTGCAAAATCCTAGATCAAACAGTGATTCATTCTTTCTTGACAGAATATTTGTATTTCCTTTTTTATGTACTCAAAGTGGTAGATAAATCTGAATACTTCTATGAGGATAGTTAAATATTCATAGTTTAGTGAAATTAAGGCTGTACAAAGACCAAGGAGAACTTTACTCATTTTTAGTATACTAGGCACTCGAAAACAGCAAAACACTAAAATTGGTGGGTTTCTAGTGGCCTATTTCACTAAATATTATCTAATTATTTGGAGTCATTGGGGGAGGGGGCATCTAAAACAACCTTCTGTAAAACTTTTCATTATTTTTTTACATTAGTAATTCTCAACTAGGTTGTCTTTTTTTTCCCAGGGGACATTTGGCAAAGTCTGGAGTTATGTTTAATTATCATGGCTGGGCGTTTGGGTATCAGATGCTACTGTCTTTTAATGAGTAGAGACCAGGGATTCTGCTAAATATTCTACAATGTGCATAAAAACAATAAAAATATTGAGTAAAAAATATCATTAGTGCCCAAGTTGGGAAACCTTGACTTACATGAACTATTGGGTTGTCAGAAAAATCATGACATATTTTTTCTGTTTATCGTTGCAAAAATGCGTCACGGCTTTTCTGACAATTCAATAGATATAAATGCTCTTCAGATAATCTAAAGAAGCAAACTTCAACATGCTGGCTTGAATGTTTTTCATACAGAATTAGATCAAGGAGGCAGAACCATTATTTTGTATATTTAATATGAAGCCTATAATATTTATTCATATTTTTCTTAGATTTGCAATAGCTTCATTAAATTACAATTGCAATCAGTTAAAACCATTAAGGGGAAACCTAACTGGCCTCTCAAGTATCTAAGGAGACACAGCTGGAATCAAAACAGATGGAAGGTGTAAATGAGAAGATTCAATTAACATTTTTCCTTCTAGTACACTTTTCACAAAGAAAATCCCCTGAGATTGTAAATGAGACTTTATTTCAAGGAATATGGTATCTTTTTACCATGTTAAGAATAAAATCTTTTAACATCTTTTTAGGTCATTTGGTGTTCAGACCAAATCTATATCCTGGGTCAAATCACAACTATGGCAACAAAGAAATTCTAAGCTAGGAGCAACAAAATTACTATACATTAGAACACTAACCAATTTAATGGCAGCCTGAATCTTTCAGGAGTCTTTCTCTACTCCTAATAGCATTATAATTGTTATTATAAGATTAGCTTTGACACTATGATTCCTAAGAATGAACATAATAAAAACACACCATTTATTATAGTGCTAGCAATTATCCTGCTGTGCCTTCATCAACATCTAAAGAGATCGATGAAATGTAGTTAATCAGATCCATTTGAAACATCCTTATTTTGAAAGTTTACTGCCTCTTTCAGTGCTAATTTAAAATATACTAAAATTGAGTTTCGCCATTCTTAAGGCTGAGATTGTTTTTCAACAGTCTTAAGGATCAACCAAGAGCTGTAAAAAGATTAGCTGATGGACAAAGGCAAGGTTATGTATTTAATTCTTCAATTATTTCAATTACTCAAAATATGGATGATTTCAGAGTAAAACATTGTAATTATATGTCCAGAATTCAGTAGGAATCTTTCAGATTTCAAGAAAAAGATGGGTGTGCAACTTACTGTGGGATAGAAGTGGAAGGATACATAAGAATATAAGAAAACATAACCCCCTCAGCACTAGCTGTATCCCAATGACCTATCAGCATTTACAGTGCGAGTCTGTGCAGGAGTCAAAGGAAGGATGGAAGGATGCAGATGGAGAGAGAGGCCATCTGTTTTCAGTTAGACCATTGACATGAAGGATGCTGAGCAGCCTCAGGTATGAGAGGGTAAAATAAGTCTTCTTGCCCACAGCCTACAATCTTTAACCAAGCATCAGAAAAGATAAGTGAAGTCAACTTTAAACCAACACACTGATAACTCACCTCTCAGCCCATTCATGTATCTGTTGGGTCCTTCCTGGGCTGCTGATGTGTGTCACCTACTTATGTCCCAACTTCCTGTTTTTTTAATTTTATCTTTGCTGAAGTATAACTGACATGTAAAATTGTAAGCTATTTAAAGTATACATCCTAATGATTATCTACACATATACATTGTGAAAGGATTCCCCCACTGAGTTAACGCACCCATCACTTCACATATTTACCTTTTCCTAGTGAGACCACTTAAGTTCTACTGTCCTAGTAAATTTCAATTATACAATACAGTGCTATCAACTACAGTCACCATGTTTAGCATTAAATCCTCAGCCCTTATTCATCTTACAGCTGAAAAGTTTGTACCTTTCTGCCAACCTCTATTTCTCTCACTGTCTCTGCCTCAGGCATGGCAACCACTTTTCTGCTCTGTTCCTATGTGTTTAACATTTAGTGTTTTTTGCTTTGTTTGTTTGTTTGTTTATTTGTTTGAGGGCAGTATCACTGGCCCTCATATGAGGGACCGGAACCGGGGCCGCCGGCTTCCCAAGCCAGGGCTCAACCATGGCGCCACTTGGCCGGCCCCTGTTTGTTTTTAGATTCCTCATATAAGTGACACCATGAAATATTTAAATATTTGTCTTTCTCTCTCTGGTCTATTTCACTTAGCATAATGCCCTCAAAGTCTATCCATGTTGTTGTAAATGGCAGGGTTTTCTTCTTTCTCATGGCTGATTAATATTCTATATATATAATGGAATATTATTAATACTCTATTATATATATTCTATTATTAATGGAATAAAATTATATATATAACATCTTCTTTATCCATGCATCTGTTGAGGCACACTTAGATTGTCTGCATATCTTGGCTATTGTGAGTAATACTGCAGTAAGTATGGGAGTGCAGCTAGCTCTACAAGATCCTGTTTTTATTTCCTTTGGATATACACCCAAAGTGGAATTATTGAATGACATGGCATTTCTATTTTTAGTTTGTTTGTTTTTTGTTTTGTTTTTTA
Source organism: Aselliscus stoliczkanus (assembly GCA_033961575.1). Taxonomy (NCBI): domain Eukaryota; kingdom Metazoa; phylum Chordata; class Mammalia; order Chiroptera; family Hipposideridae; genus Aselliscus; species Aselliscus stoliczkanus. Next base: position 81,195,777 of record CM066728.1, on the reverse strand, counting down.
AGCTGAGCCATCCTGCCACCTGTTGGCAGCTCAAAGGCAACTCAGCTCGGGCTGGCATTGAACCGCCATTGCTCAGAGCTCAGCTTGCACTCTTGAGCGAGCTCTTAACTGAGCCACTCGGCCAGCCCTTATTTTTAGTTTATTTTTTGTTTTTGTTTTTGTTTTTTGAGGGCAGTGTCACTGGCCCTCATATGTGGGACCCGAACCAGGGCCACTGGTTTCCCAAGCCAGAGCTTAACCACCGAGCCACTCGGCCGGCAATATTTTTAGTTTTTTGAGCAATTTCCATATTGTTTTCCAAGTGGCTACATGAATTTACATCCCGAGCACTTTTTCAATTTTAATGTCTTTTCTGTATTATGTAATTTTCAGAAAGATTGATTTATAAATCTGTTGAAATCAAAACAAAAAATAATTTTGATTTGACTGTTATTTGCAGCATGATTTTTTAAAACAAATTGATTATTAGTTTCTTATAGCCAGTTAACAAACATCACTAACACTTAGTAGCTTAAAATAACACAGATTTATTCTCTTACAGTTCTAGAGGTCAGAAGTCCAAAATGGTCTCACTGTGCTAAAACCAAGGTGTGGACAGGGCTGTATTCCATCCAGAGACTCTAGGGGAGAAACCATTTCCTTGCCTTTTCTAACTCTGAGAGTTGTATTCCTTTCATTTCTTGGCCCAGGGCCTCTTTCCCCATCTTCAAAGCCAACAGCATAACATCTTCAAATCTGTCTGCTTCCATCCTCATACTGTGTTCTTCATCTTCTGTCAGCATGTAATCTCCCTCTGCCTCTCTCTATGATGACACTTGTGATTTCATTTAGGGCCCATCAAGGTAACCCAGGATAATGTCCCATTAATCTCAGCTGCAATGACACTTTTTCCAGAGAAGGGAATATTCACAGGCCCACATTCACAGAATGAGTCTCAGATATATTAGTAACAAAGCTCTATGCTCCTTTCCCCCCAGTCCTACAGATGGTAGCTGATTGGTTTAGTTATTATCTCTGAAACCCTCAAAGTTTTATTTTTGCTTTTTTAGTGCTCTAAAATCTGGTTAAATCATTTTTTATTATATTCTCTTTGATAAAGAAAGTATGGTATGTGTTGAGATGAGTGACTTTTTTTTTCTGAGTATTAGTTTCCTCACCTGTAAAATGTAATTATAATATAAAATACTAAATTATTTATGAGGTACACACACACACACACACACACACACACACACACACGAGAGAGAGAGAGAGAGAGAGAGAGAGACAGAGAGAGAGAGAGAGAGAGAGAGAGAGAGAGAGGCAGAACGGTAACTACAAGCAAGAGCTTTGGAATCAGACCAGATTTTGATTAAATGTTATAGTTCAAGAAAATTGTTCAACATTTCTTTATGTCAATTTCCTAACCTTTAAATTGCAGTAGGTAAAAATATCAAGTAGTAAATAGTAAAACTTGTGCAATGCATCATTCATAGGAGTGAAAGGGACTTTTATAAATATATGTGCATTTATAATTTACTACATTAGCAATATAGAGGATAAATATACATGATTATCTTAAAAGATTTTTAAAATCAATAAAATTTAACATATATTTATGATGAAATATCTCTGCAAACCAGAATTAAAAGAAACATCCACAATCTGATAAAAGGTATCTACAGAACATCTATTGATAAAACTCATTCCATAATAAATGAAGAAGTATTAAAAATCTTCCATCAAGGTTGAAAAAAAATGTCAATTATAAGCAACTCTTTTAAATACAGTGCTGAAAATTCTAAACCATCTAAAAAGACAGAGAAAAATATAAATATTGAACAAGAAGTAAAAATTATCATTATTTACATGACTGTATGATGTAAAAAAAAATCTGAAAATCTGCAACCTGTTTTAATTAAAAAGAAATTATAGCAAGTTTGCTAGGGATTTTTGTATATTATATTTCTATGTTACTAATCAACAGAAAATACATTTAAAAACTATATGGTTTATAAGAGTACACAAAAATGAAAACCTTGTATTAATTCTGGGGAAATATGTGCAATACGTACACCAAACACTAAGGAGTATAGATAAGTGTAATTAAAGAAGACCTAATCAGTAGAAATGTATCATGTTGAAATAGTCAATATTTTTAATATGTCAATTCACCCAAAATTGAAATTGATGTATGATTTATATTTAATACCAATCAAAATGTGCATATGGATGTGTGTATGTGTATGTATGGACATTGAAAAGCTCTTTCTGAAATGTACATGGAATGGAAAAGGAGGGAAATTATGAAGTATAAATCAGACAAATTATCAATAATTAAGTGTACCATAAAGCTCCTCTTATTAAGACAGGATGAGGTTCATACAAGAAGCGAAAAACAAATAAATATACATATATAGTCACCTGAATTGTATCAAAGATGACATTATATAATGGGGGAAGATGTGGTCTATTCTGTCAATGACATTGAATCATTTAGATAAAAATGATATGAAAATGAACCTTGAAAACTGAACTTCGACTTCATCTCACCATACATAATATTTACAAAGCTCACAAGTTTAAATGTGAAAGGTCAAACAACAAAATGTCTATAAGAAAACAAAGGAGAATATTTCCATGACCTTGGAATAGGAAAATATTTCTTATAGGAGACAAACGAACTATAGCCATAAAAACAAAAAATAAATCATTTGACTTTGTCAATGTACAGGACAGTTTTCTTCATTTTTTTAAAGTGTAAAATGTGACAATTTAATATATGTATAGTGAAAGACTTTCCACAATTGAGTTAATTAACTAGTTTTCTTCATTTTTAAAAGATCATTTTTAAGAGACTAAAGCCACTGACTAAGAAGATACATGTGATATATATATATGATACATATCTTTATATATGGATATATACTTATTTCCAAAATGAATTCATATTCAAAATAGAAAAAAACACTGCATATTAAAAGGAAAGGGGGCTGGCCGAGTGGCACGGTGGTTAAGCGCTGGCCTTGGAAGCCAGCGGCCCCAGTTCAGTCCCACATATGAGGGCCAGTGGCACTGCCCTCAAAAATAAATAAATAAATAAATGAATAAATAAATAAATAAATAAATAAATAAATGGAAAGGAACATGAAACTAAAATGTCAAATGGACAAAAACTTGATCAGGAACATCACTAAAAAGTATATCCAAATGAATAAATAATAAGCGTATTTGATCACTACACTTGAACTAGAACAGCTAAAATTAAGGAGACTATCAATACCAAGTGCTGATGATACTGTGGAACAACTGGAATCCTCATACAATACTTGTGGGAGTTAACTTTGTCCGGCTGATGTAAACTGCAAGTCTCTGTCAAAACAAACAGGGTGCATTTTATGACCCAGCAGATTCAACAGAATGTGGTATTTTGGTGGTGATATCGAATGCTTATTGCCCCAAATGACACATAAAAGTATGCGCACAGCAACTTCGTTCATAATAGCTGAAACAACATCAAGTTCCACCGACATTACAATGGATAAAAAATGCTAATTCATGCTGTGAAAGGCTATGACAAAAATTGGATGAATGGCTCCTCGCCTGGCAACAGAAAGGATGAATCTGACAGGAAAAAAAAAAAAGAGCGAAAGTAACCAAACCTCAAAATGTGAATACTGTAAGATTTCATGAAGATCAAAAACAGGCCAGATTAAACTCTGATAATAGTAGGTCAGAATAGTGGTTTCCTTTGTGGGTAAGAATATTGACTGGTATGCAAGAAACATTTCACGTATATGCCGATCTTAGTATTTTGATGACTATATACATCTGTAAAAACTCATCAAGCAGTACACTTAAGATCTGTGCACTGTACTATATGTTATATGATGTATTGCACTAAACAGTAAAAAGTAAGAAATAAAAATAGCAACACTTACAGCTCACTTCTCTGTGCCAGGCATTGTTCTAAGCACTGTATACTTATTAATTCATTCAATCTTCACGATTCTCTTTTACAATTATGCTCACCCCTGTCTTTTGCCTCTTTGAGGTACAGGGAGAAAACATAGCTTCCCAGTTTCTATAGTTAAGTGGTGAACCTGGGCCTCAAACCCAGACCAGATTCCATGAGTCTGGAATCATGATCACTATACTAGAGCCTACTTTATTTCTGTATTCATTGGGAGCTATAAAAGTGCTAATGTATACATAACTGTTAAGTTTCATGACCATAACTTATGGGTTGCAAATATAAAAAAGCTTTATATCTCCCAGTCTCCCATTAATTGTATTCAGTGGGGCCTTATTACTTCTCTAGTCACTCTTGAATAACAATAACAACAACAAAAAAATGTTCATTTACTTTAAGTTGCATAAAAGAGCCTCAATTCAGCAATTAAAATGCACAATCTCAGGCAGAAATCAGAACTCAAAATTTAAGTTGAGTGTTCTTTTTTCTACACAGTCAGGCCTATTGCAGGCTAGCTGTCTGTTGTGTGTATTGGGGGAAGGGGTAGGGAGAAAGGGACACAGCCAACCATTTCCTTCTTTCTTACCTTGTGTTCCCTGTTGGGTGAGATTGATTTCAAGGTCTATACAGAATGGAAGCAGGGGAGAAAGGCAGTTCATACTTGATTGATAATGCCAAGGCAATCGGGAAACTTTGCTCTCTGGCCTTGACAAAAGTTGACAACCAGCTTTTTCTGGGTCTATCTCCTGTGTAATGACGTGCTTCCTGGTGTGAGTGAGGGATGAAATATAGCCCAGAGGCCCGGTGGTAACTGTGGAGCCCAGGTGAGAATAAAAATGATGCCATATGGCAAATTTCTAAATGTTTAAAGTTATATAAGAACCAAATTATTAAATAAAATGCAGTCCATCATTGTGTCAAACTTAAAAAACTACCAAGCAACCAAAAATGTATAAAATTATCTTTTTGTATGATTGAGAAAATTATTAAAGAGGTTTTGATTTAATTATCTCATCCCCATCTAGGTAGGCTTTTGATGGTCTGGCAATCTTTGGATCAAAAATCAAATAAAGACACATATTTAATCAATTACTGTATTTTTTCATGAAATTATTATATTTACTCAATTGTAATGTAAATATTATGTGGTTTTATTAAAATTTTCACATATTTTACATTCTACTGAAGTAGTAACCTAAAGTACAGGGAGCAAACTTTTTTGTTAAAGGGCCAGACAGCATATTTTTTAGACTTTGAAGATTATAAAGTCTGCCACAACTATTCAGCTTCACTATTATAACACAAAGACGCCATCAACAATAAGTAAACCAAGGGTGAAGTTCCAATAAAACTTTACTTACCAAAAGAGGCAGAGGGCCATAGTTTGCCAATCCCTGACCTAACAGACTAAAAAATAGATATGTAATTGTGTTCAAAATTTATAAAATGTTTAGGCATTGTTATTAAGAATGTAATTTATAAATGTAAACATTTTTATATTTTTCATACTCATATGTTCTCTAGTAAGTTTTAATATTTAGTATCAATCTAGTAGCCAGTGTAAAAGGTCAGAATTACATTCCATGTTAGACCACAACACATACAAATTTAAGAATAATATGAATTGTTTCATATTGTAAAATTCTTTGGATATCATGTGATTTTTGTAAAAACCATACTAATTTACAGGTACTCTTGAACAATGCATCAGAACACAAAAAGATGCAGGAAAATGGAAATGATATTTCATTATGCAAGCTTCTATTGAATTTATGCTCTCTGAAGGGAATGATTTGACAGGTTAATTAATTTGTCTTTTCTACCCTAGCTCTTCTGCCGCTCAAGTCCTCCCTACACGCTGAAGCATTGTCTATCTCTGATACTGGTGGCAGTAAATGTCACAAACCTTGGTGAATGGCATTTGGATGCAGTTGCCTTTTGTTTGTTTTTTGTTTTTTTAATTTTATTTTTTTATCATTATTATTATTATTAGTTACAGATGTACAAAACAATGCAATAGTTATTTTTTTTACCCCTTACGAAGTGACTCACCCCTCCCCCCTCTTCTGCCCTCCCACACCCGATATCATACATATCTATTACAATTCCATTGACTCCATCCCTACACTATATTCCCCATCCCATGACTATATATGTGTTAAATTATAGTTGACATATAATATTGTTCAGCGGCTGATAACTACAATACTACTGCAGAGACAGAAGAGACAGTTTAGGGAATATAATCAATAAGGTTGTAAATATTTTTTTTTTAGGGAAACAGACAGATGCATGTCCTTTTAGGGAGTTGCCTTTTGTTTTGAGTGCATTGAGCAAGAGATGGAAAGAAACAGTGCCCTGGAATCTGAGCAGATGGATCTGGGTAGGGTTGTCCTGTGCCTGGGCTGAATGCTGGATCCTGAGTCATAGGCAAGGGAATTAGCTACTTAATGGTGAGCGGAGGAATTATCACTGGCTCCAAATACCAATCTCCTCCCTAAACCAGTGTTTCCTAAATCTCCAAACTACCTTTGCATAAAAAATTATCTACGGAGCTTAATGTATAGGGAGTCTTGCTTTATCGCTGACTGATGCTAACAGGTCTTGAAATCATGGTTGGGAGATGTGGACAAGAGTCTGCTACTTTACAAAAATGTAACTAGACAATTCTACTGTGAAGCCAAGCTTGGGAACCACTGATCTGGAACATTCAAGAGATAGAATCAGTAGGTTTTAAAACTATGATATTACAGTGACTTACACAAGATTATTTCTTTAAGGACAACTTTGTTACCGTGGCTATAGAACACTTGTTATTTAAGGGCTTCTCAGCCAAATTCCAGCATGCCACCCTTCCATGGCAGTACTGAAAGTGATTCTGAGAGTAGTTTATAAGATACACGGACGAGCTGCCAAGGCCTGAAAAACTTTTTTAAGGAGCTAAAATATGCTGTTGTGAGACCAGGTGACTTTAGCTGCTACTGGGAACGTTTGGGGATCTATTGGGTCTCCCCTTGGGGGAGACCACACGATGATGCTCTTGGCATAGTATGGCTACTTACAGCTCTGGGATCCACTTACCATGGAGCATCACCCTTGATGGCTCAACAACTAATGAGACACTGGTTTGATATATTACTCTGTGTTTGTCTGATCATTTTTGTTTTCTTTTTCAGGGGAGAGTGAGAATGCAGTCCCCCACTACCACAAATTATGCAGTTGAGTTTCCCACATTTGGGGAAATCGCAGGGGTCAGAACATTCGGAGTGCAATGGATAAGCCTTGCCCTGGGAAAACCACCTTTGTGATTACGATATCTCCCCTGCCAGGTAAGTATGTCTGATCATTTTTTAAATTTGGTTTTATAGATATCTTCTGAATTCTATGTCCTCACTTGTGTATACACTTCTGGGAAGTAGATACTTTGTGTAGTTATTGCTCCCCACTGCTGGTGGCTATCACTTGAAGTGGTCTGCCATATGGAATAACAGATTGTTGTATTGGGGACATCTCTGCTGTCCTATAGGGTACCATCACCATTGTCTGAACACAGGCAGAAATCAAGGGCACTTTTTATATGACAGTTCTTCCTCTCTTACATTTTCTACCCTAAGAAAAATTGTTAAGTTGGCATGAGGACTTCAGCTCCACCTTAGAAAATATGGGTTTATAACATCTTTCTGTTTCCTGTTAATACAGGTAAAGCTAATGATTATAAAGTTAAGCAATTTTGAAAAGTGTGCAGAGCTATTTTAAAATGTGGACTTGTAAGCCATGTGTTTCTTTGTTCACAGGCCTTAGGCTCTGATGGTGATGGGATGATGTTGGGGCAGAAGGGAAAAAGTTCCCATGAAGGCTTATGCTGTTGGACCCCCTCACTAGCTGAAGATATACATACTTAATACTCTGATGTTGAATTACATTAGATTGTTATTGAAAATTGTTTCAGAACATTCGCTTCTTTGTACTTATTTTATTCTATCATTAAATTCAGATTTAAAAGCCTCCCGAGGCTCCTTCTCTGGGCAACCCTCTCCCTCTTCACCTCGATCCACTCCACTTTCTCTTTCTCCTATGTTTTACCTGCCATCTGGAACCACTTCCCAGGCTCTCTGGACTTAATTGACTCTTTTCAAAGCGCATCGCTAGCCTCCATTTCTCCTGTCCGCCTTATGACTCCTAACCTCACAGAAACAATCAGCCTCTTCTCTGGGATCCCAGCCATTTCTCTCTGTGAAAGTTCTTGTCCTATCCAGCCTTTCCTGCTCTTCTCCTCTCAAGTGGCTCTTGGTAACCTCTATGCTGTTGCTTGTTCCTTTTTGAAAGCTATTTAAAGAAGCAACTGCAAATGTTGTTGCATTGTCCCAGAAACACGTATACATGTGTGCAAAGCCACACAGAAGCTCTAATTGTGTTGCATCTTATACAATCAGTATGAGTCACTGAAGTAAAACCCATTAAGGAAAAATTGCTCTCTAAGGATTTAGAATATTGTGCTTGGGTGGCTTCCTCTTGGTCAGGAAGCAGAGCCTCACTTCCTGGATTCATTTGTATTGAAAAGCTCCGAGAGTGCATTTCAGTAGAGGTGTGGTTGTAATAGGTACAAAGCCTTACTCCAAATCAGCACTCACCCCCAACAAAAAAAATGAAGACCTGTTCTTTGGAACTTCAATTTAAAATACTAAATCAAGTTATTAAAATATAAAAATAAATAGTGTTTGTAAGTTAAAATAATTCTTCAAATCTATCATGTATAAAAATGTCAGCTGAACAAAATAATTCAATATTAGCATTAAAAGAATACAATCTCTTTATGAATCTCTAATATGAGAGAAAATATGTTGGTCAGTGTAGCAATTCAAATGCTGCTATTCTACCCTAATTTAATATCCTTGAACATTCTGTTTTGAACATTCAAATGTCAATATAGTTGGAAAATCTATTATGAGGTTTTTACCTGTTTTCAACAATCCAGGAAAAATACTTTAGTTTTCATTGTAAGTTCTGATATTAGTGTGCAAGAGGCTGAAATAAGAATTGCTGACGTTGACTGAAATTTCATATGCTTCTTGAAACGTCATGGAATCCACTTTTACAAGGTCAATTTTGACAAGAACAATTTTCATATTTTTGGAAGCCACCATAGATAATTAGTGTACTCTAACCCAGACTAGCATGCCCTTTGCCTCCTCACAGAAACTCAAATTACTTGTAAATAACACTACAAACAGAGCCATAGTTGAATACCATTAAATCTGTAATAGATTTTGCCTTTAGTTTTCCAGTAAAATAAAATAAAAGTTCATATGTTAGGTTATTTGTATTGACTTTCTGATGAACAAAACAAAGTCATTGAGAAATATGGGCACTTTCTTGTAAGGTTAGATTAGATTCATTTAATAAATACTTACTGTGGACCCGCCGAGTGACGCAGTGGTTAAGCGCTGGCTTAGGAAGCCAGCGGCCCTGGTTCGGGTCCCACATATGAGGGTCAGTGACACTGCCCTCAAAAAAAAAAAAAAAAAATTCTTACTGTGAAGTATAAATGTGAGTGACTAGAGATTTCTAAAGCACCCTCCCAGCCTCAAAGGTGCTATAGTCTAGCCACAAAGGTAAAACTTCATGCGCCATTATAAATAAATCCAAGCAGTATGTAAAATTAATATACCAAGCATGACAACTTTCAGAAAACCAACATACTAGTTCAAATTTCTCAGATGTCTCTATCTATTAATCATTTATTACTAGGTGAAATACATATTCTGAGAAGTGACAGAGTAGTGCTACTTGGATGTATCAGGCTTGTTTTATCTCTATAAAAATCTAAGACAACACATTTTGCCCTTCATCATTCTGGGTTACATAGAAAGAAAAATACAAGTTTATTCATTTGGGTAGCTCTTCATGCACAGATGGGCTATACTCTCACCTGCTGATACCATCTCTATGATCGAAAATTCTCCAATTTTTTTTTTTTTTTTTTTAGTGCTGGTAAGCATATTATAGGATAACCCAGAGCGCTATCATCCACTCTCATCTCTGCAAAGCAGATGCTTCTCAGCCTTGTGTAATCTCAACCTGCAGTACACTGGATGCACCTGACTGAAAAACATGCAGTCAAGAGGTCCTAACGTCTGTCACTTGTGCTCTCTAAAAGTGCAGCACCATTTTTCTTTGTCTGCTTTAGACAGTCACATTAAAAGGAAACAGTGTATGAATGCCAACTAAAAGAAAAGCAAACTAAAATCAGTAGACATGCCTTTTCAGCTTCAGAGAAGTCAGCATTTAAGTAAGACATTTAATGTCTTGGTTTTCATTCAAAATTTACGACAGACTCTTACACAGATTAATGATTGCACTGACAAGACTCTCTGGGACACTAAACCATTATTTATAATTACTGTTCAAGTGTGTTTTTCCAATTGAAGGCCTACTTATACCTGCCAAAAAACTATTTTCGAAGACTTTTACTTAATTAATTACACTTATGTTTGTGTGTTAAAGAAATTCTATAGCATATTTAAATGAAGAATAAAAATAGGATTGAAAATAGATGATAGAAAACAAGCATCAATGATTTTTCAAAATTTGAATCAACTAAAATGTTAAATTTAATCAGGACAAATATTGTTTTCTAGATCATGCTTGCAACCTTTTTACAATTGTGAAAGAAAGCTATCTTTCTAGTTATAAAATTGCTACCTTAAATTATTTCTTTTGACTCAATTTCCATGTAAATATCATATCAAAAGATGTAAACTGAAAGGACAAACTGAAAAAAAGGAAAACAAGTTTGAGATCCAAAAATTTGAGATGCATTTTAATTGGGTTATCTTCGGTTTATAAAATAAACTTTTTTCCTATTTGATACAACTTTTGGTAAATTTATAATATAGTGGGCTTGAATGGAATGGGTGTATGATTTGTAATTAGCTTATTTTCTGTTGTCAGGAAAAAATGTCTATTGGATGGAACTCAAGTCTTTGGGATAAAATTTTAATTTGTAAACTGATGTGTAAATTAAAATAAGAAATGTACATCAGTCCATGTGTTAAACAGATGAACTGTTAACCAAAGCAAATATGATTTATGCAAATGAGAAAGAAATTATACATACTATATTGTCACCCCAATAAATTTAATAAGAAGAAAAATATACATACAATCACTGACTTTTGACTTTATGACAGAAATGATCTCCAAGGAATTGGAGAAATCTACTTTCCAGTCTTATTTAAATTATTTAGATTATAGTAGTTAATTTATATAAGATATACAGACATAAATTATTTAGATTATAGCAGTTAATTTATATAAGATATACAGACATAACACTAAGTTCAAAGTCCAGAGTGCTAACCATTACACGATGGGGCCCATAACACTTACTTCAAATGTAGTTCTGTGAACTCATGCTTTCCATAGGACATTTCAATATGAGATAATTTGTATAATTTCAAAAGAGGATTTGCCTTCTACCTAGTAAACTGTCTTAAAAAGAATAATGTAATTTGACTTATGTTTTCATTGTGGTAAATTTTATTGTGTAATATATTATATACATAAAAAATTAATAATTTTATGAATGTTCTTTTCTGTATATAATAAAGACTATAAAGTTATACATATAGCAAGAGAAATTCAAGTAAAAAGTTAAAGAAACAACTGCTAAATCATTATAGAATAATAAATAATATAACAAATCAATTTTGTTCCTTATTATACAAGACATGTAGTGCATTTAAAAAATTTTTGGCTTAGAGCTGAAAAAATAGCCATAAGTATATTTGAACATTTGTCATATATATAAAATAGTTGTATGTATATCTGTGTTTGTGTATGTATGGGGGCATGAGTAGTTATCAGGGATATGAAAATTCCATATTCTTCATGCAATTAAAAATATTCTGGGGCCAGCCAAATGGCTCAGTTGTTTAAGAGCGCACTCAAGAGTGCAAGCTCTGAGCAACAGGGCCACCAGTTCGATTCCTGGCCTGAGCTGAGCTGCTGCTGAGCTGCCAACAGGTGGCAGGATGGCTCAGGTAAAAAAATAATAATAAAATTAAAAAATTAAAAAAAAAATTACAGAAACAAATTCTGAAAGTTGCACACAAATATAAACACAGACTGTTTTTCCATATGCCACAGCAGAAAGTCAGAACGGAGCCTTCACTATGCTTTCATTTATGCCATCCCAGGGGTCACCCTAGATTAACAATAAATCAGCTAAAATCTGTTGCCACAACATGGAATTTAAAGAGTTAAACTGAAATGACTTATTTAGATAAAATAAGGCCAATTATACTGACTTTAGTTTCAAGATATGTGGCGAATCCCATCAGTGGCCAGCATAGAAACTGAAATTATTGTCAAAACACCAAGAAGTCTATGACTCAGTGGGTGATGTGATAGCCATTCACAATAGAAAAATAACCTTTATATGAACAAATGGCTAATGTTCAACAAGAGTCAAGGGGAAACATCATCAGCTTTGGGAAGCCCACTGGCAAGGGCAGACTGCATTGACGTATCACACTTCTCAGGCTCTTCTGGGAATCATGCTACCTAAGCTTGCTTGACAAGGGTAAGGAAAGAATCTGGGTATTGGGTTTTTATTCAGCAAGTCATTCAAGCATGCCAAGGAAATAAAATAATCCAGAGAAATGTTGACAAGAGCTTGAGCACATTCACTGTCAATGGGAATGGAAAGACATTATGAAAGGACCATGAATATAATTTGGCAGTGGTTTAAAGGTAGGAGTGTAAGAGTACATGGAGAAATTTGTGTGCCTCTAGCCTCAAGTAGGTAGAGGCTAACCATCTGACAATGCATGGGACAGCCCCCCACAACAACTTATCCAGGTCAAATGGCAATAGTGCAAAGCTTGCATATCCTTGGTAGTTCATACGTCCGCAACAGAAGCTAGTTTAGGAGCAAAACTAAAAAAAATAAAAGGGTTGAATAGTGTGGTGGATAGACATGTGAAAACAGGGAATTATTAATGCTATAAATAATTGATGAGCACTTTCTGTTGGTCACACATTGTTCTAGTTCCTGAGGATAAATTGTTGAACAAGACAGAAGAGATTCCAGTTCTTAGGTAAGTTACTTTCTATTCGAGGAGACAGAAAATACCTAAGAAAACAAATAAATAAATCATCTCAGATCATTATAAAACATATGAATGAAATGCAAATAAGTTGCTGTGATAGAGAATGACAACATAGGAGGGATTAATTTACTCTAGAATGGGGATTAAGGAAGGTCCTTGATCTGATGATGATGCTTTGGGTGAGGCCTACATATTAGAAAGTCTCAGCCAAGGCCAGAATCAATTAAGATGACAAGTTCGCTTTGGCTACACAGTTTGGAATTTACTATGTAAGTCAGGGCTGCAGATATAATTTTTAACTATTTGCAGAATTAGAACTGGCAAACAAACAAATAAAAACATCCATGACTGTTTGTTTTGATTTGTGTGTAGAATACCTCGCAAAGAGGTTAAAATCCAAAGCAATTCCCTCAACATGTAAAGTAATTCTATATGTAGTCAAATAATTTGATGAATAATCTTCAACCCTTGTCCAGAGAACATAATTTTGTTGTGGAGGAATTCAGCATTGGAAATGTCAGAGTTATAGAAAGATGCTTGATTGGCATTTGCTATCAAAAGAGAGTTTCCTTTGTGAAAGTCAATCACTATCAGCATTTAATTAACTACTTTAATCTCTATATATGTTTTGCAAAAATATAAATGTAATTTTAAAATCTATAGACATAAAAAACTGTCCATAGAATTCAGAATCTACTGTAGACTTTAATTTTCAATATTTTTAGATGTTTGTTTCATAATAATGCATTGCTTAGGAGTCATTGCTGACTGGCTGAGCTAAATTTTTCTGAAAGTTCATAGGTTTATCAAGGATTGTTCTTTTACTATTGTTTTCAGAACTATTTTGACTTAATAATAATCAAGTAATAATAATTGATTTTCAGTAAGTTATTTACAATGTTTTTCAAAAGGGATTTTGCTCTTCTATTTAGTTCAGACCTTTTTTCCTACTTAAATTATTTTCAACAAAATAGTTTTCCTAATTAAAAAAATATAATGGATCAGTAAATTAAATTACTTTTATTTGAGAGAAACAAATCTGTATTATAAGCCCATATAAAGGTGTATGATTTTACAGATATTATATGACAAAGTCCTAATAATCATCATTCTTCATTTTATCTATGGAGAGGTGTTGAATGGCTTCTTGTACTATTTCATCATTGTCTGGACAGTGCAATGCACTACTGAATTGCACTGCTGTACAAATCACCTGGTGATTTGTTTTTTCTAATGTCAAAATTATAGATAAATATAAAATAAGATGAATATTCAACCCCTGGATCATTAGGAATAGTGTAACAATTGCTAAAATAATTTTAAAGTGGTAACGAACAATGTAAATGGTAAAGGTTAATGCTATCTATTGATTTAGGATGACTCGTTTCCATAATGTGGGGAAGTTAAGGTCACACCAAAGGAGCTACATAACTTAGTGGCAATAAGACTTCTCAATGTTACAGTCTCTAAGTAAGCTAGATTCATTAGCCAATAATATCACCAGATAAAAATTTATGAAAACAGCTAAAGGTGTCAAATCAATACAATGTTCAAGTGATCCAAGATAGGGTCTACTGGGGAAAGAATTAACATTAACAAAGCTTGTTCTCAACAAAGCCCATATCTGTACCTTTTGCAAATTTTCTAATGAATGTCAAAACCAGTTTCAGTGTAGATTTCACATCAACTTGATTTTCTCTGGAGTTAATATTTGTCATTAGTGTAATAGAGACTGTATTTTTTCCTCATGTTACATATAACATGAGGAAATTATGCAGACCTTATACACTAAATGTATTAAAAATTTTGATAACATTGGTCCAATGAATAAATGAGTTTTGAATCTGTTAAAATAATTACATGTATATCACATTAACATCATGTTGGTATTTCAAAATAATAGCACTCAAATTACCTAGGCAAGTTATCCAGTGAGTGCATAACATTTCCTAATAGGCTTTTGGAAAAGCTTAAACTGTTGTAAATTAAATTCAATACTTATAAATACATTTTAAATGATTTATTTTGAATAAGTTTATGCTTTCACTACATGTTTTCATTTATTTTTAAAAATAATTCTTACTTTTTTGCAATAGTTAGCTTTATTTTCACTCTGTCATGTATATAACCATAGATATTTACACATTTTGTGAGTGGTTTTTTTTTTGGTGTCTTTGTTTAAGTTGTATTAAAGAAGATAAATTGAGGCCCTGCATTGTATCCTTAAATACATACTAAAAAAATTAGAAGACTGCTTTTCATCCCATCAAAGAAGCCTCTGGCCCTAGAAATATTTCTATTTCTAAAATCAATTGCCATTTCTTTTTAATGAATTAACAATTGTCTGAAGAAAATCTTCTGCACACATAGTCAATACTCAATAGATATCTTGAATGAGACTTCATGAAATGTTCTCCAAGTCAATGATAAATCACAATAGATTATTATTTGACAATAAAAGGAATAAAGTACTCATATGTGTTTCAGTGTGGATAGACATCAAAAGCATTAAGATAAGTGAAAGAAGCCAGCCACAAAAGACCACATAGTGCATGATTCCATTTATATAAAGTTGAAGAAATGGGCAAATCCACAAAGACAGGAAGTATATTAGCAGTTGTCAGAGTCTGAAGGAAAGTGGGTAGGGAGTGGCTGCTAATGAAAATACACACATTTTAGACCATTCTTTAAAAGTGCAAGATTAGTTAAGTTACTATACAGAAAAAGAGAATTAGATCTATTTTTTAAAATAAATCATATTTTGGAGATCTATAAGCTAAAACCCAGAATTCTTAAATGCCAATAATAGTTAAGAATGCTTAAAAATAATACATCATATTTCCTCTTTATTACAATACCAAAAAATGTCTATTAAAATTCTTTAAGAATAAGATAAATAAGATTCTTTTAAAATATTTATTTTGAAGGCATAATGAAAGTTAACCTGCTCTGAGAATATTTGAGAGGAGATAACAAGAAAATGGAAATGAATTCTACATTGAATTTATGATATCAGCAGTATTTGTTGGCAGAAATAATGCTAAATGAGGATGTTCAAGTTATTGTAACAAGTGGAATTTTTTTCAGTTGGCTAGTTGTTAGAATGATTCTTTATCTGTTATAAGAATAAGAATTTAAAAAATCTATAAACATTTATTATAAAACTCTACCGTTTAAGTTTTTTCAAATAACCCCTGCCTGAGCAACATTTATAGCACTTCTTTATTCGCAACTGAAAGGATATCTTTATTGCCTGTGTGTGAAGTGAGAAAATGTCACAAATCATCTCTTTTTAGAATGTTTCCAGATATTCAAGAGCCAAAATGTTAATTTGTAGGTAACACACTCTCTGACTTTCAGCAACTTTTTGTAAGACTGGCTTATGACGACTGCATTTGATGTCACTGTAAACCAATGTGTATGATGGTATAGATCTCTTTGTCACTAAAAACTTAACAGAGGTACTGCCTTAATATTTTTTCAGAATGTAATAAACATTTGTGACTCTCAGTAAGTACTGGAATAAATACAGAAATATGCACCAGTGACTTAGACAAGTCTTGAAATATAATATAATGTACCTAATAAAATCAGCCCGAAGCTAAGAGAAATGTAATATACTTCACTTCTTTTTCGTCTGTTTTAGCATTGCTTTATGGGAATCAGCTACTAATTCAACAAAAAACAACCAAACAAACATATACTGACAACTGACCACAGAACAAGACCTAAGTACAATAGTATACTAAGAGGCAGGAATCCAAATATAGCAGATAACTCTTGTCCTTAAAAAATTCGAAGTCCAATTGTAATTTCTGATGATCTCAGTAGTTACATTCTATCTATGTCAGGGTGTTGGCTTTGTAGTAAATCTTATTTAGACTTTTCAATAAACTAAGCCACTTGACAGGCCGCCTGATGAAAGCTGGAGCTTTGCATCTCCCAGACGAAGGTGATTGATTGAGGGTATATTTCAGAACGCTGTTTGTTCATCCAACTACCTGAAAACCTTAGCTTATGTTATCATCTCTGGGAACATATTCCCAAGACAATTCAATGTTAACACTTTTTATTTGTTAGTTTATTTTGGAAAGACTACATTTAATTTGCATGTTGGGAAAACATAACCTCTACACAGAATTTTAAATATAATATTTTATTAAAGACGCTTTATCTCTAACATGCTAAAGGTAACTTAAGGACCTCTTAAAGTTTTTCTGAGTGTTTTTTTCTTTCAAATTTATATTTACTTCTCATGCCACGATAAAGATACTGCTCAGCTAGTTTAAACATAATTCATGATGTTAGAAGTGCAGAGTGTTTTCCTATAATGAAGAATTTTATTAAAGAATTATCTATCATGTACTTTGATTTCAAAGAAGTAGTAAGGGCCAAGCATTAAAGAATAATTAGTGCAGGGGGAAACTTTATAAAAATATAGAAATGATAAAAGGATATTCCTTTGGAGACAACATTCTGGATGGCCTTTTATCCTCAATATAACAGAATAACAGAAAATTACACAGACATTCATATTTAGCTTTTCACTATGGGTCTTTTGATCTTTGAAGTGCATATTAAATTTTCTAATTTAAAACATTCTATATAAGTTCTTACAGAAAATGGCAACAACTACATTTGATTGATATTACTTATGAAAACTGATTATAATTCAAAAGATCATATTCCATTGAAAGCAAGAGTGTCCACTTAAAAATATGCATTTAATTGAATTTTTAATTTATTCAATTTGAAGCTATGAATTTAGTGCCCCTGGAAGAAAGAGATTTAGACTGAATGGAGAAAGGAGGTTCCCATCCTGCTTTGCTGGTGCATTTAGGAGTTCACCTGAAGGGGCCACCCTCTAGTACACTGAACAATGCTTTACACATGGTTATTAAACCCCATGGACAACAAAATAATAGGCCAGTGGATTTCACTTAGTACTTTCTTTAGCTCATTAAGTCTTGCGGCTTTTGTATGGAAAGTCAAACATGCTGTACTTTTCTTACAATAGGGCAGTAGGTATACTGAATTTGATAAAAGAACTACCACCTATACAAAGTTGTAATTTTCACTTAAAAAACATTTTTCATAAAGAAAAGAGCCAAAAATATTGTCTAAATGCTGAAAAGTCACCATGGAAAAGCCCAGACATAAAAATACACACACACACACACACACACACACACACACACACACACACTCGTTTAGAGCTAACAGATCTATAGATACAAACTTTTATGGTTTACCTATGCAAAACATTAAACTAAAACTCATCAATCTTCATAAGACTATTTTTAGATTCTATGTTATAAAATTATCTTCCATTTTGCAAATCTAAAATGAATTACATAAACTTTCATTACTTCTTTTAATAATCAACTTTTGTGAGCTAACACTTGGCAAGGAGTGATGTAGGAAATATCTTTGCTTTTGATAAGAAATAGATATCACAGAGAAATTAGTCAAAGTAACTTTTTACTATTTCAATATGATGACATTTAAAATACTGAGCCAGTTATTCTGGTGTCGCTATGAAAAAAGAAGGTCCATATAGGAAAGTTTATGAGACACATACTAACACTGAATTCACCCATCACAAAATCAAATAGTTTCTAATGAAAGCACTCTATATACGCCAGGTAAAATATCCAGCTGCCAGGGAGATAAAGTGTCACAAACTATCAATGAAGAGCAAACAATCAATGAATTGTTAGTGGGAAAACAAACTTTCCTCTTTACCTTCAACTATGCAAACAGTAGGCATTTCAAAACCTACAAAGGTGCAATCGTACTGATAATGACAAAACAACAGTGTTGATTATTCAGTATGCCCATGTAGAAAGCTTCAAAGTTTGCCGATTACATATAATCGCTTCCATTCATAATGAAATGTTGACTTCCTTTGATTTCTGTTTAATCCTTATCTTTGAAAGTGTATATTTTTCAAATAGCATAATCACACACACTTCAAACACTTATTAAATTCTTCTCCTTACAATTGGATGAAAAAACTACACTATCAACAGCTATTTCAAAGTTAGAACAACAAACTTTGGTGATTGATAAAGATTAGTCATTGCGAGAATGTGTTAGGCACCACAGATTAAATTCAGTTCATCAGTTCAGTATGTAATGGTCAAATACCGGGAAAAAAAGAAGTCAGGAACAGGGTGTATCGATGTTTTTATACATGATATTTAACCAGCTACGTGTTTTGTTTTTTTTAATGTGTGTTGTTTTTTTTAATTCAGAGAGTCAACACAATCCAACAAGCAGTTCAGAAAACTAAATGTGAAGGAAGCTGAGAAGTCAGAATTATACAATTTTAGAGATAGAAGGAAGTTCTTTTTTTAATAGACCTCTCATATTGAAGATGAAGTGACTGAGGTCTTGAAGTGACGTATTGAGGGTTAGGAATACATCTTTGATTATTCTCTTTTTTCCTTCTTCCACATCTATTTAGAGCTTAATTATTATCCCAAACTGCATCATTGCTATTTATGAACAGAGCAACAAATTGTGAGACTCTCAGGCCACTTTCACTTAATTCACTGCTGTTTCTTTCTATATTTTATTAGCATCCTAGAAATACTTGTAAACATAGAATAGTATGGTATGCTCTCAGCCATATCATATGTTATGGTAGTGGTTGAATTTGGTCCAATCAGTCAACTATAGGTAAGTTACATTTTTTAATTATTCTTTTTAAAATATATTATTATGCTTCTTTCTTATTTGTATGTCTTTTCTATATTTCCCTACATCAGGGCCAAAGAAAATATGAATAGGTTTATAAACTAATAATATCTTTGCACTTTACTGTTATGGACCAATGTTTTTATTATGTGTCTTTTAATGAAGGAAGTTTGACTGTCTCGATTTGCATATAATTTTTAGGGAACGGGATAGGAAGGAATAGGAGAAATTATTTTTAGATATAATTGAAAGTTTTTATAGAGAGAGGCACTTTCACTTTTGTTAAAAAGGGGAGATTTCAGTAACATGTTTTGGCTTTTTTTTTACAAGGTTGGCTTTTTTTTACAAAGGGTAAAGCAATATTTTTTTATTAAATTCATGATGGGATAGAATTGCCAGCATCTGGCAATTCAAACCCTACAATTCTGAAAGAATTTGTCGTTGTTATTATCAATAATTTTTGAGAATGGTAATGTTTTGGAACTATAGCAGAAGAACTGAGAGTATATTCTCTTTATCTATCATCTATCTATCTATCTATCTATCTATCTATCTATCATCTATCTATCCACTATATATACCATAAATTGCTAGTTATATAATGCTAATCTCTGAAAGAATTAGTAAATTGGATCCCTAACAGAAAAATTCATTAACATCGAGTCCAGCCAAATCTCATTCTCTTTTTATTTATAGTAATTTTATTAGTCCCCCATGAATATCTAAGGAATGGTCTATGTTTGTGTTTTCATATCAGCAAGGCAAATGGTCAAGCACAGGCATACTTTGGATGTATAGCAAGTATGGTTCCAGACTACCACAACTAATAATGAGAAAATTGGCATGAGGGGTAATTGCAAAAGATACGTAAGGCTTTAGTTAATCATAATTTCAACATACATGAACTGTGTAAATATCTACTAAAAATAAACAAACAAAAAAAACCCACAATGAAAAGTAGACTTCAAACCTGGCTTATAAGTCATTTATGTAAAGGATGACTGTTTAGATACAACTTCAATGTAAGTTAATAGTGTAAAACATCTACTAAAGTCAAAAAAGTGAAATTAATGTAGATTTAGGATTTAGGTTTTATATACAAAAGTTTCAGAAGAAAAAAGATGATTCCTTTTTGTTTGTGTACATTATGGGAATCATATTTTTAAAGATAGGCATTACTTGACTATCGTATACCACAAACCAAAGGGTATCAAAAAACATCAAGAAGAAGAGAAGCTCTCTTTAAAGTACATCATATGAGTAGTTTAGGGATCTACATTAAAATTCTATTACCTCTTATGGAAAAAAAATGTGGACAATAATAAGAAAGAACTTTAAGATAATTAGTTCAGCCTCAAAGTCAAACAAGTGATATGGAAGATGATGAGATTTTCATCTCTGGAAGTCTTTAAGCAGAGAATACATAATTATAGGTTATGAATATTATAGTATGAGTTACTGAACTGGGGGTTGATTAAATAATCTCAAGTTCCTTTCTATCCTAATCACTTGTTTAACCCATGGCCATCTTATCAATTTTAACATGCCAAGCAATTATCTTACATTGTTTCTTCATATATCCATTCCTTCTTTGAGGTCATTTTTCACTAGGGAATTGTGCAGTTGTACAGTGACAAGAGAGTTGTCTAAGGCCAGCTATGTATTTTTAAGAACTCCCTATATAGGATGCTATCATATTTGGTATTAGGCCAGTTATAATATTCTCATTCTTCTTTGCCATTGATCAGTCTTGGAATGGGTGTGTGACCAGTTCCTACCAAGAAGATATAGAGAACATTCTGGGAGTCATTTTTGTTTTCCCTCATAAAGAGATAGTCCTGTCAGAAGAGTATCGTTTTCTTTCTTATCACACGGAAAACTGATGTATGACTATAGTGTTTGTAATTGTGGCTGCCATCTTGGAAACAGAGGGAATGGCCAGTTGCAGAAATGCTGGTCTAGAGCCATGTAATTACTGAGTTACCAAATCATTCTTTGGACCAACCACTTCGATACTCTTGTTAAGTAAACCCTATGTTCTTCTGTTTTAATTCACTTTTAGAAGATACTCTATTTTAAGTGGCAAAACATTTCTTATTAATACATTTATGAACATTATATAACTACAAGATATGGTAAGTTTCATCAATAAAAAAATAAGTGGGGAAATAAGAGATGACCCATAACTGGAGGGACTTATATACTGAAACATCACAAAATTCTTCCCTGAAAAAGTACATTAAAGGTTATGCTAAAATAGGAACTATCTATGTGGTAAGTATGTTGTGAACCTTTGTGTGGGGAAGAGATGGGAGAGTTCACATGGCAAATCTCTGAAATAGTAAGAAACATGGTTATTAGTAGGGAGTTTGAGAAGACCTGTGCCTGCAGCACAAAGGGGAAGAAGAGGGGAAAGAGTATGTTTAAGGATTAGATGATGAGTTTTGCTATTAATATTAAGAGTTTATATTTTATCCACATGCACTTGTAGCTTTTAAAAACCTGGTGGGGTGAGGCTGGGGTTTAAACAATCAAACATGTGTTTTCAATGTGTCACTCTGTGTTGAGAAAGTTTTGTGTAGAGGGATTTGGAGTGGCTCTGAGGACATCCATTATAAGACTACTGCAGTTTTCCAGGGAAGAGATAATAGTAACTTGAAAGAGCATGGTGTTAATCTCAAGATCCTTCCTGTTGAAAGACAGTTTGGGGATATAATTAATAATGTTGTAAATATTTTGTGGGGTGTCAGATGGTCACATGTCTTGTTGGGGAGACCATTTCATGGATGGAGTAGAGGCTGGATCAATGCACTATATACCTGAAGTGGAGGTTGTATACCAACTGTAATTGAATATATATAGATAGTCATGGTATGTGGATTATACTGTGGAAGGGAGTCAGAGGAAGACTAATAGATATATATGATATGGGGGGGAGGAGTGGGGTGATGAATTGAGGGTTGTCACTTTGAAGGGTAAAAAGTATAACTATTGCACTGTGTTGTACACCTGAAACTAATTAAAAATAATTTTTTTAAAAAATGGTAAAAAAAAAAAAATCCTCCTGTCAAAATGACACTATTTCATCTTTTCTTTTTCTTTTTTTAAAAATAAAGTTTATTAGAGTGACAGTTGTTAGCAAAGTTACGTAGACTTCAGGTGTACAATTCTGCAACACATCATCTATAGATCACATTGTGTGTTCACTACCCAGACTCAGTCCTCTTTCCATCACCATATATTTGACCCCCTTCACCCTCATCTACCACTCCCTCTCCCCTTACCCTCTGATAACCACTAAACTATTCACTGATAGTTTTGTTTCTTCATTTTCTTGTTCTTTTGTTGCTTTCAGTTTTATATACCACATATCGGTGAAATCATATGGTTCTCTATTTTTTCTCTCTGACTTATTTTACTTAGCCATATAATCTCAAGATCTATCCATGTTGTTGCAAATGGTACAATTTCATCTTTTCTAAAAACCACAATGAGATGTCATCTCACACCAGTTGGAATGGCTATCATCAACAAGACAAATAATAGCAAGTGTTGGGGAGGCTGTGGAGTAAAAGGAAACCTCATATGCTGTTAGTGGAAATGCAGATTGGTGCAGCCATGATGGAAGGCAGTATGGAGATTCCTCAAAGACTTAAAAATAGAATTACTATATGACCCAGAAATCCCTCTCTTGGGTATCTACCCAAAAAAATCTGAAAACATTTATCCATAAAGATATATGTACTCCAATGCTCATTGCAGCTTTATTTGTGGTGGCCAAGACATGGAAACAACCAAAGCATCCTTCAATAAAGAAGTGGATAAAGAAGTTGTGGTATATATACACAATGGAATACTATTCTGCTATAAGAAAAGGTGACGTTACAAAGCACTATTTCATCTTTTTTTATGGCAGAATAGTATTCCATTGTATATATATATACCACAACTTCTTTATCCAATCATCTACTGAAAGGACACTTTGAGATTATTATGCTAAGCAAAATAAATCAGACAGAAAAAAATCTCGAACCGTATGATTTCACTGATATGTGGTATATAAAACTGAAAACAACAAAGGAAGAAGACAAACAAATGAAGAAACAAAAACTCATAGACACAGACAAGTTTAGTGGTTACCAGAGAGTGAGGGGGAGGGGGATGGTAGGAGAGGGTAAAGGAGGTCAAATACATGGTGATGTAAGGAGAACTGACTCTAGGTGTTGAATACACAATGTGATATACAGATGATGTATTACAGAACTGTACAACTGAAACCTATGTAACTTTACTAACAATTGTCACCCCAAAAAACTTTAATAAAAAAAAAGAAGAAAGAGCATAGTGGTAGCAGTAAGGAAATATGTATATAAATTTGAAATATTTTAGCAATTAAGAAAAGCTTTGTGATGGATGCGATGTGGGGCCTGAAAAAAAGAGGAGAGTGTCCAGTAGGACTCTGAGAACTTCTGACATAAGTTATTATGGTGATAATGGTTTTAATTACTACGATTGGGAAAAATGAAGCAGGTATTGATTTAAGGAAGAAAAACAAGCATGAGTTTGAAGTTTTCTGGGATAAATCTATGCAGGGATGCTGAGTAGGCTTTGGATATTAGATTCTGGGATTCAGAAGAGTGGTATAGAATTGTGAAAAAAAATGTATGAGTGATCATAAATTTGATATTGATTGTTGGGCACTAACAACATTGATTGTCAACAGCAGAATTCACAAAATATAACATAATGAGTATGCATAAATGCTATTATTAACCAGGAGACATATTTGCATGGGAATTAATTTTCCAAAGGAATTAGTTCATTAATAAATAATTTGCTTCTGTTCATCAAAAAGGCAGGGGTTTGGGTAATGAATGTTAGGATAATGCAGAACCCCTATGTTTAAAGCCCTTGAAATAACCTGTTAAATAAGTGCAATGCCTTGGAGTTAAGTGAGAGTAAGAGTCTTGCCTCACTCTTTGAGGGTATCGTGTTTCCTCATGTACCATCCGCAAGGACCATGAACCTCCTTAACAATCACCTTGACTCTGCCATCTTCCATGTAACTTGCTTGTTGATTGTTCCTGCTTAGTACGGTTTCCCATGTTTATTGTTTGCTTATTGTATTCAGCATGATCAAACACTTCACTATTATAAACCCTGTGTTTATGCAATCATTCAATGGATTTATTCTGAATATTATGGCTGGCTTCATCTGCTCAGAATATTTTAGTTGCTCTGTACTTTGGTAACATAAAGTCAGTTTCTTAGCTTGCCATTTGAGTTATTTCACAAAAATTATAATGTTTCTTTCTATGTAGACACTAGCAGTGCTTAATACTGCTTGTTTTAAATTTATCTATGGCAATTTATGGTTTATTGTATTATCTAGTTCAATAGTATTTAATGGATCACTGCTACATGCAAAGGACTACACAAGGTTTTACTGGAAGGGATGTGTAGTCTTTACCAATAGTGACTTATAATGAAGCACACAATATTATTAATTATCTTTCCATGTAGATGTTTTCTAAGAAAAGTCATTTAGTTAGGGATTTATCTAACACTTGTTAGAATCCTCTAAAGCCCTTAGCATCAAAACACAGTGTGTTTCCTTTGTAGATGTTGATCCCTGAAGCTCAGATATAATGAGTGTGAAAATAACTAAGTAAAGAAGACTGAATATGTACTTATGAAACGTATCCAGTCTAGGTAGAGATTGTTAGAAGAAGCACATTCTACTTTATGTGCCTGACCATTTGTAAAATTAGTTATCTGGGCACTATGAACAAAATCAAAGATGAGCAAGGAATCATTTTTTTTTCAAACTATGCTCTTACTACTGTAGCTTTGAAAATATTGTTTATGTAATAGTAAAAAATAAGACTCAACCTGATGTCTTAACAATATGGGTTAGAAAATACAGTATGTATCAATACAAGCAGATACTTGGCAGTTATTAGGCTGATGTGGGTTTGGATTTGATATAATGGTAAATGTTTATGGAGAAAGATAGGTAAAACCTGGATAGATTATAATGTCAATTTTAAAGTTATAAATTAATAT
Source organism: Aselliscus stoliczkanus (assembly GCA_033961575.1). Lineage (NCBI taxonomy): Eukaryota > Metazoa > Chordata > Mammalia > Chiroptera > Hipposideridae > Aselliscus > Aselliscus stoliczkanus. Next base: position 81,169,944 of record CM066728.1, on the reverse strand, counting down.
AATTTGATTTTATGACATATAAAAATTTGGAAGTTACAAAGCAAAATACTAATAGTGTTTACCTGCAGTGCTGGATGTGTGCATACTTTTTCCTATTTTCTTATCTGTGTTTTCAAAATGTATTTTAATAAAGAGGAAAGACATTCATTATTATAACATATGAGTAAGTACCAATAAGCATTATTGCAATAATAATACCAGCAACCATGCACCATTGTTCATAGTGCAGGTTTCAAATAAGAAGAATTTGATTAAAATTTCACCAGACACTAAACAACATCAGGGAAAGTACTTAATCTCTGTGCCTCAGTTTCCTCTATTTCTGATGAGGATAATGATAGTGTCAATCTAGAGGCAATATGAGATAACAGCACCTAGAATATATTAAGCCGTACATAAATTTAAAAATCATTAAAAGTAAGCAGATACATAAACACCAATTTCATTTTGGGTCACAACTGGTATCTAATAAACTTTCCACAAAATGCTTTGTCACAAGCCCTAAGCAAATGCTTTCTGATATTTGTATGCTCACATATATATGCTCATTAAATTAGGGTATTATCTGTCAGTGCTTGTCATTCTGTTTCACATAAAAATGTAGATGATTTTTGCACAAGTACTTTGAAGTCAAGTTTATATATATATATATATATATATATATATATATATATATATATATATATATATATATCAAATAGTAAACTTCATGAAACACCTTCACTAATTATAAGGAGAGGTCTGATCAAAAAAATCTCTTCATTGAATCAATGAAGAACTAGATTTAAAATGCTGAATAATCACCAAAGAACTCCAATACTTTAAATTAGCAGAGGTCTGTAGTCACTCTACATACATGTATAACTAAAACCGGAATGCTTTAAATAGGGAAATAGTTCATTTTGTCTTGTTACACTTATTTTCCCTTAAATATTTTTGCTATTTCTATAATTTGTTATGCTTCATTATTTTATGAAATGTGTTTGTTTATATAGTTTAAATATTGAAGCCATGTCATACAAGGACAATATTTTATTAGAAGAAAGGACATTGATAGAGATTATAGATGTTTTGCACCCAAATATAGCCTGACATCAAAGCCATTAAGTAATCAATGATAAAACAGTTTTTGTCCCTACATACCTGTTTCAATTGAAACCCCTGGGAACCAAAACTTAATAATCAGGGCTTTTATGCTTATTCTTCCAACATTAATATTGAAATTGAGACTTCATAGTCATCCAAAAATGACTATGTTATAAGTAACATATTCCTTACCATGGAGAAAAGAGTGAAAGTTTTTTTTCAAGAAAAATGCCCCTTTTTTATGTTATACCTCTTTATATTTAATTAGGTAAGTGAATGCAGCTAGTCTTTTACACTTACTTTTCAGTGTTACTGATAAATGCCTCCCAAGCTGTGTGATGCCATTACTTAATTTTTTCCCGAATATGATTATGTGTAACAATTTATTTCCCTTATAATGTCTATTAAATGATGTTTATTCATTCACAGTTCTGATGGATTATAAACCTCATACAAGGAACCTCATATAACATGTGGCATGTTATATTTTTATTGAAATTTGACCATTTTTGTCTACGTTTCTAAATTCATTGACCTAGATTTTCTCATGCTTTCTTCTTAAATGTGTTAAGATCTGTTATATAAGTATTTAGTTTACATTTTCCCTAATGTAATTTACTCATGCTCTATTTTTCCATAAATAATCTCTATGCAAGCCTATCTATTTTATTAGTGTTTTCACAGAAAAAGATCATCTTCTGCATTGCATTTGTTTTCTCTTTTCTAGATTTATTTCTTTTTTATTCTAACTTCTGTTTCCTTAGAAATATTCTGTGGTGCTTTTACTAATTTCATAAGATAAATGTCTAGTTCACTAATTTCATCCTTGTTCCTTTCCTAATGTAAAAATGTAGGAATAATTTTGCCCTTTAACAACAATTATGTTGTGTGGTATATAGCATTTTAACTATTACTTATATTAACAAATACTTGAAATTTTAATTAAGATTTCCCCTTTGATGCATGAAATTATTTAGAAATACATTCCAAAATTTTGAATGTATAGAAATGAAAAATTGTTATTAACAATAAATTTTAAAAACCCTGTGAGCCAGGTTATGTAGACTGCATTTTATAAATTCTTTGGAATTGTTGAGACAACTTTTGGTTTAATACATGAATAATTTTATAAATATAATCTTATAAACACTTTATATGTTCTCAGGATGAGTGAACATTTTTACTTAATAGTTTTATAATAGTGTCATTCAAATTTTGACATTTGTTAAGCATGTTGAAATCTCACACTCTGATTGTATGCTTTTCAATTTCTCCAGGTAGGCCTACAGATTTTTGCTTTATATATTTTGAAGTGATCCAATGAAGTGCATGTAAATTAGAATTTCTGAGATCTCTTTACAATGACTCTAATCAGAATGATGCTGTGTGTCCCATAATCTGTCACTGGCTTTCCTTTAGTGTTTGCTTGGTATAGTTTAAAAAAAAATCCGTTTACTTTCAAATTTCTCATTGCCTCACGTTTTATGTCTATCTTATGAGTATATAACATAAAGCTGGATTTTTATTGTTTTTTAAAAAAATCCCATATCATTGTCTCAGAATTTTATATTGTTGCAGTAAACTCAAAGTTTACTCCACTTATATTTAGTGATTTTTGATAGACTTGAACTATTTTTTACTAACTGATCTTTTCTATTATACTTATCCTGCTTGTTTATGCATTCATTTTTGTCTTCTTATCTCCTCCCATATTTTTATATGTTGAAGACTTTTTAAAATTTAAATTAGTAATAAATCCTTTCTACCCACCCATCTCCACTGGCTTAGAAATCATACACTTAATTCCTTCCTTATTAATTTATTTATTTTAGTGTGTATCGCTAACATTGGAACCTGCACACTTAACTTTTTTGAAATCTATATTTATGTTCTTAATCTGCCTTCCAGTTGAAATAAGTAACTTGAGTCTCTTTAACACTTATCATCCATTTACATGCTATATATATCCAACATTTTACTTCTAACCTATTTTACCCTAAAATTACTGGAGGTTATATTATCATTTTTATTGTTATTATTGTTATTCTTGGTAGTAGTAGTATCCCTTATGTAAGCAATGTTTAGAATTACAGTGACATATTTCTAGAAACTTCTGTTTGTCCTTCTGATTAATTCTCTATCCTTCTGTGCTCTGCCATTTCATAATTTTCTGTACCTTAATTTCTATTTCATATCATCTATCTTCTAGTATTTCTGTGCTTGCTATATTCTGTACAGTTTTCTCTTTTCATTAGTGCTTCTAATGTATTTTTTATTCTAGAATTTATTATGTTTTGGTTCTACATTTGTTTTCTATGTTTTTTATTTTGTATAGCAGTAAAAAACATTTTTGTTTAGTGGTTCTAAAGCTGAAAGAGTTATGGAATATTTCTTTTAGTTCTATGATATATTCTGCGTTGAGCTCTTTTGATAGTTTATGTAATGATTTTTCTTTTCATTTTTAATTGTTGGAGGTTATTTGCAGAATAATTTGAAGTTGCTTTTTTATTTGCTCAGATACAGTGTGGGTGACTTTCTGCATCTTCTCTCCTCCATCTGAGACTGTTCACCCACTGCTGAAAATCACCATGTGAGCACTGGTGGGTATGGAATAGGTTGGGAGACCACAGAATGGTGGTGTATGGTCTGCAGCAGACTATGGTGATGGCTTTTCAGTCTTCACTTAAGAGGTTTTATTAAATATCCTGTAACTCAGTTAATTCTACCACTTTGGAAAGTGTGTCCCATTCTTATATGGCTTTAGATTAATTCCCCAATTTATCATGTAATATTAGAGCCTCTACTTATATTATAAAACCAGCCCTCTATTTTTATTTCATTTGGTTCATCGGGTTCCCCCAGCAATCTTTTCTAAATTCTCTTGGTAATATAAAGACTTTTTTTAAAGTTTCTATCTTTTCTCTAGAAATAGCAACATTAATGAAAAATGAAGACTTGCCAGTTTTTCCTTGTTTGTTTACCAAGAGTAAAATACTAAATATCAGTATATCCAACAATGTATAAAACATATTTGCTTTTGAAAGAAATTTAAATATAAACCCATTTATAATTTACATTTATAATTTTAAAATGTTCAATAGTATTTTTTTACTATTTATACAGAAATAAAGATTGTAATACTCTAATAAAAAGGTAAATAAGTCAAAAATAAATATTTAGAAAGTTTACAAAGTGTATAACATTTATTACTAGTTTGGGGGATAATGAGTCATATAAAAAGTGTTCAAAAGCATTGATAACTGAAGAAAATTAAAGGTGAAGACATACATCATTGGAATGATGATATGAACCAATGGAAAAATGTTATATTTAGAATTTGTGATATATATATATATATATATATATTAAATAATGTTTAAATTAAAATCAGAATATGTTTAAGAATATTAAAGAATACAGTGCTTCTGCTTATTATTCTTTAGATCTTTTTTTTTTTTTAGAAACACTCAGTACTTCATTTTAATTAAAAAAAAATAGTTTGGAATGATGTGTGGCTCACTTCCCTTGAATTTGAGTTACTGTAGTGTTGTGACTGCCAAAAATATGAAGTGATGAGCCCTGCATATGCTGTTGAATGATTCTGCAACATCCATTTAGGAGTTTACTTTTAACATTACTTAACAGAGATATATGAACTAATAACTGTTTATCATTTCAGTAGATATTGTACAGAAAACCTTCATATTCAAACATGCATATTATAAATTATTGCTGATAAATGTTTTATAGATGATGTAAGATAAAATTGCACATCAACAAAACTGAGATCACTGAGTTATTGATTCAATGTCCCTTGCTAAAATTACCAAGCTAAATATGATGTCAGTGCAGAGATCAAACAGGAATGAAATCTATTAGTCTTTGTCATTATGCTTTTAATTTCAAGGGATGGTTTTAATATAGTATGTATTTTCTTCTTGGTCATCACCAATACTTTAGAGGTGTCAGTAAATCAAAATATAAAGCATAAAAGGTGTAACTTATGTCTCTTCTTAATTTATGTATATTTATTATTTATTTTCTTCATTGCAACATATTGACAAGACTCTGCAGTAATGATGGATGACCCTGATCATATATGTGCATTCATATTTTATTTAAAAACTTTAGAAAGATCCTTGAATGCAGAGCAGATTTTATGGCAGATGTGTAGCTGATAGATGTTTCTGTTCCTCCCCCAGAGTCTATTTGGGAGAATTCTATGACCATGTTATATTTGAGTTCACTAGTTTAGTAAATAGTATTGCTTTCTTGACTCATTAAAATTTAACCTTTAATGTAAGGTTGTTTCTTTGGATTTTCATAATGCTTAAAAATAAACAGTGAGCTATGCTGAAGATTAAGGAGGTGTATTGGGACTTGATACTCTTTACTCATTTTAAGGTTCTTTACTGCAAGCTTTTCATAATATCAGTTTATACACTGGAATATTACAGGGTCATTAGCATCAAAAATTCATAATTTTTATGTTACGTTTAAGACAGGAAACACTAAAGTAATTATCTAGGCCTAGAGCAACAAGATTATTTTAATACGTATGCAGATATTATTTTGGGTGTGTGATTTTTTTAAAAATAGTTTCCAGTTAGAATGGCTATCATCAGTAAATCAACAAACTACAAGTGCTGGGTGTGTGATTTTTATAAATATTAATATAGATTAATACAAGAGTATGCTATTGATATGAGTAGTTTTGATTAAAATGAAATAAAATATTCAAGTAATTTTGAATAAACTTTTAGAAACTAGAATATTAATACTAGAAATGAAAATATGTTTCTTAATAAATTTCAATTTAATGAAAATCATATAGTGTCATTATTTATTTTAAAGCAAAACATTCTTGCCTCCTGAATGCTATTGACGGATACAATCTATGCTTCTCTTTATCAGAAAGAGGAATACCATATCAGCTGATATCTTTCTTATGCTCACCTAAATTAGATCATTAACAACAAAATTATCCAAGAGAACTGACTCTGAGTGGTGAACACACAATGCAATATATAGATGATTTATTATAGAAATGTGTACTTGAAACCTATATAATTTTACTAACCAAGGTCACACCAATAAATAAATAATTTTTTTTTAATTATCCAATATTTGTTTGTCCTTATATTATTATACAGATAAAGGTAAGAGAACCAGGTATAAAATTAGATAATAAGCCATGTTTTATGTCATTGTCTTATTAATTGTACATGTAATACAAAATAGCTTCCTGATCTGAAAAAATAGAAGATTCAAAAGTGAATTTTACAAACTATTCACCTACAGACTTTCACCTCCTTACACAGATAACCAGTCTTAAAAATTTGGTTTCTTATGCTTAAAATAGATTTTCGGAAACATTTTTTTTCACTTAATAATTCTTTCCAAGTCAGACAAATATCACCATATTTTAAGAACTACAAAATGTTCTCTAAAGAGGGTCTTTCAGTATGTACTCTATTTCTATTGATGGGCTCATAACTAGTATTTAATTTTTAATTTTTAATTTTTATGGTTGTAAAGAATGATGCAATGACTACTTAAGGATGTACTGTTGAGTTCCAATACAGTATTCCATTAGGAAAATTCCTAAAAGAAATTTATTGGGTTCACAAGTATGTGTTCATTTAAAATTGCATTTGCAAAAGAATTAGCTTACGATTGCTGCAATACTTTTAATTTTTTAACTTAAAATTTATTGGGGTGATAATGGATAGCAAAATTACATAGGTTTCAAGTGTACAATTCTATAATATATCATCTATATATTGCATTATGTGTTCACCACCCAGAGTCAGTTCTCCTTCCATCACCTTATATTTGACCCCCTTTACCCTCTTCTACTATTGTATATAAGTGGCCATTGTTCTACACTCTCTTCTCATACTGTGTGTGTGTAATCTGATGAGGTAAAAATTATTTTATATTGTTTTATAAAATTGATTGTTTGACTCAGAGGAAGGCTGAACATTGACTTAATATGTATTTTGTTTACTTTTATATTCATTGTCATTTTCACATTGGAGTTCTTAATTATTTGCCTATTATACAGAGGTTGCCAAAAAATGCATACACAATTTAGGAAAGGAAAACTGTATTAAAATTGTAATACTCAATATGTACAAATAACAAAAGATGAATCCAAGTCACGTCTGACTTCTGTAATTACAAGAGGTGCTCAAAGTGGTTACCATCAGCGTCCAGACACTTCTGATTATGGTAAACTACTGCTTGAGCAATGTTGACCAAAGTGTCCACTTGGATACATTTTTTTGTCACCCCTGGTGTATGTCACAAAATTAGTTTTTGCTTATCTCTTCACTTAGACTTTTGCATCATTCATTTGTTGGTAGTTTTTCATTTTCATTTTTATATAAATAAATCTTTTTAAAATAATTTTTGAGATGCGCTTGTGTTTTGGAAGATATTTCCCATCCCAGTAATTTTCTTTAATCATTTTTATTTTCTTCTAATGCTTTTATCATTTTTGCTTTTAACTCTTTTTGAGGAAATTTATTTTTTATCTATGACAATGGATTAGATTTTATAATTTATTTATACAATCATTTCTTTATGTCAGTACAGAATCATGATATTTATTTATACTTTGGGTAATAATCCAATATTACTTTATTTTGTTGCTCAAATTTTTCTAGTTTTGCCTGTTGGGAGCTCTTTTAGTTGGTTTCTGTGTTTTTTGTTCCTTTGATATTATTGGTGTTTGTTTGTATAGGTTTAGCAATTTTCTTACTTTTTGTCCCTATATGATGCCCCATGTTCATCTTTGAGATTTACTATCTCAATCTGAAATGAGCGTTTCTCCAAGGAACTCTAGTTCCCTTTATTCGAAGACTACCATTAGAAATCAAATCTGAGTTTTATTTTAAATCCATGATAATATTTATTATGGATTTAAAGTAAATTTTAGAAAAAAAAATCTGAAATCAATTATTTTTAAAGAAACACCTATTAATATTTTATAGGGCGCAGCTTGGGTAACAATAGACCAGTTCATATTATTGCCCTACTTTGAGTTTGCATGCCTAATTTTAAAAATTAGGCATAATTTTTTAAAAGTTGAATTAAATAATCAATAATGCTGATACTTCACTAATGAAGACTGACATTTTCCCTATTAAATGCTATTTATTAGTCTGTGTTTTTAATATATATATATATATATATATATATATATATATATATAATAAAGAGAATGAGTAACAAAATTGGTAATGTTAAAAGAGTATTCTTATTAAAATAATTATATCATTTTAAATTAATTGGTTTTATAGAGGAAAAATAATATAATAACCTTGCTTTATTTTAAACAATAAAACAATAAATTTTTGTAGAAATAATTAATAGACTAATATGGCCAAAATACCTATGTACAATTTTGGTATACATAAAGTTAAAGTGTTGCTATTATATGTAAATATTCTGCATGACATGCCAACATGGTGGATGAGCTTGGTGTAATATCCAAGTAGTTCCTAAAATTTTATTAGCATAAACATGCTCCTGTCATACCAACTATGTTTTCTCATTTGATTTCTCTCTTGGTATATTTATGGAAGTTTTAGTTAAATTCACATCCCTCTGCTCTTTATTCTGCCAGCAATTTGTCAAACACTTGATGCAAATTCACTGAGTAAGCTTATTTGTAAGACAACTTTCTTCATCTCCTCTTTGGAAAATTTTTCTAACTATGTATCCATATATATCAGCAACTTTAATGTAAAGGTATAAATAAAATACCCAATCTTCTTGACAATATAAAGACAGCAATTTCATTATGAACTCAACTAATATCATGAAACTTGAATATTTTAGATAAAAATATTCATATATAATTTTTTTCCTTAACTACTGAGTTTTATTTTTAAATTTGCAAAATATTTTCTAAACTTTACTTGATTTTGTGGCTAGGGAAAATGTGCTGTGATATATGTAATTATACAGTTATTTTATTGAGTGTTTTAATAAAATCAAATACTTCTTTTGAAATTATTGCTGTCTCTATACCACTTCTCCCTTTAAAGAATCTTCTAAAAGTATGGTGTTATTTTATTCTCTAAATCTACTGATGTATTTAACACAACACATACACCTGTGTGTATTCTGCTATATTTTAAAAAATGTCCAAAAAGTTCTAGCCAGAGAAACCAGGCAAGCAAAAGAAATAAAAGGAATCTAAATTGGAAAGGAAGAAGTAAAATTGCCATTATATGCAGATGAGATGAAACTCATACATTGAGAACACCAAAGTTTCCACCAAAAAACTATTAGAATTGATAAGTGAATTTAGTAAGGTAGCAGGATACAAAATTAATATTCAGAGATCAGTTGCATTTGTATACACCAATAACAAACTTTCAGAAGGAGAAATTAAGAAAATAATCCCATTCAAAATTGCTTCATAAACAATAAAATACCTAGGAATAAATTTAACCAAGGAAGTAAAAGACCTGTACTCAGAAAATTGTAAGACATTGAAGAGAGAAATTAGAGAAGACACAAATAAATGGAAACATATACCATGCTCATGGATAGGAAGAATACAGTTAAAATGTCCATACTACCTAAAGCAGTATATTCATTCAATGCAATCCCTATCAAGTTACCAATGACATTTTTCACAGAACTAGAAAACATAATCCTAAAATTTACATGGAACCATAAAAGACCCTGAATAGCCATGGTTATATTGAGAAATAAGAACAACGTGGGAGGTATCATGCTACCTGAGATCAAATCGTACTACAAGGCTATAGTAATCAAAACAGCATGGTATCGGCATTAAAAATAGACACATAGATCAATGGAACAGAACAGAGAGCCCAGAAATAAATCCATGCCTCTATGGTCTTTTAATCTGTGGCAATAGAAGCAAGAATTTACAATAGAAGCAACCGATGGTAATAGAAACAAGAATTTACATTGTGGTAAAGATAGTTGATTTAATAAATGGTGCTGAGAAAACTGGACAGATACATGCAAAAAAATAAAACAACCATCTTCTTATGCCATATACAAGAATAAATTCAAAATGGATTAAAGACTTAAATGTAACCCGAAACCATAAAACTCCTAGAAGAAAATATAAGAAGTAAATTTGCAGACATTACCCTTAGTAATATTCTTACTGATATATTTCCCTCAGTCGTGGGAAGCAAAAGAAAAAATAAACATGTGGGATTATATCAAACTAAAAAGTTTTTCACAGTAAAGGAAACCATCAATAAAACAAAAAGACATACTACTGAATGGGAGAAGATATTTGCCAATGAGTCACCTGATAAGGGGTTAATTTCCAAAATTTATAAAAAAAACTCATACAACTCAACACCAAAAAAAACCCAAACAACACGATTCAAAAACGGGCAGATGATATGAAGAGACATTTCTCTAAGGAGATCATACAGATGGTAAATAGACATGAAAAGATGCTCAATGTCACCAATCATTAGAGAAATGCAAGTAAAAATCACAATGAGATATCACCCTCACTCGTGTCAGAATGGCTATCATCAATAAATCAACAAACAACAAGTGTTAGTGAGGATGTGGAGAAAAGGGAACCCTTGTGCACTGTTGGTGGGTTAGTGCTGCAAATTGGTGCAGCAGCTATGGAAAACAGTATGGAGGTACCTCAAAAAATCAAAAACAGAACTAACTTATGACCCAGCAATTCCATTCCTGGGTATCTATGCAAAGAAACCCAAAACACGAATTCAAAAAAAAAATACATGTACCTCTATGTTTATTGCAGTGCTATTCACAATAGACAAGATATAGAAACAACTGAAATGCCTGCTGATAGATAATTGGATAAAGAGGCTGTGGCACACTCATACAATAGAGTATTACTCAGCCATTAAAAAAGAGTGAACTCTTACTATTTGCAACAACCTGGATGGACCTAGGAAACATTATGATAAGTGAAATAAGTCAGACCGAGAAAGACAAATACCATATGCTCTCTTATATGTAGAATTTAAAGAGCATAATAAATGAGCAAACAAAACAGGAATAGACTCAGAAATATAGGGAAAAAAATACTGATGATTACTAGATGGGAGAGGGGTGCAGATTAGAAAGTACAAATTAGTAGTCACAAGATAGTCACGGGAATATGAAAAACAGTATGGGGAATATAATCAATAATGTTATGAAGACTATGTGGGATGCCACATGGGCACTGGACTTATCAGGAAGATCACTTCATAGACTGGGTAGATGCCTGACCACTTCACTATACACCTGAAGCTGAAGTTGAATAATATTAAATGTCGACTATAATCTAATATACATATATATAGTCACAAGATGTGGAGTACAGCATAAGATATATACTATGTTAGAGAGATGATAGACTGGGGGCGTTTACCACTTTGTGAGGGGTGTAAATGTCTAACTATTATATTGCTTTGTACACGTGAAACTAAAAATAAATAAATAATAAATAAATAAATAAAGTCCAGAAATTCTTTGGAAAATTACTGAGCCAAGGCCAACCCAGAGGCAAAACCAGATTTCATATTTCTGTTGTCTCATTTAAAAGGAGTTTTGAAACACCAAGTACATTGCCATGAATACAATTAGCTATCTTCTAATGTTTCTCTCCTAGAGGCACCCTTACCTTTTATTATGTCTACCATTTTTGCAATAATGATTTCACTTCAGAAGTTAATACTAATTCAGCTATGGTAAAACATGACTTAATCAGAGTTATCCATGAAAACAAGAGTTACAATAAACCATAGTGGTAGAATCACAAAATTCTGCAAATATCAAAAAATCTCCTGTAGTTAAGGTGGAAGCGACAGATAAATACTTTTTAAAAATTTAAATTTATCAAGTTGTTAACTGATTGTAGTGACTTCATTATATAATTGATCAAAGTCAATATACATAAGAAGATTGAATATTATAGTTAAAAGAAAGTGGAGTATGGAAGAGTTTATTAAAATCTTTAACCTAGTGGTTTATATTTTGGGCTTAAAGGGATTACAGGATTTATCAATCAGTATAGGCTACAGCTCAGAGAGAAATTCTAGAATTTCTTGTTTTTTCCTCTCATCATAAACCAATTGTAATCTTAATTTCACAATTTAAATAATTGTATCATCCCAAATTAACCTGCCTTTCAGGATTAATCTGAAATGGAACAAAGTCATATCTTCAGTGGCATGGGGCATGAGTTGAATGATAGCTATCTTTTATCATCCTATCATCTAATATGTATATGATAATACAATTAAAAAAAAACACTCAGCAGGTCAATATCAATGGCTTATGAAATGCTAATAAATAGTAATATTAATGTTATAAGTAAATAGGGGAATCTTCTTAAATTGTAAGATTGTTATGGGAGGAGGGCTTATGTCTTTGCTGTGCATTTAAACATAAGGGACATGGGCATAGAGCTGAGCTAGGTAAACGGATCTATTGAGCTATGGATAATGTAGCTGGAGCATTTAATTTGGAGTCTGCCATCTTCAGCTTGGTAATTCCCACACGAGGCTCTACAGGGAGAGTCAAACTTGGCAGTGATCACTAGTGTTTTCCAGGTATAAAATAGTCATTATAAATCACTGTTCCTTTAACAATACTTAAGTGGGAACTGTGTTTAACAGTTCAGGTGTAAACACAGTAAGAAGTTAAAAACATATTTTTGAGCCAGAGACTTGAAGAAGCCTAAAAAATGGAGTACTGCAAAAGGGAAGCATCAGGAGCACTGGTACTGGAAACAAATACAGAGGCCGGAGCCAAGAAATCTTATTTATGAGGCCTTCAAGGGTACAGAGCGGCCTTGGACAGTCTTTTCTGGAATTATCTGTGCTGAATCAACTTCTCCCTAATTAGATTACTTATTTCACTGGCAGTTGCCAAGCCAAAGTCATTTCAGATGGGCTCAAAGTTAAGCATAATCAAAGAGAATTGTGATGTTGATTAGAAAGCATATGTACTTTTTATTTATTATACAGCAGTGATGTTCCTGCTTTTAAAAGATAAACATATGCATTTTTTTTATTTCTAAAGACCTTCTTCATACATACAAGGTGAAAAGTAATAAAACAAAAAACAAAAAAACTTTCTATATCATACTATTTTCACAAAACAGTATTTTATCTGAGTCTATTTGGGAATCGCACACAAGGATTCGTCTAAAAAGCAGATACTTAGACATCCACACAGTACAATACTACTCAGGATTAAAGGGGAACAAACTCCTGATAAGTGCTACAAGATAAATACATTTCAGATACATTGAGCTAAATGAAAGTTCCAGACTCAAATGGTTACATATTGTATGTTTTCATTCACATGACATTCTGGAAAAGGGAAATTTATAAGGATAGAAAATAGATTAGTTGTACCCAGGGCCTAAAGGTAGGGGCATGAGCTAATTATTTGGGGTAATGGAAATATGGGTATATGATGGTACATTTGCAAAAACCCATAGAACTATATACCTACTGGGTAAATATTTTTGCCTATGAGTTACACTTTAATAGGTCTGACTTTTAAAAATTATAAATTCAGGAAGCATCAATTATCAAGTTCTCTTCAGCAGAGCCAATTAAACAATTATAAAAATTCACAATATATGTTTAATATCTCAAATATGAAGCATGTGCTTTTCTTTGCCACCCAAAGGTCATGGAAGAAACCACAGGGGAGGTTTACAGCTTTGAATTTCTAATGTATTGGGAATGATTATATAACTACAGTTTATAAAATTAGATGAACCACATCTTTATACTACACACATATATGAATGCACACACGCACACACGTTATTCTGTAAAAAGTTAAACCCATAGCTTTTTTATAAAATAAGGGAACAAAACTGCCTCTCAGTTAAGAAATCACTGTTAATTTTTTTACCACCAAATATAGTAGTTCATTCCATATTTGGGAAATCAATAGTATTCATTTCCACTATTTGTTGTTGTTGTTGAATATCTCAAAACGACTACACCCAGAGTCTATCCAATCATGAATTATACATTTCAGTTCATTTAAACTGCTGATAAGCATATTTTCCTTGTTGGAAGAGAACATGAAGTTTGCAAGGTCAGAAAATTTTCTCAGCACATTAGTTTTCAAAAATTAATGAGGTGGTAGTAGTATGTAACCTTAATTAAAAACAAATAAAGAAACACAGTTAAGGAAGTATTTTCAGTATCTCGGTCCATAAGGTCCCAATATTTTTCTCTAAAATTTTATTCTCCAACAAATTACTCAAATAACTTTTAATATGAGCCCTCAAATAAGAAACTAAAAACCTTGGTGATTGTGATATAGACCTATTTGGAGGATTCCAGGGACATAGGTAACTGTGAGAATAATTTTCTCTCTGATGTTTGCAACTCATATGTTCCTATCATAGTACTAGGTTCACACATTATTTTTTTGTTGCTAATTATTTTCTTTTCATGAGGCAATTCAAATATAATTCAGGTGCTTTAAGCATGGTATATCTATTTAAATATGTACATTGGTAAATATTGAACCACTTTAATGTGAAAAGGCCACAAATATGAAATACATACTCAAACAGTAATTTAGAAAACTTGCGTATGATTGAATGATGGACAAACAGTTGTGATATAGAGCTGAAAGTCATTCGATCTCTTTCAAACACGTCTCTGGGAGCCAAAATTTCAATTGAACTAAATGGAAGTGAAAAGCCATGCTGCTTCAGAGGGATCTTTTCAAGCATGTGCTGACTAGATTAGCAACTCAGTATTTAAAATGGTGCAAATTCCAGTCAGGACATGATGGAAGCCAATTAGTTTTAAAATACCCAAGTTTGTTTATATTGCATAACTTAGTCTTCAAGATGATACTAAGATGTAAATCTCATAAATAGCTTGTTTTAATGAAAGAATGACATTTACTTCTGTTTTGCAAGAAGGCAGCTAAAGCAATTTGATTAACCAAGGTTGTGACATGTTCTTGAGTTAATGCATCTTGAAAGTGAGGGCACATCAGTAAGATTTAACCCATCTGTGAAAAGTCATTCATAAATAAATACTCAGGCTCCTGACAAATATTTTCTGAGAAATATAAAATTATAGGTGTGTCCATGGTCATAAAATATATATGAGAGGCAGTAAAAAAGAATTTCATTAACATAAACAAGCCAAAAAACCCTAATACAAGTCAACAGAAATGTGCTCCTGTGTAAGATAAACCAGTGTAGAGGGCTCATGTATATTTCAAACTTTTCAGAAGCTTCTACCCCATTGACTAGGACTTCTCTTAAAGGACATGGAACATTTCTCCTAGATTTTTCAGTAAAGAATGAAAAAAAATCCAATCTTATAGGCCAGTGGGGTTTTGAGGCATTAAGCTTCTAAATAGGAAAGGGTTCATCCTACACAAATTACAGAATTTATAAAGATTCACACACTCATAAAATTTGAACATTAATCTAAAACAACATATAGCATCAGAGGATGGGATAGTTTCTAATACTAAAATAAAGAGAAAATTCCATTTCTATACTTGCCACCACGAGCAACATCATGCATTGTATGCCTGGCAAAATCTGTGTGTGTGTATATACACATACACACACACACACACACACACACACACACACATGCAGATATTTTTTTTTCTGCACGAATGCTCTAAGGCAACATCAAAGAAAAATGGAAGTAGAGAATCAATATCTTTGTGCCACTACCAGCACCAAAACTGGAACAGAGACAGTGTTTACTCTTGATCAGGTTACAGCCTCTCCATCCAAACCTTCTAAAATTGCTGGCGAACACATCCAGAGCTCGCTTGGCAGAGCCTTTCTTTCAGCTGTAGCCATTGAACATATTTCACTTATATCTCACAATGGGAGTGTGATGGTTAAGAGACGGAAACAGGTAAAAACAAGCACTAGGAAAGGACTTCTAAGTAGTTCATTAAATGGCACTGTTTCAAGACAGCAGTGCTTACTGAATTGGGCCTCTGAAGGGAGCTGAAGCTATGCAAAAGCTTCAAACAGATAGAGCCTAAGCATCCTTAGGCTCGCTCGGGCTCCACAACTGGCTTCTGCCACCTCTCCAGACATGCGCAGTATCAAAAGGGAAAGCGAAAGGAGCTAAAGCTGTATTAGAAGCATTTCAAATGACTGCCACTCAATTTATCTCTAACCTGTAGTTAATGCAGTGGCACTGTTTATTGCAATTTAATTCTGTATTTTGAATAATAGTTCCTCAGTTAATTTTAAAAAGCAAGATTCTAATTGATGATTTTACCATAATCTATTGCTTCAGCATAACAGAAGTTATTAGAACTAAATATGTAACAGTTTTAAATAGACTGTCTCATGTGACAATGAAATGAAAAATGTTTTATTTTAATTGTTACTGGACCACATGATTCAAAAGCAAATTAAAACAAATTATTGTAGAAGTGAGATGCATTAGTTTTACTAACCAAGATAGAACGCTCAGGTGAATTCAGTAACAACAGATAGTCTGAGCCATGTAAAAATGATATTCTTGGAATGAGTGGCAAGCAGAATTTGATGTTTTAAGTGGAATACTGAAAATAAAATATTACTATCTAGAACTAGATATACATAATATCAACATCATAATGTCATTATTTGTGTTCTCCTTGTTTCTAAAATGATTGAAGGCAGCTTGCAGTAAAAAGATGAAGGTGCCAACACTCTCCTCCCTGCAGCTTATCTTGAAGCCAGAATTGTTTTTTTATTCTGCATTTACTGACAAAGGACTAAGGCTTTGCTGTCTATATCCAGGTATTTCTCACCATGCCACTGCACCTGTATTTTGTTTTTTAATTTATTTTTAATTTGCATTTTAACTAATATACAGTACTTGGAACACTAAGCATGATAGAGGCAGGTAGATTTCTTTTCTTCTGCTTATTTATGAGTGGGTAAAGCAGATGGAATGAGGAGAAGAGAGGATGTGCGACTCTGTGACCGGGTTGATTGCAGAAACTTAACTCCTCAGACAGTCATCTTTGAATCCCGTGTTCACCACAGTGCCTAGCACATGAAGATTCAAAAGCTTTTCATTAAAGAACTAAGAAAGAAAAATGCTCAGATATTCCTCCTACTCAGTTTTCTGTAGTTGTTTTTCTTTTGAAAAAGAAAAAAAATACATCTAGTGTATCGCAAGAGATATAACAGAGGCATCCTCTTTATTCAAAGAAGAATCACCCTGATTTTTAAAAACTATTTTTCCTCTTACAGTGCTTAGGAGAATTTAATGTTTCAAATGTTGATGAACTTACCTTTTGGGCAAAGATAAGATCCAAAAACCATCTGAATCAAATGCTTATATTTGACACTTTTCCAGGAGCAGATTCTACTAATTCTTTCTATCTTGATTTCTTCTTTTTTTTTTAATTAAACTTTATTGGGGTGACAATGGTTAGTAAAATTACATAGGTTTCAGGTGTACAATTCTGTAACACATCATCTATATATCACATTGTGTGTTGACCACCCAGAGTCAGTCCTCTTTCCCCTCATCTACCCCCACCCCCAAACTCCCTTACTTTCAAAAGGAAGATTTAAGATGGAGTTTTGGCTTCATGGATAACTGATAGAGAAACACAGAGTTAACCACAATTAGCACAACCAAACTACAGGGGGGTTTCTGACACTTTATTTTGCTTTTCTTTTAGGAGTTGTTAGTAATTCCACAGAGGTTCTTATCAAAATGAATGTTCAAAACCCAGGATTTGAATCCCTTGTGCCATTTGTTACTACAAGGTTGTGAGAGAATAGAAATGATGGGTACATGCCATGGTTAGCATGGTTAATAACACCCATATAGGTGCTATTTGATGAGGTTCTATGAAAAGCTAATACATTTTTTAAGAGCAAAATATTTTTTCAGCTTAATAAATTTACTGAAGTCAAATTAATTCATATTTCCAATTTTAGGAATTCATGCAGAAAAGCAAAACTCATTTGTATTTATATCATGCTAATTCTAGTCAAAGTAAATTTATGCAGTTTTTATGTTACACTAAAAATATCTCAATGAAAAGAAGTATTTTCAAAAATAAAAAACAAGTATGAAGAAGAAGAAAAAGAAAATCAGGTTTACTTATGAAAAAAAAGTGCAATGCTGTATTTTTTTCCCAGAATTTTAGTTTTACTTTTAAAAACACTCCTTCTGAAATAATCATTCTTTTTTTTAGCGTCTGTGCTTAGAGATTTTGACAAAATGTTTTTCAATTTCTTTGCTCATTACTGCTTCTTGTATCTCATTTACTGAATATATCTCTTACAAGTGATATACTAGATGTGTTTTTTCTTTCTTTTTTTAAAGAAAAAAATATCAGCCACAGAAAACTGAGTGATGAGGAATATCTGGGCATTTTTTTCTCCTTAGTTCATTAATGAAAAGCTTTTCTCCTTCTTCAAATATATCATTTTAATTATTTTTTTTCCATGTGTACAACTCTATTTTAAGGCCTATTTTTATTTTGTTTAAAATTAGGATATGCTGACTCACTGCATAAAGCGAATATTTGTGCTACATAGGTGTTGAACTATAATGTGCTAAGGATCTTAGAGGTTATGTAATGCAAACTCTCACCCAATCAAATAACACCCCTGACCCAACCAATAATTTTTCACTAACTCAATCAGCTAGTGATACTGGATGCTGCATTTGGAAATCTCTGCCATCGTTGAGCATCTCCCAGTGCTATAAAGATTTCCCTTTCATTTACCCATATTTTAATTCCATGAATCATCACCAATTGGTTCTAATGGGACCTCTCCTTCCACCTAAACTTTTAAACCAGTGTATTGTCTTGTAGGAGTAATTTTATTTCATTCAAGCCTAACGTCTATACTTTTCTAAACTTGCTTCTAGACTGTTCAATGGCCTGCTCACCCTCAGTTGGAAATTCTCTGCTATAAGAATATCCTTTTGAAATACAGCTACAGGATTAAGAGCAATATGTCTGATGTGATATTATGAGGGTCCTCTTCCCATACATAAATGCTGGTACTCTTCATGATTCTAAAACTATATACTTAGACTGTATTTTACTTTCCACACTTAGGTTTTTTGGCCTCAATCCAAAAGACTCCAAGTAATAACAATACATTAATGGCTTGTAAAAATATAGAAAAGTCCCAATTCTCCCAGGCACTCCAAACTTGCACATCTAAACGTGTATTCAAGTTCTGCAGTCCAAACTCATCGTGGATGCTTCACAAGAAACTCAAAATTTATCTCCTCATTCAGCATATACATACTGATTCTTTTCCATGTGCCAAGGAATTTAGGATACATCAGTGAGCAAAGATCTCTGCCCTTGCAGGGTTTATGTTATGGAGCTGGGTGGGTAGGCAATGAATAATGAATACAACAAATAACTAAGTTAGTGTGTCAGAAAGTAGTACTATGAAAATAGGGAACACTAGAGTAGGGTAATAGGAATCAGGAAAGATGGAGAGGATGGTTGTGGTGGATCTTATTGAGAAGTTCACATTTGAGCAAAATTTGATGGAAGGAAGGAGTTGAAAGGAATGCATTTTGTATCAGAGTTCAGAGAAGTCCTGGAAGATCTATTCAAGTATAAATAACCTAAAGCGGGAGAAAAAAAAGCAAGTCATTTATGCAATTGCTCTGTTGAAAATACAATGAAATTTCAAGCAATAGAAAACATTAATACTGGTTAAATATCATCAAATGAACATAATAATTTTAAGCAGTTAAACTATATATGTTTCCTAATCTAGTTATACTTTTACTCTATCTAGTTGTCTATTTTTTTCCTTTTCCTCTCTTTTCCTACCTGTAACATCTCCTTTCCTACCCTCGCTTTTCTCCCACAACTGTGCTAATTCACAAAAAAAAAAAAAAAAAAAAAAAAAAACAACAACAACAAAAATACCCAGAAACAATCAGAGGAAAGACACTCCTCGTGTACTCCCCTACCTGCCTCTCTGAACATACAGTCTACCTTTCCTCACTTTCAGTTTCTTGCTGGTTCCCAACCTCCTGAGCTCTGTAGTAATCCTGTGTTCAGTTCTTAAACCTCTTTTCTTTTCTAGTTACCTTTTTTTTGGGGGGAAGGAGTGATATTGTCCAGTGTCATGGCTTAATATTAGCTTAAAATACCACATACAGGCGAATGCCTGTCCTCTCTGTTTTGAATGTTTCCTTTGGAGCTTTCCCATGAATACCATATATGATATGTCTGGTTGCTTACTAAAAACATCCATTTGGATGCCATGGTGGGTAGAGTAGCTGCCCTTCCCACCCCTACCCCGATATGTCAACTTGTTTATCTTCCAAATCTGTTACAATACATAGCCAAAAGGGATTCTGAAGAACTCATTAAGATTACAGATTTTAAGATAGGCCCTGAGTTATCTAAGTGGGCCCAGTTTCATCACGTGAACCCTTACAGGAAGCCAACTTTTTTTCTGACTGGGCACAGAGCTATGCAGCAGGAACAGAAATACAATTTAAAGTGTGAGAAGGAAATTATGTGCCGTTTCTGGTTCTGATGTAGTGAGTCAAATGCAAAAATCAGGGAAAACTTCAGGCACTAAAGGTGGCCTTTAGCTCACAACTGGCAGGAAAATGGAGACATCAATCCCACAACCACAAGGAACTAAATTCTGCCAAGAACTCAAATGAGCTAGGAAGTGTATTATTCCCCAGAGTCTCCGAAACAGAAGGTGCCCTGCCTGCTGACTCCTTAATTTCGGTCTCATGAGACCCAGGAGAGAAGAACCAGCTGAGTTACACTGTGCTGAGCCTTTCTGCACTATTAAAATTGTAAGATAATAAATGCATGTTGTTTTAAGCCAAAAAGTTTGTGGTGATTTGTTATGACAGCAGGAGAAATCTAATATAAATGTTTATTTGGTATCTTAGCAATAGAAAATTAAGATAAATATCTAATGGGCTTTTGAGATTTCGTGCATCCCAAACCAAATTTCAGCTATCCCGCAATTTCCTCCCAAACCTGTTTTCTCCACAGTCTTCTCCATCCCCGTAAATAACAACTTGATCCTTCAACAGCTCAGGCCAAAGGCCTTGGAATCAATCCTGACTCATCTCTCTCACACACTCCACAACCAATCCATCAGCAGCATCTTTGGGGATTAATTTAAGGAGATATCCAGTGCATGACCAGTTCTTAGCACATTCTTCTTGCTGATACTGTCCATTATGTATCTACTGGATTATGGTAAGAGTCGCCTAACTGGTCTCCCTATTTCTGCTTTTGTTCCTTCAATCTTTTCTCAGTCTGCCAGTCAGAATAATCCTTCTAAATCATTAGTTAAATCATGATTCTTATTAGCTCAGACCTTCCAATAGGATCTATTCGGACAATAATAAAAAATGTTATGTGCAAAAAAGAGAGCAAGTAGAATCACAGAAGCCCAGAGAAAGAGGCATTTTCCATTAACCAGGCTTTTAAGTCTCTCTTTAACCAGGTTATAAAATCAAGAATTCAAAAATTCCTATATACAGCTTAAGAAACAGACAGGGTTCTGTTTTAAGCTGGATATGATTTAAAGAAATACAGAAATAACTATTCACAGTGGTAAAAATGAGAGAATGGAATTGAGGGGCACAGGGGAAATAAGGTTTGCTTTTCGGCTGATGCTTTTTTTTCCATTGCTATAAATATTTACAGCTGGCATGTATTTTTGTCAAAGGCTCCCTTAAGAACTTGAGTTTTTATCTGGTCTCTGGATAGTGAGGTCTTCAAACACAAAGTAGAGATGGGAAAATCAGATGATGTAGATTTTTTTCCAACTGCTCAGTTAAATAGGATAAATATATCAACTATCCTTATGTTTTACAATATAAAAGCAGGACTTTCACTCTTTGAATGTGAAAAAGTTATCTTTTAAAATTAAACTTCTTTTATGTATGTTATGAATGATATTGATATAAATTTAGCCAAATATATATTAATTACAAATAATATATTTTTAAGAGGTAAAGGGTAAAAATATGATCCATTGTGCTTGGGTGTGGGGAGGGGAATATATATATATATATATATATATATATATATATATATATATATATATATATAATCTCCTAAATAAATATGCTAGATGTTCTTTCAAATGAAAAAAGTGAAGCAAATAATTACTATCCAGCATTTAGATGTATAATTATATGTATAATTAATATCTAATATTAGATATATATCTAATTTGAATAATTTGAAATGGAAGTAATTATAAGCTCTTATAAATAATTCATGTTCCAAGGTCACCATAAGGAACTAGTTAAAATTTTAAAGAATATTTTAAAGGACAGTCTTGAAATAAGGCTTTGATAAAATAAAAGCAAAATTGAAATAGTTGACTTAGTCTATAACTATGTGAAATTTTAATAATTTCCTAAAAGGGTTTTTTTTTTAAACATAGTTTAGAAAAAGCTTTTAAATATTAAAGCAAACTGGACATGTTATACACTTTCTTCATTTTTTAGTACTTTTACTGGAAAGTATGCCAAACTATATCTAAATGATATTGTCTCTTATTTTAGAATAGGGACGTTAAAAAAGCAATCTTTTAAAAATGTGGAAGTTTTCAGTGGTTAGATGATTAGATTTCAGGAATAAAGACCATTCTATTAGGAACAGATTGGAAGATAGACATTTGAGAGGTTTATTTCTATTTCCTTTTGATTCGAGCATTACTAAGTCAATAACAATTTGAATTTAAATGTAAAAGTACATTTATTTCCAGAAATTGAAGTACTTTGACAGAAACCAATAGTACATTTCTACCAGTGAATAAGGAAGCTAATTTATATGTATAGTAAATTAGGCACTGGGCCTAAAACAAATATATATACAGAGAGTGCCAAAATAATGTATATACTTTTTAAGAAAAAAACTGTAACAAAATTATGCTGATGGTAACTACTTTGAGTACCTCTTGTAATTGCAGAAGTCAAATGTGACTTGTAATCATCTTTTGTTATCGCTATATATTGAGTATTACAATTTTAATACAGTCTTTTCCTTTCTTAGAGTGTGTATACATTATTTTGGCTCTCTCTCTGTCTCTCTCTCTCTTTGTCTCTCTCTCTCTCTGTAATGTGTATACATAGTAGGGCATAACATTTAGGTGAGCAGGTAACTATATAATCAGTGGCATCAATTAAAATATTCAAACCATCTTTATATTCTTCAGTATCAAAATCTTAAAGGGATTATTAAATCTGTTACAACTATTTGTCAACTAGTTTCTAATAATTTTCATTTATATATTGCAGTATTATATTATTTAGCATTTGAATTTTCTTGACAGCTATATTTTTATGTATTTTCTCTATTGATACAGAATGACTGTTTCCATTTAATTTTATACAAATACATACTGCAATTCTTTTATCCTTTGCTTTTTATAGCTCTGATATCATTTTGTTCATAAATATCATAAAATTTAATATTATATATTGAGGTAATCTAAGATTCATTATCTCTTAACAGGACAATTTTATTCACTTTTCCAAAACGGTTTTTTATATAGTTCTTTGGCTTATTTAGAATGTTTTCTGATTTTTTTTTTCCAAATTGTTTTTTGTCTCTTTTTTCTTAGCTTTCATCTTTTCCATGATTTGAGAACTAGTTTTAAAACAAATGAGTAATAATCTTTAAAGATTCCAAAATAATTCTTTAATAATATTAATCGAAAATATCACAGTCAACAACGGTCTCTTTAATTAACTGAATTACCATTTTCCCTGTCAGAAAAGCAGAGTTAGAGACTATCCAAAATGTTCCAGGATGATGAACATCTCTGGGAGAATTACATAATAAGGACTTTTGAAGGAAGGCAAAGTTGGAGTAGAACAAATCAGGAGGAAAGGAGATGGAGGAGTGAGTTAAATACCAATGAGTCTGTGACTAAACGTGTCGAGTTCTATGTGGTGCCTCTCCTGTCCATAATTTCACAAGTCTTAAGTAAAACCCCCAGAAAAATAATCAAATGACCATGCATGTGCTGTTCTTCTGTACTTTCTCTGTCCTGCACCGACAGACCATTCATCACTAATCCTAGCTATTCATCCTTCAGCATTCACAGCAACCCCTACACGAGGGGAGCCAAGCCCCTCAGTTGCATATTTTCAAAGCACCATGTACTTCCTATAAAATCTAAGAGAACTGTAATTAATGTTTGCACAATTTTGTCTGCCTCTCCCAGACTCTATAAATTCCATGAGGGCAGATATTGAAGTAATTTGAACAAATCCAATAGTATGCTTCTTCTAGAAAATAAAGACGCCAATTTATATGCATGACAATTTTATACAAAGACAAGAACTCTGTTTAATTGTTCACTGGGGCACAGTACAGAGGTCATAATCATTGACTATCCATTGTATGATTATGCAACTATTAAATAATGATGTATATTTGTTGACATGCAAATATGTCCCTAATATATAGTTAAGAGAAAAAGCAGATTATAGAACACCATGCATTTTGTTTCAAAACAGTTATATTGACCATGTAAATGTATTCAAGATGCACAATAGCATACACTAATCTGCAAGATATATTTAAAACTATTAATTATATTTATGTCTGGGTGATAGAATTAGAGGCGGTGTTCTTATACTTTTGTTTCTTTTCACCTTCCAAATATTATGCACATGCGTTATTTTTAAAATTAGAACATAAAAATTCCTTGTGGAAAAAGAATACTTTATTCGTAATAGGACAGAACTTTAATGAAAATATAAATTTCCCCAATCACAACTCCCCAAAAGAAAGAAACATAATTTTCAAATCACTGACAGATGGACTGAAATAACTTTCAAGAAAAGGGCAGTTTGAGGCCGGCCGAGTGACTCAGTTGGTTAAGAGCTGGCTCAAGAGTGCGAGCTGAGCTCTGAGCAACAGCAGATAGCCCGAGCGGAGCAGCCGCTGAGCTGCCAACAGGTAGCAGAATGGCTCAGCTAAAAAAAATTAAAATTAAAATTAAAAAAAAAAAGAAAAAAAAGAAAAAAAAGAAAAAAAAGAAAAGGGCAGTTTGCATAGACCAAGGTATTAATGATAATAGCCTGAAAGAGAGACGTAATAGTACTTTTTCTATTTCAATTCTATGAATAATTGGATACAAACGCTACATATTGCAGAGATGAAACTGACAACACATTGGACATGGTTTTGAGTTGGGAGAAAACAGGGTTTAAATAGAACACTATCTACACAGTGATCTAAAATTTTTACTGCAGGATTTTCCCACGTCCACCTCCCCAATGATCCCATTATGCACAGTAGTCCATTTCTCTTCAAATAGCTCCCTTAATACCTATAAAATATTTTAGGTTTTCTCCTGTCATTCCATTAACTGATAGAAGAAGAAAAGTTTCATTCTACTTGCCAGACTGACAATTTAAAAAAGAAAGTTAATAACAATGACTACTTTCAGCTCCACCTGAATCATTTGGGCACCCTAGTTCCTGCCGAACCCATCCAATTTTACTTTTGTTTCCCTTTGTCACCCAAACTTAGTGTGATACATAAAAATTTGGATCACTTTTTAAACCTTATTCTGTATGTTTATGTATCCTTGTAGGTGCATGATTTGATATTTCTCTATGTGTTTTTTTCTAAAGGAAAATGGAGATATAAAATTCCCTTCTATATCTACTCTACTGCTTATTAGTATTATAAATCTAATGGCAAAGATAATGGCATAATTACTAAAAATAAACAATAAATACGATTATGCAATGCTCGTATTTCAGGCACTATAATAAATAGCATTGATTACTGCCATGTTATATATAAGAGAAACTGAGCAATTAGTCCTATTTTGCACAACTGCCAAACAAGCATTTGATCTCAGAGGTATTGAATTCCAGGTTCCATGCCCTACACTACTTCTTCCTTCATCCTATTTTCTTTCTTACAACTAGGTAACTAGTAGTTCTATATTGTAATTTGTATCTCAGGCAATTCTCAACAATGGAGCTCATGATATGGGAAACTATTCTCCTTCTAAAGGATTGCAGGAGTATGAGCTAATGAGCTATGGCAAGTGAGATTATTGGAAGAACAACTACTACTACTATTAATAGCAGCTGAGAGGGAGCAGGGATGATGAGGTCTCTTAAATATATATTTAAAATCATTTTATTTAGAAATTTAAAATACAATGATGGGTCTCTTCTTTTTAACTAAATAAACATTCCACCATGGAGATCACAATGGATAGAGAATAGGATTCAGAATCAAAGACTTAATTAAGCATAGAAACTGGTTCCACAATCAATTAGCATAACCATGTTGGATTTTACATTATGCTATGATGCCCCATTATCTAGCACCTGTATGGTGCATGACAGCATTTATGCTTGTATTTTTTTTTAAATGTAATGTGAGCTAGTATATATATTTCTTGAGTATAAATCCTTGCTTGCCTTCTTTAGTAGTTTAATTTTAAAGTCTATTGGCACATGGTATGTGTCCAATTAATAGATATGGAATGAACTGATTAGATGGTTGAGGATTTTTAAAAGACATACCTTCTTTAACTTTTCATTGGAAATAATGTTGCTGATAACTGTCTGGCTTAACAGATGTCAAGTTCCCAGTATGGTGTTTAGAATATACTGGGTGCTATATTCCAATAAATGTTAGCTCCCTGCCCCATACTCCCAGTTAACTTAGGGACTATCACTTGTATTATTGTTTCTTTCTAGGTTAATTTTAAGCCTATGATAAGTGCATTCTTAAGCTTGGTACTTTGGATGGGCTTGAAATGCAAGAAACAGCTCAGCTAAGACTATCTTAATTGCACTGAATGGAACATATGAAAATTCTAATTAGTGAAAGTTATGCAGTGGATAACTACTGTGTATTCTAAATTATATTTATCCATTACAACTTTGTCATCAAATATTGGATATGGCCTATAGTTAGCATCACTGTAAATTTGCATTTCAACTGGAGAAAAAGACACCTTCTTTTTGTCTTCACTGATTAACATTTTCAAGCTCTGTAATTTTCTTGCTGCTCGTAGAAACAAAGCAAGCCAAGCTCATACAAAAAGCCTATTCTCCAAGATATAAATATTTGCTATTCAGAAAATCTCAATGAGGGTTTAGTTATTTTAAATTAAAGAAAGAAAATTACTAGTAATGATTGGTTTCAGCTAACGAAATGCTTTTATGCAAATATGTGAACCCTAAATATGACCTGGAAACAAAAGACTGCTTAACAGTTACTATTAAGCAATACATTAGTAGATCAATTAAACAGAACTTCTTTCTAATGAGTATGCGGGTACAGAAGTTGCCATGGAAACATGGAAAGGAAAAGCTCTTGAATGCTAATTTATCATTATAAGGTCTGCTGGTGACTGTTTGTAACCCATGTTGTAATAGATCATTTCTGAAGAACTAACTTCTTGTATTTATATGGTGGCTTTGCAAAGATTGTCTATTAGATCCTATTGTCTCATTCCTCTAGTACTTATGTATGCCATTCAGATATGCCATCTCTCTGGGTAGCCCCTCCTACCCAGATTTGTCTCTGCAGTGACTTGTTATAGCTAATTTTCATGTCAAAAGCTGAGATTTTTTTCCAAGAGGAGAAACACTCACAGGATTTAATATGATTGTAATCTTGACTACTTTTTATGCTGTTCTGGTGAAGTTCTACCACACCCCCACACTTTGTGTACCAAAATCATGAAATTGGGCTTTTATACCATGTGCTGCAGCCATGCTGGAGAGGAGACAGACAGCTCGAGGCAGAAAAAGGAGTCAACCTGCAATACAGATCTGAGAGACTTGGCCAAACCCTCAGGGAAATCCGGAAATAAAATGGTTCTTCAGAGTTATAGTACCAAGAAAAGTAGAACTTTACTACACCCATTGATTAGTTATTGAATGCAGTTTGTCCCCAGAAGGGATGTGACTTTAGGCAAAGCAGCTCTCTGCCCCTGAGACAGAATCGGAATATTTGTCTGACTGCACTTATGGCAAATGAAGGAGAACTGGACAGCAAATCTTCATACACTAAAAAAATGCTTAAATCCAATGTTTAAAAGCAAAGATCAAGCGAAATCCATACATCTTTTTTTTTGTATGTATACATATATAATGAGAATTATCTCAACAACATAGTTAATGACTATAATTTGATCTTTAATCATTAAAATATTAAGAACTATTAAAAACACTAATTTGAGGGCTAGCTGAGGGGCGTGTTGGTTAAGAGTTGGCTTGGGACGCCAGCTCTGAGCAACAGAGACCCTGTTCAGATCCCACATGCAGGCCAGTGACGCTGTGCCCTCTACAGCTAAGATGATGAAAAACAGCTCAACTTGGAGCTGGGCTGCCTTGAGTTGCCGGCGATGGTGTAGGCTGCAGTGGGGCTGGCCGGCAGCTAGTGTGAGCTGTTGTAAGCTGCCGTGAGCCACTGTAAGTGGCCATTTAATGGCCAGTGAGTGACTGCCTCACCTGGGAAGAGCGCAATGATAATACCAACATGGGCCAGTGAAGCGACGTCCTCAACAACTCGACTGAAGAACAAAAGGACAGCAACTTGTCTGTTCCTCTTCCCCGATTCCCCAAGGCTGTTCCCTCCCCCAACTCCCCAATAAAACCTTAAAAACAAAAACAAAAAATACCAATTTGAGTTGAAATAGTGGTATATGATGAAGTTAAGTGCAAATTTCACATTGGTAAAGAGAGTGCATATAATAAAAAATCTCTCACTTGTCCATTGTATCAGAATGTGTGAATTCTAACTCAATAGGGAAATGATAGAAGGATAATTTCCAGTTACATTCCACTCAAAAATAATCACATCTGTTTAAGCAGAGGTAAAGAGATCACTCTAGTTAAATACATACTTAAGTACATTCATTTGAAAAGCATGCAGGTGAAAGCATGTAATATTTTATAACAGTATGATGACACTGGAATTAAAAAGGTTATTTTATACTCAATATATCTTACAAAGCATACAATTATAGAGAGGAGGTATTACTACCAAAACAACTGAATCTCTAATGTTGTTTAAGTTTTCATGCAGGTTAAAGAGGCTAAGGAAAGTGGCAAACACATTTATTAGAACAACTATTTAAAAAGATAAAAAGCAATTAATTACTCAGGGGTCATGGGATCTCTATGCTCACCAGACTGTTCTCTTTATTGACAATGGTGAAGGGATTTTTGCATGAGATTCAAGTGTAAAGAAAAGAGTAGGCTATAGCCTGACAAACCAGGGCTTAAAGATGATGGGAATAAGAACTTTGTAAGTACATACATAAATATGTGATATTTGAAAATAATACCTATTGGCATAAATCACCTTATTAATAATTTTAATTTAAAAATAAATCTTGGGCCAGCCGAGTGACACGGTGGTTAAGAGCTGGCTTGGGACACCAGTGGCCCTGGTTTGGATCCCATATACAGGGCCAGTGACACTGCCCTCTAAAAATAAGTAAATATTCCACATATGAGTGAAATCATATGGTATTTGTCTTTCTCTGACTGACTTATTTCACTTAACATAATAGTCTCTAGGAAACTGTATGAATGAGCAAAGTAAACAGAAACTGTCTCATAGATATAGAGGAAAAATCAGGGTTGCTAATTGGGAGGGGAATGGGGATGAGGGAGAAGGGGAAGGGATTAGACAGCAAAAATAGGCAACTACAATATTGCCCCTGGGATAGGAAAAACAGTTTGGAGAATATAATTAATAATGTTGTAAATATTCTGTGGAATGTCAGATGATCATAGGTCTTGTTAGGGAGACCATTTCATGGATGGAGTAGAGGTTTGATCACTGCACTGTATGACTAAAGCAGAGGTGGTATACCTACTGTAATTGAATATATATAGATAGTCACGGGATGTGGATTATACTGTGGAAGAGAGTCAGAGGAAGAGTAATAGATATATATGATATGGGGGGCGAGTGGGGTGGCTAATTTGGGGTGGGGGGTTGTCACTTTGAGGGGTAAAATGTATAACTATTGCACTGTGAAACTAATTAAAATAAAATAAAAATAAAAATTAAAAAAAATTAAGAAAAAAAATAAAAACATAAAAATAAGTAAATAAATAAATAAATAAATCTTAAACTTTTCACCATTAAAATTCATATGGCTCAGAGAGTGATGAGGACTTTATAGGGTGTTTGCAGTGATCCTAGACACTAAATAAAGATAGTTACGCTACTTAGACCCTGATGAGTTAGAACAATCTTGAAATTAGAAGTATAATTCCTGTCAAAGTGTTTCACCTTCAAGTGTTAAGTATCTGAGAACAGTATCCTCCTGATGTTCTAGAATTAATCTTGTAACAATATAAGTGCTGATTGTAACTACATGCTGAATGTTACACAATTTGGGCAGATACTCTAATGGACTAAATGTGAGAGTATAATGAAGTAAAGAATTAATTTGAAGTATTCAGTCCAATAAGTGTCAAAAGATCCAAGCAGGCAATAAGACAGCTCAAAGGAATAATTCATTTGCAAATGCTTGCCAGAAACTTCTGGAGAAGGTTAGAAGCAGGCATCAGTCTAAACGTGGATATAGTAAGGAAATATATCAACTATTTGAAAAAAATAGAATTATTTATAAAACATACTATAGAAATTCCAATATGTTCCATGTGTCAGTTTTATAAAACAAGTGAATGATTTTACTTGAAACCCTGCCTTTTTTCCCTCCTTGAACAGATATTACCAAGTAATAGATAGCTCTTAGCACGTTGAATATATGTAAATGACCTGCCTTACTTATATTGCTTCCATTTTTTTCCAATTGTGTAAGCATAAGAACAACTCTATCATTTTCAACATCAGTGTCATATTGGTAAAACTGAGTCATCAATGGGCTATTTGGCATTTCTTTAATGACAATGGAATCTGACAAAATTTGGTTTATAAAATGTTATGGTAGTTCTAGTTTTTTCTTATGGTTCAAGTGATAATATCAAGCAAAATATAGTTATATGAACTTTATTTATGAAACAGCTGTATGTTTAATAATGGCCTATTTCACAGTGATATAAGCCTTAAGGAGAGCCAATAGAGCCATCTTCACCTAATTTGGAATAATTTGATCATTAACGTTTTTCTCCATGTAAAATATATACCATTAAAATATATGAGAGTGGAACTTAAGTGCACGCTCACAAAAAAAGGCAAATATGCATGGTAATGAATGTATTAATTAGCTTAGTAGGGGTAATCCTTTCACAATATATATGTATGTCAAATTATCACACCATACCCTTCAGATATCTTACAATTTTGCAATTGTACCTCAATAAACCTGGATTACAATGACTAGTAAAAACTGTATAAAATGCATAACTCAAAATAGGATAAATAACAATAAAATAAAATCATTGTAATTTCATTTATTCATATATGAAAAATATTTACAGCACTAAAATAGTTTTCTGTGTATAAAAACATCAGAATACTGTTATAGAGTAGCCATTGCTTTGAGTTGTAATGACAGTTAAAACTTGTAAGAGATGTAGGGAAACAATCTTCAGGTAGGCTTCCAAAGAAAGGAAAATACTAGTTTTAGAAATCATCAGTTGGAAGAGGAGAAATAATTTTCTCATAAGAAATGAGTAAGTTCTAAGTTAAAAGGGTCAAAAACAGATGATTCTGTGGACACTGTTATTAAAATGAACTGTTTTAGGATAATAGCTGAAAGATAGAAGGATAACTCATAACATTTGATTCAGTTTGAGAAGTTCAAAGACTTTAAATCAGTATAGCTAAAGATTGGTTTTTCTTTTGTCCCAAGAACTGAAAGATAATTTTAAATGGAATTTTTTATTTTAAGAAAAATATTAGGGGCATTACTAAAACCCAAAATGACTTGAGGTTAATAAGACTTTGAGAGCGTGCATCAAAAAGCCACTTGCTCTCGATTTCTCTCTTTCTCTCCCTGATACTACCTTTTTTCATCAAACTTTATTCAACCTTCCAAAAAATAATTTTGACAAAAAATTAACATGAAATGATTCTTTTCAAAACAATTTTTAAAATGCATTTTTTTTTTTTTTGAGGGCAGTGTCACTGGCCCTCATATGTGGGATCCGAACCAGAGCCGCTGGCCTCCCAAGCCAGCTCTTAACCAATGCGCCACTTGGCGGGCCTAAAATGCATTCTTAAAGACTATGTGGAAACATTCTCCTTTTGCCATGGGATTAATGTCTACCAATTCTGATGTGTCCAGTTAATTTTGTACTGGACAAAATATTTTTAAAATGCTGTCCTATGTATTTTACCTTCTCATTTTTCAAATTTTTATTAACTTTATTGGGGTGAGATTGGTTAGTAAAATTATATAGATGTCAATTGTACAATTTTATAATGCATTGTGTGTTCATCATCCAGAGTCAGTTCTCCTTCCATCACCATATATTTGATCCCCTTTACCCTCTTCTACTACCCAATCACCCTCAGCCTCCAGTAACCACTAAACTATTGTCTGTGTCTATGAGTTTTTGTTTGTTTGTTTGTCTTGTTCATTTCTTACTTTCAGTTTTATATCCCACATATGAGTGAAGTCAAAAACCCAACTTTAGTAGAACTCTGCTTTTAACATGGCATCTGAAGGAAGGAGCTTTCTACTTTTACTTTAAAGGATAAAAGAAGTCATACTTATGTGAGGGTGAGTTTTCTCATGTCTAAATGAATAGCTTATTTTTTTTTAAAGTATAAAACAAAACAAAACAAAAAACAGGCAACACAGAGAATGGCAGGATACTCTCTTCGTGATGACCCTATGAATTTGAAATACTGTGTGTTGAGCTATTCAGAGAATTCTCTAGGCTTTTCCCGCCATCACAGTGTTAAAGTCAAACTAGATAGAAGTATGTTTATAGATACAAATATAGATACAGATATAGATGTTGTATAAGTGTTTTTGCACTGCCATAACCAAGTCCCTGTGTTGGCCAATGAAAGAAAGATGAGGCAGACCTCTAAAAGAGGCATAAACAAAAATCCACATTAGAGATGAGCTTGCAATTACAGTTCAGTAGTCAGAAAAACAAGAGCAGTCAGGCTGATTTTGAAAAAAGCCGTTCTTTCTTTGTAAAGAGTAAAAATCTTTCAAATCTGTTTGGAAAACAATTGTTTTATATCAAATTATAAGTCATAAGCACTGCCTATCTCCAAAGCTTGCTCAAGAAATGATGTTTCATTTTTATAGTGTTGATTAGCTAATGCAATAACACCCACACTTCATGCAAATAAATTGCAAATTGATATTGAAGTAGTTAGTTATAAGCATGTCTCTAAAATGTTTTGTAGGCTATAAAGAAATTTTCAAAAACTTACACTTGCTATATTCTCTAAGGAAGTATATTGAAATATCCAGGTGAAATTGTGAAATATGCATATTTCAAGTCAATAAAAGAACAATTTTTGCTTAAGCAAATGAAATTGTACCATTTAAAACGGGAGCTTTTCCCTTACTTCTATTCCGTTAATGTAAATATTAAATATACAGTTTATATGACATATCCATGTATATCTCATTCCAGATGTAAATACAGACTGTAAAATAATCTGCATGCCCTGAGAAAATTACTTCTAACTGCTCTGGGTATTATATTGTGCTAAGAGGACCAACCAGGCCAATCTCTGTCACTAAGGACTTTCCCTGGATGCGGGACATTCAGCACTAAAACCAGGACAATTCCAGGCAAATTGAGATGGCTGGTCACCTACTGACAGCTTGGAGAAGATTTTATCATAAAAATGGAAAACAACCAACAAACAAAAACACAGCATCAAAAATAAAAGTTATGTCCACAAACTGGTACTCATCTAGTCTTAACTTTGTCCTGCTAGACAAAGCGTTTGGATGGAATTAAAATATGAGGTTGTCTCTGAATAAAATGCTGACAATTCCCACCAAAGATAATAATATCTGCTAATGACATTAGTAGCATTCACTTTGGTCTCCATGACCAATAAATCCTGCCTATTAAGGATCCCTTGAATCTCATGAATCTGTCCCATTTTCCACATTTTCAACTGTCATTGGCCTTTATTTATGTATTCATTATTGCTCACCTAGACCTTTGAAATTGCCCCGTGCTTTACTTTTTTACCTTCCAATTCATCTATATTGCAGCTGGAATGGTTCTTAAATCAATTTTAAATAAATGTGATGTTAGTACCATGTCTAACATTATAATTTTTCCTAATCTATCCAATTCTGCAAATTGGATGAAAAGGGTAATCATATTTTATTTACCTGGCTATTTGAAAAATATGAACATGTTAGTTAATCTAAATTTCTACACATTTATCATCAATTGAACTATTTTAATCCCTGGTGGTGCTCAAATAGATTTTATCTATTTGGCCTATAAAGATGATTGAAACTGGATGTATCAGTGGGCCCTATTGACATTTGGGATAGGACAATTATTCATTGTGCACTTTATACACATAGAAACCCTAGCTCCAGATCATTAAATTTCAATAGCACCTCTATCTCTAGGTATTAAAACAAACAAAATATTTTCAAATACATCCTAATGTCAACAATTGAGAATCACTGGATAGAATTAAACATTACAGAAATACTTGAAGTCTTATTGATAAAACTGCCATCTCATTATCCTCATGTGTCAACTGTACTAATTTTTTAAATGAATATCCTTATTATACATCAATTATGTAATATACAAAATATGGAAATTATATATGTATAATGCATATTTATATGTATTATATAACTAACAATATATTTTGTGCATATTTATGTATAAAATATGTTTTATACATTTATATACGTATACATATATGCTTCTAGAAGTGGTCAAAGTTGATCTTTCTGAAATTTAATATTGGGTTCTCAGAAAAGTCATGACGCATTTTTGCAACGAAAAACAGAAAAAATAAGTCATGACTTTTCTGACAACCCAATATCATAGATATAAAAATTCTTCTGCATCTACATTTAGATGCATGTAGAGAGAATTCATTTTAATTACTACATAATATTCCATTGTGTAAACATAACATAATTCATCCATTTCTTTATAGCAAGACATATAGATTACTCCCTGGTGGTCTGTGCTTTTGCCACTTCATTGAATGATACTGTGCCTATCCCTTTGAGCACATATGGGGAACTATCTCTGGGTAAATATGTTTTAATTAAACATTTTTGACACAACTGCAGATTCATATAGAGTTGTGAGAAATAATGTGGAAAGGCTTCATGTACCCTTTACTCAGTTACACTTGGTGGCATCTTGTAAAACTACATTACAAAATCATATCCAGTACATTAACATTATTACACTCCAGACAGATAATGTTTCCATCACCGTAAGATTTGTGTTATCATGCCACAACCACTTCACTTACCCATACTCTCCCCAGCTCCTGGTAACCACTGGGAAGTTCTATAGAAATGTCCATGTCTATAATGCTGTTATTTCAATAATGTTATATTATTGGAACTACAGAGTATGTAAACTCTTTCTAAAAATATTCTTAATCAAGTGTGTGTGTGTGTGTGTATGCATAGAGCATGCTACATTATTGATAAAAGAATAATGTAGCAAACATTGGCACTTCATATTCTCATGCTTATTTATGATTACTGGTTATTTTTTCTCAATATAGTTTCCTTTCTGTATCGCTCTTTCCTTTCTATTCTGCCTATTATGTTGCTATTTTTTTCTATTATTTTGCCTTCTAACAGCATTTTATTATAATTACCTATAACAAATAATTTAAAATACTTTGACTTCCTCTATAAACAACCATAACTAGAGGGGTGACAAATATTTAAATATATAATGAATAGTATTTGAGGTATTGTTATACATACCTAAGCTCTATTTGTCAACAAGTTTTTATTTATATTGGATAAGTACCTCTTAGGAGGAAATTTGTCTAGAACATAAGGAGATACATACAGCTAATATAACAAATGTATCAGTTTTTCAATGTGGATTGAAACCAGAGTACATAATTAGACTCAACCCTTTCTGGGATATATGTTGAAAGTAATAATGCCTCACAGAGAAAATGTTACTACGTATTAATTCAGCTAAGCCAAAGATGTCTTGTAAGAAAAAAAAATCTATATATATTTTTTAATGTCATATGATTAGTTTTGGTTTTAATATGTGTTCTTATCATCTGAATTTTTACTAATAGCCCTCCATAATAATTTTAGTAATTATCCTTATTTCACAAATCTTTTTCTTTCTTGTTTTTGATCTTGTTTTGTTTTTATAGATTAAATGTATTAGTTTTTTAGATCATTAAAGAGTTATAACTTATGAAAGATAAAAATGTAATACAATGTTAAATTCCAACAGAACATCAAGAGTCATTGCAATCTTTTTTTCCCTAAGAGCAAAATATAAATACTCCATGATAGATTACACTTATACAGTTTTAATTTTAGATTTTTAATACCCACTAAGTATTCTCTAGTGTTGCAATTATGTATAAAAATAGACATCATTCATACTGCCACAATTTTTTTAATGTTCTATGTAACAAGTGAAAATTACTTTGTAAAGTGCTGCATTAATGGTCACTGCCAAAATAATAATCTTTCTTGTTGATTTTTTTACCTTCATATTTATCGGTTCATCTCCCTCATACATATTATAATTTCCCATTAAACTAAAGTTTTAAAATTTGAAAGTCATTATCTAACTATTTGACTAAGTAGTAATATGGTGTTATAGCAACGTGC
The DNA here is from genome assembly GCA_033961575.1 of Aselliscus stoliczkanus. NCBI lineage: Eukaryota > Metazoa > Chordata > Mammalia > Chiroptera > Hipposideridae > Aselliscus > Aselliscus stoliczkanus. The sequence continues at coordinate 81,133,094 of CM066728.1, read as the reverse complement.
TCATTTTAGGGCAGCAGAGTCATGATGGATAGATATATGAAGGCAGGAGTTTTTCCTTCAATAACAATGTACTAATTTTAAAAGGGGAAACACACTTAGCATGTACTTTTTAAAATACTAGTATTTTGAGAAAGGAAGAAGGCAGAACATATTCATTAAATATTAATGCTAATATTTGATTTTTATAAATTGAATAAAATGAAAAGAGTTGGAAGTAACCTACTTAAGTGTCCCCAGCTATTCACACCTTTTCTGTATCTAATCCATTTTCTAAGTAATGTTACAGGGCCCTGTGAACTGAGAGAACTGGGGCATCATGACTTATAGTTTAACTCTGGATTCAGTCATGTGATTTGTTTTGGCAAGTAGAGTGGAAGGAAATGCTGATTCTTGAGAAACTCTGGCAAAAATGGGCTTGCTTTCTCTTACCTTCTGCAATTATTATGAGAACTCACCCCAATTATCTGTTGTAAGATGAGATAAACAGGGATACATCCAAATCTTTCGGTAATTCCAGTAGGTAATGCTATCCGAGCTCAGTCAACAACCAGCCAACACCCAGATCTCAGAACAGGCAGGTAACATAGGATAAATGAAGAACAATTTCAGGGAAATGTGTTTCAAGGAAATTATAGTTTAATTAATTATGCTGCATTCACTATGAGAATATGATGGATTTGTATTAGAAGTGTGATTATCCAATGAGATACCACCTCACTCCAGTCAGAATGGCTATCATCAATAAATCAACAAACAACAAGTGCTGGCAGGCTGTGGGGAAAAGGGGACCCTGCTGCTCTGTTGGTGGGATTGCAGATTGGTGCAGCCACTATGGAAGTCAGTATGGAGGTATCTCAAAGAAATGGAAATAGAGCTACCTTTTGACCTAGCAATCCACTCCTAGGTATTTATCCTGAAAAAAACAAGACACTTATTCAAAAAAAGTTATGCACCCCTATGTTCATAGCAGCACTATTTACAACAGCTAAGACTTGGAAACAACCAAAATGCCCATCGGTAGATACTGGATTAAGAAACTGTGGTATATTTATACAATGGAGTATTACTCCGCTATAAAGAAGAATGAAATCGTACCATTTGCAATGATATGGATGGACCTAGAGACTATTATGTTAAGTGAAATAAGTCAGTCAGAGAAAGACAAATACCATATGATCTCACTCATATGTGGAATCTGAAAAACTGTATGAATGAGCAAAGTAAACAGAAAATGTCTCATAGATATAGAGAAAAAATCAGGGTTGCTAATTGGGAGGGGGATGGGGATGAGAGAGAAGGAGAAGGGATTAGACAGCAACAGTTTGGGGAATATAATTAATAATGTTGTAAATATTTTGTGGGGTGTCAGATAGTCATAGATCTTGTTAGGGAGACCATTTCATGGATGGAGTAGAGGTTTAATCACTGCACTGTATACCTGAAGCGGAGGTTGTATACCTACTGTAATTGAATATATAGATAGTCACGGGATGTGGATTATACTGTGGAAGAGAGTAAGAGTAATAGATATATATGATATTGGGGGGGGGAGTGGGGTGGCGAATTGGGGGTGGGGGGTTGTCACTTTGAGGGGTAAAATGTATAACTATTGCACTGTGTTGTACACCTGAAACTAATTAAAAATAAATTTTAAAAAAATGATAAAACAAACAAACAAACAAACAAAAAGCAGTGTGATTATCAACAAGACAAGAGGGAGCGATCCCGAGATGAAGCAGTCACAGAGTTTATGTGGTTCAGGAAAATACTGAAACACAAAATTATGAAGATTTTGTTTCTGTTTTTTGTTCAATTCCATTGTATATAATATTTTATGAGTATTTTTTCAAAGTCTTGATTAAATACCACATAAAATTACGTTTAATTAATTGAAAAATTTCTTACACAGGCTAGGCACCTTACTCAAAGACTTGAAAGTTGCTCCACTCCCATCAAAAAAGACCTCCCCCTCCCAATAAAATAATATAATGCTTATATAATGTCTCACTAACATCCAGAAATAAAAATGTTTTAATTATCAAAAATTTTATGGACACTGAGTACGGTTATTTATGAAATCCAGAAATGTACATTTTGGACCATAATTCTAGGTTTTATTCTAGGAGAGCATAAAAATCATAATTATGTCATTAGATGTAAAATAAAAAGAAAAAACTTACGATCTTCATGGGAAGATCATCCAATAACAGTCTTATAGTATCATCTCTTTCACATCCTTGTCAACTCCCAGAACTGACCATTCTACGTCGCTGAGTATCTGTCTTGCTATGAGGCCCCCTCCTAGTAAGCAGGTGCATTGTCTGCCATCTCTCGTGAGGCTATCTCCAAATTACTAATTTGTGAGAAAATACCTTAGTTGAAAAACCAATCTGATTTCACTTTTAAAAGACAATAATGAGCCACACGGTATGGTCATTTAATACTAACAAATCTTAATATAAATACCTTGGTATCTACTTCAATGATGGAAATGAAAATGTTCAGCAGTTATGCCACTGTAAACACAGTTCTGTTAGTTTATGTTTAAAAGTACATTTTTTTTTTCTTTTTAGAATGCACCAATAATATGTCAAATTTTTTCATTGGCATCTAGTCTACTAACAAAGGGGTCCAATGCCATGCTTTTACTTAAATATAGACTATATATAAAAAACAAGCTTCAACCATTATCATCTGTGTAGCTTTCTCCAGTCTCAAATCTCTCAACACAATGGTGTTAAATGAGATAACTCAAGTACTGTAGTCTTGTTTTATTTCTTCTCTTTCTAAACTAAAGGCTTCATAATTCTGATACATTTGATTTCTGATTAATCTCAATATTCTTTTTCACAGCTTAACCTATAGAAAAGTCTGTTCTATATTATTAGTTTTCTTATTACTGCTATTCATGACTTTCTGAGCACCCACCGTGCCTTTAGAACAGTACCAGATATAAAGATACAGTGACAATTGAAGACAAGAAAGGCAGTAACGAAAATGCCAAATGAGAGGGTGATTACATCCACAAGAGGTAAATTTACCAGCATGTATGCACTTGCTTTTTATATTTCAATATTATGATCCTTGTTTTCCCCCATTATCTTTTAAAGGTACCTTGCAAAAAAAGGAAGAAATACTTAGGGTTAATCCATGAATACATTCTTTTCCCAAAATGACTTTAAAGCAGTGCTTCAAAGGAAAGTTGTGGTCCCCGGTGTATCTAAGCCAAAAATATCAACTCCATATAATGTTTCTGAGTAGAAAATAAATTTCAATTTCTCAGTTAGTCTGGTTTCATTTCTTACTAACTCTACTTAACATATGGATATAAAATATTTTAATTTCTTTAAAAACAATCATAACACTCAATGGTATTTTTGAAATTGTAAAAATAACATAATTAATTCTATTTTGTAAATCTTGAATTATTTTTATAATATTCAGTTTCATTATTATAATTTTATGTGGAGCCCTGGATTATAACATATATGGCATAAAATATGAAATCTATTAAACTAAGTATTTCTGGATAACAAAAATATATAAAGTTATTAATATATTTTAAATACACAGATTAATTTATAAAATATTTTTCTCTCACAGGAGAGGTTTAGAAAACAATTTCTAATAATTTTTATTTCTGAAGTTTAGATTCCAGCAGTAAGACTGATTGATGGGTGAAAAATTACATACATGTTTAACTGCAATACATGCTAAAAACCTGTATTGTTGTTTTTAATCTCTAACAACTCACACATTTTGTAACAATTTATGAGAATGCCCAGGTTCCTCACATTTCTACCAATAACAATTTTCATTTTCTCCTAAACAGTCTATAAATTGATAACTCATTCTTTCATTTGTGTTTCCCTATTATCGTATTTAAATAGCTTTTCATGTTTGTTGGATATTGGATTTACTCTTTTGTAAAATCCCTGTTTATTTCCTTTGCTCATATTATATCTATTTTTGTCTTTTCTTTCTAAGAGCTATTTGTTTATTACAGAAATTCCCAATATGTTACAAACATTTTCCCTGTAAATCTATTATCTCTTTTGATTAGATCCATAATGCTATTTTTTATCCTACAAAAGTTTCATGTACACACACACATATACATGCATGAATATGCGTGTGTGTTATATACAATTCATATGTTTCATATATATATGTGTGTGTATATATTATATATATATAATATATACACACACACATATATATATATATAATTTTTGCTTAAAGTATTAGTGCTTCCAGACTTGTTTTGACTATCTCCTTTTCCATTAGATTTTAAAGGAAAATACCCAATTTTCTTGACTTATTTTACTACCAGTTACATTCTCACTTAGAGTGAGATCTGTTTCGATATTCTCTCTATTCCTACAAGCTAAGGCAATATCAAATTGAATGATTATAGTAGCTTTATAGTATTATTGGGTAAGGCAAAGACACAGTAGCTGTGCTTTGTCTTAATTGGAAATATTTTTATTATTAAATATATTGGGGTAACATTGGTTAGTAAAATTATACAGGTTCCACGTGTACATTTCTGTAATATATCATCTGTCTATGGCGTTGTGTGTTCACCACCCAGAGTCAGTTTTCCTTCCATCACCATACATTTGACCTCCTTTACCTTCTTCTGCCATCTACTCTCCCCTTACCCTCAGAGAGCCACTAAACTTTGTGCCTATAATTTGTTTGTTTATTTGTCTTGTTCCTTTGTTACTTTCAGTTTAATATCCCACATATAAATGAAATCATGTGATTCTCAACTTTTTTTGTCTGACTTATTTCACTTAGCATGATAATCTCAAGATCCATCCATGTTGTTGCAAATGGCAGTGTTTCATCTTTTCTTATGGCAGAATAGTATTCCACTGTGTGTGTGTGTGTGTGTGTGTGTGTGTGTGTGTGTGTGTGTGTGTGTATGTGTACCATGTCTTCTTTACCCAATCACCTGTCAAAGGACACTTTAATTCTTTCCATGTCTTGGCCACTGTGAATAATGCCACAGTGAACATGGGGTACATATATCTTTATGATAAATGTTTTCAGGTTTTGGGAGTAGATACCTGGAAGTGGGATTGCTGGGTCATATGGTAATTCTATTCTTAATTTTTTTTGAGAAACCACTATACTGTTTTCCATAGAGGCTGTACCAACTTACATTCCCACCAGCAGTGTAAGAGCATTCCTTTTCTCTACAACCTCTCCAACACTTGTCATTGCTTGTCTTGTTTATAATAGCCATTCTAAAAGGTGTGAGGTGATATCTCATTGTGGTTTTGAATCCCATTTCCCTAATAACTAGTGACATTAAGCATCTTTTTATGTATCTGTTGGTTGTTTCTATGTCCTCTTTGGAGAAATGTCTGCTCAGGTTTCCTGCCCATTTTTTAACTACACTGTTTATTTTTGTTTTTGAGTTCTTTATATATTTTTATGAGAACCTTATCGGAGGCTTTTGTAAATATCGTCTCCCATCCGGTTGGTTGCCTCTTTGTTTTGTTGATGGTTTCTTTTTCTGTGCAGAAGCTTTTTAGTTTGATATAGTCCCATTCATTTATTTTTTCTTTTACTTCTCTTGTCTTTAAGGTCTAATTCATAAAAGCCTCTCTGAGCCCAAGGTCCATAAGTTTAGTGCCTATGCATCCTTCTATGTAATTTATTGGTTCAGGTCTTAGATTTAGGTCTTTGATCCATCTTGAGTTCATTTTGGTGTGTGGGGACAGATAGCAGTCTAGTGTCATTCTTTTGCATGTGGCTTCCAATTTTCCCAGCACCTTTTACTGAAGAGGCTTTCTTTTCTCCATTGTATGTTTTTTATTCCTTTATTGAAAATTATTTGCCCCTATATATGTGGGTTTATTTCTGAGTTCTCAATTCTATTCCATTGGTCTGTGTATCTGTTTTTCTGCTAATACCATGCTGTTTTATCTTTATCATTTTGTAGTATAAATTGAAGTCAGGGAGTGTGATACCTCCAGTCTTGTCCTTTTTTCTCAGGATAGCTTTGGTTATTTGGTGTCTTTTCTGAAATGATTAGAAAATTATTCTTAAGATGATCTTGAAAAAACATATGCAATTAAAAATTTTATGGTACATTGGGCCAGCCGAGTGGCGAGGTGGTTGGGTGCTAGCTTGGGAAGCCAGTGGCCCCTGGTTCGGGTCCCACATGTGAGGGCCAGTGACACTGTCCTCAAAAAAAAACATAAAATATGGTACAAATTTGAACTGCATTCAGTTTATAGAAAAATGTTTGGAGAATTGTCATTTTTTGTAATGTCTTCTCTTTGAAGACATGGCTTCTATTTCCATTTTTTAAAATGTATTTTGGTCTTTTAGAAGTTTTCTATACTACTGGTACTGTGATTTTTAATTATTTCTATATATTTCATAAAATTTTCCCATTTTCATTTTGAGTGTTAATTCCTAGAATGTAAAAAACATTCTTTTTTCATACTTATCTTGGATCAAACTTACATAATTTTCTCATTAATTTTAGAAATTTTTACTAAAACTTCTTGATTTCAGGAATACAATAATTTCATCAGAAAAAATAAGCTTATATCTTCTTCCCCAGTGTTTCACTAGTTATTTCATTTTCTTTTCTTATAGCTTTGTTAGGACTAAATGATGATATTATAGCTTTGTTAGGACTAAATGACGATATTAAGTACCAATGTCAAAAAAGGGTAGCCATATTTCATTTCTAATTTTGAATTGCAATAATGTAGAGTTTCACTCTCAAGGCAATATTTGCTGTGTTGTGTTTTATTTTGCTGAATTCTATTACCTCAAAATATTTATCTATATTCACTATCACTATCACCCACTGACTCTTAAACTCAATCAAATCAAATTTTCACCAATAACATTCTACCAAAATTACTTCTGGCAAAGTGACCAATAGTCTCCAATGTAAATCTAATGGCCACTACTCATTCTTCATCTGTGCCTATTAATAATATTTAGGTAGGCTGACATCTCCTTCCACTTTAACATACCTTCTTCACTTGATTTTCTTTTCCTCTTACTTCCTTTTTCTCACTCTTCTTTTCCCCAGCCTTTTAATATTGAAGTGATCAAGGTCTCAGTCCTCAATTCTATAGTTACTCCTTTAGTGATATTATCCAAGCTCATAATTCTAAATGCCATCTATTTGCAAAACACATCCAAATTTATATCTGTAGCCCAGACCTTTCTTCTAAGTTCAGAAAGAATGTACACAACTGACTACTTGAAGCATTATTTCAATAACAGATTTTTTTTTCAATTTCATCAACTAGGGTTGTCTTTTTATTTTTAATTGTGGCATAATTGACATATAACATTATGTTAGTTTTATTGTGAAATGAGTGAAGGGAGTCAAAATGTTCAAACTTTAATGATAGACATCTTAAACTCAACATGTTCTATAGCTTATAAATTGTGGTTTTCTCCAAAATTTATGCACTAACCACTCTATTACTGTGCGTTTACTATTATTATACATAGATTGTCTATGTATAGACAGTCTTATATGTAAAATTAGTGATATATGTGTAAAATTGACCAGAGGACTTAACAGTAAATATGCATACTAACAGAATATATTTTGTAATAAAATCTTTTCCAAACTGGGTATAACATTATTTCTTTCAAAATGTAGATTGGAGTCCTGCAAAGAAAATAAATTCATTTCTTGGTAGGGAATTAAATACTCAAATAAAAATATTTGGCGATGTATCAGTATAAAGAGTTATTATGAAAAAATAATTTCAAAATCATAATTTTAGTGTGCCATAGAAATCCAAGAAATCTGTGTGTGTGCATTCCATGAAAGCTTTACATAATTTAAAAATATATAAAGTTTACCAGAAAAATGTAATTGTATTAAATATCCTTACTGAAACTACAGAATAAATATATTCTGAGTATAAAGACTTAGGCCTTCAAAAAACAGAGCCTGAATGTCTGACAGAAATAGAGATAGGTCACTTCATTTTTCTCTCAAGCTAGCCTTGCTGTCCTCAAATTATTCCAAAGTCATGAATTCACTTATGTTGACTACTGTATCACAAATGCTACCCATTATTCTATGGTTTACTTCTTCTTCACCAAAGCAGCCTTCTTTGGCTATATTACCTGAAATCCCTACAGGTAATTTAGGTCATGATTAGATTCATAGGACATAATATATTTTATATTGAATCAACTGTATAGCAGGTATATTAGTCATATCACCTGAAAACAAGTAATTTTCATGTTGAAAAATACACATTCTATGAGAAATTCACCATTTCCTCTAGCTCCTAACACTTATGGTTCCAACCTGCTTAACCTCATCCTCCAAAAATAACATAATCTCCTCACTCCCTACTCTTATTCTTAAATGAGTGTCCTTTGTGCATATAAATAATTATGTAAACAATAAATGATGCATTGAGTTTGAGCAAGATTGACAAAAGACTTTTAATTGCAGTCTTTTTTCTTTCATTGCCCTTTTCCATAAACAACAGATTTATTATATACAATAGGATTCATAATTGGCTAATACATATCACACAAAATTGATAATTTAAAAAAATGAATCATTATAAAAAGAGAAGAAAAACAAAGTCCATATATCATTTTAATCCTATTCATTATTTCAATCCATATCAAATATAAAATTTAATGATCCAAATTATAATCTCAGGGTCCTATAAAAGACCCTCTAGTTAGTTCTTTCAGATATAGGAATAGGATCTATTTAAGACATTTTAGAGGGTTTTCTCAATGACGTTGATATGCATCAAAGTATTAAGTAAATTATATGCCTTCATGTGTATCATAGAGGTAGTTCATTTAAAGCTATAGTTCTTAAAAAAATGTTCTTCTTTCCAAGGAAAGGGTAGTATAATTCATTTTAGAGTACAAAAATGTATATAGTAAATCTCTGCTGTTTATGGAAATGGACAGTGAAAGAAAAAAGGCTGCAGTTAAGTCTTTTGTCAGTCTTGCTCAAAGTCATAATGCACCATTTATCGTTTACATAATTATTTATATGCACAAAGGTCAGTTATATAATAAAGATAGAAAGTGAGGAGATTGTATTATTTTTGGAGGGTGAGGTTAAGTAGGTTGGAAAAAGATAAATAACGGATTTTCATTTTCAAAGTCTGGACCTAACAGAGAAAGGTGACAGAGAAAAGACAATAATTCCCCAGACTTGAAACAAAGGAATTTTTAAAAATAGGATGCTGAGTTTTACAAATTTTGAAATAACCCATTGATGTACCAAACCTTCACAAAATTAAGAATCAAATGCCCTGTATGTATAATGAAAAAAAGGGAATGCCAGCTTATGTGCAAATCAAAGGAAATAAACTAAATTCCTTGTCTGGATCCACACACAAAAAAAGAAAGGTAAAGAAGAGGAGAAATGTAAACGAGGTAAAATATTCAGGAAAAACAGTAACTGAAGTCAGAAGTGACAGAGATTCTAAGTCCCTTGAATTTAAAGATATTTTGGGAAAACCTTAATAAAGATATTTTGGGAATCAAGAAGTAGAAGGCTGAAGGCAACTTCTTGCAAATCTTAACAGAATGGTTGACCTCAGCTGATATCTAGGTGACAAGTATTCATAAGAATCTATGGAGGGCAAGGCATTAAATCGAGTTTAAACAATGTGTAAATCAGAGTCCACCATGAATTCTGATATAGAAAGAAATGCAACATATACACAGAAACCATCAAGGTGGTAGGTAATAAAGGAAACATCACAGAAATCCAGAGGAACAAAAAGGCTTCTTCCTCTCCAAAAATATTTTCAATAAAGTTATGCTTGTAAACAATGCTAATGTATAGCATGTTGAAATAAAAAAGAAAAGAATCAAAATTAGAATTGGTTGGGGGATTAAAAGCTCATGTTTCACAAACTTTTTAAAAAGAAATGTTTTTAATTTTTTTTTTTTTTTACTTTATAATCTGAAACTTAAGAAACATCTGAAGATGTGTAAAAGAAGAACAAAAAGTTATTTCAAGAAAATGATGCTATGGTCAATAAAAAAGCATGTTTTTTTTTTTTTTTTTTGCTTTTTTCAGGTATTCCTGTATTGGCCAATATTTTTTCTAATGTAATATGTTATCACCTATGATGTAATAATGATAATAACAATGTTTACTAAATGCTCCTTGGGATGTCTTATATATTTCACATCATTTAATTCTTACAACAACCCTATGTGGTACATAGTATTATACCTACTTTACAAATTAGTAAACTGAGATGCACAAAAATTAAATAATTTGGCCAGGTATTCAGCCAGACAGACGGATCCCAATACCTATATTCATAGCCATAGTATTATTTATTTTCTAACAAAACAAATTATTTAGGCATGAAATTAAATTACTGTTTTCTTCACATCTATTATTACTGGTTATGATAATGACATTGATGATTTAGGAAGGATTTTCTAAACAGCTTTAGAGTAAGTCCAAAACAAATTATATTTTGGCCAGTTATTCAGCCAGTATTGATTGCTGTGGTCCAATCACATTGTCTTCTGGCAAACTGGATTAACTATACAAATAAAAATAACTCATAGACTTGATACTAGTTTTAATGTAGTCATATTTTTATATACTGAGCACAATAATGTTTATAAGGTATCATTAAGAAACCTGATATGTAAATTTATTTTTAAATATAATATCCACAGAAAATAGCCATATACAATAATAGCTATTTAAGTAATTTTGTTTGTTTGTTTGTTTGTGTTTTTGAGGGCAGTGTCACTGGCCCTTATATGTGGGACCAAACTGGAGCCACTGGCTTCCGAAGCCAGTGCCTAACCACCGCGCCACTCGGCTGCCCCTAAGTAATTTTGAACAGAGGAAATATTTACTGGGATGATTTAATTTATCTATTGCCTCATATACTATAGGATCTGTATTAATGATTCAATGCTATGCTGCCAATTTGCTACTACATTTTTTTAAATCAAATTGCATACCTTAGTCTTATGAGCCATAAAACCTATGCTACTTGTGCTCTATATTTACTTGCTTCCCTCTTAAATGCAATATTGGCAAATGGTAAATATTGGGCAAACTTTCAGATCAATGCACAGCACTTTTCACATATTTAATATCCAGCTACTCAAGGCAAGGTAGAGGAAAGCAAATGAATCAAGTGGAACCACCAGTTTGAATAAATTCACTGTTACTATAAAACCTGTCAGGAATTTCTCATTGAGTGGGTCTATGCAAAGGACTTGCTTGGTTCTCAGGTTGTCATTTGGAAGATGTGCTTGCAGTTGTTCTGGCCAGACACTACACCTAATTGTTTCCCCCTTTCCTCTGGAACCAGGTTCTGCTTAATTACTTCAGGGGTCTAAACAGCATTTCATCAGCTTCTTCTTAGTTTCCACCCACTTATTTTGATGAATTAAAAAGTAACGTACTCAAATAGAAGACACATCTCAACTCTTTAGAACTAGCTTATGATATTATCAGACCTATAAAACAAATTTATGTAATTGAAGAATAAATATTTTCAATTATATTATATTATTAGTTTGCCTAAAATTTTACTTGAAATAAATGGGTTCTGCTCATGAAATAAATTTGAAAATAAGAAAGAAGAGATTTCCATGTGTAGGAAAAGAAATTATTTCATCACCCGAAGAATAAAAAATAGTGAAAATTCAAATATGACTGAAATGCCTCACAAACACTGTAAAAAATATTTTAAAAATCAATTACTGGGGCCGGCTGAGTGGCGTGGTAGTTAAGAGCTGGCTTGGGAAGCCAGTGGCCCCAGTTCGGTCCCACATAAGAGGGCCAGTGACACTGCCCTCCAAAAAACAAAATAAAAATCAATTACTTCAATCACTAGAGTACCTGCCTCTTCTTCCTAAAACTACTTGTATTTAAGGATCTCCAGTGCATTTATTGCGTTTTAAAATTAGTATCCAAAATTTAATGATGTATAGGTCTGAAAATGTATCTTAGTTGTCATTATCAAAATACCTTTATTTTTTGTCAACAGTTTTAATTTACAGACACTGAGAAATTTTTATTCAGCATGCTTAATATTTTCATTAAAATTATAAGATTGAGTCGAATCCAATTTGACTAAAAGATACTTTATTTCTCTTACAAATTGTTCACTTATTTTGACACATCAAATAGCCTACTGCTGCACCAAAGTGCTGCATTGGCAGTGCATCTTATTCTAAGTTTTCTAACATTTTTATAGAAAAGTATATACTTATTTTGATATTCAGTCCTGATTTTTTAATGCATACATTATGGTTTTATCTCTAAATGTTGACATTTAATGACTTTGTGAAAATCTGAATGTAAGCCAATTTTGATTACACACACTAAATTATTTTTTTATCAGATGAAGTAACTTGCACTAGACAGGCTTTGTGTTGAGTTGGGGCGTCTCCATGGCTGTTTTGTGTTTTTGTGCACAGCCAGGGACGGAATTAATGTGCTGTGTACAATCACACTGACCACTGAGAGACAAATGTTGAGTGCACTGAGAGGCCCCAACCTCTTCAGAACTAAAAGAATTTTCTGACTGCTGCATTTCAAAAACAGAGAGCTGAAAGAGAGCAGCAGCGTTTAAAGCTACTTCTGAGATCAGGGGAAGTCCATTTTCCCTCTTCCATCCCTTCCTTTCAAGAGCATAAGACGGAGTCTGTTTCTCAGAAGTTTGAAAAAAAGAACAAATGTAACTTCACCTTAGGAAGTCTAAATTACTTACATGAAACCTCCGAGGCATTCAGAGTTTCACAACAAAGCCTAGACAGTGCCCGGAACTCTGACATGGTGGTGCCTGAACAGAGGGCCTCTTCAGGGCTTATTCACCTCTGCATTTGTTGATATGACATGGCCTTGAAGTCTCTAGAGTTTCCACGTACCTTTATCTCTTTTTGGTGTGTTTGGACCTCTGCCTGTTTACTAGAGCGCTCCTGCTGCATGAAAAGAAGCTGCTGGGATGTTTTATCTCTTGTCTGAGCTTGCTTCAATTAAATTAATGGACCCATTCAGCTCACTCTTTCCCCTTTCAGATGCACCCCTGATGAATACATTAAAAAGATCTTAAGTCTCAAGATGGTACATCATGGTATTAGCCAGGGCACTCATTTCCCTCTGCCTTCTTTTTCTGTAAATCAAATAATTAATGAGATCTCCACCTCAATAAAGCACTTCATCAATATTTTGTGGCAAAGGGAAAAAAAATGCCCTCTTTGCTTGTAGTGGAGCTTTTATCTCCATCTGTGTAGGATTTTGTGGGCAAATGCAGTAATACTGAAATGACAAAATATTGACTGATTCTTGCAGTTTGTTCCTCAGAGCTGAGAAGGATTAGTTAAAGGCGTTCTACACTGTGCAGCAGAAAAGCAAGTGACAAGCTTGTCAATATGCTGTGGATGTTTTGTACTCGATATTTAAGTTGTAAACATCAAGTAGGACAAATTAGTTTTATCAGAGTTTGATGTCACAGGAGGGGAGACATGAGTTTAATATGGAAAACATATATTATCTCACTATTTTTTTAAGTGAGTCGTTCTCTAAGTTTAGCTATATGTATTTGATATTATTTATTTATAGTTTTATATTATTTTTTTCGTTTTTTAACAACAATGGAATCATCTGATTTCTACGTATGTAAGTGACTGCTGTAGCTCCCCTTTAACTTGCTGCCTGAGAAGGTCCCTTTTTATAGACTACAGAAGGTACATATTAAATTAGAGGGGGATGAAAAAAATCTATTTGCTTTGTGCAGTACTCTCTGGCTGAGCTGGCAGCCATTTCTCATTTTTGTGGCAAAGGCAACACCATAACATTTATGAACACTTCTCCTTCGTGTTCATTTCTACAAATGGAATCTGAATTAAAAATACAGGTTTGCTGTCCTGAAGTGTTTCATTTCACTTTTGGGTGAAATATCAATAAGCCATATTCGATATTTCCTTGAATATCTAGTATCAGTCAATATGATTCAGTCTGAATAGGAATTGATTCTGGAGAAAGGAAGAGAAAAAGAGATGATATAGAGATAAACAGGTGATAGATAAGATAGATAGATAGATAGATAGATAGATAGATAGATAGATAGATATGATAGATAGATACAATTTAAATCTGATTCATATGGCCAGATATTAAGATATTAATCCAAATCACTTATCATTCAAAAAACAATTTAGTAAACTACTAAAGGGAGGGGATGCTGTAGCCCTGATCCTTGTAGATTATGGATTCAAACAACCAATTTTAAAGAAATAGGAGGCCTAAAACATAAACACATGAATGGGTAGGGGGAAGAATGAGAGAAAACTATGAAATTTGTTGCTTTTTAAAAATCATTTGGTACAGTTAGAGAGGGACTGGAAAAGACTCACGAAGAAAGGGAAATTGGGTGGAGAAAAAGTATGTTCATCTGGAAGCCTACAAAGGATGAGCATTGTCTTCAGGAAAACTAACAAGTTGAATGATAAACCATCCTAGCTATTGTGGTCAAGGACACTTTCTTTGCATAGCCACTAATGATTAAGTCATGAATCCAATATTGATTTATAGTGTATATTTAAACTTTATTTCAATAGACTTCATAATTGAGACAATAGTTATATGTCTATTGCCAGCTAGGTAACATTAATATTTTAATTATTTCAGATTGCACATAGTGTTCAATGAATGGATACCCAAATACAAATCTTACCATTTATTGGACTTCTTCTATTAAATTAATACATATGGAAACTTATAGATAATCCTACACTCACCCTGACCACATTCAAATGGTAAACCCTGTGACAAAAAGATAGGAGAGGGAAATGAAAATAGAAAACTCATGATGCGTATTAGAAAAAGCTGCAATCCACATGCCAGAAATGTAAGAATATTTTTGACAGATACCGTGAATATGGATAAATGGCAGAAAGTCAATTTATAATTCACTCTCCAAATAAAACTGTCAATTTGAGATCAAACTAAAGTGAAGTGATTTATAAAAGCTAAAGGACAAAAACATGGGCAAACAGAAATAATTAAAGAAAGCACAAATGATGTCTAAAACTGAATTACGTTAGAATTAAGATGAAAACACTAAACATAAAAATTGACAAAAGATAAAATACAGGAAGATACTACAGTGGTCATGAATTTTTAGGCATAAATTAACAAAATATCTAAATATCTACAAGTGCTAGAAATTAAAAGAAATTAAAAATATATTACAGATGTCGGAGTCTTAGGACATTTCACTCCGTTTTAACTAAATTTCAAAATAAATGTAGGTCATCTAGAAATATAATTAAAAGTTTGATTTAACAACTATATAGAAATATACATTGTACCTTAAAAATCACAGTTTCATGGGAAAGTATGTGAAAGACTGACCATATATTACCCTAAAAGAAAAAGATTGGGAAATCTTGAAGAGTAAATATAAGTTTACATCATTATACTGCTATATAATAGAACTTGAATCCCAAAGTCACTGCCAAAACATTAAAGAAAACACAGAAATTTATTTTTAAAATGTTTAAATTACCTTCTTCTAAATAAAGCAAAACAAAACAATAACAGCAAGGCTCTTGGGTCAAAATAAAAACTATATATTTAGGGATCACCACAGTTTACCCGAAACCAGTTCATGTCTGCAGATTCTGAAGTTTTAATTAAGATTTTTATACAACTACTTTATAAAATATTGGGTGTATAAATTTATTTATAAACTATATGTAAAGTATAAGGGCTAACAATACCATAAAAACCATCAATTTAAGGGAGAAAATTAACTTTCCATGAGAATTCCCTTGTGTAACCTCCCCTGACCCTTGACCTGATCTCTAACCCTGTTCTCTCCAGTTCACCACTATATTAAATCTTTTGTTTATCATCTCCTGACTTTTCTGAATATTTTTCACCACCTATATTGGTATTCCAAATCAAATGATATACTTAGTCGTGTATCTGTTGAACACTATATAAATAGAATCATATGAAATCCCTCACTTGCCCTTTTCACTTCTCATCATGTTCTGGTTGTGTTCAGCTGAAGTGAATTAATTTTTGCTGCTACACAATAATCCATACCAGAGTTGATATATTCATTTCTCTGTTGATGGTATCTGGGTAATGTCCATATACTAGTATTTGCCAACAGTGCTGCTATGAACATATTTGCATCTCTTTTATAAAAAAAAAAAAGAAAAAAAAAGAAAAAATTGTTCTACTACGGTACTACCTAAGAATTCCAGTCAAAGAGAAGATAATGTTCGATTTGCTTTGCAGAAATATATTTTAAAGTGTTTCCTGACATTAGAGTCGTCCTTTCCAAAGGGAAGTGATTGTATTTAAATACCAGTAAGATCCTTTACTCCATGTTCTCCCATAAGCCTAAAATATGTTATAAGAACCCTTCTTTCTATTTATAAAAGTAATTTATGAAAAGTAAAAAAGTTGAAGTACATATAAAAGTACAAAAATTAAAATAAAAAATATTACCCCACACATATAAGTACATATAACTTCATATATAAATGTGCACATAAATAAAATAAATACATATTAATTCCTGGAAATGTGACAACTGAGTCATACTCTGCTAGCTATAGAGCACTGTGTTACTTTGTACTGCTGCTGTAACAAATTACCCACACTCAGTGGTTTAAAAAAACACAAATATATTATTTTATAGTTCTAGAAGTCTGAAGTCTGAGATGGATCAACAGGGCTGCATTCCTTCTGGAAGATTTAGGAGATTCTGTTTCCTTGCCTTTTCCAGATTCTAAAGCCTGCTAGCCTGGGTCAAGGCCCATGGCCTCTTATTTCATCTTCAAATCAAGCAGTGTAGCATCTTCCAATCTCTTTTTCTTCTTTGACCCTCCCTTTTCCACTCTTATAAGAATTCTTGTGATTACATTGTTCCTACCTATATAATCTTCCCCATCTGAATCTCTTTAAATTAATCAGGTCTGAAAATCCCTTTTTGCTTTGTAATGTGTTCATTGGCACTGAAATTAGGGTATGGACATCATTGGAGGACCATAATTCAGATTACGATAAGGAAATTCTGAACAATCCTTTGTCTGATTATGTTGTAAAGGAGAAGGCTAATTGCAATAAAAAAGATCAAAATGGAATCTTTTCTTTACAGGAGTCTGTTCAATTAGTTAACAAAGCAGACTTCTTCACAAACCTATGGACATTGGATGACAATGGATTTCTGTATAAGTACCGCACATTAACCGATTGAGCCACTGGAGCTCCAACAGTGGATTTCTGTATGGACCCCTACACCTTTGGAAGGGGAACCTGATGATGGTGCTAATGGATTCTGTAGAGCCCACTATCATATGCAATTTGTTCCATTATTGGCCTTTTGTAAAAAGCGGCAACCTTACATTAACCTTACAATGATTAGAATGCAATTCTTCTTGTCCAAACTAACAAAACCTTTGCCATGCTACTAGTACTAATTTTTCTGTGGCAGCTGTGCTTGATCTGTATCTGACACTTATATCCAAATGTGTTTCATAGGTAGAAAACTCTATTGTTTAAAAGTTGATAAAGCCCTGGCAATGCCTGAAGGCAAACCTCATTTGCCTCAATATTAGCGAAGCCATTTGTGCTGTGAGTAAAACTTGTCTTCATACTTGGTCAAATTTACAAAGCAAATATGTTCACCTTTTGCTTCTTAGGTCAGCTCAGAGTCAATGTAATCTTTTATGCTGCAGGAGGCTAAATGATTCATTTTTAAAACAAAAAAGAAATATTGTCTCTATTAGGATGTCAAAAGGCAGATTATTTGATGTATTAATAAACAAAGCCAAATGGTCTTCTCCTACATATTTACTCATCCCAGAGTCAATCATTCAACTGAATTTATTATAACCATGAGGGCTTAGTTAAAAAGACATTTAATTATGAGGCACATAATTATCACAATGTTTGCTTAACTGGGCTAATGAAATACATCTTGCATAAATATTAGTATAAATATGGACAGCTGTACAAGAGAAGGACAAAATTATGCTAGCAAAATATTCTGTAATTAGATTAAAAGGTTTTGAATATTTTAATGAACAAAGATTCAGAAGAGTTACCTTTTTACAAATAAATCACCGATAAAATATGGGCAGTAAGGAACAGCCAGGAGCGAAGAAACTGGAGTCACTGAAATTGCTGAAGAGTGTACATGAACCTGAATCCGAACTAAAAAGCGTTTTGTTACAAGATGGGGTTGACTCACTTTTCTTGGCTTCTCCCCTCTAAATCTATCTTAGTGTTTAGGAGATGATTCAACAATCAAAAATGGATCAGAACTCTGAAAAGTGTAAGGGGAAGAGGGCACTTGCAGCCTTGAGTTCCCTGGGTTTTCTTTTTATTTCCCATAGATCCCCACCTGGGCACCAGAGAGGCATACAACAGGGAAGTACCAACAGGTAGAGACCAAAACAAACACACAGAAAAGTCTTCTCTCTTCAGTGAACAGGTCAGGAAAGAAACAGCCCAGTAGAGACCTAGCTGTGAAGTGTGGCGCACTTCATGGGTCCCACCCAGGCAAAGGGAGTCCAATCGGCCGCACGAGCAGCAGCAAAGCCAGGGCCCCAAACGTGGGCCAGGGAACAAAGTTAGAGTTATTTCTGCCACTCCCAGAATTTTACATAAAGGGAATTACACAGTAAATACTATTTTGTATTTGACGTTGTTTTTCTCATAGGAATCAGTAGTTCCTATCTTCTTACAGACGTTAAATGATATGATAATACCATTTCAAGTTTGGAATTCATTAGAAAAAAAACTGCTTGGAATATTTTATACAACTTGCTTGGTGGGTCTATGTCTCCCTTTCTCTTGGGGAAAACACCAAAGAGTTGAATAGATGGGTCACAAAGTAGTTGCAATTTAATTCTAGAAAGATATGCCAAGTGATTTGCATTAATGCAACAGATTGTGTAGCCCTTACAACCATGGTAAAATCACATTGTCACCTTGTTACAAGACCTAAGGACTTTGCAACTGGTTGGAAAATGCTATTGGAATGCTTACAGGTACACAACTGAGAGTTTGAAATATGATGGAGAGTGAGAATTTGTATTTCTAACCTTAGAATACATATATTTGTATTCAAGTCCCCAAGGACTTCTGTTTCTTTGATGGACAGCCTGACAACCCAGGAAGAGTTTTCCTCATGGTGGCAAGTTTCTGGGATCCTTATAAATTTACAACTGCATGTCAGGGTTAAAACAATTGCTGTAAAGCCTTTATGCTTTGAGGATTTTGTAGCAGATCAGCTTTACTAAAACAAAAGAAATATAATTTAAAAATTATTCTGTGGGGACAGGATTCAAACAAGTAGGAGTTAAATGGCTAGAAATTTTTTATGTGGTTTAGGAGTCACCAGCTATAGAAGGGACATCAATATTTCAAATATCACTGAAGCCAATTAGAGAGGACAAGGAAGATGCCCTCATAAGACTCTCAGAGGATGAGGTATCAGAGGAAATAATACACTTGAAAAGTCCAAATACAGTCATATGCCACATAATACATTTTTGGTCAACAACAGACCACATATACAATGGTAGACCCATAAGATTGTAATGGAGCTGAAAAGTCCTATCATCTAGTAACATCATAGCCACTATAACATCACAGCACACAACACATTGCTCACATGTTTGTGGTCATGCTGGTACAAACAAACCTACTGCGTTGCCAGTCATATGAGTATAAAAGCATAGCATATACAGTTACAGATAGTACATACTACTTGATAATAATAATGAACAACTCTGTTACTGGTTATGTATTTACCGTATTGTATTTTTATCATTATTTTAGAATGTACTCCTTCTACTAATAAAAAAGTTTGCTATAAAACAGTGTATTGTGTTACACTGACAGTACCCTCATACATCTTGAGATTACTATATTTCTTGGCCCATGTGGGAATCAAACCAACAACCGTGGTGTTATCAGCACTACACTCTAACCAACTGAGCTAACCCACCACCCCCTGCTACATCTGTTGGTTGCATGATTCTAACCCTTCACATTCACTCACTACCACTCACTGACTCACCCAGAACAATTTTGAGTCTTGCAAGATCCATTCATGGTAGGTTCCCTATACAGGTGTACCATTTTTTTAAACCATATTTTTACTGTACCTTTTCTAACACTTACCACTGTGTTACAATTGCCTACAGTATTCAGGTTTGATTCACAGGTTTGCAGCCCAGGAGCAACAGGCTGTACCATATACCTTGGTGTGTAGCAGGCTGTACCATCTAGGATTGTGTAAGTGCCCTCCATCATGGTCTCCTAATAATGCATTTCTCAGAATATATCCCCATCATTAAGCAGTGAATGATTGTACTCAGGGGCCCAAAATGAATTCAGTTCCAACTCACACTTCTTCTAATAGATATCAACAATCAAGTTTGGAATAGGCCATAATAAAAGCTGTTGCTCAAGGTTAAACACAAGATAAGTTCAGAATCATTTTGAGTTAGGAACTGCACTCCTCATTTGTTTGCTTGTTTATTCTTATTGAGAGACAACACTGATCACAAAGGATTTATTTTACCTAGTGGGGTGCTAACCTCATGATATTTCAGAGAATCCCCGGATAATATGAGAATGATTGAATCAAACTGGAACTTCCTAGGAATTTTTTGGCTTAGAATGTAGAGGTCCATGCTTTATTCAGGTGTAATTAGTAGCCAACTGTATTCACAATAGAAAAGCTTCCCATTTCATTCTTTCTATCTTTGCTTGCAGAAGAATCAGCTCTAGTGAGATGAGGCAGCATTAAACCCAACTGCAGACATAATTGCTGCACTGAGAGTTGAAATTCCCCAACATCAGCTTAGGCTGGATTACACCATAATAGACACCAGCAAGATGAATTGCACATTTTCTCCATTCACATCTAGGAGGAAGCCAGCTCTATATTGGAGAAGAAAAGGAGGAAGAAGAAGAGAAGGATGAAGAGCAGGATGAGAGGGAAGTGAGGAAGGAGGAGGAGGAGAAGGAGCTGGTTGGGTGTGAACTTTTAGGTGGCAATAATTCAAATCATTCTCTAATTTGCAAATAGGTGTGCTGATATAGAGGTATCATTGCAGAAGGCAGTGGTTATTTAATAGAGACAGAAAATAAGCATTACAGGATTCTTCCCTATTAGAAATGTTAAAGAGCAGCTCTTCAAATAAAATAATAGCTTAAGGTGGGAAAATGGGATGAGTGTTAGAAAGTAGGTGGATATTTGGGGAAACATTATGTTAGGAGTTAGAGCAAGAATTTATAATGAGAAGGTAAGAGAGAGAATTTCTTTTAGTAATTGTTAAAATGAAGAAGATATTTTAATGTTTTATTGCATGTCATACAATTTAAGTTGTTTTTCTGAATATCAAACTGGTATTTCTTTTGAATGCAACACTGATCTAACAGAGGCCACATGACTGCTTATTTTTATCTGAGTTACATTCTATTCACTCCTTCACAAAATATGCATCAATGCTGGGCAATAATCACTGGACAGCTTGCAGGGGATATAATGACAATCGATTCCTGCCCAAATATAGTTTACCATCTAAAGGCATATTAACAGATTTACTTTCAGTTATCATTTGCAGACCATGGCAATATAAATAGTATAGTTGACTTGACAGTTACGTTTCTCATTATAAATTAATAAATTATAAACTAGTCTCACTTCCATTAGATTTTTATTTTTTATGATGTTATTAGGACCTTAAGTCCCTGGGCAAGATTCATTGCTAGGTTTGTCATGTAAGATACTACATTTATATAAAAGTACAAAATTTTGTTATAGGAAAAGTAGTATAATAAGAATACCATGTTTCATATGTTTACTATTAGGCAGTAATTCCAAATTACTTTAATCAAACTATCTCATTTAATAAAAATATAAACACAATGAACCTATAAGGTAAATATTGTTACTGTATACATTTCAAACAAGGAAATATTATACTTATGAGTTTCATTTATTTTCCTGATGTTAATAACCCATATACTACTCTTGTCGCCACTATTGTCTACCTTTTCTCTAGAGCCAGCTTTTAAATAACATTCTTGATGGCCCTTCAGAATCCTAGTGTTTTTCATATTTCCATAAACAAGAAAAACCTGCTAATGAACATCACTCATGTGAATCATCATCAAATTATTCTAATACCCACTCAGGCTGACAATCTTTAGGCTAGTCTTCTTATTAGGGCTTGATAGAAAGTCCAATCTTTTATTTTAAAAAGTGTAACATTGCATGTCAAGTACTTGCAAGAAAAATTCATTCACAGTGACAACTGACATAGTTATATAAGGGAAAGGCTTCCGAGAGAAAGAGATATTTAAGCTGAAAGGACTGGCTAGATGATGCAACTCAGGGTGGAAGACAAAGTTTTAGAAGTCATTTTACTATTTGGAATTTACTGACTTCCATCTATTTCGATAGTCTTGTTTCCCAGAAACAAAGAGACATCACTTTTACTGGGCGAGTGTAAGGCCATTTTGTATGTCTCCATTTTACTTTTAGACAACATCAGCATAGGGAGCTGCAGAGTGGTCATGAGGGAGACCTGTCAAGTAATTCAGCCTGGGTTCAATGTCAGTTCTCCTACTAAAAGCTATGTTACTGTAGACAAATTGCTTAACTTCTTTAAGTCCCATTTTCCTAGTAATAATATGCCTGTATCAGAGCTGTTTTGGATTTAAGTGCATGATACATAAGTATTGAATAAGTGTTGGCTACATCCGCTAGTTGCTTTAGCTCTTCTATATAAGTAGGTACATGTTTTAAATCAGGATGATTTTTTTCTTCAGTTTCAGTATTTGCTGTTAAATAAAATAATCAAACTTATTTTATAATGTCGAGGAGAGGAATAACTAGAATAATGCATACCAGAATGATTTAAAAATGCAAAAACATAATGTTATAAGGATTTTTAAATTATATGTAGTCTTTTTTGGTTCTCTAATTATGTGCTATGTGTGAGTCTGTGTTTCCTAAACCTCTTTGAGGCACAAGGTCTGTCTCACGCTCTTCTTGGAGGTATCTTGTATACCTAGCATAGTGGTAGCCTATACAAGACATCTAATAGGCAATTCTTGAAGCCTTTCTTGATTATGGCAGATAGATGATGGCTCTCCTTCCAAATTCATATGACATTTGTGTATACTAATGCAAAGTTACTTGATTTTAATTATGTGTGCACTTGTTTTATTTTACCCAAAGCACTATATATTTCTTAAATAAATTAATATAGTTGAGTATTTAGAACAATAGAGGGCACAAAAGATAGCACTATAGAAGGGTTTGCTGTTATAATCAGTACTGTAACTTTGTTATTATAATTAATTATCTTTTACCAGGTGGGGACCATGTGTACCACTCAGCACTTAGCCAAGTACCTAACAATAAATTGGCATTATCATACATTTAGCATTCTGAATCCTAAAAATAACAAAGAAGTATAAGCTATTTTTGTTAAAGGTGCTCATTACTTACTATTCACAAGTTCGATGGAATTTAGATTCCTATGGGAACTTGACTACAGTGGACTTATGGGGAACAAGGCAGAGAAAAGGTTAAGAAATCACCTTGGATGGAAAAATCACATAACATTAACTTCATGCATAATCATATGTCAGCAATGAACAGTATTACAACCAATTTCAATTTATGGAATAAAAATCATGACTGGAGGTCATCTGTCTAATCCTTGAGAATAGCAGCTTTAAAAGGAGAGATGTCTGGGTAATAAAATGCCCATTATCTGCTACTACCCATAGCTAACCTGCTTTTACCCTTCGACCCACGAATCTGCCATGCTGAAACATCTGTGAGAGGGAGCGCTTCTCAAAATGACATATTCGTGCCAGTCAATCAGCACAGCCAGCCGTGGAATGTCAGCTCTGTATGTCCTGTATTCAGAGGCAATGTTCCCAGAAATGGTAATAGGCAGAGTGAAGGACAGGAAGTTTGATCATTCAGTAATTTGGGGCAGGAGATAGGAACAGAGTGAAAAGGAAGAACCTTGTTTTAAATACTGTAAGTCTCCAGAAACTTTAAAATGAACATCCAGACTTCTTTAAAATGCACCAAATTTTAAATATAACTCCATCTGGGACAGTATATAATTTCTCTCTCCTTCCTCTGGAATATGACAATCAAGGAAGAATCTTAATTCTTCCCCCAAATGATTACAGTTTAATAAGAAGGTTCTTAACAGTTACTGAGAATTATATCCATAGCATCTATAAATGCTCTCTATAGATAATCATTTATAAATATTAAGTCCTGATTTTATCCTGAAACCTGCACTGATCACTATGTGGGATATGCTGATGAGGAAGACATGATGCTTTCTGTCTGAAAGTAGTAAACAATTGAATAAAAAGAAAACTCATAGTGGGACAGGAATGCAAACGGTTTGCTCTCCAATAAGCCAAGAGTCACAAATACTCTAGTAGTTTCTTTCTCAGTTCAGTGCAGATTGGATGGTGGATTAAATTCCCCATCTAATTTACAAACTTGCATTTGACTATGCACTATATTGGCATAGTATCCAACAGAATTTGAATCCCCTACAGTAACAAAACAAAACAATTCTATGACAATCTTTCAAAGTAATGCTACTCTCTAAAACTTTTGAACACCTGACAACTAGAAAGGGTCTTAATTTTTCCATTTGTTTTATAATACGATATCATATTAAGCTTGGAATAATATCTGAAGTTTATCAAGCATAAAACTAAATGAAATAAAAATAAAATGTCTTACAATTCTATTTATTTTTTTCTCAGCCTCTATACATATTTAACTTGATCATTTTACCTGTGAAACAATCTTAACCATATGACATTTAGGATCTACTCAGCAAAGAATTTTTTTTATTCAGTAAATAATTCATGGAGTGCCTATTAGATGAGGAACAGGACATACCGTCCTACAGGTAGAGTTGGGATCATAAAAGATAAATCAATGGCCATCTACTTGTGAGGGAGAATTTTACAGCTAGAGTAATCACACAACCCAGTTTGCTTCATACAGTGAGTTTATGGCAATAGTCCTAAAGTATTTGTTAATATCACCCTATTTCATTGCCAAAATTGTTCCAATTTGGAAGGCTAATTATATGGACATAGTAGAGAGTAGAAAAAGGATGGGAATTGGAGTCAGACAAATTCTAGATCAAATCTTGATTTTTGTTTTCCTTACCTGTTTTATGACATTGAGTCTCATTTTTCTCTCTTAGTAAATGGGGATACTACCAGATTATTTTATAAATGACAAGATTACTATGAGGATAAAATAAAGGGTTTGTAAAATATTTTACCCTTCCACCCCTACCAGGTGGCTGGCACCATTATAAGCATGGAGTGCACACTCAGTATATATTGGCTAATATTTAGAAATACAGGGCTAGCTACATAATTTGCAGGACCCAATGAAAAATAAAAACCCAAGGTCTCTTTTTTTTTTTTTTTGAGGGCAGTGTCACTGACCCTCATATGTGGGACCCAAACCGGGGCCGCTGGCTTCCCAAGCCAGCGCTTAACCACCACTCCACGCGGCCGGCACCCAAGGTCTCTTGTTCAACAGACATGAATAGATTACCATTAAAGGTACTAAGATATCAAGTCTTTTCTTACTTCCACACACTCTCTTTCAACTTGTCATAATGTATTTTGCTATTTAATGTGATTATAAGTAAAGACAAATTAAAATTAAAATTATTAGCATGGATTTTACCATTCATCTTTATGCCATATAAGGTCAATTTTAACTGCAAAGATAAGAGCATTTAACTGATACAGAATCACCGATATTATACAATTTGCATTCCTTAGCTCATGCTTGCACATGTTCCTTTTTACTAGAACAGTGAAAACGTTGCACAAAAGTAACTCAGTTGGTTTTATTTTCCTTGTTAAACACACATTCTATCAATGAGTAAGGAAGAAATGAAAGGAACGAGCTATGGATTGCCCTATCTTTTCCTTCCTTTCTATATCATCATTTTCAACTCAAGTGGTTGACCAATATAGGAAACGAACACAGGGAAAAGTATATGATAGGATTCTTTAGTTGTTTGGGTTCTTTAGCAGGCTATTGCCTATTTTCCCTATTCAAAGCAAGTTCTGGCTTCAATAACAGAAACGATGGTTTCTTGTCAGTATCCCCACATACTCAGTGAAAGTTCCACACACTCGCCTTGTACTCTGATCCTGGCTGAACACCCACAATCATGGAAACACTGGAATACAGTGCTCCCTGGCATCATGAACGCTCTATGCAAATGACACAACAAGAACTGCGGGCAGATGTGTAACGTGAGGATTTCCTCTGTCATTTGCATATCTCATTGTCCCATTGGAGGGCACTTACAAACACAAGTTCAAAGATTATATTATTAAGAATTTCAACATAGTGTCCACATTAAATTAAGTGCAAGACCCTCCTGAATGGCAGGCATCACACAGTTCACAAGCCTAGGAAGCTGGCCTTACGAAAGAATAACAGAAGCTTTGCTTAGATGACCATAAGAACCATGTCAACTAAACACAAGGCTGCTAACGGAAGGCAGTGCCTTTGAATAACCAAGATCATAAGAGGATACAAAATGTCAGAAAGTACTCTATAAATTCGAGTCTAGCTGGAAGTCCTCCAAACCTACCGATTACATCCTCACACATCATTGTCACTTTGTATTAAAACTCTTATGCTTCTTTATGTACATTAGTATTCTTAGCTTTTTACTTTTTACCAAAAGATGAGTTTTATTATCTTATTGTTTCCCCTCAAGTTGGCATAAACCAGACAAGTGCCATTATCACATTGATACTGTGAATTCTCATAGTTAACAAAGGTCAGTCGAGAGGCCAAATTAATTTAGTCTTTTGAACAGGTAAAAGACAAAAAGTTTGTTTTACTGAGATCTATTTCAATGTTCTATATATGCTAGGTTGCCCATTGAAAGTGTGTCTTTATTGTAGTTGTGGAATTTCCCCCCGATTTAGATGTATCCATTGCTGAAATAGTAAGTGAAATCCTATTGAGTTATCGGGAAAGTCATGACATATATTTTCCATGTTTTTCATTGCAATAATGAGTCATGACTTTTCCAACAACCCAATAGTATTTAAACTACTAACCTCCAGGCTCACAATCAGATGCAGATGAGCGTGGAGGATTTATCTGTGTTCTTTAATAACAATACTACTACTACAGTAACTTCGATGCTCATATCTCCTTTATATTAGGACCTTGTACTGGGAAAGTTAAGTGAAACCTAAATATCACAGTTACAATTTTATTGCATTGTATACATTTTTTTACATGTCCTTTCTGACTGGGGTTACAAGTATTTCTTAGGAGAATGAGACCAGGGCCACAATCAGTTAATTGAGAGAGAAAACATGTTTGTTAACTTATTAATAAAATGACATTTTAGTGTTAAATTTAGTTTACTGCAAGGAACCAGGTGGCCTTATAATTTAATGTCATGAACAAAATTTGAAGTAAATATGTCCAAACACCCTGCCAAAATCTTGAGAAAACCTGAAAATCAGAAAGTTCTGAAAGCCAAAGTATGCTTTAAAAAGTTTTTGGCATAAATTAAATATTAAAATTGTCAAGC
Organism: Aselliscus stoliczkanus; assembly: GCA_033961575.1. Classification (NCBI taxonomy): domain Eukaryota; kingdom Metazoa; phylum Chordata; class Mammalia; order Chiroptera; family Hipposideridae; genus Aselliscus; species Aselliscus stoliczkanus. Next base: position 81,105,422 of record CM066728.1, on the reverse strand, counting down.
TATTAAAAACCAATTAGTAAAGAACATAATTTGGGACACATATTATTTGCATGTATGTGTATATTGGTTTATATTGTAAATATAAAATAATAAGTCTAGGCGTAGCTCTCTCTGCTTCAATGCTTCCAGCTACAACTTTACCCCATTTGAAATAAATTGCACCTTAAATTTGAAGGCAATTTTCAGTAGTTTGGTGTGCAGTGCAGATTTCATCTTTGATATTTAGCAAGCCTGAGATCTTCCTAACTTGTGAAGTCTGCCTGTCTGCCAACTAGGATGTCTGTGTTTGTGTTTATTACCTTTTTCATGCATGTCTTGAAATGACTAAATTACAGGTATTTTACATGTGTTTTGTGGTACAAGACAGATACAGTCCACTGGTATAATTTATCTTGAAACACCCTGTTTTACAAAATTACAGAAAAGCACAGCAATTTGCTCAATTTTTTATTTCCAAGACTATGGTAAAATCTTCAAAGCCTAGAATATGTCTTCCAGATAAGAACTTAGCCATGCAATAAACAATTTTCATCAAAGCTCTGGGTTTGGGGAAATAGAGTACAAATGTGGTTTTAAAATCTTGATAATGTTTCTTACTATTAGCTATTTCGTCTTTTGTATTTTGACCTAATTCAGTCACCAAAGGCATCAACTCTTACATAAGATTAGATACACACACACACACACACACACATACAGCAGTCCAAATCAGATTATCTACAATCAAGGTAATTGTGAAGAACAAAATTGTTCATCTGTGCTGGCTGTGCAGCTGCCATTTGGATTTAGTGTTTGATCCCCAGGGACTGATGAAGTTACAGCTATACAAGTGTTCTTCTCTAATCCAGTGGATAATTTTTATTTTAAAAATCATGTTTTAAAAATTTGTTTTGATGTTTTCATCCTTCCTAACAAAATTATGTATGAATAGCCAAAAACTCAATAGAAAACATATATGCTTTATGGCATGTAAAAAAACGCAGGATGTAATGCTGAAAATAATCCTTACTAATTTTCAGTGAATATTTAAATTATTTTGTGCCTCGAGTTTAGTTGTAAATGTCAGTCTTCTTAACATGTATATTGGGAAAATATTTTGTATTTAGTTGTTATATTGATTGTGAAATTTTGACAGAATTTGACACTTTATTAAACACAAAAAAATAGTATAATCAAATAATATAATCAGTTATAAAATGTAAGTTTTATATTTGTTAGTATGGCTGAGTGTGTAAAAATGTATTCACCTTTTTTATGTTGAGTCTTTCTTTCTAATATTCTGGATAATCAATCAGAGTATCTATTACATATCAATGGAACTCAATTGGCTAGAGTTAAATTCTGCATCATATTCCATTACATGAAGTGATTCTTGATGTAAAATGTTTCCATTACTAAAGACATTTTTGATTTTTCTTCTTTGGAATAGAACTATTTGAGGGACAGTATAACCTATAGATATTAAAATGGGTGACTTAGGGAGGTTTTCTGTTTTACTCAGGTATTTTTCCTTCAATAGAAAGAATACTTTTGCACATTACCCATGAGGTACAGACCCTCATGAGTAAATTGTCTTTGAGACACTGAACTATTTTTTGAATTCAGTTTCTGCCTTGATTTTATATTTATAAATGCATATATGCATATACAGAGGGTGCCAAAAAATGTATACATATTTTAAGAAAGGAAAACTGTATTAAAATTGTAATTCTCAATATATACCCATAACAAAAGGTGAATACAAGTCACGTTTGACTTCTGCAATTACAAGAGGTGCTCAAAGTAGTTACCATCAGCATCCAGACACTTAAAATTACGATGAACTACTGCTTGAGCAACACTGACCAAAATGTCCACCTGTATACATTTTTTTGGCACCCCGGTATATACATACGTATATGTACACATATATATATATTTGTACATATACATATGTATACATATATGTACATATATATATATGTACACATATATATATATGTATTTGTACATATACATATGTATTATCTATAACAATTCCTTTATATCATTTATAAATTTTAAAAACCATAAGTAAGAAAGGCATGCATTTATATTTTTAGAAAATTTAAAGTCAATATTTCTTTTACAAGGATAAACATTCTGCTTCTCATACTTTCAGCCTTGAGTCACTCCATCTGTGTCTTCTGCTGTCTGTGCCTGATCTCAGCCCTGCTGCTGGCCCACATTGCATGGGAGATGGGTTCTGAGCTGCCATACACTTTCCTCCCTCCTTCTGAGGTGCCTAAGCTAGCTTTTTACTTGCTTCTTTCCCAAAACAACTGGCTTTGCTTTTGTGTGGAGTTTGTTGCCCTCACCATAAAAAAAAAACAGCAGTAGTAGTGAGAGTGCAGTGGTGGTGATGGAGTAATAGCAGCATAGTATATTTAGTAGTGTATTAGTAGAACTAGTAGTAGTAGTAGTATAGTACTAGTTTAATAGTAGTAGTAGTAGTGGTAGTAGTAGTGGTAGTAGTAGTACAATAGTATGATAGCAAAACTACAGACATTCATTTTCTTGGTAAAATTATTGTTTTCTTGGCTGAATTATTATTATTATTAATTATTATTATTATTTAGCAAAACATCATTACAAAGCATTATCATCGTAATTGTAATAACTAACATTTATTTTGAGCTTCTTGTACGGTAGGTATTGTCCTAAGTATTTTGTATGTGTTATTGTTTTACATCTTTACAAATCTATAGCTAACCTCAATAAGTCTATTACCCATCTGACACTGTGTGTCATTATTACAGTAGTATTGATTATATTCCTTATGCTGTATTTTATATCCCCATGACTATTTTTTAATTATAGTTAATATTCAATATTATTTTATATTAGTTACATTGTAGTGGTAAGACATTTATATAACTTATGAAGTGATCCCCTGGTAAGTATAGTACCCAACTGACACTACACATAGTTTTTACAATATTATTGACTGTATTCTCCATACTGTACTTTACATTCTCATGATTATTTTGTATATACCAACTTGTACTTCTTAATTCCTTCACCTTTCTCACCCAGCTCCTTAAACCATTCTCCATCTCATAACTATCAGTTTGTTCTCTGTATCTATGAGTTTGTTTTGTTTGTTTCCCTATTTTGTTCTTTAGATTCTACTGTGAGATCATTTCATGTTTGACTTTCTCAGTTTGACTTATTTCACTTAGCATTACACCCTCTAAATATATTCATCTTATCCCAAATGGTAAGATTTCATTCTTTTTTTATAATACAGTAACAGTCCATTGTACATATAACACATCTTCTTTATCCAATCATCTATTGATGGACACTTAGGTTGACTTCATATCTTGGCTATTGTAAAGAGCACTGCAGTGAACATCGGGTGCATATATCTTTTTGAATTAGTGTTTTGGATTTCTTTGGATAAATACCCAGGAGTGGAATTGCTGAGTCATAGGTAGTTCTATTTTTAATTTTTTTAGGAACCTTTATACTGATTTCCATAGTGGCTGCACCAATTTGCAATCCCACCAACAGTGCATAACAGTTCCCTTTTCTCCACTCCCTTGCCAGCACTTGTTGTTTGTTGATTTATTGATGATGGCCATTCTGACAGGTGTGAGGTGATATCTCATTGTAGTTTTTATTTGCATTTCTCTGATGATTAGTGACATTGTATATCTTTTCATATGTTTATTGGCCATCTTTAAATTGCTTTTCAAAGATAATATACCTAAGAATCTTTAGAGTTGGTGTAATTATTCTCTCTGTTTCTCTGTTATGTGGAAATAGGATCTTCATATATTAATCTCTTCATGCTATGGAATAAATGATTGTACCCCTCAAAATTCATGATTGTACCCCTCAAAATTCATCTGGTGAAGCCCTAATGTGATGGCATTTAGATATGTGGCCTTCTGAAAATAATTAGCTAATGAGGGTAGAGCCCCCAAGATGGAATCTAACAGTCTTATAAAAGAGGAAGAGAACTAGTGTCTCTCCCTCTCTCCCTCTTTCCTTGTCTTCCTTTCTCCCCTATGTGAGGATGCAGTGAGAAGATGGCCACCTATAAACCAGGAAGAAAGCCTTTATCAAGAACTCAACCATATTGGAATCTTGATCTAGACTTACAGAGTCCAGAACTGTGAGAAATAATGTTTGTTGTTCAAGTAACCAAGTGTATGGTATTGTGTTATAGCAATCCAAACATAGATGCTTTTTTTTGGCTTCACTTATAGAATTGAGACAGGGTATAGTAGTGGACCAAAGATATGGTCTTTGAGCTTGAACCCCTTTTCCACTTATTAGCTCCAGGGGATTAGGCTGCTCACTTAACTTCTCCAAAATTTATCTTTAAAATAATTGTATTAATGAGTTATGTTGTTGGGGAATTAATAACAATGGTAGTGAACATGTATTGAAGGCAAAATAAATGGGTTATGATGTAAAGCATTTTACATGCAGTATCCCACTTGCCTCTCACAAAATAATATCCAACATGGGTACTATCATTATCCCTATATACAGATACCAAAACTGAAGTTCAATGGAATCAAATTCCATCCAGTATCATACAGAAAACTCAAGATGTGGAATTTGAAACTAAGCCCTTTGATACCAGAGGTCACATATTCTTTAATTACATTATCTTCAAATACTGAAACTGCTTAATGTGTGGTGTACAGAAAATAACAAGTATTAGTGATGATGCAGAGAAATTAGAATACTTGTGAAATGTTGGTAGAAATGTAAGATGGTGGGGTCACATGGAAAACTGTATGACATCTCCTCAAAACGTAAAAGTAAAATTATCATATGATGCAACAATTCCACTACTGGGTATACATCCCAAAATACTGAAAGAAGAGATTTGAATAGATATTTATACACCTATGTTCATAGCAGCAGTATTATTTGCAATATTCAAAAAGTGAAAGCAATCCAAGCATCTATCAACGGAACAATGGGTAAACAAAAATGTGATCTAGGCATACAGTGGGATATTATTCAGCCTTAAAAAAAGAGGGAAATTGTGACACATGCTACAAAACAGATGAAACTTGAGAACATTGTGCTAAGTAAAATAATATACAAATAACAAGTACTATATGATTCCACTTATATGAGGTCATTAGCATAGCAAAATTTATAAAAATGGAAAACAGAATGGTAGTTTTCAGGGGCTGGGAGATATGAAAAAGGGGGAGTTTCAGTTTTGCAAGATTAAAGGGTTCTACGGATGGATAGTGGTGATAGCAGTACAACAATGCGAATGTACTTAAAACCACCAAACAGAACACTTACAAATGGTAAATTTTATGTTAAGTGCATTTTACCATAATTTAGCAAAAAACAAGTGTTTTTTAAAATGTGGTGTGTGTGTGTGTGTGTGTGTGTGTGTGTGTGTGTGTGTGTGTGTGTTGGGAGACATGAGGAAGATAGAGGGTGCTCTTTAATAAAAGAGGGAGAAAAAACAGGCCATCTCTAACAACATTAATTAAATTTTGCTAACCACAACTTTTGAATAACCTACACTACATTTTTAGAATACACTGGATAAAAAAAACAAGGAAAAATTACCCACATATGCAATCTTAGTCATTTTTGTGAGAAACATATTTTTTCCAGGCTCAGTGCTGACATCTTTTCATTAACTAATCATGACTTTGGAACACCAGTGCATGCTGCTTTATAAATCAAGCACTGCACGAAAAGGCAGGTCACAAAAATTTTGGCTAAAGACCCTCTAATATACAATTTAATTGCTGAGCTATCTTTTTCCTTACAGTTGTAAATTTGATACAAGATAGCAACTTAAGAGAGTATTACTTAACAAAGATGGCTGTCATTTCTGTCACCTGAAAAACCTGTCAGGAACCACACTTCAACTTTTCTGTTGCCATAGATACCACTTTTCCTTTTGTGACCAAAAGTGAAAAACTTAGCTCAGTGTCATGATTCAGATATAAAGAAATGAAACCATTTCAGAAATATATACAGACTCAGGAGCAAGTTACTTATCACTGGGATTTCAGTTACACAAAGTAAAATTCTAGAACATTAGTAGTTGATTGTCCAGCTGAGAAGTTGAAGAATAGAACACTAATGATGTAAAAAGTAATTCACTCTATAAAACAGCAATACATGTTTGAATCAATGTATTGCTTCTAGATTCATTTGTTTTTCAATCATGAATAAAAGAAAGTACTTTGGGATTTCATATTCAAGTTATAAAACTTAACCTAGACTAATTTAATTTCTCAGTGTAGTTTACATATTAATAAAAGAGCAAATGTGAAAAAAAAAAGAGCAAATGTGACATTATGTATTACTGTGGTTGTTTTATCCTGACCTGTACTACATCATATAAGGAAGAATGGAAGTCAGAGATTATCTATGAATTTAAGGGCATATTAATAAATGTTGTGTCTTTGGAAACCAGAAAAGTTTGAAGGGCAAAATTACCCAACTTAAAATTAAAGCCCTGATAGAAACTGATAGAAATAACTATGTGACTGAGAATTAGCAGTACAGCTAACAACCAACTACATGTTCAGGAAAAGAGTTACCTTCACAAGCTACTGTAGTCACCTAGTTATTGTGATGTTTTGCCAAGTCTGCTGTGGGAACATGTTTAACCTTCTGTGGTCTCTTGTGTCATCTGGGTATGGAGAATGGCAGGAGATATGAGGGTCCTTGCTGCAATCCCTTTGCAAGTTACAGGGATTAAAAATGTAGGTTTGTTTCCTCTTTTCTTTCTTGTGGGCCTTATTTGTGAAATCTTGCAATAAATTCAAAATATTGAGTTGTTGGAAAAGTCATGACACATTTTTGCAATGAAAAAACAGAAAAAAATACATCATGACTTTTCCTACAACCCAATAGATAGTCCTGGTCTACATAAAAACAAAGCTGATTAAATAATAAGCCACTAAAATAATTATATGATAACTATTTTTCAGGAAACTATTCATCTTTTATACAAGAAAACAAGTGGGACAACACTGTTAACTCTTATATTTACTAGTGCAATCAGCATTATACTGTACTGAAGAATATTTGGGGGATTGGAACTCCTTCATACAATGACTGGAAGGCAACAGATACATTGGGCAAGCCTCTGTGGGCTTAGAGTTAGACAGACTGGCCTCTGCCACTCACTAGCATGGGACATTGAATAAGTTACTTAACCCCCTAAACCTCAGTTTTCTCATCCACATAATGGTGATAATAATATCTACCTGATAGGGTTGTTAAAAGTTTAAAATGATAACATAATTATCAAAGTTCCAACAGCATAGAAAACTGTCGTAGAAAATATTTTTAAAAAAAATACTGACTGACATAAAAAATGGCTATATAGAGAGATGAGATATACCAGATGGGAAGTTTGGGTTTTGTGAGGAAGGCTATTTTTTTTCCCAATTACATTTTGGTTGTAATGCAATTGCAAATAAAACACTAGTGGGAACTGACAAAGGTCATGTGGAAGAATAAATGGGATCCAACAGCTAAAAATAATTTTAGAAAAAATATTAATGATTCTAAAGTTTTTAAGATTTACTAACAAAAATCTAAACAGTATGGCTATATTGCAAGAATTTTGAGGGGGCTCAATAGAGAACTTATAACTCAGAAATAGATTCCAGCAAATATAATACTTTGAGATGATAAAAAATGTTATAAAACAAGTCAGTGGAGAAATAAATGGTTACTCTCTTAATGTTATTAGGTTAATGGGTTAACTTGTTAGGAAGGAAATGCTAGGTAATACTATACATATCTTAGGTGGAAATAATGCACAGATGTGCTAAAATATCAGATGTAAAACGTAAAATCATTCCAAAGATCTAGAAGTAACAGAATATCAATATATTTAGGAATAGGAGATGAATTTCTAAGGGCATAAAGTCATTGTAGAATTCCAGTGGGAAAGGTGTATAGATATAAACAAATATGTTAAATATTACATATCTATAATTTCATAACCATATGTATAAGACAAATGACAAAATGAAATATGATGTTTGCAAGAAATAGTATTAAACAAAGATCACTTTCAAGTCAAATAAGCAAATCACTAACACTGCAATAGGAAAAATAGCCTACATCTTTTAGACACTTTAGAGAGGAAGAAATACAAATGACTTCTTAGCACATAAAGGTTTCACATCACCAATAATTAAGTAATTCAAATTTTTAAAAGATACCATTAACCTTCATAAAATTGGCAAATATTAAAAGAATTCCAAATACAAAGATTGGTATGGCGGGATAAGGGTCTAACAGAATTAGAAATGTATATAGTCTTTTGGGAAAGCAATTTGGAAAAATAGAGGTTTCATTTTTTTCATTGTCTCTTTCTAATAATAGTTATTCCCAGAACTCTATCTTAAAGAGATAGGAAACAAAGTTATATGTAGAAGAATTTTCAATTCAGTGTTTTTGTGATAATAATAGTAAGCAATCTAACTATCGATAATAATGGAATAGTTAAATAAATGATAATATACCCATTAATTGTATTATTATATATTAAAATCATTTTAAAAAATCCTTTAATGGCATTTAAAATGCTCAAATATATTGAATGGGACAAAGGGACAAATCAGAATACAAATAGTCTAAACATAATTTGAAATTTGTGTAAATAAATACACTCTACCTTTGTGTGAGTGTATTCTAGAAATGAATCCAATTAGAATATTTGCAGAGATATAGTTGTGGAATGGTGGTGAAAATACATCTCAGCTTCTTCTCTATACATTTCTGTTTTTGCCTGATTTCCTAAAATATGTATTGGGATAGTAAAATGTGCCAAGCACCTTAAGCATGTCGTGTTTCAAATAATATATCAAACCACTCTGTGTGGTAGAGTTTATTTTCTCCATTTTTTTCAGATGGGGAAATTGAGGCAGTCAATTTGTCTGAGACCATAAAACAAACATAGCAGAATGGCTCTCAATCCCAAGACATGTTTGACTTTGATGAATTTCGTCTAATTCATTAAATTATAGCAGTCATTTCTTGTGGATAACTTTTATAACACTAATACATTAATAGTTTAACACATACTAATAAATGAATTAATAAGGTACTTAGTACATCAAATTTGAAAAGGATATTCATCCTCAGTGTACCATGAATCACTGAAATTTGATGTTTCAAGACTCATGGACATTTCCTAGTTTTTAATATTTGTATTAGATTTCTCCCTAAGGGAAAAATAATTTTTATTGTTTTGATGTTTCCTAAATAAACGGGAGAAAAAAATAGCATAATAATGAAACTAAATCTAGTGATCAGGTGTTAAAGCCAACCTCTTTCATTGCCCAGAAATGCTTTTCTGCATCAATAATGACATGTTATGTAAAATAAATTTTTGGCCTTAGCTTATAACTTGTGATTGCCTGTAATTAATATTATTGAATAACTCTGAGTTAACCATATTTGCAATAGAATGGAGAACATTAATTATGGAGGGCGAAAGTTTCCTTTTAATTATTTTTAACAGAATTGTTCTGCTTTACTTCTATAAGACACTAGTTAATAGTACTCACATTTTATAATGCTCTACATTTTAAAATTATATTTAATAATAGACTGTAGTAGTGTGATTAAAATTTTAAGAAGTCATTTGGTGTGTTATGAGTGTTTAAAAAATATTTATAAGTAATTATACACATTAGAAGGACATTGTTATTTTTATTCAAAACCAATGCTTTGTAGGCCAGCTAAATGAATGATAATAAAATTGTCAATGAAATCTGGTATTTCTAAAAATATACTCATCTGACTTCAATCAAAATCCATATTCTTTGATAATTATACAGTAGTATAATATAATATGTATAAATTATCAGCAGCAATCTGATTTCAAAATTGTTAAATGGCCAATTTTTTTTTTTTTTTTTTTTAATCTACTTCCAGTTTTAGAGTTGGCTATAGTGAGGTGAGACTTTCCTCGACCGCTAACAAAAGTGTAGTGAGCAAGCTGGGATCCATTTCAGTCTCCCAATTCCGTCCCTGCAGGGTGCTTTCAGTAACAGATGCAGAAATTCTTTCTATATTTCACTTCTACTATTTCACTTTTTCTTTCTCAATTAATAATATTTCTCAAATATACAAAAATTTGTCACATTACACTGAAACAAAAACACAAATTCCAAAATACATGTGACATACTTTAGCACAAATTGTTCTGTAATTGATCTTATAATTCCTTTTTATTATAACCCTTGACTGATACATTTTTATCTGAATATATCTGAGTATATGTGTGTGTGTGTATATATATGTATATATATGTATATACACACATATATATGTGTGTATATATATGTATATATATGTATATACATACATATATATATATACACACACACATATACATTATACATTTTTTAGAAACAATGGTAATAACAGTCAATTTTTTTCTTGCTAATTTTTAGGGAAAAAGAGTAAATAAAGTATCAAGTACTCTGAGAAAATTATATTTTTCCTATGAAGCTCCAAGTTAGTGAATTAGGTATCTAGGAGTATTTTCTACTTTAAATACATTACTGTAATTAAATCTCTGCACACAAATCCACAACTCATTTTGAAACAGCTTTTAGTTTTGTAGTGTTTAAAGACTTGTAAGTTCTAATGGCAAGAATTTTGTGTTAATAGATTTAGTATTAGAATGAATTACAACAGAATGCTCCAAATTCTGTTGTAAGCTAGAAGAATCAAAATGGAATCAAAGTGTAATTCCTTTTAAATACAAAATATACATACTATGAATATGCTTAAACATCTCTGCAGTATGTCTATGTAATATGTATATAATTTTATACAGTGTATTTATAAGAATATAGCTTTCTACGTATTGCATTTACAACTATTTATTTTTCATGCAAGAACTAAAACAATAAAAAATACATTCTACATTTAATTCTAATTTAAGTTTTAAAATAACTGCATTAAGAGGAAAGTGCTAAGACATGCTTCAGTATTATTCATAACTTTCCAATCTAGGATTAAAATATTTCAAGTCTTAATTGACACTGTATTTGCTATTGTAATCAACAAAAAGAAAGAAGCCATTATTCAGAAGCACCAGGTTTTCTATAAAGAAAAAACACTAACATGCCCCTATGCCGTAGCACTAGAAAAAACAAAAACTCAACATACATAAATAGAAAAAATAGAATAATTTGTTCCAAAGCAGATATAGGAAAGATTCTAAAGGAATAACAAGTGACACTTAAAGATCAATTCCATAATGTCTTAATATTATTTTTCTTTAAAAAGCCTTAGTAGTATAGATATTTAAGGGATACCACATAACATCACCATCCCAGTTCTCAGAATAATCACAAATTTCCAAGGATCCAAATTTCCTTTGCTACCAGGATGTTTTTGTCTTGCTTCCAGTATTTGAATTGATCTTTATTTATTCAGTATAAATCACTGTATCGTTGGTGGAAATGTTTGAATGAAAAATCACAAAATCAAAGAACCAAAAAAATAGCTAGTTATGTAATATATTATTTAATCTTTTTAATGAATCCTCATTTTAAAAATAAATAGACTAAAGACAGAGTAGTTAATTATATGCATTCTCTTGAGTTAGTTCTTTATGATTTGACAACTTGCATGGCAGCTGTTCCTGTAAATATGACAATAAATTTCTAAATCTCCAGAGAACTGGTAAATACAGGCAGATGCACTTAACTGCTGGTGGGCAACAAAAGTCAGACTGCGGGAAACTGTGGCACTAATGTAGCTCTTGATTAATCTCTAATTACAGTTTTGTCATCTTAGCAGGGAGACAAAACTATATCACTTCCTAAATAGGCAAGCAGCATTTTGGCACCTAGCAACCAGCAGTTCGTTCTTATTAGCTGCAGTGGACCCGATGCTGTTACATGGGAGGTGGTTATGGATCACTGCTCTATTATTTACGGAGCAGCATTTCCAGAGGCCTTCACAACAGTAGATAAATTAGCAGCTTAATAGGCCAGCACTAACTAAAAACATAGCAGAAGCTGAAGCATCAAGTATGAAATTAAAATGTGACTTGCCCATAATATTTGCATCAGACATAGAAAGATGTTCATTTAGTTCGGTTAATTATTCAGCAAACATAACATGAATGTGATTATATTAATGAAAACCATGTAGACATTTTTTGCAATCATTGCATATTATTTCATGAAGCACTTATATTAAATCTTTCAGAGAGACCCTTATTTAAAAATTCATTTTCCTCCCCCCGAGGGGATTCTCTTGGTTCCGTTCTCAAGCCCAGAGATGATAGGTGGCAAGCATTAATTAGAACTAGTGCAGCTACAAGAGAGCCCTAAGTATCTGTGTAAAAGTGCCTTATTAAGCTCAAAATGGGCAAACGAGGCTGATTCTCATCAGGCTTCCATTTCCCTTTCACTTTGGGTGCGATGAAAAGTCTAAGAATGACCTCACACCTCTCTGTGTAATTTGAAGGGAGATATAAAAGTTCCAAGGTATTTTTTTTTTGTCAAAAGGCAAGCCACAGGCAGGTTTCCTTAATTAAAATTAATGGAACATTTTCCTTAATCTTAATAGTAGAGATTATATTATTAACATGATCCTGCTCAGGAGATTCAAAATATAATATCCAAAATGACAAATTTTCATTTTCTTCAATTTTACTAAAAATTATTTTTAAACAAAATGGCATAGTACAACATAATATATATTTTTAAAACATTCTCCTGTATTTTTAAAATTATAATAATTCCTATAACAATTTCATCCACAATTTAAATGTCCTATATTTACATCATTGCATGACTTCAGAAAATTAATTTTTCTATGGAAATCCAAGTAGCAAAATTATTTTTGAAAACCTAACATTGCAGCACTATATTATGAACAAATGAAAATCCTTTTAATTCAACTGCCCTAAATAACCTACAATAACAGTTGAGAAGCTATCTTATTAAAACTACTTCCATTTATAAATTTCATTTTCAAAGAATTATTCCTTAAAGGTAACTCAAATGTCTATCAGCACAAATGCTGAATATAAATTTTCAGTGTCATTAAACCACTTCATTATACAAGGAAACACTGGAAGATGGCCAAGTTTGGAAAGAAGGCCATGGGTTCAAATCTAGTATGTAGAGTTTAGGTGCCTTTGAGATATCCAAGTCAAGATGTTGAGGCCAGTTAGATAGAGGTATGGGATACCTCAGAGAACTCAGAGCTAGAAATAGAAATTTCAGAATCATTGTCCTAGAGACAGTAATTGAAGCCATGGACATGGATGAGATATTCCTAAAGAAAGAATAGAACACGAGAGATTATAAATCAGGAACAACTTTGAGGAATTTCAACATGTAAGAACCAGGCAGAAAAGGTTAAAGTGGAAAGAAGACAGAAGAAATGACCAGAGTATGAGAAAAACTGGAAAATGTGCCACTGCCAAGAGAAAGGAGTTTTGAAAGATCGAAAAATCATTTGAACGTCATCAAAGACTAAGTATTATGAAAACTGAAAAAGACACTTGATATACTGAATGACAGTAAAACCAGAATAACTATTTGAAGAGAGTGATGAGGATGGATAGGAGGCAAATTTGAGTGAGTTGAAGAGTAAATAAATGAGAAATATGAAAGTGAGTAGTCACAACTGCTCTGTTCTTCTGGTAAATGTTGTAATAAAAGAGGAGAAATTCAATAGTAGCTGGAGGGCTTGATTTTGTTGCTGTTTTTATTGTCTTAGGAGTAAGGGAGTTGAGTTGGGAAGAAGATTCTAGTAGACAAGAGTAAAATAAAGAATTTAAAAGTTCCAGGTATGGGTATTGTAATTATTACTACCGGAACTTCTAGTTTGTTGTATGGAGTTTCATACTGACTTTTGATGGCAGTGTTTAGGGGCAGTAAAGGTGTGAAGAGGCAGGAAATTTGCTCTTACGATTTTCTATCTCTGAGGAACTTTCCTGATGCTCCAGGCCTTTGGGTCAGCCTATAACGGTGATGCCCAGTAGATACTGTGTAGCATTTCTCAGGTAAGCCAAGCAAGCCAGTTGTTTTCACCAGAGCTCCCTCAAGATGTTTAAAATGCGATTAGAGACCCATTCCTAAATTATGCTATTCTTCTCTAGACCTAACTCAGCCTAGGTTATCAGGTGCAAAACCAAGTTCTTCAATGAAGTACATTCTCAACAGAAGAGTGTGGTGTAGAGAATGCAGACAAGGATCCTTTGACAATGTTTTTCGATTCCCTCCAGATATATAATGGTGGACCTTCACTATAAGTATCCGAATTCTTTTTTCTCTTGCTTCCCATTTTCAAGTTTTATCAAATCTACTCCCCTTACCTGCACTTAGGAAATCCATTCTTCCTTAAAATTTTTCTTTCTCCCTCCCCCAATTCTTGTATTCAATCTTAGTCATTTTTTGTGCCTTACCAAGTTAAGTATTTCAACTTAGGCCCCATGATCATGGTGGCTCGTCTTTACTTCTTGTGATTCTAATTAGGTAGGCTGTGGCCTATAGTCCCAGGAGCCAGGGTAAAAGTGGGTGATCCTCTTCTAATTTACTTCCCTATCAGGGAGAGCTTTGACTAAGTTTTTCATTTTTTTTTTTTTTTTTAAATTTTATTTTATTTTTAATTAGTTTCAGGTGTACAACACAGTGCAATAGTTATACATTTTACCCCTCAAAGTGACAACCCCCCCACCCCCAATAGTTTCAGGTGTACAACACAGTGCAATAGTTATACATTTTACCCCTCAAAGTGACAACCCCCCACCCCCAATTCACCACCCCACTCCCCCCCATATCATATATATCTATTACTCTTCCTCTGACTCTCTTCCACAGTATAATCCACATCCCGTGACTATCTATATATATTCAATTACAGTAGGTATACCACCTCCACTTTAGTAATACAGTGCAGTGATCAAACCTCTACTCCTAAAAATCAAACCCATCTTAACCAAGGAAAATAGAAATGTTATTTCAGTTTTAATACAGTCTAATTTCATTTGAACAGACTATATTTTTTCTTTGAACATGACTTTGATCTTGACCTTTGTGGGACAATTATTTATTTGCAAATGAATATTTATGATTTTCTTCACTAACATATTATAGGGCCCACCATACTAGTGTAATCAGCTCTTTATCTCTTGACCCTCTAAATAAATCTCTCTTTACACAGAATGAGAGCAGTGTGGTTTCCAAACCACTTTGCTTCTTTATCTTTGAGAAATTCAGAATATATGGAATCCAGAGCAATGGTGGAAAGATTGGTAATCGACTGTATATTTTTTTTAAAAAGTTATCTTAAAGGGAACAAGGAGAAAACATGTGCAAGTGTCTAAAACTTAAAGAATATTTCAGTGAATTTTGGTCTCATCCTTTTTATTTTCTCTGATGGAGAAAGCATGTCCCTTCGTTGAGAGTAACTGCAGTGGATTGGCTGAATCAGAGTTTTGATGAGAGTGAAGAAGGTTTAATACAGTTTTTTGCAGTGAGTGCCAGTGCCAGGAGAGTGAGCCAACTGGAGAAACATAATAGAATTTCCATGTTGATTAAGGGCCATTTGAGATTGGTAATCACTGATTAAGAGCAGTACCAATGTATACTAATGCCTAATTTTCTCAAGCAATAATAAGCTGCAAGATAATAGAAAGACAGTGAACATTTTTGTTCACCCAGGTTTGAAGTTTTGCCAAACTGACAATATAAGAAGCAATATTATTATTGAAATGATAGACCATGAAGCCTAGGCTGGATGTGAATAAAAATAGAAAGAGGAGAGGGATCATGAAGCCTAAGCTGGATGTGAATAAAAATAGAAAGAGGAGAGGACTAGATTGATAGAAAGAACAGAGATTCCAAGAAATGAAGGAAAAAGTCCAAGTAGGAATAGTTGAGAATCTCATGCTGTTTCCAATAATGTGCAATAGCAGAGTAGTTTCTGGCAATGAGTGTTCGGCATGTGGCCTTGGTAATGTGGATGAAATAGAGTTAAACCAAGAAGTCAGAGAACTGGGTGTCAGTCATGCAGATATTGACATATCCACAGGTGATAGACAAAACCATGAGCTATGTGCCAATGTTAACACTTTATGAAGAAGGAGAGAATGATTTGGCTGTAGAGCATTAGCCCCAAAGAATATGTATTGTTACTTTACTTTAAATAGGTGAGTTAGGAATAATTGTCTGAAGAAGGAATCAAGAACAAGGAGGACACCAACCCCTACCCTTAAGCCAAGAGTCAAATAAAATAAATACAGGGTGACTGAGAAAAGTTAAAAACACTAAAAAAACTTCTAAAATCTTCCATAAAAAAACACTACAAATAAAATGATGGTGTTTTTCCTTAAAAGATTTCCAGTAGTTTAGATAATTAAAATTTTTAAACAGATAATGAATATATTAAAAAAGAAAATAATTTTGGAAGTAGTAGTTATTTTTAGCATTTCTATATGATTTTACTTTTATCTAAAGGTGGGAAAACCCTTCATGAGGACTTGAGTAAGAGGTATCATCCTGAGATGCTGTGTGTATGCGGTAGAAATGCCAGATAAAGCCTTCCTTAGTAAGCACATGAAATGTACAGCTCACCTTAAAGAAGAGACATGGTCAATTAGTTTTAATAGCATGGATATTCAGGAAGATTTGTTTAGTGATGACACCCTCATTTTACTGAATCAATACCAAGGGGTGTTTTACAATGGAATGTCTCTCTCTAGTGAGTTATTTACAATAAACAAATCCATAAATCTATCAAGGCAGAAAAGAAAGCCCTTTTATGAGTGTGGGAATCTATAAGACATGCATGGTTAAGGATCAGCAAGAACTTTTGACACCAGAGTTCCAGGTCAGCAGATAGGTCACTGGGGCTCTAGTAGTAAATTTGGGAAAGGCTATTCAAAATGATTCACTCATTAAAGATTTGTTTACTGATCATGGAAAATCCATGAATAAATGGCTAAGGTACATTCATCAAAAAAATGGATTCTGTTTTTGGGTAAAATAATCTGCTTGCTTGACATGCTAACAGGTTTTGTCCTTAGATACTAAGTGTGTACATTCTGGAGTCCAGCTGACTGTGTCAAATTGTAGCCACTTAATAGTAGGGTGACCTTGAACAATTTATTCAACTTCTTTATGCCTCAATTTTCTCATCTATAAAATGAAATGATAATAGTATGTGTTCACATAGTTTTGAAAATTAGAAGAATTAGTCTGTGCACGACACTTAAAACTGACAATAATCAGGCACAAAGTAAGTACTCAATAGCTGTAACCTAGTATTGGTACTTTATTTACATTATTATTAATAGCAACATTATATATATTTCAACAATGAGAAGGATATAAATATTTACATTTCTTTCAGGATTCTGATGGTGTACTTTACAAGTCAAGAAATCTGTAACTATTAATAATAATAAAAATAATATGAAAAAAAGAAATTTCTACAAGTCAACACATGAATTTTTAAATCAGAATTATTGATTTTTGAGTAATAATCAGAAATGATAATTAAAAGAAAATGTTCCATTTTCTAAACAAAAAGAGTGAAAGAGCTCCACGTATAAGAAATTTAATGGACATAGACATTAATTTTCTACGAAAAAATATAAGTTTACTGAAATTACTAATGATCTATGTACCTGGACTCTTTGGACTTTGTGTCCACTCGGGGACATTTGTCATCTTCCTCTTTCGTATTCAACATTAAGTCCTCAATTTCTTTTGTCCAAACTAACCATATATACTTTAGCTTACCTCTTGGAAAAGCACAATTGTCATTTTTTTTTTTTTTCGTTTTAATCAAGTTCATTCGTTCTTCCAGCAACCTGAAAATATCACTGCACTGAATGATAGTAAAAATATACATTCATTCAGTATTATTACATGCCGGGCCCTATTTTAAATAATCCCGTGGGCAAGACACCATTAAAACCCTAAAACCCCAGATTCCAAATGAGGAAGCAAAGAGGTAGAATAAGTTGATGAGGACCATAGAGCCAGAACATGGAATACATTCCTTGAATCCAAGAAATCTGACTCTAAGCAAACTTTTAGGATATGCAATCCATTCTCAGCCCCAAGCCTCTCAACACATCTCTGCTGAATGTACCATGCTGCAAGCCTCACCATGCTTTGACCCTGAGCAAGTCCTGAAACTAGTCGCATAGGAAATTAAATTAGTCCAGGCAACCAGAGCATGACTGCCATGTGAGAACTTGACCCCCAAAGGGAGGTGGGTGGCAACAGGTGCTAAGCCTTACCTCTGGGTTCCTTAACTACAGTGCCACCTACTGTGAGGTCATTATGTGGCCCTATTATGCCACAGATAGACTTGAAGTTCGGGGAACTAGTGACACAATGTTGATGCTTGTACTGTTTGCTGCGTTGTGAGCAATAAAGTTTTGTGGTTTGATCTACTGAGATTCTTATCTACTCACAGCATCTATGAAGCCAAACTGCTTGCTTGCTTAGTCATTTCCTTTGGAGTCTTGATATCCCTGGCTATCTTCTTTAAGGTTAACATTCTTTCCTGACACACAGATCCTAACCACTAATAACCATTTGTATTGACTCTCAAATTTATCCACTGGGTCCATGGCTCTTCCCATTGCTAATCGCCTCTGGGTCCTGGAAGAATTCTATCCAAGATCAAATCCATAGGACTGGAAACATTTAATTATACTTACTTTTTTATGTCTATAAAATTTATATACTGTAAGATTCTTTCACACAAGGCTATCTATACTTTATGCAACACCAGCTGCTGGTATATTTGATGATACATAGAAGAAACTCAATATCTGTGTGTTGAATGGATGATACATGAAAAGAATGAATGAATGAGCAATAAGTGGTGTTGTCTACTTAGGAAATCATTGTTTTATCACTTTTACTTCTAGCTATCTCCTTAACATAGAATGGGGCACCCAATTTAAAATGTTTTCCTGCAGAGAGGTACTGTATACAGTAAAAGTCTGATCATTAGCCTTTGGTGATTCTGCAAGTGTTCTTTTTGAAAGGCAATGTGACATTGTATAATATCAAGTTCTAGGATTATTAGGATTCTAATAGTAGATTTGTCACCAACTAAGCAGTACATTTGATTTTTCTGAACTGTAGTATACTCACCTTTAAAATGAAGCTATTAATACTTGCTTTGCTTATGTCACAGATTTCTTGAAAAGAACAAATGTATTAATCTGTGCAAATCAGTTACAAAGCATTTGGCTGTAACAGAATGGCCAATGTAAAAGTTTGAACAATGAGATTTGTTGTCTCAGATTAGGAGGAGGGTAACTCCAGGTTTCACTAATTCAGTGACTTGACAATATAATTGGGTCATTGTGACAATGGTCCTTCCCTTTTCCTCTCTGCCATAGTAAGCATGGCTCTTTAACTCTTTTCAATGCACCAAAGTGGTTGCTGCAATTTCATGTTCCACATGCTGATATGACAGCATCTGGAAGCAAAAAAAAGAGACTATTTTTTTTTTTTAATGTCTCCTTTTAAGATTGAAGAAAAATCCCTACTGATTGCCCTAATGCTTTATTGACAATGGAATAAGACCACCATGATTTTCCTTATAGCGGTGGTTCTCAAGCTTTAGGAATGATTCAGGCCTTTCCAACTCTGCTTCCTCCCTGTAAGTTCACCATTTACATTACACTATACTCTGCACACAGATAAGCAGAAGTAGTAAATAAATAGCCATGAATTTATTTTCAAAGGTCTAATCTGAGTTGAGGAGTAAAAAGACAAAGTAGTACAGGTGCCTTATAATACTGCTGGAAAATGACCTACTATCTGTGACATGTTGAATTAAAATTATCTTCTTATGTCAAGGTATAAAGTGCCTGAACAAGATCAAAGTCTACCATGCCGAGAACAATGAACTCAATGCTGACACTAACTTCTGATTTCCACCAGTGAACTCCATTAAACTCTTCATCTCAATAACGTTTTTTTCTTCTAATATGTAGCTAGTTTTGCTGCTCTAAAAACTGCAACAGCATCCATCAGATCTATTACTTTTACATTTGTGATCCCAGTGGGCACACTCAATCTTTGTTTTCTGATGAAGACATGTTTTGTCACCTGCTGGCACACCTTATAAGATAATGCAGCTCCGACAGAAATATAAGGCTGTAGGAAATAAATTAACAAAACTAGACTGAGCTTTTTTACTAGGGTCCTGCCAACATGGGCAGTCTTTGCACCACAGCTGTGAAGAAAGTGCCCTGGCTTTTCATAGAGAAGTGCTACATGCTGGGTAACGTCTTCCAAGTAAACAAGCACATGTGCAAGGAGACTGCCATTATCCCCAGCAAGAATTTCCACAAGACAGCAAGCTATGTCACGGACCTTCAGAATGAGATTTGATGCTTACCCGGAAGCCATCATTATGTGAGGGTCTCTAAATAACAGAACCCAGAGGCCTTTACTCTAGGAATCCACTGCCTATGTTAGCTGTCTAGCTCTCCTGCAGATAGTTCGTTTGCTTTGTTTAGGTACAAATATTTGCATTTCTAGCCTTGGGAAGGGTGCTCAGCTACAGCTGTTCTATTGGAGGAATGAGTGGGTCTAGTCTTCCATACATGCACCTGCAAAATGTCCTCTGGTTTTTATACCTGCATATTATATCTGCCCTTTCACAAACCAAATATGCCATAGTGCAGGGCCTCTCTAGAGTTAGGTCAAATATATCCCAGCTGTTCTGCTTCATTGGTCAACAGAATTAAAGAAGACTAGTTCTTTCTTTCAAGAAATTCTAGGTGTATTGATAAACACAGAAGAGATAATTATAATACAATGTGAAAAACACAGTGATAATTTCATACAGGTGAGATTGGGTAATCATGGTATGAGAGTCAGCATCAAGCTTTTGTGATGAGGTAATAGATCCTGGAAGTCAGAATCGCATTTCTCAAGGCCTCATACCTCCTCACTGATGGATTATGGGAACACAAACTTGGTTTCCTGGTTATTAATTTCAGTGTCATCATACAAAAAGGGATGCAATTATATGTTCCTCCCAGGTTATTTTATGATGATTAAATAGCAGGATACATATAAAACCCATATAAAAATTATTGGAACAAGAAAGATCTTCCAGATAGAATGTCCTCAGTAAGTGGTAGTTGTAGATTTTCTTCAACTTTATCATATACTGTTATCACATTTTATCTTCTCTAAGATAGGAATTCTTATTATTCATTCCAAAGAAATGTGTCAACTGCCAGGCAATGGATTATGTTATGGCATAGCTGTCATTGCCTATTCATGTGTGAATTTAGAAATACTTAGATGGTATCTGCTTATCTGCTTGTTATGTCAATTGAGATTTTTTTATTGGTAGTTCTACAATTGATTGAGTTTAAAATTGAATCTTGAATTGTTGCTTTAAATATCTTTAAGGAAACAACTCTATGATACAGAACTGAAACAAAAGACATCATATACATAAAAAATCTGCAAGTAAATATAGTGGAGATTGCCAAATTTCTCAGTATAACATTATCATTTTAAAATCTACAACAGGTTAGTGTCACAGATTAATTCACAATGGGAGATAACGTATTTCTGCCCAAAAACTTCTAGTTGACAGTTAAGAAAAGCTGAGTTACTCCTGAAGATTCATAACTCAATTAAAGGGGAAAATAAGTTTACTCCAGTTTCTACAATCTGCTTTAGAAGAAGTGTATTGCTGATGTTGGAGGTGCAAAATGATAAGCATGGATCAAAACATATGACATGTCTTCATGATAACATGCAAAACTGCCAATGAGCATGATTGAATCAGAAAATCATTATTCTTAAATGATGAACTCACTTTTTTATTACACCAAAGAGAAAAATAATGTGAAAGTTTTTGTAAGTCAAGAGAGATGGAAAAACCTATAATTAAAAGAAAAAATTATATTACACTAGATAGATGTATCAGTTAGCAATTAGCATGTAAGATAACTCTCCAAAACTACATGGCTTACATCAGTGTTTGTTTATTTCACAATTCTGTAGTTTTCTAGGCATTTCTGCTTATAAGAATCAGACTCAGCTGGTCTCAGCTGCACTTGCTAATGATTCTGGGGTCAGCTGACAGAAAAGGTTTTGAAACACTTGCCTAGAATGACCTCAGCTGGAACAATTTGTTTCTACTCCATGTGTTCTCCCATCCTCCAGCAGGTTAGCCTGAATTTATTCTTATTATGGAGGAATGGTACAGAGGGAAAGAGTGAGTGGAAGAATGCAATGCCTCTTGAAAGCTAAGCTCAGAACTATCATACCATCACTTCTGATACATTATGTTATGTTAGCCAATGCAATTTACACAGCCAGACTAAATTCAAAAGAGTAGATGGAGTAAGGAGTTATAAAATGACTTTTCAAAGGGTGTAGATACCTGGAGGAATAAACAATCTGTAGATTGAGATGGTTCAACCCCAATCAGCCCAAATAGGGATTTAGCATCAAGTAAATACTTTCTTCAATATAATTTTTTATGCTTCAAATAATTATATTGCCAAGTAACTTAATGTTTGTGATAAGGCACATGATTTTTTTTTTATTTTAGTTTTAGATTTTTCATTTGTAAAATATGGAGTTTAGATAGATTCTACTTTATGTTGTTAAATAAAATTCCTCTCAACCCAAAGAGATTTTGCCATAGTTTTCAAAGCTAAGGTGGAAGTGGGGCATGCTTTTCCCTTTCTTTTTGAAAGTGACCTGATTTAAATATCTCTAAAGAACAATTCCACTCTAAATCTTATCTCCAAAGACGAGTCCTGAGGTCTTCACTTTCTCCACATATTTATTTGTACATACTCTTTCATTACACCACTCATCCATTTATAGATACATGTTTACATTAATCCAGAATTGTTTATTGAATTCTATTTACTTCTAACTACCAAGTTGTCTCAATGTGAATTTCTTGGCATTTTTCATATTCAAGTTATATTGGATATCTCTGCTTCCTACCAAAATGAAATGAAAGAAATTGGCTTTACATCTGCCTGAAACAGCCAATAAATAAGCAAAATATATGGGAAACAATGTTTTTTAAGACACTAACCATTAGTCAGTGAAGGTCAGTGACCCCTGACCTGTCAATGAAAGAAGTAATATCACTACAGATTCTACTGATATTGGAAATATAAATAGGGGCTATAATGAACAACTTTATGCCAATAAATTAGACAACTTAGATGAAATGGAAAAATTCATTAAAAGACGCAAACTACCAAAGTTCGCTCAAAAATACATAGATGGCCTCAATCACCAAACATATCACTCTTTCACTTGATCACTTTTTTCCCCTCTTCTAGGTTTATAATACCATTATTATACTGATCTGCAACTTCAAAATCTCAGAGTTAATATTTAAGACATACAACCTTCTTTCCTTCAAAATTAATCATTAACTCTTAGTAAACTTTTTCATAATATTCCTTATATTTTCTTTTTTTTCCCATTTAATTTGCCACTGTCCTATTTATTTTATAAATTTATTGCTGTAATGATTTATCTCTCTGTTTTCTTTATTTTTAGAGACTGAGCATGTAGCATAATTCCTAGCATTTAGGTAG
Source organism: Aselliscus stoliczkanus (assembly GCA_033961575.1). Lineage (NCBI taxonomy): Eukaryota > Metazoa > Chordata > Mammalia > Chiroptera > Hipposideridae > Aselliscus > Aselliscus stoliczkanus. Next base: position 81,081,817 of record CM066728.1, on the reverse strand, counting down.
TGGCTAGGATATATTCGTTGAATAAATTATGTGGTGGTTATGAGCATAGGTTCTGCATACTAGTGTGCAGAATTTTAAATCTAGTTTCTAAGGAAATTTTACTTTTCTCTTTTATAAAGTAAAAATAACAAATTTATCTTCTTTATAAAGTTGTTACAGTTATATGAATTAGTACAATTTGATAACTTAGACACTGGCACACACAAGGAACATTTTCTATTTTTATGCAGAAATGAAAGAACAAATGTATAAGTCATTGCACTAAGAAACCATGAAAGCTTTTTAAGCCTGGATGTGCCAGTCTTACTAATGTTTCTACAAATAAATTTGACAGTATGGATTGAAGGACCGGTCAATCTAACATCAAGGAGGCCCATATAGAGTTTACCCACATCCAGTCCAGAGATACTAAACATGTGCATTAAGGCAGTACCAAGGGCACTGGAAATCAAGGAGTCCATTTCTCCATCTTCAAAGCTAACGATGGTGGGTCAAGTTCTAACATTCTGAATCGCTCTAATGTCTCTCCTGGGAAACAGTGACTACTAAAGACTGGGTTTAATCACAACAACAGGCTCATCAATTCAGTTAAACAAAGAACACACAGCTTAGCTAAGGAAATCATAAAAGACCTAACTTGAAGATCACTTAAAAGAGGTTACCAAACTAAAGACATTAATAGCAATAATGATAATCATACCAGAATACAAAACCAGAGCATTTAAGAACTTTGACACAATATCAAATGGTATAACCGATATAACATTAGAATTCCAGAATGGGAGGAAAAAATACTTGAAGAAATAATTGCCAAGAATTTTCTAAAACTTATGATAACAAGCCACAGATCCAAAAGCTCAGAGACACTGAGCAGTATAAAACTAGCACCCTTTCACACACAAACATATATTACACCAAAGCCAAAGAAAATGCTGAGGGTAGCCAAAGGAAAACCATACATTATCAATAGAGGAATAAGGATAAGAACACATCGCACTTACCTGAAACCAAGCATGCGAAGACAAGAGCGATGACTTCAAGTGCTGAAAAGAAAAAAAAAAAAAAAAAGCCTAGCAAATCATAACTCAGTTCCCACAAATATGCTTCATATATACTTCACAAATGAATTTAAAATAAAGACTTTCATATAAACAAAGTGAGAATTTATTACTAGAAGACTACCATTACAGGAAATATTAAATAAGTTCATTAGACTGCAAACTATTATACCAGACAGAAACTTGAATCTATATGAAGAAATGAAATGTACTGGACATATAAGTTAAACCAAAGTAAAGGAAGGTAAAAGCAAAATACATTTTTTTTTCCTGTAATTTCTCTGAAAAATAACTACCTATATTAGTCAGGAGTCTGCAGATTTTATATATATATATATATATATATATATATATATATGTATACACACACACATATATACAGATATATATAGATATATATACAATTTTAATATATTTTATAATATGTTTAACATAAACCATTTTATATTTATATAAAATATTAAAATCATGTATTTGTATATAAAATTATACATATACTATATAATTATAAATATATAGAGAGGCATACACAGAGAAAAAGAGATGGAAAGACACAGCAAAAGACAGAGAGATCTGTTATAAGGAATGGCTGATGTGATTAGAGTGGGTGGGAAGTCCAAAATCTGCAGTGTGGCCCAGGAGGCTCAAGACCTAGGACAGCAAATGATCAGTCCCAATCCGACAGTAATGAGCTGGAGAATATTTTCCTTGCTCGGGGATGGTCAGTCTTTTGGTTATGTTCAGTCCTTCAGATGATTGGCTAAAACCCAACCACATTACAGAGGGTAATCTGCTTTACCCAACATTCACCAATTTAAATGTTAGTATCATTCAAAAAGACTCTTAAAGTTGAAACACAGAATTAGCCATCACATTATCTAAGGCAAAAACAGTGGCAATTTATTGTCTGTTTATAGATTATGTAAATGCAACACATATAATAAAAATAGCACAAATAGTGGGAGGGAGGAATAAAAAATTGTATTATTAGAGGTCCTTACACAACATGTGAAGCAACATAATATTTAAAAGCAGACTGTAGAGTGCGGAGGGGCAAGATGGCGGCTGTGAGGAGGGCTCCATGAAACCTCCCCTGGAAATATCCACAATTTGAACTTCTAATACGCTTCAAAGAGACATCTACTCATCACACAGAGCAACTAAGAGTTCCACACAAGGATTGCTGGAAGGCGGGCAGGCCGGGCGAGTAGGGGAAGAAGGCGGCGAGTCGCATGAGGTGCAGCCCGCACCCGCGGCTGCTGAGTCACGGTGAGTGTTGCCCGGCTCGCTCCCTGCGGCCCTCGGCCCACCTAGAGTTCAGCCAGAGCGCGTCGGTTTGCAGTGTGAGGCAGAAGCTCAGGCCGGGCAAGTGCGGGAGGAGAGAGAGGAGACGACTGTGCAGAGGTACGAGCTGCACCCGCGGTCCCCAGGAAGCAGGGTGCAGAGCCCCGCAGCGACAGGGCAAGATCAGTCCCTGCACCCTCCCAGTTCAGGGATCAGTCTCTGTGCCCACCGGGTCCCGCAGAGCACAGAAGCCTGAAACCCGGGAGCAGGGGAAAAAGAAGACTCGCGCGCGGAGAAGCAGCGCGTGCTGGGTGGAGACGCAGGTCCCCAAGAGACCGAGCGGGGATCGGAGCCGCGTGGAAAGGTGCGCGCAGTCCCCTAAACCCCGGCAGACCGTTTGGGAGAGCAGCAGGAGCACCACGGGCGAGCGCCGGCTCCGAGGCAGAAGCCTTAAACCCAGGAGCAGGGGAAAAAGACTCACTCGGACACGCAGCGCACCGGGCGGAGACACAGGTCCCCGAGAGACGCAGAGCGGGGATCTGAGCCACACGGTAGGGTGCCCGCAATTCCCTAAATCCCGGCAGACCCTTTGGGAGAGCAGCAGGAACTCCGCTGGAGCATAAGAGGCAAAGGCCTTAGCTTAAAACAGTGTTGGAACTGTGGCTTTGTTTATTTTTATGTTTTTTATTTTTATTTTTTTTCCTTTTTCTACTCTTGAACAGAAAGCAAAAAAAACCCAATAACTCACCCACTCCCACAAACTTTGGCCCCCGCCAAGACAGTCTTAAACTGACTCCTGAAGGGAGCAATAGGGGCAGACTAGGAAGATATCCTTACCTGCAGGGGGTTGAGAATTTCCACCCAGTAAAGGCTGCAGAGTGAGACTACCTACCCCGCCCCCACCTTTAGGCAAGGCTTGGGAGGCAGGGCAGGTTCACCTACTGAGGCACTAATTAACAGATTCTTAGCAGCAGGCTTTTGGTAGTGAGGAATTCTTTAATTCTCCATGCTGTCAACCCAAAGGGTGCCCAGAGACACTCATTGAGCCTTTGGGGGTGCAACCTGCCTTGGGACAGGCAAAAGCAAAAAGACAGTGACTTTGTAAAAACCACCAATCACACGTCACAACCACACTCAAGTACAGCAAACCTGCAGTGCCAGGATCACGCTAGGCATCAGGTGGCCTACTGTTCCCACAAGACGCACAGGAATTTTTGTACAGCAGACAAACTGAAGAGAGCTTGGTGGACTTTAGCCTAGACCGGCACGGGTATTTTTGGTTTGTTTGGTTTTATTCTGTTTTGTTTTCCCTATTGGCTGCTTATCTTGGTTGTTTTGGGTTTTTATTTCTATTTCATTCTAATCATATTGTAGTTTTTAATATAGGCATATATATAGGTGTATATAGGTGAATATATGTCCATATATATGGGTGTGTAGACAAATATACATATATATTTTTTTTTCCTTTTTTCTTTTTCTTTTTCTTTCTTTTCTTTTTCTTTTTTCCCCACCCTCACTTTCTCTCTTATTTTATTCATTCTTCTCACTGCTATACTTTTCCTCTTTTCCTTTTTTCTGCAAATTTTTTTTTTAAATTTTTCTTACTTTTATTATTATTTTAGTTTATTTTTATTTTTTATTTTATTATTTTCTAGGTATAGCTAATCAGTTTCTCATGTTTATTCTATTTTTTATTTTAGAATATTGTATTTTATTTTGTTTCCTCTTCTGTTATTATTGAGTGTGTGGTTTTTGTTTTGTTTCTGTTTGTTTTCTTCATTAGTATGATTGATATTTCTGTACAAGTTGACTGTAGTTTGATGGTTAGGTTTTTTTTTACTTGTGCGAGCATTTGGTTTCCTTTGGTGGCTGCAGAGGTTGTTCTTGTTGATCTGTTATGCTCTAAAATCACTGCAGCAGTGGGTCCAAACAAACAGTCACAAGAATCATCATACCCGGAGGCCAACTTTAGATAAAACCAGAGCATTTCTGGGTTTGACGTACAAGAGTCACACCCAAAAGGAAGTTGCTACAGGTACTAGGACCCATAGGGTCCAAGTTTCATCAGAGGGGTCAATCCTCTCACAGCAGCTCATAAACTGCAGACGCTGCTGATTCTCACAGCTAATCAATCTGGGAGTCAATCCCACCTACTGACAAACCAAAAGTAATCAAAACTAAAACTTGAACAAGTAAGGACGCACAACACAAGGAACACCTCAGATACAAGCACAGGAGAATAGGGAGACTGAGTTCAAATATAAAGGACACACACCATATAAGTTCACCCAGAAAAGACTGAGAAATCTGGGGGATCTATCTGTTATATTGAAGCAAACACAAAGAGTAAGCCAGAATGGGGAGACAAAGAAACACAACCCAAATAAAAGAACAGAAGAAACCTTCTGAATCAGTGGAACTAGAGGAAACAGAGGTAAACAACATATTGGAGACAGAGTTCAGAACACTGATTATTAGAATGTTCAAGGAAATTAATGAAAATATAAAGAAGGATAGAGAAATCATGAAAAGCAACCAGCTAGAATTTAAGAACACAATTACTGAATTAAATAACAAACTTGGCAGATTGGATGAAGCAGAAAATCGAATCAGTGACTTAGAAGACAAAATAGCAGAGATCACCCATGTGGAACAACAAAAACAAAAAAGAATGAAAAACATGGAAAATAGTTTAAGAGAGCTGGGGGACAACATCAAATGCAATAACCTATGGGTCATTGGAGTACCAGAAGGAGAAGAGAGGGAGCAAGGGATTGAGAATATATTTGAAGTAATAATGTCTGAAAACTTCCCTAACCTGGCAAAGGACATTGAAATACAAGCCCAGGAAGTGCAGAGAGTTCCAACCAGGATGATTCCAAACAGGCCCACTCCAAGACACATTATAGTGAAAATGGCAAGGGTTAAGGACAAAGACAGAATCCTTAAAGCAGCAAGGAAAAGGCAGCAAGTTACTTACAAGGGTACCCCCATAAGATTATCAGCTGACTTTTCTACAGAAACTTTGCAGGCCAGAAGGGAGTGGCAGGAGGTTTTCAAAGTGATGAAAAATAAAGGCCTACAACCAAGATTGCTGTATCCAGCAAGGTTATCATTTAAAATCGAAGGCGAGATAAGGAGCTTTGCAGAAAAAAAATAAGTTAAGGGAATTCATTTCCACCAAGCCAGCTTTGCAGGAAATGCTAAAAGGGCTTCTTTAAGTAGAAGAGAAAAACAACCTATGAAAGACTACGAACACAAATAACAAAATGGCAATAAATACACACCTATCAATAATCACATTAAATGTAAATGGATTAAATGCTCCAATAAAAAGACATAGGGTGGCTGAATAGATAAGAAAGCAAGACCCCAGCATATGCTGTATACAAGAGACTCACCTCAGATCCAAAGACTCATACAGGCTGAAAGTAAAGGGATGGAGTAAAATATTTCATGCAAATGGTACTGAGAAAAAAGCTGGAGTAGCGATACTTATATCAAATAAAATGGACTTTAAATTGAAGAATATAACAAAGGACAAAGAAGGACACTTCATAGGAATGAAGGGATCGATCCAACAAGAGGACATAACTTTAGTAAACATCTATGCACCTAACATAGGAGCCCCTAAATATATAAAACAGATATTGTCAGACATAAAGACAGAGATCAACAGTAACACTATCATAGTAGGGGATTTCAACACCCCGCTGTCACTAATGGACAGATCCTCCAGACAGAAAATCAATGTGGAAACAGCGACCTTAAATGACACATTAGACCAGCTGGATTTAACAGACATTTTCAGAGCATTTCATCCCAAAGCTACAGAATATACGTTCTTTTCAAGTGCACATGGAACATTTTCTAAGATAGACCACATGTTAGGCCACAAAACAAGTCTCAATAAATTTAAGAAGATTGAAATCATTTCAACTGTATTCTCTGACCACAATGCTATGAAACTAGAAATCAATTATAAGAAGAAATCCGGGAAGCTGACAAATAAATGGAGGCTAAACAATATGCTATTAAATAGTGAGTGGGTCACAAATGAGATCAAGGAGGAAATCAAAAGATACCTCGAGACAAACGATAATGAAAACACCACAACCCAAAATCTCTGGGATGCTGCGAAAGCAGTCCTAAGAGGGAAGTTTATAGCAGTGCAAGCCTACCTAAAAAAGGAAGAAAAATCTCAAATCAACAGGTTATCCTTACACCTAAGGGAACTGGAAAAAGAACAGCAAAAGAGGCCCAAGGGGAGTACAAGAAAGGAGATAATAAAGACCAGAGCGGAAATAAACAATATAGAGAACAGAAAAACAATTCAAAAGATCAATGAAACCAAGAGCTGGTTTCTTGAGAAGATAAACAAAATTGACAAACCTCTAGCCAGGCTCATCAAAAAAAAAAGAGAGAGGACTCAAATTAGCAAAATCAGGAATGAAAAGGGGGAAATGACTACAGACATCACAGAAATACAAAAAATTCTAAGAAATTACTATGAGCAACTATATGCCAACAAATCTGACAATCTGGAAGAAATGGATAATTTTCTAGAAGCATACAACCTTCCAAAGCTAACGCAAGAAGAAACAGAAAATCTAAATACCCTGATTACTACCAAGGAGATTGAATCAGTAATTGACAAGCTCCCTAAAAACAAAAGTCCTGAAAAAAAAAAAAAAAAAAAAAAAAAAAGTCCTGGACCAGACGGCTTCACAAGTGAATTTTATCAAACATTCAAAAAGAACTATCACCTATTCTTCTCAAACTATTCCAAAAAATCCAGAAGGAGGGAAGGCTCCCAAAGTCTTTTTATGAAGCCACTATCACCCTGATTCCAAAACCAGATGAAGACATCACAAAAAAGGAAAACTACAGGCCAATCTCCCTGATGAATACAGATGCAAAAATTCTCAATAAAATATTAGCAAACAGAATTCAGCAATATATTAAGAAGATCATACATCATGATCAAGTGGGATTCATCCCTAGTGCGCAAGACTGGTTCAACATCCGTAAATCAATTAATGTGATACACCACATCAACAAAATGAAGAATAAAGATCACATGGTCATTTCAATAGATGCAGAAAAAGCATTTGACAAAATCCAACAGCCATTTATGTTAAAAACCCTTAGCAAAGTGGGAACACAGGGATCATATCTCAACATAATAAAAGCCATATATGATAAACCTACAGCTAACATCATACTCAATGGGGAAAAGCTAAAACCATTCCCCTTAAGATCAGGAACAAGACAAGGCTGTCCACTTTCTCCTCTTTTATTCAACATAGTGCTGGAAGTTCTAGCCACAGCAATCAGACAACAAAAAGAAATAAAAGGCATCCAAATTGGCAAGGAAGAAGTAAAATTGTCATTATATGCAGATGACATGATACTGTATATAGAGAACCCCAAAGACTCCATCAAAAAACTATTGGAACTGATAGACGAATTCAGTAAAGTAGCAGGATATAAAATCAATGTTCAGAAATCAGTGGCATTTGCATATACCAATAATAAACTAATGGAAAGCGAAATTAAGAAAACTGTCCCATTTACAATTTCGTCAAGAACTATAAAATACCTAGGAATAAATTTAACCAAAGAAGTGAAAGATCTGTATTCAGAAAATTATAAGACACTGAAGAAAGAAATCATAGAAGATACAAATAAATGGAAACACCTACCATGCTCATGGATAGGAAGAATTAATATAGTTAAAATGTCCATACTGCCTAAAGCAATATATAGATTCAATGCAATTCCTATCAAACTACCAAGGGCATTTTTCACAGAAATAGAAAATATAATCCTAAAATTTACATGGAATCATAAAAGACCCAGAATAGCCTCGGCAATTCCGAGAAATAAAAACAAAGTCGGGGGGATCACGCAACCAGACATCAAAACCTACTACAAAGCCACAGTAATCAAGACAGTTTGGTATTGGCATAAAAACAGGCACATCGATCAGTGGAACAGAACAGAGAGCCCAGAAATAAATCCAAGCATTTTCGGACAGTTAATCTATGACAAGGGAAGCAAGAATTTACCCTGGAGTAAAGATAGTCTATTCAATAAATGGTGCTGGGAAAATTGGACTGACACATGCAAAAAAATGAAACTGGATCATCTCCTTACGCTTTATACAAGAACAAATTCAAAATGGATTAAAGACTTAAATGTAAGACCTGAAACCATAAAAATCCTAAAAGAAAATATAGGGAGTACATTTGCAGACATTACCCGGAGCAATATTTTTACTGATACATCCCTACGGGTAAGGGAAGTAAAAGAAAAAATGAACATATGGGATTATATCAGACTTAAAAGGTTTTTCACAACAAAGGAAACCATTAAGAAAACAAAAAGGAAGCCTACTGAATGGGAGAATATATTTGCCAACGATATATCTGATAAGGGGTTAATATCCAAAATTTATAAAACACTCATGAAACTCAACACCAAAAAAACAAACAACCCAATTAAAAAATGGGCAGAAGATATGAAGAGACATTTCTCTAAAGAGGACATACAGATGGCCAACAGGCAGATGAAAAAATGTTCAACCTCACTGGTCATTAGGGAAATGCAAATAAAAACCACCATGAGATACCACCTCACTCCAGTCAGAATGGCTATCATCAACAAATCAACAAACAACAAGTGCTGGCGGGGCTGTGGGGAAAAGGGGACCCTGCTGCACTGTTGGTGGGACTGCAGATTGGTGCAGCCACTATGGAAGTCAGTATGGAGGTATCTCAAAGAACTGGAAATAGAGCTACCGTTTGACCCAGCAATTCCACTCCTAGGTATTTATCCTGAAAAAACCAAGACACTTATTCAAAAAAAGTTATGCACCCCTATGTTCATAGCAGCACAATTTACAATAGCTAAGACTTGGAAACAACCAAAATGCCCATCAGTAGATGACTGGATTAAGAAACTGTGGTATATTTATACAATGGAGTATTACTCCGCTATAAGGAAGAATGAAATCATGCCATTTGCAATGATATGGATGGACCTAGAGACTATAATGTTGAGTGAAATAAGTCAGTCAGAGAAGGACAAATACCATATGATCTCACTCATATGTGGAATCTGAAAAACTGTATGAATGAGCAAAGTAAACAGAAACTGTCTCATAGATATAGAGGAAAAATCAGGGTTGCTAATTGGGAGAGGAATGGGGATGAGGGAGAAGGGGAAGGGATTAGACAGAAAAAATAGGCAACTACAATATTGCTACTGGGATAGGAAAAAGTTTGGGGAATATAATTAATAATGTTGTAAATATTCTGTGGAATCTCAGATGATCATAGGTCTTGTTAGGGAGACCATTTCATGGATGGAGTAGAGGTTTGATCACTGCACTGTATTAATAAGGCAGAGGTGGTATACCTACTGTAATTGAATATATATAGATAGTCACGGGATGTGGATTATACTGTGGAAGAGAGTCAGAGGAAGAGTAATAGATATATATGATATGGAGGGGAGTGGGGTGGTGTATTGGGTGTGGGGGGTTGTCACTTTGAGGGGTAAAATGTATAACTATTGCGCTGTGTTGTACACCTGAAACTAATTAAAAATAAAACAAAATTAAAAAATAAATAAATAAATAAATAAAAGCAGACTGTAATTAAATTAGGTTATATATTGTGAAACTCAGGAAATATCTGAAAAGGTATAAATAATGAAATCATAAATATATGCTTAATCAACCCAAAAGAAGGGAGAAAAAAAGAAGCCAAAAAAAAAAAAGATTGAATAAGCAGAAACAGATATTGTGATAGTAAAAATTATACCAGTCATATCAATAATCACACCGATTTAAGGGAAATTATAAAGCTGATTAAAATGTAAAATCTATTTGTTGTTCACAATAAATACGTTTCAAATATACAGTTAAAGGACGGGAAAAGACATAACATTGAACACAAGACAAAAGAAAGCTGAAGTGGCTACATTAATATTTGACAAAAACTAGATTGGAATAATAAATGCTACCATAGGTAAAGGGAGTTATGATATAATGATAATGGAGTCAATCTCAAAGAAGACAGAGAAATCCTGAATATGTATGTGCCAGTGACAGAGTTTTATCATATATAAAGCAAAACTAACAGAACTGAAAGAATAATAGACAAATCCACAATTATTAGAGATCTCAACACTCCTCTCTCAGTAACAGACAGAATAGGCCGAAAAGGAATGAAAGAATATTTACTGAAGACCAGAAAAACTCTATCTAATAAATTGATCTGATCTACATATAGAAAGCTTTTCTTGCAATAACAGCAGTGCACACATTGTTAAGAAACGAAAATGGGAGCCTGGCTGAGTGGCGCGGTTGTTAAGCGCTGGCCCCAGGTCGGGTCTCACATATGGGGGATGAGTGACACTGTCCTCAAAAAAAAAAGAAAAAAAAAAAAAAAGAAGCGAAAATGAAATATTCATTAAGATACGCCAGATGGGAGGGGTGTCGGGGGGCTTGTCAAGAAAGGTGGAGGGATTTAGAAGTAAAATTGGTACCTCCTAAACTGTCATGGATATGTAAAGTACAGCATAGGGAATATAATCAATAATATTGTAATAACTACGTATAGTGCCTGGTGGGTACTAGGCTAATCAGAGGTTCACTTCATGAATTATATAAATGTCTAACCACTGTGCAGTACACCTGAAACTAATATAACATACTATTGAGTGTCAACTGTAATAGAAAAACTTTTTCTTTTTAATTTAAAAGACATTAAAAGAGAAAGCAAAAAAAATAAAATAAAATCATATTTCGGACCATAAATCCAATCTTATTAAATTAATGGAAATACAATTCAGACAAAGGTTATTATGAAACTGCATAAAATCAAATTAAAATAAAAAATAAATAATAACAATTAAAAATCAATAACAAAAAATATATCTTTAAAAATATTCAAATATTTTAATATGGACTCCTAAACACAAAACAAACAGAAGAAAATAAAGTGAAGAAATCAATGAAACTGAAATCATAAAATTGACAGAAAAAAATAATGAAAGAAACTAGTTTCATTTGTTTCTTTTTTCAATTACAGCTGAAAATGCTAGTTTCTTGAAAAGATCAATAAATTGATAAATTTCTACCCAGGCTGACCAACAAATAAAAAGAGAAAAACTCAAATTATCAATATCAGGAATAAAAGAGGGTCAATCCCTCAAAACCAAACAATAATAATAATAATAATAATAATAATAATAATAATAATGGAAGTCTATGAATAATGTTATTCAGGTAAATTTGAAAACTTGTAGGAAATAGACCAATTCCTTGAAAGACACAAACCACCAAAACTTACTCAACAAAAAAACAGATAATCTGGATAATACTATATCTACTTTAAAAATGGAATTCATGGTTAAGTACCTTTCAACAGAAAACTCAAGGCCCAGATGATTTCCTTTCACAATTTATCACACATTTAATGAACAGTTTTAATTATATACAATCTTTTAATGATAAGACTGAAAATTTTACCCTTAATATTGGGAAAAGGCAAAACTGTTCTCTCTCTTCACTCTTATCCATCACTGTACTTGAGTCCTAGACAGTTCAATAAGGCATCAAAAAAAAAGAGATTTAATGAATATGAATTAAAAAGAAAAAAGAAAATCCTGGCCACTCACAGATGATATGATAGCTGATGTAAAATAAAAAAGCAGGGGAAAAAGAAATAAAGAACCTCAAAGAATCTAAAAACCCCACTATTTTAGAACCAATAAGTGAGCTTAGAAAAGCTCACAGGATTCAAGGCCAATATATCAAAATCAATTGAATATACTAGCAATGAACACTTGGAATTGAAAATGAAACAAAATATTATTTACAGTAGTAACAATAATAATAAAATATATAGGTTTAAATGAAACAAAATATGTTTAGAAACTATTTTTGAAAACTACAAAATATTGATGAAAAAAATCAAATAAGGCTTAAATAAATGTAGAGGTATAGCTTGTCAAATGAAAGACTTAATATTTTTATGAATGTTTCCCCTAATTGATCTATGCATTTGAAGTACTCCCAGTCAAAATCCAAACAAAACATTTTGTAGAGTTGGACGAGTATTCGAAAATGCATATGAAAATAAAGGAACTAGAATTGCCAAAAAAAGTTGTGAAAAAGAAAGAACAAAATTGGAGTATTCACACTAATTGATTTCCAGACTACAGTGAGGTATTGATAGCAAGCTTGATTCATAGTTCAATTTAGTAGAATGGAGCATCCAAAAATACTCATATAGCTACATCAATATTGCCAACTGACTTTTGATAAAACGCAAATAGAATTCAATGAAAAAAGGGGATAATTTTCAACTAATGTTGCTGACAATAACTGCCCATCCATTTGTAAACAAAAAACAAACAAAATACTTGTTATAAACCTTAAACATTAACAAAAATTATACAACATAGTTCAAAGGTCTAACAAAAGACTTAAAACTATAAAATTCCCATAAGAAAACATAAAAGAAATAAATTTTTTTTTAAGCAAATTTAAGCAAAGAGTTCTTAGGTATATGACCAAAAACATAATTTTCAAGAGAAAAAAAATTGATAAATTGGACTTTACCAAAATTAAAGTAGTTTGCATTGTGAAACACATTGTTACAAGAATGAAAAGATAATTCACTGGTTCCATATGTAAGGAGCTTGAAAGTCACAACTTTTTCCTAACAAGCAAAAAGGTGAACAGACTGAGAAGACTACAACCCTTCTTGCATTCATAAGATAGGGGAAGACACAGGGCAAACCACTTTCCCCAAGTTAAGACAGACTGATGAATACAGGGGGTCATGGCTTACTTGAGCAGAGACTCACAAGCAGAAACTCCACAGGAACAAGTACTTGGGTAGGAAAACCTGAACTTTAATTGACGAATTGCTGGAAGCTCAGTGCAGACAACTCAGAGAGATAAAAACTCCAGGGGGACTCAATCATCAATTTTGTGAGATTTGCCACCAGGAGCTTGACTAGATTCTCACAGTAAACAAGGAAGACAAATCGCCTCTGACTTCTGGCAGGGGGAAAGGAGCCATTTTGAAATACTCCAGAGCTCTCTGTTCTTAACAAGGCTGGCCCTCTAATAAAACTCATTAACCAGAGAGAGCCTCACCTGCTGGGGTTATATCAGAGCCAAACTCACCTGGGGTAGGCTACCCAACTCCAGCTACCTCTAGCTTTCTATGTGGGAAAAGAGAAATACTCAACTCCAGTCCACTTTAGCCATCCTGTCTCACCAAAGGGGTGAAAACAAAGGAAACACTGTTAAGTTCATAGTCCAGAGCCACAGACTCACTGAAAGACTGAGATCTAATCATAAGACTATAGAACGATTCTAAAGGTCTTTTACAGTGACTCCATTTCCCTGGTGTATCATATCTGACTATCAAGAAAAAATTACAAGGCATACCAAAAGGCAAAAAAAACAACAACAAAAAACCCACAACTTGAAGAGACAGAGCAAGCATCAGAAGCAGACATGGCAGGAATGTTGGAATTATCAGACCAAGGACTTAAAACAAATATGATTAATATGCTGAGGGCACTAATGGGTAAAGTTGACAGCATGTAAAAACAGATGGACAATGTAAGCAGAGAGATATAAATCCTAAGAAAGAACCAAAATGAAAAGGTAGAATTAAAAAACAAAACAAAAAAAAACACTGTTAAAACAAGTGAAGAATGGCTTTGAAGGACTTATAAGTAGATTGGACACAGCTCAGGAAAGAATCTCCGAGCTAGATGATATAGCACTATAATCCTAAAAAACAACAAAACAGGAACATAATAACAAAGGATTGTGGGACAACTACAAAAGTATGACATATGTGTAATGGGACTATCAGCAGGAGAAGAAAAGGAGGAAGGAACAGAATATTTGAAACAATAATGATTGAATTCCCTCAAATTATTGTCAGACACCAAACTACAGATCCTGGAAGCTCAGAGAACACCAACGGTAAACCCTAAGGTAAACTACAAACTCTGGGTGATTAAGGTATGTCAATATAGAATCATCCTTGGTAAAAAAAAATACCATTCTGGTGAGTGATAATGGGGGAGGCTATGCAGGTGTGAGGACAGAAGTATATAAGAAATTTCTGTATCTTTCTGTCAATTTTGTAGTAAACCTAAAAGTACTCTAAAAATAATTAATAATAATAATAATAATAATATCTTTGAAAAAAAGCAAATCTTACTGTAAATGGGAGCCAGAGATACTTAAAGCAGTGCAAAAAAAAAGAGACAGAGAGAGAATTCATAAGTAGGAGAAAATATTTGAAAATCCATGAAACAAAGACATGTATCTAGAAAAAATTATATGTATATATCTATATTTGTGAATGTGTACATATATAAATTCAATGAGCCTAGAGAGTTCACCAAAAAGATTTACAGATGGCAAATAAGTACATGAAAAGATGCTCATATTTGTCTTTAGGGAAATCCAAATTAAATAAATTTTGTATCACTATTTAGTGGTATAATGAGATACTATTACATATCTAACAGAATGACTAAATATTTTTTTAAAGAAAAAGAAACTAACAATACCATGTTGTGGCAAGGATTTACAACAACTGAAAATGTCTTCATTGCCTGTGGAAACACAGAAGGTACAGCCATTTTAGAAAAGAGGTTGGTAGTTTCTTTTGAAATTAAACACATACCATATGACCCAGAAATTCTACTCCTAGATATTTACCGAAGAAAAATGAAAACTTATGTTTACACCAAAATCTGTATGCAAATGTTTAAAGCAGCTTTACTCATGGTTGTCAAAATGGAAACAACTCAAATGTCCTTCAACCAGTAATGATTAAGCAAACTGCTACATTCATATAATGGACTACTAATACTAAAATGGAATACTAATTAGTAATATAATGTAACAAACTATTCATGCAACAACATGCATAAATTGCAAATGCATTTTGCTAAGGGAAGGAGGTCAAGCCCAAAAGAGTATACACTGTACAATTTCATTTATATGACATTTGGGAAAAGACAATACTGTAGGAACAGAAAACAGATCAGGGGTTCCACAGGCTAGAGTTGGCAAATAACGTTGACTTCAACAGAAAATGGGGAAAATTTGGAGGGATGATGGAGCCCTTCTAAATCTTAGCTGTAGTAGGAGTCAAAAAACTGTATATGTTTGCCAAAACTCACAGAACTGTACACTGTTCGAAATCAAGAATTATACTATTCCTTTAAAACAAGACCCTGTAACATTTCTAGGTTAAAATTTATGGTCCCACCCTATTTACTAAATTAGTTTTTAATTAATTAATGGATGTTATTTAACACTATTTTTTTTCTTTACATTCAAGTCAGGAAATTTGAAGTACAAACATTGGAATCTGAGTGAAAAAAAAGAGTTCTAAAACAGCATGAATTAGTTATAAAGGCTGTTGAATAATATAGTTTATTTGTGGTAACAATTCAAATTAAACTCATCATGGACTAGCTGTATTCTAAGTAAATTAACAAAAAATATACCTGCTTATTTAATTATAAAGATAAAGAAAATAAGTTCTAATGAGCACCAGGGAATGAGAAATAAAACTAGAGCAGCTTTGTAATAATCAAAAAAGATAAAGGGAAACTATCTACAAAGTATGGATGGAAATAAAGGTTGTACTTTAAGAATTTTAGGTAAAATAGGATAGGTCAGGTAACATTACTCAGAAAAATATGAAAAAGTGTTAAAAAGAAGAAAACATAAGGGTAGTTTTAATGTAAAAGATGAAGATTTGGGAAGTCATTTGCACACTGGACAGTTAAAGACATTTGAGGTGACTACGACTCAGAATAGGATAATATATAAAGATGAAAGAAAAGAGATACAAGAAAATCACCTTGAGGAGAAATCTATGCATTTGTGGAAACAGACAAATGAGAAAGGGGGAAAATGTGGCCAAAGAAGAAAAATGACAGCAGGGGTAATTAAAATATATTCAAGTAGGTACTGAAAACAATTTACTTACATGCCATTTCCCATTTAACCTTTCTAAAAACATGATGGAAAATCAAGTGACAGTGTTAATAACTAGAAATGCTAGAGGTAGAAATAAAAGTTCAGTCTGCTTTATCATAAATCTTGCTCTCTCATTTTTATCACCATTTTTGCAAGCTCACTGATGCATAATTGGTCTTTTGCTATATTGATTTATTGACTGATTTTCTATGAACAGTTTGGACAAAAATGTCTGCATGCCATAATCCACATAATAGGGGAGACTTTAGTTTTTATTGATAGTAAGAAATTCAACATATGTAACATTTTCAGTTCTTAACCACAAGTATATCTTTTCTAATCAAATGATCAAATATTTCCCTGCTTCTTAACTTCAGTTTGCTCATAAACAAAAAAAAAAAAGAACCTTTTTACCTTGTGTTATATGATTAATTAAGGAGATACAAATGCTTCTTAAAAATGCATTCTATTTAATAACCTTCCACCTTTCACCCCGATTAGCTGGTAGATTCAGGTGAATGATAGTTTTGTTGGGGTATAAAACAACTTTTCAAGGACTGAAATTCATGAATCATTTACGTGTTTTCAACATGTTGAGCATGTACAGGAAAAAGTAAGGAATACAAAACACAGTTTGGTAAAATCAACTCTACATCTCTAGGTACAGAACAAAAGAGTAGGTATTTGTTTTAGATAAAAGAAGTAACTAAGTAGCATGCCATGTCTCTGAAGCAATTAAATTCAATAAATCCCAGACTACTCATCCCACTGCTCACCCCCTACCTTTATGGGAAATTGAATAGAAAGAAAGATATTTTCTTTTGCTGATCTTTCACTTTAACAAGTATTTATTGAATCTTTGAATATGGAAGGCCAGCATGCTTTCTGGTCTCTGATCCTCCCTTTATTATAGTTTATTATTATTTTCATAAGAAAATAACCCCAACTTCAATGAATTTTCAGATTAAAATAATCTACTTGGTTGTAAAGGGTTAAAAAGCTTAAAAAATAATTTCATACAATTTGCAATTGGCATACAACACATCAAACACATATTTATGAAGAAATTAGAATATAAAATCGAGTAAGCAGTCATATGTGCAAGCAAGAGATTCAGAACTGAAATACATATAATGATTTTTCTAAAAGTTTTCTATTAGCTTATCTAAAACTATAGAAGCAATTATATGGAAGCTATAAGTAAAGTATCAGGGGATTGATTTAAGGAACACAAGAAACCCTTAAAAAAATAAAATTCTTACTAATTATTTGAAAGCAAAACGACAGTAAAAAAAAAAAAAAAAAAGAAAGAAAGAAAAATGAGAATGCAACCAAGAATGTTGTGAAATCAACGTGCTTTGTTAAGATTACTTTACAACTCATTATTAAATTGATTACAAAAATAAGGAACTTGTAAAACTCCCATTGATAAAAAGCAGATAAGCAAGCACTGGGAAAACAGGGACATATTATATGGGTCTTAGGTCCATGCCTTTTCAGAGGGTCCTGGGAACATATATTTAACTATAAAATTAACTCCCTATGTTTTAAATCACTAAGTACTATTTCTGAAACTCACAAACTTCCACTGAGGTAACTTAGTTCTCTCTAATAAAGAGAAAACATGAAATATTTCTATAATTTTTTTTAAAGAGAAGATATTTGATAATAATCTTTCATTTTAACAACATTTATTGAATGTACAAATAGGGAAGTATCCTGATTGCCCTCCTTATTTGTATTCTCTTTTTAATAAGTAATTTATTATAACTTTAACCTAAGTTAAAATGACTGTTTTAGCTCTCTAGGGCAAAGGGCATGAAAATAATTTCATATTTTTATAATTAAACCAATTATTTACAACTTATACATATTTATAAATGAGAAAACATGCACACAAAATTGAATGAGCAGGCATTGCACCTAGATTTGCATTACTGGAAATAAAACTGTAATGCTTTCTCTAAAATTCAAATATTAATATTTGTCAATAATGTCCTACATAAATATGTAACCTTGACAAAAAGCAGCATTTCACAAGTGGTCCACAGAAGACAAATTCAGGTAATAATTCAAACTTCAAATAATTCCAATTATTTAGATAATAATTCAACGTACCAAGAAACACATTACAGGTGTATAAATATGTATAATATACAAGGAAATTTCCTCCATTAAAAAATCCTCTATTTAATAACATAGAAGAAATTATTCTTCTATAATAGAATCTTGAATTTTAGATCAAGGATTCTTAGAGGGAGACAGGTTGACCAGGAATTTGAAATGTGGTGAGAATCCCTCAGATAGATATGGAAGCAAGAGACGTCCCAGGCAGAAGCAGCTTGAGAAGAAGTGGTGCAGAAGTGGGAGCCATACTGTATAGCTTTGCATCTAACAGAGCAGCTGTGTTTGGCTCCAAGGAAGTTTCATTGGCTGAGCTTCTATGCCTGTTATCAACTGTGGTCCTAGTATCTACTCTGTCAATGGGGAAGGCTGATGAATATGTGAACATTTAACATTTATTTGGTCCGTCTATCCCTTCCTATCTATTGTCAGCACACATATACTTTACTTATTTTATCTTTGTCTGAAATGTCTCCTGAGCTACTTGCTTCTGTACTTAGTTTCACTTGTTTTCTGTATGAACATTAAATACTGTCAGATTTGAGTAGTGGGGTCATTCCATCCTACTCTCCCTCTTCTAAGTGTGTAAAGCTACTCCATCACTTTTCCCTGGCTTCTTGTTATATGTTTCAAATGGGTTCAATCAATAAATAATTCAATTTGAGTAGTTTCATTTGGTGCTTAATTTGGTCCTATAATGTAGCATGCTTGACATCACATAAAATTATAGTAATATAAAGAAAATGTGAGACAGTGAGGTTTAATTTGTTTTGATTTGCCTTTTAGAAGTTTGTAATAAGTCTACTTATGATTTAATTTCAGTAATAAGTATGCTTATTTTTTATACTCTCATTGAAAATGCTAAAAAATCCATCCAATGAAGGCAGGGAGAATTTAAAGAAATCTAAGTAGAAAGGGGTAATTTTTGAAAGATAGTTTTGTGTAAGGAGTTTGAGGAAATGGTGACAGAGTTCATGTAGTTGAATTAGCCCTGGACAGCAGGGAGGACATTTCCTCTTCTGGTACAGGAGAAAAAAAATTGGCAAAGTCATCATGTCAACTGATTTGAAAAAGCAGAAAGAAAGTCAAGGGGTATTCTTCATGTATTCATTTAACAAAGAATGTCAAACTTCTACTACATGCAACATATGGTGATGTTTTAGGTCTTCAGTAAGGCATGTCTGTTCACTCACAGGGAAGACAAGTAATTCAAGATGAAACAGTTGAGATCTCCAGAATCAGTAGGAGTTGGTCAACTGAGGAAGAATAGAGAGGATGAAAGTATTTCAAGCAGAAGTAATATCTGCCATTAAATCTAAAGTTTAAAGATCATGTAACACATTTAAAAACTAAAAGAAGTTGGCTGAAACAAATAGTGTGTATATGGTGGGATGGAAGGCTGAGGAATATAAGAGAATAAGACACACAAGAAAAAACTAGAAAGGTAAGCAGGGGAGATAGATTTTTGAAAATTTCTGGTTTTATCATAAAGTCAATGAAAACCATAGAAGGCTTTTAAGCAGAATATGATATAAATAAAAATAATAATAATATCCAACAGTTGGCTATGTGGAAAATGGATTGAAATAACTTTGAGAAAAGAAGGATTGGAAGCCAAAACATTAAATGAATAGATATTTCTTGGAAGGAGGTTGAAAAAGTAAAAATGAAAAATAAAAGATGTTACGATCTTAGGGAAAAATGATAGAAGTATGGCCTGAAGTTTTTGGTAGCTATGACATATGTAAGAGATAAAACAATCTTTCAGCACTTGTAAAGAAAGAGCAAACATATGCACTCTGTTGCCCATTCTAAACATTTGCTTGAACACATTACAAAGAAAGTATACTCTAGTCATTTTCTGTTAAGCCATTATACTAAATCATTATGAAAAATGAGAAAAATAAAGTTACTTGCACACATTTTATATCCATTCCCATTGCTGCAAAAACTCAGGCCAACGCTACACACAGCATGCCTATAAATACTGGTGGAAACTTTCTCTTTTCTATATATGGTTGTGGTGCCTCTGCTACAGAGCCCTATTTCAAATTAATTCCTATTAAAAGCAATATATCAGCACCACTATAATTGTTCAGGCCTATAAATTTGTGTGCCACTTGTAAGTTCTCTAAAACATTATTCTCAGTTTGGTAGAGAAAAAAAAATCAATTCTTTTTTAAAAAAGCAACCATGTTGATGATCTAATGCTGCAATGATACGAAGCCACTAGCACTAGCACTGCAATGAATGAAAGGTGACCTTAGATCTGGGACAAGGTCCTAAAGACCCTGCTCCAGGTTTCACCACCTGATGGGTGGATTTGGTAAAACTGGGAGTTTCGTGGAAGGGTCTAGAACAGCATAGATACTTGATGGGTATGGGGCACTCACTATTTACCATCTGCATGGAAGTATACAGTGTTCCATCCATTAATGCCCTTTCTGCTATGTATCACTTGAACATTGCCCCTGTCATAATGTTTAATTTATTAACAGCTTCACCAATTTTCTGTCTTCTATTTGTGATGCTCTTGCCACCCCTTCTTTCCAGGTCATGCATTCCTTTTCCCTGTCTAGAACAGCTGGGAATAAATGTCATGGCTTGCTCAGGTCCTCTATCTGCTTCTTGATCTGCAATTAACTTGGGTGTCCCTTTGAGAATGGTTACACCTTGGCTACATTTCAAGTGGTTTTTAATAAACATGAAATTTATTTGTTATTCAAGTTTGTAGGAAGCCACAGAGCTGTGGTGTGATCCATGCAGATGATACTGTCTCAAAGCACCACATCTATTTTCAAGAACATACTTTTAAAAAGGATACAATATTAAAAACAAACAAACAAAAGATACAATGGCTAATTTGCCCACTCTCCCTCTCTCACACATACAATTTAATTCAACTCCTATATTTTTTCTGTGATTGTCTCTGTCTCTCCTCATGGTGGTTTTCTCCATTTTCTGACCCTGTATATTTATCATCAGTTCATATGCTATGATAATTACTCCTCCTTGAACATAGGAATTACATCATATGTTTCATTAACACCCTGTCCACCGACTACTGTCCTTGGACTGGTGCTTATTTTATAGTAAATGATTGAGTCTGTAGTTCAAACACTAGAACATGCAATTTTCTACTTATCAAACAGTAGATCTATAGATTTCTTAGACCCATTATCAAGGATCTTGATTCACGACACATAAATAATGTGACATGACGACTAGATTATGACATAAGCTAGGAAATTGTCCCATAAGGATTCATGTTCTCTAAATTGAGAAGTTGTACAACTAAACATCACAATGAATAGACAGGATAAAAAAATCACATGGATTCTCTTATTCATTTAGCAAAGCATTCCCCTCCCCCCTTCCATCTTGCCTCACATCCTTGCTAACCACACAAGCATCTTTGACAAAGTATGGATGCTCTTATATAAGTAGGCTTGGCATCAGTTAAGAGAGCTCAATCAGATAAAGTGACAGATAGCTTTCTTAGCCTGGAGTCAAGAAACCCTGTCACCATTCTCATGGGAATGCTCTGTGATGACTAGAGTGTCCTTAATGTGGCTGATTTAAAATGGAGCTGGAAATTCATTCAGCAGCAGAAACAAGATCACAACTGCAGAGAAAGAGGCACTCTCGAGTAACATAGTCCGAGATTTACTCCCTTATCGCTATTCCTCAGTACTTCAAAATCAGGTATCTAATTTATTAGCTCTACTAAGCCTGAACAACTTATTATTTGCCGTGTTTTGTTCTCTCTTGGTTATACATCTGTAGTATGCCATCACATTCTTAATGAAAAGAAACAAATGTCCATTTAGAAAAAGAGCCTCCATTATCATGTGCTAATAAATTACATAAGAGTAAGATTCAAGATTAAGAGTGTTGTAAATCAAAACTCATCTATGCTGAAATTAAAACGATAGTAATGTAAATTGCAATCTCTTGTATGAAACGTACTCCATGCGTGATGGGACTGTTCTCAGAGCCAAGTGAAACTTACAGGGGGCAAGCGGAATACATTCTTTGCTCACTCACCAAAACGTGTTTTGTAGCAAGATAAATTTTATTAAATAATATGTGGGAGAAAAAGAAGTGTCATACTTAAAATTAATTTCACAAGTTGATAGAAGTCACTTTTTTTTTTTTTTCTATAAGGGACTAAGTATACAGAAAACCCAGTGAAGTCTAAATTGGAAGGAAAAGAAAAGAGTGCCACATTGCTAATAGTGTATTAAGTGGGTGTTGCAAATCTCTGGTGAATTTGCACTCTTCTAAATTAATTATAGGATATCATGATAGAGGAAAATAAAAAATAAGGAAACATTACTAAGAAATGTAAACCAATGAATGGCAAAGCCAACATTCTTGAATTAATTGATAAGTAAAATAGGCATTAAGTCTGAATACCAGCCTCAGTGCTAGCTGTGTTAATTACAATAGCCTATATAAGACAGCTAGGTGATAGGTAAACAACACAAGAGATGCATTAACATTGTCCTGCATTTCTAAGGAGACATTGACAGGTACTCAACAGAGTTCTAGAATCAAACTTAACAAGTCACCAAGAAGTGCTTATCTCATCATGACATCTTTTGCATTTTTCTTGTGGTGATATTGGCTCCAAATTTCCTGTCTCTTCATTCTTATCTGAACAAAGTATAGTATGTGGTCTAATATACTATTAATACATTTAAATGAAAATGGTTAGCTATGACTCATGCACCCATTCATGAAGTAGAAAATAATAATTATATTTTTCATCAAATCGGGCAGATTTATATTTACTTGATTCCACTAATTTCATGTTTTCTAATTTCAACCTTCCTCTTACAATAAGCACCCACCGACCACCACTCCTTCCCCCATACCCAACACACATAAACTCTTGTCTGGTTATACTAACCTACTAACAGTTTCCTGACTATACCAGGATCTTCTGGCTTTTCACATACTGCTCTTCTGTCTTATTGATTGATATTCCTCCTCCTTCCCTTCTTATCTACACAATCTCTGCCATACTTCCCTTAGCTCATGGACCCTTACATTTTGACCCTGGGTTTAGATGGCCTGTCTCCAGGAAGACATCCTGGTACATTCCTTGATCATGGCTTTTATCAAAGATCATTTTACCTGTTTCCATGACTGACTTCATCAAAAACTGTAAACACTTTGAAATTAAGGAATTTGACATTATTTGAGTTTGTATTTTTAATACTTATCATTTTGGTTAGCATTGAGATACAAATTAGATGTTCAATATATTTGTTGAGTCAATTCAGGAATGAACAAATGCATTCATTCAACAAATAGATATTAAATGACTACTATATTTCAAGAACGGTCCTAGGCCCTAAAAATACAATGAGCAAAAAGAAAACTAGGTCTCCACTCTTTTTGGAACTTTTATTTTACTAGGAAGATATATAAAAGAAATAAACATTACGTAAGTAACTTCAAGTAGGGTAAGGTAAACAAAAGAAAGAAAATAGAACCATGGAGCCCTAAATGTGGATGTTAAATTCAATAAATGAGTATTAAACTTAATATAAATTTTCATATTTTTTCTTTCTCAATAGAACTCAATTTTGGTTTAAGATGACAATGTGACCATTCAACCTATCCACCTCTCAGAATTCCTTGTAATTAGGTGTGTCCATGTGATACAGTCTTAACCAATGAGCTCAAGTCACTGGATGAGCCAGGTAAGATTGTTTTTGCTTTTTATTTTCTTTCCTTTATCCATTCTCCTATGTATCAACCATTAAAATTAGTCATGCCCTAAGGGTACAAAGTAGGAAAAGAGGAGCCTAGTTCTTAAATAGTAGTATCAGCCATGTCTTACCTAACCATAGGCTCCTTGTAGGATAAGAGAAACAAACAAACAAACAAGCAAATACTTATTATATTAAGCCACTTAGGTTTCTCTTAAGTGCCCCCTTAATGGAATCCTAACTGATTTGATGGTTTTTCAGATATTAGTGGAATGAAAAATAAGCATACATGCTTCAGAGATTCAGTAATGATTGTAAGACAAATTTTACCATATGAAAATATACAAATAATCTTTCAAATGTTTTTTTGTGAAACTTTAAATTTTATATCTATTTAGAAGTTCAGATTTTAGAGCCAGAAATATAGGAATTAATTCAAATTTTGATTCTAATTAAGGTCATATAATTTTACAATATTAACATCAATATATTACTGATTTTAAAAATATAGTAAAGAAATATATGTCTTATAAAAGATTGAATACGGACACAAGAAATTACTTAAGAACAGAAGATATGAAACTGACCATTTTCTTAGTGGGAATGTGATGGTTAGAAAGGGACTAATAGCAGAGTCAGCAAATGCACAATGTCATGAAAACCAATAAGGTATTTTCCCTTCCACAATTTTACCCTATTGATTATCTGATAATAATAATTTCAGTACTAGAGCTTTATTTTAGCCTCTGACTCTAATATTTAAAATAGAAATTACATTTAAAATTAATCTAGGAAGGTTAATACTTAAATTTTCATTAATCTTTTCTCCTTAGTGGCAATAAATTCATCAGGTTCTCTTTAGCCAATTGGGACTGTGTGTGTATGCCACATGTGCACATATGTGACTATATGCGGAGTTTGTGGTACAGAGAGAATGAAAGAAAACAAGGCAAAGGATTTATACTCCTGAATTTTGTTTGTATGTGGTGTTTTTTATCCCTGATTATGCAAAATCAAACACCAAATTAAAAAGCTTACATTTTATTATTACTTGAAACAAATACTATGAGTTCAGCCGCCCTAGAAAGATGGAGCTGAGCAATTCTTCATGAAAGGCTCTAGGAGCTGTCTCCAGACCGAATATTGATACCCTGCCACAGTCTCCAGCAGGGTATTAAGTATCAGCTGCCTCAAATGTTGGCGCCAACCTTCTTCTTCAGTGCACCACAAACCAGAATTAATTGCAAATCAATCGAACAAAGTACAACTGATCAGTAAACCAATTAGTAATTTTAGCTGTTCATCCTGTCTTCATTTACTAAGGGGAAAAGTGGGAAATGGAAGCGCGTTTTAGACCACATATAAGATTCCAGTCTTTCCCTCACTGCCCTCTGCTTCCCAATGCACTTACATTACGAGAACATTCTTATGAAAACCCTGTAAAATCATACATTGCATAAATATTATGCAGATTGTCTTTGACTTTCTTTACTTTGGAAGTATAAATTAGTTTTGGCAAATAATTGGAGAAAATGAAACTATGTAAGTTTTCCTATGCAAATATGGTATGTTCTATTTTAAAATCAGTTTGAAAAAAAATAACATTTTTTCCAGAATTTTTGTTATATGTCATTCATCCTCCTCTTTAATGGTAGATATATGAAGGTCTCTGATTTTTTTTTTTTTATTAGTTTCAGGTCTACAACACAATGCAATAGTTATACTCTTTACCCCCCAAAGTGAAAACCCCCCTCCCCCAGTTCGCCACCCCACTCCCCCCCATATCATACATATCCATCACAACTCCCCTGACTCCCCTCCACAGTATACTCCGCATCCCGTGACCATCCACATATTCAGTTGCAGTTGGCATACAATACTATACAACATCAGCTTCAGGTGTACAGTGCAGTGATCAAGCCTCTACTCCATCCATGAAGTGGTCTCCCTAACAAGACATGTGACTATCTGACACGTCACAAAATTTTTACAACATTATTATATTCCCCTCTCCACAAAATTTTTACAACATTATTATAAACTGTGTTTCGTATCCCTGTGGCAATATTGTAGTTGTCTATTTATGCTGTCTAATCCCTTCCCCTTCCCCCCCATCCCCACCCCCCTCCCAACTAGCAACTCTCAGTTTTTCCTCTACATCTACGGTCTGTTTACTTCGATCGTTCACTCAGCTCTTCAGACTCCACACACAGGTAAGATCATATGGTACCTGTCCTTATCCGACTGACTTATTTCTTGCAACAAAATAGTCTCTTCACAACATTATCAATTACATTCCCAGAACTGCCCCCATATCCCTGCAGCAACATTGTAGTCCCACATACACTGTCCAAAACCTTCCCCCTCTCCCTCTTCCCCACTCCCTCCCAGCCAGCAACCATCAGTTTTTCCTTTATATCTGCTTGATATGACTTCAATCTTCTTAAATTGTCTCTCTGGGTTAGCTTTTGTTTAAAAAAGCCCTTTTAACATTTCTTGCAATGCTGGCTTGGTGGTAATGAATTCCTTAAGCTTATTCTTTTCTGAGAAGCTCTTTATTTCTCCTTCAATTTTAAGTGATAGCCGTGCTGGGTAGAGAAATCTTGGTTGTAGGCCTTTATTTTGTGTCACTTGGAGTATCTCCTGCCATTCCCTTCTGGCCTGCAGAGTTTCTGTAGACAAGTCAGCTGTTAGTCTAACAGGAGTTCCTTTGTATGTAACCTGCTGTCTTTCTCCTGCAGCCTCTAGGATTCTGTCTGTCTTTAACCTTTGCCATTTTAACTATGGTGTGTCTTGGTGTGGACCTGTTTGGGTTCAGCTTGTTTGGAACCCTCTGCACTTCCTGGGCATGTATGTTGATTTCTGAAGGTCTCTAATTTAAGGGTAAGTAATTCTTAGAGGTATATGTCAGTATCTGGAAGATATATTTTTCTTCCTCTATCCTTTGGTGCATTGATATTATTATATAAGCATAGATACAATATAAATCTATATTTAGAGCTTTTTGAGTTTCCTGTCAGTCCCAAATGAATTCACCCTTGATACTACCTCATATGTTACCTGTTAGTGATTGAAAGCTCACATAATTTACTTTGGATGGGACTGTACTCTAATGCTGACCAAGAATTTTCTTTGTTACATTACTGCAAAGCAGAGTATCAATTCCAGTGACCCACTGGGCTAGGTTTATATAAAATAATTCTGCTTGAGAAAGAAATTAAATTCAAGTTAGTACTGCCATTCATAGAAGATGATAGGTTTTTAGCCTACTTAAGAGATGATATTTCAGCAATGATGTTGTTTTATTATGGATTCAAGTCATTGCTAATATGATCCTGTGAGCCCAAATGGTGGTAGCCAAGAAAAGTAACTTTTTACATTCACTAACCAAAATAAAATGAATTCATCTATGAGCCCTTGAAATTCCCATGGAAATTCATCCAATTAGCTTAGTTACAATTCAATACTCTTCTGTAAGGCTCTGATGCGTAAAAATCAATGATAGAGAAAATCTAAATGGTCATCATAATGCTTTTATCACAGGAAAGTAATCTAACTACATCAAATATCTTTTCTTTCACAGCAGGTCTCCAAAGATAAATTATGTTTCAATAGGAAATTCAACCATGAAGGAGTAGATTGTCTTACAAAATTAAAATCATGAAAATAGTTATTGTTTTCTAATAAACACACAATTAATTTAATATTACTCACCTTTTGATTATTATTTGCTAAGTGCTGTACATCTGCATCTTCGCTGTTATCAGAAAGACATTTTTAGTGATTTTCTTACATTATAAGAAATAATCCAGTCCAGAAGCACATATCCATAGAAAGAGCTCAGAGAAAGTGTATTGGTACCAGTGAAAGAAAGATGAGCAAAGAAATCAAAGGTGATTTCTACAAATGATATGATTGTCATTATAGGATTGTATTATCAAGTCCTCGAGAATTGAATGTGAAACTGAGAAATGAGAAAAGATTGCTATCATTCTATAAGAAGGACTTGGGGTGATGAGGGACTGGGGTGGTAGACATCTAATACACCCAACCTAGACTGAGTAAATTTCCCTAGATTCACTCTAATTCAGCTAACCACATTTACATGTCACTGTCTCAGTGTACATAGAACTTTAAATTAAAGAAGTCCTAAGATCTGAATCATCATTTTTAACCTCATAACATGTATGCAAAGTTTTCTATGTTGGATAGGTTCATTTCTAGGAATTGTCAAATTCCAGGAGTGCCACAAGAAGCACAAATTTGAGGATACTTAAAGGAATTAACTATGAATCTTCAACCAAATGAATGATGCTTTATTTTTTCTTTGCTAACTCATGTTCTTTCATCACTTCCCTTGATAAACAGTATAGTATTTAATGGCCAAATGTTCATGAATAGAACACAACTAGAGATTTGCTTTGTTTTCACCACAACCACAAATTTTGGAAATCAGGGCTCTCTACTGATACTGTTGAAATAGATAACTATATAACTATAAGCAAAGCAGATAACTAAGAAAGGTGATAAAAGAAATAAGAGGTATATATTTAATTCCCATTCAGTTTATCCCCTCCATATTTCCACTAGGTTATAAGAGGAATCAGTAGTCACATTTGCATAGAGATTTTCTTTCATCATAGCCCAATTCAAGCTTGGCAGCAGACAACGTATAATTGATTATTGATTTTTATATGCAGTCTGACAATCTCTGTCTTTTACTTGGTGTACTTAGACTATTTACATTTAAAGTGATACAGCTGGGTTAATATCTACCATGTTTGTAAATGTTTTCTATTTATGGAGTTTCTTTTTTGTTTATCCCTTACCTTCTCTTCCTTCTGTGGTTTTAATTAAGAACTTTATATAATTTATTTTTATCACTGCTATTAACATGTCAATTATACTTCTTTTTTAAAAATTTCAGTCATTGTCCTAGAGTTTATAATATACATCTTAAACTAATTTAAGTAATTTAAAATAACACTATACCACTTCATGCATACACAGAACAGATGCCTTTCAACAGCATATTCTCAACACCTTTTTCCCATTCCTTGTGACTTTGTTGTAATTTATTGCACTTATCCATATACTATTGGGTTGTTGGAAAAGTCGTGACATATTTTTTTCTGTTTTTCATTGCAAAAATGCATCATGACTTTTATGATAACCCAATATAATCACCTAAAACACTGTTATTATTATTACCTTAAATAGTTATCTTTTATATCAGTTAAAAATCAGAAAAATAAAAGATTATATTTTACTTTCATTTATTTTTTCTTTATTTTTTTTTTCCTTTATGGAGATCCAAACTTCTGATCTATATCATTTTTCTTCTTCCAAAAGAACTTCACATTTCTTTCAGGGTAGGTATGCTGACAATATATATGTTATTTTTAAATTGCCCTATGATTTTATTATTTTTCATTATTTTTTCTGTTTGTTTTTAGTTTAGAAAATTTTTATTAACCTATTTTCAAGCTTATGTTTTCTTTTTTTCCCTCAGCTGTGTTGAGTACACCAAAGACATTCATAATTTCTGTTACATTGTTTTGATTTCTGGTACTTTTTTATTCTTTCCTCAAGTTTTCATGTCTCTTTTACATTACTCATTTCTTCTTGCTTGTTGCCTTTTTTTTTATTAACATACTTAAGATATTAATCATAGTTATTTTGAATTCCCTGGCTGATAATTTCAACATTTATGTTGGATTCTGTTTCTGATTATTGCTTTATCTCTTCAGACTGCTTTTACTTGTCTTTTGTCATGTCTTGTAATTTTTGGTTGAAAGCTAGACATGTGTTTTGCATAATAAAAACTGAAGTAAAGAGGTGCTTAGTGTGAGTATGTATGGTAATATGGCTAACAGGCCATTATTTAATATTTGCTCTAGCTATATGTGTCAGAGGTTTCAAAGTCCTCTAATGTCCTTATTTTTTCTCACCCCTTGACTTTGTGCTTCCCAATGTATTCTTTTTCTGAAAGTATTTGTCTTATAGTTCTGTCAGCTACAATCCACTGTTATATTTGAGAACTGATGTTTTGTAGTAATGTGTGGAGGAGAGAGGAGAATGTTCTATACTCTTCCAATTCAATCTCACCACCTTTAGTTAGGCTGTGTCTTGGGGCTCTGACATTCACAGAGTTTCTTTAATGGTATAACTTCTTAATCCCCTGCTGCCTGCTTCTTTCCCTGACTGTAGTGTCCTCAATCCATTTCCTTGAATCCTTGATCTATTTGACTATTTTTTGTTATTGTTTGTTTGACTTCCTTACCCTCCCAACCTACCACTCCCATCTCCAAAGTGAAACAGCAAAGCTCCCAGTGGCTCTAACAGGAGAAGGAATACCGTTCCTACAACTGGCATAAGGCTTAGTTGACAATGTCACTTCCCCTGGAGTATAGGCCTTTTGTATGGGAAAGGTCCTGGGCATATTTCACACCGATCACTCCTTTCCCATCCCTGCCAAAATCACGAGGGGATTTTTCTCAGATCTTCACCATAAGAATTTCGGTGGGAAGTGGTTGTAGGAGGTAAAGGCTTTGATAAAAGGGTGGCTCTTCCAGGAGTTTATTACTTTCATGACTTTCAACATTCAGACTCAACAATTTGCCTAAATTAGCATTTAAGTGTTTTTACCACTGTATGGCTCAAGCAATTTATCTGCTCCAGATTGGCAGAGCTCAACTGTGTCTCTTGGTGTGAGCCTGTCTCTCTAGATTTGGGGGTGACAATTTTCCCTGTGACCTCAAGTTCTATGCTGGATACAAGAAAAGCCAGTGATTTTTCAGTTTGTTCAATTTGTTTGTTGTGAGGACAGGAGTGATGAATTCCAATCTCCTTATACGTCAGTGCAGAAACTAGATATCAGTATTTTAACATAAGGAAGCAAAGGCTAGCATAGTAAAACACAAGGATGGGGAAACTCAAGTGGGAAACAGGAAAAATGTTAGAACTAAATCACAATAAAAAAGCCACACATGTGAAGATTCAAAGAAAGAACTTCTTGACAGAGAGTCTCATAAACAAAAGCAAGAAAGCAACAGAAGAACATCATGTGGTACAATCTGGCAATAGTGTAGAGTGCAAGAAGGACAGTATTAAGAAATAAGTTTAGCAATAGAAATATGCTACAAACAGCATACTTTTCTAGGATTTTCTGTTCAGAAAATTCTTCTAGTACCCAGTTACTTATAAATCAAAGTGTGTAACTAAAATATTGCTTTCAATACATGAATCAACTCACAGTTCAGAGAGACGCTAAATAGCTTATCAAAGAAAAAAAATTCCTGCGATGAAAATGTGTCCTTCTCCCCTATTATTGCATATTTCAAATGAAATTTAGCTTGCCTTAGCAGGGAATTATGGCAAGAAATAAAACAACTGGGTGTGTTTGTTTGTTTGTTTGGGTATTTTTTTTTGGGGGGGTGCAAATCTTTCCTTTTTATTTTTTAGCAGGAGTGAAGGAGAACAAAAGGGAGGGTGTATAAAGGGACCTTGAAGCAGAAAGACTAATAAGAGCACAGTTCCTCTTTCTGTTGCTGCACTCAATTACTCAAAAGTAAAGCCACCACAGGTGAGCAACCACTTCAGCCCCTACATAGGTAGCCAAAGTGGACAATAATGTCATCTACAGGTATAAAGGATTTAATTTATGTAATATCATTTCCATCCTTATAACTCAAATGTGACTCTTGGATTTATATGCTGACAGAACCTAAAATCAAGTAGCTAACACACAGCTGTTTTTATCTTTGGTCTGTAGTTTATATTTTAGCTCCCTGGTGTCAAGGTCTATATTCATTTATCATTTTTCTTTCTTTCTGAGGAAACAAAGACACTGACAACACTACCTTCATAAAATATAGTGGCACATATAAGTTGTTGATCAAGTGAGAAATTCTTGTTTATTTCAATAACATAATGTTTTGATTTCTAAGTGCCTTAAGGGGCTTTTTGAAAACCTGGCAGATTGCATTAATTCTAAATATATATATATATATATATATATATATATATATATATATATATATATATATATATATCTTTTATTTTAAATATGAAAATAAACATTATCCTTTATATTCTTTAATTATAGATTTCTGCCTCCTCCCAGCCATGGTCCTAAGGCCAAATTTTCTTGTGGAGAAAGTAGGTTGCAGGAAGATCATAGTAAGAAACATAATAGAACAATTACTTCTTCATGAACTTGAAAATCATCAACTCAAGAGGAGCAGGGATATGCTCAGAAACTCTAGCTTATCTTGGGTATGGTTTCTCAGGAAACTTTTCCTTTCTTCCCAAGTCTGAGTCCCTGGTCTCTTTACATTCCCTTTCTCTGATTCCTCTTCCATTGCATTTGTCTTCATGTGTATGGCTGCACTTGGGACTATTTGAATTGGACAATGTCTTTCTAGCAAGTAAAAGTAGTTTCAGGTTCCTTAAATCTTCTATGGCCTGGGAAAAATCCTCTCCAAATCCCATACCTGTTTTCCTTAAAAGTACTTGTGCGTGTTCATGATTACAGAGACCCCAGAATGTGTGTCTATATTTAGCAGCCTTGGTTTCAGATTATAATTACCTTGCATTAATTGGGTAACCTGAGTTTCCACCCCACCTGGTTATGTAAGCATCTTCTAGCATAGAAAAATTTAATTTTCTACCTCCATTCCCTCACTGGCCTGTGCTTTTATCCTAATCATTACACTCCATTCCATTATATATTAATACTCATTGTACGACTAGCTATCACCTAAAAGCCCAAGCTCAAGGCACCAAAAGGATGCCACTTCCTCTCCATAGGCATCAGCAAAAAATATATAAATAAGAAAAGCAACACTTTTCCATTATCAGTCATCTCCTCAGTCAATCTGAGATGACTATCTTGGCTGGACAAACAGTACATACTTTTCAAACTGGGTTGCTTAGGGTTATTTATAAGTGGAATTTTAGCAAAGGTGGTGAATGGTTGAAGTTGGTCCAAAGTTCAAACTTAGTATAAATATTTGTTCCTTCAGGGCCCAAAGGACTAAGAACTGAGAAGTTAAGCTCCTCTTCACAAAGGTGTTACTCCCCACCCCCATCCCCATGGGCCTCCACTTCGTCACCTTTCCCAACTTTCAGATTTGGCACAGCCATTAATATCCTTCAAAATGTTCTTGCATTGGGCCTGCCGTGTGGCTCAGTTAGTTAAGAGCTCGCTCAAAAGTGTGAGCTGAGATCTGAGCAACAGCAGTTCGATGCCCAGCCTGAGCTGAGCTCCCGCCAAGCTGCCAACAAGTGGCAGGATGGCTCAGCTAAAAAAAAAAATAAAATAAAAAAATAAAATGTTCTTGCATTAACCTTCAGTCTACTCACAGGACAGGACTTTATCTGATTCATCACTTATCCCATTTGCACATTTCCCAAGTGTGAGTCATTATTCTAGAAATTATCAGAATTTCACCAACATAATACAGTAAATGCTGGTCACAACATACATCATAAGCTGAATATAAGAGGATGCGAAGAGGTTTTGGAGCTCCCAAGTTTTCAAATCAAATCCAAAGTGAGTAAAGGCCAATCAGACTGGATTTTCTTACCAGTGTGGATTTCAATATATCTGCTGCTTTAACTATTTTACTTGTAGGACAGAGCATCATTGGCCACATTTTCCAAGGACCAACAATTTTCAGGGATAGTGTAGACTAATGCCATTAAGAGGTAGGGAATATTTGCAAAGTGCCTTCTCCATCAATTAATTTTATAATTTGTATTATTATATCAAATAGTAAGCTCTCTTAGAGATCCCCAAATATCTGTACCTCTCTTTTCTACCTTCCCTACTGAGTAAAGAAAGAAGCAAATTTATCTCCTTGATTATTGTTAAGGGCCAAGTGGTAGATATGGCATTAGAGCTCTTTGCCATGTGGGCTGACATAACTCTAATTTCAGTGATACACAAAGCTGAACAAGGACAACCTTCCCACATAGAGGAGGGCCGCACATGTCTGATTTACAACACGAAGGAGCAGAAGGAAACCATTCTTTCTGCTAGTGTGCCTAGCTATTTTTCTCAAAAATGCACCTATCTCTCTAAGTTCGTCGATTATGAAGCAAATGTGTGCTTAGGGAAAGTCCATTAAGAAGACTGAGAAAGCAGAGAAGGTGCTTCCCTCCAGCAGAGCAGTACAAGTCCATACTGCCTTATCCATAACTTTAAAATTCAAAAAGCTCTAATATTTTTAAGAATTTTGCAGTCAACTTTGTGGCTGGAACATCTCAATGGAGCAGATGTTACACCATTTACTTACTGTTCCTACCTGGGGTGAAAGTTCATTGTTTTTGTTATAGACACAGTAACCTGTTATAAGCTCTTATCTCATAACTCCTTCAGTATTTAGCTCTGAAAAGCTGGGGCTGAGACTTGCCAAACTACATTTCTCCTTTGCCAACTGGTTTCATTCTGTTTTACCAGTAAATAGCACTAAAGGGAGGCAGGAACAGAGGGGAGGACACATGATGCTTTCTGCTGGGTTGCTGGTCCTAACCAGAATCACTTCCACAGAGATCTCCAGCCTTCAGCCTCTTATGTCACCTCCATAACCAGCTTCCTAAGTCCAGCTGGGCAATGCAATTTTTCAACCTTTTAAATTCCTGTGAACTCTTCTTGCTATTATTTTCTTTGGACCCCTCAGTGGTGTTTTTTTTGTTTCATTTTGTTTTTGTTGTTGTTGTCAACTGTATGACCACTCGCTTATATTCAATTTCCTCTGTTAAAATATCTAGAGAAATTTCTCTTTTCTTGACTGGACTCTAACATAATGACATGCTACCCCAGGATCTGCTGGGTTATTAAGTAATATATGGTATATGCACCATACTACCTTTCCAAAATTCAAAAGCATCAGAATTCCAAAATACCTTTCATGCTTAAAGTTTTGAATAAAGGATTAGAGAAAAGTCTTTTTGTAGTGATTTTGAATAATGGCATCAGAATCTCACTGGTTGCTCTCTCAAAGGACACAATCCTGGGCTAACATTAAAGATCTCAGAATCTGGGGACATGGCCTAGGCCCCAGCATTATTAAACAGTCTTTTTGACGATCTCTGTCGCTTGGTTTAAGAACTATCCCCTTCTAGTCACTAGAAAGGAAAAGGCCCATGTCTACTTCAGTGGCTACTCTCCTAAACTGTGAACTGACCATTCCAGAAAGTTCTTATTAATTTCCTACACCAAAGTCTCCATCTCGAGAAAAGGTAAGAGACAGTCTATTACCCTGACTGAAAAACTAACATATGTATATTGATTGAGGTAAATTTTGAGAATGGCTTTGACCAGTACAGTCCTTGAGACCACCCAGCAGTGAACTCCCTGCCAATTATGATAGAGTAGTTTTATATACAGTAAATACTTGGATTGTGAGTTACATGGTTTTCAAGTATTCCGCAAGAGAGGAAACATTTCTAATACATTTTAACGTGGTAAATGAGCGATGTCTTGCAATACAAGTAGTTTGTTTCTGGAACAAATTATGCTCACAAACCAAGGTATTACTTGCTTCTGGGATCTAGGCTGTGGTTCCTCTCAGCCTCTACACGTGGTGGATTCATCCAGCTGCTGCTGCTTTTTATGTTGGTTCTCCCTTAGTTATTACCTCTTATGGGTGCTATGAGATACAAATGGGTGTTTAACAACTGTCCTAATTTCCTACAGTTTCTGCACTTTGTATGCAAATAAAGCTATGCTTGTAACCTTTTAAGAAATATTAAATAAGAATTATGGTGTTCAAAGATGAGATGAGATACACACCCAAATTGCTAGCAAGATAGTGGAAGTGTGTGAATAGGCAATTTATTTAATTTAATTTTTTTTTTTTTTTTTTTTTTTTGAGGGCAGTGTCACTGGCCCTCATATGTGGGACCGGAAGCGGGGCTGCTGGCTTCCCAAGCCAGTGCTTAACCTCCGCACCACTCGGCCGGCCCTGAATAGACAATTTAATAGATGTTACTAAGTAGTTAATAGAAATCCTTTCCTCTATATACTATAAAATACAACTATAAAATTGTTGAAATATTAATCTGTATACAAACATACACAATCACATGCTTAAGAATCATACATATTAGGCCTGGAAGCACACTGATCGTAATTGAAACATCAGCATTAATAGATCAGTAGTCTCCAATTTTTTTTCAGTTGTGCACCATTATGTTCGACTATTTAATGTGAATATATATATGAGGGCTACTGTATTAATACAATATGCATGTTATAAATCATACAGAAAAATATGAGAGAATAAAAACAAAAAACAGGTATACCCAGAAGCTCCAATGTTGCGTTCCTCAATCCTTGCAGAGTACATGGCATGTACCATCAGGTGCACACACCTGGAGATCACTGGGGTGGCAAAAGTAATCAACATCTACATGGGAGGGAAAAACAAATAGAAAATAACATTGATAACTGAATCTGTCCATCATCAATGCCAAGTCTCTCAGGTAAGAATGCTGACACCCTCTTTGCTCTCTGTGACAGTTTATGGGAAATCTTGCGTTGCCGTTTTGGGCTGTGGGTAATTGTTTTTGGTGTCTTATCTTGCTTTCTATTCTCACTGTCCCATTGTCTGATTTTGTATTACAAACATAAAAGTTGTGGAAGACACCTCATCCACCACATTCCTACTTTATGATTCCTCTTCACCATAGCTCTTTCTAACATATTATGTGGCCTCCTTACATTAGTTTTGTCTCCAAACTATTTTTAATTATCATGTAGATATATAGTATGAATTCAGCATATGTTGCCCATATATACATTTTCCACAAATTATAATATCCTATTTAGCTCTAAATATGAAAACTAAAAATAGGCAACCTACTGTGAAGTGAATTGCTCATACATTGTGTGTTACATTTTAAACTAACAAGTCTATAACCTTAAAATACAGCTCAATCTTAAAGTATTAATTTTGAAATGATGCATTTGTGCTAATGATTTATCGGGAGGAAAAATCCTTTAATCTAACCCTTTTGCTTATGAACTTGAAAGTTGAACTCCATAGAAATGACTGACTGCAACAGCAGGACTTTTCACCAGCTGATCAAAATTAACAGTTTCTTTCAATTGTTCTAATTAAGACCAAGGGGAGTTCTGGAATGTACCAACAGTATCTCAGATTGCCCCCTTGCTTAAAACTAGTTCCTGGGAAGGGATATCAGCTTTTACCTTTCCCTACAAATAGTTTAGTCTAAGTTGCTATTATTACTATTTACTAAAAGGCATTCTATAAATATATCCCATGAGAATTTTTTAGTTTTATTTTATTAGATTAGAAAGGATAACAATTTAAGATGAGAAACATAATCATCGCAAGTAGAAATTTGTTAGAAACCGGATGCCCTATCAATGATCTGTAAAATCAATGAAAGCCCTATAAATAAGGGTTAGTGTTTTACATAGTAAAAATTTTTATCTTACGCAATAGTTATTTCACATTAATACTGAAAATACAATTAGAGAAATCAGAGAATTGGATCATGATCATGGTAATAATATAAAGATTAAATTTATTTAAATCCTAAGCAATATCAATATTACTTTAGAGTGTATATTTTTTCTCCAGCCTCTACCCTTCAAAAAAAGGACCATTTTCTACCCTCAAAAGCAATTCTCTCCTTCTAAGTTAGTCTATTGTCATTCATCATCTAAAGTTCTGATCTAGGTTAATAAAACTTCTGTGTTCTTAATAATTTTCATAATAAAACTTATGTTTTCTTAATAGTAATTTATTTTTAAATTATTCATTTAAAATGTTCATTTATTTCATGACTCTTGCTTTGGGGAATTTAAATCTATTTTACTATTTAAATAAAATATCTACCTTAAAAGTTAAATAAATGGTGAAGAGTACATACAAGCAAATACCAATATTTTTATCATTAAAGCAAAAAAAGGGTAAAGTTTAAAATCCTGACCTATGTGTAATTCAATAGCAAGTTATTTAAATAGTACTTACAAGGTGATAAAATAATTAAAGAACTGCTTTCAAGGTCAACCTATTGAATTCTGATATTATGATACAGACGCCAGATCTCTATAAGTCAGCCAAATACCAGCTTGCTCACAAGGTATGATTGTGGGTGATGAAAATATGCTGCCTTGCTTCATCACCGTTTTAAGCCATTTCTTCTTTGAATGTGGCAATTCTCAATTTAAAGATCTTTGAGAGGGCATACTCTTTAACCTCATACACAATCCCTAAATAAGTAATTGACTCTTTCAATTCTCACCACCGTGTTAAGATAGAAGCAATCTCTTGTTGTAATTAGCATTCTTTCCTAGGAAAAGGATGATGGCTGGGTGGTTCTATGGGCTAGCCGTCTTCAGAGAAGCATTCCCTTCCCTAGGGCTGGATGCAGACTATTTAAATCCTCTGTGAAAGAGTCAACAGGATTAACATGGAGTCTACTTCCTTGGGAAATGGAGCCAAAGAGACTCTAAGGAGACAAAATACTTCAAGGCAATCACACTAGTGGTGAAAATCTCCAGACTTACTGGTCCTGTCACATCTAATTTAACTGATGACATGAACATTAAGCAGGGCCACAAAGACTTTTTTTATGAGCTTAAACTCTTTTTTTACTTCCTAAAAGCTTAGGATATTTCCATTTTTTTTACAAACAGAAATTGTAGTGAAATCCATCATAAAACTTGGAAAACATCTTCTGTTTATTTAGACCTGCATGCAAGAAGATTAGCACCTTTCAAGGGAAGCACTTTTATCACCAAATTTTAAATTGTATTCAGGTTTTTCTTTTGTTTAACCTGCAATTCTTATCACGTATCTTTTAAAATTAATTACATATAACAGTTTTACTTTATAGATCAAGATTCTTGAATGCAATTTATATTGTGTGGAACTCATGTAAATTTCTTCAAGGATTTGAGTATTTGTTCAATACCAAGTCTTGTAAATAAGGATTTAAATATACAAGTAAAAAAATAGAACTTCAGGAGATAATCTAATTATCAATAAAATGATATTTCATAATCAATATGTTCAATCCAAATATCCTATTATTGGGAAGGTTTTCGGAGATGATAAACATTTTAAATAGAAAGTGCTATCATTCCTTGTTTCATCTGTATAATTAGAAAAACATTTTATTAACTATTGACTGTGTACAAATCATGATGATACAAAGTTGTAGTGAAGACATGGCTAACACTTAGTTTCTACCTCTAAAGCATGTGCAATGCAGTTTGCTAATCAGACATACTCATGAATAATAGGATTTATTAACTATGAACTGTGGGCCATATCTAGAAATAACCAGTTCGTAGGTTGAAACTTCAACATTGGTGTAAGCATGTGGGTCAGCATTACATTCATCCCAGAAGAGCTGCAGATGTCAAAAATCCAGGCTGGGTCTATACGTGAGAGGAAGCCTGGGGCTTTTAATTATTTACCAAATTTAAACTAGATCAGTTTTCCATGGAAGAATTTTTATTTTAAGAGAAAATATATAAATAATTATTTTGTATTGTTATGGTTACTTGCGGGTCCAGTAGTGAAGATTCAAGTCAATCTGAGATAAAGTTCAATTCATTGCCTCATTCATTTGTTCATTCATTTATGTATGTAATCATTTAATACCAAGCACTTATACAGTGCATACAATGTGCTTGGCACTGGTTTAACCACTTGACAAATACTGTGTCCTCCCTCCTCTTAAGATTTCGAATCTGCTGGTGTATGTAACTTTGTGGATTTTCCCAGACAAAGTAAGCCAGCTCTGTTCTTGACTGTGGCACTGGCCTCAAGTTAATTGGAAAAAAAGGATGCAGGAAAAGTAATGATAGGATCTACCATGAGTGAATCTGCACCTCTGGGAGAAAAATTAATGTTTAAATAAAGACCAAAGCAGACATAATAAGGAGGATTCGGTAAGAAAGTAGGAAAGTCAACAGAGTATAGCTTGGTAGCTATTATTTAAAGCCTTCTTGACCTAGGCACTCTGGACACATTATGCATCCTGAAAATAAAGGAGTTACTGTGTGGCACTGTGTGACATATTGTGTATAAATCATCTCATTAAATGTTCATATTTTATGCCCAAGCATCCCATAAGTATGTAATATTGAGTGAAAGGAACCTTTTCCTCTTGCTGTGAAACAGAGTTAGAATTGACAAAGATCCATGATAATTGAAGGAATAATTAGTTTAGATAACATTTTAAAAGTCTGAAACCTAAAGTGTGTCTTAAATATGCTAAGCTGATTTATGTCAAGAAGGAAAGCTTGAAATGGATATTGGAGATCTCGCATTCTCACAGATGAGAGATGATCAGGCAGAAAAATTCATATTCTAAAGGCTGAAGCCTTCAAATTTGTAAAGGTCATTTTTCTACTTTCAAATAAGATCAACAAGGTTCCCTGGTGGTCTAGTGGTTAGGATTCAGTGCTCTCAAATAAGATCAACAGTCCATGAAAGGTTAAATCTTAACTTTCTGACATACCTAAAATAGATATCTTGGCCTGGGGGCCTTATTATTCAAATTCTATAACGGAAATATTAATGGAAAAAGTTGAAGGGTGCTAAACTGGTGTCTTGTCAGAAACAGTTATATTTAATAACATATTATTTGTATACCATTAAAAGAACTATGCTCCCTAGACCCCTACTTATTTGACTTCTAGCTAGGTTTGACTGAGGAGGGACACGGGTAGAAACTGGCGATTAGGAGATAGGGAGAAACTAGGAGAGTTCGCCTCTTGTTTTGGACAGTGACTCCAGCTGCAACCATATCCCCTCCATAACTTCAGCTTCCACCAGTTTCCTGTCTAATTATGACTTCTCCTGGGTGACTTATCTCTGAACTCTCTTAATCTCACCTCCTATCCATCCCTTCAGCCTTGACATGAAGGCAGCTTCCTGCTATGTCTAATCTCCGTGTAGCTTCACTTTACTATGGGAGGCATCTTGGCTCTGTCATCACCAGAATAAACAGTCCCTATATTAAATTCTCTCTGTTTGAAACATGCAAAGTTGTGTCTATTTCTCTGGTTGATCCCTGACTTATACAGTAGTTAACACATTTATAATGTTTACAATATGATCTGCCAGACTGCCTTCAAAATGCTTCATATTTACGTATAAGTTCATCATCACAATAACTGGATTAGGGAGGTTACTAGTATTGTCTTGATTTATATATGAAAACCTAAAGTCAGAGAATTTTTAATAATTGATAATGCTCACACAGCTAGTAAATGGTGGTGGCAAGATCTGGATGCAGATTCTTTACATTGTTACATATTTACTGCCTCTACGCTCTACCTCTAAATAGATTACCATCCACTCAATCATATGGTCAAAACTACATCACTAAATGTCCAGAGTTCATGCCATATATAAAATTTAGAATGGTGCAAGGCAAAGAGGAAGCATTAAAGAATTCAAGAAGTTTAAGCTGTCATTGTTATTACTCACTTAATTAGAACATTTGAGTCCCAAATTTTGTCTGACAGAAGACAAAAATACTCATCGCTTTAAATTTTTATGACTAAATTTCAAAGACGATAATAAGTAATAAAATAACAAAAACTCCAGTTACAATAATCATAACAAGAGAATTGCCATATTATTATCAAATTTAATTTTGCCAAGTAAATTTTTTTATCTGCTATTTATTATCATTTTTTTATACAGAAAAATGTGGTACTAACATTTGGACAGATGTTGAGAAAACGTTAATGTTGAAATTAAATAATGTTAGCATTATTAAAAATGTATTAAGTTATTGTTATTTTATCCCATACCACACTTGTGAAATTAATCCACAGATTCTACTCTAAATACTCATAATATATTTATATAATTATAGCAATTAAAAGCATTAATAACCTACTACGTAAAAAATTAGAGTTGAGGTAAATATTGTTGTTTGTCAACAGAATCTCTTCCTTCCTTTCTTTTCAAATCCTAATTTTCCTCAGGAATTTAATTCACTCCTATGTGTGCACAGTTAGTCCATCAGCAGTTAGAAAAGGTAGGTCCTGATTCCATCAAGCCACTCAGCGGTCCTATGTGCCTTGATATAGGGTTTCTAATGTCTAAGAAATGGGCATGTGGTCTGATTCTGGTCAATGGGACTGGGAGCTTATAGGAAACAAGCTCCCTCCTTTCTTGAGGAGAAACTTTAAAATTCAATTCTCGAGCCAGCCAAGTGGCGCAGTGGTTAAGCGCTGGCTTGGGAAGCCAGCAGCCCCGGTTCGGATCCC
The DNA here is from genome assembly GCA_033961575.1 of Aselliscus stoliczkanus. Lineage (NCBI taxonomy): Eukaryota > Metazoa > Chordata > Mammalia > Chiroptera > Hipposideridae > Aselliscus > Aselliscus stoliczkanus. The sequence continues at coordinate 81,039,301 of CM066728.1, read as the reverse complement.
ACATATGAGGGCCAGTGACACTGCCCTCAAAAAAATAAAATAAAAAATAAAATTCAATTCTCTCTTTCTTAGGAAATGAACCATGGAGCTAAAGTCCAAAGCAGTTACTATAGTGGAACCAGTGGCAAGGTAGACTGACACAGTAGATGGCAGGACAGACAGACAGAAATTATCTGGGTGCTGATGAAGTCAATGACTTATTAATTAAACTAGCCCTGAAACCCACCCAGCATTTGGACTTCTTGTTAACACATTGAGGAAGGGGCATTTACATATATAGATGCAAATATGCATCACCGGTCCACAATGTGTTAATTAAATAAATATCCCAATTGTGTTTTAGATCCCATGCAGCTTCTCTTAACTGATACAATGATGATAATGAATAACAGATACTAAATTTTAAGAGTCTGAGTTGAAATCAGACTGTTGTGAGGGTGGTGAATCCAACTGACACTTAAAGGTCATGCATCCTAAATGGGACCAGCTGTATAATATGTGGGTCCCAGTACGAAATGAAAAGGCAGGGTCCTTTTTTCAAAAATTATTAGTTTAGCAACAGCTAAGCACAATTCAAGTACATGATCATTCTGAATATAGGGCCCTGTACAATAGCAGGCCTCATGTCTATTTAGCCAAGCTTCGTCCTAAAGAAAGTCCTCTGACCTCATTCTGCCTCGGTTTCTTCACTTGTTTATCAGCAGTTAGTGATTTGGTGAATTTTCTTTAAACTGTCAAAGATGTATGAGTATAGGTCATTTAAGGTCAACCATATTTAAATTTATATGTTTATTGACTATATCTTTATGAATTGATATTGGGATTTTTATTAGGGATGTATTTGTAAATTTCCTAATGTGTTTTTGAGCTATAATTTAGTATATTTGACTCTGATTGGACAAAAAAGTTTCTTGTTGAAATGTCTATCTAACTGCTAAATATAATAGCCACAGGGATGTAATCTTCCCCGGTTAAATTATTATAGAAATAGATGAATAAATATATGGAGTTGCAATAGTTCTAATTTGTTTTTCTACATCCAGTCCCCCAGCCATCCATTAAACTAATAATTTTAAACAACTTTAAGTTATATATCGTTCTGAGAAGGTGAAAGCTATATAATTTTCCAAGAAGGCTATGTGTGTGCCTATCTGCAAGTTTCTGAAATTTCACTTTCAATTTGAATACCATCTATAGAACACAGAGTCGGTCTGTAGACCGCAGGTTAAGAGTCTTTACATCTGTGAAAATAGCCATTCTTAAACAGAAATTTAATATCAGTTGCTGGCTTAGAAATCTTTCAGTGGTTTGCAATTACCATACAGTATAAATTCCAAGTTGTTTTGTATCATGTTCAAGCAAAACCACTTTATCCCTCTTTGCTCTGCTCTTTTATAGGTTTACAAATCAAACTACTGAGCTTTTACAGTTCTTCTATGTGCTATGGTGTTTCCTACCACTACAGCAGTGCTTCTCAACCCTCTTTAATTTAGTAAAACTCAGGGGGGATTTATAAAAATACCAAACCCTGATCAGTAGCTCGAGAGATTCTGACTTAGTCTGGTGTAGAGTTCAAATATTAATATTGTTTAAAATTTCCCCAGATAATTCTAATGTGCTCTCTGGGTTGAGAAATATGTGAATTGTCAAGTAAACCGATTTTTATAAAAATGCTCATTTAAAATGCTGTGTATCACAGGTATATATGGGGGCTATAGGCACTGACAAGCAGGTAATTAGTAGAGGCTTTTAAGTAAAGGATAGAAAAGCAGTAAATCAGGAAGAATCTTTCTTGAGAGAGGAAATTAAGGGTGAGATTCCAGTAGAAGGCTAACTCAGCTGGACGAGGGGACAGCAGTCATACTAAGGCAAGCACACCGTTTTCTTCCCTAAACCCCTCCATACAACTCCCGCAACCTCATTAATAAATGCATGTTAAAATACACACTAATTATGAAATAATATGAATGTTCCCATTGCATTATGGTATACATCTATCTGTTTGAGTATGGGAGGTGGGTCTCTATCCACTTGTTTGGATTTTGAAGTAAAAGGAATCTGTAAATGATATTTCCTCTTCTTTAAATTCCAAAGGTATCTTATGATTTAAGCCAGGCAGCAACGTATATTCTAAATCTGTACCAGGCCGAAAAAATAACCTCATCCTAAACTGTTTAATGTTTTCAAAGATACAAAAAAAAAAAATCACCACTGTAGCAGGGATGCTCTGAGAAATAAATGATGGCCTGCTTGCCTTTTGCAAGTATAAAATGAATAGTTATTAAAATAAGGAACTCAGTTGGATCTGTTCATATATGTCTTAGTGCACACCTGATCTTTTCTATGCATCATGTTAAATAAACACCTGCTTTAAGGAGCATTACGTTTTCGAGGGAAATGTGAAGTATACTACAAATCAGAGGGGTTTGCATATCATCATTTTCACACATTCATCTAAACCACTTGTAAAACAAAACAAAACAAAACAAAGATGATTTTACAACAGAGTGAGCAGAAAAAAATAAAAGTGAAAATATTCGTATGAAACTGAATAATTACTAGGAGAAATGAACATCATTCTAAACAATTAGAAAGGCAGTGATATGAACACACAAGAAAGCAGATTCTCTGAATCAGTATGAACCTGAGCAGCCTTATTAGTGAACCTTCAGCAAAAAGCCATAAGGCTTGCACCTGTCACCACTATGCTGAGATTAGTTACTCTGCTTATCATGAGATTTAAGTACGGTGTTGAATGCAGTTTCACACCAGACAATCTGACTATGTTGCCTAGAAAATGAATATGAAGTTTCTATTGTTATTTTTCCTTCGGATTTTGGTCCCCGTACATCCCTACCAGAAAGGTTTTTTACATGGGACTCTGATAGGCAGCCATGTACATAGATGTTTTACACAAATTACAAGCCTCTTTGATCCATTAAGATACAGCCGCATCAGACGTTCATTTTCTTGAGGAAATTCTAGGCTTCTAAAAGGAATTTCGTAACAGGATCCTACTTCAGACCTCACACCACCAGGGCTGTCAGGCTCTTCCTTCTCTACGATTGGAATACATGTAATAACAAAATGACCTAATAGGAAATGAACACATTACCTTATAAAAGACAATTTTAACTATTTCGAACCCAGGTAACTCATGTTAGCTCAATAATTGCTGTTGTAATGCCAGCTACTTTAGTTTCTCCAAAAGACATCTTTTGCCTGTTACTTCTCCCAAGTACAGGAGATGAGGTAATTCCATGGATTAGCTACTATTGTTAGATACTAATGGCCATGCAAACCATAATGGATATCAGATGCAACACCTAAGCAGATGGAGGATAGGACGTAAATGCTCCTGTCCATAAATGACCTCATGTTTGAGAAATGGATAAATTAAGGGCTAAGTTAGATTCTAAAGATATCACCACCATTATGACTCTCTTCCTCTGCTGTCACTGACCAGAGAAAAAACAGTGACCAGAGATCGTAGAATTATGCAAAGCCCTGGCCTATCTTGGTGATTTTATTCAAGTATAACTTAAAGAAAATTAACAACATTTTACTCAAAAAGTACAACTTGAGGAAAATTAACATAAATTAACATGAAGCCAATTACCATTTGCTGAAGAACAATATTTACAGCCAGATCTATTCAAATGTACATGGTTTTACTTTTTAAAAAGGAAACCCTCAAGTGAGAAGCTTGGGTTTTTTCATGACTTGGAAAAACCACTATAATTTCTTAAAATGTCACCGTTTCCTGTCTGATAATGTACAGAAGTATTAGATGAGGAAGAATCTAAGACTCACTGTAAAGTGATCCACTGATGATCAAACATAAACAGTGTCAGAAATCTTTATGATAAATTTTATCTCCTAGCACAAGGCAAGCACAATAGCATCTTTATCAACAGCACCTCCAATAAAAAGATTTACAAGTGAACTGTGCACATGTAGCACAGTTTATGATTACGGTGTTTGGATTTGGGGGGAAAATTATAGCACTCGTTAATTGATTCAATTCATTTGTTTATTCATTCAACAGGCTCCACATTATTTCCTTCCAGGATTGATCACATAGCATCCCCCCTATAATGACAGTGAAAGAAAGAACACCCTAAGAGTTTCTTAAAAGATGTTGCCTTTCTTTGGTTTCATTCTTCTGTTATTGGTTCCCCAAAGATGACATCCCTTAAAATGATCTCCTAATGTATTTCTTAATTTCAGAGCAGGCTGAGCTTCTCTAATGGATTATCTCCCCCTCATCCAGACTCTTTCCTATGCTCTTTGTAAGGAAAAGCCAGCCAGCTGGAACAACAGGGCAATAAGTACAGCTGAGAATTCCTAGCCCACAGGTGTCCATTCTCGCATTTGATAGCTTGCCAATATCAAAGCTAGATTTGTTGAGGGGATCCCCGCAGTTGTTTCACAGAAAGAAAATTATCCACTGGCACTAATAGTAATAATCCCCTCCTCCATCTCTGACTTAGTATTTGAGCTAGAGCCACAAGCCCCTTTCCCCACCAAGACTGAACGAGTATCAAGTTTTCCATCCTTTTAACAAGTGGGTGGCAGGCTGTCAGGATAGGAATTAGATGGGTACAGGTGGCACCACCTGCTTGAAATGCTTTTGAGTATTTTGTGTTTCATTATTGCTGTACACCATTGCATCATTCTTTCTTTTCTTGCCAATAACCATGGTACCATATGTTGGAGCTTAAGGTTTGTTTCAAACTTTGGTTTTGGATAAAAAGAACATGAAAGAGTTTTTTTTGTTGTTGTTTATTTTTCCTTTCTTTATTTTCATTGAGAATATGAAACAAATCAGAGAAAAAGTAATTATATCTTTGTATACAATGGAATACAAGGTATTCTGGTTAGAAAGTGCATATGTTCATTAGCAGATAGAGAAGGGATATTATTGATTCTCCAAGAGCTAATTCTTTTTGGTTGCTGGTTTAGCTGAAATACAATAGTCAGTAAACTGTATGTTCCTAAATAATATTTATGGATACAAAATTCAGGTATAAATATTTATAAATGAATAAGGGTGAATTTCTACTTCATCTGTACTTTATTTTGATTAGTATCTTATCCAAGACATTATTTCTTTTAGAGTCATTAATCGAGATCTCATTTTATGTTTCAGTTAAGCTTTAAACAGATAAATGAACTGGTATTTGCTGGGCTTGTGAGATGGGGTACAATTTAACAGTACCACCTTGAGTGAGACAGCAGACAACAGAGAAATATTTTGCAAACTAGGAGCAAAAGATGAGGGAGTTTAACCAAACTTTAGTCAGAATTAGAATCATCAGGGTAAAGACTCTGAAAAAGTGTTTTCAAACTTCTGAGAGATATGTGCAGTGGTGCAGAGAGGCTCTGGGGTATAACTGCCTATCCACAGCACCCAAAATTTTCTAAATGGATCGCAACATATGACCACAAAGACTATTGTTTAAGTTTGTTAAACATGTTTGCTTGTTTGTTTGTTTTTATCATTCAGGGTCCTGGTATGAATGAGAGAGCACGTTTAAACAGAAAAATTGTAAAATGTAATAAAAGACCTATTTATAAAATCTGTGGGTGGGGATAAGAAACTAACAAGGCAATGGCACAGTCCCTACCACAAGATATGGCCAAGGAGGAGTGATTACTGGAACTGAGAGCAGCTGTGAAACAGAGAGGACCATCTAATAGTAGATGTGGCCTTAAATAGAAGGATAGAGTTATTGCCAGTGCAGAGAGGGAAAGAGATAGGCCCTCACTCATCTCCTGCCCCCAGATGCATTTTGGTGCCTCCCATTCGCCTAACCCATCAAGAAGCCAGAAGCAAGAGGGTCTTAATGTTTTGCCCTGAAAAATTCATTCTTTTTCTTTTTCCAGATCCTGGCATTGTAATGTCAGTTCACAAATAAATTACTGTATTCCTTGCAAAAGGTTGTAAGAGGATGGGGAGAAAAGGAAAAAATAAACAGCAATATAATGGACAGATAGACAGAGACTTATAAAACATTACTGCTACAGTCCCTGCTTCTGTACTTGGTCTCAGGTCCATGCTGATACAGTTTCTGTCTTCCACCACATATCCCATGCTCCCCTTAGCTGCAGCCATCATTGTGACTGGATGGTGTCCTTTCCCTGCTGGAGTAAAGCAAACCTCCATTTTTCCAGGATTGGAGTCTTTGGAGATCTTATCTTCATAGAGTTGCTGTAGCTTTACACTGATTGAAATATTTGGCAAGAGAGCGCAAAGGGTGCGTTAGTAAATCCCCTGGGTTCTCATTGCTTCTTGTTTCAGTTGTATTGATGAAGCTCAATGTCCCCACTGATAATTAGGATCGCTATCGCTGACTGCTGCAGTGACCCTCTTTCTCGGCCTTTTGGTGATGGCCAGAGGAAGCCTCAACTTCCAGTTCATCTGACTCATGATGATGGTGTTCTCTGATAGGAATCACCCTGTCTAGAGTAGTAGAACATCTAACAGACAGTGTCCTGGGTGACAGGGATGATAAACAAGATATTTTCCAATGAGCAATTCAGTAAAATAACGAGGAGACTGCCTCCATCTCTATTCCTGTCCCCAGAACAATACATTCTGAACATGAGATGGTGCCATCACATATCAGCCACAAGTTTATGGCAGATGGTGTATCCAGTAGGAAACTACCCCATCCTCTCAGAGTGCTTTCTCCCAGCTGGTACCACAACTAAGTTCAGCAGGTTATTTATTCATTCTGTCAAAGCTGCTACTGGTGGATGATGAAAACCAGCTTCTATTGAGCCTCATAAAAATTCCAGATAATTTTTTGGTATAGACCAGGATTGCACTTCTTGTGCATAAAATGAATTGTCTGATTAGAAGTGATGTTGTATGGAATATCATGCCAACAGTTAAGGCATTCTTAGTGTCCTTGAATCATTGTATTGCCAGAAGAACTGCCCCAAGAGAAGAACCAATTTGCATAAAATGTGTCAATCACTGCTCCCCTCCCTGAGAGAAGGGGCCTAAAGTAATTTACTTGTCACCAGTAGGTGGCACCTGGTTGAGTTGAGGATTGCTCTCTGATGTTGGCATGTTGAAAATTCAACAGAAAGAAGCCAGAATAATCTTGGTGAGATGAAGTCCATGTTGCTGCACCAACAAGTAGCTTCAATCCCCATTTCCCTGGGATTTTTGTACATAAATCTTTTGCTCAAAGGCATCTAAGGAAAGAGGCTGCTGGCATCCATAGGATAGATCTTCTTGTCTACCTGTTTAATGAGAGCCTCCTTTTAGTGAATGGCCTCTGGATGGCATTCAGTGAGAAACGTATCTTCACATTCTGTGTCACCTATGAGAAGTCCACATAAATACTTCTCACCTTCGTTTCTTAGCTATCACTCTTCCAATCTTCTTTTATCAGGCATCCAAACTACAGCCACAAGTCAGTATCAATCTGAGCCTCAGCCCATTTCTTTCACATAAAGTGGACCACAAGAAGCATCTTAAGTTCTTACCACTAGGAAGATGTCCCTTTAGCACTGTTTTTCAAGGCTACCTCTGAGTAATGCTATAGTGCTATTTTATGTCGATTGTCTTTTAGCTATTGGGAAAAAATCCAGGAGACAAAGTTCCTGCCTGCATGAACCTAATGGTTGTGGGCACAGGTTCCCAAACTGTCTTGGGTCACAGTACCCTTAATTTCTCAGTAAGTTTTGCAGGATACCTAGGCCAAAAAATATACCTAACAGCTCCATTTATTAAATATTTAGGTCTAAACAACTTATTTATATCTTAATATGTCATTTAAAACAATAATACACACGTTAAAACACAATGTTTTATTTCGTTCTTTAATGACCACAATTAATTATTAACGGAAAGTGTGCAGCTGTTATGTATAGCTCAGCTTTGGAATTACATTGGAACTCACCACCCTCATTTATTATTCCATATTGATTTTTTTCATGGTATTTACTTTTGTATCACTATCACCACCACCAAAATTTGTAAAGATATGATGCCCCCAAAAGAATGTAATTGATCTAACATTAAAATTATTCTTCCTCAAATTGGCAGTTTCAATGGCTTCTGAAATATATAAAGTATCACAATGCTTCCTTCAAATATTTACAATTTATGGCAGTGCCCTTATGAGTTCACTGAGATGGCCCAGTGCACCTTGGAGCACAGTTTGGGAACTTCAGGTCTAGGGAAATTGTAAGACATGAGGTCAGGAAGGCTTCATGCCTATAGGAAGAGTGGGTTTTGTCCTGAGTGAGATAGGAGCTATCAGAGTATTTTGTAAAGAATGACATGATCTGACCTTAAAAAAAAAAAAAAAAAGTTCTCACCAAACATATACGCCACAAGTACAGAAAAATTGTCTGTTGCATGCACTAATGTATATCAAGAACTTAGAAGAGTGTTTGGGCTACAGTGGGTATAATACATACTTGCTGAATTAATTGTTAGTGTGTGGAGAACAAATTTGAGAGACAAGAGTGGAAGAAGGGAAGGTTAGGAGGTTACAGCAGGAACATAAGGAGCTAACAATGGCATGGTCTATGGTGGACTTAGGGGAACTGGTAAAAAGGTATCAAATTCTGGGTGCATTTTAAAAGTAGAGGAACAATAATTACTAATGGGTTGGACAAAGGATGTGAGAGAAAAATAGAAATCAAGGATATCTCTTTGGAGATTATAAAGACAGGGAGAAGAGCAGCTTGAAATGAAAATTAAGAATTTAATTTTGTATATACTAAGCTTGAGATTGACATGAGATATACAATTGAAGACATTGAGTTGGCAATATAGTTATATATTTATAAATGCAGTCATGTATTATGACAATTTATACATGATTATTCTCATACATATGAAAATTCGGAGAAGTCAAGTTGGAGATATATATCTGTGATTTGTGCACAAGAAGATATACCTCTATGATTTCTCCACATTCTTGCCAACACTTGTTATTTTCTCATTTTTTAAATAACAACCATCTTCACAGGTGTAAGGTGATAGATACCCTGTTGTGATTCTGATTTTCATTAACCTGATGATTAGTGATACTGAGCATCTTTTCATATGCTTCTGAGACATTTATATGATTTCTTTGGAGGAATGACTATTCAAGTTGTTTTCCCATTTTTAAATTAGGTTATTTGTTCTTTTTTTTTTTAATATTGAGGTGTATGAGTTCTTAATTTATTTTGGATATTAACCCCTTACATGTAAGGTTTACAAATATTATTTCTCATTTCATAGGTTTCTTATACACTGTATTGATTTTTCCTTTCCTGTGCAAAAGCTTTTTAGTATTATGTGGTCCTGTTTATCTTTGCTTTGTCACCTGTGCTTTTGGTGTCATGTGCAAGAAATCATTGCCAAGACCAACTTCATGAAGGTTTCCCCCTATGATTTATTCTAGGAGTTTTATAGTTTCAGACCTTACATTTATGCCTTTAATCTACTTTGAGTTGATTTTTTGTGTATGGTGTAAGATAAGGATCCAGTTTCATTCCTTTGTACCTGCATATTTAGTTTCCCAACAACATCTGTTGAATAAAATATCCTTTCCCATTGTGATGTCTAAGAACACCTGTTGAAGATCAAGTATAGATAATTATATATGTACTTACATATATACATATATTAATATATATCAGCTCTAACATTTATTTTGTTAATGCTGTACACCACATTGATTGATTTTCATATGTTGGGCCATCCTTGTATTCTAGGGATGCAAATTTCACTTGGTCATAGTTTATGATCCTTTTAGAGTACCGCTGGATTTTGTTTGATAGTATTTTGTTGAGAATTTTTGCATCTATATTCATTGCGGATATTGACCTATAGGTTTTTTGTTGTTGTTTTGGGGTTTTTTTGTTTGTTTGTTTTTTGGTAGTGACTTTTCTTGGCTTTGATATCACATTATTGCTGACCTCATAAAATAAGTTTGGACGGAAGTGTTTCATCCTCTTCAATTTTTTGGAAGAATTTGAGAAGGATTGACATTAAATCGTCTGAATGTTTAATAGAATTCTCCAGTGAAACAATCTGGCCCTGTGCTTTTATTTGTTGGCATGTTTTTGATTACTGATTCAATCTCTTTCCTAGTTATAGGTCTGTTTAGATTTTCTTTTCTTCATTATTCGGTATTGGTAGGTTATATATTTCTAGTAATTGTTTCATTTCTTCTAGATTATCCAATTTGTTGACATATTGTTAATAGTAGTCTCTTATACTTTTTCATTTTGTGACATCAGTTGGAATCTCCTCTTGTATGTCTAATATTATTATTTGAGCCTTCTCCTTTTTTTCTCAGCTAATCTAGCTAACCTTTTGTCAATTTTGTTGAACATTTCAAAAAGGCAACCTTCGTATTACTTTTTTTCTGTTCTCTATTTCATTTTTTTTCTGCTCTAATCATTATCTTTTCCTTTGTTCTGCTTTTTTTGTTGTTGAGCTTGAGGTGTAAAGTTAAGTTGTTTATTTGAGGTCTTTATTCTGAATAAAGGTATGGAATCATGATAGAATTCCATCATAGTACTACTTTTGCTGTATCCCATAAGTTTTGGTATGTTGTGTTTTCATTTCCATTTGTCTCTAGATACTTTCTAATTGCCATTTTGGCTTCTTAAATGATCCACTGTTTTGTTCAAGAGTGCTCTGTTTAATTTCCACATGTTTGTGAATTTTACAATCTTCTTTCTGCCATTAATTTCTAGTCTCATTCAATTGTGGTCACAAAACATATTTGGTCTGATTTTGACCTTCTTAAATTTGCTAAGACTTATTTTGTGAAACAGCATGCAGCCTGTAGTGGAGAATGTTCCATGTACATTTGAGAAGAATATGTATTCTGCTGCTGGTGGGTAAAATGTTCTGAATATGTCTATTAGGTCTCTGTGTTCCATAATGTTATTCAAGTCCCCTGACTCTTTATTGATCTTTTGTCTGGATATTCTCTCTACTATTGAAAGTTAGGCATTGAAATGCCCCACTATTGTGTTGCTATGTATTTCTCCCTTCAGTTCTGTCAATGTTTGCTTCATATATTTGGGTGCTGCGGTGTACACATATATTTATAATGGTTTTATCTAGCCGGTGAATTGACATTTTTATCATTGCATAATGCCATTCTTTGTTTCTTTTGACAGTTTTTTATCTAAAGTGCATTTTGTCTAATATAAGCATAGCCACCCCTGCACACTTTCAGTTACTTTCATGGGATACCTTTGTCTATCCTCTCATTTTCAGCCTACACATTTCCTTAAATCTAAAGTGAGTCTCTGGTTGACAACATACACATGATTGGGGAATTAAGCCATTTACATTTAAAGTAACTTTATAGGAAAGAAATTACTATTGCCATTTCATTCATTGTTTTTAGTCCTTCTAATTTTTTGTCCTTCTTTTCCTCTTTTGCTGTCTTTCTTTATGTTTCATTTACTTTTTTTTGTGATGGTATGTGTTAATCCCTATCTCATTTTGTTTATTCTTTAGGTATTTTATTTGTGATTACCATAGCACTTAACATAAAACATCATTTTTGAGCTAACAATTTAACTTCAATCACATACAAATACTGTACACTTTTTTTATCCCCCTAGCACTTTGCAATTGATGGCATAAATTACATCTTTCTATATTGTGTAACCATTAACATGTTAGTTATAGTTATTTTTATATTTTTGTCTTTTAACTTCTATATAAGGACTAAAAATGATTTATGCACCGCTATTACATATTACAGTATTCTGTATCTGTCTATATATTTACCTTTACCAGTGAGCTTTATACTATCATATTATTTTGTGTTACTGTTTAACATTGAACAGCTTCAGCTTGAAAGACTCTAGCATTTCTTTGTTTTATTTTGTTTTTTGTTTTTTTTGTTTTTTTTTTGAGGGCAGTGTCACTGGCCCTCATATGTGGGACCAAACCGGGGCTGCTGGCTACTCTAGCATTTCTTGTCAGGCAGGTCTAATGGTAATAAACTCTCTCAGACTTTTTTCACCTGAGACAGTCTTTATTTTTCTTTCATTTTTGGAGGGTGGTTTTGCCAGATAGAGTCAGTATTCTTGGTTGGAAGTTTATTTTCATCACTTTAAATATACCATCACACTCTTTTGTTGTGCAAAGTTTCTACTGAGAAATTCACTGATAGTCTATGATGATTCTTTGTACTTCATGAGCCACTTTTCTCTTATTGCTTATAAAATTATTAGTCTTTGATTTTTGACAACTTGATTTTAATGTATCTTGTAGTAGTCTGGCACTGGAATTATATGACTCTCTAAAACCAAACATGGTGGCATGTATGTGTGTGTATATGTGAGTGTTTTCATGAGAGCAATCTGGATGGGTAGGGGTATAGAGTTGGGTATACATGTGGATTGAAGGTAAAGTATTTTTAGTTTTTATTAATGTAAGCAATAGGAATTAGTTTAAATCCAAAATTCATCATCAAAGCCATTTGATCTTTCCTGGTTTGGGTACATTTCCATTTTCTATGCTGTCAAGCTCATCACCTAAATATCCATTTCTTTAAATGAGATATCCATTTTTTTTTTAATCCAACTTCTGTAACAGAATTTAAGATTTTTTAAAACCATATGCTATGTATGTTGGTATACCACTGAAGTGTTATTTAGCTCTCTACAATATAGACAACATTTCATGGAGGTTATTATTAATAAATACTTTTTACTTATTTAAGAAAACTAAGTGTTCAAATGCCACAGTAACATACTTATTATCATAAAACTTTCTGGCCCAGGTTACATTTTTGTCCCGTTTTTCAAAACACAATTGTAGAAATAACCAAGATACAAAAGGAACATAAATGTCCAAAGATAGATGCATTGATAAAAAAGAAGTGGTACATATATACAAAGGAATATTACTAGGCCAAAAAAAGGAATGAAATCTTACCATTTGCGAAAACATAGATGGACCTAGAGGGTATTATGCTAAGTGAGGTAAGTCAGAAAAAGACAATTAACATGTGATTTCACTTAAATGTAAAATCTAAAATAACAAAGTAAATGAACAAAGGAAATAGAAACAAACTCATATATACAGAGAGTAAACAGATGGTTGCCAGATGGGAGGGAGGTTGGGGGGACTGGGTAAAAAAGGTGAAGTGATTAAGAAGGGATTAAATTGGTATGTACAAAATAGCCATGGCAATTTAAAGTATAGCACAGGAAATATAGTTAATAATATTGTAATAACTATGTATGGTGTCAGGTAGGTACTAGACTTATTGGGGGATCACTTCATAAGTTATATAAAGGTCTAATCACTATGCTGTGTACCTGAAACTGAAACTAATATAATATTGAATGTCAACTGTAATTTTAAAAATAAATTAAAAAAAAATTGTAGAGTCCTGTAGACTTTCAACACCCAGAACCTCTGTCTTACTTTGGCTATCCACTAAACAATTTCAGAGATCTCCCTTTAAAAAAAAAAAAAAATGCAAACTAATCCAAGGAACTATGCCATGAGTTTTATAGCAACCATAAAAATTTCTTAAAAATAAATATAGCGAGTAAATTCAGATAATGAAATGCATTTGAGATAATTGATTTGAGAACTTGTACAGCCTAAACTTGACATTTCCATTCCCATCTTCATTTTGCTTTTAAGGAGATTTTCTTTCCTTGACATGTTTATTATTTTGACACTGAGCCAGTTTTTTCAAAGCATTTTCACTCCAAGGATCCTAAACTAAAAATAAATATTATGCTATTTAAAAACATTCTTAGATTTACTTAGAAAACAAGCATACTGACAGGTAAGTGATTGTTCACACACTGAATTGCTCATCAGGAATCTGCCACATTCATTAATAAATTTAAAACTATACTTTCAATCTTGTCAACAGAAAGAACAATCTCAAGTTACTAAGAGGTGGCTGGTTTTTACTGGCATCCACATGACCCTACATATAGGTTGTCCTTTATGTGCCAGCTTTGGAGGACTGACATTTAATTTTATTAAGAATACAACAAAAAGTGATATTCAAAGTATTTAACCACAGTATAGTAGGGGCACAAAACCATCTGAAAGGACATCGGCCATAGTTCTGGCTTTCAGTTGAGTCAGACATCATGTTTTTATTTGCTGGATTGTGAGAGGTATTGGCAGGGAGTTATTCAGGGCATTTAGGGGGTTCCAGATGGCAATTATTTATCAACTGGTATGAAAATGTTACAATACTTAACTATCAATGAACTAGTATGCACCAACTAATATCAATTAAAATAGCATATGTTCTCATATCTTTATGGACTGAGTTGCCTTGACTATAAAACTCAGTTCCTTCACAAGATTACAGAGGGAAATCAAGCACAAGTACATTATACTTTTACTGAAGATTTGTAAGTCCCAAGAAAGAATCAGATTTCTTAGTACATAACGTATATTTGAAAAGCCTCAATAAGGCTTGTCTCTAGGCCCTCCAACCTGCCTCCAACCAAAGAATCTTTCTTATTTCTTTACTCCCTGTTCCACTCAATCTCAATGGTAGCAGACAGGGTTATTTTTTGCCTGAATAGTCTCCTCTTCCCCATAAATGAGGATTTGTCAACCTTGGCACTATTGACATATTGGATCAGATAATAGTTCATTATGAGAAAAGGGGGGTGTCTTGTGCATTATAGGATATTTAGCAGCATCCCTGGTCTCTACCCATCGGTTTTTGCTATCATCCTCCTTCCAAGTCTGTGACAATCAAAAATGTCTTTAAACATTGCTAAATGTCCCTTAAAGGGCAAAATTACTCCCATGAGTAAATCTATTACTCATTTCTTATTTAGAGCAATTTAAAAGCTCTATTCTCAGTGCTTTTTAACTTCCACACATACATCCATGAGTAGATTAGAAGAAAAAGGACACATGCCCCTAAAAGGGCAGTGAAAACTGGACAAACATCTTGAATCTGATGGGTGTCCAATGAGAACATGAACTTCATTATTCTAGGTAGCTTATGTTTTGCATGTTTGTTACGTTAAAGATAAAATATAATCTATTATTGTCTTACATATAAAATCTTTGTTCTGATAAGGTCCAAATTGAAATCAATCTATGTGTAATACTATTAGTCTAGAATCTTCCTTCTTGATTTACAAATCCTTCAGCAATAAGAGAAGTTAGGATTAGTATGCCATCTTAGAGCTGTTCTTAGTCCATCCACTTACATATTCTTATTTCCTTGTTTAATCATCTTTTACCATTGTTGACTGGCTATTTATAGTCTTCTCTTTATCCAAGTCATATATAGTGTCAATTGTGAAGCTTAGAACCAATTCTAAGATCTTGTATATTTTCCATGTAAGCTCAGATCA
Source organism: Aselliscus stoliczkanus (assembly GCA_033961575.1). Classification (NCBI taxonomy): domain Eukaryota; kingdom Metazoa; phylum Chordata; class Mammalia; order Chiroptera; family Hipposideridae; genus Aselliscus; species Aselliscus stoliczkanus. The sequence continues at coordinate 81,023,950 of CM066728.1, read as the reverse complement.
GTATAAGAAATTCCTCTCAAACCATGTCTTATTTTTATATCATAACATGGTTTGTTTTGGTAAAATTCTCTTTTGCCAAAAAGATTTTCTAAGGAAACATTCTCCACAAAAATAACCCAATCATTGGCAAACTTATAAAATGGGTAAAATTTGTACTTGGTTTTCTGGGTCTCTGACGATCACAGAAATTAAGATTTATGGAGATTACATACTTTGTTCATTATTCCATGATTAATTAAGGTATCAGAAATATTGGTTGAACACTATTTATAAAGAAACTCAATGCATTACATTTGATAATTTTTAAAAGTAGGAATCTGAGTCACATAAGTAAATTCATGAAAAACTGAGATATGTATTAACCTTATACTCCAAATACTTCAACATCATTTCTTGGAACAGTACATAAAAATCTTATTTCTGAAAAAAGAAATACAGAAATATAAATTATGAAACTTCTATTTAATTTTTAATTAATTTAATAGTTCATTAATACATATAATAAAAGTGCTTGATACCAGAACCACATAATTGTGACCAATAAATTAATTTACCACTGCTGGTTTTCATGACAAAATCAGGGTAAAAATATGTATCAAATCTTAAAAGTATACAAAACATTATTCTGGAATATTATACTATATCACACTTTTTAAAAATCTATATATACATACAGATGTATGTTCTGCTATTAATTTTTGTGAGATTCAGCCTAGCCAATGAAAACTCTAGAACAATGCATTTCCAGAATTCTATCACTTACTAGGAACTTAATTAAAGAAATATAATTTTGATAAGGCTCTTCCCTTCCCCTACCCCCCAGGCTATTACATAGAATAGAATTGAAAGCACTAATATAAACTCTAAACTCTATGGCAGTATCAACAGCGATAATGTCCTTCCTGGTATGTTTTTAAATTTTTTCTTTTTTCTTTTTCTTGGCAAAGGTAGAAGATAAAACATTTCTAATTTAAATCAACATGTTTTAATGTGAATTCTTTCCTTACAGAGAATTCAAATTTGGAAGATGTAGTGGAAATAGCACTAATGATAAGTATTTCTTTCCAATAAAATCTAAATATAAAAAATGCTGATGAGAGCACAGCCAAATAGTCCACAAGTAACAAAAAACTAATTTTGATAAACAAGCAAAGAGAAACATTATTCAGCAAGTGAGCTTAATTTAATCATTTTCTATCATATTTGTCTTTGCTTTTGGCTACCTATGTCACCCCATTGGCTTTTTTTCTACTTTAATGCTGATGGATTTTACACAAACTAGTGAAATATCGTCCCCTACTGTTCAGTTCTGATAACTTGTTTGTAAGGGAACTGCTTCAGCCTATCACGTCATGGCTATCTCTGAGACCTCTGCATGGATACTGGATTGTGAAAAACAGAGCTCCTTCTTGTATTTCTAATCACTCACCATTAAACTATCTGTTTTCAATTAACTCAGTCAAGGCATTTTCTGAGTTGATTGTTGACATTTTGGATATTTTTAACTATAAAACTAAGAAAGCTACTGTTATTTAACCTATCCTTCTTCCTGTAAAGAAATGCTATATTTATTTAGTAATTATTCCATTTAAAATGTTATATTCCCATTTATGATTACCTTACTAAAGTGTACACTTAGAAAACTAGGTTTTCTCTCAACAAAGCTTGTGACTCATATTATTTTATCATGCATTAGAGAACAAAAAAAGTTTTTCCTTAATTTAAAATTCAGAAGGCATAATTTATTTATAACATAAGCAATTCTTCCATTCTAGCTGCCTGCAATGGGTGCATTTTTGTAAAAGGAGAGAATTTTAAAAAATACACACATGCATTTAAAGCCACTTATTCTCATTTTTATCCTTATTTGGATATTATTATTATTACATGTTTGGGGAGGTTGGACTTAACTACTCTTCATAGGGCTTATATACTTGTAACTTAAAGGTAAATATCTACAACAACTGCGTCTGTTTAAATTTATATTAAATTGTAAAAATTAAGTCAGGAAACTTTTTTTTGAAGTAACACCTATGGAGAGTTAAGAGATTTGTCTTCTTGCAGTTACTAAATTACCACATTTCTTTTCACCAGTGTTTTTAAACACTTAACTATAAGAAGAGAACACACTTTGAACTAATTTATTTTTAAGCAAAACACCTTTAAAATACAAGATACATTTCTTTCCCTTTCTGCTCTGACCAACCAAAAGGGCAATAAAGCCCTTTTACCTTATGTAAAAATTAATATTTCTCTCATTACTGAAACTATGAGGAAATATGTCTATGAGTAGCAGAGACAGGAATCCAAAATTGCAAACCATGGGTGTCAGGTTATAGTCTTTTGTTCAACAGGAAGAATAGTTAGAGGTCAGTTGAGAGCATTTTTAAAATCTACACTAACAGTGTTGTTGTATGGAAAAAGGAACAAACAGAAAGCAATCTCTATAGGAAGATAGAGAGTAGCTAAATGGGTAGAAAAATTGATAGGTGCACCAACCCAAATCTCATAGACTATTATATATCTCATTTTCCTTGCTGTTATAAATTCCACCAAGATCCACGTAGATGTGGCCTGGGTAAACTCATCACAATGCAGGACTAGAATATTCTGCAGTGTTTGATGATATGCTTAGCTTCTTAAAAATAATTTTCTAAACATCAACCTTACTCACCATGTCACCTCCCTGCTTAGGCCTAAGTCATTATTTACTCACTGCCAAATATAACGTACTTTATTGAAAAGATGACTGCTCCCAGTTTTAAGGCATATATTACAGTGCTTAAAGCATAGATTTTTACAAAAACATGTGTACAGGGATATCTATTGGAGAATTTCAATTAACGAAGAAAATGAAATAGGCTGTGGTTCACCCAGAGGGAAATGATTAGGTAAATCCCGGAACACACATGAAATGAGGTTCATGGGCAATTCCTAGTGCAAGGTGCTGCCTGAAATATTTGTCCAATATATCCTTGTCAAATTAGAAAATCCATTTTTAGGAATTTCTGTGGAATAATATTAAGTTCATTATATTTGTGGACATATTTTCTATTTACACATAGAATAAAACTCTACAGAAAGTCTTTTCTTTTTTTTTTCTGACATCTTTCTACACTGTCTACCCTATCAAGAGAAAGGATAAGGGGATGGAGAAAAACACAGCAACTCAAGAAGCAGAGAAAATCTATAAATTGGATGGAAGACTCCATTAAAATGGAAGCAACTGAAGAAAGCTAGCATTTTAATTTTAAAATATAAGTTGAGGTTTATGTGTTCATACATCTTATAGAGATATATTGAGGTTTTGCCCAAATTCTATGTTAAATTTAATTTTAAAATAAAGACATTAGGCAGATAGAAAGATTGATAGACTCTCTAATTGTTGGATATCAGTCTCCACAAGATAATAAAAATTAAGGCTAGTGTTATTGGAATCTTCTCACTCTAGAATTAACTAAAGGGTTAATAATACATCCTTCAACACAAACTTCCTCCTTTTTTCACTCATTACCAGTTTATCCCCAGAATGACTCAAGTCAATGAAACGAGTATATACAATAGAGAATTTTGAGGCTTAGGCTGCCACTTTGTTATTTAAAGTAAGCTATGTTCCAATAAATTATTGTCAAGTTCAAAAAGAACTGTATTTATTCCTTTGTGACCTTTAGTCAAACTGTGCATAATGCTGTTTCCTGTACAAGAACCACCTGTACAGATAAGCCTTGATTTATGTTCATGATCATTTGGCAAAATGTTATTCAACTTAATTTTCAAAGCTTTGTTGTATTTTCCTCATCTTATAGATAGGGACTATATTTGCAATACTGTTTATAAATTAAAGGGCTCAACAAGATTCTAACAAGAGGCATATTCTCTATTTGTAAAAGGTACATTTATATCGAGTACACTGCATACATTTTAACAAATGTAATTATCTTATTCATGAAAGTAAAGGATAGAAAACAGATACAGTAGCATTAACTCAATTATTATTATCAAATGTACTGTAAAGTTCTCCATAAATAGATTCATTATATTTGCAAGGACCATGCTTTTTATGTATAATGTGTTAGGTAATTTGGTCCGTCTGATTCGGTTGGGAAAAATAGGATACCATTAATCACAGTTGTGAACTGATCATCTTAGTAGCTTGTTTTTTGTTTGCTTGTTTCTGTTGTTGGGCAGGGGGTGTTTGTTTTATTTTGTTTTTACACAGATATATTGTTCTTTGGTCACAGATTCTGGCCCAGGTAAAGCATTTTACCCACGTAGAACTTTTATTACCTGGGAACCTAGGTGAGAGTATATGGCTAATCATTACCATTAAAAAGAACAGAAACTCTGCAAAGTCCTCCACAAAAAAGGAGTCGTCCAATCTCTTCACCCTCATCTTGTGTTTCAGTTCCTTCAATGTGTCGTCCAAGAATCCCTAGAGGCTTCCTGTAGCACCTACTGTTCCTTCTGCACACAGCCTTGTTCCCAAGCTCTTCACTCTGCTGGCTGCTTCTGATCTTTCAGATAAAGGCCATATCCTCCCTGCTGCTGACCCATGCCACATAAACTCCTACCATCTGTCAATACTCCCCACCCTCCAAGATCCATATAATAACATCCTGTTTGCTTTCCATCACTCTCCAAAATCTATAATTTGCCTGCTTATCATGTATTTTCTTATTTATGATCTGTCTTCTCCACTTTGAACATAAGCTCTCCATTGCATTTGTGGTTCTATTACGATGTCTGGCAAACAGTAGCTGCTCAGTAAATGGAAGAAACACATTTTTCACTGTATTTAATAGAGGAACATACAAAGCACATAAGGGGACTGAACTGAGTAATTCTATTGAGCAGTGTGTGTAACTATGGATTCTAAAAGGGAAGTGTGTGTGTCGGGGGAAAAGGACATTTTCATCCAGGTAAATAGAAATTTGCACTGTTGTCATAAATATGCCAGCCAGGGTGATGTGACAGAGGCTCAGTTGGATTCAGTAATGTTAATGAGACAGCCAAAAACAAGATCTAGAGTGATTTGGCATTAATAATCTAATCAGGGCAGACATTGTGAGGAAGTCAGTTTGAATCCTTTATTTGACTTGGGCTACAAAGAATTCTAAAAACTTGGCAGAGGCACAAAATGTGGCTGAGGTCTTAAAGCAAAAAGTAAAATTACGAAGTAAAAGAGATAATAAAGTCTCTCTTTAATTAATATTCACTTTAGGCTATTAACCCAAAAGAGGTACACAGGATTTGTTTTCAGAACTGGTGGGCTATGGCTTTCAAAATAGGTAGGATGCCTTATCGTAATATTTGTCAATATTAGGCACTGTGAAATTGGAGTAAAGTCCGAACTTTATAAGTAGTCATGCTGTTTCTACAGGATCTTAAAATATTAGCATGAACTCACGGGAAAAGCAGGCTCAGTAAAATTAGATAGGACCACAACAAAGAAGGTAAGAGAGAACAAGTGACGAGGTAAGGCAAGAGACAAAACAATCTGTTAAGATATTTTCAGTGGCAGCCCCCTATGTAAATCACACAATTGCAGAAACATAGCTCATCTGTATAGTTTGGCAGTTTCTGATGTCTCAAAGTGATCCCAGCAATGTAGAACAAGAGTAACAATTCAGAGCTCACAACTTTGCACTGTTTTTCTTTAAACTGGAGACTTTTCACTCACATTTAGGGAAGGGAAAGATTTGTTTTGTTCTATAAAAGTACCAGAAAATACTGTATTTTGATATGTATAATGCACACTTTTTGCCCAAATTTGTGAGGGTAAAATAAGGATGTGCATTATATATGATTAGTGCTAATTCCATACCTATATAAATGTTAATTCTTTTATTTATGCTTATGGGTTAAAAGTGTAACTCTAGGAATCAATAATGCTATCCAAATGCAAAATAATACCCTGGAATATGATAATCAGTTTTATTGAACTTACAAGGAACATGTAATGATGAAGAATTCTTGGCCTTCTATGATGTGTAAGTATCGTAAATTTGTTATCGGTACATAAAATGTCTTGTACCTTCTATCTGTTCTTATGTTTTATAATTATTTGTTACACAAAATTTCTTGCACCATAAATTGTTAAAAAATAAATGCTAAAATTCCTTTATAATATAAAACACAAGTACCTAAATACAAACAAAAATTTGAATTAAAAAATTAAAACAGTGGCAGGATGGCTCAGCTAAAAAAAAAAAAAAAAATTAAAACAAAAATTTTGTTTCCCTGCAAGTTTGGGCCAAAAACGGGTGACGTTATACATGGTACATGGCAAACTATGGTAGAGGTACACAGATGCAAAATTTCAAAGTATAGTTTTCTTCACTTTATAAAATGACTATACCCTAAGACAAAAACATACTCTTCCTTTTGATTCCTTCTAATCTGAAAATAAATATTCAGAGTTGTACCTAATCCAACACATAAAGGCACATATGGTTGGAAATTGTCCTTTTAGTACGTGAAATTTTATTGTTCTCATGTTTATTTCCTTATTCACTATTGACTCCAATAAATCCCCACACATAGAAATGTATCTGCTATTGCCTTTTTTATTCACATTTAAACTTATGGGTGATTCCTTCTAGCTTCTCTGAGAATGATTGAAAAATAATAAATGACAAGCAATATTTCTCAAATAATCAGAAAAAAATTGTTGTTATTCTTATTACTATTATCTGTTCTTTCATATCTGTATGCCATGAAAATGCAGATAAAACATAAATTCCTTTATTTAAATGGTGGGAACGCAAGCATTGAATTCTGCCCTAACCTCTCTGTGTTTCAGATTCCTCATTTGTAAAATGGGGAGAATAACAATATCTATGTCATAAGGTTGTTGTAAGGAATAAATGACTTAATCTTTGTAAAATGTTTAGAATAGGGCCTGCCAAATAGTAAGCACTCTGTAAATATCATTTATTACTTATTTATGAAGATCAACCTTAAAGGAATTGAAAATTAATCAGGTTCCTCTTTACACGATTTTTGAAATGTCAATTTGCTTGGCATTGGGTGGAAATAAAACAAGATTTGCAGAAACTTGTTCAGGTAAACAATTAGTAGATTTAACTTCTATAATTATAATTGGCATTAAATTGGCACTATTCTGTGTCTTCTAGGTGTCTCGAAATGTGCTCAAGGTTTGCCTTTGTCATTTAGCATACCACTGAACATCAAACAGATTCGCTCTTGACCCAGTTTATATGCTCAGAATCTTCAACTCTATGAAGGGCTTCTAATACAGTCCACTGTAGTCCTCTTCAGCCTGCTAATTGACAGAGGCTGTAAGGTAGTCCACTTATACTGCTATTTCTTCCCCTTAATGTGATTGAATGGAAGAGTTTCTCAATAACTCTGAGTACTCCTAAGACCTCTAACTTCGGATATTAAAGAACTTTCCAAAGGACTTCTTACATTACTTACAAACGAACTTTATTTTCTTACTTTTTTTCATTGAGGTCCTTCTATTTTCCACACTACACTTTATTTTCTGAAACCTACAAAAATATATCATTCCTCTCGCAAGCTACAGACATTGCCATTTATATCCATTCTCAGGGAATCTCTCAAAGATCAAAGATAAGACCAACAGAATTTTTTTCACATAGTATCTCTCCATATTGGTATGGATTTTACTAAAATGTGTCTCCTCTTGATTCTAAGATGAGGAAACTAAATCAAATCCAATATTTTATTATGTCTGTCATAAAGTTGTGAATTGCTCTCCATTCCAATTAGAATTCCGGTATTAGAACTAGTGCTACTATTGTTAACTACTTATATGAACTAACATTTATTGGTTATATATTATGTGTTAAGCATTTTATATATGCATAAAATTTTAAAATCCTCATAGCATATCTTTGTACTTATTTTACATATGAGAAACCAAGGCATCAAACAATAAAGTAAGTTACTCATGATCACGGAACAAATAAATAGCAAGCCAGAATTTGAATCCAGGAGGTCTATAATTCAGAGTCCAGACTACAATTCACTTTACTGATGGCGTATTATAATAATATATATAACAATCATTTTAGAGGAAAGGGGACTATTCACTGAATTATTCACTAAGTGATTTATAGTTTACCAGTTGCTCAGCAGTGAAATCTAACATAGAATTATAATACCAAAGTCAGGATAATCCTTCTGGGAGGACACTGTTTACATGAATACTAGTATTGTTATTATGTGTATACTTATTGTATTTATGGAAAATTCAATTATACAAACTAAAAATAGAATAAGTAATAATTTAGTTATATTAAAATGTGAAATTATTAGGAAGGTAAAAAATTCAAAATATTGCCTTCCTTCCACTAAACTGATTCATATTGTTATGGGTATATGTGGCAAACTATTTATTATTGTGCCTAAAATTAATCAAGAACACAGATTGAACTGAAGTTTTTCAAATAAAATTGTAGGTTTTGACCAATATTGAGCATCTGAACCATAGACACACATGTCCATGATGTTTTAAAAGGTTCCTCCAGTTGACTGTTTAAATGTTTATTAATTAGTAGATTAAATGTTTATTAATTAGTATAAGTTAGCTATACTTTCCCTCTATATTCTCAATAGTCTTATACATCAATACATTTATTTCTAGAGCAGGAATTAAGAGGTTTAAACTGTTGGTATACCCAATTTAATAGACTGATATAAGCTACACATTATACTATAGCCCTAAAATTGACTGAAGTCCTAAAGTTGACAATAATGAAAAATGGAAAGAATATAAGTGTGACTCTGACTCAATGAATCAACCTCATAAATGTGTGGAATAAAATACTCTGCATTTACCCTTGGGAAATATTCAACCCAAACTCCTTAATATAAGTGCCAGAGAGTTTCACCACAATGCTAGTACTGCTATTTCAGAGCCAAGAATAAAAATTCATAGTGAAATCACACTGTAAACATTTAGAAGTTTAGCAGCTGCCTGGTTGGTAATGTTTTTCTTGATCCAGCCATACAATAGGATCGCTTGTGGGGCTTCATATACACAAGCTCTTAAATGTGGCACTTCTCTGAAAATGAGGAAAATTATTAAAAGCTCTGTTGGAGATTCTGATACATCTCCTGAATTTAGATCTCATACATTTAGTAATGGAGCACACATTCTAGACAAAAGCCTGAGTGCATCAGATTTGGTGTATCTTTATAGGTTTGGGTTCCACTAACTTATACTCATGAAGTTGTTTGTTTCATCATAGTTCTACTGCCTTGAGTTTGGATTCAAAATGCCATATGTGAAGTGGTGTCTTGGTTATATTCTCATGGTCCAGTAGCTAGACTTTTCATGGGCAATGTCCACTCAACTATCTCTACATTATTTCCCCTTCGAGAGGACCTTGTTGCCCAGATTTGAGAAAAACCAGTGTCCTTAATAAATCTATAAACTCAGATGAAAGTGAAAAAACCTGTTGTATGTTTGAAATAATTCTTAATAAGTCTCTGCTTTAATGTTTTCTACTTCAGTCGTAAAACTTATACTCAGTCCCTTGTTGATTCATATTTTAACTACGTATTTTAAAAGCTTGGTTATCTTGTTTTCTTGACAATAGTAGATGAGCAGCAATTTAAGGGATCAAAAAAAAAAAAGCATTGGTCAGTGTCAAAGAGACCATGAGAAGAGAGGGAATTTTATACTTAGAAGAATGATAACTTGGCTAAAGGATGCAGGAGAAAAGACTAAAAGTAAATACAGTATAATTACGTATGCTAATAATGACTCAGATCAACAAGAAAAGATTAACTTACTTTTACTATTTTCCATAAAGAATACAGAGGATTAAGCAAAGTTTACAAAGAACCCTTGAAAAACAGTACTTTACAGCCATCAATCTTAAAAGATAAATTTAGTGGTATAAGTAGTTCTCACGTAGAAAAACCTATGCACTAATGAAGTGAATTATAAGGTATTTTACTTAAACATTTTATACCTTAACAGCCATTCTGTAACTGATTTGTTTAGTTTTTCTTTCATAAATATTTATTAAGCACTACTATGTGTCAGACTTTGGATTAGGTACTGAGGTAGGCCAAGGTAAACACAACATCCTAAATAAGGGGTAAGGTTTTAGCCAAAGAGAATAACACTGCAGCTGGGATAAATGCCACCAAAAAAGGTATACTGTACTCTAAGAGTGTTGGATATGGAACATCAATAAGCTCCATTAGGAAAGTAGGAAAGGATTCCTTGAGAGACCTAGAAACTATGGATGATAATGGGAGTGGAGGGAAAGATTTGGAGAAATGGGGAGGGGTGCAGAGCATTCCAGTCAGTCCAGGGACACAAGAATACAAGGAAGTGGCATCAGCAAAAGCTGAATTGCACCAAAAGAAAAATCAATAGGATATGTACCTTACAAGCATACATAATTAAATTGTCTAGCAAAGATATCAAAGCACTAAATTTAGTTCTAAGTGCACGTTGGGAAATTGAACAGCTTTGATTATTTCACTTTTTTTGATGAAACCAATTTAAATCTAAATAAATGAAGAGAAAACAGTTTTTAATCCATTGAGTTAGGATCACAACTTAACCTTTTTTGAACTAAAACTCTAGCAGCCTACTTGATGTTTCCCACTGGATGCTCAACGCTCTCAATTCAACATGTCTAAAACTGAACTTGTAAGCATATACCATCAAAATACCACACCCTTTTGCTTTTCTTTCTCAGTAAATGATATTATAATTTATCCACTTTATTCAAACAAGAAAACTAGCTATTACTGTTTATATATGGTCTCTAAGAAATAAAATTCAATTATCCTATGAAGATATTTTACTTATGTTATACCATAGATACATCATTTGTGTGGGAAAAAAATTAAGTGGTGGCAAATGATAAAGAAACAAGTAAACATGAGGTATATTGATTAAAAAATATAGTACAGCAATACATCTCAGGGTCTCAATTTTACTGGTACAAAATTATAACATGTAGGAAAAAAGTATTTATTTTTTATATATTAACCTTCACTTAATCAGATCACAGTTAAGGGGCATGGGAACTACATAGTGTATTCAGATTAAATTTAGTCTCATCTAAAAAAATTAAATGCTGCCTTTAATTTGTGCTCATTCTCTCTAGGGAGAAAAGGACCTGTAACAGTCAGAGATTTCTAAATCTTCTAACTTTTCTTCTTATTCTCTCCAAGATCGCATCTGAATATAGGTTGGAGGGCTATAGTTTACTCAGTCTCATATTACAGAGAAAGATGGACAGTCTTCTGGCTCCTAGAATGGATAGACAAAATTTATTTTTCATCTGAGTGGTGTCTGCCTGCTAGTTTTCTGCAAGTCTGTTTTTCATTTATATCATGGGTGTTATCTCTCTCGGTTTGAGTTTGGGACAACGGCATGCCCTTAAGGAAGTTTCCTCACGTTGGCCTTCACTAATGCTCAAAAGACTTCTTTTTTTTAAAGATTTTATTTTATTGGGGAATTGGCGGAGGGGAACAGCATTGGGGAATCGGGGGAGGGGAACAGACAAGTTGCTGTACTTTGGTTCATCAGTCTAGTTGTGGAGAACATCGCTTCACTGGCCCATGTTGGTATTATCATTGTACTCTTCCCAGGTGAGGCAGATTGGTCGCCAGCACCTGGATGGTTGCTCACCGCAGCTTTTGGCAGCTCACACCGGCTGCCAGCCACTCATGGTAGCTTATGGCAGCCCACTGCAGCTCCACTGCAATCTACTGCACACCATTGCCAGTGACTCATGTCAGCCCAGCTCCAGGTGTAATTTTCTCTACACTGCTAGGAATGCTAAGGCTTATCCTCAAGACTTGACCCTCAAATAAGCTAAAAGAAAAAGATAATGGAGCCTGGAAGGCCTCTTAATACATTGGCTTGGCTCATAAGAATTCTGTCTTCCTGCACAAGTCTATTTTGCATCTCAGAGTTTGAAAATCTTTATCTTCTTACTTCTTGTACTTTTCCTATAACAAACTTATGTCCTCATTCCCTTACCTCTTAGAAGAATTTGTTATCACATCCATTCCTTCCCCTTTTCTACAAACAGTTTCCGAAGCTCCCTTGCTAAGTTTGGCTAAATTTAGTCAAATGGAAGCACTGGTAGGAGACTCGAGACCAGAAATCAGGGAAAAGCCAGGATATTGCTCCCTCTCTTTACCTGTTTTTGGGATTTTTTTTTTTTGAGGGCAGTGTCACTGGCCCTCATATGTGGGATCCAAACTGAGGCTGCTGGCTTCCCAGGCCAGCGCTTAACCACCGCACCACTTAGCCGGCCCGGGAATGTTTTCTTTGACATTTCATTCTCCTTGTTCCATGAACAGTATCTGCTATGGTTTTAGTTCTTTCCAGGTAGACCAGGCTTCTAGATTAAGATAATACCATCTCCAGCTTTTTTACCTTTAGCCCTAGATGGTAGATTTTGCAAACCTATGGTTGCTCAATCACTCTGTTTGCTTACTCATCTTACATGTATTAAATTTCCTAAAAGTGCCTATATGCTTGACTGGATCATGATTGATGCAGATATCTATTGTCAAATAGACACAATGCCATCTATTTGGAAAGGCAGTAGGGAAAAGCATATTGCTTTCCTCAAAATAACCACAATACAACCTATTTTTAATAAATTAATTAGTGGGGTTCCAGTCAAGATGGTAGAGTAGGTAAATACTTTGCTTACCTTCTCTCATGACTATATCAAAATTATAAGTAAACTACAAAACAACCATCATTGAGAATTGCATGAAGTCCTGCTGAACCAAAGCCCTATAACTAAGAACATATGGAAGAAACTACCTCAAGACTGGTAGGAGGGGTGAAGATGTGGAACAGAGTGGCCCCACGCCCCTGTGTGACCATTAAATATTGGGAAGGATATCATGGCTGTGGAGGTCCCCCATGGAAGACTGAGGGGGTCCCAGTGCCCTCCTCTGCTCAGGGTTCAAGTGCCAGGGAGAGAAGTCCCCATAATTTCTGGTTGTGAAAGCCAGCGGAGTGTGGCTGAGTGAAACTAGGGTGGCTACACCCCCAGGTACTCCTTTTAAAAGTCCAATGTGTGAACTTACGTGCTGATGGACTCATTCACTCTCAGCTCCAGCACTGGGGCAGCAGCTCAAAAGGTGCCAGGGAAATATGGGGAGGAACTGAATTGTGTGGCTTCAGAGCAAGGGCTGCAGGGGCAGTTTTCACCCTGCTGGAGGAGCTGACAGAAGCCATTGTTTTGTTATTGACCACTTCCCCTCCCAGTGTGCAGATGCAGGCAGCTGCCATATCTGAGTCTCTATCAAATTGACTATTAGCTTTCCTCGGCCCCATCCTAGTGATTTCCTGAGAGCATGCCCCACCCAAATTCTGGTGGCTTTTCTGGACCACCTGTCTTAGGTCAGGCTGGGGACTTTCATAAAATCTCTCAAAGGTTCACAAAACCCAAACAAGCAGCACCTGGTTTTGGGTGACTTCTATCTTGCTGAGCAGCCCTAAGCCTGGTACTAGCAGCAGCCAGCCTTGATTCACACTCTCAAGGCACCTCCAAGCACAGTGTGGGCTGCAGCCATCTAAAGATTGCTTTTTGGCTCATGCTAGGTGACTCCAGGCAGGGCAGAGGCTGTGGCTGAACTTGGCCTGGAGTGGGCCCCCTCTCACATAGCCCTGGGGTTGGCATGCCCAGCGGCCAGCTTTGAAATGAACTGGAGAATCACCCAGCCATCTCTAAGGGCAACACACACAAAGGGCAGACTGGGCAGGCACCAGAACCCTGCTAAAACAAATCCTGCTCCATAGGGTCAGCCCCTGCACAACAGCTTCACACTGTAGTCATGGCCAGTCCTCATAGCCAATGAGCCCAAGGGTCAATCCCACCCATTTATGTGCAAACAGCAACCAAGGCTCAACTACAACAGGGCACACACAACCCACAGAAGAGACACACCTGGAGCACCCAGCTCTGGTACCAGGGAGACTGTACCAGTTGGCCCCACAGGACACGTACTACATAATGCCATTCTACTGAGACTGGGAAACATGGAAACCATACCTAATATATAGAAACAATGCAAGGAAGCATCCAAAATGGCAAGACAAAGAAACATGTCCCAAATAAAAGAACAGGACAAAGCTACAGAAAAAGAACTAAATAAAATGTAGACTAGCAATCTACGAGATGCAGAGTTCCAAACACTGGTTATAAGAATGCTCAGTGACCTCAGGGAGAACTTCAACAAAGAGATAGGAAACATAAAAATGGAGATAAAAGACATCAAAAAAAGAATCAGTAACATAATCTGAGGGAATCAACAGATTAGATGAAGCAGAGGATCGAATCAGCAGTTTAGAAGATAAAGTAGCAGGAAACACCCAGTCAGAATAACAAAAAGAAAAAAAGAATCCAGGGCTGGCCGAATGGCTCAGTTGGTTAAGAGCTCACTCAAGAGTGCAAGCTGAGCTCTGAGCAACAGCGGTTCGAGGCCAGCCCGAGCTGAGTTGCCGTTGAGCTGCCAACAGGTGGCAGGGTGGCTCAGCTAAAAAAAAAAAAAAAAAAAAAAATCCAAAAAAAATTAGGACAGTTTAAGGTGCCTCTGGAATACTATCAAGCATACCAACATCTGCTTCATAGGGGTGCCAGAAAGAGAAAAGACAGAGCAAGTAATTGAAAAGCTATTTAAAGAGATAATGATGGAAAACTTCCCTAACCTGGTGAAAGAAATGGATATTCAAGCCGAAGCACAGAGAATCCCAAACAAGATAAACTCAAACAAGTCCACTCCAAGACATGTCATAATTTAAATACCAAAGTTTAAAGACAAAAAAGGAATCTTAAAAGCTGCAAGACAAAAGCAGTTAGCTAGTTACAAGGAAGCTCCCATAAGATGGCAGCTGATTTCTCAACAGAAACTTTGTAGACCAGAAGGGATTCACAGCAAATATTCAAAGTGATGAAAAGCAAGGTGGTACACCAAGATTACTCTATCCAGCAAGCTATCATTTAGAATTGAAGGACAGATAAAGAACTTCCCACACAAGAAAAAGCTAAAGAAGTTTATCATCACCAAACCAGTATTACAAGGAATCTTAGAGGGATTGTTTAAGATGGAAAAAAAAAAAGATAAAAAATATGAATAATAAAAATGTAAATAACTACATATCTATCAACAATTACTTTAAATGTAAATGGATTAAATGCTCCAATCAAAAGACATAGGGTGACTAATTGTTAAGAAAACAAGATCCATACATATGCTGCCTACAAGAGACTCACTTCAGATCAAAACACACACCGACTGAAATTAAAGGGATGGAAAACATTATTTCATGAAGGAAAAAAAAAAAAGCTGGAGTAGCAATATTATACCAGACATAAAAATAGACTTTAAAGTAAAGGCTATAAAAAAAGTCAAAGAAGGACTAGTAATCCCACTTTTGAGTATTTTTCCAAAGAAACCCAAAATGCTATTTCTAGTG
Organism: Aselliscus stoliczkanus; assembly: GCA_033961575.1. Taxonomy (NCBI): domain Eukaryota; kingdom Metazoa; phylum Chordata; class Mammalia; order Chiroptera; family Hipposideridae; genus Aselliscus; species Aselliscus stoliczkanus. The sequence continues at coordinate 81,008,484 of CM066728.1, read as the reverse complement.
GACGTATTCATCCATACGTTCATTGCAGCTTACTGCGTTATTTACAATAGCCAAGATATGAAGGCAACCTCATGTCCCTGAATGGATAAATGGAAAAAGAAGAGGTGGTATATATATATATATATATATATATAATGGAATACTATTCAGCCATTAAAAAGAATGCCATCTGTGACAACATGGATGGACATAGAGGGTATTGTGCTAAGTGTAGTAAGTCAAATAGCAAAAGACAAATGTCATGATATCACTTACAAGTCGAATCTAAAGAACAAAATAAATAAATGAAACATAAACAAATTCATCAATACAGAGAACATTTTAATAGTTGCCACATGGGAGAAGTGTTGGGATTGGGTGAAAAAGGGGAAGGAATTAAGAAATACAAATTGGTTATTACACAGTAGTCATGAGAATATAGGCTATAGCATAAAGAATATAGTCAATAATATTATAATAACTATGTATGTAATAACTACTAGATCTATCGGGGTGATAGACTGGAGGAGGATTGGGGCAGGGTGAAAAGGTAAAGGTATTAAAAATACAGATTGCAAGTTACAAAATAGTCATGGGGATGTATAAAACAAGTCATGGGGATGTAATGTAAAGCATAGGAAATATAGTCAATAATATGTGATAGTGTGGTATGGTGTCAGATGGCTGCTGGACTTATGGTGATCATTTCTTTAGGTATATAAATGTTGAATAACTATGGTGTACACTTGAAACTAATATAACATTGTATGTTAACTATATCTTAATAACAATCTTTTTAAAATAATTAATTAATGAAAGATTTTATCACTAATTTATTTTTGTATATTTTCCCATTTGTTTACTTTTATAGTTCTCATTGCTCCCAAAAGATTAGACACTTCTTCAGGGTAAAGTCATACCTTATAATTTACTTAGATTCTTTACAGTTCTTAGCACATCTTAATCTTTAATAGTTAGAGACTCCCTGAAAGATAGCAAAAGTAAGATTTTGTTTTGAAAAAAATTACTTCTCAGTTTATGGATTTTGGTAAAATAAGGTTTGATCGTAATTCCTGAAATATTGCTACCTATAATCTGTCAACATTGGCCATTGTGTGCAACTTTCACAAATTTGACATATCTAATATGGTAAATATGTTCACATATCCCTTTTATCTTCACAGTTTGGTGGTCAGTTTCCCATACTGTCTCCACGAAACTTGCTTTAGCCAATGGGTTCAAAAATGTGATGTAAGACAATGAACATGGAAAGCACTAGCCCACTGAGGTGTGCCTTCATATTGCTATGGAATTTTGCCATCATATGAATACCTGCCTATCTTGTGGAAGGTGAGAAACTTTATAGACCATGGGCCTAAGTCATCCCAGCTGTCATAGTCAAGGATATGATAAATCAGCCAGCCTACAGCCAACCAGCCAACTGCTGCAAGACTCATAAATGAGTCTAGCTGAGATCAAATAAGCCAGTCCTACACCAGAAGAACTCCCAAGCAGAGGCCAGCTCAAATCACCATTCCACAAAAATAGTGATATAAATAATGGTTATATGGTAAACCACTAGCTTTGGGGTACACTGTACAGCAGCAAAAGCTAATTATATCCCACATATGACTTATACTGTCATTTAAAATTTTCTTTAAACCAACTTCATGTTTAAATATCTATTTTTGTCCTAAGCATACTTTGAAAGTTCTATTACATTTAACATATACTTATCTATCCCCTTATCTCTGGTATGGTGAAAAAAAACAGATACACAAGGGGAAGCATGAAGCAATGACTATTAAGAGATAAAGTTGTCATATGCATAGATATGATGCCATCAATCACAATTTTGTCATAGCACACACACACACACACACACACACACACACACACACAGACACACACACACAATCATGAGTGGGGTTCCAAAAGGTATTGCACCATGAAAATGAGGTGATAATCCTTCTCTTACACAACTAAAGATGCTTTGTCTGGAAAGCTGTATGATTATTTTTCACCCCCTCATTACCAGAAAAACGCAAACTAAAGGGAGTTCAAGTAATGGTGAAGGCTTTGGAATCATTGACTTATTTACTAAAGAGGCTAAATACTTACTGATTGTCTAAATAATAATGGAGAGAGAAAACACTAACAATTTTAACAATTCATGGAGATCTGAAATGGATGCGAGCAGCTCTACCCTCCCTGCCACTTAAACTGAACTAGAGTCCTAAAAGACATTTTGTGGGGAGAATTTGAAAAGAAAGAGGAAAAAATTTCTTGTCCATCTCATCTTAAATGCCAGAGGACTATATAAAAATAATTAGTAATTAAAAGCAGTTCCAGATCTAAAAAGATGGGAATCCCTTCCAGAAAAGAGTATTTGCAAACTGATTAGTATATATAATATAAAACAGTGTATGGTGCGTTGTGGGCACCTCTGAATAGCTACTAAAACTATTATGACTATGACTGCTGCCTTTACTGTCCCTCTCCCTCCTTTTCCTCTGTTACTACTCTTTTTCCTGGAAGGTTTTTGTCTTAATTATAGGACCTCTGAAAAGCAAACTGCCCATCTCTACAAGACAGGATCTTCTCCTTCAGTTCCTATCTTTCATCTCTGTTCTTATAGCCACAATTCATTCAGACTCATTAAAAATATAATTCTGAACTACAAGTAATCTTAAATATTGTGTAGTTTAAAGCCCCCTGGCAAAGATCTAGGGCACTAGAATGAAAGGTTCATAGATTTGGAACTTGCATCTGCCACTTCCTGGCCGTGTGACTTTAGGCAAGATATTTAATTTATCATAACTTCTTTGTCTATCAAATGAGAAAAATAACAATAGATACATCCTGAGGTAGCTTTTTAAGATTAAATAAACTACCATTTTTTATATTGCTAGTAAAACAATTTGTTTTCTCTCTAGAAGCAAATTAGTTGGCCTCCAAGTGATTCCTTTTTTACCCTTCTCCAAGACATTCTCAAGAAAACCTAAAAATCTTCCCTGTTTCCTCTTACTTTTCTTTTTGGAATCCAAGCTTCTAAAACATTTCTTCATTAATTTTTATTCTCTGCGTGCTCTGGAGCCACAACTAGATTTGAATCCTAGCTCCAGTTAAATGTGTAACCCTAGACAGGTTATCTAGCCATTATGTACTCCATTTCCCCAATTTATAAAATGAAAAAGATAATAGCACTATATCATAGCATTATGAGGATTATATAAAATAATAAACAGTAAGTATTGTTCCTCCCTTAATTTCTTCCTTCCAGTATAGTAAAATGCCTGTAGCTGGGCCCTGTGGGTTGAAAAAGCAGCTTTGTGGTAACTTGAACCTACATAAGGATGGCATTGGAGCAGGGTGAGATAGTTGCCCAACAGGAACTGGGTGTGGTGTTGGCCCATTGAGGTTAGGGGATTGACTACAAGCAAAGGGTAATGCACCGAGGGTAAGGAGAGCCAGGGTGTTTCACAGTTTGAGAAGGGAAGTACAAATATGAACTTCATGGCGAATTGGAGTTATTTGTGTGAACTTACCATTTTCAATACACATAAAGAACATAAATATGGGCTGGCTGAGTGGTGCAGTGGTTGGGTGCTGGCTTCGGAAGCCAGCGGCCCCGGTTCGGGTCCCACATATGAGGGCCAGTGACGCTGCCCTCAAAAAATAAAAAAATTTAAAAAAATTTAAAAAAAAGAGCATAAATATGTTTCATGTTTTTAAGTAAGTTGTTTTCCTGGCCTGGAATATCTTTTTCCCTGCAGTATACCTGGAAAATTTTTCAACTCATCATTTAAGACATTTAGTTCTTCATCCATCTTCTCACGCCATAGTGCAATCAAGTCTACTGTTACACTGATCCCACTGTGGTGTAAGTATCTGGTTATGAAGCTTTCTCTTTTCCTAGACTGGAACTGCTTAAGGGCAGAAACTAGAGTGTCTTGTTTTATTTTCACATCTCAAGAACACAGCGTGACTTATACCACATTCGTTAAATAGTTAACGAATGAAGCTACTTGGTGGGCCAACACAATATAATGTGGCATAAACAACAGAAGCTGTTGAGTAAGGATAGCCTGGAAGGAGATGCCAGCTCCATCACTTACTAGCTGTGGAGTCATTCAGAAGTTATATAATATCTCAAAACCTTGGTTTCCTCATTTGTACAGTGGCAATGATAATGACTACTCTATCAGGTTGTAAAATTTAATGTAAATATTTGCCTTACATCAAATTTCTAACTACTTTCTAGTGCTTTGTCCTCTTGCCTTGGGAAATTCTTGTCCCTTGTTGGTGCCTTGGGATTTTCCTGGCCTGATTTCATCAAACTTAAGCATTGATAGTGACAATTTTGGGCAAAAATTGAATCATATTCCATATCATACTAAAGGATGTTTTCGGATGTTAATTTAAAACACATTTAAACTTAATTTTCTAGCTAAGAAAGGTCCCCCCTTCTAAAATACTTTACTAAAATTAATTTTGGACTTTACTAAAAAGTTAGTTTTACTGTAAAAAAATGAGTTAAATTTTATTTGATTCTAAAATAATTAAGAATTTAACTAAATATATAAATTCTTTACCCAAACCCAGGCTGCTAGACTGTCTATTTGATTTTGATTCTTCTGATAACCACAGTTTCACTTTATTTTATTTTCCTTAGTTCCTTGTTATCTCTTATGAAGATGTTATCTCTAACTGAACTATATTATCACTTATCCTAAACTCTAAGAATTATGAATGAAGTTAAGCATTCCCATAGGAAATGGTTTTATTGTACAGCATTCCACATATATTTATTCCATAAATAAAGACTATTCTGTACCCCCCAGGCAAGGTGATGAATGGAAATACAGCAGAGACAGTTTTCTACAAAGTTCAATGGTTAAGTAAAATTGCAATGAATAGACAACCTTATGTCATATACTCATCTTATTTAGTTCTTTATTAAAATAGTCTATCAATAAACACTATGGCCAATTCTTGCCAAGACTCTACATGCATTACTTCTAATACAATGATCCCAGGAAGTGCGCACTATACTTTACACTTGAAGCAGCTGGTGGAAAGACACACCAAGTCATTTGCTGAAGATGTTATAGCTGATATAGGACAGCCAGGGTCCCCAGCCAGACAGCCTAACTCTTAAATCAATGTTCTTAATTACAATCTTCTATTTATTATGGAGTTTTAAAGAGCTTTGCAGTTTCAATGTTTATATGGAAAGAGGGAAGAAACAATGAGCTTGTAAAACGCTAATCATGCAGAAAAACATGAATCTATTTACTAAAAAAACAGAAACCTGAAAATTTTTGTTTCACTTACTTGCATGGTTGCCAGACTATGCTAGATGTTGTAAGTATATGGTGGTGGGGAATGTTTCCTCTTTGATGAAAATATTTCCACAGTGCATTATCTGTAACCTAAAGTGTTTTACATCTTTAGATACACTCCTGGAAATTGTGTAGAATTCAAATTTTTACTTTTAAAATAGTTTTTTAACTTAAATATGCTAGAAGTAAAATTGTTTATCAGTTTAAATGATTTTTGTTTATAAATTATATTTTCTTATGGGGTACGTGCTAACATTAAAATATACTTTGTGTTTTTTTAGGTCAGAAACACACCTGCTTTATGTGTTTGCTCCTTTGCTGATACTGCTGAATGAGCTCTGAATGATGAGGGCCAGTCATTAAAATTTAAAAAGATAAACTTAGCTTTTATAAAATGTTTACCTAATAAAAATATACAGTTTAAGTATTATAGTAATATAAAAATACCTCATATTCATAGAGTGTTTACACTTTGCACAGCATTTCACATGCATTATTATCTGTAGCTTGGAAGCTTTCGCTAGAGTAGTAAATTAATTTTTAAAGTTTCCTCCTCCCCACCTACATTCCCAATCATAAGCTTGGAGGGAATAAGATCGTTGTTATCTTACAGTGTCCAGCAGCCAATATTTTAGTTTTAGAATAAAGCTTCAAAAAGACCTCCTCTGTCACTGATAAAACTAGAGATGATAAACTCCCATGTTCAATGTTTTATTTGCAGTAATTTTATTTAATAGCTTCTATTCTTCATTTTATTCCTTATAACATCCCGGAGCTTCTTTCCAACATATATTAGACTATGTTGAGAATGTGGAAGGCGAGATGAGATAAAGCACATGCCAACTGTCACCAGGTTGGACCACCACCAACCAGGCAGTCAAATAGCACCTGAATGTTTATAAAGATCATCATTAGTCATGAAGTAATCTTGCATGATAAATTATTCCCCGTGGGACCTTTTGAAACACATACCCCTGCTATTGCGAGCACGGCACCTGCTTTGGCAATGTAAGGGAATGCCAAATTGAAAAATGGATGAGAATGAGCAGGGAAGCATTTGACAGAAAACAGACCTAGAGTAATAAAGCCTTTTATACTCTGAAATACAGGCCTTTGGACTTTACTTCTTGCTTTCTCTATACTGTCTTTTTAGAATCATGTCTTTAGCCACATTTTGATTTAAGATAATTGTTGATTTGTTTTTGTTTTTGCTGTTCTAAATTTAGAAAACACATGTCAACCTTTTTTTTCATAAAATTTTTGGCAACACCTTTGTTTAATTAGGTAGGAAAAAAAGTTCTCATGGAATCACCAGTTGTCCAGCTAGTGTATTGTTACTATTATGCAAGTGGAAATGTATTTATACATGGAGTTATACATTATATACAAACACAAACATACTCATGCATATGCCTAGGTGTGTTGTGGGTGGCTGATGAAGAGACTGCTTCCAACATGGTCTGAATGCAAATGGGAAGGGCAAAACTAATCTTAGTCTTCTTTATTCAGCCTTACCTTATGACTTCATATGGGTATTATTTCATTTTCTAAGTATGCTGTAGAACTGTCAGTTTTTATAAAAATCATATTAAGTATCTACTATATATTCAGAAAAAAAGGAATATGGAGGATTTCAGTAATCATGATACATATTTAGAATAAAAATAATGTTTTGAATTGGTGGCCTCCAAACTATATACTTATTAAACCTACATTCCTAGTACCATCTTAATAGCAAGGAAACACTAAATATTTAATTATTTTCTATTCCATATACTTTCTTATTACTTTATTGATAGACAAGATTGGCATTTATAGGACATTTAAAAGGGCATAAGTCAGCACAAAAAAAAGATGCTCTTATTGCCAGGACTTTACTTTAGGTAGTATTAGTAAGAATCAATACTAATAGTTAGATCAGGGTCTGTCAAACTATGGTCAGCAAGTAAAATTGGGTCCTCTTCCTATTTTGAAAATGAAGTTTTATTGAAAACAGCCATATTCATTCATTTGCATAGGGTCTATGGCTGTTTTGGAGCAACAATGGCAGATTCAAGTTATTATAACAGGAATTATATGGCCCACAAGCTGAAAATATTTACCATCTGGTCCTTTACAGAAAAAAAAATATCGTTAATTTTGGTTTAGATACTTAACCGTTGATCTAAGTTTAACGATAATGGAACTTTCTAGCCTTTTTCTTTATCTTAAAATTAAATTAATTCTATGCAAAAAAAAAAAAAAAAGACACCTACTAGCTGATTCAAATTGAAAGTCACACCTGCGTAGTTCAAACTTGTCCCCATCATCACTTCTCAGGCCCTGATCTGGAAGCTTCATCTTTTCTGTTTTATAAGAAAACTATCTGCTGATGAATCCCAGGTACCCTCCCTTTAGTTTCATGAATTTTAAGAATCAATCAGGTGAAAGTTATTTGAATGACTCAATCACATAAATGTGTCCTATTTTCTACACTTCTATGCTTTTTAACTTATTCATTCCCTCAGTCTAACAAATATAAAAGCTGCATTTTCTATTATCTTCAGCACTTTCATTTCTGTCCAAAACTTTTTTACAAAAAGGACCTATTGTCTCATTTATTCTCTTTTGAACTCTGCAAAATGTATTATAAAATAATATGATACATTAACTTCATGCAGTCTTGTCATATAAATATTTCCCAGATATCTTTCCAAGGCCCTAGTAACTGTATGGATGAATCACTATGGAAAAAGTGTTGGCCAGCTAGACCTAACCATGGCAGCTACTACCAAGAACACACTGAGAAGGGGAGCTACATTCAGAGCCCACTGGTCTACTTCAAGACAGCAGCATTACACAGAGAACATTAGAATGGACATCTAATGATCTTGGATTAAGTTTTGCCACTGATAAAATATGTGACCTTGGGCAGTTAGTGCTCTGCCTTCACCTCTGTGCCCCAGAAATGATCTTCTGGGTGTAACTGCAAAATTCCTGCCTTCTCCAGGTCCTCCACTACCACCACCACCACCACCACCACCACCACCACCACCACCACCACTACCACCACCGTGAGGTCTGCAGATTTTCCCTTTCATATTCTGGGACTTTTCTGTCATGTAAAATAGAAACATTAATTTTCTTTTCAGTGTTTGCCTGAAAGGATTCAAATGACACTCACACAATATAATATGTTGTTGAAAGCTGCAGAACTGAAAGAAAATCATTGGATGCATTACAGCTATATCTTTATATTCAGATGTTTAGAAATAATCTTGGTAGAGCAGGGTTTGAGATTCTGTTATTGTCTGTTAGCAAAACCTTTGTGTTGACCAACTCCACTGTTTATTTTGACCTGATTCTGCGCGATTGAAACCATGTGGCATCTCATGTGCCTCACTTTGAATCCATTACAGTTTTGAACACTGGGATCTATGGTATGCTTGTATTCCAGATTTAAAACTAAAAGATAACCTTGACATTTTTTGAAGTCAGTTTCATTCATTAGGCAAATTGTCACTTTTGAGAACAAGCAAATTAAGCATTTTCATCTGTCTTTGGCTTCTTTGAGTAGTGTAATCACCATGGATTGTGTCATGGATCAGATTCAAAGCCTTGTAATTGTATGTCAGTGGGCGACATGATGCTCAGTGTTCTCCTGGGGCTCTTTCCCAGCCCACCTTCAGCTACCCGCTCTCCTCGGACATACTATGACTTCTGATATACAATAGGGATCATTTGGGAGCATTGTTCTTTTAAACCTCTTAGACCATATCCAATTTGGAGGATCTTGCTGTCCCCATCTTAAGCTGACGTAATAATAATACACAATAAAAGTAATGAATAGTTGCCTATTGTTGGTGAGAACTATGTGGCAAAGAAGTACTCTGCATGTGGACCCCTTCCAGGAAACTCAAATTTGTATTATTAATCTTTGTTGTAAATTGCTACCATCTATGGAAATTGCTATGGTGCAAAATGCAGAAATACATTCTCTTTGTTAAAAACCTAATTGGTTCATTTAGAGCTTTCTATTGTTAATCTACCAAATCACAGCTACTACATATTGCATGTTATAGCTATAGATACAGTCATTATTAACATGGCAATTATGGTGGGGTGTTCTCAGCCCACATTCACATATATTTTCCTTTTAATAATATGGCCCATGCTTCAGGAAATTTTCTTGCAAGAGAATATACAGTGTATCTTTAAAGGCAAAGCATTCCAGTAGAGCAATATGACAAACCTTTGTCCACTATTTAAGAAATGTATGTGTGTGTGTGTGTGTGTGTGTTTGTATATACACATATATATGTGTATATATATATTTTAATTTCTTATTGTACTATATATACATTTTATTTTATAGAAGTCCAAAAAGTATATTCCTGATAAATACCGCTGATCAATTTGATTGATTACTTCTCTCTCTAAAATGATGCATATTTTCAAACTACATAAAACTATTTTAATAATATTCATTAAGTATAGCCACAAGACAAAGTAAAAACCTCCACTCTCCCTTACATATGGCCTTTTTATTACTGATTATAATGATCCTCCTAAACAATAAAACCTAATAAGTTAGTGATTACTTACTATGTGTTAACACATACATATATAATAATACAAACTATGCTTATACATCTGCTTTTTACTCCCCATAACAGCTCTATGAGGCAAACACCAGTACTTGCCCCATCTTAGAAAAGATAAAATGAGAGGATAGGTTCCATCCCTTTTCCAAGGTACAGAAACTTGTCTTATGTCATCTTAGACTTGAACCTGAAATTCTGGGTCTGGATCTTGAGCCCTAAATCACTATATTATACTTGCAACACAACACAAAACTTAATATTTGTTGAATTAAATTAACTGAGCAGACAATTAAATACAATTTCAGTGGGCCGGCCGAGTGGCGCGGTGGTTAAGCGCTGGCTTGGAAAGCAAGCGGCCCCGGTTCGGTCCCACATACGAGGGCCAGTGACACTGCCCTCAAAAAAAAAAAAAAAAAATGAAAATGAATACAATTTCAGTTTTTTCAAGCCATCTGAGATTCTATATACTAACAATATTTAATTTGAGATTTTTATTTTGGTCTATGCAATGTGTAGACATTATGCATTTCTATATGAGTTGTATCTTACCTACTCCTAGAAAGGATTAGAGTGGTGTAAGGAAGACATGTTATCTTTCTATGGTTTATGTGTCCATTCCATGGACTCTTATTTGGCTTTGGTTCTTTGAAATAAATTGGGGCTCTCTGCAGGTAGCACAAAACAGAACTGGAGGGTCACTCTGGGAAGTTCTTTGGCCATGTGTTCTTGTAGCACTCATTTTACCTCTCAGATTTGATGGGACTCCACCTGAAAATTCACCAGGCACCTTCCAACTCTGGAATTTATGATTCCTCTGAAATTCTTAGCATTAATTGAATTATCAGGCATTTGAGATAATTAACCTATTATGGTACTTTGAATTGTTGCTTGAGAAGAAACAACTCAATTAAACTAATTCTTAGTCCAATGTTCATTGAAGAGATGCTAATGCTAAACATTACTAACTTGATCTATAAATAGTCTACTTCTACATGGCAATAAAAACTCTTAAAGCAGAGGGGCACCTGTGCTCTTTTATTCAACTTTGTTGTGTGAAACTCTGTGGCTCATGGTGAAAAAAATCAATTTTCCCAAATGTTGAGCATTAATGCTACGCACCTTGTTGATGTATGCCTCATTGAGATGACAATATCTCGAGACATATGACATCCTTTTGATAAAACTAAGACACTCACAATCTCAAATGTGACGTCTGAATCACCAATACCACAAAGGGTAGAAATCTGGATATTGTTTCCCCCCAGAGGGTATCTATTCACATTTCATCATTTCTCTTTAAAAAAATAACTAATGTTAAAGCCTAAAACATGCTTGTTCTATATGACATGTGCAAACTACTAGGAATGTCATTCTCTGCTTCTGAAAAGCAAAATGTTAAATAAAAGATGTTTATACTCCTTCATCTACTCTTTTCTAGATATTCTTTCCCCTCTTTTTCAGAAATCACATCTTCATTTTCATGACCAATTTCTGACTCTTTTGTAAAAATATACCTTACATCTCTTAAAGTCATCACAAACTTCTATGCCAAGCTTTAAAGCAACTTCTTACTTGCAAATTAGAATGCAAAATAGTTGGACTTAGATGGTGGTAAAAGGAAAATTCCTATTACAGCATCTGCAAATTACAAGTGAAAGTCACTTATAACTTATCCTGCAGTGCTTTTGAAAAACTTAGCTTGTTTTCTTCAAAGAAGAAAAATGCTTCATGAAAGGCCTAATAACACATTTAAATTACTAAGGATAATTTAAAAATTTAAGTTTTATGGAATTTAGATGATTACTAGAATCCCAGAAAGTAGTATAATGGACATATTTTTTATAACAATTGAGAATTACTTTGCACATGATACACTTGCATTGATTTGAACCTAGCATTTAAAAACTGTACTTAACCCAAGTCACCAATCATAAAGAATTTTTTTGGCAAAATACAACTCACTTGATAGGAACTTTAGGTAGCCCATATTGTCCTTATAAATTTAAATTAAATGGAATGGTACATTTACTAAAGTCATCAAGTCATGTAATTTTTGCATATTTTCATTAAAAGTATACTGAAAGCTAATATATATGGGTATAGATATATAATGTAGATATATATATATATATATCTGAGTATGTGTCTCTACATATATCTATATATACATACTTATATACATATACATATACATACATATGCATGTGTGTGTACATATATATACACTTATGCATACACACACACACACACACACACACACACACACACACACACACAGAGGGTGCCAAAAAATATATACACACTTTAAGAAAGGAAAAAATTGTGTTAAAATTGTAATGCTGAATATATATCATTAACAAAAGATGAATACAAGTCACGTTTGACTTCTGTAATTACAGAGGTGCTCAAAGAGGTCACCATCAGCATCCAGACACTGTATGGCAAACATTGTTTGGTAGACTTATGTGGCGAGTGCATAAACTGTTCCAACACCATAGCAGAAGAAGCAGGACTTGTTGCTGTTCAAGGCCTCCTGGATCTTCCCTTGTGTACATCACAAACAGTACCATGCATCTCAAACTTATTGTGGATGTGTGCAGTTGTTAGGCATGTTGGAGGTTCTATTACATATTCACACCTCCATTGTCGTTGCACTTCCACAATGTTCTTGAATTTCAAATACCGAAACAGTCTTGAGTTCCTTAAATGACAACCGTGCTTCTGCCATTTTCTTTGTCCTGCCAGTTGTATGGTGATGCTAGCATTCATTTGATTAACACCATCTATTGAAAGAATGTCATGCTACATATTGCTATTGTAAATAAATTAAATGTTGAAAAGTAATACATAGATAACATTTCTTAAAATATGTATACATTTTTTTTGCACCCCTGGTACACACACGCACCCATATAAAGATTTGTTTGTTTGTATTGCCACTCAGAGATTAAAACTTCAGAGGAAGTCTCTGATTTCCCCTTCTAAGAATGGCTGCCTTCACTAAAAAGGCCAGAGGAGGCAATGACCGAAAGCCTTTTAATGGTCTTTTTATTGATCACCTCAAAGTGCGAAAATGGCAAAGGTGGACTCCTGACCATTTACTCCAAAAATATTAAGTAATTTGAGGGGAGAAACAAGAAATGAGGAAAGGCAGTGGAGAGGGAAAGGTTGGGAGATGAAAGAAAGTCTAGAAAGAAGTGTGAGCATGAGGGGAAAGATTAATGAAGGAATTCCCTTTTGTCCTCTGCTTAAATTAACTTCAGTCTGTCTCTAACCTTCTTAACCCCACAGCCACCCTGAAGGTATAGAGTCATTCATAAACCTGCAGAAGAGAATAGCTTGGGGACTGTCACCCACACCCAACATGGAGAAAGAGACTCTTTAGACATCTAACTTCTAGATCATTACTGAAACACTAATTAATAATCTAAGTTAAGGAGTTTAGTGATGCTGCAGGAAGACTAACCTGAGCCCTTAGACTGGGTTATATAAACCTTAGAATTCTGAGGGAAAAAAAATATTACTTCAGCCTTAAGTAATAAATGGAGTAAAAAATAATTCTGTACAAGGAATCTACATTATATGGATTGTCTTCATTTTATCCCTTTAAGACAGAAAGTGGTAAATATATCAAAATTGAGATGATCTAAATATTTATGGAATATCTTAATCTACATAACAAATTAATCTAAAACTTTACAGTTTCAAACAACAAATATTTGTTATTTTACAAAATTTCTAATGTTAAAGAGTCAAGAAGCAGCTCTGTTGGGTAGTTGTAGGTCAAGGTCTCCCATGATGTTGCAGCTATGCTATCAGCCATGACTGAACCCATAGCAAAGCTCAACTAAGGGTGGACGATTCACTCCTAAGTTCACCCATGGTGATTGGCAGCAACCCTCATTTCTTCATCAGAGGGCTGTTGATGACATGGTGGGGAGCATCTCCCAGAAGGAGCAATCCAAGAAACAGACAACACCAAAATGGAAGCCATGGTCTTTCATAACCTAACCTCAAAAGTGACATATCATCACTTCTGCCATATTCTGTTGTCATATGGACCACCCTGTACAATATGGGAGGAAACTGCATAAGGATGTGAATATCAGGAAGTGAGATTCACTGAAAACCATCTTGAAGGCTGGCTACCATCCTCATACATCTGTTTACTCCCATTTTAAGGAGCAAAATATAAATATATAAATAAATGCAATAATGAGTGCATGAATTTATGAAGAAATGTTTAATATCAAGTATCTCCACATTATTTTATAATTTTCTTGCTACATTTACCAAAATGAAGGCCATTTCTATCATTTGGCTGAAACAGAAACACATAAAAGACAAGACTGAAAAGAAAGTTCTAATAAAAATCACAGTAAACATGATGTTTCAATACACATTGCTAATACAAAGGAATGAAGAAAACTGGACTTTTAGGATGTAGAGTAATCTCAACTCTCACATTTTAAAACAAAACAAAATAAACCTATTCCAACATACCTACTGCTTCTATGATTACACTACATAGTAGTTCGCAGCCTAGGCAAGTCACAATTACTTTTTAGGTGGAAAATTCCCTAAAACCCTTTTGACCTTGACCTTCCTGGACCCTGGATTATAGTGCTTATTGTTTCCTTTTTGGTTTTGATCATTCCAATCATCAAAATCTCTAAGTGCCCATTGCCTCAACTTCCAACTACATTGTCATCCCAAACATAGTCCTGAAGAGAAAATTTGGCACCAATCACCCAAGTATTTCCTTTCCATTTATAAATTCAAATATCAAATCAATATCCTAAACTGCAGATCCATATTTTAAACGGAGATGCCTTCATTACCATGTCCCTAGGCACCGTAAATCCAGGAAATCTAAAGCAAACATTATTGTTCCCCCACCATTTTTCTACCTTCAGTGAATTGTACCCTGGTGATGAAGTTATTCTAGTCAGAAATCTGAATGTGGTCCCATTCACTAAGACTGTCATGTAAAATTGTAAGATTGTACACTGCACAAAAATGTCCAGCTAAGATGACAAGCAGAGTTTGAAATCTAATCTACAATCTGCCTCCCAAGCCCAAACCCTGAGTGCATGTGCTCCATCAGGCAGAGAGAAAGGTCACCCTACCTTTTTTTACAACATCCTCTCCTACTTGCCAGCCCAGAGGAGCTGCATCTGTCTAGAATAAACATTTTTTTTTGTTTTTTTCTAATTTGAAAAATGGCACTGAATCCTGAGGTCCTGATGTAATCTAACACCAGACCCTGTTTTTTCTACCTCCTTTACAGCTTAAATCAGTGACCTATACTTCAGCCCTGTGGCCTCCTCTTTGGTTCAAGTCATCATTCCTTGACCAAATCATGCTACTGACTCCTAACTGGTCCTCTTCTGAGAGTATCAACTCTCTAAGCCAATCTCTACACTACTTACATGCTCACATGACCAAATGTCACCAAGAACCTTTCACATATTCATTCAACAAGTATTTTTAAGTTCTTACTATATGCCTACCACTATACGGCACCTAAATCCTCAAACAAAAGTCCAAATTCCACCAGTAAATACAGTTATTCAGATCTGATCCTTGCTTATGTACCCAGCCTTTATTTTTTCTTAAGTCCCTTCTCACTCTCTGGAAGCCAATCATCCTGAACTTCTAAAGGAGTCATGACATTTCATGCATCCAAGTTTTCCCATATGCTCCTCTGTCTGCCTGAAATGCTTCACTATGACCTTCTTTGCTGCAACAACTTTGTTTTATATTTAAAAACATCAAACATCACCTTCTCCTTTCTTTCCTCCTCTGCCCCTTCATCTTAGTTATTTTGTCTCTCCTATGCTCTTTCATAGCACCCTATGTGTTTCTAGCTGTCAGAGCACTTTTAGCATTGTGTGGTTATTATATATGTAGTTGTGTTTCTTACCTGGTTGTGAAGTTCTCAGACACAAGAAAAACTAACATTAATCCTGTGTCCCCACATAGTAAATATTTCATAAATCGCCTTTTTTTCCTCTGAGAAAATTAGCTGTAATTCTCAACATTTATCATTTTTCATCATATGCATTTTAGTATGTGTTCCTAGTATGTTAGCAAATCTAGTTTTCCTACTTTCTTCAATATTGAATGACCAGAAAAGATTATAAATTAGCACAGGATGAAAAATAAAATGCATTTACTTTTAATTATCCCCTTACCAGAATGCATGTGATCATTTCAAGTAATTATTTTTCAATAATGCAATTTTATTCTTATAAAATTTTCTTGCTTGCTGCAAGTTTAAAATTTTTCTGAAAACGTAACAGCTTTCAGAATCTAGACCCAAGATGATGGAGTAGATTAACACTGTGCCTGCTTCCTTCCATGCACACATTAAAATGACAACTAAATTATAGAATAATCAGTCTGCAAAACCATCTGAAGTCTAGCTGAATAGTAGTTTTATAACTAAGGATATAAAGAAGAACCCGCATCAAGACTGGTGGGAGGTGTGGAGAGGCAAAACAGGCTGGCCCAAAAATCCCATGTGGTAGTTGAGAATCAGGAGGGATATCTCAGCCTCAGAGGTTCCTGCTGAGAGGAGCAAGGGACCCCATCCCCACACAGCTCCATAGCTCAGAGTATGGGTGCCAGGAAGAGTGATATGGAAGGTTGCAGGAAACCCAAATGTCCTCTTAAGTGGCCAGCACACAGATTTACTCAGTTGCAGGCCCTCACCCTGAGCTCTGGCAGAGAAACGGTGACTTGGGTGTCACAGGCATACGGGGTGGGGGCGGGGGGCAGACTGAGGTGTGTGGCTTCAGTGAGGGCTGGAGGACAGTTGCCATTTTCCCTGTGAGGGTACCACCTCCTGTGCATCTGGCAAGCAGGTGCCATCTTTCTTGTGTCAAGCCCTCCTCCATAGGCCAAATCTGAATCTGACTGGTCTGGTGAGCTCCATTTACTCCACCCTGCTAACTCTGCTGGGAAAATGCCCCACTCAACTCCCCCAGAGCTGGAGGCACTTTCTCCAAGAGCAGCCAAATCCACCTACACTGCACCCTTTCTTGGAAAGCTATCAGGGTCCATGAGCCCCAAGCAGGTGGCGACTGGCCTTGGTGTGCTCTGAGACTTTTGCTGAGTAGCTCCATGTTCGGCACTGGCAACAAACTAGAGTCTACAATAACCTGGTGACCGCAATTCTTCCCACTCTAGTGACTCCCTGACACCCTGCCTCACTCAACTTGCATCCAAATGAGGCTTTCTTTATTGGTGACTAAACCTTAAGCAACTTGGCAGGTGGCAGCAGGCCTCAGGATGCCCTGGATTTTTGCTGAGCTACCCAAGGCCAGGTTCTGGTGACAGACATACACGGTTCACAGCGTGGCCTCTCCTACATGCCTCCAGGTTTAGCACAGGCAGCAAACAACCATGGATCATTTTGTAGCTCCTACCAGGTAGTCCTGGGCCAGTCACAGGCAGTGAGTGATCCGGGCCTGCACCAGAGCCCCTCCCAGGAATCCCCAGAACAAACATACTTGGAGGTTGGATTCAGACCACAGCAGAGTACTGCCTAATTAGCTCCACAAGTGGGACATACAAAAAGTTGTCTCAACAGGCACCAGAACCCACTGGAGTGAATCTCACTCAGTGGGGTGAGCCTCCCCACCCCATCACAGCAGCCCATAAGCTGTGGATGTGGCCAAACCCCACATCCAATCAGCCTAAGGATCAATCCCACTCACTGATGTGCCAATTGCAATCAAAGCTCAATTATAACAAGAGGGCATATATAACCCACATACGGAACACTCCTAGAGCACCTGGAGCAGGTGACCCGGGAGACTGTGTCAGGGACCCACAGGACACTTACTATATAAGGCCACCAGCCAAGACTGGGAGACATAGCAGATCTACCTGATACATAGAAACAAACACAGAGAGGCAGCCAAAATAAGGAAACTAAGAAATGCATTCCAAATAAGAGAATGGGAGAAAACTCCAGAAAAAAGATCTAAATGAAATGGAGGCAAGCAACCTACCAGATACAGAGTTCAAACATTGGTTATAAGGATGTACAAGAAACTTCGTGAGAACTTCAACAGACAGCAAGCATAAAAAAGGACATAGACACCATAAAAAAGTACCAGTCAGACATGAAGACTACAATAACTGAAATGAAGAATGCACTAGAAGGAATCACCAGCAGACAAGAGGAAGCAGAGGATCGAATCAGCTATTTAGAAGGCAAGGTAGCAGAAAAAACCCAATTGAAACAACAAAAAGAAAATAAAATCCCCCCCAAAATGAGGATAGTTTAAGAGATCTCTGGGACAACATCAAATGTGACAAAATTCACATCATAAGGGTACCAGAGAGAGAAAAGAGAAAGCAAGGGATTGAGAACCTGTAGAGATTGAAGAAATAATGACTGAAAAGTTTCCTAACCTGGTGAAGGAAATAGACATACAAGTCCAGAAAGCACAGAAAATCCCATACAAGATGAACCCAAACAGGCCCACACCAAGACATATTATAATTAAAAGGCAAAGGTTAAAGACAAAGACAGAACCCTAAAAGCAACAAGAGAAGACAACTAGTAACTTACAAGGGGGCCCCCATAAGATTGTCAGCTGATTTCTCAACAGAAACTTTGCAGGCCAGAAGGGATTGGCACAAAATATGCAACATGATGAAAACTATGGACCTACAACCAAGGGTACTCTACCCAGGAAAGCTATCATTTAAAATTGAAGGAGAGATAAAGAGCTTCCCAGAAAAGCAAAAGCTAAAGGAGTTCATCACCACTAAACCAGTATTACAGGGAATGTTAGAGGGACTTCTTTAAGATGGAAAATAAATACATAAATAAATAAATAAATAAATAAATAAATAAATAAATAAATATTATGAATAATAAAATGGCAATAGTTACATATCTATCAACAATTACTTTAAATGTAAATGGATTAAATGCTCCAATCAAAAGGCATAAGGTGGCTAAATGTTAAGAAAAAAAAACTCTTGCCTATGCTGCCTATAAGCAACTCACTTCAGATTGAAAGACACACACAGACAAAAACTTAAGGGATGGAAAAAGATATTTTATGAAAATGGAAATAAAAAAAAAGAGCTGGGGTAGCGATACTTATGCCAAACAAAATAGCCTTTAAAAGAAAGCCTCTGACAAGAGACAAAGATGGACTCAATAATCCCACTTCTGGGTATTTAGCCAAAGAAACCCTAAACACTGCTTTGAGGAGACATGTGTATCCACATGTTTACTGCAGCATTGTTTACAATGGCCAAGATGTGGAGGCAGCCTTGGTGTCTGTCAATGGAAGAATGGATAAAGAGAAGGTGGTACATATATACAATGGAATATCAGTCCGCCATGGAAAGGAATGGGTTCTTGCTATCTTCAGCAGCATGGATGGACCTGGAGGGTATTGTGCTGACCGTAGTGTCAGATGAAGAAAGACAGATGCAATGAGATTTCACTTATATGTGGAATCTAAAGAACAAAATAAACAAGCAAAACAGAAACAAACTCATAGATACAGAAAACATTTTGATGGCTGTCAGAAGAGAGGGGTGGGGATGTGGGTGAAAAATGTGAAGGGATTAAGAAGTACAAATGGGTTATTACAAAGTAATTATGGGGATGTAGGGTATAGCATAAGGAATACAGTCAATAATATTGTAATAACTATGTATGATGTCAGGTACTAAATTTATTGTGATAGACGGGAGCAGGTGAGGAGGTAGGAGGAAAAAGGTGAAGGCATTAAGAAGTAGAAATTGGTAGTTTCAAAACAGTCATGGGGATGTAAAGTAAAGCATAAGGAATATAATCAATAATATGGCAGTAACTATGTATAGTGCTAGGTGGGTACTAGATTAATCAGAGAGATTATTTCTTAAATTATATAAACGTTTAACCACTATGCTGTACACCTGAAATTAATGTAAAATAATATTGAATGTCAACTGTAATTAAAAAATTAAAAAGGGGGAAAAACATGAAGGGGAACAAGAGGCCCAAATTTCCAGATATAAAAAAAAAATAAGTAATGGGGATGTGATATACAGCATAGAAAATAGTCAATAATACTGTGATAGCATTGTATGTATCAGATAGTTGCTGGACTTATCATGGTGATCACTTCTTTAGGTATATTAATGTTAAATAACTATGATGCACACCTGAAACTAAAATAATATTTATTTAGCTATATTTTTAATAAAAATCTTTTTAAAAAAAACTTACCTACCACCTTTCATATGTATCTGATATGTAGGAATAAAAGCAGAAGTAACTTCAAAATTGGAAGTAACTTCAAATATGGAAGTAACATTTAAATAAATTTTGTCACTTGAGAAATTTGTGTACAGTGTATTATGTGCTTGGGTGTATAGATGAGCAGGTGCGTGTGAAACCAAACTGTAATGTCTGGTTTGCTGCATGATTCCAATGTATAACTTGGATCCTATGAGAAGCTCTAATGAGAGCTTTATCCAATAAAGATTACATTCTTTAGAACTTGGATTCATCCATGCACTGTTCTGCCAGTTTACAACTGGCATTTGTTTAAGACTCCTTTGAATTGTAAAAAAACAAAACAAAACAAAAAAAAACTTTCAAAACATTACTTAATTTAATATCCTAAACAACTCTATGACTAAAACACAGATATCATACCAAATTCACACAGCCTAAATTTAACATGATAAGCACATGGGAACTGATGTCTTAGGTTATTAAAATAAACTCCTTTTTCTATTTTTCTCTCTTGTGTATCTTCTTGACACAGAGGCAGGGGTCTCACAGCCTTCTCCCGCCCAGTTGCTAAAGTGCACATTTACATGTGTAACTTCTTAACCTCTGCTGGCTCTTCACAGGTTGTTTATTGCACACGTGACATAACCATTATCTTTTCAATCTAATCTTCCTTTGTCAATGTAACATCTGAAGTGCAGGATAGAGGATTAGCAGTGCCCTGACTTAATCAGTTTATAAAAATCTCCAGAGAAAGCCACTCTTCCTTTCATATATCACAGATGTTTTGTTTTCACTTATTAGGCAATTGATTTGGCCTCCAAAGCCTTAAGAAAGGAAAGATGCTCTTACCATTTATGTTTATACTGAAGGATAGCAAGGAAATGGGACAGGTCGTATCCAATACAGCTGGATATAGGATAAAGCATTCCTGGAAGCTGTCGTGCATTGACTTATGTTGACTTTACCAGCTGGAAAAGGGAAAAGAACAAAGCTTTTGCAGACATTTGTTTTTCAACCCACAACCTGCTAAAGTGTGGTTGAGTGTACTGTGATTCACAACACAGCAGGACCTTCTCTACTATAATTCATGTTTTATATATACCAGCTGTACATTGGGAAAATTACTAGGAAACCGCTTGGAGAGAATTCAAGTTCAAGTCGTTTGCATAGGTGAATGAGTAGTGCAGCTGGGATTTAGAACTTTCCTCTTCTTTCAGCCCATTACCAAATGAGCCTATTAAAGGTTCATTTATAGGAATAGAGGTGTGATAACATGTCTATCTCAGAGATGTCTGGAGTGATTTAATTTCAGAACTGTTACTGACTGCTCTCCTTTCTGAATCCTGTGTTTCATCCAATGGAATCACTGACGTAACTGTTCTGCTTATGACTGCCCAGCTATTGGGATATTTTGAAAGTTTACTTGTTGCACTTACCATTTTATTACTGTGCATTTAATTCAAGTATATTTCTTAGCCCAAACAGTCAAAGATTTTAATTTTTAATATCCCATTTTCTAAAAGTGCTGTTCCCTGATAAGTTATTATAAGCAAAAGCATAATACTGCCTATTTAATTCAGTCTTAATGCTACTGAAGGTGTTTAGCTTACTAGAACTATTTGCTTTATGAAATTTATTTTTAAACATTCTACCTTATTTTATTTTGAGGGATGTATTTTGACTTAAATTATCATATCAGTCCAATATAATATCCTAAGAATGAGAATGTAATTTTTAGTGAACAAAGTTTATTAGAAATAAGTATACTGCATACCTATCTGGTAGAATAACAGATTATTGCAATTTTAATTTTTATAACTGGTTTTCACAAACTTAAATGAAGCATTTCATGAATAAGAAACTTTTACTTTTGTCTTCGTACTATTTGAATATTTGCTTGTTAAGGAATGACGAAGGTTATTCATCATTATTTAGTTGCTTGAAATATGACTATCCATGACAAGGTGGAAAACACCCTTCTCAATAACAGAACTCAGTGATATGTCAGCTCAGTCCCTCTTCATTCACAGAGCACAGTTTAAGCTAGAATCACAGCATCAACTACAAATATCACAAAGGACAATTACCCAGAGCCCATGCTTGTTATAGAGAAAGGGTATTTAGAGGTGAGTTGTGATGAAAAGATTAAAATATATTCAACAACACAACTCTCAATTGTATGTTTCTGAAATACAACATGAGAGCAATTTTTTTTATATCAAATTTCAAAAGCACTCATTTTATATTGACCTCTAGGAAGAAATTCAGCATTTCCACATGGCTTCTTCTTTACCTAAGTGAAACACGAATATTTAACATGCTTGTGAAAGCTAAGGTATTCTGAAAATGTGAAGGAGTCAGATACATTTGTCTTTATGATCAACAATGGGCACATAGGTCACCATGGAGATGGATAATCCTTTAATCCTTCTTAGAATACAGTTTCAAAGCCAAAATGTAATCACTACATAATGAGAGTTCTATGTCCCCTGATAAAAGTACATGGACTAGAATGAATAATTCCAAGGAGTGCCCCTTAAACTGTCCTTTACAGATAATTAGGTTCATGAGATTAAGAATGTACTTGAAGATTAGCCGAGAGACCTGACTTCAGAATATTGCAACATGTGAAGCCTTTTCTGCCATATGGTAACCGAGAGCTCTGTGGCCTCCAGGGACCCTTGTCACACTTTGCCACAATCTGTTGCCAGGCCCCACAGGTGAAAGCTGATTCCAGAGGAGTTGAACTCCAGGATGTCTCCCGGAAGACACTATAAAGATTACAAGGATCCAACAATGGCCCTGCTGCATTTCTGGCTGTCACGCGTTTCTCTCCCTGTTTGTGCTTCTTGTACCATAAATCCAGTGCTCTTTCTCTTAACCTAAAATCATCAGTGGTATCAATGCTAAGAACACTCACTTTAAGCTCAGGGAATTACAAATTAGCCCTGTGATGGCACAGAGGAGAATACCTCATCTGTAAAATTTCATATTTGGGTCAATGTATACATCTTGCTCTTTACATATATTCAATAATTTAGAAGCTAAGTTATATACATACAATGAGGACTCATTCAATAAGTAATAACTCTTATTATTATTATACTCTTTGATGTTGGATTTGCATCTGAAAAAGAAGCAAAACCTTGACACTCTAAATACCTAGACATCTACGGTTTCAAAGAGTAAATATCAACAACAACAACAATAGCCTAGACATAGCCTTGCCAACTTTTTATTTTGCCAAGTATTACGTTTAAATTGCCTTCTATCATTTTAATAAAGGAACATTTATAGTTTAACACTAAAATTGGGACACGCATGATCTTAGAATGAAGGATAATCCTTTAAATTGAACTTTAGAAGTGGCTTTCTATATTTTAAAGGGGGTTAAAGCCCACAGCTATTTGCTCTTCTGTTAGTGTTTCTTGATTGGCATAATGCATACCTTAATACATACACGTTATACAAATCAACAAATAATTGCTACATAATAATATTGATTGTATTTAAATTGTGAAGATTGAAAATTTGCTACTATTAAATGTATCATGGGTAATTTTATGGCCCAATTTCTAACATGGTACTTTTAAAATCATGCTGTCCCATAGATAATCAATGAGTGGGATTCTTAGTTATATTAATTGATGAGATCTTTGTTTTAAATCTAAAGTACAACTACTATAATTATTTGCATTTATATCTATCTATTACATTTCCATGTATTTTATACATATATATACTGACTCAGTAAAGAATACCTTAGGTGCTTAACCAGCAGTCTTTGTATGTTCTCTTCTCATTCTGTAATCTACAGATATATAAGAGGAAGTGCCTCTTTATTGGCTCACATTGTCATTTACACATATTCCTGATGGGTATGGCAATGGAATTGCCACAATCTAAATTTAATTTTCCAAGAATTTGGAATCTAGAAGTCAAAATTTATACTCAAATCTTATTTTACTACTCTAGGATTCTTTATAATATCAGGACTTCTATAGAGTAAGACAGGTTGGGGATCCTGGGAGCATGACCAGGGTGGCTAAGAAGAGAACTCGGGTGGCAGCATTAAACTAAATGGTATGGGATTGATCTGTATCTCAGTTTTCTAGAATATCATACAACATATCTTATGTATAGTTCCCAGGGAAACAGAATATGGGACAGAGATTAGGATACAGGAAATTTATTGGGGATGCATATAGGGGAAATCCCTATGAGAAAGTGAATAAAATACGGGTGAAAAAAGGGATGAGTTGAACTGTAAAGCAGTTCCAACAAAGGTATTGGCAGTTCCCAAAAGAAACCTTGAAGCTTGGGTGGCCCTTCGGAATTGTGACAACTGAGGCAAGGGGTGGGCAGGCTTTTATACCCCACGTTGACCATTTATTAGATACAGGCTGCTCTGGGAAAAGGAGTGCAACAATGGAAGGTGTCTCTCTTCAACTGAGGGTAATTCTCAACAAGAGACTCCGGGAACTGCCAATTCTCCCAACTGCTGGGAGAATGAGTCTGGAAGGAGGGATTTGGACAGTAAACCATAGCAGTTATTGCACTGACCAAGTACCTGCCAAATATCAGTTCTATCCCTTTTTTTTTCTACTGCACTTTAACATACTATAAATTTTATAAATTTTATTTATATACTGGTTTATTACATGGTTCCTTGCTTATAATAGGTTCTCCTCCCTCCCTAAAAAAAAAAAAAAAAAAAAAAAAAAGAACCTGAGGGAAAGACTATGTACTTTCTTAAAGAATGTAATCCACGAGAGCAAGGTCAAGTTAAAGGGAAATCAAACTGAGACATGAAGGAGAGCAAACACCAAGAGAGTTAGCTGACCAGCAATGACCTGGTAACAAGCAAAACTGATTGTTCGGTCTCTTGAGACCATCTTGCAAAGGACCATGTAAACAGCTACTTCTGAAATCAACCCTTGCAGGAAAAGGAGAGAGAAGACTTTCTCTGCTGGCTTTCTTCTTTCTTTGATTAAAGTTTCTTCCCACAGAACATTGATGTACTCCTGAATTAAAGATACATATGAGCCTGCACTTGAACCCAGCAATGCCACTTTTACCATTTTATTGAAAGATATTCACAAATACAAGCAAAAAGAAGTTATACACACACACACACACACACACACACACACACACACACACTGTTATTTGCTTCAGCTTTGCTTATAATTGAAAAAGATTAGAAATGACCTAATTGTCCATCTATGAGACCAGATTAAATAAATCACAATAAGGTCATATTATTAACTACTGTCTATTCATTAAAAATAGTAATACTGTCTTTATATACTGCATAATATAAGCTTCAAGATATATTGTTAAGTGGAAAGAGGGAAAAAATAAGAAACAGAATATATAAAACTAAGAAAAATCTGTTTTCTTGCTACCTAAGAACTAAGGTACCAAATATGACTTGTACCCTACCAATGAGATATATTCACCTAAGACCTTTGTTCTAAACCAATGACATGGGGAAAAAAATAATCTCATGAAACACTGAATACAGAAAGCTTTCCTCCCATCAAGAGGTGCCCAAGGAGAGATACTTCATGATATTCTCTTTTAAATTTTGAACCGTATGAAAATACTATGTTTTCAGGAAAATAATCAATTACTGCAAATTCTACAAATGTGGAATGAAGATAAATATGTACTTCTTACAAAAACTTAGTTAGGAACATAAAACATTCAATCAGTGTATTTATGGAATTCTTACTACATGTCAGAGACATAAGCAAAACTAGAATGAAGAACAAGACACTCTTCTGAATCTATGAAGGCAGAAAGAATTGCAGATAAGAGAATGAGCACATAATAATTACATAAACATTTTTAATGTCACTTGTACAAAACAGCAAGATTATCATTATATTGATTAAGCTAACCATTACTAATCATTACTAGAATCATATATGATTATTGGTTAATCATATATTAATCATATATTATATCATATTATATGATTAATCATATAATTAATCATATATTAATATATCATATTATATGATTAATCATATAATTAATCATATATTAATATATGGTTATTGATGTATATATTGATATATATATTGATATATATCTGGTATTGATATATATATATAATATTATAACTGCACCTATCTAATAAGAAATATCTTGATTATTTGAAGGTGCTAATAAAACTTTCAAATGCATTTAGATTATAAGTAAAAATAAGGTTCTACATAATTTTGATCTAACAGAAATCTGAAGAAATAATTTGGTGGAATTTTTTTCCTCCTAGCAAGTGGTGCCCAAGTAGGTGACTTCACGGTGACTAACCAGGCAGATGTTGGTCATAATTTTAAGTCTCTCAAATGTTCTTATCATCTGGGAAGGAGAGTAATCTTGTCTTTTAAAAATTATAAATGTCTGTTAATTATTCAAAGTGTCAAAGATAATCATGGAAAGCACATTAAATCATTTGAAGATGGTACATTAAAAAATGCCCCCTGAGTAGATGTTCTATTTAAGCTGCCTCTAGTTTGACTAATCAAAACTGAAAGGGTTTTTTTATTTGTTTGTTCTTTCTGCTTGGAGCTAGGAAGGTGAGTAAATATCAGATTTCTCACATGTTATTTAAGTTTAGAAAATAATGACATGTTAATCTTTGTGGTTCTGAAAATACACATATTCAAATATATGAAGAATGAAGAAGTCTCATTATTATTTTGTAGATTTTAGAATAGTAACAATTAGCAAGAGGAGGCAGAATAATGGGGGTATTAAGAGTCTGGGTTTCAGATGTTCTGAAATGAGTGACAGTTGGGCCACTTATGTGCTCTGTGGTTTTCAGCAAATAGTTTTTCTACATCTTAGTTTCTTCACCTCTAACAAGAGGATGATAATAGTACCTACCACAGAATATTTTAACAGGATTACAAAGAATAATCTATAAAACACTTATCTTAGTACCTACTAATAGGCATTGGTAAATTAGCTATTTCAAAAACAACTAATAATTGAAGAATTCCTTTTTAAACAGTGCCTGGCTAGCCACTAGTCTCTCCCTAATAGTCATTACATACCCAAGGAGGCATATAACAGTTTTGACCACCTATAATATCAGTAAGAAGTTTTACCAATGTTTTATCAGATATATCAGGGAGCATTCCCCACTAACAATAAGATATGTAGATGGGAATTGAGAATCTCAATTTGTGACTGATACATATTTACTTTTGTCTGTCTTCTGAAATGAAGCAAATCTATGGTCCTTAAAAGATATGGCCTTCATTCCTAAACTCAATGAGGCAGCAAAGGGGAAAAGAGTTGCCCCTTAACTGTCTTAGATCTGTTTTGGGAGTTCTCTGAAAATATATTGTCACTTTAGCATGCTGTAATGTCAGAGTAAGAAGTATAGGGAAAGGGGAAACAAAGATGTACCATCAGTATTCCAAAATTAAAGTTTGGGAGATTTCAATGGTCAAGAAAGATCTAGGAAAATCCCTTGTGGAAGATTTCATTGAGGGTTGCAGTTACATATGTGTTTTCTGGATTTGTTTTTTTTCCAAGACCAAGCATACTGTTTTAGTTAGTACTTTGCACACCAAAGTGTCATTTGGCCATTTCTATGAACCTTTCTGATATAATTACTGGTACATATCTTTTCCACATTTTAAAAATTCTTTTTTTTTTTCTTTCTCTGTCCTCCAGCCTGTGGCTGGAGCAGTAGCCACAATCTTGTGTCAGAAGAGATGAACTGGCAGAAACAAACATCTCTCAGGAGAAAATTACCATGACGAGACTAGACTGCACATTCCAGACTTAAACAGGAGAGAAAAAACATTATCTTGTTTAAGGCACTGTTATTTTGCATCTGTTACTCCTAGTCCATATCATCTTAACTCCAAAAACTTTTTAATGAGACTTAAAAGAAATGGATAAGTATCCTGAAAATTCAAAGATTATTCTACTACAAAAAGAAACAAACTAATGAACAGTAATATGTGAAAGCTTATACATTAATGAATCTAAACAAAAACAACACCCAAAACATAAGAGGAAAACAAGGCCAAAATGAAAGTACAATTGGAAATCTCATTTCTACCATTATAACAGGCTAAATATTCTGAAAAATTATTCTGTTCTGTAACACATAGGAATACTGTATAAGTTATTTAGAACATTTTCAAATGTATAACTGAAAGCAAAACAAATTGCAGGGAATTTTCAGGAGCTGAAAAGCAAGATAGAGCATGACAACCAAAATGGAAAAATGAAGCTCTTGTAAATTTGGGGAACCTAGGACCTGGAGCTTTGAATGCCCTGTAGGGGAATGAGAAAAGGCCTAGAGCCCTGATGAAGTAGCAAAGAGACAACTGCAAAAAGACAGAACCTTCAAAGGGATAAATGCTCATCGGAAAGGTATGCTACAAAAATTCTACTGAGAGTCCAATAAGAAATAAGTAGTTTAAAACATGACTCCATCTTTTTAATGGTATCACATATTAATATTAGAACCTTTTTAGAAGTAATATACCTTTGATACAAAAATATCAAAATAAAACAATTATGAGATATAGGATTTCCTTCAGTTTTTCTTCAGTTTAGTTTTTGTATTACATCTGCATAACATTTTACTACGCTTTATTTTAAAAGCTTTTATAACATGACTATTTATAAAATTATTTTTGCTGCCTATATATCAAATTTTATTATCCAATTAATCTTCCCTTTTGTATATATCTATATATCTATAGATATATATGTGATATCTATTAAGCAATATTTTATTATTGTTATTAATTATTTTAACTATTTATATTACTATATGCACATATGTGAGAATATATTAAATTTTATCACATATTATTAAATATAATTGTATTTACTTATGTATTATTAATACTAAACATTCATATTAAATATGAAACATATTAAAATTGGGTGACAGATGTGAATTAGATTGATTGCTGTACTTTTTTATTTTTCTATATTACTAGATTTTTATAATGAGCATGTGTCCTTCAATAGAACAAAAGAAAACACAAAACTAAAAGGCTACAAAAGTTCAATCTTAAAAATAGTTGCCTAATTAAAAAATAAAACAAAAGGAAGAAAGTTCAAATTTATAAAGTAGGGTTTGCATTCAACAAGGAAAGAAAACAAACTTGAATTCAATATAGCAATATCATGCACGATACTGTACAAAGAAATTAAGAAGTGGAGTAAGTGTAGCTCAGAAAACAAGAGCTATCATAGCAACAGTCACAGGAGCAGGAGGTCCAGAGATCTTCTTTATTAGTACACTGAACTTCTTGCAAAATAATAACAAGACAGGGAGTAATTACAGAAGGCATCTAACAGGCTTTACAACATACTAGGAAAATGGAGCTGAGCAGAAAACTAGCTCAGCTGGAGCATGATTAACATCTCCCTTGTCAGGTGTCAGGTTGGAATGGAGATGCTGGTGAAGGCATAGGTGCGTATAGCACTGTCTTTAACCCTCAGTCACCCTGACAAGCTGGTTAGGGTACTGGTGTTCAACATTAATGTCTTAGAAAGTTTCAGAAAAGCTTCAACATTAATGCCTTACAAGTGACATTAATGAATTAAAATTTGACAGTGTAATTATAAACCTAATCCCCATAGTGATACTATATTAGGTTATGTTTTCAATGGCTCTAATATATGATAGATAGGGAATATTACAGTAGTATGCGGAATGCTTTTGTTCTTGTTTTAATATTAAACAAGATATTTAATATTAAAAAATATGAAATTGATAATATTAATATTACAATGCAGGATTTTAAAAAGCAATTATTGGCAGAATGCAACAGTTAGCCAAACTCTCCAAACCCCATTTTTAAGTTGGCTTGATTAGAGTGGTTGTCATTGTTCAAGTAAATGGAATATTAGATTAATAACTCAAGGAATCAAACAGGAATTACCTCATTTATCGATTCATAGATTTGCATCACAATACAAATATCCATTAGAATTTTAAAAAATAATCACAATAATATTGTGTCAACTTACACTTCATTCTTTTGGATTTAGTTACTAAAGTACTTTACCATATAGCAATCACACTTCGCAAAAATAAATATCAAGGTCTAAGCATATTTGGATGCAGGAATATTTTAGGTATATAAAATAATTTTTTAATTATAATTTTAAGGCATTTTTCTTTTTACAATCTGGTTTTAGCAGCCAATATTTGCACTGAAATAAGCTTGAAGCAGGTAATAACAGACAGGTTGCTTCTTTGGGTGCCTCTGTAAATTAGTTAGAACCGTAGCCAGCTGATACAGATTGTACACACTGCTATTTATAACTTATCAAGATGCTTAAATATTCTCAAAAGGAATAGTGGGAGTAGAAAACAGGATTCAATAAATAAATAAATAGGCTAGATAAGGGTGTCTCCCCACCCGTACCCCACCCCCATTTCTTTCACAGAAGAGCACATGGTTAATATCATCAGATATTGAAATAAAAGTTTTTGTTCATTATTATGGCAGAAACAAAATGATGTAGTCAATGGGGAAATTGATTGCTATCGTGAAGCATGAACCACTGTCCCATGGATGAGAACCCTATAGGTAAAGAGCATCTTAACTCAGTTTAGGGGA
Source organism: Aselliscus stoliczkanus (assembly GCA_033961575.1). Taxonomy (NCBI): domain Eukaryota; kingdom Metazoa; phylum Chordata; class Mammalia; order Chiroptera; family Hipposideridae; genus Aselliscus; species Aselliscus stoliczkanus. The sequence goes on along the minus strand of CM066728.1, from coordinate 80,977,697 downwards.
TTTGTTTTGTTTGTTTGAGGGTGGCTTAGAGTAGAAGAGAAATATAACATGCTTTATTCATGTTTTTAAGTCCAAGAATGCAGGCTGTAACAACCATACGTGGTAAAAATGATAAATTTAAAACCACAGTCTTATTTGGGGACCATTTCCAAAATGAAACTGAAAAGAGGGAGATAAAGGAATATTCCATTTTTTAAGGTCTCATAGATTTAAAAACCCAATTCTAGGAAGTGACTTTTATAGGCCTGAGATGCTTTGCACTGACATAAAGAACACAGGAGGAGCAGACTGGTTAGGAACAGTATGACTCCTCCCTTTAGCCTATTTAGCATAAATACCCTATGGTGGTTTAAGTGGCCTTATCCAGGGAGCTTTAGAAAGACATCTAGTCTGGAAATATAGATACGGGAGTCATTGACATGTACGTAGCAATTCGGTCCTAGAATGTTGAATCCTGTAGTCTTCATGGGTAGTCCAGGGCTGTGTCCACCACAAGCTCTGTTCCCAAACATTTGAGACTGTTTATTTTTAGCACTATGGCTCACATTTGTTCTCATCATCAAATTAATTTGAACTTTTTTTAATGATTTTGTAGGGTTACTGCAAACATGAAAAAATAATCATTATGAATTTGTTTGAGGACATCTGAGTATTTGGCTCAGCAGAGCATGCAAAAATGACTTGCTGATTCTGCCACATGAATGTCTTTTCACCACTTCAGACCCAACATGCCCTAATGTAAGCGTTTCATTATCTCTGAGCATGGGCTCCTATTCTGGATACCTATCTCTTTTTTTTAATATTATCACACCATCTTCAATCCCACCCAAGCTTGAAACCTTTGAGTTTTGAACAATATAAACTTAGTCTTATCAGTAACTGCAATTAGAAAGTGGACAGGAAGACAAATTTTACTATTTAACCCTATCAAAATGTTCTATAAAAAATTAAAATTCCTAATAATAACAGTCATTGTTCTATGAATTTAAAACTTTTAAATTCTCATTAATTGCAAACGTCTATCATGCCTCTATGCAATGCTAAATTGCATGGAATATAATGGCAGCTAATGGTTTAAGTATCTTTAAAGGATAATCAAGGAACACTGGAGCCACATAAAAATATGGTTATTATGGACTAATTTACTTCATGTATCCACTCTCATACAAAGCAGAATTAATCACTAAGCTATGAAAAGAATATCAGTGTCATTTTCAATTAAAAGTGTATCCATTATTTTGGAGCCTGCCGTGTTTCTGTAAGACGTTTTTTTTTCTTCTCTTAGTGTATGAACAACTCAAATATATTTGTCTGATTCACCCTTCTTAAGTGAGATAATATTTCTTACTTAACTACTTAAAGACCATCTGGGGTCTGAGTCCTCACTATGATAAATTAACATAAGTGTGTCAAGGCTTAGGTAAGGCAAACATAAAAATCTATGTGTATGTACATATACTCAAACATATAAATTCACACATGCACACACACACACACACACACACACACACACATTCTGAGTAATAAGAGGCCAAATAAAATATTCCCCCTCAAACTATGTCTCCTAGACACTTGCCTGGAACCTAGTATTTCAGTCTTCATAATGTGTCATGGCTCAGGGACTGATTATAAGGATATGATAATTCAGGAAATTAAGGAACACACGCAGGCTACTCTCCCAGCAGGTATCCCTTCCAACAGAACAACTAGCACAGCTGGTCTGCTCAGCCCAAGTGCAGACACAGCACCGGGTCCACTTCAAAATCACTCCTCAGCATATCAGAAACTTCACGTTTCAATCTCAGCAAACAGTCGTTTAAAAAAAACATATTCCTTTTGAAGTATTGTTTCAACTCTATGCTGGGATATGGAAGATTCTTACAGGAATATATTGCATTATGTCATTTCATAATCTTAATTAAGTACCAAGCTGAACTTTTAAGCAATTGTTTTTAATTCAAGATGATCAGTCAGTAGGTCCAGACTTGTCACCGTTTCTTTTATTATGTCACTTTTATTTTTTGCAATATGGACATGATAAAAGTTATTTTCTGCAAAAAAAAAATCATTCGATGTTAATAACTGGTAGGTTATTTCTGCATTTTTCTTGTTTTTGTTGGCTTGAAAAATAATTTAGGCTGTGTTCTTAAACACTTTGACAATAAACAACTTACCTACTGGGAAATTAAGCCAATTAGATGACTTTTAGGGCACTATTTAATTCTGAAATTAGAATTCAAAGATTATTTGACAAACTACATAATTCATCCAGTCATTCTATAATCTTCAAATTCATTTCCTTCAAACTAAGATAAGAGGAGCTACTCATAAATTATAAAACTCATCTGACCAAGATTTCACAACTGGACTTAGAGGAAATACTTGAGGTTGAAATACACAAAGGTATGAGGGGGGAAAAAAAGACTTAGGTGGACTAAACACAACATAATTTGCAAATAACTAAGAGTTGACTTGAAAGTATAGGAACCCAAGTTGGCTGTGCTATAATGTTTCATAAATAAATATGCAAAGTGTTTTTTGTGACTTTTGGAATCTTAAAGTATATAAAGCTGCGGTCATTTCTGTAAGAACTTTGAGACTGTAAACTGTGGGGATCTACATTTCTCTCTTACCACCGTTCAGATGTATCCCTATCAAGGTAGAGGTAGGTAAGGCGAAAGACAACTCAGTTTAAAATATGTCTACCTATCTTCTTAGCGTGCTGTTGCGCATTTTCATTTTAGGTAATCTCCCTAATCATCAAATGGACATAGTAACACTTAAAGGGTTTTAATGAAAGTAAATAAAATAAGCATGAAAAGAATGTACAATGTCTAAACTCTGATAATAATGACTGCCATTTATGGAGCACGTGGTATATCATTTGGATTTATCATTTGTAGCAGTCCTGTGATGAATCCCATCACATGTGAACCCAGCTCTGGTTGACAGGTTCATATATAACTCCAGGGTCCTTATCAAACTTCAGTGTTGTTTCTGCTTTGAGCTTCAAGGCTTTCTCTGAGGCCAAGAAGACAGATCAGCCATGCACAGGCATAGCCCAGAGCAAGGGAAATTACCTCCCTGGGGTAATTTCAACCAATGGGGGACAGGAGTTAGTGGGTTAATTTCCAGCCACCCCATTCCCTGCTGGGACGATTCTAAGATGCACCATCAGAAGGTTCCCCACAGAACTGAACACCAGTTGCCCATAGTGGTAACCAGCCCATGAGTTTACCCTCTACTGGCTTTTCTCCCTTCCCAGTGTTCTTCATCCTTTCTGTTTCCTAAAATCATCTCTCAAATAAGCAATTGCACCCAAATCCTTGTTTTAGGCTCTGCTCTCCAAGGAGCTCAACCTAAAAGTAAGACAAGACTTTAGTTATGTGCCAACCACTAAGCTTAGTACTTTTATGATTTACTCATTTCATCCTCACAATAAACCTATAACTGTAGCTACTTGTTATGAGTTTTATTTTATATATAAAGAAACTTAAGCTTAAGCAAATTGCCTAAGCTAGCAAATTGTCTCACAGCTAGCAAGTGACAGAGCCAGGATTCAAACCCAGAATATCTAGTTAGACAGCCCACATTTTAAGTCTCTACACCTCCTGCACTAAGTGCTCAATATATATCAGAATTAAGTTGGTGGCTTTTTTTTTTTTTTTTTTTTTGAGGGCAGTGTCACTGGCCTTCATATGTGGGATCCGAACCGGGGCTGCTGGCTTCCCAAGCCAGCACTTAACCACCGCGCCACTTGGCCGGCCCAAGTTGGTGGCTTTTTAATAATTAAGATTTCTGAGTGCCAAGCAAGGCTTATTGAATCAGAAACTTCCATAGCAAAGGCTGAGACTGCAAGTTTTTAAAAAGTTCCCAGATGACTCCTATGTACACTAAATAAAAGTACAGAGACCATCTGAGGTAGCTTCTTTTGAATAGTGAATATTCTTAACATCATCTAGAAATGGCACTCAGCAAATGTTCTGGTTACCATTAAATATATTTAATATTCCTCTGCATTAAGATTTGCACGAAGAAGCTACCCATTACTCCGAACCAAGCCATATCATGGGGCAGGGGAAGGCAGTGGTCTCATAGCTGATTAAAGCAGCAAGTCAGTGATTGTGTGGGAGATGGGAATCATTGTTAGTTACAAGCCTCCTGACCACAACTTGAAATCACCATGAACTCCAAGACAGAGAAAGTGACAGGAAACACTTAAAAACAGGCACAATGATGTAAGTAAGGTGGTCGAGTATAGCATCTGGAAAATGCCCTGATGTAAATCTCATCATCATTCTTTGATAATGCTCACTAAATGTGGATTAATTGTAATTAGGCTCTGTAACAGCCACAGCTCTCTGAATTTTCAGCTAGTGGAAGTGCTTTAGGAATCACTTTATACTTCCTGGATTTTCCACCTTTTTTTGTAAGGTAGGAATCAGCAATTTAATTTCTCTTGGCCACACTAGTTGTCAAGAAGGGTATAGGGAAATTATAAACTCAATTAGGGTCCTCCTTTGCCTTTGGTAAAATTTCCATTAATTGAGAGTGGGTATGCTAAGCCCCAGACAAATACTATCTCTTTTAATCCCGACAATATTCTTGTGAGGTCAATAATTCTATTTAAACTATACAGATTGAGGAATTTTAAGTAACTTGCCCCAGTTTACAGAGTATAGAGTGGTGGGGCCAAAATTTGAATTTAGTTCTTAATTATTAATTGTTATTTTGTCCCTTCAGCACAATTTGGTATTTAATCTTTCTAGATGCACTGCATTCCCTTGGCTGCTGTATTTACACCTTTCTGGTTCCCCTGCCTTGCTGGCTTCTCCTCTACAGTTGTTTGTTAGGTCATTTGTTTCTTTTTTGCATATCACCAAATATTAAGAACCAGAGATCCTTAAAGCTCCCTTCCAGGCCTCTTGTCTCACCCTACACTTTCTCCCTGCTTGCTATCAAAATCAATTACTATAGAGGAACATATTTATATCTCTGAAACTAACCTGTTCTCCAATTTCCAGACTCATAAAAAATCAGGTGCTCTCCCTCTGGGTATCTCGATGACCACTCAAACTCAATCTGCACAAACCAAACTCAGTATATAGCGGCAAAGATGGTTATTTTCCAGTTTCTTTGCCTAAGTATATGTTACTACCACCATCTCTCCAGTTGGCCATCAGAAAACCAGAAATCTCTCTGCACAAGCTTCTTTTTCTCTCAACCCATGTACATTGGTTCTAACTCTTCACTATTTCTTAAAGCTACATTATTATTTTTAGTTCTATGACTATTTCTCTAGTCCAAACTACCATTACTTCCCTTGCAACAATTGATAAAACTTTCTAATTGGTCTATAGCATCAACCCCAGCTTGTAAATTCAGTTCTCTACATTACAGTAATGATGGTCTGTTCAAAAGACAAATTTCAACCACTGGTGACATGATTTTCCAGAATGCTGAAAATTCCCTGAAGATGGAAACAAAACTAAGTAAAATCTTCCTATTTTTCCCATAGTTGTATTACTGGAAAAAAAAAAAAAAAATATATATATATATATATATATATATATATATACCATGCAAAATCTGCTTTATATTTTTGGACTGAGTCTAGACTATGTGTATTATATATATATATATATATATATATATATATATATATATATATATATATAACAGTGTTGTGTGTGCATATATAATCTACTGAGTACCCAGCAGGACATTGAATAGTATCGAGGGATTCAGGACAATTCTTTATGAGAGACTGTGTCTTCATTTGGCATCCCCCCAAAGCAGACAATGAGACAAGACACGAGTACAGGAAAGGAAGAAAAGAGAATAAAGGGTGAGTTAATGTGTGGGATATCACTAAGGGTAAATGGGGCCCAGCCAACTGGGCATCATCTGAGAAGCATGTGGAACACACCTCAGAAGTATTTTTACCCAAAGATAGGAAGGCTAGATTTATGCATGGATTTCCATGACCCACTGGGGTCTTTATTCCTCATTTTTGCTTATAGCTGAATAAACTCCTGTGATACTGAAGAAAACTCTCAGTTAGAGAAGAAGAGACATGAACATGTTTGAGGTAGAAAATACCTACTTTAGCTGGGAAGGGGCAGAGAAGACATCTATTGCAGGATAACTGGGGCTAGACCTGCACACTAAATGTTAGTGGTACTCTCAATTCATTGTGACCTCAAAAAAGGGGCCCACAACTTTTCAAAATGCATCCTAGGATAAGTTAACACCCCCTTGGATAACCACTCATACAAGTATCTAAGAAATATTTGTTGAATAAATCAGTTAATTATGATAAACAAGAAATTCGTTTCTCTCTCTCCAAAATCTTCTTTTCAAATTTTAGTCTAAAATGTGTAGGTTTTGTGACTGAAATTAATTTATATTTTATATGAAGGGCAGTTTGAAGGATATTTTTTAAAAGCAGATTAATGTTTACATTTAGTGTCCACAATTCTTCCTCAGAATTAATTTATTAAAAAATAGATTAGAAGTATATTCATTCTTGGAAAATAAAACTGTGTCTTCACCTGACTTATTAAATAAATTATTATGTTGTACTACCATCATATTATATAGACTAGTCTGTTAGTAAAAACAAAAACAATAACAAACAAAAAAACCCTTTTACTTTGTGCCAGATAGGTACTTTTAGAGACAAAATGGTGACTTGTACAGTAACGTTTTTTATTTAATCAAGTGCTGGAAATATATAAACACCTCTAATATACAGGGTACATGTTACCACATATAGCCATTCATGGAGTTAGTGCATTTGAATAATTAAGGTAAACCCAGGCACTAACTATGGAATGCTCATCAATTCAACCTTCAATGCATAATAATTAATGTGACTTTCCAAACTGTTTTATTGCTGGCTCTGACAAAGGAGAAATGTTATCTGGCTTCCCTTTAAAATATAAGACACAAAACTTCTTAGTTTCTACTGCTTGGTAAGAAAAATAGAATTAGTTCAAGCCATTGAGTTTATTTTCTCTGTCAAACCACAGTATGAGTAAATAGATCCTGGCAATGTGTGTTCATGAGGCAAACAGAGGCCTTGAGTTTAGGGCTGTGCTGTCTTTAAATGGGTGGTACCTCGAATACCTGAACTCGGTGGTGTCTGGAGGCCACGGTCACCGTGGCTGATTTCCAGTTGTGACTAATCTTTACTTGCTGGAACTTTAAACAGTTATACATGCACCATATATGTATGCTTTAATTATGGTAATCACCATGCCCTGACATTCACTCAAAGAAGGCATTCTATATTCACAGGCGGCACTCGAAGTGTCAGAACAGCATGCCCTTACTTGGCTACTTTCTTAATAGCACACTCGCTTCTGTCACCGACTCGGTGTCCTATGCCCATGTGGTGTGACTAATCTTACTGGTCCTACAATTATTTTGTCACTATGATGGTTGAAGGGTGATCTATGAAAGACGGGTTTTGGGTTGTTGTTGTTTTTTTTCCCTTTTTAATATTGATGGCTCTGTCTGGCAGAATCTACAATATTAGTGGCAGATATTCTAATTTTTATGTATATTGTGCCAAATTTCAAGAGGAAAATTGCAGGCGAAGCACAAGCAAAATAGAACTCACTATAGGGAGCATTATGGAGAGCAGCTATTCACTTTTTTGTGATACCTATTTGCTTAAAAAAGAGAGGAGAAGAAAACAAAGAGGGGCGGGTAATTAATAGCATTTTAAATGTGATATTTTAGTAAATTAGCTACAAGGCTAATATTCATTAACTGTATCCAAAAAAAAAAAAAAAAAACTCATCATGTTAAAACAAGGCAGAAAGGAATCATTTTCACTTTAAGTTTTCTTAAAGCTACTAAATAGGTTTATTACTCCTAAAATGTCTACAATTTCCCATATCCTTACAATGAAATTATTTGTCTATGGAACAACTTCAGAAGTGATTTTTTTTTTTCAATGCAAGAAATCAACTATCAAGGTACATAATGAAATGAATCTGGAAATATGTTAATCTCCTACTTATTCAACTGTACTAGAGATTTAATATTGATATTGCTAGGAGCTGAACAGAAGCCAAACTAATTCCACAAAAGTGCTCTATCTGCATATTAACTACTGAAAACACAGAGATACAATCCTATTTATGCCATTCTGCAGCATCTGATGTGATTTAGTTTTGCAATCTCTTCAGCTTTTTAAATATGTTGCTATGCCCCCCTCCCACTTACCTGGAGATGAATGCTCCTTTCAGTCAAATTTTAGGACATCCAACATTACACACCCTGCAAATGTAGATATTTATAGACACGAGAATTCATTGAACTTCACTGACATACATTTCTTTTATTCCATTGTTTAATATGGTATCCACTGAATTATGAATTTCCTTGAGAAAAGAAGTTGCCTCCTTTATCTAGTCAACTATGGCTAGATCATCTTTAAAACATACAGAGTTCCAGTGATCTTCTTGAGAATTAAAACACAAATTTGAGATTATAGTCTTAATTAAGGTTGACATGATATCAAATTTTAATCAGCAGAAAATAGATGATACATTATTTTTTCTATTTTCATAACTTCTGAGTTTGGTTACAATGTTCCATAGAAGGTAACTTTGATTTCTATATACTTTCCATAAGTGATCTTAAAAATCCCAACTTCTCTTTGAAAATATTCAGATCATTTACTTTGTAAATTAAAGAGCAAAATTTTAATTTAAAAAATGCCTTTACAAATTTAGCCATAAGAAGATTACTTTAATTCAGTAATTCTCGATTGAGGCTTTAGACAAAACATGAAAGAATATCCCCAGAATGAATATCCCTGGCATCATGTATTCTAGAAAAAGGAGGTCATACTAGGGTATTCCCAGCATTACAATATAGTAAACATATAGGGAGCTAGATTGCTAAATAGATAGGTAGCTGGATCTACATATATAAACATAGATATAGATAAATGATTGATGATATAGATAGAGATAGAGATGAGATAGAAAGACATGAGCTAGGGAACAAGAGAGAGAGAGAAAGAGAGAGAAGGAGGGAGGGAGGGAGGGAGGGAGGGAGGGAGGGAGAGAGATTGAGATGGAAACATAGATACAGTTCACATATGTGTATATCAACTAGACAAAGAAAAGCTGATGCAATCTTGGCTGAAGGGGATGCTATGTAGAACTTTCAGGGGACACCATCCAAAGTGTAGGGCTGTGCTCTCTTTAGATGGATCTTACCTCTGATGCCATCCAAAGAAGCATAGTCAAAAACTCTGAGATGAAAAGATTCATAAATTTCATACACATTTGAAAGGAGAAATCCCTTTTAAACAATAGTGAAACCTTGCTTTCAATCATGTATTTTACCTATGCCTAGAAAAAAGGAATTTAATTTATGAGAATTAAGTGTGTACACTGTCTTTAAGCATCTCATTTAGCTTTTGACTTTGTGAGATGCAGCAATGTACTGGAATTTCCTGGAATTAAGTAGAAAAAAGAAAACTATCCACCTGTGTCCTCTATTTTCCATTTTTTCAGGTACAAGAACTTTTTCATCATAGTCCTTATTCACAGCTCTGCTTCTTGATACTTTCTGGGTTGTTTTTTTTTTGTTTTTTTTTTCATTCTTTTGTTTTCTTTCCCCTAAGGAAAGGAACTGTTCTTGATAAGGGCCAAGGGAAAAAGCTAAACAACCCTTTGTTATACTTTTTTAACCAATACATCCTTGAGTATCTTTTTTCATACTGTAGGCAAACTGCCTGCCAATCAACCCTTTCCTTTTCATTCAACAAAGAAAATAGTGCAAACAGGAAGTTGCATCCTCAACACACATAATCCCAAACAGTGCTTCTGTCTGTACATTTTAAACCACCATTTCTGGACAAGGAAGATAAAAATTGACTTAATAAATAGTACTGAGTCTAAACCTGAGGTAAATGAGGATGCAGCTTCTGAAATATGAGCATTTCTCTCCTCCCACAAGTTCCCAAAGTCACTGCAGGATAGGAAATCTCAATACACACTTTCATTTGATATTTCTTCAAGATATACCAGTGAATATTTAGATTTTCTTCAATATTATAATCCAAGAGAGTTTCAGTTTTGAAATAATGCTCACTTCTAAGATGAGGTTAAGTATTAGGACTATGTTTTAAATGCAAATAGCAATAATAAAGAGTGAATGCCAGCAAAATTGTAGTAAATAAAGACAACCTGAATATCTCTGGAGAATGGGGACCCTGAAACTAATATTTAAGGTAGCAGCACAGTATTCAGAACTTCCTTATAGTGAAGAATACAGGCAGTTTACTTTGCATATTGTTTTTTCCCTCTTTTCATTTATTCATTGTACAATGCATATATATCAATGTGACCAGGTTACCACTCTTCCAGGATTGTACATCAGTGTGCTATAATTACATTGTAATATAAGTGGCTGAAAAGACTGCATGAGTCAATCAGTGACCTTGATTTATTTTTCCAGGTCATGGAGATCCATCTTTGAACCTCATCAAAATTTCCAACTTAATAGTAGGTGTCAGCCTTTAATATTTCTCTGGTTGTCGCAATCAGATTGTCAGAAGACAACCCTACAGATATTAAAGCAAATTGTAGAAAATTTTTATTTTTTCATCTTTAAATTATTTTATCAACTATTATAACAAAAAAATACAGCTTATATGACACAAAACAAAGAAGAAAGAGAAAAATGTTTAGATATATATTTATACTCTGTACTCTCTTTTGGGAGCAGCAGACTGAGAGACTGATCATTTCTGGATTTGAAAGAGAGTAGGTAAAGCTTCCATATTCCTGGTTACCTTTCTAAGAATGGCACAGCATTTCAAATTGCATCTGTTCAAGAATGCTGCACCCTCTCTCAGTGCTCTAGCAAACCTTTCAAATGTTATTACATTTAAAGCTGGAGAGTACATTCAAGTACTGTCACATTAGAGAAATCTTAGCCTGCTGGCCACCCTTTCAGTAAAAGCATGTGATCAAATGTGAGCCCAGGTTGGTAGTGTCAACATTCCCATGTCAAAGCAAATTTGGAGCTGATAAAAACAAGCCCAGTCTTGCTTATCAATCTGAGATAAATAAATGTTCCAGCTGGGCACACACATTTTAAATAAGAATTTGGTAGAGACCCCACTTTCCAGAACAAATTCACCCAAGCATTTTTAACTTGTAGTTATCTGGGGCAGATCTCTGTGATGGGCTGCAGCGAGACAAAGACATGGTGTGGGGCTGCCAGGATGAAGGGAAGAGGAATCAGTGAACCTAAGATGGCAGCTACAACCATTGAAGCTGGGTAATTGTGTTTGCCCATTCAGAAGGGATCTTCTGAGCTCCAGGCACACACCCCTCTGAAACCCTGAAGAGCCAAACTCATAGAATTGGAATGACCTCTTTTTGCCAGATGACTCTAGGGTTATAATGCCTCTTTTATATGTTTGGAAGGGATAACCATGGGGAAATTCACTCCCTGCTACTGCTTATCTCCTGTTCATTTTGTCATCCTGCTCCTTAGGACTCTGTTCTAGGGCAGTAAACAAGTGTGTGACATTAGGGATTTCAAGGAAAGCTACACCAACTTCTGCTCAGGATGCTTAGTTAGCCAGAAGAAATTAAAAACAAATTTGAGATTAGATATAGCTAGCAGTGGGCTGGAAGAATGTTTAACAACCATCACTCTGTGGAATTTGGTGGGGGGAAGCCTGACAATTTTGGTGGTATGGCTGAGTTCAAGCTACCAACATGATGATGTCACTGAGAGATGGGAATTGAGGCAAGTAATTGCCTTTCTCCAACCAGCTGCAGCACACCACTCACTATAGCTCCTACAGTTCAGGAAACCATTCATCTCCATCCTGGTTTTCCTATTTTTGAACACCAAAACCTTATTGACAATTACCATTCTTTTGTTGTTGTTGTTGTTGTTGTTGAGGGCAGTGTCACTGTCCTTCATATGTGGGACCCGAACCAGGGCCACTGGCTTCCCAAGCCAACAGTTAACCACCGCACACTCAGCTGGCCCAACAGTTAACATTCTTATATGTGAAGTAACAAAGAGAAATTTGTATAAAGTATCATCAGTAGAATATGAAAAAGAAATACAGCTTTCACAGAGGCCCACTGGCCAATATAAGACCATTTTGTGATTTAAAATAAAAATGTTTATATGGGTAAATAACCATGGAATAAAGTAAGTATCCATGATTCCATGTTAAAATAAATAAATAAGTGAGAGTGAAGGAAAAGATCTTCCTTACAATAGAATACCAGCTAATAAATGCACAAGAAATGACGGAATTCGAAGCTTATCATTGTGCAATAATTACAGCAATTCATTCAGGCAGGGATGAAAAAATTTAAGGAGAAAAGGAATATCTACATGGTCTCAATATATCATCTTACACATAACATATTAGTTACCCACTTCTTTGAAGTGAACAGAGGATAACACCTTAAAGGAATAATCGAAAGTCAGCATTCACAATAATACGGGGAACAAAACAAAACAAACAAACAAATAACAACAACAAAACCACAATGTGCCTCCTGACTCGATGCACTGTGAGGGGCACAATATGACTTCTGTGACATTCTTGACAAAAATGTATAAATTTAGTCAAATCATGAAGAAAAATCAGACAAAACATCAGGCAAAGCTATCAGTTATTCTTTACTATAACTGACATGTACGCTAAAGTATGTCAAAGTAGTAAGAGTGAGAGAAAAAAAAGAGTGAAGAACTGTTCCACATTAAATGAGTCTAAAAGAGAGATGACAACTAAAGGCAGTGAGTGAGCTTGCACTGGAAACAAGAATTATAAGGGCATTATTGGGACAGCTAGTGACGTTTGAAAATTATGAATTACGTAATTAATGCATCATTTTTAAATGTCTTTACTTTGATGATTGTATTATAGTTAGATAAGAGACTGTCCTTGTTCTCAGATAATACACATTGAATAAGAATAAAAGAACATGGTACCTGTAACTTGTTCTAGCTCTCATGAAAATCATATATTATATATGTGTGTGTATATGTGTATATATACACATATACACACACATATATATGGAGAGAAAGAGAGGGAGAGGGAAAGAAAGAAATATAAATATAGCAAACAATATTTATGTATCTGGGTGAAGGGTAGATTTGAATTCTTTAGACTATTTCTGCAATTTTTCTGTTAGCAATTAAAATAATATATATATATATATATATATATATATATATATATATATATATATATATATATATTTTAAATCAGCAATTGATTTCATTCATTTACCTATTTACTATGTCTTAAATGTTCACAGCAAGCCAGTGACTTTATGGGCATTGGTAGTATAAAGGCACATCTTCACAATACATTGTAGGAAAAATTAAATACAATTTTATAAATGTAGTAATGGAGTGTTGCTACACAAGAAGACAAGAGTCCACTGATGCAATGGGTGGTGGAAGGATGGGCAAGTAAGGCCTTCCAGATGTGGTGACACTTGGGTTGATTTTTGAAGGATGAGCAGAAGCCAGCTAGGTGGATGGGAGGGGTAGGCAACTCAGACAGAGGGAACAGCCCAGGCAGAGATATGAGAGCATGGAACACTTGGCAGGATGGTGAGAATTAGGGCAGAGTGGCGTTAGTATTACGGGCTATGAAATAAGACTATTTGAATGCTATTCTTCTACATCTTAACACTAACTTTCTGGACCTCTCTAAGCTTCAGTTTCTGCATTTCTAAAGTGGAAATAGTATTAAGTTGTTATACACATGGTTGTTTTTCAGATGAACTAAAACAGTGTACATAAGGTAGATAATGCAAGATAAACTTTCAAAACATTTTAACTTCTGGGCAGGCCGAGTGGCGTGGTGGTTGAGAGCTGGCCTGGGACGCCAGCAGCCCCCGTTCGGATCCCACATGTGAGGGCCAGAGACAATGCCCTCTTAAAAAAAAAAAATAAATAAATAAAAAAATAAAAAAAAAAAAAAAAATTTTAGCTTCTGTTGCTATTATTGTTTTCGGATTTCAGATAGTTAGAAATGGCCAGAGAGAGAGAGACAGAGAGAGAGAGACATGGTGGACAGGTAAGAAATGTGGCCCTGCCTCTGTTACAAAGGGCATTTAAGATTATGTCAAAAAGAGCTAACCAACACTCATACGAAATCACCAAGAGTAGTCTATGAGTCCATTTATACATTTGTAACACACAATGCCAACTATTTTCAGTTAACTACCATCTTTTCTTTTTTCTAGATCACCTAGTGAACTACGATGGCTATGTAGAACTGGAGTTTTTGTTTGTTTGCTTGCTTTATTTTCTTCCGTTTCCTCTGAACAGGTTGATTTATTACTACAGAATGGTACATTTTTCTCCTGGCTTTCACACTGTAAACCAGAATCATGGTGACTTTGCCTTGATCAGAGCTGGCACAAAGATACAGTCAAGCAGAAAAAAAGGAGACAAGGACACAAAATCTCGGCTCGTGTGAGCAGTGATGGGAAGCAACACATGTCTCCATCTCCCCTCGTTTTGTGAATAATTTGGTGACCCTGACTCTAAAGCAGGCTAACAAATCTTAACTCCAGACTTCAGGGCAACTGTAATAAATGCTGGAATAGTATATCTTTGTGGTGAAGACCTTGGTCTCCAAAGTCAGACTAGATTTAGACTCTGGCTCTGCTGCCCACCAACATATGGACCTAGGCCCATTTATCTTCTGCTGTACCCAGATCTCTCATCTGGGAAAAAAAGTGGGGGGAGGGAAGACAAATAAACAACTTCCTATCATTGTGTTCCTATGAAAATATGCATGTAAATCTCTTACATATATAGAGTGGTCATGACAATAATGAAAATGATGAAGATGGTGATGGTGATATAAGCAATGGTAGCAGTTTTCAGGTCACTCACTAATTACACAGATATGCATATTATTTTTAGTTAAATGTGCTTGAAACTAGTAATAGAGAAATAAAATAAAGAGTTTTTGTCTCATGAAAATAAAACATACTGGAAAAAAGAAAAAAAAAACTAAACCAAGTTCTGCAGTTTAATGTGACAGAAACATACAAGAGAATTGTATAAATGAGCTTTTAGAGAAATCTGGTGGGAAAGGTCAAGATGTACGAAATATTCCTAGACTCAAACTAGAGAGTTATATTTTTGAAGAGGAGTATAGAAAAATGTAAAGACAGTGTAAAGATACAAACCCACAAAATAGTAAAATGAAAACAGCATTACAAAACCAGGAATCAAGAATTAATGGTTAAATGATTGATCCCGAGCTGAGGCAAGCTTTCACATGTAGGAAAACAGAAATCCCTCATATTAGCCTCTGAGGGGGAAAATAATGGCAGATGTGTTAATCTCTCCCAAGGGAAGTCTGGTTTTACTCAATATGGCCACCCCAGATTCCATTTCAAGCAGAGAAGCCATGAAAAAAGGTCAGTCTTAGAATTTTAGTCTCCTAGATTGTCAGAGCTGAGAGAGCAGCCAGGTCGGGTTCCTGAATGGCAGTCACCATCACAACTGCATTGAAATCAGCTGGGGAGTTTTTAAAAATATACACATGACTGGGCACACACTCAGACACTTTTAAAGTGTTGGTCTAGATAGGACCTAGGAATTTCCCTCTTTGCTTTGACACGCTGCCTCAAACCACTACCACTGCCATGTTCCCTGACGAGTGTACATTTGTAAAGTCCTCAGCAGTCACCTATTTTCTTCTGACCCCGAAGAGAAGAGACTCTTATCTTAAAAATCTGAAAATCTGTGACAAAATTAGAAGGAGAATCCAGGTCTTCTACTTCCCCAAACAATAAACACTTTTCTGACTGGATTGTAGGAATCAGATAAGATAGTACCACCTTTTGCACTGGATTTTTCATGATGCCAATCAGGGCAACTAAGAATCATCCTTTTGAAATACAGCAGAGCTTCAGATCAGGAATCAGAAAATAGCTGTGGAATGTTTCTGACTGCCAATCTGTTGCATTTCTCCAGACATAATTTTATACATGATTTATAATGCCTTTATACTGGCCATGCCCTCTCAAATTGGCCAAAAAATGCTCCACAGACAATTGCTTTATACCCAGATGTTTGCATTTATACAATTTTTAGTCCAACCCATTGGAAGCATTTGAGCTTATGACCTAGGTGCAAAAAAGCCATTAAAAGACAAGAAGCTTTACCAGAGGGTAACTCACTAGCATTTTTTGAAGAGATAAACATAAATTATTTAATCAATTCACCTAAAAATGCTTTAATATTAAAAATGCAACAAAGTTGCATAGGGAGAAAATAAATCTCAGCATGCCTTTCAAAGCCACGGCACCTTTCTCCACTCTCCACCCTTTATCATTGATTGTACCAGATACCTCTTTCTCTTTGGACATGGCTGACTAATTCAGGGCTGGATACTTAATCCAGGGCAACATTGGTTCCATCAGATCCTCTGTCTGAGAAATTGGCAATTGGTTATGCTTAAATATTGAGTCAAATAAATTCAGGTACTAGACCTGTAAAGTGAGTAGCATCAAACATAGGTTATTTTTGGAAGTGGGGGCAAGACAAGATGAGGGCTTCCGCAAATAAGCAGACTATATACTTTGTAAAGATAAAGAAAAAAGATGCATGAGAGAAGAGAGGTTTACACATGCACTCCCAGAGAAAAACAGATGGAGAGGATAATTGCTTTTATTATAGATGACCTCCTGGGCTCTTTTTCCAGTTCCACATAAGGCATGGCTACAATTTCTGCTCTTGGCTTTGGACAGATGGTCATTCTCATTTGCTTAGATTAGTTGTAGTGGGTTTCAGTTTCTTACAACCAAACAATCCCTGGCAAAGACAGCCTCCTAGGGATAAACTCCAAACAGGAGAGTAAGGATAATGCTCGACAAGCTGACTTTGGTGGTCAGCCCAGAGAGTGCATCCCCATGGATTGTGAGGTCACTAGGAGGGCTTGGATTCAACGGACTTTGGTGCGGGGAGTGAATTGGGAAAAATCAATGGAAGATTCACTCTCGTGAAAAGAAAATTTGGGCAGAGGAGGGTGCAGCTTATGAAAGTGATGATGCCAGTGACCAGTTTTACCTACTTCATAATTTTAACAGAGCCTATGAAACATCTTTTTTAATTAAAAAATGTATCATTCATTTTTGCTCAAAGAATGAAATATCCTTCAAAGCCATCAAAAGATACAAGACTGTTTGGGAGTATTACCATCTACTAAATTAATTAGCAGCGCTTGCTGAAATATACCATTGCAAAGACTCTATTTACTTATTTAGTCATTTCCATTACAAACAATATATATATAATATTTTTGAAATTTTGGCTATGATGAACTTTGAGATATAATCTGAAGTATAAACAAACTTATTTGGAAACCACTAAAGTTCTATGTGTGACTCAACCACTTTAGAGCCTACACAGCTCTCAGTCAACACGGTAGAAAGATCAGACTGTGTCGCTTATGGTCCTCTCTAGCAAACACTGCTGATTACAGATTCCTAAGTTTCAATGGAAGCCAATTCAGATACCCCAAGAGTGAATATGTGAGGCCTGTACCCCTGAGCCTGAGGAAATGCCCAGTCGTTCATGCTTTTACTACAGACCTCCCATCCTTTGCTCATACCTCAGTAAATGTGCTTGTTCTTCTGAATCTGTTTTCATGCTCACTGCGCTTCCTTCCTTCCTTCCTTCCTTCCTTCCTTCCTTCCTTCCTTCCTTCCTTCCTTCCTTTCTTTCTTTCTTTCTTTCTTTCTTTCTTTCTTTCTTTCTTTCTTTCTTTCTTTCTTTCTTTCTTTCTTTCTTTCTTTTTTTCCTCACCCTCATATGTGGGACAGGAACTGGAGCCGCTGGCTTCCTAAGCCAGCACTTAACCGCCGTGCTACTCGGCTGGCCCAACTCAGTGCCCTTTCTTAAATGCACCTGAGGTGGCAGTGAGGAAGAGACAAGATTCCTGCAAGCTTATGTTTACTTTCCTTAGCCCCACATGAGAACATTTTCTGTAAGTCTAATCCTTGTGGTGAAGAATGAAGAATCACTTGCAGTCTGCTACATGGACTTTTTATTATTTGGCTATGATCAATTTAATAAATTCCTCAGTATGATTAAGGATCTTGGATTAAGAATTTCTTAGTGCTAGCCACAGAAAGGTCATTCATTTGCCTTTGTATTCTTCTAATATTAAATTTTGCTTTAATTTTAATTAGAAAATTATCTTTTGACCTGAAACTATTAGTAATTTTGTTGTAGAAGTCAAGCAGATCAATGTAGTTCTAATATTTTAAAGTTCTTAGAAAAACTGAAAGTAAAAGCCAAATGAACTCATATAACCACTATAGTGCTTACTGAAAATGTATGCTTAACCATTGTTTCCTTAGATTGAAGGTACATTTTTGTGACATAGAAATGAATAGAAGGCATATTTATGGTAGTTTTTAAAAACAATGGTAAATTTTCTTATTCCAGGGTATCAGCTAAAAATATCTGCCTGTGCTTGTGTGGCAATGAATGCAATAGTTTATATGTTGATTTTAATCTAGTAAACTGAAAATACCACATAACAAGATTGTATAGTATTTGCACACACACAAATTGCCATTTGAAAATATTTGTGAAAATCTATTTTTATGGCTGAATCTAAGTTGAATGCATAATTTAGTACTTATTTTCAGAACAAATAGCCTGGAAAAATTTCATGCACAATTGATGATAATTTGAGTGTGCAATCCATGGCTGGGGCTTATGAACGTATTCATTCTGCCTAAGCTCTGTGTGCAAATTTAAATAGTAGTTTTCCAAAAATGGCTTATTACAATTCTAAAATATAAAAGCCAATCATTCTTAGCACCAATGGCAGAAGCTGAAGACTTCCACATGACAAACAAACCTTTTGGAAGAAAATTCTCAACTTTGGGAAAATGATTACAACAATACTGAATATAATTTGCATTCAGGTTATACTGAATACAACAACTTTAAAGAACCTGCAATATATAAACAGAAATTTCATGTGGGAGCAACAAGGAGGAAATGTATGTGTATGTGTGTGCATGGGCGTGTGTGTGTGTAAAATTCCTTGTGAAAAATCCCAAAATATTTGTTTCTGCTTTTGTTTTCTCTTTCATATGATTTTTTTTAATTCAAAGTGAAAATTTTTTAAAAAGTTGATTTATATATCATAATAACTAGCAAAATCTTTTTATAGTAAAGGACACTAAAATATTATTTCTCTGAAAAAAACTTATGTATATCTATATGAACTAGAAATCCCCAAACCTCGCTTTTGAATTTTATTTTAATGGACATAAGTGTAAATACTATTCTTAGGAAGGCTAAAGAATCTTAGCTATGATTTACACATATACCGAAGGTGCCAAAAAATGTATACACATGACTTGAATATCTTTTGTTATGATATATATTGAGTATTACATGTTTAATACATTGTTTTCCTTTCTTAAAATGTGTATACATTTGGCACCCTCTGAGTAGAATATTTTAAATAAATATGCTTTCTAAAATTTAGCCAAATTCTAAGGTATTGTTTTACTATACATAGTGTTACAACATATTTTAAATGGTCATATTTCCTATATAAACTAAGACATCTCTCCATCAAAATTCATACCACTGGGTATTTTTCATCATTTTAATATTTTCCATAATTCAAAAAGTTGATGATTTGTAATTAGTTTATGTTAGACATAAAAGTAAACATACTTTAATGAACCCCCCCATAAGCAAATAACTAAAAAATTCAATGCAACTTCTAGAAGAAAACATCATCCATAAACCAGGATTATATATTTAATAATGCAGTTTTATAAGACTATGTCTTTCAGCACTGATATATTACATAAGAGGATTTGACAAGGTTAGAATTTGTGTTGCTAATGGAAATTAGTTTTTCAATAATTAACCTTTAGGCTATAAAGAATGACAGATATTCAAATTTTCTCAAGTGAGTATTTAAATTGAAAATTTCTATTCATTCCTGCCCCTCAAAAGAACTTCCATTCTGGAATCCGGCATGTCATACACACAATTGAATTCTTAACAGCTGCCATTCAAAAGAACTGTGGAGGACCATTTGAAAGTAATATTTTGCTCTGTGTGACATCTCATTTTTTTCCCCTCAGAAATCATAATTTTTTTACACACCTCATAGTCTTCCTAACAGGAAACCAGCTCTGCCTGTCATTTTGATTGGGGAGGAACCTTGTTTTCCAGGTCACTGGCTTGAATCCTGGAGACAAGATATTCATGAGGGACCTGGATGGAGAATTTACATCTCAGTCCAGAGATTTTCTCTCCATTTGCCAGCGTGCCAGGTCAGTGAGCCACTCTGTCAGAGAGAAGATAATGGCCGCTGTAGTGCCCCCTGCTTATTACACACTCAGTGCTTCTGACCTTCTTGGGGAAGCCTCCCAAAGCATTCTGATTTGGAGCATCCCCCCAACTCTTTCAGATGCTCTCACACCCAGATCTTCCAGTCTAAAGCACAACATTTTTCATAGCTTTGGAGGAGGCTACCCCTAAATACCAGATTTCAAACTTTTTCCCTCCACTAAAAACATCTTGACTGTGCAGAGGGAAAAAACCTTTTTAATGTAAATTTTATAAAATTAAAAATCCAAAATCAATGCATTCAATTCTGTAAAAATAAAGTAAAATAAAATCATTAGTACAATAAAATAAAAAAACTCATGGTTTGTCAACCATTACTTGCAAGTTGAATTAGTCATCCTTCAAACAAACATCTTTTATTTTAAACACCAAAATAGTAAACGTTTATTTTTGAAGAAATTAAATTAAATATATATTTTTAGAAGATCAAATTTGATTCCTTTCTTTGCAATAAAATGGATGTTTCAGGATACTGAGAGATGGAAACTGAGCAGAGGGTTAACTATGTCTTTGCTTTCTATCTCAGGTATTATCTGAAATAACTCCACTCTCTACCTAATTTTTAAAATAATTTCTTTGAACAACCCAGCATTCTTGCACCCCTCTGATCATTTGGATGAGGAAACTTTAAAGAAGAATTTACATGCAAATGGCATCAAAGCTGGGTGACTGTCCCAATATGGGGAAGGGAGTACCACATCCTCTGAATCAGACATGAGGACCAGAGGTGGTTTCCAATCACAACTTTCCTACCTCACTTATGATACATTCAATGGTGATAACAACAAGTGAGCATAATTTCTGGGCAAGAGGGACCCTCACAAGAATTTTTCAAACACTTTGTACTCCCTCTCCTATTTTCAGTTATAATAAATTTATTGGTAAAAGGAGCACACAAGTTCCAAAACAACTTTTTAAAAAAAAAACATATAGACTATTATTTCTCTGAAAGGAAAATCATAATTGTCTACTGACACTGAAGGAGCCCCCAAGTATTTACCTTAATTAGTCTTTTGTGTATGTTTTAATTTAATTTTTTTAATTGAATTTTCATGACATGCTAGAATCACCTGATTGCTATATAGGATAATAATAAAAAGGACAGAGTCATTACACGATATGAGCTTGCATTTTGTTAAATGTAAAAGTGTAGTAAATATTGAGGACTGATTTGATGGATGTAGAGATTCAAAAGAATGTATTTTCTTATTTAGAAGGAGACAATTCTGAAAGTCCACCTGTACGCCAGTTGCCTTGGGACATTTTCCATTCAGATCTGGCATGCAGTGATTGGTTCTTCAAACGACAAAACAAAGGTGAGCCCTACCAGCCTCCAGTATCCACACCGAAGGATGAGCTTATAGGAGACAGATTTTATCAGGTTTACCAACATTTTGGTCTCAGGGTTCCTTTCCTTCTTAAAATATGTTGATAACCCTAAAGAACTTCTATTTAAGTGGATTATGTCTAGTGACATTTTACACATTGGAAATAAGACAGATTATTTTTAATGTTTATTTATTAATGAATCTAAAATAACAGTAAAAAACCTATTATAAAATGTTACATTAATATAAAAACATACTATTTATAAAAAAGAACTGCATTTTCCCAAACAAAATAATTACTGAGAAGAATGCATTGTTCAGATTTTTGAAAATCATTCTAATATCTGGGTTCATAGAAGACAGCTAGATTATTTTATCTGCTTCAGCATTTAATCTGATTTAATATGTTGGCTCTGGTGAATTGTCTGAAGGAAATCTGGCCTTGCATAGACATGCAGTTGGAAAGCAAGGAGTATTTTAATAGCCTTTTCAGATAATTGTGTATATTTTTCACTGATATTAGACCAAAACTCAACCTGTGGTAGTTTGTCAATGGTTGATTTTTTATTTTACTTTATTTTTTTTGTCAATGGTTGATTTTCATGTGGATGCTGAACCTATGAAAACTTTTTATACTTTGTTACACAGAAGTTATTTTTCACTTTGAATGAATCTTTTACCCATGCACAATTTTATAACATCATAAACTGGTCTTTTGGAAAATATTGGGACTCTGAGTTATGCAGCTATTCCAAATATTGACCCCTAATGATATAATACCCTCAAATATCCCTTTATAAGTATCATCACAAATTATATTAGAAAAGTCTTTAAATATTGGGAAAGTTTCAAATCCAAGGTGGGATGCAGGTTTTAAGTTCTAATTTTTGTTTGAAAGCTTACATTTTATCACTGGCCACAAACACAGTCAGTTGCTTTTTTTTTAAGTGACAGGATCACATTATTCATTTTTGACAAAATATACCTCAAATACCCAAGTCTGCATAACCATAGTTTGTCAGTTATTCTTTCAAGCATAAATGGTGCTGCAAGAAAAAAGTATTTAATTTGACTTGTAACTTGAGAGATCACGTAAATTCTTTTCACAGACAACTATCAGTATGCAGTGAAAGTGCTTTCCATGTATTTCTCAGGTTTTTGTACGGAACATTATGGTCTTAAAGGTCTGGATTTAATAACATTATTTCTTTTTACTCCTCCATCAGAGATATTGTTAAGATAAATGCTCACTGCTGTTTGGTATCACTGTCTTGATTCATACAAGAGTACCAGGAATTTTATTCACAATTGCTTTTGCATCATGAGGGCAAATGTCAACATAATAAAAAGGCAAAGAATATTTAGTATTATTCAGAAAACCGTTCTGAACTCCTGGACCCAGTGAAAGGGTCTCAGGCAGGATCTATAGATAACACTTTGAGAACTGCAAGGTTTTATAAGTTCACTTGCTTCCACCAGCCAGTTCTAAGCACTTCAGAAAAGGTAATGAGCACAGCATTTGGACATTAGCAGCAGTAAAATCTTATTCCTTTTACCCATCAAATTCTTAACATCCCTAAGTAACAAAAGAATTTTCGCAGGATGGTAAGGGGGGAGAATAGTCCAATTGTAACCGACCATGTTGCCTAGTGCTACCCTTCAAGATCCGTATTTCTCATTTACAAATGTGTATCCCATACATCGCATGGATGCATTTTATGTCTTTGAGTGACATTTTAATTATCAATGCCTGAGAAAGTAAAGCACTACTTATACCCAGAATACTAACAAACTTTTAAAGCTTTTACAATTATCTTTCTCTCTATACACACAAATGTGAGTAGATTAGATGTATTTAAATAGAAATATCTTTGGGTATCTCAAAAAAAGTATGCATAATTTAGCAGATATATATTTTTTAATTTTAAAAGTGAACTATCACCAATTGTTTGGGGAATATCAATAGGAACATTTATTGAACTTAGTACTATTTTTAGTGCTTAATAGATATTATCTCATTGAATGTTTACATCTCATGGGTAGGCATTTTCATTATTCTCACTTGACTGATAAGAAAACGAAAACAAAGGGCCAGCTGAGTGGCGCGGTGGTTAAGCGCTGGCTTGGGAAGCCAGTGGGTCAGTGACACTGCCCTCAAAAAAAAAAAAGAAAACAAAAACAAAACAGTTAACGAAATTTACCAAGGTTACAAAGCTACTAACTGGTAAGCCAGGATTTAAACCCAAAGTTAAAAATTATAGCTTATGTTCTCAACTACAGTACATTGCCACTAAAAAGATGAATGTATTTTGAAATTTAAATACATATATTTGAAATATTTCAAATATTAAGATATAATATCAGTGCATATTGTTTCCTAACAGTTACATGCATTTTTAACAAAATGCAAAAAAATTAAGTGTTTATGCCATTCTAATTTCATAGTATTCCTAAGTAGAAATCTTACATTTAAGATTAGAAAAGTCATGAAGTTATTCCATATATATTTCTTATCCTAATCGTTTTTGTGTAAGTTTGAAATGAATATTTGGTTGTGCTATTAACACCTGCTTCAAGTTTATATTGCCACATACATTGGTGGAGTTTTGAAACTGTTTTTGAATCTCAGAAACTATTTCAAATTATATCCATTTTTATATGTTAAAATTCACTTAGATTTCTCAAACATCAGACATAAATTTCTATATAAATGCAACATTTTGGCAAATATTTGATGGTGCATAACTGTTATGGACTGAATTGTGTCCCAGCAGAATCATAAGTTAAAGCCCTAATCTCCAATGTGACTGTATTTAGAGAAAGGCCTTTAAGAAGTTAATTAAGATTAAGCAAAATCATAAAGGTAGACCTTAGTCTCATAGAGCTGCTGTCCTTATAAGACGAAGAGACACCAGAGCTCCCCTTTCTACACACACACACACACACACACACACACACACACACACACAGAGGAAAGGCCATGTGAGGACATAGTGAGAAAGTGACCATCTGCAAACCAGGAAGAGAACCTTCAACAGAAATCAACCCTGATGACACCTTGGTCTTGGACTTGTACCCCCAAAACCGTGAGAAAATAAATTTCTGTTATTTAAACCACCCAGTTTGTGGTATTTTGTTATGGCAGCCTTAACTGAGTAATATCAGAAACACATAAGACATTTTAAACCATGTGACATATTAATTTACAGATCGAATCACTGGTGACTCGATCCAATACATTCCAATACATGATGAAAAAGATAAAAGAAAAGCTAACGAATTTTCTCTCTCTCTCTCTCTCTCTCTCTCTCTCTCTCTCTCTCAGACATACACACACACAGACACACAGACACACAGACACACACACACACACACACACACACACACACACACACACACACACACACCATGCTTAAAAATAATCCTTTGGGGGCTGGCCAAGTGGCGCGGCGGTTAAGCGCTGGCTTGGGAAGCCAGTGGCCCCAGTTGGGTCCCACATGTGAGGGCCAGTGACACTGCCCTCAAAAAAAAAAAAAAAATTATCCTTTGGTCAACATTATTTTTTAGAGTCAGGACTTTAAGTAAAGCATCATATTTTTAAAAAGGTATAGTCCAAGTTTTCTAATTTATTAAAGAGCTCAATCCAAGCACAATTGAAGTGAAATGAACAAATGAATAGAGGGCTTTGAATTGAGGATTAGATTGGGATTCAACTCTCAGATCCTGAGCAAGTCATATACCTTCCACTTTCTGAGGATTTAGTGTATTCAAAGTTAAGAATAACATTTTTCTCCGTGGGCTATTGTGATAATTAAATGAAAAAGAAGCATAAAAGCATACTTAGCTTTACTGGCAACCTATCAGATCTCAGCCTGAAGGAAAGTTAGAAAACTAGCATGGCCTTCACTGCTCCTTTGAGCACATTTCTGTCCCCCAGGGGGCCCACTGCCCATGTCAGTAGATTTTGCCTTGGTGTCCCTGAACTGAAGTGCTCTGGAATGTTGCTCTAAATTCCTGAGTCCAGTCACCACAAAGCTTCTAGCATTTCATTTCCAGCCAGTAGGTTACTGCTGAGTTACCTAATTATCCCCTCAAACTTAGGTCTGGCTTTCTCTGCATTTTGGGGTATAGAACAACTAATCTGATAAATTAATTCTTACAAATATCAGAGGATGAGAAATTTTCACAGGTAGTCAACAATTCCTTGCTACCACTTATTTAATTTTAAATAGTACATTTTCTAAGACTTTGTGAGTATGTCGTTTCTAATTAAAACTTTTTCTATTTCATTTTCATTTGGAATTAACTAATTGAATTTAGTAACAGATATCTGTTCATTTAAAAAATTTTCAGTACCTCAGTTTAAGTTTTACTATTTAAATACCTGTGTATTTTGTGTATTTTATATCATATAGGTAAACATAAATAATTAATAATATTAAAGTTTAAGAGATACTCAAACTATTTGCACCTATTTCCTAAGAGTTTCATGGATAAAAATGCTTAGTAGCAACCATGGTGCTACTTCAAAAACCTCCTGGAAAGCTTCCATCATCTGTTCAAAGTCCCTAAACCTTTATGTTAAAACTGCATGATGGCTATTCTAACAACCTTTTTCCTAGTTCCCTACTTCAAATCTGAAAAGAAGTCCTAGTGAGTTCTTCTGTCCTTGCCATCATTGGATCTTTTGAGCATAAGGAATTATTTCCTCAGTAAGTTTTCTATTGGTGGGGGAGATTATATCTTTAACTTCTTGAGTCAAGTCCACATGAATCCAACCAAGTTTTCAACATACTGCTATACAAATACATTTCAGACCCTGAGTACAGGAAATTTCTCTCTAGTCCTTTGTACAATTTAGTTTCCGTTTCCACTCTTCCCGAGGAAAGGAGACTGGCAAGGTAGTAGAAAGATAACTAGACAAGAAGTAAGGAGACTTTGGATCTAGGTCTCAGATCCACCCTGTGGATTTGGGCTGACAGGCCAATCAACACTGTTTCCTGTCTCATCCCTCACGTCAAGACAAAATGCCTGTGCTGCCTACCTCTTAGGTAGTTCTGAACACATTTAATGAATTCTATGCAATATAATCATGAAATAAATTATTGTCATTTTTTATTATATAAATTCTGACTCATTTAAAACATGAATATTTATGGATCAGAAACAGATATGAACTCCAGTTCTAAAAGATTAAGTACAACCCTTTTGATATCTATAACCCTGGTCATTGAAAATCAGTAAGGTTACCGATCTATCATGTTATGGAAGTATTGTCTTGGGAATGAAACAAAATCAATTTTAAAAAGTTGATTTTTTTTAATGTCATACTGACTTATCTTGAGATTAATCTGATCTCATTTAATTACTAAATAAAATATAAAACCAGTCTTTTAAAGTTGAGTTTCTTCATGATGTCTTTTTCTAAAGT
The DNA here is from genome assembly GCA_033961575.1 of Aselliscus stoliczkanus. Classification (NCBI taxonomy): domain Eukaryota; kingdom Metazoa; phylum Chordata; class Mammalia; order Chiroptera; family Hipposideridae; genus Aselliscus; species Aselliscus stoliczkanus. Next base: position 80,950,496 of record CM066728.1, on the reverse strand, counting down.
CTTCAGTGACCAGAAGGAAAATCTTAGGAATTAATTGAATAAAAACCAGCATCAGTTTTATTTCTTGGTACTTGAAATTTTCTGTCCACTCTTTCACAGGAGTTTGCACCTTTCTGAAGATTATGCTGATTCTTTCAAGTAAATGATAGTCTCCAATCTATTGGGACACAATTCTCTGTTGGTTTCTCCAGTTGCTGCATGTTTGTAACTACAGATATTAACTGTCTTTGTTCTGAACTATCTTCTAAGAATATAGAAAACGGTCTTGAAAGTAAAGATAGTATTTCCCTCTGGGGAAAACAGCAGGTTTGTTTCTGCCCAGTATAATAAAGATACTATCTCCCCCTGAGGAAAATGTCACATAGGCTTATAGCCAGCCCATTGTAAAAAAGTTGCTCAGAATCCTGCCCTATAGCACAGCTCCCTATACTTGCAGATGTTACATATCCCTTTTTGCATTGTCCTATGGCAAATGGGGCCCACAAAAACAGTGCAAATGCTAATATTCTGGCTACCCCTATCACTATTGATTAGTAAGGGGCTTTGACTCTGACCCAGGAGTCTCATGTCTTCTACTACTATCCAAGAAACTATGGCAGGCTCACTGGTTAGCATTCAAGTAGGGTAGAATTTTAGAGTTCTCAAAATTCTTGACAATAATAACATCTGATTTTAAAAAAGATAATATAAATGATCTTTCTCAATAGTTTCCATTGAATTCTACTGGTGAGTTATCATAAAAAAAAGTTATTAAATCCAAGTCGTCCCCATATTCAGTACCCAAGAATTTATAATCATAGCTAACTTTCACAAAAGTTCAGCTAATAAAACCTGAAATACTTAGCTAGGCAACTAAAATGGCCCAAATTGAAATCTCAGTTAGGGGTTCAGTTAGGCCACAGGGATAACTGGTTCCTTATAAATATTGTCCTTCTTTCTTACACTATTGTACAGCAGTTGTCAATCATTTTATTTCTGTCCACACTTCTTTTCAGTGAAACATGTTCACACAGCTCAAAAGGAGCAGCTATTTAGCAAAAGAGTCTAACCTGCAGACCACAGACATTTGGGCTGGAGTAACCAGCTAAAACAATCTCAGCCAATCAATCCTAGTCTCCTGCCAAGCAATTTGAAATAGAGACACAAGAAGTGTAATTTTTTAGTATTGTGAGTTTGTATTGAAAGACCATGTTGATTAAGAGACAGAAAATACCATTTGAAGGTTGCGGTGATGAGATATATGCACATAGAATAGCAAGAAGTCAATGTTCAGACAGATAAAAATGAAGCAGACACATATAGTAGTGACAAGAGACATGTAGAGAGAGACAGAGAGACAGAGAGAGATAAATGCCTGCTGCTATTCCATTTCCCAAAGATTTTGAGTCTGCTTGTTGTATCAATGCCTATAAGATCTTTCTGATTTCTGACAAAATTTCCATTACTCAAGAAACAAAAGAGGTCCTGATTAAGGATATTAATTTTATTTATTTATATTACTTTTACTTTGGCACAAATATTTTATTTAGCTGTTTTGTTACAATTAAAATAAAGTGACTCCAGCTCTGAGACCCTCCAGATCATGTCATATAATGGAGTAGCATGATAAGTTGATACATTTAATAAAATGTCTTACGTAACAACTCATGATGTAATACCAAATATCAAAAAAATTGAAACCTCATAGTGATGGGAAAAAGGGTATATAGAGAGCTGTACAAACTTGACTTGGAAAAGCATTAGTTTCATTTGCATAGGACAATAGTATGAATTTTCTGAGTCTCAGTTTTTCACCTATAAAAATAAAATATTCAAGTCTACCTTTTAGATATGATTTTTTCAACATTATGAAGACTAAGAATTATTGACATGGTAACAGTGTCACAATTACCCAACTATCTCTATTCCTTCCCATTTCTCCCCAATCCCTACAAACCTCACCCCTCATTATCTGCAAGGCTAGACCACTATTGAGATTAAAAGCCTCATCATTCCTACCTGCACCTGCTCTGCCCTGTGACCTCAGGGTGAACCTGTCTTTGTCAGACCAGATACTAGATTTTTATTATGAAGATTTACAGGATGGGCAAAGAAGGCCAAAATCCAGGAAGCAGAAGATGGAAGAAATAACTATGCAAAAATCAGTTGTGATTATATATGTAAAGAAGGGGAAATAAAAGAAGAAAAAGAAAAGAGTAAAAGTATTTCATTCCTGGGGAACTGTAGCAACCTGAAGAATATGGACGAGGTGCAAAAAATTGGAAAGGGGAGAATAGAAAGTAGGAAAGTGTTGTTAGACTTTACCAACTGGGTCCTCAAAATGTGTAATTAAAGAATGATTTTTTTTTCTTTTTTAATTTGGAGATAGCGGCAGGAGGAGGTGGCTATTGAAATGTGGTTCTTTGAATACAACATTATTGTAAGTTTGAATCATATATAAATTATACCCAAACTATTATATAATGGTCTCAATAAACAGCATCATCTTTATTTTTCTTGCTTTTCCAGATTCAGTATGACTACAAGGAATATAAAAGACCAAGATTCCATTGTCAAAGGCAAGAAAGATATTTATATTTGGCTCGCGCCCTATAAGAATGATGATACAAAGCCACCGAAACCTTTGGCTGTCAATGTGAAATGACTCCACTGTCTTTGCATAATTCAGACCTCCTAGTACCATCCAGTTCCTTTCTTTATACACTGTGATTAAGAAGCTCAACTGGGGCTTCAGTGAAAGTCACACTCAGTCATTACAGAGAGAATAGCTGTCATTATGTATTAAACAATTGCTACGTGGTGTGCACTATGCTATGCACATTATATATTATCCCATGTATTTCTCAGAACATATGAGGTGGGAGGTACTATGATAGTTTTCACTTTACAATACAGGAGAAAAAAACTTAGAAAAGTTAAAGAATATATTGCATTAGTTAGAATAGTGGCTATTTACATATTGAGATTCAGGATAAAACTCAAAGTTACAGTAAGGATCTGGAGAGCAAACAAATAGCTGGGCTAGAAGCACAGGACATATTCAAATAGATTAAATCCAATTGAAGTGAGAAGTGGGAGGTGGGCTGAAGAACCTCTGGGTTGCCCCAGGCTTACCAAATCTGATTACTCCAGATGCCTACTGGCCAGTATAAATAAAGATACCAATATTTGCTTAGGATAACCAGGTTAGTCAAGAGCTGACAGGGACAACTCTCAAACTTGGCAGGCTTAGCATCAGTAGATTGTAAGGTCCTGAACAAGCAAAGGTGGGCACTAGAACTGTAGCTTAATCTGAACACCATGTCTTTTTAAGACATTTTCATAGTAGGGTTTATGTCCTGTCACTAAGCATTTTAAATGTTATATCCTTATAAGTTTGGTTATTAATAATACTCGTATTTGTTGATCTTCCAAGCATTTTGGAAGATTGTATACTTCACTCTTGTGATGAAATAAATCAAGACTAAGTACAGTGTTTCAGTGTGGTTTTGTATTTCTTGTCTTCTTGCATGGATAAACTTGTATGCCTGGCAGCAATGTCAAAATCATCTCACAGACAGGCATTGAACATAGGGGAGATGGTGAGCCATTGCTTAGATTAAATTCCATAGGCTTTCCCCTCCCCCCATTATAAATCTAAGTCATCTGACCTTAAGAGCAGGTACATCCTATTTCAAGAGATACAGGATTTGGTGGATAGACTAGCCCTGCGTGATGTGTACAGACTCCTTTTATGACATCCCTTTACATAGTGAGGGCTGACTACAAATTACACGGTTTGGGCAAAAGTAGAGCACTTTCATCAAGCAGAATGGAAAGTCTTCTTGTATAAATTAAGCGGCCCTTGAATAAACAAGCAGCAATTGCTATAGTAACTTTGCAAATCACAGAAACAATATGACTACAATTGTTGTTGTTTTTAATATTTGAGAATGTCAGTTCATTGCTTCCTGTTTACTTGCAATTATTTGAAAATAACCAGGATAACTTTATAATCAAGGTATTTCCTCCTGGCTCCCTGGTATACATCAGACTGCCTGAGGAGAGGATTGACATCCTAAGGTGTCCAAAGCATAATCAGTCTTAAGAGCTGCTAATGTTAAAACCTTGACTAACGTTAATCAAAAATTTAAAAAAATCTTAGCTTGTTAAACACACATTTGCACCAGACAGACACAGACACTCAATAAAATCATATTCGTTTTTAAAACATAGTTGGTAAGTGATGCTGCCTAATTTAAAATTTATTTTGGCCCATGTCCACTTTGGAAAACTTCCTTGTCTGTGTGCCTGTGTCTCCACATATGTGTTTGTTACAACAGCAGTCAACATAGGCTGTTTGAAGTTTTCCACACAATGTCCAGTGTCTACCTAATACCGTATAGTTATCAAAAGTCAAAACATCAGAAGAAAATATATACCCTTCAGGCAAGAACAATTCAGTTAATGAAAAAAATACTTTCTAAGCTTTTATTATATGCCAGCATTGATTGGGTTGATTCATTATTTTATGAATGCAATCTCAAGAAATGTATACAATCCTGCCTAATATCACATTAGTTATAAGATATACTTTCTGTACCTAGGTATTGGTGGTGTGTTTGAGCATATATTCTGTTATTAGGGAGATATTAAATCAGATCAAAGTAGACAGGCCTAGCTTACCTAAAAGATAGCCAGAAACTGACTGAACTTGTATCCTGTAGCATAACTCCTGTGTGTGCTGTGTGTGCTGTGTGCACATTTCCTTTCAGCTGCATTCTTGTGCAACCACCTGGGTATCCTGACTCTCCTTCTCCAACTACACTCTTTTCCTACGTTATCTAGTGCCATGATTTTAAACACCTGTGCATATGCCAGTGATCCCTAAATGTATTTTCTAGACTAACCCTCTCCCTAAATGCCAACCTAGAATATTCAGTGGTCTACTATCCAATAGCATAATGACACCTAACAGACATAATCCAAGGTCCAAAACTGAGATCTTAGTTGTTTCATGGAGATTGAGGGGCTTCTGTTGGTAGGAGCAGAAATTCTCATGCTTCCCTTTCCTTCGGGGGATAAACTTCCACTGTGAACTTGGTTTCCCTTCTAGGCTGATCACAACGTGATGTTCTTTCACTGCCTCTGTGGCCTCAGATACATTACCCTTGATTCTAGTGCTGTTTTCCAGCTAATACAGGATTTTTTCCAGGAAGGCATATCATAGGAAAATCCAGAAAATCCCATGCGATTAAGACAAACAATGGAGACACTACTATTTGGTTTCTTCATTTTGTTATCCCAATTTGTTTGACCCTATGCTGGCTTGAAAACCATGAAAAAATGAATATGTTATAGAAAATATGGAAGGAGACAAAATTAGCTTCAAATTCCAGTTTTATTATTTATAATTTATGTATCAATGGACAAATGACTTAACATACCTGAGTGTTATTTACTGGTCTCTAAAGTAGGGATGATTATAAAACCACAGCTTATTGAAGAATTAAACCAGGCAAAATAAAAATGACAGGGCTTTTCACACACTGGTTTCCTTCTCTACCTTGTCAACCTGAGGAATTACTGTAGGGCTACATCATTTGGGGTACTCTTTTGTGTATCAAATTATTATTTTTAATGTATCTATTAACATAGCTTCTCACTTTAATAAAGATTAGGTGGTGCAGCAGTCAATTGCACCTTCTTCTCTAACTAGAGGAACATTAGAGTGTAAGTTCTTAGAGCTGGATGCAAAGAAAGCCACTTTTAAATTTTGTCTAATGAACTATATTATACTGTGAGGTAACATAAAGCAAACCAGTCTCTCTACATATTAAATAAGGTAACTAGCCATTGTATTTCTTGAAATTCTAGATTTCTTTGAACCACCACCACAACAAACCAACAAACAAAAATTATCACTGACTACAGAGAATGATGTTTCTCTGTTTTATTCTCAGCTTCACTATTATCTTGCCAAGTCACTTAGATAGTATTTAAGGGTACACCTGAATAAGAAAAGACTGAAATGGTAGGTTTGTTTGGTTTCATGGACTCTTTTATGTGTTTTGGTGTCGGGTTCTAGAATATAATGGCTCTGCAGCATTATCCCTAAGGGGTCCCAGAAGTGACAGACAATTGCATTTATAGGCTTTAACCTGTCCATAGCTTGTGCCATGGTTTTCTGCTTAGAAACAGCTATTTGTTATTAATTTAATCCTTCCTACTTACTAATTCCTGGTCCAGTGCTGTGTATCCAAGGACTACTCTCAGTTCAAAGTCTTTAACTGATTCAAGGCTCTAGGACTTCAAACTATACTGATTTCCAACACCATCCAGTGCCTAGTGAGAGCTTATTTTTTGTACAACCCTCCCACAGCCTCCGTTTTTTCAACTTTCCAAATAATAAAGATGATTTCGTCTAGGGAATCTAGAGAAATCAGAGAAGGTAGATTCCTTCTGTCACTTTAAGCAGGTCCTGCCTCTCTCCTGTCTCTTCAGAGACACCCATACACAGGTGTACACACACACACACACACACACACACACACACGCACGCACGCACATTTTTGCTCTTTTGCTCCAAGTCTTCTGCTTCCACTGCTCCATTCTGGAAGATGCTTCCAGCTCACTACCCTTCTATACTAGTTTCTCTCTTTTAGGGCAATTCTTCAGCTTCAGATTTTCATCCATCAATCCCAAATTACAGGGACTCCTCCCAAAAACTCCCTTGGTCATCTCTTGGTCACTGGAGAACTCAGTGTAGTTCCTCCAGCAGTAATGCCAGAGGACAGCTCCTGGCACAGTATCTGCTGAACTCTTGACCAAATTTCTGTACTGCTTCCCACAAATCTTAAAATAAGTTTCATGGCACAACTTGTTCCAAAATGACACCAAACTATATCTCTTGCCTGGCTATATCTCTTCTGAGAGATGGATCCTTTGGATTGGGAATTCATTTACATATTCAAAGTCATTCATTCATTCATTCATTCATTCATTCAATAGATATTTACTCAGTCCCTACTACTGCACAAATCATGGTGTGCTGGATGCAAGGAGAGAAATGGAGTTCAGATATAGTTTGTTATTCATGGAATTTATGCTCCAGCTATCTAGTTGGATAGTTAGGCATGAATCAATACAGTTGACCCTTGAACAACACAGGAAACTGATCCCCATGCAGTCAAAAATCCACCTATAGTATTTACTCTCCAAAATTTAACTACTAATAGCTTACCGTTGACCAGAAGCCTTACTGATAACATAGTCAACTAACACATATTTTGTAGGTTATATGTATTATATACTGAATTTTTATACTAAAGTAAGCTAGAAAAAAGAAAATGTTATTAAAATGATGAGGAAGAAAAAATACATTTATAGTATTTATTGAAAACATCCCCATATAGGTGGACCCACGCAGTTCAAACCCATGCTGTTCAAGGGTCAATTGTAGTTTCAGGACTGAATGAATAATGACATACACAGATACATGCTTTGAAGAATGAGAGCATTTAATGCAAGATCCTAGCCTCAACTGGGAGTTAGAAAAGACTTGCCAGAGAAAGTGAGCTTTTGAGCTAAAGATGAGTTATCAGAAGGAGTTCAATAAACAAAGAACAGGAGGAAAAGTGTCTCAGGCAGAGAGCAGAATGTGCCAATTCTTCCATGTAGAATTAAAAGAAACCCAGTGTGTCTGGAGCACAGACATAGGCAGAGGAAGTGTGTATGATACAGAGGACAAAGACTAGGGACAGACCAGACCAGCTATCAGGCCATATAGAACTCGTGAGGTTCAATCTTTGTCCCAAGAACTATAAAAAGTTGGTGAAAAAAACCTTTAATCAAGGGGTGAAGTAATGACCTTTGCATTCTGTGAGCCCACTTTGGCACATATTGGAGAATGGATTGGAATGGGTTAGAATGTGTGGGAAGCATAATTAAGTGAAAAGTTGGTAAGTTAGACTAAGGTAGTAGCTATGGAAACAAACGTGTGAAATAAATAAGAAGCAAAATTAACAAAATTTAGTATAACATCCTGAGCTCAGAGGTGTTTTTTTGTATTTCATGGCTTTCCTTCCATTTCAAAATCAGATAGCCAGAAAACTTAGAAAATTTTCTGTTATCACATAGAGGAAGAATCATTCTATACAAAATAATGTGAATCCCCAAGAAGCCACAGTTATTCCATAGAGAGAGAGTCAACACAGCCTCTAATAGTGTACCTGGGTTACACCTATAATTTTCACTGAAGAAAAGAACAGCATCTTCCTAATAATTAACACAGCCATAGTTTCATCACCTAGCATTGAGCCAAAAACATAATTGATTTTTTTTTAGTAAAAATACATATCTGAATATACTATTACAATGCTAGGAATTTAAGTGAAAGTACTTATAAATTGTATAGCTCACTAAATGTTAGTTATATCACCTTACCTGAAAGCATTAAATTTTGTGAAAAACATTCAGGGATTGTTTGCTAGAAACTAGAGAATTATGTTGCATGTGACCCAGGAACAACAGTTTCCACTCCTCATTGCAATGGAACAACTCATCCATTCAAAGAGATCATAAAAAGTGCATGATGCTTCTTGCAACATGCCACTGACTAATATTTTCCCATCATTTCTTTGTCACAGCAAGAAAACAAGAACAATCTCTTTATACCATTCTCAAGTGGTTTTAAAAGCTCTTTAAGCTACTCAGCATATTAATGATTTGCTATTTATAAATTACACCCATTGAAAGGCGAAATGACAAATAAATAGAACATTGAAACTTGTCTCTGTCAGAAACTTGCCTCTCCAACCTCCAAAAAGAACAAAGGCAAGCAAGGCACTCTACAGTTGACATCAGTGTCATCAGAAACTGAGCTATGAGACCTCTAAGACCCTGAGGAATAATCTAGCTATTCTTTTTTGGGTGTTTTTTTTTTCAGTAGAAAATCTTCTCTGAGTTCACAAGACAAGAAAAAACTTAATTCAAGTATAACTCTTCTAACAGAGAATAAAAATAGGGGATAACTTGTTCCATTGTTTAATTATTAGACATTTCAATTTACTATGATTAAATTCACATCTTAATGCCATAAAACCACATAACCTGCCTTCAAAAAAAAAAAATCAGCAGGCAAGTTTCTGTGTATTTTGCCAGAAGCTTAGAGAAGCTAAAAAATAAAATGCACATTTATAGCACATTACTCACCCATATTTATAAATCTTCACATTACATGTTAATTTGTATTTCTAAATAGCTTTAGAAAGTATATGAAATAGCTGACAGTTTTTTGTTTGGCTGTTTTCCCATCATAATATAATCACTTAAAGAACAGTCCTGCATACTGCTGTCACAGAAATGGCAGCAGAGGGGAACAAGTGGTATTTGCACAAATGAGTACATACACATCTATTTATTTTAAAAGGCAGAATAAAAGCTCATATTCTGAAGAATTTGTTGTTGACTGTTGTTTAAATAATCTGTAAATATAGATTATGACAAGTAGAATAAATTACAAAACTTAGAATTGAAAAGGTATCATTTACTACTTAAATAATAAGTACTATGGTTGACTGAAAACACTTTTATTGATAGTTGGAAAACACCAGAGATATGAAATTAGTCAGTGGTATGCTAAAGAGCAGGAATATCTACCCAGCAGTTTTCAGTGTCTGCTGGGATTTATCATGCTGATGTGACTGACTGTTAGAAAAGAGAATTGTACATAGAGGGAGTGCCTTCCCCAACTATTCTTGCCTCGAATTCATCTCTCCTTTCTGACATTCTCTTTAGAGAATTTATTTACTACAACATATTCTAAAAGTTACTCAGATTGCATATTACTATGTTATTGTTCTTTAATTCATTTACATTCATAATAACAAAATGTAGGAATTGGTTTACAACTCAGCGTCTATGACTCTTAAGTGCTGGGTGTTGTATAGGGTTGCACATGATGAAGACAGGTCCTAAAGGAATATGCTCTTTTAGAAAGATCCTAGGAGGATGAGACAGCTAGAAGAGCTCAGACTAAGAGAATTTTATGACCCTATGCACCACTAACCTGTTGAGTAGAAACCTATGTGAGTTGGTAATGGAAATGGAAGTCAAGATACATATTCTCCCATAAACACAGACAGGGAATCTACAACAGGCATTAGTTCCAGAAATGCCAGTTCTTAGCTGTATGCTCCAGGAGATAGAAGAGGGCCCTCCTGGTGACAGCCAAATGCTCCCTGTTCCAGTGGGAAAGGGGGGTTCGAGAAAGAACTGATATGTCTCAGGCTGTACCTGGCAGGCATAGAGTGTGGCCTGTTAATGTCATTTCCTTCCTCTGTTAAATGTTGAGAAAGAATTCACACCCCATCAAAGATTTCAATTGCTCATGAAGTAAAAGCGAAAAGCAGTCCAACTCTGTGATACAGATGAGTAAGAATTATTCTATGATCATGGAGGCAAGATCACCAGAGCAGAAGGAGGTTCACTGAGAGCCTGCAGACACAGAAATGATGGTCACAAAAGTTTGCAATTGATATTAGATACTCTTTTTTATTTTTGAGGGCAGTGTCACTGGCCCCCCTATGTGGGACCCAAACTGGGGATGCTGGCTTCCGAAGCCAGTGCTTAACCACTGCGCCACTCGGCCGGCCCCTATTAGATACTCTTTGTAGTTTATTCTTTCAGCTGCATATCCATGAAAAGTGCTTTTTGGAAAACATATGAGATGTGATCAAACAATAACACATATGAGGTGTCATCAAATAAAAGCATTATAATGTATCCTCATCCACCTTATTCACTAGACCTGGCACCGGTGTGACTTCTGGCTCTTCCCCAAAGTCAAAATTATTCAGGACATCAAGAGAGCGATAATGGAGCAACAAAAGACACTCACGAAAGAAGACTTCTAGAACTGCTTCCAAAAGTGGCAAGAACTATGGGATAAGTGTGTTTGATGCAAGGGGGAGTATTTTGAGGGGGATTCATGGCAATGTGAATTTTACTGGAATCATTTTTTTTAAATTAAATATTCAATGTACTCTTTGATCACAAATCGTAGACAATGAGTGAAGGTAAAAATGTTTGATGTGAGAAGCCCTTATTCTGCTTCATCTCCCTGTTCCCCATAAATACATGCACAGCACATGTGTGCATGTGCGTGCGCACACACACACACACACACACACAAATACTATCACAGGAGTTAGTCTTAGTTGTTTCTGTATGGCTGTTCAATTAATCTAAGAGGGGTCTGCTTTTCTCCAATGTCTTATATAACTTCAGCTGGCTTATGGCTCAATTTCCATGGGGCCAGCTCCAGGCCATATGCTTCAAGACCTTACAAATTCAGTCCTTCACTTTCACCAAGAAAGGAGTTAACCAAAAATTAACATACTGATGAGAATATCTGGGTTGATACAAAGGAGGAGGGAGAAAACCTCCCTTGAAGTGAACAGGAAAATAATCAGATTCCCAACTGAATTATGAAGACACATCCTGTTGCAAATATTTCCATCCAGTTTGCTTACTGCATCACAATGGCAAAGTCACAGACATCAAGGGAGTGACATTTTTAATATTTTAAATACTAATTTATCAGTACGATGTTTTCCCTATCATCTAAACACAATGAAAATTTTAGTTTGGTTTGATGTATATTGGCATAGTATGATTTAAATGAGAACTTTGGGTTTAAGTTCCACATTATTTCGTACAACCATATTTTAAAGTAGAATAGTGGGATTATGGTTAGGATCCAATCTCCAGAGGCAATACTTGGCCTGTATAGCATTGTACAAATTACTTAATGGCTCTCCCTGTGTCCTCCTTGGTAAAACGAGGATGGCCATTGTACCCACCTCACAGAGAGCTGTAGGCATTCAATGGCACTCAGTACCTGCCAGCTGTTGTTATGCTCACTCCCGCTATGCCTTTCACTCAGCACATGAATTTAAGCTAGTCACTTAAGGATTTAGAATCCTCTTTTCAAGTCAGTTCAGCTCAGACTTTCCCTCTCTCTTTTCCATTAATTTAATAGAAACATTTTTATTTGAAATATTTTATAGGTTTCTTACTCTACATAAGTGCAAGCAATTTTATAAGGATTAAAGGAAGTTTATTATTACCCATTTCACATGAATTCAGACCAATCATTGTAATAAATAACCAATTATGACAAATAAAGAAGAGAATGATTCCTTCGTGCTTCCATAGCTCAACTCAAATAGTTAATGTGACTAATCTGAAAAATAATTAAATAATACTTCTTTTTTTTTCCTACTAAAGTTTACTGTTCACTATATTAACGTAAACTTTTGTATTGCATTAGTTGCATCGGTGTCCTGCTATGTTTTACTACAATCCTATTTATACTTTAGATTTGTGCTGTCCAAAACAGTAGCCACTGTATATATGGCTATTGAGTACTTCCATTGCAGCTCGTCTGAATTGAGAAGTGCTGTAAGTATTAAATGCACACTGAATTTCAAAGATATAGTATTAAAAAATATAAAATATCTCAGTGTTTTATACTGACTACTTGCAGAAATGATAATATTTTGAGTGTACTGGGTTAAATAAAATGAATTGTTAAAACTAATTGTACTGTTTGTTTCTGCTTTTTTTTAAAGTGTGGCTACACAAAGTTTTAAAATTACATATGTGTATGTGTCTTGCATTTGTGTTTTTCATATTTATATTGGACAGCACTGGCTTAGAATTTCTTTTGGTTCCCAAATCATTAATATGCTTGGGATAATTGCAAGTTAAAAATAATATTAAACATCTTTTAATATTAAAAGATGTTAATCAATGTTTCTTTATTCAACACCCAGTTGTTGGATATTGATTCTAAGCTATGCCTTTTTTTTTTTGAGGGCAGTGTCACTGGCCCTCGTATGTGGCAGCGAACCGGGGCCACTGGCTTCCCAAGCCAGCGCTTAACCACCGTGCCACTCGGCCGGCCCAGTTGTGCTCTTTCTTAAGTGTTAGAGTAATAAGCAGTGGAAGTTGTGTCCAGACTTGTCCTGTAGTTAATCCCAAATCTTAAACATAAACTCAAAATGTAAATTCAATTCTGGTCCCCTTTCTAACACAAGATACCCAAATAAAGTCCATAGCATGAATTAGAGAAAGGCAACTCACATACTACTGGGGGCGAGGAGGATTGACTTTCAGCAATATACCAAGTGCAACCTGAAATCAATAAGAGTCCTTAGCAGGACTGATCCTCCAAAATGCAGCAAATCAGGAGTTCACCCAATGTTAATTTTGATTATAAGAAGATATGGCTACTTTTTTATTGATATAATTGACAACATTATATTTGTTTCAGGTGTATAATATAATGATTCAATATTTGTATATATTGCCTAATGGTGACCATAATAAGTCCAGTTAACATCTATCATCATACATAATTATAAGTGCTTTTTCTTGTAATAAAAATTTTATGATTTACTCCTTTAGCAACTCTCAAATATGTCAGATAGAATTAGTAATTGTAGTCATCATGCTGTACATTACATCAGCATGACTTACTTATTTTGTAACTGGAAGTTTGTACCTTTTGAACCCCTTCACCCATTTCACCCATCTCTTCCCGCCCATCCCTGGCAACCACCAGTGTTCTCAGGACCTGTGAGCTTGTATTTAAAATTGGTTTATTTATTTTTAACTTCCACATGTAAGTGAGATCATATGGTATTTTCTTTTACTATCTGACATTTAGCATAATGCCCTCAGTGTCCAGCTATGTTGTCACAAATGGCAAGATTTCGTTCTTCATTATGGCTTAATAATAGTCCTCCTAAGTTTTTGAATAAGGGAAAAATTCTATAGATTAATACCAGTACAGACATGCTTTCACCAGTCTTTTGTTTTTTAATTTGCTTTGATTTTTAGCTGAATTTCCTTAGTTATATCCTTCTCATCACTTTCAAAACTTTGGGTAAATAGAACTAAGAAATCTGCATTTTTAAGAAAAAAATGTATTTTATATATATATATATATATATATATATATATATATAATTATATAATATATATTTTAACTCTAAATATACACTTAGTTTCTTATTCCTAAATAAATGCAAACCATTGTATAAGAATTAAAAGTTCACTGTTATTTCAATACTAATTCACACAAAAGACTGTAATAATCAATTATAATAGATAGATTAAAAAGAATATAATTTTTTACACTGTCTCTATTATTTTATACTGAAAATATTGGTTTCTAATTATATTAACATAATTTATATTGACTTTATCCTACATTTTACCTATGATAGCTTTAAATCAATATATTAACAATAAGATTGTCTAAATGAAGTTTAGGAAAGGGTTTTGTTGTTTTTGTCTTGGTTCTGTTTGTTCTCATATCGCACTGGGGTGTAAAGTTAAAATACTGAGCATTTAAAATAGTTTGAAGCAATCTTTTGCTGTGTGATTTTGACAACTTGATATATAATTAGGTTAACTTGTTTTAATTTGTTTTCAATTTTCAAAGATTGCTTTTTAATTTTTGTCTTTGTATAAAATTACATAGAACATAAAAGATCCCAAAGTAAAAGAAAAAAATAGTATGGTACATACACAAAGGTCTTTATTCCATTCTGTCTCCTGTGTTCTCTCTCTCTCTCTCCCTCTTATAAGCAGCAATTTTTATTACATTTTAATTTATTCTTTCATTGTTTTATTTTGAAAATGTAAGCAAATACATGTATATATTAACATATCTCTCTTTCCTTAGCCATATATTTTAAACTCTGTCTTCACTTTTATTTTTTCACCTATAGTTCATCTTCAAGATCATTCCATATCAGTGCCTGGAGGTATTCCTTGGGTCTCTTTATAGTTGCACATATTTTATGCTGTGGATTTACCTTAATATGTTCAACCAGTGCCTTACTAATGGACATTTATTTGCTTTCAGTCTTTTGTTATAAGGTCACAATACATAGCCTTAAGCATATTCTTTTGAACACACACCTAACCACAAAGAGTATCATTTCACATTAAACATTTTAAGCAGTTAGTTTAATAAAATGCTAATTTTCCCCATAGCTTATATTTGGAAATAAAATAATCTGGGAGAATACTTTCTAACCTGCCATGAACCCTAGGTATTAGGGAGGAAGATGGAAGACACTGGGATCAAATCAAATCAAGGAAAAATTCCAAGTGGAAAAAATGGAAATTTAGCAAGTCCACATTGGATGGCTTTTCAATAAAGAATGGTCAACTACAAAGAGTAAAGTGAGGTTTGGTTGCTGTTGTTTGTTTTGTTTTTATCTTTAAAAGAAGTAGGCAAGGGCCAGCTGAGTGGCACGTTGGTTAGGAGTTAGATTGGGACACCAGCTTTGAGCAGCAGGGCCCTGCTTTGGATCCCAAATAGAGGGCTAGTGACGCTGCATCCTCTACAGCTAAGATGGTGAACAACAGCTCCACCTGGAGCTGGGCTGTCATGAGTCGCCGATGGCATAGAATGCAGTGGGGCTAGCCAGCAGCTGCCGTGCACTTTAGTGTGCTGCCGTGAGCCACCGTGAGAGGCTGTCCATGGCTGGCGAGCGACTGCCTCACCCAGGAAGAGCACAATTATAATACTAACATGGGCCAGTGAAGTGACCTCCTCCACAACTAGACTGAAGAACAAAAGGACAGCAACTTGTCTGTTCCCTTTCCCCGGTTCCCCAATAAAATCTTTTAAAAAAGAAAAGAAAAGAAAAGAAGTAGGCAAGAGTTTGTAGCAGGTTCTTTAGAGGACTTGATTGGGAGGCAATTATAGGTGAATTTAATATTCATCTCAAATAAAGAGCCTAGTTAAAACCAAAATTTATGCTTCGAAAAGTTGTCCTAATTCCCTCATATTATCAGTGTTCTGAAACACCATACAATAGATCAGGTGGCATATCTAGGGTTGTGTGAAGACCAAAGCAGATGTGCTGTACTGACAAAGACACCAGGGTATCAGGGAGGCTTGAAATACATGACCAAGTGGTAGACTGTGGAAGAAATTGAGAGAAGCAGACCATGTAAGGGCTGGTGGACAATACAAATCAAGAGATTCAGTGCCTTGATGAAGAAAAAGATCAAAATAATAGTCCATAATTAAATATAACTTTAAAATTAAAAGGACATTTTACTCATCAGATTACAACTACTATCAATGATCAATTTTACTTCTAGATAAAGTACTAAAAGACTTACTATATGTCCAGAGTGGAATGCTTTTGTAAATGTAAACAGTTTTACCATTGCTGTATAGGCACATATTCATATGTGTTTTGTCATGAAATTTATTAGGACAGAAAAAGTCTGGCATAGTTTCAAATCATACACAGCTATATTCAGATGTCAATCATTGTCCAGTATGATATTATGCTCCCCATTGCCCCATACAGAACCTTCCTCAGTTCAAGAGTTGTATCTGAAAGCAAGCCCACTCCCCCACTTCATTTTTATACATTTAATATTTAATAAGCATCATGACACATTTCCTTATTTTCTGTTTTCCAGCCACCATAAGAGTCTTGGATTATAATGATACTTATTTTGGCTAATCAAAGCCCCACATTATAGCACATCCCAATGATTCAAACTGCTCTCTTATTTAATAATATTCATGAGAAACAAGAAATGGTGCTTTTCAGCTTTGCCATAACATATCTCTCTTTCTCTCCTTGTCAAAATATAAGAATCTGTACAGTAATATTACCTCCATAAAGACAAAAGAATCTTTTTTTATCTCATGATTTCTAAATTTCTATCCCAACTCCATCATCTAATCCAGAGTCATATCCCTATATACATTAATTGTGTGTATGAATGCATATGAAAATGAAATAATATGCAATACAGCCTATGAAAAGCAAAGGGTTTATAAGTTCATCTAGTTTTAGTTGGCTACTGTACTAGTTTTTAAATTACTTGCTTGGCTAAATTTCTAAGGCCTTGTACTATTTGGTTACAAGTAGAGAGGGTGCTTTATAGAATAGATTATAATAAGATTTTCATTGTTCCTAAACTATAAGCTCTAAGAAATGCAAATACAATTAACTAAAGTTGAATGAGGTAAAAAAAAAAAAGTGCTGGTTTATGCTAGAAAGCAATTTGATTGATAAACACAAATTTCTAAAATTAAGATTGTGTCTTACCAAGGCAGCCAAACCTTTGAAAGGTAAAAATATCACATTTGGCTATTTTGTTATCACTTCAATTGCTGTATGTTAGATCTGATAATAGAAACAGAGGTCAGGGTTTTAAGGGGAGCATTATGATGTGGGAAGACACTCCTTTTGCCTTCCTCTTTCAACCGACATGTAGTGAACACCCACAACTCAACACATCAGAACACCAAAGAGATCCATCAGTACATCTGAAGGTGGGTGGATGGAAAACATAGAGAAAGAGGAACCCAGGTATCAGTGACCCTGCCTCACTGCAGTGATTTAACCTAGTGAACATAGCAGCAGTAGCAGAGGCAGGGCCTTCTCCAACATGACCCCAGGGGGCGGGATTGAGACAGGAGCTATGTAGGCCTCATGACTCCAATTCTCACATCTCTGCTCCACTCTTCACCCTCCCTACCTCTCACTCCCCCCACTTCTAGCCCCCAACACCTCTGTTGAGGCAGTACTCACAGACCCAGTCAACCAAGTAGCAGTAGCAGAGGCTGTGAACTCTGTTCTGGCTCAGGCAACAGAGATGCCTGTGGTCACAGGTGTGGCATTGGGGCTTGCAACCTTGGTACTCCCACCCAAAGTGGTTGCAACCATGAGCCCAACAACCACTGACATGGTGGAGACACCTGTGACTCTGGCTCCCTGACAACTCTCCCCTTTGCACTTCCCCAGTAACAGTGCCCATGATCCAGGTGACCCTGGATTCAGTGGAGGTGCCTGACATCCCAGTGGCCCTGGCAACATTGTAACACCAGCAACACCACAGCAACACCAGCAACCCGAAGAGGGAAGGGTACTAGAAGTGACAACAAGAGCATCAGCTGCACCTCTGGCAGAAGTAGAGAAACATAGAAAATGCTGGCTCACAAATATAGCCTGAGGCAGGTTAAGTGAGAGAAACCAAAATCTTGTATTATAGCGCCACCTACTAGAAATCAAAAGAAAGTCCTCTAATTGCCAACTTGTTGAACTTAGAATCAAAGTAAACAAAGCTCTACTTAAATAAGAAAAGTGTTTGCTACTCCAAATGCGCCAGCAGAGGAACATCTCATCAAGCGCCATGAAAAATCAAGGTAACATGGTATCACAAAACAAAAATGACAATTCTCCAGAAACCAGACTTAAAGCCACAGAAGATTGTGTTCTGATAGAGATTTCAAAATATCTGTCATGAAGAAACTCGACAAGCTAGAGGAAAACTCAGAAAGGCAGTTCAACAAGAGCAAGATTAAAATTTAAATAAACAGAAGGAATGCTTCATCAAGCATATTGAAACTCTAAAAAAGAACACAAATGAGATGAAGGAAGTATTGGAAGTGGAATGGATCAAACAGAAAAGAGAATTATAAGGTTGAAGATAGAAATCTAGAAATGATTCAGATGGTAGAAGAGAGAGAACTAAGTTTTTTCAAAACTGAAGAAACTCTATGAGACTATTCAACTCTATTAGAAAAAGCAACATAAAGATAATAGGTATCCCAAAAGGAGAAGAGGGGGAGAGGGTATTAAAGAGTTTATTTAAAGAAATAATAGCTAAGAACTTCCCAAACTTAGGGAAGGAACTGTATACACAAGTGCATGAAGTTAGTAAATAGAATAATTAATTATCTCAGTGCAAAAAGACTTTCTTCAAGACAGATGATATTAAAACTGTCAAAAGGCAATGATAAAGAAAGAATTCAAAGTAAAGGCAGCCATTGGGGGAAGGGCAGACAGTGACCTACAAAAAACACTCATTAGGATATCAGAAGATTTCTCAGAAACTCTATAGGCCCGGAGAGAACAGACTGACATATTCAAAATATTGAGAGATAAAAGCTGCCAGCCAATGGTACTAAGTATTAAGGGGGAAGTTTATAGCAATAGTGGTCTACCTCAAGAAACAAAAAAAAATCTCAAATAAAGAATTTAACCTTACACCTAAAGGAAACAGAGAAAGAAGAACAAAGTCCCAATTCAGTAGAAGGAAGGAAATAATAAAATTGAGTGGAAATAAATGAAAGAGACTTAAAAGACAATAAAAAATATCAATAAAATTACTGATTCTTTGAAAAAACAAAAACAACAAATCTTTAGCTAGTCTAAAAAAAAGACAGAGAAGGCTCAAATAAATAAAATTGGAAACAAAAAAGGGGAAGTTACAAAGGATGCCACAGAAATACAAAGGATTTTAAAAGACTATTGTAAACAGAAATACTCCAACAAATTGGACAACCTAGAATAACTATATAAATGCTTAGAATCGTACCTTACAAGACTAAATCATGAAAAATGTTGAGAATCTGAACAGACATATCACCAGTAAAGAGGATTAAACAGTAATCAAAGACCTTCTAAAAACAAAAATCCAGGATTAAACAGCTTCACTGGTGAATTCTACCAAATATTTAGCAAAGATTTAATACCTATCCTTTTCAAACTCTTCTGAAAAATTAAAGAAGAAGGAATGCTTCCTAACTTATTTTATGAAGCAAACATTACCCTGATCCCCAAACCAAACAAGGAGAACACACAAAAAAGAAAATTACAGGCCAATACCTCTGATTTCTACAGAAATCCTCAACAAAATAATAGCAAACCAAATACAATATATTAAAAAGATCATACACCATGATCAAGTGAGATTTATTCCAGGGTACAAGGATGGTTCAATATCCACAAATCAATCAATGTGATACACCACATTAACAAAATAAAGTATAAAAATCATATGATCATTCTAATAAGTACATAAAAAGCATTTGACAAGATTCATCATCCATTTATAATTTTGAAAACTCTCAATTACATCGGTACACAAGGAAAGTACCTAAACATAATAAAGGCAGTACATGACAAGCTAGCATATGCAACAGTGAAAAACTGAAAGCTTTTCCTCTAAGATCAGGAACAAAAAAAGGATACCCATGCTCACCACTTTTATTCAAAATAGTATTGGAAGTCCTAGCCAGAGCAATTAGGCAAGTAAAAGAAGGAAAAGGCATCCAAATTTCCAAATTTGAAATTTTGCTGCACACCTGAAACTTATATAATATTATAAACCAACATAATCTCCATTATTCTTCTTCAAGCATGATTCAGCTGTGTAATGAAAAAATCTTAATTGGAATATGTATTTACATGTAGAAAATTATTCATTCAGAATATTTAACCTCAGGGCGGGCCAAGTGGCTCAGTTGGTTAAAAGCTCACTCAAGAGTGCAAGCTGGGGGCTGGCCGAATGGCGCAGTGGATAAGTGCTGGCTTGGGAAGCCAGCGGCCCCGGTTCGGGTCCCACATATGAGGGCCAGTGACAACGCCCTCAAAAAAAAAAAAAAGAGTGCGAGCTGAGCTCTGAGAAACGGAGGTTTGATGCCAGCCCGAACTGAGTTGCCGTTGAGCTGCCAACAGGTGGCAGGATGGCTCAGCTAAAAAAAAAAAAAAGAGAATATTTAACCTCTAATGGAAATAGCCACCATATTCAATATATACATTAAATAACTGCTTGGAAACATGATTATTTTAAAAAGCAAATATTGTCTTTTAACCTTTGCCTGAACGAAATGAAGAAGCAATAAATTAGAGTTCAATATAAGAAAATCAATTTTTTTTCTTTTTTTTTCTTTTTTTTTGGACAACATGTAAGTTTCTCTTCTCACTGTCTAGAAGTTATCAGTCCAGAATTAGTAAGACAACTCTGCAATTATCAGGGACCTAGGCTCCTTTTGTATTGTTATTCTGCCATCTTCAATTTATAGCTTACATTTCATGGTCCAAGATGGCTTCTTGAGCTCCAGGTACCATATCCACATCTCAGCAAACAGGAAGGAAAAGGAGGGCATGCCAACTGTTTAAAGGCTGAGTGACATATATCCCATTAACCAGAATTAAGCCAGACCTATTAGTAATTAAAACTTGAAAATATGCATAGTTTCCAACTAGCTAAGTATCCAACCTAAAATCTGGAGTTTATGTCCAATAAAAAAGGGGAGAATAAACATCAGGGGACAAATAACTTTCTGCCACAGCTTGACAGAGACTCAGACTATTACCAGAGAATCCAGAATTTAAACACTTTCTTTGAATTCATAAATTAAAATGCTTAGAAGAGAGAATACATATTTGGAAATGAAAATAGCAGGGTTCAAACCCCTTCCTTTACCATAGACAGAATTAAACAAATAATATTCTTTTTAAGTAGCTTGTCTATAGAGAGGGAGGCTAATAATACTAAATTTTGAGTAATGTTGTTTGTATCAAGTGATACAATTTATATCACCTTTTAGAAATAGAAAAGCAATATTTAAGAATTGGTATTATTAATACTATAATCATTAACTTACAATTTTGCCTGTTTAAATGATGAACAGAACACAGTAAGAATAAATTTTAAAATGTCAACATTATGAATAATTCTCTACATAGTTACATACTGGATGATACAGATAAAATATATATCTGACATATTTTTCTCAGGAGATTCAGAATTTAATCTATTATCATTAAGCACCAATGAACAAATGTTTACAAATACACTGGCCAGAGGGCTACTCTTAGAATTTACTTTTTCAGTAGATCAGAGTGGCTATTTATCATGAGTGGTTCAAACACGATGTGTTAATAATTCAAGTTGCTTATTGAACAGTGTCTAACACATTGCATGACATTTAATACAAAATTCCATCAAAAAAATAATAGGCCATTCAAGTGTTAACCCTATTTTTCAAATGAAGAAACTAGAGTTAGGGGAAGCTAATTGATTTCCTCAAATTCACACAGATATTGAAATCATGATTCAATGCTTTCTTAAACCATACTGAATCCAAGTGTTTGGAATATTATGTAAAAACTAGTGCAAAATTAATACAAAGAGTATAGATGTGCCTGTCTTCTGATATCATTCAAATGTCATGTTAAATTATGTATTTGTGGATTTTAGAAAGTGCATAAAACTGGAGAAAAAGAGATCATGTTTTGTCTATGATAAATAATATTATAAGTGATTATAAAAAATGTAAATTACATCAATAGATGAGAAAATATAAAAGTAATGGGAAATAAATTTATTGGGAAACAGAATACAAAATAGCTCAGCACATAACTGACTAATAATTTATGCAACCTTTTGTAATGGGTTATTAGTTCAGTTTAGTAAAAATTTTAGAGTCAATAATTAGTTGCATGTAAATAAGCAATTATAAAAATATTTAGCAAAGAAATCTCCTTTAAACATTTCTCATTTATCATAATGTAAAATTTGTAGGGGAGGAGAAATATAATAAGAAACAATCATCATTTCATTAGCCCAAAGTTTAAAAACAAAAGAAGGTTGTGAAACCAAGAGTAAAGAGAACAGAGTATATGCAAAGAAACGCAATCTCTGCCTAGATCCTAGTTTTTCTTTCCATTACTTTTAGCTCCATTGCTTGGGTAGCTGATTGTTTGTAAGGCAACCAAGATTCTAGATATATAGTAGGAAATATTTATAATTTTAATATACTTTGGTTATCAAACCCTCTCCTATTCCATTACCTACACAATTACCAATATGACCTTTGAAAATGAAAAACTAATAATATACTTTCAGGTTTTAAAATTCTTCAGCATGAACTCACAATTTTCATAATTAAATCCAAACACATTACCATAGTGTGTATTACCATTTGTGATCTGTGTATGCATCTAGGCGTCTCTTTCTCCTACCCGAGATACCAATTTTATTCATTTATTTTTCTTTCCTTCATTCACTCAAAAAATTGTATATCAAGTATCTAATATATATCAGACAGTGTTTTGGTGTTTGGGATACAACAGGAAAACAGAGACAGCTGGCTTCATGGAGTTTATATTCTCTCCCCAGCCCTGGCTGAGTCACTAAAAGGTTCAGATCATTGAAAATACAGATCATAATGGTAGCTCTTTCATTTCTGTGCCTCCACATATGTCAAGTGCTCTCTCATACACTATTTCATTTGATCATCACTTGAATCCTCTGCTATAGCCATACTTTTCATACTTTGGACCCCTGAATATGCTATTTCTTATGTCTCAAATAGGTTTACTTCTCCCACCTCTCACCCCAGTTCTCCTTTGTAATTCCTCTGTTTGTTCCTTTAAGACCCAGGTCAATCATAACTCATTCAGTTAGGAATGCTTGACTGATGCCAGCCCCCTCTTATCAAGATGGACTTTAGTATTTTTCCTATGTGTTGTTATGACATAAATCAAATTCTACTTGTTTAATAAGATCACTTTGACTATTTAATTTATATTTTATTTAAGATAGAGTGCCATGATTTGGTTTTGGTTATCTAAAAATATATTGTGCAATTCTGTAAAAATATTCAGTAAATGCAAATCTTTACTTTTACAAGAAAAGACAAATTATTTCAGTATGTGTAAAATAAAGATATGCTCTTTTGTTAAGTAAGGTGTTTGCATAGTTACAAAAATTGTTGAGATTTGTTTTGATTTTTTAAAGTTCTTCAAAGATTCATCTGAGTTTGTGCACTATTTGACTAATGACTCACATGGTAAAGGTAGGAAAGTGTGTATGTATATGTTTTAAATATATGTGTGTACATTTGTGGTGATTTTTCTGAATATCTAGTTCATATTTGATATAAACAATCCTTGGACCTGATTTTAGAATGGAAAAGAGGAGTTTCATGATTATGCATGGATAAAGAGAACATTTATTAAATATTGAATCATAACCTTAAACATGGGATGAATCAGTCATCATCACAGCTTTTCTTGGGAAATCTATTGGCGTTTGAGCATGCATAAAAAAAAAAAATAAATCTCAAAAGTTCACACCATAAACTGACATAAAATTGGGCCAGCTGAGTGGTGCGGTGGTTAAGTGCTGGCTTAGGAAGCCAGCAGCCCCAGTTCGGTCCCACATATGAGGGCCAGTGACACTGCCCTCAAAAAAAAAAAAAATAAAATAAAATAAAATAAACTGACATAAAATAAAAATCAGCTAATGGTGAGGATATCCAAAGACGCAGACTCCCTATAAATTCTAGAGTGATCATATTACATTAATGCTATAGACTGAATGTTGAAACTATATCCCCAATATAATGGTATTTGGAGGTAGGGCCTTTGCAAGATGATTAGGTCATGAAGACAGAGTCCTTATGAACGGTATTAGTGCCCTTATAAAAGAGGCACCCAGAGGGCCCTCTTGCCCCCTTCTGCCATGTGAGGCCATAGCAAAAAGATGGCAGCTTATGAACCAGGAAGTGGGTTCTGACCAGATACCAAATGTGCTTTGCCTTGATCTTGGACTTGTTAGCTCCCGGAACTGTGAAAAATAAATTTCTGTTGTCTCTAAGACACTTAGTCTATGGTATATGGTTATAGCAAATCTAATGGATCTTATGGGATTATTTAATGCAATTTCATATTTGTTAATGTTTTCTATTCTTGGTTCCCTTTAGAATTGTGAAGCCATGATTCATCATCTTTCAGAAATGTGGGCTCTCTTTCTCTTCCATATCTGTTGACTTTCTTCTTTGGCTTCATTGTAAGTATGATTCCAAAAAAGAATGGATTTAATTTAAAGATGATCTCTAATGTGAGTAACAACTACTGGTCAAATAATAGAAAGTTCTTCATGAATATTAAGACCACCTTTTAAAAATAAAGTCCCATGAACAATGTTAAAGTAAGGAAGAAAATTTTTCTAGGAGAGAATTTCAAGCTTCTATTTCACAACTAGCTCTTATGGGTTTAAGCACAAGCTTGACATTATGTGAATGCAGTTTGCTGTGTTTAATTACTATCATTATTATTATTACAGATACGGTAGTAATTATCTCTTCCTACTGTCTCATTATGTTTTGATCAATTCACATAATAAAAGTTTACTGTAAATATAAGGTTAGGTAACATTCAAGAAAACATGTAATTATGGAATATATAATCATACACAATCTAAACAGCTGAACATTTCCCAACATTTCTAACAATTAAATGTTTAGAAAGTAAAGAATTAGCTGCTTTTAATAATACAGGTACAATTCTGGAGGCAATGGCTACAGAGGCCTTTATTTGTTGACCTAAAATTACTTTTACTTCTGTTATATTAATAACATCTAGGTTTCTCTCAAAAACCTGCAGGCAAAAAAAAAAAAAAAAAAAATCCTTTCCAGGTTTATTAATGATTCATATGGCAGTTTCTGAAGAGACAAGTCCCACAGAGAAGGAGCACTTGATTAATGACCTGGAAACACTTTTCCTTTTCAGCTGATTAAATAAAATTGACTGGATTTTTACATTTTTATAATAAAATGACCCGCAGGGATGAGATGACACAGTGAAAGCAGCATGTTCACTCTTCAGCAGATTTTTATTTTGTCACTTGTAAAAATGAAAGGGCTAACCACCCAAGCAGAAAAATGCACTTTATCATTGTCCATGGCTGCCATGCTGACAAACGCTGCATACAAATATAAAAGCATGGAGGAAAATAGATAGTGTTTATATTCAGCATGATTTTGACTAATGATGACTAAAGTCCTATCACTCCTGGGCCTAGAAGCTGTATCATTAAATTATTATTTAAGAATTTTTTTAAAAAAACAAAAAACCTAGAATTTCAAAAACAAAAAAATCTCTAAGCTGTACCTGCAATCTTTAGAGGCATTCAATGTAACCATAAGTAGGATTATTGAATGCCATTCTTGCTTCTGGGCTAAGGGGATTCTCTCTGGAGACCAAAGCTCTATTCTTACTTTTACACTAACAGGCTCACAGACAGCCCAGGCAAAACTGTGAAGTACGAAAAATTGGTTTTTCTTGCATTTCCCACAGCAGCATCTTTTTTTCCCCTTACTGGAGCCTCTCCAGAGCAGAGCACTCTGCAGCCAGGATCTGACCTCCCTAACTTAGTATCTCTTTCAGTTCTTTTGCTCCCTAAATCCTTGCTTGGTTGCTTATACTAGTCTACTTCCATAAAGTAGAACCTTTGTTATTCTCTGACTTCCTCCTCCAAATGATGGCTTCTATCTGCATCTGTTCTTTGAATTGTACCAGTTCCAGGCCTATTGCTTCAAGTTATCTCAAAAGGAATCTCTCCCTACCTGTTAACTTGATAAAGGGAAAGGCCAGAGAAATTATCCTTTAGACCAGAAGTTACAAATGCTAGCCCTATTTTTAGCCAAAGATGTGTTCTGTTTGGCCTAACAATTAAATTCAAGATACTTTACACAAAAACCATAAATTCTGGGTAATTCTGAAAACTCCAAAAATTTTCAGCACCAAGCTAAGCTTTCCCACATTGCAACAGACATATGAAGATGCCTGAAATGGGATGTCTGAAATGGGATTCAGGCTGTTTACATCTCCCCTTCTCCCTAGTACCCTTGACACTGAAGTTGAGCATTATTCATTCCATCTCTTTACTCTCATCCTACTCCTCTCCTTGATATAACCTGTTTGACATTCCAAATAACCAAGATCTAGGGGTTCTACCTGATCATCAAAATGATATTTTGCAATTTTACCTTTTCACTTCCTAGAAGAAAAAATGTAATTGCCCTTGCCATTTAATCCATGAAAACAATAACAAGGAAATAATTTTTAGCTAGTAGGAGTGGTACACAGGCCACATTGTGGAAAGTCATAGATATTTGCGGACAGACATGAATTGTCTATACCCATAGTAATGCTTTGTCCTCCTAACTGGCTGATCATCTCAAAATTCAAATCTCTTAAGAAAATAAGTGGATGATTTGGATTGGAAAATTATTAAACTAAAAGAAGACTATCATTAGATAATATATTTGACTTCATTTTCTATTTGTTTTGTGAAGTTTCTGGATTGTAATGCAGCTGCTGATGCATTTTTAGGGGGTGGGGGATCACTGAGAAATACTACCTGTTGACCTTGATTTGGACGAGCATTGCTCAATAACACCGCACTACAATACTAATTCATTCTTACTACTTCCCTTGAATATTGCGATCGATTTCTTAATAAACACACAAAAAAATCTGAGATTGCCATACTGGAATTGAGTAGAATAGGTTATATTATTATTCTTATATCTTTATATATAAAATGATACAGAAATAATCTCGTCAATTCATTTTATAATGTAAATACTAATAATTCAGTACATGCAATAATATATCTCTGTGATATATCTCTAGTACTCACTGCTCTCAGTGTATTTTACCATGAATTAATTCTCCAGATTAGCATGAATGAAAAAGAATATAAGCCCTGTGATGGCAGGTTTTGGGTCTGCTTTGTCTCCACTGTATATCTAGTCTTAGAACCATATAGTCAACACTCAATAAACATTTGTTATTTGTTGAAGATAGTGGCTGAATTTAAGATGAATTCTCAGACTCTCCAATCATGAAGCATATCATGAAGTCACTAGTAAATTCTCAGTAACCTGATTACTTTTGCCCTTTCCAATTCAATAGTCATCTGATTTGGTATAATCTTAGTTACATTTAGAAGGACAAATATCAATAATTATTCTATGCCTAGATGGAGAAATTCAAGAAATCCACCAAAATCACTGTCTGGATCTCTCATAAGTACCACAGGGGCACAAAGAAGTGCATTAACATCTGTTCATAGGAGTTTAGCATCTGGTGATATTGACAGACTTTTTTTACCTTCCCTTTATTTAGAGCATCACTTAATCATTATTAAGTTCCAATATAAACAGCAATTTATGCAACCTGCCTCCATGCTACAATCAGGGTTCCCCAGAATCCTTTCTCTATATATTCACTAGTATATATGTACCTCAATTCATATTTATTAAGTATATACACACAAATACACAGAGATGTAATCCTTAAGTAAGGCTGTTTCTCAACCTTCCCAGGGTAATTGAAGACTATTTTATTTCTATTTATTGCAATATCAGTTTAGCTGTTTTGAGTTACATAATGATTTTAGCTTTGAAGTTAAAGGTCACCCTCAGGGCAAGGAGCACTTTCCTATGAAGCTGGAAACATAAAGAAGTGTGAATAAAACTGTTCATGACCCTCTGAGTCTCTGTGAGCCAGGACTTACACAAGAATTTGAAGGATGTCAAATGCACACTCACTTCAACAGGCCATTATAAATGCCATACAACTTTCCATAGCATTCAGTAAGGCTGGTGACACTGGACACATGGAGGGGTCCCTATAGCAAACCATGAGATAATTGCATTTACATGGAGATCTCTGAGGAGTGCAAAGCCCTTTACGGGTTTCATTGTGAATCGATTTATGCAATTCCCAAATGTGTTCTGCCAAATTAGAAAGGGATAGATTATAACCCAACTTTTATAGATAGAAAAATGAGGCTAGAGAAAAGATAGGCATCTGACGGAAAGCCCCAGAACACACTTTTAGAACTGTCCATTTTCCATGACATGTTCATGTCGCTGCACTTTTGCTCTTTAATCAAGAGCACACCACCACTGTATAGACACTGAGGGAGGCCTCGGAAAACAATTTCATGCAGCTTTTACTTTCAGGTTTATAGGCTCTCAGAAAAAGTTCACAAGTTCAATTTGATGACATAATAAGAAGTTCAAAGAGTCACAGCCTATCAGTGAAAATGATACCATGAAATTAAAACATGTAGATTATTTTTCACTTTCACATGCTAAGAACCATTCTATTTCTAGATGGACAGAAAATTCAAGAAGAAATGTGCTTAGGGATTTCCCTATTTTCATTTTATATGAAATTTTCAAAGGGAGAATGGAAATGGAAAAAAAAAAAAGTGGAGGAAATGAGAAATCCTGGTGTTGCAGAGAAGTGAAACTACTGGGATTCCATTACCCTTTGAATGTGAACCTGAACAGACAAGGTCAGCACAGAGATCTCAGTGACCTCCAGATTCAGCTTTCTGAGTTCCTTTTGCTGAGGAAAACCTCCTCTTCTGTGAGCATGCTGCACCCTCTCCCAAATCAGGGCGACGTTGTTTTTGTTTTCACAAGTCAAAATTCAGTTTTGAACTCTTCTAGGTATGCTAGTCACGGCTCTTTGGAAACCTTGTGCCAGCACTGGCAAAACAGCTAATGCCAAGGGAATGGAATTTGTTGGAAAACTTCATTTCATACTTTTAAAAACACTGAAAGCATCAATAACATTGACTTAGTTAAACTTTGTGGAGTACTTTTTTGACCAAAATTAAAATGTGGAAAAGATTCCTAATACATTAGAATCTAAAGAATGATGATGCTGTTGACTTTAGAAATGAAATGTAGAAGAGTATTGGAGTTAGTCTCAGGTTTATTTATCACTGCAGCAATGCATAAGTTTCAGTTTTTAGAACAAAAGATCCTTATATATTGGACATTCTTTTAAATAGAGAACTTCAATATTGGATATTCTTTTAAATAGAGAACTCCATTTCTGTAGCATCTAGCTTCCTGAATTTCAAAACTCAGAAAATAAAATAAAGTGTGTGGCACAGGTCTCATATCCTGACAGTGAGGCAAGGACTCTAACAGCAGCAGCACTAGCATAGGTCACTGGGATTTACATCAGGGTGGGAGGCATGTGTTGGTACCGAAAAGATTTCGCACACTAATAGAGCCCACTTATGCGACTAGAGATGTTTCCTCTCCCCAAATTCTCATCCACAATTATAGAATGTGGGGTTTGGTTGTCCAGGATAGGCTTGTGTGAAATTTGGATGGATCTATGACCCCTCTGACAATATATATATAAAACTCTGTGTGTGTGTGTGTGTGTGTGTGTGTGTGTGTGTGTTTGTGTGTGTGTGTGTGTTTGTGTGTGTATTTCTTTGTGGAAAAAGAATACATAGCTTTCCTCAAGATTTTCAACAAAAAGTATATTAAAACAAAAGGAAGTCCAAGTGTGTGCATTTGCCTGGAGGCAGTGTGATCTAGCTGAGCTCCACCAAAGGGTTGAGAGATTTGTGCCCTGGTCTCAGTCTATCAGGAAGCCATTGTTTGACCTTAGGCAAGTTACCTAATCTCTTCATGTTTCAGCTTTCTCAACCGTGAAATAGGGGAAATAATACCCTGCACCTGCCTTTCTTAGCTCATAGGACTACGGTGAGGATCAAACAAGAAATTGTAAGGAAACCTTTCGCATCAATGCATAGCTTATGGGGACCAATCCCTCCTGCTCTTCCCTGTACCCCCTCTTAACTTTATTCCCTCATAAATTCACTGTGAGAAAATCCAGCCCTTGCTTAAGGAAAATCCCCCCAAGTAACACTAAATAACAGTGTCTTTCATGTGCTAAATTCAATACTTTATAAAATTTCACATTTCTTAAGTATGGAGAATACTATTAGGCTCTGCCCTCACCGAGTAGTCCCATCTCTTCTCTATTTGGTAAACTTTCATCTACTACTCAGGACCCAGCTCCAGTCATTTCCTGGGTGGAGTCTTCTCCAAAACCACATGAGGGTCCTCTCTTTGTGCTTCCTCAGAGCTCTCTGTTCAAGATCGGTATTATAACACTTACTGAGCTGTTGTGTACTTATTTATTCACTGGGCCATCAGCCTCACTAGACTGTCAGTGCTTCATTCTTTTTTAAATAAACCCCCAACCATTGCACAGGGCTGTATACACAGTAGCTACAAGATCAAGTCGTTGTTAAATAAGAAAATTGATATTAATTGCACTTCTATGGAAAAATTTATATAAAATACACTGCAATTTCACCAGAAAGTACAAAAAGTTTCTACAGTTTTGCTATATCAGGTACAATTCATATGCTACTAAAGGGCATGTGGTTTTCCAGTAGAGGACATCTTCTGCACATTAGTTTAACTATATTTTAGTGTCTTTTGTAACCAATCATCTAGTGTTTTTAGTTTTCCAGGCCAAAATAGTTCCTTAAACTTGTCAGGTCACCTTATTTCTGAATGGATCCTTTACAGAAGTTTACATCTATTTTCACATACACATTACTTCTGTTTGAAAACATTATGTCTAGCACTAGTGTCAAAGCATCCATTGAAGCTATTCTACATTACATACATTCAAATTTAAATGTGAAGACCTTCAAGATTATATCAAAATGTTTAAATACTAAAACAAAAAGAAGATGACTTATCTTGATAACTTAGCCTGACTAAAATTATCCAGCATAGTCTAATTTTTATGTTTTTCTCTCCCATGAACTTTTATACTGTCAAGAGGAAATAAGAGTAAAATTCACTTTAGGTAGTAGTATGTTAAATGTTAAAAGCAACTTTCTTCTTGTTACTCCTAATCATATGCTGATTAAAGCCTAATACAGGCCCCTCTATGAATAATCTGCCAAAACCCAGTGGAAAAAAAGGACATGGAATTTGCTCTTCATTGTTTAGTCTCCAGGACCCTAGTAAATTGTATCATTCCTTCCCGCCCCTCCCCCCATCCCATATACCACATTGGCCCTATTTACCAATCAGCAGACTGTTCCAGACACTCTCTCTCAAGGTTTCTTCCTTCAAACTTAAGCTTCCTTTTGATAATGCCACACAATCTTGTTATCACGATATAAAGGAACATCTGTTTCAAGCATGTCAGTTTAAAAGTCAGTAGCAAGAAATCCTATCTATGGGCATGTTGTTATAATATTAAATATAAAGTCATATAAAAAGTTTAGCATTTCCAATTTGTTTCTTATTTTATTAAATTGAGCATGCCTGGTTTCTACAAAGAATTCCATTAAAAAAAAAAAAAAACTCACATGACTCAAACCTTTGCTTCAAGGAGAGAGAATACTCTCAAAGAAATAACTACTCAGCTTTACGGAGTGTGACCCCTTTCATTCTCTCGGGTTCTGAGGCTACAGCCACCCCAAGGAGACCAGAAAATAAAGCAGAGACTAAAAATCAATCCCAGGGCTTAAACCCAGTATGAGCAACGGGAGGTGACTTTAGCAAACTTAATTCAAGAGAGTATGACCAATTAATTAAGTTACTTTGGGGTTGTGATTACAAAAATATAAATCCATCATTGATCTCTTAAGAGGCCACATTCCACTTTACTATGAAGTTAGCAAGAATACATACTGATCTACCTCAGTCTAAAGTTTTCCCTTGTCCAATAGAGTAAGATATTTTCCCTCTATTCCTGATATTTACTCTCCATGAAATTTGACTTTCCCAATACCAAATGCCTAAAATACTCTGAAGTTTCCACCCACACATAACACGCTGTTTTTGTTTCAGTGTCTGGTGTTTTTGCTCAGACTTTCTCTACTGCATGCTATCTTATGGAATAACAAGACTATCTTCTCCTCATTGCATTACTTACCATGAAGACAATTTTAATATAACCAATCTAAGTATATGTAGATCTAATATTCATAAGTATTTTAATTTGTTGCACAAATGTGAAGACCTGATATTACCAATTTCCAAATTATATTTTAATAGTATGTTATAACTTTTCTAAATTCTATTGGGGTTAATAAAAAAAATCTCATATACATAGTATTATTTTAGTCATTATGCATTGTAAGCTTTGTGATGCTGTTCTTTTTTTTTTCCTCCTCAAAATTAGTTTGTGAATATCTAAAGATCACAGAAGTTTGAAGGATTCTGACAAGTTCAGAACTGTAGGTCTCCCATCTTGTCTTTTTATATGATGTATTCATGCATTCTCTTCAGCTGTCTTTTCAAATCCCATTGGCAAACAAAAACTCTTTGGATGATCTCTGCCTCAATGTTATTTTATATCTTCTAAGAAGTAAGATTAGAAAGGTAAGAATAGTAAATTGTGTGTGGCCTTAAAATGTTGATAAATAAATATTATTAGAATTTATGCTGCCTGGAACAAAGTCCTACTCCTCTTCATTCATTCAGAAATATGTATTGAATATCTACCACAGAAACAGACATTAATTTCTTCCCTCATGGAGCCTACAATTGAGTAAAAGTTAAAATAATCACATAAATAAATATAAAATTATAATTATAACCAATGAAGAAGAGGTATGCAGTGAAATCAGAGCAAATAATAGAAACTGACTTACAGAGGACAGTTGAAGAAAGTATTCTTAAGGAAATAACATTCAGTTGATATCTGAAGGATGAACAATATTTATCTAAATAAAGAATGAACTAAAGGAAGTTCATGGGCAGGAAAAAAGGCCAGGAAAACTGACTAAGGAAAGACATGGTTCAAGATGAATTTGGAGTAAAAATGATATAGACTTTATAGCTAGTGCTTTGTAGGTCAAGTTCAGGAATTTGGTGTTTATCCCAAGAGCTAGTGGAAACCACTGAAGGACTTTAAGAAACAAGGAAAGGGGATAGAGTGCTAGGAGGGAGGGAGAAGACAACCATATGATTAGATTTGCACTCCTGGAAAGATTCTTCTAGTTATACATAAAAGGCAGATTTTAAAAAATGAAAGGCAATAGTAGGTGAGACAGATCAGTTATCTAGCTTTTGCAGTATCTAAGACAAGAATGATTGCAGTATGTATTAGCATTGTTGCAGTGAAATTGGAGAGAAATGAATGGATTTAAGGGATAAATACTTAGGTAACAAAGCCAACAGGAATTGGGAATGGATGGCTAAGTGGACAAGTTTTAAAGAGATGTTTAAAAACTCAGTTTTTTTACTTGAGTTGTTATATTTCAGCTCCATTTCCTGAGATGGAGAACACTGGAAGAGGAACCAGGTTTCAGGAGAAAGGTCATGAATTAGAAGCTATCAAGTGTGAGTTTTAAAGGCCACTGAGAGTAGTAGCAGCACAAAAAATAATGGTCTTTTATGAAGATTAATTAAGCACTGATTTGTCGGGTGAATTGGGTATGGTAATAATGTAAATAATAAAAGCAGATAGAAGACTGTTGTAGCAATCTATGTGCCAGATACCAAACAGAAAGAGCAGACTAAATAAATAAGGAAAATTAATGAAAAATTCTTTTCATTATAAATTAAAATGTGAATGTATTTAGCAGATGATTCACAAAGAGGAAGGGGGAATGGACTATTTAGACAAAGATCACTTGGAAATTAATTATTTCTTTTCCCTTGGAATAGGGTTACCAATAGGAGAAATGGAATTCTAAAGTGCTTTATTGGATAATAGCCAATTTAAATGTTAACAAATTAAAATGTAAAGAATATTTTAAGTATAGGGTGTAGTCTGAAGGCCGAGACAGAGAAAAATGTTGACGAAGGCCGTAAACTTTGTTTCTGTTGCCTCTGCTTCCTAGATGATCACTTTACTCATCTTTCCTATTATCTTCTGCTTCTCCCTGTCCCTCTCTAGTCACATCTAGTAGACTGTTGCTGCCTTAAAACTAAGTATAAACTCATAGAAACAGAAACAAACAAAATGTGTTTATGTAGCATATCTGGTAAAGATACATTGGATATTTGCTATTATATGAAATTACTGGTATATTTTTTAATTTAAAAAATAAATCTGGGACGGGCCGAGTGGCTCAGTTGGTTAAGAGCTCGCTCAAGAGTGCGAGCTGAGCTCTGAGCAACAGCTGTTCGAGGCCAGCCCGAGCTGAGTTGCCGTTGAGCTGCCAACAGGTGGCAGGATGGCTCAGCTAAAAAACAAACAAACAAACAAACAAACAAACAAAAATCTGTGATTTTTACGGAACTTGTAGGAAAGGGGTTCGTCTCTGTTTAAAAAGAATGAAACATGAGAAATTGCCTTTTTCTGACTTTTATGGGTCCATGTGAAATAATGATGCCCATAATTATGGCAGCCACCTATAGTCATAAAGGGAAAGACGGCAGTGAAAATCGGAATTCTAAAGATGTCGTGAAAGACTAAAAGAACAGAGGTGCTTAATGGCATAGTTATGACATTAATTTTTAAACCCTGGAATGTCTCATCTCCAAATTACTTCTTTTGTGAGATGATAAATTTCCTTATTGTTAAAGACATTTTGCTGCTTCTAAAAGTATCCTAATACAACCTGATTCATATAATCTTTTTAGTCCCTCCCTCCAAACATCAACTTTTCCATGGTGATATTTTTACCAATTAATTTTTGGTAATAATCAAAATGATTTAAAAATTCTTTAAAGACAACTCTCTTTAGTCCATATAGGATACTTACTTGGTTTATAAGACAACAGTATGAGCATACATATAAGACATATTACAAAACCATAACTTACAAATTCAAAATAACCAGTGAATTTACTCAACAACACAAACTCAGTTTCTAATCTCTTGTGAATTATTATTGCACAAATACGTATCTTGGTTGCATATCTGTATCTATATCTATGTCTATATTCTATTTGCTTTAGCAATAAATGTATGGATGATTTATTTGAATTATAAAAATAATTCTTAAATTCTAGTTATTGTTCAATATAAGACAGGAACATATTAATGAAAATATGCTTCACTATGCATTGTAGGTTTCACAAAACATCCATAAAAAAACTAAATTTTAAAACAATGGTATTCAAATGGTATTAACTTATAATTAAAAAATTTGAACAAGAAGCAATTGAAAATGAAGATTAACTTAAAGCTGTATGAAACACAGAGATCTAAGCAAATGAATAGCAATCATAGATGAAATTATTCTGTAAGGCAAAGATGGAAGCACAGAAAGCTGAAGCCATATTTCAGTGAAATTTATTACATGCAAATTAGCATTCTTATCAATGTTCACGCATAAACATTTGCAACTGATTTTTTTTTTTTTTTTTTTTTTTTAGAGGGCAGTGTGACTGGCCCTCATACATGGGATCAAACCAGGGCCGCCGGAGTCCCAAGCCAGCTCCCAACCACCGCGCCACTCAGCCTGTCCAGCAATTGATTTTGATGACAGGAAACACCAACTCTGAATCTGAATTAAGTAAAATGTTATCACCTCCCATGGAAAAAAATTCAATTTAGCTCATTAGTCGACCTATGTTAAAGAAAATTATACCCAATTATTATTTATTTAAATTTAATCAATAAAATGTGGAAATTTGTTTTCTCTTGTTAGAAGTGTCTGGATAATATTCTCTCTCTCTCTCTCTCTCTCTCTCTCTCTCTCTCTCTCTCTCTCTCTCTTTTGTTGTTATTGTTGGCCTACAAAACTTAAAATGTTTACTGTCTGGCCCTTTACATAAAAAGTTTGTCAGCATTCTGTTTAACGCAATGCCTGAAACCCATTGGGGATAACTAAACAAACAAGCAAACAGAAAATCCAACAGCCTGAACTCTTTAGTATCCTATGCTAAGCTTAACTGCTTCCTACTTTTCCTATGGCATGTTCTACCATTTCCCATTTTGGACTTCCACTCTAGCATATACATACATACATACATACATACATACAGATAAGATTTGAGAAACCCAATGTTCATAGAGTCACATTATTTAAAAAATAATGCTGAAGAAAAACCTTGGCTTCATAGGGTATAACAGTTTCCTTAATGGCAATGTAAAAAACTACCACAAACAGAATGTCTTAAAATAACTCAAACTGATTTTCTCACAGTTCTCGAAGCCAGAAGTCTGAAAGGAGTCTTATAAAGCTAAAATCAAGGGGTCAGTAGGGCCATTTCTTTCAGGAGTCTCCAGAGAATAACCCATTTGTTGCTTCTTTCAGTCTCTAGGAGCTGTCAGCATTTCTTGGTTTATGGCTACATCATTCCAATCTCTGTTCCATTGTCATATTGCCTTGTATTCATTATTATCTCCAACATTCCTATTATAAAAACCTTTTTGACAGCATGGAGCCCACCCAGATATTCCAAGATAAGTTCATTTTAAGGTCCTTTACTTAATCACATCTAAGTTTCTTTACCCATAAATGGTAAAATTCACAGATTTTGGGGATTAGGACATGAACATTTTTGGAGGAGGGCCAATTATTCAGCCTACCCATTCGGCCAATGACTTGCTTTGGACAAATATGTTTTCCAGATAGCTAATATTTTATCATCTTATTGGTAAAGACTTCTTATTGGCTAAATTATATTGAAAGGATATATTTTTGAAATATAGTAACTAATTCACAAATTTTGATGCACTTCTCTTCTTCATAAATTATGATTATCTCTCTAGATTTTATTTTGCTATATAAAATATGATGGTACCACAGTCTGCTGAGGTGGGCAGGACAATTTCCCTAGATTTAATACTTATCCCAGTATTTTACATCAGGCTTTCCTCTTTCCTCTGTTCCCTCATGCATAAGCAAAACTTTTCATATTTTTTGTATTTCTCCTCTCGTTGACTATCTCAATGATTCTTAAAAGTGTGGTCCCTGTACCAATAGTATTACCTGGAAAACTTGTTAAAAGTATGAATTCTCTGGCAGCCAAGTGACTCAATTGGTTAAGAGTGAAAGCTTTAAGGAACATGGTCGCCAGTTCAATTCCCACACGGGCTAGTGAGCTACCACTGAGCTGCCAACAGGTGGCAGGATGGCATAGCAGGTGAGTGTACGTGCTCTTAACAACAAGGTTTGCTGGTTCGACTCCCACATGGGATGGTGAGCTATGCCCACCTGCAACTAAGATTGAACACAGCACCTTGAGCTGAGCTGCCCTGAGCTGCCGACGGGTGGCCAGATAGTGACTAGATTTGGAGCTGAGCTAGCTGCACCCTCCACAGGTAAGCTTAAAGGACAACAACTTGGCTCTTCCCCTTCCCAATTCCTCAACACTGTTCCCCTTTCCTAATTCCCCAATAAAATCTTTAAAAAAAAATAAAGTACGAATTCTCAAGAACCAACTTTGACCTATTGAATCAGAAATTCTGAGGGTGGCATCTCAAGTTTCTGATGATCCTAGAGATTCTGAGAACCATTGTTTTATCAAATATAATCATTTCTCTGTAAAGACCCTCTCCGATTATTGTACTTTGTTGCTTGTAATCTATGGTGGGAATAGAAACCAGATGATTACTCTAGTTACAACTACCTTCAATATAAGACCATCGAGGCTCTAAGTGAAAACTGGTAGATTCTTGTATGAGTCAAGTTCATGAACTTTTATAACTAAGCCATTAACTACCAATTTTACTACTTTGAATAATATTTTACCTATTTCTTACTCCTCCATTAGATTACCTATAGACAATGTTTTGTGTATTTGGTTAAATTCCACAAAGGTTAGATAAAACTGAAGTAAGAGGTGAGGTTAAAGAAACTCTACAATCCAGATGTTCCAGAAAATTTCCAAGTTCATGAAATTAAGTTTTTAAATAAGAGTGAATTCTCAAATATATGAGCAAAGACATACATTTAGTATTTGTTCAAATGTTATTGAATATTTAAAATCTTCAATTGTTTTATCCTAAAAAATAAGCCAATCTGAAAATATTTCATCCTAAAATCAGATTTTTTGGAAAGTGTGCTATTCCAGATAGATAAATAAAAAATTGGATAAATATGATTTAATTGTATTATATTTCATAACTATAGCAGCATAAAAGTTTACAACTTTGTAAATTTTAAACTATATTTCTGGGTATTAGAATTAAAGAGAATGAATTATGCTGGTGAGACTTAATGTTTTGAGAAGCATGTTATGGCATTACTATAATAATTCAGCATCATTATTCATAGGAAATATAAGGCTTTTGAAACTAAACAAAACAGATTCTGTTTATTTAATAAGTAATTGGCATTTATGAATTAAGAAAACAAAACATAATGATTAATATACCTGTAGAACATACTATTAGTAATGGCATGACATGACAATATATATGTTTAATCATTAACATGGTTTTTTTTCCACAAAAGTTTAATTTTATTGTTTAAAAATGCATTTTTCTGTC
This sequence comes from Aselliscus stoliczkanus, assembly GCA_033961575.1. Classification (NCBI taxonomy): domain Eukaryota; kingdom Metazoa; phylum Chordata; class Mammalia; order Chiroptera; family Hipposideridae; genus Aselliscus; species Aselliscus stoliczkanus. The sequence goes on along the minus strand of CM066728.1, from coordinate 80,911,629 downwards.
CTTCAAGTGAATTTTTAAAATTAAAGATAACACTGCTAGAGTGTTGCTGTGCTTGTGAATAAGCATAGCTTAAAATAACATCATGTCTTTCTAAACTGAATGGTGCTTTTCTATAAAAGACAAAAATTTTCTGAAGTGCTTCCAGTTATTATTTAATAAAATCCCTCTGATCCAGAGAAAATGGTTAGGTTACTTGAAAATAAATAATACACCTTGTGTAAAAATAAAAGTATATATTGCATTTGATTAATGGTTGGACATGATTCTCTTTAGCAGACTCATTGGGTCCCATCCAGGGCCCCTCAGGCCTCACCATTGTGGTGCATGAAAGCTCAGGGCTTTAGTGGTGTGAGGGCCCTCTCTGTGGGTGACAGCCCATTCTGCTGCACGCAGGGCAGGACAGAAGTGCCAGAAAATGAATACCCCTTAGGAGCAGCCTGCAACCAATGCTGACAGGAGTTGGTATGTAAGCACCCTAACTTCTTTGTCTCTCAGAGGAATAATTAGAAGCCACAGATTCTATGCAAATCATCAACATCTGTGGCAGGATTAAGATCCATTTACCCACAATGACAAAGGTTTGATCATTCACCCTTTACTGACTTTCTTCTCTTTCTTGTCTCTCTTCCTCAATCACTTCCCAGCATGTCCTGGGATCATCTTCAAATAAACTATTTACACTTGTATCCTGGTCTCAGTGTTTGCTGCTGGGGAAAGCCAACCTAAAGCATCACATAATTTGGGCAGAAAGGAAATCACAATTTTGAAGTTTAAAGTATGGCCTTCGAATGAATCTATTTTTAAAAAGCCACTACAAGAAGAGATAAAATAGAAGTAAGGTTATGGGATGGGGATTGAGGCATGACAACATTGGAGTGAAATTGAGCAAAAAATAAATTTCCACTGAATTTAAGGGGGAAAAAAAAGAAGAAAGAAAAACCTGTTTCAATGAGCAAGTCCTCTAAACAATAAAAGAAATGTTCTTGGCACAGTGGTAGAAGTCGTGTTGTTTGAGGTATTTAGCTCTAGATGCAACAATGTAAGGTAAATAACAATGTCAAATGGCAGTGGATAGACGTGATAACCTAATAGGTCTTTTCTAGCTCTAATATCTATGATTGCATGATTCAATTCAAATACAGTAGTTTACGGTATCTCAAGTGTGTAATACACTTCAACTGTGAAGTGTTACAATTTCAATACTAATATGTTTGAAGTGACAGATATGTCACCTAAGTACCTAGTAGAGTTGTTTGAAATGCTACAGGAAACAAATCTTTCCCTTGAGGATATATTTATATACACCCCTGGCCCACCATCAGACAGATATTATACCCATAAACAGGTGTTATTCATTAACAAGACTCATTGCAAATCGTTTAAAAGCTGATGTGCATGAAATTATTCCACAAAGAAACTGGGTCTTGCTAGTTTCACTTGAAATGATGTTAGTCTGCACCAAGACACTGATCAAAAGGCATGCAGATCACTGCACTTTCAAGGGAAGTCTGTCTCTATCAGCATCAAAATCAATGAACTGAGAAACCTACAGTGTCTAAATGATGTTGGGAATTTTGCTGTTATGTCTCTATTTAGTAATACAACACACATATGGCTAGCCTCAGAGACATGCCAGGTATGTCAATCCCTGTTGAAATAAGGAACAGAATGTTCTCTAGTAATCCTCTCTTTGATTCAGCCCAAATATTGTTTTTACTTCTGATATGAAATATAATTCTTGAACCTACAGGTTATCTCCTGATTGCTGGTGAAGGTAAAGAGAAAGGAACAGTGGCTCATTTGCATGAGTTCCATTTTCATCCCTGGAGCTTTCTTTGAAAGTAGTAGGACTTCCCAATACAGATCATGAGAAATGAGGCCCATTGACAAAGCAACTTCAGAGAAGCCAGGGTATAAACATAATAGGTTCAAAGCAATGTTTCCCCATTAATGCCACCCTATTTTAGTGCTACCCTATTAAAGAATGCCACCCTTTGCTGTTAATGTGCCACAGTATTTAAGAGGAATAAAATTAAAATGTACTATGCTTCTAAGATCAATAGGTCTATTTATTAACCTTTCACTGGAATGAGATTTTTCACTTCACATAAATGCGTGAGTTAAGGGTCTCGCTCAGTACAAGGATACAGGTTCAGACTTTGTTGAATGTTTTCTCATGGCCAGTTAGATACATAGGCAGATGTGAAGAAGAAGCTTCAAATCCTCTTCAAAGAAAGGAAGTGTGGCAGCTATAAAATATGTTTTCTTTAACACTTCTCTCATAGAGAAATGGGGTCTTTGTCCCCTCTCCGTAAATCCAGATGAGCTTATGACCACCTCATCTAGTAGAATATGGCAGAAGTGATGCTATGTAACTTGAGCAGCAAGGTCATAAAAGTGCAAGCATCTTCAATAATGATTGCTGAAACAATCACTCTTGCAGTCTTGGGACCCTTGTATGAACTCTAACTATCCTGAGTTTGCTGTGCTGTGAGGAAGCCCATGCCACACGAAGAGGGCACATTGTAAGTGTTCAGTCCCAGGTGTGGCCATCTTGAATCATACCTGTACAGATGCCGGAAGCGGGAGTTAAGAAATCTCCAGGTTATTCAAGCTTCCAGTCATTTGACTCTTTCCAGTTTAGGCCCCAGACATTGTAGAAGTGAGGCAAATTTTCCCTGCTCTGCCCTTCCTCAATCCCTGACCCACAGAACAGGGAGCATATAAATGGCTGTTGTTCTATACCACTATGTCTGAAGAGGTTAGCTATGAAGCAACAACAAAAAATAAAATAAAATAAAATAAAATAAAATAAAATAAAATAAAATAAAATAAAATAAAATAAAATAAAATAAAATAAAAACAAAACACAAAAATCATGATTGAAACAGGGAAGGATAGCAGGGAGGAAGAGAGAAAGCTAGAAAGAGTGAAAAAGAAAGAAGAAGTGAGGAAGGAGGAAAGGATGGAGGAACCAGAGAAACCTATCTTGAAATATTGTTAAGTGAGGACTTCTTCATGTTTTACAACAACCATATTCATAAAGAATTTATATTATCTGATTTAGTCTTGCATTCCCAGAGAGAACTGTTTATCTCAGATATAGATTAATTAATTTATTTATTTATTAAACATTCTTAAAGGGGGGAAATGAGGAGAAAGTATTTCCTTAATTTTGGGGAGATCTTTATTGAATAATGCATACTAACTATAGAGTAATTTTAAAAAAGATAGCAGAACAAAAAAAAGGTAAGGAGGAATTTAATTAAAAATATAAGCACAAATTATTTCGTCTCTGTAAGGGGCATCATGATTAGAATTTATACTTTTAAGTAGGTTCATACCTCTAGAGCCAGTGAAACTCCAAGCAGGACATTTAATAGACAATGGTTCTTGCTGAGCACAAGTCCATCAACACACATTAAAAAAAAAATTTAAAGAAGCATGTATATGGGTTTACTTTCCTCTTGCCAAAATATTTTTATGGCTCTGTCATAGTTTTTTCCATCACTGTTTCAAACTATTAGGCCATTGTAGGCCATAATCATACAATTTCTCTTATGGAAAATTTCAAACATTTCAAAGAAGGGAGAGTTGTATGAACTCCTTTGTATCCATCACCTACCTCTTATGATTATTAATATATAGCCAGATAGCTTAGAATTTTGAAGCTTAAGAGAACCTTGGTTATAGTAAGTCACTTTTGATAACCCATCATTTAACACAAAAGTTTATAATTCTCCAAACTGAGGATTGTCCACCATGTTTAACCCATGCTCACTTTCAAAAATTAAACAAACTTATATATGCCTTCACACCTAATTGAAATTTTATTGGCATTTTCAAATAAATTTCAATTATAAAAAAATTGTTATTATATCAAATATGCTATTCCAAACCATATGTATCTCCTTCACAAATGCCCCTCACTTCATTCTTACATTCTTCCCTGACAGCTATTCACCTCTAATCCTACTTGCATTCAGAATTACTATTCTAAACTTTTATTTTAAATAGCTTTTTAAAAATAAAATAATAACAATATTTAAATCCTGACTTCATAAGAACTCCCAATAACTCAAAGAAAGATAAAAGCCAGCACTTTAAATGATAGCTAACCCAAGTCTATCAATGGCTACCATTGCCCAATGTCCACTGAGGGTGATCGGAATAGGTTCCAAAAAGTACAGAGGTCATATAACAAGCCAACACTGATATTTTCAAGCTTTGTAATTGTGGATCTACATTTTTAAATTAAATATATATCACAGATATCAGTCACTGATCTTTTTTTCAGTACTCATTTTTCTGCCCTGACTTTAGCATGAAATAAAAGTTTAACTTGCAGCCATAGATAAAAATGAAACACTGTAAGATAGTTCTTAACCAAAGTAAGTAGGGGTCAAGGGCAATTTATTCCACAAGAGTCTTCTATAATTATTTGGAGCTTAATTACTTCTTTATTTCTCTTCAAAATTGCTGGTGTTAGCTTGACCTTTCCAGTGCAAGTGAAAGGGGCTATAACCTTCTTTTCGATTAAGCGAGCCTTCTCATTGAAGACTTACCATTAAAAAAGAATTTGCAAAATAGGGGCTTTCCACATTCCAACAAATATGCCACTCAAAAGTTTTGTTGTAAAAGTTTCTAAACTTTTAAATATACTCGTAAGTACTGATATACAAGCCAAGATTTCACTTCAGGTTTCTTCCTGTCAAATAACATTTATTTTAGAAGATGGCTGACTATAAAGAACAAAACATTTAACAAATGTTTAACATTTAATATTTAACAAATGTGGAAAATGGTACCTTCTGATGGAGGCTGACTTGGAGGTCAGGATCACAACAATTAACTTTAATTTTCTCATAATGGTTTTTAATGATACCTTGAGATTCAGCACAATATCAAGGGATTTACAAGGAAGCCCTTAATAAAATGTTATCCAGTTAATGTGAAATTATTTGTTCATTGTTCAAGACTTAAATTTTTGTCTTTATTCAGCAAAATGCCTACTGCCCTACAGTTTTCAACAACCTAGTATCTGACAATCTTCCAGGTATGATTTAAATGAAGCGTCAGCATGGGGACTACTATTGGGAGCCAGTACTTTCCCATCTTTAGTCTAGGAATGAGAGAGAACATGATGGGAAGTCCCCACTTGGAATAGCAGTGAGCTGTTGTCTTAGTTTTGCTATTCCAGCACCCAAACTTTTTTTAAAGAACATTCTACCTCTGGCTATGAAATGGAAAAGGGCCAGAACCTATCTTCCCTCACTCCTTAGAAGCCAGGGCACCACAAGTGATTTAACTTTGGCTAACTACAATAGATAGTCCACTCCAAAATCCTGAACACAAAAAGAGATGCAAGAACTGTTGAAATTATTTATAACATTGATCCTAGGAGGAAATCTTCCAACAATGTCAATTATTTCTACCGAATTCTCTCTAACCTGTATGAAAACAGCTCAGTTCATCTTGTTTAAGAAAGAATCAGTGCATTCCAGTGGGCTAACTTCCACAAATTCTCCATCTGAATTACACTGTTTAATTGTATATATGCAGACTATCTCTCTCCTCCAGTGAAGTTATATCAGTTATTAAATGGATATTCTAAACCAGCAGTCTCCAAGTGTGGTCTTGTGACACCTGGAGGGTCCTTGAGATCGTTTTATGAGATCTATAATGTCAAAAATATTTTCATAATAATACTAAAATATTATTTTTCTCTTTGGTTCTTATTCTCTCGCAAAGGTACAATAGAGATTTTTTAATAAACTGAAGCATATATAAATATCTAATAGTTTTCTATTAAATCAGACAATAAAGAGATTTGTAGGTATCATTTATAAATCAAATTTTCTCCCTTTTTTGAAAATAGTTATTTTTATAAAAATTAGATTATGTTACCATGTAATGAATTTATAGTGCCAATTAATTAATTAATTACTTAATTTGAGTTTTAATTTCTAATTCAATAAATATTAATCAATATAACCCAAACGATCAAAAGTTTTTTTAAGTCTTCAATATTATTTAAGTGTATAAAGGGATTTTGAAACCATAGTGTTTGCAAACCACAATTCTAATCAGTTTGAACTATGAAGAATAATTGATTATTGAGTATATGGAGAATTAATCACAGTTAAATTAAAACAACAACACCAAAAACCAAAGCAACAATAACAAAATTTTCTCAGTAATCAAATAAGGATATACGTGGCTTCTGAGGTCCTTTTGTTTCTAATTTTCTAAGCTTTCATAAAAGAGTTACTGAGAGAATAATATAATTGACTTGAAATATTTTTTTCCTAAGCAGCAAGCTATATCCACCATTTGGAATGATGCCTACTTTATTCTCATTTAATTTCAGGTATCTACCCCATTCTACTTACCCCCCGAAATATTACTTGATTTTTCCAGAAAATGGTTCCATAGAAATTGAGCAAGTATAAAGATGCACTGAGAAAGTCATAATTACTTAAAATTTCTTTCAACAAACAGTTCTATTGAATTGTTCAATTGGCCATGTTACTATACAAAGAGGAGAAAAAAAAAAATACCTGTGGATATATTAGAGGATTCAAAGATGTAAAGCAGTCCTAGAAAAAAAAAAAAAAAGTGAATATGAATGCATATGTAAGTCTGAGGTATATTGTAAAACTCCTTCCTCATATATATTAAATAAGCAAGAATAGCAATATAACAAGACTTTGTATTGAAACAAGTATTGAGTAAGTCTAAAGTTATACTAACTTTGATTTTTCATAATTTAATTTTTTTACATATAAAAGTTTGTCAAATAATTATATGTTTTGAGTAGTTGCAAGAGAAAACAAATTATTGCAAGTTCTTTTGTTCTTTTTTTAACTATAACAAATTTCAATTATATTTAAAAATGAAATTAAATAATATAAAATCATGATAATTTGTAAAAGCACTCAAATGTGGAAAAAAAAACCTGACTCCAGCCATAGCCAAGTCTAAATCCCTGAGTAATAGTTCAGAGAACATATTTTTAAAACTTTGTCTGCATCCATATCATAATAAAATGCACATACTTAAATTGGGAGGGGTCAAGAGTTGAGCTTTTCTCTTATTAGTTTGTTTTCCAAAAAAAGTGGATCATAGTTGATAAATTATTCTTCCACTTGCAGGTTCTCTCTTTAATGGACATCATGAGCACCCTTTCAGGTTAACAGATAAAGCTTTATTTCATATCAAATTTAAATATCTTAAAGAACTGCAAAATATTCAGAAAAGAGCAAACTACTATCATATGATTCTGAGCAATGTGATTAATTTTGTTTTTTATATTGTTTTTTGGGTTTTTTTGTTTTTGTTTTTAAGCAATGAAGTATCACCAAATAGACCTTTGGTAGGGCCCTAAAATGCCCTCAATGTTTGTAATAAAAATTAAAGAATAGGGCCGGCTGGGTGGCGCGGTGGTTAAGCGCTGGCTTGGGACGCCAGCGGCCCCGGTTCGGGTCCCACATAGGAGGGCCAGTGACATTGCCCTCAAAAAAAAAAAAAAAAAAAAAAAAAATTAATGAATGAGCAGAGATGAGTCATCAAAATTCTTTCTACTCTATATTTTTAGAAAATAAGGACTCTCAATAGTCCATTCTGCAAAATTAGTGAAGAATGATATACTTGTATTGCAGTATAGGCATAGCATTTCAAATTAAGCGCGTTTCCAGTTTTTCTCTGTTATAAATAAGATGTAATTAATAATCAGTAAACAAATTTCTGTTCCTATGTCTGATTATTTCTTTGAGATAGATTCCTAAAATGAGTAGTGAGAATGAATGGCTCAACAATTAAACATGTTAAATCTTGGATAGCCAATTTTTTTTCCAAAATGGCTATTATCAATTCACATTGTGATCCACAGTTTTTCCTATAGAAATTTTCACTGAGGCCCTACCAATGTTAAGATTCAAAATTAATTTATAAAAGAAACTTCCGTAAGAAATTGCTAACATTAGTTAATCTCTTAGGACAGAATTAATGAGCTGGGAATAGGTGAGAGAGGAGCATATTTACCTTTGAATTTTAAATTATATAAATGTGTTAAATTTAAACTTTTAAATTTAAATTAAATGTTAATATGGTAACTTGGAAAAAGGAGTATGTTATCTGATGGTTCCTTTAAATGTATACAGTAATTTAATTCTCAGGTGGATTTGTAGGTTTTGTGTATCTCATCTTCTGTGAATTGTTTTTCTCCTACACTGTTTGGGATTCTATTGTGTTATTACTGAACTCTTCATAAACTAAAGCAATCTAAGCTTCTCTTATTAATTGGTAATGTTTCCAGTTTGTTATTTACCCTCTGAATTTGGCTTATATTTTTATGATCATATTAATTTCTATATATGGTTAAATCACATTTTCTTTTATTGTATTACTTCTATATTTAGAACATAGTTTTCTTTACCAATATTAGCCAATAAACTTTACTTTCTTCCAATTTTTTTGTATCCACTTTACATATACTTCTATAATCCACCTAGAATTCATATGCTATGAGGTGGACATCTAGTAGGCTGTTATGATTTTTCATAAAGCTGGTTATTTCAACACCATTTCTTAAATAACTACTTATTTTTATTGTAATTAACAACATGTGTCATGGTCATATATGCTAGTTCAAAGCTAGTCTATTCTTCTGATATATCTGCTAATTCAAATATCAGTTGTAAACTATTTTAAATATTTTAGATTTCATTCGATACTTTTGTATTATGATAAAACCCTTTGTCATGTTTATCTGAAATAGTCTTACTAATTTAGTCATTCATATAAATTTACAATTATAATATCAATTCATCACCTCAGTCTTCTCCCTAGATCATCACTCCAAAAGTTTTTTCTTTATAAAAATTTCCAAATTGAAGCCATCCAAAGTTAGTACATTTACCTCCTCTTCTTTGTAAATAATTTGAGAAGGAACTGACTGACAAATATAATCAGTCTTCCAAAAATAAATCTAGTATATATTTCTAGTATATATTGTTGAGGTTGGGGTCTCCATATGCTTTTTTAAAAGCTAGATACTTAAAGAATTGAAACTATGAATGAATAATAGTAATGATAATTTATTGCCTAAATAACCATAGTTTACTATATTTTCACATGTTATTTTTTATGTTATTTTAATCAAACCTCATAAAATCCTCAGGAGTTTTTGTCCTATTTTAGATGAAAAAATGAGCTATGAGGGGTTAAATAACTTGTGAATATAACTAATAATTTACTAAATTGCAGAAATCCAGTAACTCTGACGCCAAACTTCATTTTCATAGAATATAGTGTGCTAAAGAGATATAAAATTATGAAGTCTGTCTCTTTACTTCAAACAAGACTGCAATAAACATTAACTTCCTGTTTTATCCACACAGTTTCCATTTAATAGGACAGGAAATATATACATGAGATCTGGGTAGAACTGTATTCAAGTTTAATGGAAGTAAACATAAAAACTTGAAAACGACATTATCTTTTGCAGAAATGTTTGGCTTGACAGGTTAAGAGTCATAGAAACAACTTTTTTTTTATTGCCAGTTGGAATTAAATGTAACATACTGATGTCAGCTGTCCCCAAACAAATAATTTGATAAAATACTCATTTAACTGCTCTCATTATTAATTTACTTTTAAGGTCCTTCTGCCATGTGGCATGGAGGAGCACAACAGGTCTCTCCAATTATAAAAAAGTTTATTGGTGCATGGCAAGTGTAAATCCATGGAGTCCCTGGCAACAGGAAAATGGCAAATTAAACCCAAACCACATGCAATGCAAGCTGAAGTGAATCACTGGTCAGTGAGCATTTAGGATGGGATGCCAAGCAAATAAACAGCCAGTCCATTAGTTTGTTATTGCCAGCACTAAATGAATAAAACTCTTGAGAAAAAATCATGCAGTGCGGCGACAATCTGTGTTAGGTTTGTTGAGTCCTCTGGAAATGGCTGAAATGTTCGCACGGCTGCCGTGAAACAGAGGAATGCAGGTACAGTGGCCAGGCTTAAAGATGCCTCTTATTTGAGATCCACTGATGAGAGCCAGTCACTTAACGGCATCCTGAAAAACAGCTGGCACCTAACCCTCAAATATTGATTTAGTGTTTACAAATCTGGTTCAGTTTCTAGGCAAACAGCTTCTATAAACATAGAGTACCATCTGGTTTTATGGCTCAAGTGTTTCAACTACACTTTTCCCCAGGTGTGGAGATCATGATTAATTTGAGCAATTTATACTATCCCTTCGCTTCCTGTAAAGTAGTTAAGGATTGGTCTACATTAGATACAAATTTTGGATTCTGGGAACATGAAATTTTTCAGTTAATGGTTACTAGGAAGAAAAGAAACCACTGTCAGTTATTTATGTGGCTCCAGTAAGAAGGTGATAAGTCTAAAACCCTCTTCAGCATAAATACATGGGGCATGAAGGAAGTGGATTTTACAGGCAGTGTGTACTTTTGTTATGCCACATTTACCATACATTATCAAAGGCAAACACAGGGAAAGGAGAGGTTTTGAGGAGACAAACAAGTTTTGGACCTTCTGCAAACAGCCATAGTGGTTCTAAGGACGGTAGCCAAGCAGGGTCTGAAAGTAGATTTGAGGTGGACCTCAAAGTGTGTGGAATTCAAGCAGTAAAAAGCGTTGTCATTAAACCTTGTCATTCCTTCCTCACTAATCTGACTTGCCCACAACACTGCCCTCCCCGGGTGGTTTGGAGGACTGCAATTCAACAAGCTGTGTTTTGCTTAATTGAGTCATGCTGGTTCCTCTATTGCAGAGTTGTTAGGAGACACAATGACTGAAGATGAAGCAGGTTTATCTTTTTTTCTCAGATCTTTTCCCCTCCACTCAAAAACAAATTTAAATTAGATATAAGCAAAAGAGTACAATTGTGTTATTGGACTTTAAGTGTCCTGACAAAACCATCTCACTCCTAGCTTCATGATGCTTTTCACTTTCTCTTTGCTCATTTTTTTCTACTTAAATTTATTTAACATGTACTATAATTAATCCACTTTAATTTTTTAGAACAATGTAAATTATAAATAATTGTATGAATCACATTCCATACTCCTCCAAAAATCATCTCACCTTTCTTCTTGACTATATGTATATTGCTATACTTTTGACACTTGATGGTATATATCTACTAGTTTTTAGTGTGGTTTTTTTGTGTTTTTTTTTTTTTTTTGAGGGCAGTGTCACTGGCCCTCATATGTGGGACCCGAATCGGAGCCGGTGGCATCCCAAGCCAGCGCTTAACCACCACGCCACTCAGCCTACTAGATTTTAGAACTAGAAAATAAGTGGAGGGGAAATTCTTCTGAGTCAAGTTAATTTGTCTACTGCATTTTTTACTTTTTTTGTACTATGAGATCTGTTAGGCCAACTGAGTCATCAAAAATATTGATATTTTATTAGATGGCAATATATCATCAGAATCACTAAATAAGTGACAAAGAGTTCATAATTTCTAAGACAGATATTAATTCCGTTATCCTTACTATTTCTATTGAGTTGCTTTTTCTTTTAAAATTATATCAGAAAACTTGGGATACAATTAAGTAACCATACACTTGTAGTTGTTCTCCCCATGCTCTCTATTCACTTCCTGAAAGAGACTTTTACACAAGGATGCATCAGCCAAGATAAAGACAGTTCTCCAACTGGTCATCCACACACAGTAGGAATCTAATTAATACAAATGAAATCATTTCATATAACTTGTCTACCATATATCTTAAGAAATGTGTTCGATTTACATGAGTTAATCATATGACTACAAGTGTGTTGATGCAGTCAGTCATTCAAACATTTGCTCAAGGCTAACAATGTGCTAAAATCTTGAAACTGAGGTGTGACTAAGATATAATCTCAGGATTTTAGAGTAGAACTGGGAAGAGACGCAGGTGAGGAGGCAGTTATAAGACAGTATGATGAGTGAGATGGTATGGAAATCTAGGGGGTTAAGGCTTTTCAACTCAGCCTTGAGAGAGGGGGTTCATTAAAAGCTTCCCACAGAAGGTAACATTGGTACCAAGTTACACCAGAAAAGTGAGTATTAGCCAAAAGAAGTAGAGATGGGATTTCCATTGCATGCAACAGCAAGGAGAGCTGGCAAGTTCAATGTGGCTAAAGATGAGTGAGGGAGGTTCAGTGCCGGGAGAGATGAGATCAGAGAGAAACCCAAGGCCTGAAATGCTTTAAACAGGACATAATCAAATCTGTGCTTCAGAAAGCACATTTCAGAAGAGTAGAGGTAGAAGCAGGGAAGCAGAGAGGCCATTAGGCAGTGATTATAGTCATCATAGTGATCTACTCTGTATATTGTATAAAATTACCAGAATTCAAGAAAACACTATGGATACTTATTTTGTAATGTCCTACTAGAGCTTTCATATCAGTCTCTCAGTTAGGACAAGAGGGGAAAATCAGTGAAGGAAACAGCCAGGCAAAAAAAAAACAAAAAACAAAAAAAAAAAAGCAAAAAACACAAACAGCAGCAAACAACAACAAAAACATTGCATGCTGAACTGCCCCAACTCTACTCTGAGTGTCCACAGTCTGGCTGATAATTCTCTGTTCTCTTCCACACTCTAGGATAGTCAATTAACCTCACTCTCTATTATCTGCCCCTGCACAGCCACTATATTCCTTATCCTTGGGAAGAGTGTGGAAAATCCAAGCAAGATGGGATTTTCAAAAAGAAAACCTGGGGAGAATCCAAAAAATACTAATGATAAAATAAAAGCCACAGAACCCAGACATTAAGGAGATTGCAAAGTGCAAAGTTTGAATTCAGTCTGTGATGTCCATCTAAAGACTAGCTCCCATGGTTGTCACAGCTTTTAGGACACACTTTTGCCTTGTCCCTACCTCGTAATGGCAAGACTCTAAATATATACCTTAGTTTGTATCTTGTTTCTGAAAAAAAAAAAAAAAAAAAAAACTCATTTCATTTGGTAAAATTCAGGTAATTGGAAACAAATTCTCCCAGACTGTGACTTATAGATTGCACCTGTTTTCTTTCTGGCTATGTCCCCCCTACCAGACTTCACCATTCAGGACCACACTGCCTTGCCATCCACAGCAACATAAATGGTGTGCAAAACTGCCATACATTCCACCCCTTTCTTTCACCAAGAATTGGCCCTGGTTGATCCTCACGAATCCTGTATCCTCTGGGTGAAATCACTGTTACACCAACTCCTCTAATACGATAACCCTAGATTTCAGGAAATCATTTCCAGACTTCGTAGTCACCTCTATCATCACACTCCTGCCATTCTCTATGCCTACAGGGTGCTGTTTGGGTTCCTGAATCTCTTCTTTTTTTAATCATTGCAATTTCTTGAGTACTATTCAGTAGCTTCCTCTGGTAGGAGCTGTTTCTCCTTCTCTGTATCTATTTTCACTCAGGTTCACTCATCCCCCGGTTTGCTGGGAGGGTTTGCACTTTACTTTCTCCAGAGCTGATGCGAGTCTTCTCGCCCAAGGATGCCTGGGAGGCTAAACCTTTGCTGCCCCTAGTGGCCATGGACTGATGTACATGCGGCTGCAAAGGGTCCTAAATGCCCGCCTATCACCTGAAGACAGGCCCCCTCAGCTGTGTGATTTATGTATTAGCTAGAGGCTAGATTTTACCTGACACCGCGTTCTTGCTGCTTTTCTCCTCCCCTATTATGCTTCCCTTGTTTTCTCTAAAAACCCCTTTTTCCAAAAATCATGTACCAAAATCCTGTCTCAGGCTCTGCTTCTAAGGAACCTGGCTCTAGACATCTCATACCAGGGCAGAATTTAGCATTGCCATCCTCTCTTATTGTTCTAGTTAGTTCTTCAGCAGGTGCCTGTGCCCATGCGGAGGCAACGACAGAAATCTTAATGTCCCTAGAAATCCCTGTACCACATGAACCATTTTAGATCATGACAATCAGGTTGTCTGCCTCTTTGTGTTCTAAACAGTATGTCCCAATCTTATCTGCTCACTATTTCTCAAGCTTGTATTGCTGTCTGAGAGCATGGCCCACAGTTAATTTTCTCAAACTCAGCCATTTTGCAGAGCTCTGGTAGCCAACATACTGGAGTTTATTCACGACTTTCATTTACCCAAGCCCTTATAATTACTGCTCACAAATACATACCAGGTGTCTACTCACAGGAATACAATTGTCCCTTGAAAAATGTGGGTGTTAGGGGAGCTGATCCTGCACAATCGAAAATCCATGTATAGGGGCTGGCCGAGTGGCGCAGTGGTTAAGCGCTGGCCTTGGAAGCCAGAGGCCCCGGTTCGGTCCCACATATGAGGGCCAGTGACACTGCCCTCAAAAAAAAAAAGAAAATCCATGTATAACTTTTGACTCCACAGCTGATCCTTTGCACAGTGGATTTAATCAGCTGTAGATTGAAAACAGAATTTTTGATCCGCAGTTGGGAAACTGCTGCTGGGAAAGCGAAAACACTGTTTTCCGTCAGCCTTTTGTTAAATCCCAGAGGTGAAACACAAGACAAAGAAAGGGCCAACTGCATTTACTGAAAAACATCCTCAGGTAAATGGACTCATGTAGTTCAAACCTGTGTTTTTCAGGGCTCAACTGTGTAGTTAACCACAGAAAGAGCTATGGGATCTGAAACATCACAACTCGCATTTAAAGATAAGAAAACAGAGAATTAGAAAAGTTAAGTGATATTGCTCATAAGTATATGTAGAAGTCAGGATATCAGAGCCCAGACTTTTAACCCCTGGGCTAGCCTATACAAGTCTTTTCTAACCCAACTATCTGTCTCACCCACACATTTCTGGTACAAGAAGCACATCATTCTTTGGAGCAGCAGTAGAGTATAGTGGTTAAAAAGCTGGCCTCGTTACCCCTGAATTTAATTCCTGAGTCTGCCAAAAGAAATTATGTGTGTCCAGTTAACTAGTTTGCCTGAGCCTTAGTTTTCTCATCTCTAAAATGGGGTAATAGTAATACCTTGGCAGCTGTCCGGAGATTAAAATGAATTGATGCACCTTAAGTTCCTAGCCTAGAGTTTGGCATGTAGCAAGCTCTCAGTACATGTTAGCCATTATTATTTGTCTTTATGAACCCCATTTCTGATATCTTTGCTTACAACGTTATTTCCTAGATGAATAATTTCCCTCTGTTTCTCTCCTACATTAACAGCAATGGATTCTACTTACAAATTTGGTTTACGTTTTCACTTTTGCTGTTTCCCTCTCTCAGGTGTCCTGGCTATCATATTCATCCCACCTGGAATATAATATGATCTGCTCACCACCACAATTCTTTAATATCCTTCTCCAGATTGAAACCAGCTCCATATGTAGTATTTCTCTCCTGAACTTTCCCATCCCCAGAGCTGACAGCTGGGACAGTCAGGGTACCAGTTCTTCTGTTGTCTTGCCTGTGCAGGTTTTCATCCCAGCCTAACTCCCAATATGAACGATCTCTGTACACATTCTCTGACCCACAGCACTGATCAAATGGTTCCAAAATCCATAGAAAAACTAATAAGAAGAGAAACAGTAAGTTTCTCCTGAAAAGCCAAAATTTCCAAGGCTTCTTTTTTAAAGCATATTCTCCATTTGACTCCAGAACCAACTCCTCCCTACTGCCAACTCCCAGCAGGTGTGGTTGGTTCCTTTACTCATTAAGTTGGGGAGAATTAAGCTGCTGGCCAAGTGATGCAGCAGTAATCTTTATTTACTCTTTGATTTCTTAAGCCTTCTCTCTTCTCAGTCTAAGCCTTTTGGTTTAGCAAAGCAAAGATTTTTCAGGCTTGGCCACGTCTTGCCTCTTTGTGTCTGTGCTGTGAAAAGTAAACACCTTTAACTTAAGGCCAAAGAAGTGAGTCACTGAGTTGTTTTCACTTTGGTATCTGTTGTTTGGTGAGGTTGGCTTGCAGGAAAAGGAATATAAATTTACTTGGAGAGTTCTTAAGGGAAGTTCAGGCACAGTGCAGGCTTCATTTTTCTTCTTGTCCTGAATGTTCAATAATTCTTTGTTCTTGCAATCCCAATAAAACACCATACAAGAGTCAAGAGGAGCTTGGGTGTTTTTTTTCTTCAGGCATCATATCTAAGCTATACCGAAGGGACTTGCTCTTTTGGATTTCCATGTTTGATAATTCCCTGCTTCTTTTCATATGGGAAAAGCAGTAGACGGTGGAGGGAAGGGAACCACGATGATTTCAGCATTTGTGCCTGGAATCCCCCCAAAGCAGCCCTGCGGTAACCTGGGCTGCTCCCACCTAGGAGAATTCTCTAGTTGGACAACATAGTATTGTTTTCCTCTCTCCAGTGACATTTTAAAATCTCCTTCAGGAGTTTAAGTTTACATTTTATTGTCATCTGTCTGGCAGCAGGCAGTGCAGGTGGCAAATGGTGTCAGAGGGGAAATTTGACAGCTGAGTTAATTAGTAGATAGCAGTTTAGAGTGTTGTCAAGCTGCCAGTGGGATGGTAGGTGCTTTGGGTAGAAGCATGTAAAGATGTTCTCCAAAGATCAAAATATTTTTATTTCTCACATTACGTTGATTTTCTTTTTGTGGGCATCTATATCTTAGGGAAATGTATTAAAATTCATCAGTAAGTGTTATTTCTAGTCATAGACGATGCATTTTCACAATGTTCCCACAATTTCTCATTGTCTTCTTATCAACTTTTTCATGTGCAAGCATTTGTTGGAATGGAATTGACACACTGCTTCAAAGATTTTTGTATTATTCAACAAGTCTTTTAAGAGAGAAAGGGTCCTTCTTTTCCTTTTGACTTATTTGGGGTTATCATTTTGTCTAGATTTTTTTTCTCTCTCTCTTTGAAGTCTTTTTTTCCCCATGAGGCTTTTCAATACAATTTCCACTAAGTACTATTGCCAAAAGAAAAAAAAAAATATTTTAGTTCTCATGTATCTCCCTTTAAATTTCCACAGCTGATTATAGATAGATAAATAGATAGACAGGCAGACAGACAGATAAAATACAGCTAGATGTAGTTTATAGATAGAATCAAGGTTCCTAGTGTTTCTTGCTCTTTGTGAATAGAGGAAAACAGTACGGAAGAACTTGACCATTTTGACAACAATTTTAAAAGTAATTTCATACATATCATTGATTTTGATATTTGTCTGCACTGGCAATAAAGAGTCTATTTAGAATAAACTAAAAAACAGGGATGTAAAAAATCTATAGTAGAGATATATAATCGAATATCAAAGTTGTAAAATCCATATTAGAACTGCCACAGATCCTCAGACTATTTTAATAATCTCTATACCCTTTCAGTAACATTTTCCCTATAGACCATGGGTTTAAATTCTTCAAGCTATTAACTTGGCAGCATTATAAAACAAATCCATCCTATAATCTATAATTTCAGATATTTTTTTACACAATAGGATACAACACATAATTAATTTTGACCATTTGCTATGTATTTTATAAAATATTTTAAATTAATGTCAGTTTACTCAAGATAGAGATAATTAAAATTAAAAATTAAATAACATTAGTATTAGTATCAATACAGATTTTTTTTCTACCCCATATACCAGAGTAGTAGCTAACACTAAAGATTTTAAATAAAACTTATGTAGGGAAAAAGTTTTTATATTAAAATTAAATCATGTATTTTATGTTTTAGAATTCAGTCAGTTCTCTACTAAATAATTGCACAACACATGCTTGAGGCTTGCAGATAGTTTGGACTGGGATATACAGCTTATACACATGAATGGCAATATAGAGTAACCAATATTTATTGACTTTCTACTCTCGGATGCTACTATACTGAGCTTTGGCCTTGGGAAATGAAAAGCACAGTGGTTTCAAGTAGTTCAGTTTATTTAAGGAAATAAGAAAACAGACCACTAAAATATACTGCAATAAATATTATGATAAAGATGTGTTCCAGAAGCTATGGGAACTCTAATTTAGATTGAGAAAAAGGAAAGTTCCCAAAATACCATATGACACCAGAGCCATATTTTAGATGATAATAATAATAACAGTGCTACCAAAATATATTGACTGCTCATTAAACAAAGCAATTTATATACATTTTCTCATGCGATCTTTATATGCTATCATCATGCAAAGATAAATGTAATGAGATATATTTATTATCTTCACTTTAGAGACAAAAATTCATAAACTGACCTGAGTCATACAACTAGTCAGAGGCTGCTTGGGAAGGTCTGGCTGACTATCCTTTAAGGCACTTCTCTAATATTTGTAAATCTGCAAAGGGATCAATACAATTAAAGCACAGAAGAGTGAAAAGCATGGAGTAATTGGGGAACTTCAAGTAACATAGAATAAGTGGACTCTTGCATATATGCGGGAATGGGGCAGGGAAACGAGAATCGGGGGTTAGGGCCATTCAAAGAAAGTGCTATAGGCCATAGTCAGGAAACTGAATTTTATTTTACAAGCTACAAAGAACCAGGGAAGATATTAAGCCATGGAGTATTAAGACCAGAGGTGCTCTTTCAAACAATCACTCTATCAGCAAGAAATAGTCAAGGAATGGAGAGTAAAGAATCTATATAGATCTTCAGATGTTTGAATGGGGAGCAGGGCTGGGAAATGATGGTGCCATTCAGAGAGACAAAACATGCAACAGAAGAGAAATTTGGAAGGGAGATGATGAGACCTGATTTGAAAATATTTTGCTACCTATTTAGGTAGAGGTGATGTGGAGTTCATTTGCCTACGAGTATATTGATGTAATGTGAAGTGCTAAGAGTATATTAAGCATAAATGTTTTTAAAAGGTAAATATTGGAACTATTTTAATAAAAAAATGACAAATTTGATCATTGAAATCTTCTCAAATTGAACAGAAAAATGTATTAGAGGTTTCAGATTTCATCGGTTCAGGAGTCAATACCTGTAGGAGAAGAATTAAGAGGGTAGTTTGACAAATAAACCCTCTATTAAGAGTTCTTTTATTAACCTAACCATTTCATCATATCGATTACTCCCTTTCTATGCTGTTCTAATGTATAGATTCAGAGGTATGTCTATAGATGTGCAGAAGTTGTAAAGCACAAAATCAGCTGAAGCTCTGTAGAGATCTCTTTAGTATGTTTTAGTTTATTTATTACACTTTGTATAATATTATTGACATATTGGGCATTTTGCTGAATTTTATATGAGTGTGTGTGTGTGTGTGTGTGTGTGTATATATATATATATATATATATATATATATATATATATATATGAAAAGAAAAAACATATACATGTCAGCAAATGCTTTATTATTTTTAAACTCAGAAATGGGAACCAGTTTATAACTTTACAGAAGCTGTGTGACTTGGGTACTAAGATCTAACTCAACACACACTGAGGGTACACTGTGGGCAAACTTCAAGGAGCTGACAGTATTTTTGAACACGCTTTATTAAACTTTAATTGCACAATTCACCTGCAGACCTTGTTAACGTGTTGCTTCCTTATTCAGTAGGTCTAAAGCGGGGCCTGAGATTCTTCTATTATCATCAGAATCCTGGGTGATGCCATAGCTGTTGATCTGTTGCTCTTTGAATCACAAAGAGTCAGAGAAAATCAGCGTATATCTAACTGAACACAAAGTCATTTGAAATTGGTATTAGCAGAATGAACAAACCACTATGAATGGCCCAAATTACAGACTTTGTTTCTTGGGTCTAGACTCATGCTTTGCAATGGGAGATTTGCGCTTATGCAGAACAGTTAATTGGCTGTTGACAGACTGTTCAGTTATCTTCAGAATGGGCTTCAGATCTTTAGCAACAGAAGCACCCTGGTCCCCTTAAGAATGGGAGTTTGAGCAAATACATCTCTTAAAAGTAGCCATTTCACAATCTGCTGCAAAAGGAGGTAACAATTATAAAATGTAAACTTCAACTAAGTAAATGATCTTGTGTTAAATCACTTAAAACAAGGGAGCAAAATTTAGGAACAAATGACACAGGAAAGGATGATAGAAAGAGTCCCAGATGTTTATTTATTCAAATAAATGTACCTTAACTCCAAATTAAGAATGAAAGGATTTTAGGACAAATCTGTGAACTGCTACATTGCAAAGTTTCTTTTTTTTTTTTTTTCTCCCAGTAATGAATGTGGAAAGAAGCAAAGGAGAGGGGGATATGCTGTGTTTTATAGGCCAGGCTGCAATGTAGAAGGAGGCCTGGTGAGACAGCCTCTGAGGTCTCCGGCCTGTGTTGGCTAGAGGGTTGCAAGAAAAGGAATTAAAGGTAATTAACCCAGCAGTAGCTTTCACATAAAGGATAATTCAGGCAAACTGGAAATAGCTCAAAGTGGAGCCAGCTTTGATAAATCGTGTGTAGGCCTCCGGTGTTCCTGTGGAAAGTTGACCTAAGACGAATAGAAGCAGCAACGGGCACTGGGCATGGCAGTAAAGCAGAAGCTATTGAATCACACTCCAAAATGCTGTCTTTACAAACAGTCTTCTAATCTGATGCTCCGTTTTTCTTCATTTAAAATATGTAGTAATCATTCTTTAATCAATCTTAGCAAAATCACGTATACATTATGTATGCACATATATATGCACACACACACACACACACACACACGGTTTATTCTATTTTCGTTTCTTCTAAATCACTTTTTTTTAAAACTGCTACATGGAGGGTCAGAAGCACAGATGCTGAGTCTGTTTAAAATGGCCTAGAAAGCAAGGCACATGCTTTAATCTGATGTCTAGGATGCATTTTAAAAAATTGGATTGAAAAGGATTAGATTAGATTAGACCTTTTGGATTTAAAAATGTTAAAGCTCCATTTATGTTTTAACATAATCTCTTTCTACTCTCTGGAGCCATCAAGCAGAATGCAGTCTTGGGTAGCTTTTTTATTATTATTAAATTTTAGACTTTTTAAAAAAACATCCCACTTTCATATTTGTAATAGAAAGAAATCCTTAGAGACTGAGCTAAAAGTTCTTTTGACCTACTGCGTAAGGGAAGGGTGAATATGTATGCTTTCTGATTTTTACAGCTACTTTTATAAGTATTTGTACACACACACACAGATATACATGCGAATATGAATAGATAGTTTTTAAATCTAAATAATAGTGAATGCTTTTGAATACTATGCATTTTTATGAAGTTATAGTTGCTAGAAAAAAAATTATTAAAAAGCTTACATAAAAAATCCTTATTATAGATTTCGTATACTTTACCCCAATTTCACATACTCATTAACTCCAATCTCTAAATACAAAAAGGCAAATAACTATATACCATCATTAAACTACTGAAGTTCTGAATACAAATAGGCTTGTTTTGTAGTTTTGATGTTCATCAATCACAAAATAGAAAATACAGTTATATTACAAATAATATTAAGTATTCTGAGGTGGAAAGTTGAAAAATCTTCTGTGCATGAGCGATGCAAAAATCCTTTAGCCGATATATTTTTATTTCTTAGTATTTAATTATTCACTAAAACACACACACAAAAGAGCTCAGATTGACTTGCAAGCACTCGTGAGTTTTGTTACCACTGCACTTGGGTTACATGTCTCAAAATTACTGTAATTAGAAATGATCAATTATATTCATGCAGCATCAAAGATGGAAGATTTATGGCTTATCCAGGGAAAGAAGTGCTTTCATTTATCTAAGGCATAACACTGCTATATGACCAAAAAGCCCTGAGGATATTAGTATACTATTTTAAACTAAAAAAATATTCTAACTAAATTTTTAAAACTGGACCATGAGCAGTCTTAGCAAAAGAAATATTAGTTTCCTTATTGTCCTCAATGTTACGTTGGAAAAACATTTGGTGTAAGGAACCTAAGGCATGCCTTATAAGCAGACTAAAAGTATTCATGCTGATAGAGCGGAAGCATCAGTGACAGTATAATTGAGAATGAAAATGAGTTTTCTCTTTCAGGAAATTCTAAAACCCACTTGGTTTCACCCTGTGAGGTCTGCCTTTGAGATTTTGGTAAAAACTTTCATGTTCGATATTTTCTTCTCAATTTAAAAAGAATCCACTGATGTTTCAATCAGTTTAATTTTTAGTAAATATGAAACAAACCCCAGCACTTATTCTTTATTTTCAATAAAATTTGTGCCACAGGTAAAAAACTGGTGGAGGAGAGGAAGTTTCTTTTTACAGAAATATTCCAGCTAATAAATGGGGAAGAAATTATAGAATTAGAATATCTCCATTATGCAGCTCCTAATGGGGGAGGAAAAAAAAAAGAGGGTGATGCATTTTATGATCCCTAATGGCTGCTACCATCACACACACAAAAAAAAAATCCACTGTGGGCCTTCTGATAAAATCCACAGCACAAATGACATTTATTGCCTTTTTAAAAACTCAAATCTGAATCTCATCAAGGACTATCTACAAATTTAGAGGGAAGTTATGGGGCAACTGAACATGTTTCCTAAACAACACAATTGGATGGACTCAGCAAAATTCTGACTCTAGGAAAACATCCAGTTTCTTCAAGAAATAAATTGACAGAGAGGAGAGAGAGAGAAAGAGAGAGAGAGAGAGAGAGAGAGAGAGAGAGAGAGAGAGAGAGAGAGAGAGAGAGAGAAAGGGATAGAGAGAGGGAGAGGGAATGGGGGATGGAAGGAAAGAGGGAAAGAAGAAGAGAGAAAGGAAACACCTATAGATTAGAAGAAATTAAAAAGCTATGTCAGCCCATTGCAAAGTATGAATTTTATCTCCAACAAATACACTGTACACACACACACACACACACACACACACACACACACACACACACACACCACCTAGGTATTATAATCTCAACCAAATGTGTGACAATTGTTGAATATAAGGAAGTCACAAAAATTATTTCATTCTGAGAAGTACTTATTCTTACAAAACAACAATTTCACAGAGCTGCAATTAATTTTTCACAAGTCCTTTTGGTTCTGGAAAAGCAAAAATGGTGATGCATTTAGTGAGGGCATAAATTCAGCCAAGGTACACAGTCTTTGCCAAGCTTCAGAAAAACAACACAATAGCCCTCATAGGTTTGTATGTGATTGCTGCTTTCACAAACCAAACCCTAACAACTTTTTAAACTTGGGTTAACCAAAAACATTATGCTAGATATCAGTAATGTTTCATCTCTCAGCTAAGCATGGCCATAAGTAGGCTCTTTTCTGAGACAGCTGGTCAGCCTTCCATATAGTATAAACTTCATTATTTGACATTTACAGAAGGATGGAGATCTAATATTAAAAACTATAGCCAGGTACTAACTCTTGTAAAGAAAAATAAAAAATAAAAAAACACAGGAAGAAATAAAGAAAACAAAAGCACTGAAATATAAATCTAAACTGAACAAACATGAAAGGTTTAATAAAGAAATATATTGTAAAAGAAAAATAAAGAATAAGATACAATTTGTACAAAGTGAAAGAAAAAAATCTCACAACAAAAAACAAGGGAAAGAAATCCAGAGCGTTGGAAAATGAAATACTCCCACAAAACATTGTGCTAAAAAGTACTTATTTCATTTGTAACTTGTATTTATATTTTTTTAATATGGAAAAGACCAGGCAGCAACACATTATGTTAAAAGGTACTTATTTCTTTTTTTTTCTATTACTTGAGTTACAGAACAAATGTGAATCTGTTATTAAATTGTACTTTTTTTTAAACTCAGTGATATATACTTTAATAAAAAGTAAAAGGAACTGTAATTATTTTGTGGTTTTTATTTCTAAAATATTGAGATCTAAGGCATTTTTCATATTGACTTCTTAAAACCCCTGCTTCCAACTGGTCAAGAAGGTCTTTGAATGTGTAATTACTTATTTATCATAAGAACTTACTGCTTTTTTCGTTTGCCCACAGTGAAATAGGCCAATATGGTAAATCCCTTAAACATCCTTTTACTAGAAAGAGCAGAATTTTCTTAGTTCCCCCTTCCCCACACTTTAATTGGCATTTCTGGATTGCCAGGTACTCTGGTACCTAATCTGAAACTGGATATTTTGGGAAATAATGGAAAAAGAAAACCCATGAAATTCACTGCTGTGTCATTGCTCAGGTACATGATCCATAGCTAGTCTGCATACTTCTTATCACCTTTCAGAGTCTTCTTATTTCTGTTTTACATAATGTCCAAGGTTTTTAGCTAATCGTTGTAGGAGGAATAGGTAAAAGTATATCTACTCTATCTTCCTGGAACTGGAAGTCCCTTATAATATTTTTATAGCTAGTACTTTAATACCATATCAAGGTGTTGACCAACCAAATTGAACTTTCTATAATAGTTTGTTTTGATCATTTCTTATACCACTGATAAATAACTGGATGTTATGAAGAATAGCTGTGCAGAATAATGAAATGCAGATTTAGGGTCTCTGAATTTGAATCTTTGATATGTCTCTTTTATTTTATTTTATTTTTTTAAGGGCAGTGTCACTGGCCCTCATATGTGGGACCGAACTGGGACCACTGGCTTCCCAAGCCAGCTCTTAACCACCGCGCCACTCGGCCGGCCCTGATATGTCTCTTAAGAGATGTATGGCATTTATAAAATTATTTAGCACTTCTAGAACTCATTTTCCATACCTATAAAATAGAAATAATAATAGCTGCCTAATATTGTTATCAATTCAACGTAAGAATATAAATGGACAGTGCCTGGTACAATAAATAAGAGCTTTCATAATCTTAGTGTATGTGTTTCTCTTTTAAAGCATCCTTTTGTGAAATTATAAATTACTCCTTCTTAGAGTATATTGGTACTTTGCTGCCTTGAAATGGTAAAGAGGAATAAAGTTTCTTTAAGAAATATTTTCTTCTCCCTGATGCATCATAGGATCAGGTTATGGAAGCATCTGAATTGTTTAACAACCAGGGGTTGCCACAGATGAGCACACTGCAAGCTTGAAAACACATTTGAAAGTATCTTATATTTTGGCCCATGACTCACTCCTTGACATTAATTCCTCTCTATAAGGGATTAATGTACTCAAGAATCAATATGCTTTCAGACAGATCCTACATCAGTGAGTTTCTTTGCTGGTCAGTATTTTCATTATTAACAACTTATGTCAGCAATATTCCCTATTCGTCTAGCAGTATTTGAATTTATTCTCTCATTTTAGTCCTGATTGTTGAGCATTACTCCAAAGGTCTTTTATAACTTGATTTACCAAGAAAGCAGATTAAAAATCTATATGAAGACGACTCTTAGCCCTAAAAAGGGGAGCAATTAGGAAGAGTATACTGTTCAGCTCTACTTTCCAAATACATGGGGTGATTATTTTCATTTACTCTGTACTTCTTAAGGACAATATCCCACAATACCCCCAAGTTATTCTATCCACATTTGTTTTTTAGTCTTTCTCATCATGATAGACTTCTGTTACCATCTTCTCACTTGGATCCCATGTTTCAACAAATTTGGTCTTATTACAATATGTATTTACCTAATTTGTATTTAATTATATTTGTACCAGTCCTATTTTGTATGTTTTGATATTGTTTTCATATAATACTTAAGAATATATGTTCAGCCCAGTTCTGGATTTCAAAATGTCATTGCCCACAAATGAAATTATAATTCCTTAGAGATGTGACTGATGTTAGGGCTGGGGCTGGGAATATTATGAGATGAGTCTAGAGTATAATTTTGTTCCAGAATGTAAGGAAGGGCACAACATATTAGGGGGTTGTGTAGAAATGATACTGGAGTCAGTTTGAAAGTTTCCCCAAATCTTGACCAATTAGAGCATGAAATAAATAGGGCAATAGTGGATTATAATACACTGATTTAAAAAGAATATATGAATCTATACTAAGAGTATATATATATATATATATATATATATATATATATATATATATACAATACATATGTATATATATAAATGGGGGAAAGGGGAAAGTTCCTTAAAATAGACTGCTACCTAATAAATAGAGAATAAATGATTGATTTTATGGGCTGGATCGTGTCCCCCTGAAAGTCATATGTTAAATCTTTAAACCCTAGTACTTACTCCAGAATGTGACTGTATTTCAAGATACGGCCTTTAAAAAAAGTAATTAAGTTAAAATGAGGTCATTAGGGTGGCCCTAATTCTTTATAAGAAGAGATTAGGACACAGACTACACAGACAGAGGGACACTCATGTGAATACACAGGGAGGTGATCATCTGCAAGCCAAGAAGACCCGTCTCAGAGAACACCCAATCTTGCCTCTAGAATTGTGAGGAAATAAGTGTCTCATTATTGCTAATGTCAACATTGATGATATGGTTGAGGTGTCTGCCAGCTTTCTCCTCTGTAAAGTTATTATTTTTCCTTTGGATCTAATAAGTAATATGCAGGACACACAATGAGACCATGTAAATATAGTGTCCACCATTAAACTTCAATCCAAAAAAAAAACCCAGTGAGGGCCGGCCGAGTGGCGCGGTGGTTGAGCGCTGGCTTGGGAAGCCAGCGGTCCCGGTTCGAGTCCCATATAGGTAGGCCAGTGACACTGCCCTCAAAAAAAAAAAAAAAATCCCAATGATAATTCTCGCTTAATCAATTGTTGCTATGATGGTTGTATAATGGTGACTTTAGCAATAATGAGACAAATGGACATCAGGTGCTTCCTGCTGTGATGCACTGAGGAGGATATCGTTATTAGACACTTAGTACTCCTAACAAAACCCTATCGCTTGAATCATGAGGAAACAACCAGATAAATAGAAATTGAGGATCACTGTCAAGAAATAACAGGCCTCTACTCTCCAAAATACCAATGTCATAAAAAGAAACAGGAAATCTGAAATATTCTTGCAAATTAATGGATTAGTCCAAAGTTTATAAAGGAATTTCTTATGGATAGTTGGCAAAATTTGAATTTGTACTGTACATTAGCTAATAGTATCATATCAATGTTAAAGTTCCTGAATTGATAATTATACAGTGGGCATGTAAAAAAAAGTCCTTCTTAGGAGATGTCTGTAAGTTGCTCTCAAATGGTTCAATAATAAAATATATGTAATTTTATATATGAAATATATACATAAATATATAATAAATAAAATAATACTATTGATGTGGGAGGAAGGGGAGAAAAAATGATTATTTAAATTTGGCAGAATTTTAATAATTGGAGAATCTATATGAAAGATATTTGGGAGCTTATTGAATTACCCTTATAACTTCTCTGTATGTCTTCTTTTTTTTTGTCCAAATTATACACTTTAAATTCACAATATGGATAAAGCTATCAGGAATCTAACTGTTGGTTTTATCATTTATGGTGTGACATTAGGCAATTTATTTAAATTAAACCTCAGGTATCTACTCTGTAAAATAAAATAATGTAGTAATGTTCTTATAGAATTGTTAGGATTAAATGAGTCACTACCAATAAATTTCTCATCATGATATCTGGAATTGAATAACCTCTCAAAAATATGAGTCGTTATTAATGCCATCTTGGTGTTAGTCCATTACAAAATACTAATCCATCAGCGTCAACTATTTAAAGTAAAAATTGAAGTTTCTGAATTTTTTTAGTAATATTATATACATCAAAGTATTGTTGAATGTATAGTATAGTCAATCAGCCTGAGCTATTACTTAGGACAATTCAGATAGTATACTAGGTATATCTACTCAAGCTCTGTAATCCTTAACATGAGCCTCCAAGCAGTATCTGGGTTCCTCAATCAAACACTAGAGGTTTCTATTTCAACAAATAAACTGCAGATATTCAGCATTTCAAATAAGTATTTTTTCAAGGAGTTGACATAATATCAAATTAGGGAGAAAGGAAAAGAAAGTTGGTACTTTGATTAGTTAATCACAAATTTTTCTATGATTTACCAGGAGTTTTCTTAAAACCCTAATTATAACTTATATAGAATCCAGAACTAGTGTCCAGAGAACAAGTGAGATGTTCTGGACTATATTAATAAAAGCGGAATAGTAGTTCACCAAATGCCACGAATAACAAGAAGAATTCTTACACTTTGCACTAGTAAAGAAATGGAATGTATTTCCTTTTTCCTTTGATTATGAAGAAAATATTTTACAGAAGACGATGTGTGCATTTGTGTGGAGAGGTATATAAAAGGGTCAGCATAAAGAGTGGGACTCTGGGGAGAACAGTCATGCTTAAAAAGTGGTGTGGGAAGGCAGCACAGACCGACATCCCTGGTTGAGTCCCTTAAATGGAAGAATTTGTAATTTACATATTAACAACCACAAACAACAGCAGCATTTTGAGCTATTTGAGGAAAGCAATTATGATATTAATATATAATATATAAATGACTGTCTCTAAACCACCTCCAAGAATAACGTGTACCTTACTCCCCCACTGAAAGTTAAATTTCTGACAATCAGAGGTCCATGTCATAGTTATCTGATGATCCTTTGCAGCACTTAGTAGGATCCCTTACTCATATTAAGCATTCAATAAAGACAGTTTGAGTGAGCAAAAAATGGAATTGGAATTTTGGAACATATAGCCAAGTGAGATGAGAAATTCACAGAAATATTAGAAAATTTGCTTAATGACAGAGGTCCACTAGGAAGATAAGTTCACTCTAGGCACCTGAGCAAGTTCTCATTTTAATGTTATCATTTAAATTTCTCTATTCATGAATGTGAACTTATACAATCTCTCAACAAAACACACAATGTTCCATATATTTATAATATAGTAAGGCCTGTTTTCACCTCCAATGACACTCCTAAGAGGCACAATTCACAAGGAAAGATCTGTACCGCAAAACCAAATGGAACATTGTACTTGTATGGCACTAAACAGAAATATATTCCTGCTACCAAGCTAGCAATATGTGAATAATGTGGTCATAAGTGTAGTTTTAAAATAATAAAATGAGTATTCTTTCTCTTTATATAAAAATATGCCAAACTCATTCCAAGAATGTTCTTAAACTTAGTGGTATTCAACACGTACATATTTTAGATATTAGAATCCTTTTTCCAATTTAGACAAGTCACTTTGTATTTATAAAATTTCCTTAAGTATTTAGATAAGAGTCATACTAATTTATGACCTTTGTTTCTGCATTTGAAGCCTACTTCATTATTTTATACATAGTAACTTTTGAATAAATGTAGATTATTTTGTTTATTGTGTGCAATTGATGTAGTTTTAATGGTTTTTAGTCTTCCATTTATACAATTTAAAAGCTAAGCAGCTACTCTATATTAATTCACATTGTCTTTGCATATATATATGCAAATGAGGAAATGATGTATTTGTCTGTATATATATATACATATATATATACATATATATGTATATATATGAAGTGACAGACCAATTAATATTTATGAACGTATTTGCAATGATTCAACACAATAGTCAATCCCAGAAAAAAAAAATGTTTCTATTTTATGCTCACCATAAGAGGGCTTCTTGTTCATTCTTATTTTATCACCTGAGTCACTAATTTCCCTGGACATTGTTTTATTAATTGCCTTGAAAGACATTAGTTTCAAACATCCAGCAGCTGGTCATAAGTTTAAATTTATGTCATCAAATGGCATTTGGAACTGATAGAAACATAAAATACATCTTGATTTTTACTGGGTTGATGAAAATAGAGGAAAGCATTGAATCTCTGAAATTCTCCTTTTTTGAGCTGCCAGTTTAGATTCCTTATGAAGCTTTGACAAAATATGTGCCATATGCTTTATTGATATTTCAGCATTTTCATTCTCCAGACCATGTTGTCTTTAAATGGTGAAGTATCATGTTCATTTTTATCCTCTGGTTAAACAAATTCTCCTATGGCAACTGGTAACTAGTATTCAAAAAGTGTTTCTACCCTGGATTGTAAATCATGAACTACTATTTACTGTTTTCTGTTTCATTTGATTTCTTCCTCCAACATCCATTATTATTCCATTTATCATTCTTAGAAATCAACATACCTAATTGTTTTTTCTCTTGCTTCTGGCATTTAATGAGCAATGGCAATACAGCCCATTGCATTTGTACAATGTAGATTACTGTATCACATGCATGTCAAAAATATGTCCTTGGTGTTGTACTAGATACAGTCCAAGCCTCTCCCAGATAGCCTTGGCCATGAGGGGCACTTGTCTTTGCCAGAATTGCCAATGTTGTAATACTCTCAACTGTTTCAGGTTCCCTGTGAACAAGGACTATGCTTTGTCAAAGCCTTCATCTCATTCAGCATCAGCATCATGGGAGCTGTACAAACTCCATTACAGGCAAGTTCAACCTTACCTGTTCTTAAAGCTCTAACTTTCATTGCAGCTGCAGGCAGGGGTGGGAGATTGGGGAGCTGGGAGGTTGGAATGGGGATTGGATTGGGGAGGATTAAAGGAATAATACAACCCATATGTTCAGGACAGTTAACTTTGACCAATGAGGAACAAGATACAGGAAGAAAGACTGTTCATAGTTTCGAGGATTCCATAAGGACTTTCTAGAAACATGTACATAATCTAGCAGCAGGTCTGTCTACTTGTGGAATCCTGGACAGCCTAGTAAGTACTATCTTTATTTGTGTTCCCTCCTTACCTGCTTCTCTCCTTACCTGCTTCCCTCGTTACCTAATCTCCATAAAGCCTTGGCGGTAAGCTTTGCTCTCATTTTTATGGAGAATGCAGGCTAATACGTACACATACGAAAGATGTTTTTAAAACATGGAGCTCAGCTGGCTATTACTTGACTTCTAAATTCGCTGTGCATTTGTAAGATTGTAGACCAATGCCACTTTCCGAGGATGATTTCTACTTCCACACTTTATTAGACATATACATGGAAGAAGTAATGTTTATTTTTCATACAGCTAATAAGTGGTTGTACAGGGGTTTAAAGTAGAAGTTGAAAACCAATTAAATGTAGATGTAGGATATAGGAGAGTAGAAAGTTAAAGATAGCACTGAAGTTTTCAATCTGAGGGATTCTAAAATGTTGGTTATACCAAAAACTTTGGCGAGAAAAGGATGATAACCTAGGAGACTCTGTATCTTCTAGAAGCCCCCTGAATTCTCATCATATTTTAATAATGTTTCCTGATCTTGGGCAATTAGAAAGATAGAACTACCAAATTGTGATTGTAAACTCTTCTCAATTCACCCAAATTTCCACACCCCTTCCTTGAAATTCAATGTTACCAATGGAAATTCTTGCTATCAGTGGAAATTGTGGCTTACCTGTCTATTAACCTATAAGAAAGTTCTTTTCAAAAACTGTCAGCTTGTTTATTATTATAGCTTCAGAATGACAGAGTAAAACCAGCTCATTAAACTAGCCTAAAGGGCAGTCATTTCTGCCATCAGAGAAGTGACAACTAGCAAGGAATCCCCTGCAGGCTCTTCAAAGTGAACTTCTGATTTTGAGCAAAACTCTGATGGTTACCCATATTCAAAAGTGGGGTATCTAGCCTACTCAGACTTCTAAAAGAATTAATATCCACAAGGATGTATGGCAAGTGTTGACCTTAAGCAAAAAGTCAGCTAGATATTCCTACAACAAAAAGGGTTTATTAAGGGGTAAAAAGAGAGAATTCCAGCCTGGGACTTGGAGCCCTAGCGAGTCATGTGCAAGTACTCTAACATAAAGTGCAAGTTCTTTAACAGAAGGTGAGAGGAAAGCTAGGAGGGCTGTTATAACCTGAGTTCTTCTTATTGGACTTTGCAATAGATGTAGATGCCTACAACGCCTCCTGATTCTAACCTTGGTTGGAGTCTTGTTTACTATTTTATTTTTTAAACTTAAGAATGATAAAACTAGGGCCCGCCGAGTGGCACAGTGGTTAAGCGCTGGCTTGGGAAGCCAGCGGCCCCGGTTCGGGTCGGGTCCCACATATGAGGGCCAGTGACACTGCCCTCAAAAAAAAAAAAAAAAAAAAAAAGAATGCTAACACCAGTAGGTTAGCACCTCAATATTGTATAATATTGTTTGGAGTAGTAATTAAGTGGAAGTAGAATAAATCTTTTTTGACTGGTCTCTAGAGAATCACCTCTGATTTTTAGCAAGTACCATGGCAGATGATCAGTTCTATTTTGGACACAGTGAATTTGACTTACATAGTATAATATAATAGAATTATTTTGTAAGCTAACATTTTAAGCATACCACATAGTTATTATTGGGTTGTTGGAAAAGTCATGACGCATTTTGCAACGAAAAACAGAAAAAATACATCATGACTTTTCCGACAACCCAGTATTTTCACCATGAGACTGATGCTTACTGAGAACAATTGATTCCAAATGATGCAGATAATAAGTACCACTGAATCCTTACTTTTTTGTTAAGTATTTAAACTCATTCGCTGTTTAAATAACGGGCACAGATAAGGGTCATCTAGTTATGATGCGAAAAGTCACTGAGTATACCCTTTTAGTAAGGTATTATACAAAAATGTAAACATAACACAAGCAATTGTTTTAATTGCATACTTGATATGAACACATTGCTAAGTTCTTGTTCAAAAGCCTAGTCCATGTGGCTTCATTATGTATTTATATAAAAAACTTATACATTTATCCTAATGCTACCATTTATCTATGAAAACTACCTTCATTCAAATTCAACCACCATTAAAAATGTTTGCTAGGGAATTGTTTCCCTAGCAACAGTTACCATGAACAGTTCCTCCCTGTTCATTCAGCTCCTTTTCCGAATCCAACAATTGGCGTAAATGTTCATGTATGGCAGTGAGATTGAAAATTCAAATTCAATACAGAATGACAAGCTGAAAGTGAAAATATAATCAGAATTAAATCAATGTTTATACCAACACATTGACTAGGGCAATTGAATAGACTATAAGACAAAGTTGTAAAAGCATGCAGATGTCATTTAGGGAAGTTAAAAATGACAGGAGAGGATTTATAAATGCTATCCTCCAGATCACGGTGGGTCCCCTGCTATAGAAAATAGAAAGTACCAGCTAAGTTTTGGGGACTATCAAACTTTTCTGATTTTTCTGATGATAAAGAAATTAATTCTAAAGAAAATACATGGAAGAGGAGGTCAAGAGATAGAGGGGTCTGGTTCATGTACACTTTAAAAATATCAAAGGTTTTCTTTAATTTTTCTATTTAGCAGATTTCTTAAAACACAACTAAAATGAGAATACAACTGCAGGTCACTTTGGCTTTCCCAATTTATGTATTCTCATAAGATATTAGGCTTTTAAAATGAAGTATAAGAACATCTCCAAAAAAAAACAAAATAATAACAACTGAGTGCTTGTAAAATTATAAAATAAAAGAGGCAAAGTCAGGTCGTGATTACCATATTCAAGAGGAAAACTTAGTGTGTCAGTTGTGTTGGTGTAGTTCAAAGGGTGCTAAGTGTGACCACCAACACAGATCCATGTATCTTGAACATCAAACCACCTATTCATTTGTCTGTTATTGATCCATTCATTTATTCATTCAACATGTATTTATTGAGCTCCTACTATGTGTCACACAGTACTAAGTGTTGAATCAAAGTGGTAAACATATCTGGAAAGAATAAATCTTGGTGAAAATAAAGACAAGTAGTTGGAAGAGGCAGCTAATTGAAGCAGAGGAACTGCCCAGGAGTCAGACATCTGAGCTCCTATTCCCTTTACCATTTAAAGCCTGTGGGACATTGGATAAACATTAAATCTTTCCAGGTCTGTCCTGTTTACCTTACAAGTGACTACAACAAGCACAAAAGAATATAAACTTTACATTCGCATGCCCAGTTTTGTACAATGTAAAATGTTCCATGCATGTAACTGTAAGCATTCCACTGCAAAACAGCACTCTCTGAGGTGCAGCCCCAAACAACCTTACCGTTTTCTTCCACTGCCCATTTGAACCTGTTCTGTCCAGCTGGTTCTTCTCCCCCTTGCTTGAAATCTAGAATAGGTCCCAAACTTTGCTATACTCTCTCAGATAATGAATTTCTCTGGTAATTTTGTCAATAAGCTTCTCATTTCATTAAATTTTAAATGTCCATTGTTCTGGGATAGGAAATTTTGTGCATGTCATTCAGATCCTGTCATGAGAAAGAGGGTATGATTAGATTCTTGTCTGGTCCATTCTGTTTAGAGCCTGTTCTCCTTTTTATTTCTGCCCAGACCACTGCCTTGTGCTTACTGAGTTGTAACTGGGGAAGGAGATAAAAACAAAAAGGTCCTAGTTGACAGTGCTGATGGGTGCTAGCATTGGTGCTCCAAGGACTTTCAGTCCTAGACATTCAGCATCTTCCACATAGAAGATATTTGATCCATTCTTCAGGGAACCCTCGTTTATGGAATCCCTCCATGACAGAATTCTGCTCTAGCAGGCCACCTAGTTTCTCCTCTCAGCCTCTGGTTTGTTTGTTTGTTTCTTTGTTTTTGAGGGCAGTGCCACTGCCCTCCTATGTGGGACCGGAACCAGGGCCGCTGGCTTCCCAAGCCAGTGCTTAACCACCGCGCCACTCGGCCAGCCCTCAGCCTCTGGTTTTGATAGTTTAGCCCACAAAAAAACTCCCTGTTTGGGTCCCATAACCCCTTGAGTGTTTTTTCTGCATGACTCAATTCTGGGCCACAGAAAATGTCATTCTTCCATGGCTATAACAAACTCTAGGGATGTAAGTCATTCCCAACACGCTTTCTCTCATCTACCCACAGTAGGCCAGACTGCCACCACAGCCTTTGGTTAGATAGGATATTCACATTCAGTGTGCCTGTCTTTTAGATTGTGTTGAACTTTACTAAAAATAGTGGTAAATAATAACCTGAACCCATAAGCTCACTAAAGCCGCAGTTACTTAACCAGTTCAAGAGTAACGATTTCAGTTAGCCACTTATGTCAGAGTACCACAGATGGATTTGAAAATGCTTCTTCTAAAAATATAATCTGTCATTTTCAAAGTAAATGCATGCCACTGGATAATATTATTAAGTGAAATACAAAATTTTGATGTTTTTAAGACAGCATTGTATAAGAAATACAATTACCCCTCATTGCTTGTCTGGTTGCACGCTGCTGCAAGGACTGAAAGATATGAGTTTTCTTTCAAACTAGTGCGTGCTCACTGACAAAACAAAACAAACAAACAAAAAAGTGCCTAATAATTTCCAGTAGCAGTTTTGCTTGGCTTAACTATACATAAGAGCTGGAACAATAATGACATTGAAATCCAATATTGTACCACTAAAACCAAAGGCAGCCTTTTCCATTTGTAGGATGGATTCTGTGTTGTCAACTCTTGTTTAGTAAAGTGAAGGCATCGAGGCAGGTTTTCCCTCTATCTCAAATGTTAATCTTAGTTCAGCTAAACCAGGAAAGCTAAAATGGATTTGAGTCATGAAATAAAATCCACTGCTTTTATAGAGCTTTCAAGAGGATTTTTAATATTAGTTTGTCAAAATTAAAAGTAGTTTCTGCTCTCTGATGCCTATACGATAAACACTGTGCCATTTTTGATAACAAAACTAAAATTTGGACTTTCATCACTATATTTCAGGGTGTCATTTATAGAACAAAAGTAAGTATGTGAAAAAAGCAAGAAGTTCTATGATTCTTTTATATAAACCACAATAAATAGATGCAATCTCACTATACAAATACCAACCTGAAAGATGAGTGTTTCATGCCATCTCAGATTATCAAAAGATGTTCTTTAAAATTATGTTCTGCCTTTTTTTAAATAATAAAAAAGGTATTATTTTATTCAAATGGAAGGATGACAGTAAATATATCCTAGATGCATTTTTTTTCAATTTAACTTTCTACATAGGCCTGCATGTCTTAGTCTGACTGTATGTGGTGTAGATTAGCAGAAATTGGACATGAAAACCCTAGTTGTTGTCTCGTTCCCCCATCAGCATTAACAATCCACAATGACATACATACTGTTTATTACAGAAAATGTGATTGGGTATAGTCCATGTAAAGTCACTGAATATAGGCGATCTTCTGAATTTCCTTTGAAAGATTACATTCTAACTGAGGAATCTGTTTTCCATAATAACATACTTCCCAAATTACCTTGGGGTTGAATTGTAGCTCAAACTGTATTTTAAAAAGGGGTCATCATTTTTTGACAGAGAAGTATTTACTGATCTGATTTTGTACTCTAAAAATTAATCTAAACCTGGAGGTTATCTCACTTTACCTCCAAAATATGGTTAAATTAGACACACATTTTTGCATTTCATTTTTGTCTCCAATG
This sequence comes from Aselliscus stoliczkanus, assembly GCA_033961575.1. NCBI lineage: Eukaryota > Metazoa > Chordata > Mammalia > Chiroptera > Hipposideridae > Aselliscus > Aselliscus stoliczkanus. Next base: position 80,875,441 of record CM066728.1, on the reverse strand, counting down.
TATATAAAATCATGATCACAAGCCCTCTTAGAGTAATAAGAAACTATAAGGCAAGCATCCTAACAGGTAATAAATGTTCCAGCATTGTCTGTGCAATTTATGAAATCAAAGTGAGAGGGAGTGTGACCTTCTGTGTAATAATCAATGTCTTAGAAGATCAGGATCTAGGCATTTCATAATGTCCCATCAGTTTGTTTCCCTGTGCTCAAGTCTGTTATCTTGCAATTGGAGAAAGAAGGAAGAAAAAGTCACAGACACATACAGAAAAATCACAGACACATTGAAATAGTCTTAAATAGGTTAACCAAACAATCTTAGTAAAGTGATTCCAACAGGAAAATTTACTCTATTTTTTTTTCTAAATTCAGATTATGTTTGTGCGATTCCTTAGAATCCTTGCTGTTCTATACCACAGTTAGTAATAATAAATGATTCTAAGAAATCACAAATAAGTAAGACAGCCTCTGCCCTCAAGACCCTCACAGGCTTAGTGGAAGATACAAATACATAAAAAAGCAATTATAGGCAAAGTGATGAATTCTCTCAGAGAAAGAGAATGTGCTGTGACACATATGAAGAAGCCAGCCCTTAAAAAGCAACTGTTTTGCTGTTAGGATGACACTATATAGCTGATTTTATAAAAAAAATTACAGAATATGTAATAAAAAGGCAATTGATGAAATATTTATTCTGAGCAGGTATCAAATTAACTAAACAATCCAGAACTCAAATAAAACTTTTCATTTTGAAAATCACCATCACTGGAAACCTTTTTTCAAATGTCAGTTTTGTGGCTTTTTAATGTACATTCAAAAACATAATGGAAAGTTCACATTAAAAAAAATCAAGAGATCTATACACTGAAACTGATAAAAAAATTAACAGTTTGAATTTGCATCAATTTATAAATAAATCAAAAAAGAAAAAGAAAAATCAGAAATAGAATCAATCTCATTTTGCCTCGCTCAAACCTCAGGTCATAAAGAACTACCTGGAGAAATTAGAGCCTCCATAGTACTCTCTAACATATGATGATCCAACAGAAAAGTCAGCATAAAACAATATGTATGAAACACCCAGTAATAGAACTATATTATAATTGGCTGGCCTGTGTGTCCTCCTTCTTTGTTTTTTTTTTTTTTTTTTGTGTGTGTGTGTGTTTTTTTTTTTTTAACTTAAAATCAAACCCCTATCTGCTGGCATAAGATGTAAAAAAAGGAATGAATAAAAACATGTGGCCATACAAAATCATGACAAAACACCATCCTAAGAAATAGAAACACTTTAATCTCTATTCATGACAAAAATGAGTTGGTATAATGATCTGGAGGTTCTTATAGATATATCCTATATATTTGACTCATATATTGGGTTGTCAGAAAAGTCATGACTAATTTTTTCTATGTTTTTCATTGACTTTTCCGATATATATATATATATATATATATATATATATATATATATATATATCATTATTTTTTACTCTAATGTGAATTGACATATGTGAAAGCTCTTTACAAACTGTAAGGTACTATGTAACATGAACTTACAATCATCAACTTGTATGCAAAATGGTTTTGCTAGAGCAATGAAGTCTTTTTAAATGATTGTCTTCCTACTCCAGAACCAAAAATAATATAGAACTGTAGACCTGAGTCTTAAGGAAAGGAGGATAAAAAGGTGTGTGTGAGCAAAAGACAAACATCCATTTGGTAACCTTTCCTCATGGATGGGGACAGCTAACTTAGATCCAACATGGAGCCCATTGGTTCTGTTGGAAAGTCTTTCTGACCATGGCCAGTGATAGATACGTTCAGTTTGAGTTAGACGGAGCAGAAGGGCACTGATCCTACCCATGGGCATAGGAGGCCTCCTCTTCCATCACAATACAGAAATTTCACTGAAGGCCAGGGAGGCCTTTACCGTGTTACCCAGGAATAAAAATCCAGAATCAATAAAGGAGTTCTACATGCATAATATTTTCCATGGTCCTAGAATTTCCACATGAGGTCATTTTCTTTAGCAAATTATACCAATCTGTCACCAGCTTCATACGGAGCTCTCCTTTATGCTTATCAGACTTTTCTTTATTAAAAGAATTTGAATGTATCACTCCCTGGTAAATAATTCCTCCCTAAATTTGCATATGTGAGTGCAAATTTAGCAAGCATATCACTCACCCTGTTGTGTTGAATTTAACCTGCCGCTTTGTAATAGAAGAAGGAATGAAATTATATCTAAGTAAAGCCTGTGGTTATCCCCAAAATGAGATGACCCCTCAGAAAAAAAAACAATGTCATTCTGAAAAGCTGCATAACTCGGAGCACATCACTGAAGACTGATTTTGTACTTAGAGCTCAGAAGAAAAGAAAAAAGAAAAACCTGGTGGCACCAATCTCATTATAGCTGTTGCTGCAAGAAAATAATTCACACAATTTTTCCTGTTGAAACTCCTACCAATACATATCTTGTAGACATATAAGCTTTGACTTATAAACAAGCTTTAAGAGGTTGAGTTGATAGTGAACCATAGTTTTCTAAATGTCTTATAGTTTTCCCAAATACTGCAGTGGGTTATTTTTTCTTGCCCCTCCCATCCCTACTGTGGATGTGCTCTTAATTCTCTTAGATGCTGAATAAATTACTGTTTACAGATGCTTCTGTAAGCCTTAAAAGAGAATTTAATACAATTGCTCTTGTCCACACAAAACTCAGGATCCAGAAACTAGGAGAACAGTGTTTACATACTCAACTAGATGCTCAGATGCTGCAGTATCATCCTGAATTTAATTGAAAGCAAAGACATGTAACTGATGCCAAAATTATATGTATGGTTTTTTTGTTTGTTTTTTTACCTAGGCCGCTCAGGATGAGAGCATATCACGGTGTCCTCCTAAAAGATAGGGCAAGGCCAGAGACATGTGGCTTTTCTGTTGAAAATACCTGATGACAAATCTATCAAATTGGGAATCAAACTATATTAAGAAAAATATCATGGTTTAAGTAACTTTGAAAAAAATAAACAGAAACCATACAGCTGTGTAAAAACCTGACAGGACATAGTAAATTAGAAAATCTCTGTGGATGAATGATTTATTTATATTTATATATATATATATATATATATATATATATATATATATAATATTATATATATATATATATATATATATATAATATTTTATTTGTTTCAATTAAGAGTGTTGTTCAGAATATCTGATCAAACATGCTGCCAGAAATGGAAACCCTTTCTATGTTATTTTAAAAATGTTTTCATATTCCATTATATATTAATATAAATGTCTTTTAAGTTCTCTCAGCTCTTTTTTTATTATTATTTTTATTATTATTAGTTACAGATGTACAAAACAATGCAATAGTTATCTTTCTCACCCCTTACAAAGTGACTCCCCCCTTCCCCGTCCCCTGCCCCCCCACCCCCGATATCATACATATCTATTACAATTCCATTGATTCCATCCCCACAATATACTCCACATCCCATGGCTATATATGTGTTAAATTATAGTTGACATATAATATTGTTCAGCAGCAGCTTCAGATGTACAGTGCAGTGGTAAGGCCACTACACCATCCATGAAGTGTGGATGAATGATTATAATGGTTCAACTTGTCGTATTGTACAAAAAAGTGAAACTTACCCTAGAGAAAATCAAAACACTTAACAGAGATTCAGTTCCTTCCTATGATGGAGCACTTATTAATATTCACTCATAAAAATAAAAGGAATTGTCTATTCTGAAATAACCCATCTGCCTTTTTGCTTTATTTGAGCCTGCAAATATTCTTTTAGTAATAGAAACTGTATGTAGCCTTGACTTTTAGTAAGCTAAGGATTTTCCAAAACTCCAATTTTTTTCAGATCTCAGTAGATAAAATTCTGATCAGAATATATTTTAAAGAGCAAGGCAGCCACATGTCCAATCCATAAAAAAACAAACTATCCAACAAACAAACCAAAACAAAAAACTATCAGTGGGAGCTTTAAATATCACAATGAAATTATTTGTCATCCTTTTCAACCCCAATTTTCATTTCAATTCAACTATCAATTCACTTCATTCTAGTTGGAGGTACTGGGCAGTTAAGAGAAACGTGTTGCAGGACAAGCTGTTTTTTTTCTATGTCAGAAACAGATGGAAAGCTTTTCATGCTTGAGGAACATCCTGGGCTCCTTGAAGGAAAAAAGTGGGTGTGCAGAGCATGGGGCTGGGTGTGCTTCACTCACATACATACACCTGTCCCAGTGTTTGATGATGCTCCGGTCCACAGTTCACCTCTTCATCTTTGTCAACCTCAGAGCCTCTATTCTTCTCCAGTGACCTGAGGCTGATGCTGCAAAAGGAGGCAATTCCACAGCAATGTCAGAGGCCCTTTGCTACTGAAAATAACACCCTGCTAACATTTGATAGCTGGGAAACTAAAAGGTAATGTTTGTATTGTTTTTTTATGTAGGACATCTTAAAAAATAAGACAACTGAAGCATGGTTAATTCAAATTCTTATCTGCTAATCCAAGGAATGCAGCCAGGGATCAGGCAGAAGAGAAAAGAAAAATAATTACAGAGTTCATGGATCCAGCAAGCAATAGCAGACTCCCTGACTCAGAATGCTAGCCCTGCCTCTCTGGCTGCCATTAACACCGTCAGCTCTCCAGATCCCTGCTCCTTGGACAGCACCCAGCTGACACATGCTGTCCTTTGTTCTGAAATGCCTGCACCTTTCTGTCTTTACAAGGAGTACCACGTTGCTTTCTGTTGCATTGACACACATGCTGTTGCTGCCAAGTTTATTTATAATGGTATTTAAAAAAATTAAATTTAAATTCCAAGTATTTAAATATATCCAGGTATAAATATATATTTTTAAAAAGAGCTTAGAAAAAGGCCCTTTGATAATTACTTTGTTGATACAATTTCAAAAAGTAGGGGAAGAGCTTCCTGATTAGAAACAGTCAAATACTATTCATGGCCTCATAGTTTTCCAGATGTAAATGTTTCCTGATTTGCACAATTCCTTCCAATGTCCTTTCGTGTAGTCTATTTAATATTATTGTACTAATATGGCTTTTGCCTCCTATTTCTAAAGATACTGTGCAGATACAGAAAATGATAAATCACTTCTAATTATTTTATATCTGTTAAACATGCAGAAGATTTGGTAATCTTTAGGTAATCTAAAGGAAGGCACAGAGGAATTGCAACTACAATATAGATGCACATATTTATTGATATTAACTATGTGCCAGGAACCATGCTAAATCCTTTCCATGCATTATTGCATTTAATCTTTCCAATGACCCCATAAAAGAAGTGGAATGACTATTACAATTTTACAAATGGGAAATAGGTTTAGGGAGACTCAATAGCATACCAAATTTCTCATATCTGGAAAGGAGAAGAGTCCTATTTGCCACTTACCTAGTCTGAAAACTTTGAACAGTGTGCAATCCAAAATAGAAAGTTTATACCTCTTTTCCATTTCTTCCCTAGCTGTTTTGCCCAAATATGCCTCCAAAATGTTTCTTTTGGCACCAGTTTCTGTCAAACTCTGGAAAGATCAAATAACAGAGTAACAAATATCATCAAAGGACAACAACAGGTCATCTGGCCATATTTCCTTGTTATGAGAACAGCAAAGCCCTTGTTAGCAAAATGATTTCAGATGGTTGCGAAAGCAGCTAGATACCTTAAAAACCAAGTACAGACACAGATAAAAATGTGTACTTGTTTGGGGTGTGGGAGGGCTGGGGACATAAACAGCAATCCAGCAGTAAACTTTAGTAATTTACACCTACTAAGAGCACAGCCCACAAATCCCACCAAGAGGTCCCTCACTAGTGTGGGTGGCCTTTATCAACCATATTAGGAGCCCCTTGAGAACAAGAAGTTTTTGTATATGGCTGGATTCTGTACCCCCACTAATGCCCAGTATTTAATGAATTAGTTAGGGCAGATAATCAGTTAAGAAAGATTCTTGTTAAATTCTAAATAGTGTTGAGAGTGGCCGGTTATCTCAGTTGGTGACAGCATGGTGCTGATAATACCAAGGTTGCTGGTTCCATCCCCTCATGAGCCACTGTGAGCTGTGACCTCCTTAAAAAAAGTTCTAAATAGAGTTGTAAAGTCTCAAGTGATGCATAACATTTTCCCCTTTTTATGTAATAACAAGATATTTCAGATGGGAGAAAGTTTAGATATCATCCAGCTTCACCTACTTCTAATACTTTTCCTAAATGTAAATCTTAAAATGCCCTTTTTTCAGCTAAAAGGCGACTTTTGCCATTTTTAGGATATTTAAAGCTTACATAGATTTATAGGAAGCCTGTCAATTAGTTATTCCTTTACACAAGGAGCTGGGATCAGTAAATTTAAATTAAGGAAGTGGAAGTAGGGTGACCAGTTGACATAGTTTACTCAGGATTTTCCTAGTTTTAGGACTGGAAGTCTCTATTCCAGCAAACCCCTCCATCCTGAGCAAACAGGGATGGTTGATCACCCTAAAAAATAAAAAAATAAAAACAATTTCTATAAAATCAGAGCAAATTCAATTGTAGGAACTAATCAGGTAGTAAGTAGTTTATGAGCTCCCCAATCATTTCTTAAGATTTTGCCTTTTGTTTATTTATTTCTTTGTTTGTATGAGGACTGAGTGGATTTTCTAATCTTAAGACCTCTACCATCTGTAGGCAAAATAAATTCACACCAAAATCAAATATTTATATGTTCAGTTGAAAGAAACTTGGTGAGTTACAGTTTGAAAGCAAGCTGGCTTCATGCAAACAGTATATTCTGGGCCAGAGAAGAAACATATCTGATTAAACAAGAAAGCATGATTTTAATTAAGCAAGAAAAAACTCAAAGAGTGTGCCTAATGTAATGGTTTTCAGACTGGGGAGCTGTGAAAAACTACTTATCCCTAGTTCCTATCCCCAGAGATTCTCAACCCATGGTTCTGGGATGGGGCTCAGAGATGGGTATTTTTACATAGTTCTCCATGGAAATTTAATATCTATTTTGTATCTTCCTTGAAAAACTGTATTCTTGCAGAAATTTTAAATTTAACAAAGAAAAACATAACCACATTTGAAATGGGCCTTTTGATTAATAATTGATTAACAATTTATCTTTGCATATTTTGTAAAAATGAAGAAACGTCCATATGTGTCTACATATACTTAGGTTTTCTTTTTAACTCTCTTGATAGAAAACTTACATGTTAGCGGATAACTTAGGTGATAATAATATCTAATAGAGACAATGCTTCCATTCTAGGTGTTTTGCAAAGCACAGACTATCACTTATCTATCTATGTGTACCTACACGTGCGTGAATGAAACAATGCATCAGAACTGATTTTTTAATCAGATAAAGAAAGGGAACAAATTATCATCAGTGAAATCCTTCCCTGTAATGAAACCCAAGGACATGTATAAAAGGAAGTGGACTTTGGGAATCAAATAGGATATGAAGACAATGACCTCTTAAATGCTATTTTTAAATTTCTTCAGGTCAATAATTGCCAAATGTTCTAATAACTGATTTCTCAGTGACCCATGTCAGTTGACTGGATAATGTGAGTCTTATCCTAGTAAAAACAAAATCAATATTTTAGAGATAAAATTTCATGAATGGGTGCCTGTGATGTATTTTAAAAAAAACCAGAATGTGAAATTCTTGTTTACGTTCTAAAGTATTCCTACTTTCAGTCGAAAACACATCAGCTCTAGAAACTAGTGTAAAAATATACACTGATAATGAGTTTGCTTGAATTGACTTATTCAGTAAGAAATACACACATACCAGCATAGGAACTTAGGACTGTAGAGACTTATATAGGAGTGGTAAACTGCAAATGTGTTCATGTAATGATGAAAGAAAAACAAAAGTTCAAGCCAAATTTGAACTAAGAAATGGAAAGCAAAGTGGGATTCTATTATAATGAGTAGATCAGGGGTAGGGATAGGAATTTTAAGTCTTATTCCAGGTTTTCTTAGGCAATTCACTTTGCTGCCTGCGACCTGATTTAACATTTGAAATACTTTCTTAAAAAATAAAAAACAAACATAAAACTTGCTATTAGTATTGTCTACAATAGTTTAATTAGAACAAGGCTACTCATTTGATTATCATATTGACCAATCAACTCAAAATCAAAACTCTGAAATCACAGGATAAATTTACAAATTTGAGGAGCCATTCCTCCAATGTACTGTTTATCCCCATGATGACAGCTGAAAAAGCATATGTAATTCCATGGTAGATCCATGGCAATATCTTTATACAAAGATCATACAATAATATGGGGGTCTAAAATGACAAGTGTTTTTCAAATGAAATACCTTTTTAAAAAAACCCAAAATATGTATTCTTATTATTAAAAAATATATATATTTCAATAGAAAACATTTCCAAATGATAACCATTTGTTTCCATCTTTGCAGCTGAAATAAATATTTGGTCTCATGTTATTAAAATGTCCAAATGCCCTGCAAATATTTCCAACTACTGGTTGCTCTGTCATCACATAGAAATTGTCCAGCTGCTTCTGCAGTTTGTGAGCTGCAAACATGAGCATTGGCAATTATGTACAATCTTTGGGTTTATTTAGAATTTGCTTCATCTCTTTAACCTGACCCCACTAGTCCATCAGCCTGAAAATGAGAGACGAAAGACAATATACAAATAGAGAGAGGAGAGAGAAAAAGACAGAGAGAATGAGAGAGAGAGTTCAAAGCACTTAATTAAATATAATTAATGCTTCAAAATCTCTTTAGCTGTACATTTGCCCTAACTCAAATATATTAAATCAAACGTACTTATTTTGTAAAATTTCTTCTTCAAAGGAAACCAAAGGAAATATTTATATATGTAAAATAAAATCATAATAAACAATTTCAAAAAATATGAACAGTGAAAGTTGTGAATATTTGAAAATTAATTGACAATACTTTAAGAAGTAATTTGTACCCACATGCTGGCTTTCAAAGCAGACATTAACCAGATAAATTAGACAGGGATTTTAGCACTAAAAAGACATTCAGTTTCTCTTCTTTTCACTTAAGGATCCATTTCAAGACTCAAAATGTATGAAAATGTATCATGAATCAACATTGTGGTTAGTAAAAATGTATATGGGCTGGTCAAGCCTATATATATATTTCTTTGGCACATTTTGTACTGAATCAATAATCATCTAAACCATTAAAATGGTTTATGAAACATTATAAGTTGGTTCTCAATAAAATTATACCATCTATGAGTGCTGAGTAAGGAATATAAAATAAATACACATCAAGTTATATTTATTATACATAGTTCTCTTATCCTAGAAAGATAATCCTTCATATCATATTTCACATGTATAACTTATGTGTTACATAAAGATGAACTAGAATCTTGTGACATGTAAAAGATATGCAATGAAAATATGGAGAACTTAGAAAAACAAGTCAAATGATCAAAAATTGGTTTCAACTTATTTTCAAGGTCAAGTTTTGCACACCCTGTCAAAAAAATTTAGGAACTAGGGCTCTGTCCAGGCGGGAAAGAGAAAATAAGGTTGCCTTTGTAGGATTATTTGGGGGGGTGTTGGAAAGTCATCTAATCTTTAAGAATTTGACCAACGTGACGGACAATATACAGAGTTCATTAGAAAACCATCCCTTATAATTTCCTATAAAGGTTACACTTTAATAATTCTTAAAATGATGTAATGATTTGCCATATGCCTTTTTTTACCCAGGGAGACTGAAAAGCTTGAGGATAGTGATCTTATGGGCGATGAGGAGGAGATAAAGAGATAAAGGGGGAATGACAGTTTTTGGGTTTTTTTTAATGTGGAATACTTATAAAAAGTAATCTTTATTTTTGTCACCATATTTCCTAAAACATTCTATGAGGTTAAAAAAAATGAACTATCAGGGAAGGAGAAAACCAAATATCTAGTAATAATGATTATATTATTGAACAGTTTATTAGATGGAGTATTTTGGGCTTCATTAAAAATAAAGATATATAAATAAGATTGAAAGAAAGTTTGGTGAAGAAATACATTCACAAATTCATTTTGACTACAACTATTATATACTATACACACATATATACATGCACACACACATATATGTATAAATATGATGACAGTATGATATAATAATAGTTGAATTTTTTTCTTCCTATAATTTAAGTTATTTCAAAACTATATTTTTTTTAAAAAGAAAAACTTGTGAATACCCAAATTACCATTTTTAGAAAAAAAAATAAACACTAAGAAGGAATTCTTGGGGCAAAATAGAGCATGAAACAGTTAACAAACAGCCCATATTCCTGTTCCATTTGAAGGAAAAATAAGTTCTAGAAGCAAGAGACTATTCAAATTATTGGTTAAAGAATTGGTCCAGGATACACAACTTAAGAAACTATAAACTGATTTTAGCTGTCGTTGTCTGCATTAGTTGGTTTTGTTCAACATTCCTAAGTTCACTATTGCTCAAAATATCACATGACATTTTCCATTCCACTAATAGGCAACCCTGTCAGGATTTTTCTCATCGGTCCACCCTCAATCTGAGTTACAATTTCATGCCAAGGTGCTGACTTAGCAAAAACACCATCACAGGGCATGGTGACTTCTACCCCTAACCATGAAACACTTTTCATTTATATTCATTCAAAGAAGCACTCCACAGGCATCAACCCATGTACCCAGATCTCAGTTGGTTATTTGATTATCCAACTTAATCCCATTAGACACCGATCTTTTAAATAGCACAAAAACTGCTGACCAAAATGCCTCTGCAAACATTGAAAATTCCCAATGTGAGGAGTATTACATTGCACAATTAGCCTTAGTAAAAATGGTGTTTACATTCATTTAAATATTAATCAGAGACAATTCCAAGTGAAAATGAAAAGACTTAAGAGTCTTAAGAAAATAAATTCTTAAACACATAGCAAGACTTAGGAAGATGAGCTGATGTCTTTTTTCTCCCCCATTCAGAAATCTGGGGATTCTCTAATAGCACTTTCTCTGTAAAGGGCCAGATGGTTTAGTCTCTTCAGAAACCTAAATATAAAGTCTGTTCCCACTTTATAGGGGATACCTGACTTCTGTTTGTCACAAAACATGCATTTTTTTTCATGGGATACATACTGTATAGAGTAGTGTGCCCTCTATAATAAAATACATAGGCAGAAAATAAAAGATCTATTCATGTCTAGAAATTCAAATGATCTTATGAAAAAGGGACTCCCACATATATAAGGAACGGTCATATGAATACTTTTTGAATAAGTGAAAACATGAAAACCAAGCAATATGTTAAAAAAAATCATGAAACTGTATGCAGAGATGATGCTCAACAATGGAGTGACTATGAACTACTCAGTAAAACGTTCATCTAGAAAAAATATCTTCTTAGGTGACTGATATTAAAGGTGTACCAGACAAAAGTCAGAAAAGCCCCATCACAAACACATCACATTATTTACTCATGCCTCCATTTCCTCATCAGCTAAATGGATCTAATGAGAGATCTCATTAGATCTTTCAACTCACAAGGAATTTAGGGAAAGTATCATATTAATATTATTATATTAGTGCACTTGTGGAAAACAAAGTTCTGTAAATGTTCAACAGCTTCTTTTAAAAATCTACATGATATTTTTTACCAAAATGATTAAGAAACACAATAAAAGGAAAAATTTAAAAGCATACTTCTATGTTAAAGGTTTGTACAAAATGTAATAGGATCTTTCTGTTTTGAAAAACAAATAATACAGATAGGAAAAGTTTCTGGAATCAAAGTAGTTTATCAATGCTTGGTATGAAATAGTCACAATACTGATGGATTTTTCCATGTAAATTAGTAAATATTAAGAAACATTCTCGGGCCAGCCGAGTGGCGCGGTGGTTAAGCGCTGGCTTGGGAAGCCAGCGGCCCTGGTTTGGGTCCCACATATGAGGGCCAGTGACACTGCTCTCAAAAAAACAAACAAACAAACAAAAAAAACATTCTCCTGAAAAGACAAACCCAATTTTTAGTTCTGACCCAATGGTTCAGGCTATTTCATGGGGGAAGGAATGGAAAGGAAGCTGGTGCTAATTTGAAATCAGACACAAAGTTGAATAATAAGCATTTTCCTCTCTTGCCCTTACCTACCCTCTCTATTTTCTTGATGTTTGTATTAATTGGCACTTAAGCTATTGAAAATTTAATCGCTTAACATTTATTGTGCTCCTACTGTCCTGAGCTTTGAGCTAGGTATTTGAACTGATAATAGGTAAAGTGAGATATAGTCCCTGACTTTGTGGCTTCACGGCTCGTTGGGGAACACCAGCATGTGAATTCTATACAAAAAGGAGGCACTATCCACTGTTGATAGGAGTGCAAATTGACACATACATTTTGGAAGTGATTTGTCTTTTCTTCTAAAGTTGAACAGGAATATATTCTACAACTGAATAATTACACCCCTAGGTATATTCCCTAAAGTAATTCTTGTACATATTCATTCATGGAATGAAGAATGCTCATAGCAGCAAAATATTAAAAAACTGGGAAGGACCCAAGCGTTAATTTTTAAAGGAATATATAAATAAATGTGAAATAGTCTCACAATGGAATACAATACAGTTGGGAAAATAAATTACCCTCTGCCCAAAGACCACATACCATGGAAGAATATTAGAAATATAGCATTGAGTGGGCAAAACTGGGTGAAGATGACATATAGTGTGATAGCATTTTAATGAAATTCAAAAGCAAGAATATATATGCATCACATTTTTAAAGATACATACACACCTAGTTGCCTTATTTTAAAATGCAAAAGAACCATGAACCCTAAATTCAGCATAGTAATTACATATAATGGGAGGCAGGATGGTGGCAGCGGGGAAGCACATCCGGGTAGCTTCAGGGGAACTGTCATAATCTAGTTTGTAAATTGTAAAACTCACAGTTCAATTTGTTATTATACTTCTTAATTTCTTATGGGTTAAGAATAGTTTTGTTTGCATCAAATTTTCTCAAAATAAAAATTAGATAATTGAAAGAAAACTTCCAGTGTTATGACATTACACTAATTCTGCCTGGAAATGATAGGGAAGCAAGCCATGACATTTCAACAGGGCTAGAAAGAGAAATCAATTTTCCAGAAAGAGGAAGGAAATCTAAAAAGAAAAAGAAAAACAGGAAAAGAAAAAGAAGGAAACAGAATGAGCAAGGGCCCAAAGATGTAAAATTGCAGTGTACTGACAAGTGAGAGAAATGCGTTGGGGTAGGAGCATAGGACACTTTGGGAGAAGTGACAGAAGATAATGCTGACAAAGTAACTCATGGCTTATGTGGAAGGCCTTATATGCCCCAAAAGGAAGTTTATATTTAAGCAATGGAATAATGCTGGTGTCTTGTACAGCAGATAAGTTACAAGATCATAATTTTTTCAGAAGGATAATAATGGTGGCAGAACTGTGGGAAAGAATTAGTAGAGGAAAGACAGTGACAACAATTAAGAGTGATGCAACAGTCTAGGTGACACAAGGTGAAGATGTCAATAAAGATTTTAGCAATACAAGAGAAGAAAAGAGACCGGCTTAAAATTATACCTCAAAAAAGCTGAAATATTAAAAAAAAAAAATTTTAAGGAGTGGAGTTGACGATTAAACTGATGTGTGATGATAAGGATAATTAAGAGCCACAGACAACCCTAAATTTGATACTTCTTAGGTTGATGAATGATGAAGCTTTTTCAAATAATTAACTTGAGAGAAGAAAATGTGTTGGCAAGGAAGATAAATTCAGTTTGGGACTTGCGGGGGTTACAAAGGTTTGGGAGATCCTTGTGGAAATGTTGGTAGACACTTGAAAATACAGTAGAAAATTGGTACAAAAATTCAAATTTCTGGGGGCCAGCCGAGTGGCGCGGTGGTTAAGTGCTGGTCTTGGGAAGCCAGCGGCCCCGGTTCGGTCCCACATCTGAGGGTCAGTGACACTGCCCTCAAAAAAAAAAAAGAAAAAGAAAAAAAAATTCAAATTTCTGCACCCTAGTTCATAGTTGTGACCAAGGAATCAAATGAAGTTCTTTACAGAGAAAGACTTGAAGAATGCCAAGGATGGATGAAACATTGGACAGGAGAAATAGAAAGAGGCCAAAAAAAAGAGAGAGAGAGGTAGTTGACAGCATTAGACTGTAAAGCCAGAATGCCACAGTTTATAATATTACTCTCCCATCTTCAGACAAGCTGCCTAACTCCTCTTTGCTTCAGTTTTCCCAACTGTAAAATGGAAAAAAGATAGGAACTGTATTTACTTCATAGGATTGCTGTGTGAATATATGTAAAATGTCTGGTATGTATATTTATCCATTCAGCGATTTATTAAGCATGTACTGTAGACTAGACTGCTAGGCCTGGTTAGGCGGGACTGTCATTATCTGTTACCTGAGGAGTAATTGCACGTGTGTCGTGATTCAAAGATCCTGAGAGAGCATTTTTCCACCACCACCCCACTCCCAAAACCACCTAATATATCTCCCGTGTATTGATTGAAATCACAAAGCCCCTTTACTGCTGGCAAAACTTTTAATCCATAATACTAAGTAAATTTTTTAATGCAAATTATGAAAAAAGGAACACAGTAGCTTAAATTTATGATAGAATGAGTAAAGGACTAAACTGTTATCTATTCCTATGAATATAAGTTGAATGTAATGAGGAAAAAACTGGTAAGGCACTGAGCGCCTGGAGTGGAGTGGACATTCAGCTCCCTGTTTTGCATTGACCTAATTCCTCCTGACCTACAAGTTTTGGTGATCAATGATTTCCATCATAACAAGGAGTCATTCCACTATTGAACTTCAGTTTCCTCCTCTGTGGATTAAGTTATAAAATCCACAAAATGTATTTAGCATGGCTCCTGTCATATAAAATGTGCTCCATAAATGGTGTCTATAGCTACAATATCTATGCTTCAGGCTACACAAAAACACCTGCTAGCTCACAGTGGTCCTATCCCATTGTCTACCACTGATGTGATGAATAATTGTCAAGACATGCTCTGCCAATGATTTATGGAAGTAGATTTCTGTGTAGGATAAAGAGGAGAATATAAGTATAAAATAATAATAATAGTGTCTACTGTGTGCCAGATAATATGCTATCACATTTCATGCAATACTTAGCGTAAGTATTTAGTCTATGGATTTCCTTTTCCATTCCCAAGTATTACTATCTAGTTTGGACTAAGGCTATAGTTATTAACGAACAATAAGATTGTTCTAAAATTTTATAAGAGTACCAAGTAAAAAATTAAATCCATAATAGAATTAAGATGTGAGAAATCTGTCATTTCATTAACATTACCATGGACAGCTACACAGGGTACCATTGTTACAAAAAGAGTACACTTCAGTACAATACTCTCCTTTTCCCTCTTTATTTCCTTTTGTCCCTCTTGAAACTAATAGTCACTGACTGTAAAATTCATATTGCTTTTCAGAAAGGCAAGGGTAATTGACATCTTAAGATATTTTTGCAAAAAAAAATAGTACTTCTTGATATATATTTAAATTGCACTACTAAGGTAATAAAAACTCAATACCAGTGTTTACTGAATTAATTTTTATCGACTGTAAAGTTTCTAGTTAAAAGCTTAATGTCTTACATCTTATAAAAAAAAAGATATTTTTGCAGCTCCCCTTTTAATAATCAATAATTTCAATCCCAAGATTTGAAACCTATCGAATTGCCTGCTTGATGTTTTTAAGATGAACCATTTTATAATAAAATGAAAAGATAGGTTTTCAAATTGCTAAATAATAAAAATTTGAAATTCAAAAAAGGTGTGTAAAAAGGAATGATAAGGAAAAAAGCAGCCTGCTGCTTCCTCTTTTGGTGCCCATTAAGATTGAATTTTTCTTTAAGGAGTTCAACAAAATAAAGATGAACAGAGAGAAGCATACTTCAAATTATCATTATTAGACCAGTCATTTAACGCACCCAAACAAAGTTTGCCCAAAATCATATCTGGTTTCTCAGTCAAAAGGCTTTCTTTATTTTTAGTGCCAAAACTTTGTTAAAAATTCTTCTAAAAATCCGCAATCATTTTATAATAGACATATGCTGATGTCTTATGTACAATTGGATGAAATTTTTTCAGGATGACATATTTTAATGTCAGGAATATAGAATAAATGAAGGAGAAAACAATTTTATTCTGGTTTTAATTGAATTTGATAGGAGTGAAACAAAGAAAAACATGGTATTTCAAAGGCTTTTTCTGCTTTTAACCTCTTAAATTACCTGCTTCAGGTAAAATTACATTTTTTATTTTCTTCTAAATATTGCTCACATTCAACTTGTTTTTTATTTGCCAGGTATGTATTTTCCTTTCATATTTGGAGTAGAGAAGGAATATCTGATTTTACAACAGAATAGATTGCTCACCACTGCCCAGGAGACATCAGCCCACAGCACAGGATTTATGGATAGCCTTTTGCTGCCCTCTTTTGGCATAAACAAGTGAATAATACCACTTTGGAGTCTATGAATTTTACTATTGTCTGTTTCCTACCATTGCCATGTTGCTTAGGAAACAAAGGGCTAGAACTCAATTATCAAATGCCCTATTATTTAAAAATTGGAGATTTATTTTAATTTTATGAATGCAAAAAAAATGTTATTTAGCTAAGAATTATTTAACAGCATACCGAATAAAAGTATAATTGCAGTAAATACAACAAATCCAGCTTACATGATAACCCTACAAATTAAAATAGTAATGCTATAATCAACATGTGGGGTTTCATGGAGACTTAATAAATAGTTACAATTATTTCAGTGGAAATTTTCAGTATAAAATGAAATGGTAACAGATTTAATTATAAAATATATTAGGGGAGTTTTTAATCTACCACAATTTTTAGAAAGCACTGAATTTACTTTAGTTTGTAATGCATTTACACCCATTTTGGCAATAATACTGAAACTTGCAGATAATATTACTATCATTCACAGGTAGGATGTAAATGTTTAGTGAATCTGTAGAAACTGTTTTTGAAGTGGGTGATTTCAGACAAAGCTGAGGTCTGATCCTACCATTTATCACCTTTCCCATCTTCCACCAGATAAACTACCAACAAAAATGTATGATCCCAAATATTAAACTTCAGTAATAATAACTGTAAATTACATCTGGTACCAAACAAACAAACAAAAAAACACAAAACAAGAAAATTAAATACAGGCATATGCTTTTGCTGAGATGAACAAGAATGTTGAAATCTGGTTCCTCGGCAACATGAGTCCCTCTAAAGGGAATGAGTCTTAAAGATACAATAAAATAAATGACTGCCCATAACAATTCTAGTTAGGAAAAACGTAATATTTCAGGATACTAGAATACAACCCCAACAAACGGAATTCAAAATAATAGCAAAGAAAACAATTAAGTCGATTAGTCCCTAAGGTGATCAAAATTCTCATGAAAAAGATGAACCATTATTTGCTTGAGAAAAAGTTGCTTTAGAGCATATTTTAAAAATGGAATTTTAGAAAATCTTATTCATAACATTAAATTCTTCCACTCTGGAGGACAAATTACTGACAGCAGCTTCCTGGGTGGACAAAAGCCTTGCTGTAATCACTCCTGAAAAGGAAAAATTTCAAAACTCTTGACTATAATAAAACACATCAAGAGCTAAGGGTAACAATGTCAGGTGTTTGCAGGCATTAATGTATTTTAGTATACAATTTTATGTAATTAAAGATAATAAATATAATATCTATGTAATAGAATATTATAATCAGTAGTCTTCATTCCTTTTTAGATATTTTTGCAACCCGACTTATTCTTATTCCATGATTTTTAAATGCCTAAATCAAAACACACATTAACTGAAATATTAATAATTATAAACATATATCACCCTTCAAACCCCCATCTTACTTTAAAATGCATAAATTTCAATTCAATTATTATTATTCAAAAGTGACAAGATATTTCAAAACAAGTGACAAACAAAAATTATTAACTGATTGACAAAGATTACATTACTGGAAGTCAGTAAAATTTCTGGATAACCTTTGGGCTGGAAGACCATCGTGGCAATGAGGTAGAAATGAAGCTAAATTATGTGATATCATTGTAGGAGTCAAAATATCCAGGTGCAACTAACTATATTGGATATTGTAGAGTAAGCCTAGATCTATAGATAAGTAATTTGTTTGGTTTGGAGTAAGAAAATTAAATAGACTTTGTCTAGACAGAATGACCTCACTGCATACAGTTGCTCCCACAGAAGCCAGAATCTAATGAAAATTCCAAATTACTTTATTAAATAAATGTCTTTAGTTATGCATATATGTTGCTTTCTGTTGAGGCTCTGACAATTGTACTGTGGCAGTAGAAAATCTCATACGTCATTAAAAATTATAGAAAAATCCTGGGATATGAACATAACAATTATATAGAATTTACCGCACTCTTATTTATTACTTTTTTGTAGTTGTTGATTTCTATCTTAATTTACTACTATCAACGAATGACCATGAAGTCTTATAGGATCCTGCAAACTAAATCTGGTGATTTCAGGGCATATTGTATAATTCTTAAACAAATAAGAATTGGCAAAAATAAGAACATAAGAAAAAATCACAATTTGCTTTTGTCTCTAATATGGTGAGTGTGTGTTAATTTGTTTTAAATTTAGTTATTTTGTTGTTGTTGTTCTTTTGATTGTGACTTGTTAGGAATGGAATATTTAGTTGAAGAAGATAAAGGAAAAGGTATGGATGTAGCTTGAGAGTTAGGATGGAAACTCTTCCTTCATGGCCTAAAGTGTCAATAACATAACTGTCAAGAGAAGTTAGCAATTCCAGGGGAGGTATGCAGGCAGCAAAGCTAAACTTTATATTTGGACCATTCCTGTTATCTTTCTATGTAACCAATATTTACTGATTCATGTCACAATGGGAGGATCACACACTTGAAAGTCAAGTTAAAGTGCTGACAATTATTTAGACTACTTTAAAATAGAAACACACGGCAATGAGCATATGGTCGTGATGAAAAATTTAAGGAAGAAACAATGATGACTGTGACTATGGGAGCTCTGACAAAAATACACTGGTGTAAGTAAATGTCTTGTGATTTTATAAATTATATAAATTAGCAAGTATCCTGTTTATGAAGCGATGGCAGATTCTTAGAGCAACTAAATTTTCACTGCTTCATAGTTTGTAAACTAAGGGCAAAATCTGAAATATCGCTGGTGAGATAGATGTACAAGATCTCATCATTTAAAAACAGAAATTTCTGCTGATTTTGCTACTACCAGCAGAGCTGAAAAGTCTGTGGTGATCAGCATTTCAGCATACCTCAATACTATAGCTACTTAGGATTCTTTTTCCCCGCTCTTGGCCACTGCCTACAATCAATTCTTATTGGCAATGGCAAGTCAAATTGCAACACATCCATCTTTCAATGCTTGACATAAAAACCCAATTCTGACTTTATCAGTTCCTCTTCTTTGTTAGACTACTGGTTTGGGGAGAGAAGTGTAGAGACAGGGGACCAGAAAGCAAGCTGAGGTTGAGGTGAGAGAAGGATGTCTCCTACCAGCTCATGTGCATGGACCAGGGGAAATGCCAGGATCTCTCCGAAAGGAAATACTTACATGACAGAAATAAGATAAACATTAAATACCTTGACTACCACGCCAATACACACACAAAGCTGCCAAAATTTAGCTCCTTTCCTGTGAGAGCTTAGGTTCCCCATTTTGGGACATCAGGTTGATTACAGAAGTTCAGGATGAAAGGAGGGTTTTTGGTGGGAAGAATGGGTATTTAAAAGAAAAGTTGTAATGCACAGAGAACAGCAGTTGTAGACAAGAAAAAAGGAGTAAAGGTTAAAAAGAAACCCATGGACTCCACCTTATGAAAAAGTTAAGGTGACAGTCCTCCTAGTCCCAGTATGGGCCAGTGGCATCCATGGGTCACAAAAGAGGTCAAGAATACCAGGCTTTTAGAGGCACTCTTTATTTTGCTTGATGCCCAGGAGGATGGACCAGAAGCCTTATTGCACAGAACGTATTTTGTCTGGGCAATAGCTGACCACCGGCATCTGACAGGCACTCCTAGTCACTATACAAAAAGCATTATCCCCTCCTTCCTGCCTAAGGGACCCCAGTTCAGTTTGTGTGATGGTATAATCAGCCTCAAGGATAAATCATGTTCAGTGGCCCTATTCCCTTTTTCCTAAGAGATTTGGGCAGAGGTGTGTATATAACCTAATTATCGTCAGTTAAAGAGAAGCTTGAGAATTTCAGAAATTTGAGAGAAATTGAGAGAAAGTTGGCTGGGTGTACAAGCATAATAGATGCAATGAAGAATACATTCCTTTTTTCAATTTTTACCTTCATTCTTTTGTTTTCTACTTCTGTAGGAAAGTATAAACCTCAGAGTTACTCACTGTGACCATGAGTAAAGCTGTGATGCTGATCCATTGAATAGGAAAGAGTAGAAAGATACAAAGTACCTGGATCATTGTAACATCACTGAGCTGTTGCAACCATCTCATACCATCAGACCTCTTATTAATTACAATAATTACATGTCGTTATTTCCTAAACTGTTGTTGTTAGAGCATTCTGCTACCTGAAACAAAATTCAATCTTTACAGTTACATAACAGTGGTGCTGGAAGTTTAGGGAAAGTAACATAAGTAATTGTTCGGAATGGGGATATTCTGGTTGGGCAAAGACCAAGGTTGTTGCAAGCCAACTCCTTGGCAATAAATTGACAGAATTTGGGTGTGCTCTTCTTAATGAGCCTAGAATATTACCATCTAATGCAAGCTTAAGTCTGTGATAGGAAGCTAAGTGTTTGGAAAATCTGTGGACATAGACTCTGTCATAAGCAAGATAGGAGTGACCGGACATGAGGAGGTACAGATATAAGATGAAATCTGCTGCTCTCATAAGGAAGTCCACCATTATCTACTGACAGGTTGAGCTAGAGAGGAAGTCATAAGGTGTCGCCCAGGTTAGGATTGAATGAACTAAATTTTCTCAGGTCAAAGGATTTACCAAGATAAATAAGCCTCCACTGCCTTCTCATATTTCAGCCCTTGGAAATAATAATAGGAACAAAAAGAAAAACAACAATAGCAGCCTAGCAGCCGCTACTCTTGATTGATTAGTATATGCCAGACAGTAGACTAAATATTGTTTTGACTAACCACAGGAGAGCACCAGACATAAAATAGGTCTTCAATAAACTTATGTTCATTGTAAAAATAAACACATAAATAAATGACATAACATCTATTAAGTCCATTTAACAGATGAGGAAATTAAAGCTCAGAAAGGTTAAACGAATTGTCCAAGACTACACAGATAGTAAGTGCAAAGGCTAAGATTTAAGACCATGTCTTCCTAATTCCAAAACCCATCCCCTAAACAAGTCTAGCCTATAGTGTTGCTTCCACATTGTTCAGTGGATGAACAATTTTAATATTGAAAACTAGTCAGTGCACAATCTGTAGTGGACTGAGTTTCTTGCGTTAGTGCTAGATGTCTAAAATCTGGGTTCTCAGTACTTAGTTACCTGGGTTACAGATGACTGAATATTGGACAACACCATTTTCTTGAAGTTCTTTTCTGTTCGCCATCTAGTGGAAGTTTCTTGAATGACATGGCCTCCATGAGGGTTGTTAAGTGGGAAGTTCCCACTTCCATGATGGTGGGCATTGAGTTGTATGCACATTGGAGACCACTGAGCATGGCTTTGTCCATACAGATTCTTGAAATTACAGTTTCAAACTGGGAGCAAGAGTCCATCAGGCCAAGTTCCTTAGAGACAGAAATTGCCTTCCTGTCCCACACCTCTAATCATGGCCAAAATGTTAGGAGTAAGATAACAGAGTTTGTGGGCACTGATTTGTCCCCTGATACCCTGATAGTTTGGATGGGTTCCCACAACAAGAGTTAATGTTAACTCTCGCTTGACAGCCAGTTTCAAAAGGTCAATGAAACCTTATTATGTACAAGTTCCCCTGGGCTTCAATCTGCTCTAAGGTACTTGTTGGGAGTATCTATTTATAAGTAACTTTCTTTTGTCACTAACCAAGTGACACCTATCACTGGGAAATAATTAACATGTGAAAAACACAAAAAATTAATACTGACCTAGTTCCTTAATGTGAAATGCATTTAATATAGATGCTGATAAATTTGTATTGGAAATTCATACAATCTTTGAGATTTACAATATGTAAATTTTCTTCCATATGGCATGTCTTCAAAAGAAATTATTTTTGTCTGAGGAAAAAATTATATTTATCATCAAATAAAAATCAATTAACCTCTGTTACTTATTAGTGGATAATTGATCATTTTTAATTAGAAATAAAACACTGTTAATGGTGACTAATATCTTACTATTAACTGTTGGTATGAAAAGCACCAATAACTAATAATTCTAAGCAACTTAATGTGAAATGCATTTAAGATAATTGCTGATAAATGTTTCCTGGAACAATCATGTGGCTTTGATTTCTTTATGGCATAAATTGCTTCCTTATGGCATACTATGTCTTCATAAAATTATTTTATTCTGAGAGAAAATCATCCTAATCATCAAGTAGTAATCAATCAGTCACTTTTCACTGAGTGTAAACTGTGTGTGCCTTGAACTTACTTATTAGATTAGTGCTAGATTTTGGTCTATTTATCTACCTGAAGACTGAAGAAGACCCCTTTGATTCAGCATTGCTGAGAATGGGGAATTCGATAATTTTCAATTCTATAAAATTATGAGGTGGCCTGACCCATTTATTCATCACAGGTTGAAGAATTATTCTTTTAACTGTTTTGAATTTATGTAATGATACTAATTGGGCAATTAACAATACTTTTATTTTAAATTTAAAAATATATATATTTATTGAGAACCTTCTATGCACCAGATTCCAGACAGATAAAGAGAAATCATAGAGTCTGGTCTATGAGACAGAGGTGTGATGTTAAGTTACAGATATTTTTTAAGTAGTTTTTGAAAAGAAGTATAAAGTACATATAGAGGGAGCATTTGAGATCTTGCTCCCTGGCATTGTCCCTGGCTTAACTCAAATAAACTCTGATAAAAATTCACTTTAAAAAAAGTACATATAGAAGAATAAAAAACATGTACGTATACTTCAGTGAGTTTTTACCAAGTGAATGTGCTCATATAATCAGCACTTGAAACACAAAATGGATTATTACCAGTACGTCTCTCTCATGTTTCCTTTCACTCACTGTACCTTTAAGGGTGAACGCTATTATGATTTTTCGCACCCTAGATCATTTTATGTCATTTTAAACTTTACATAAGTGAAATAATATATTATAGTATATGTGTCTGACATTTTTAACATCTTGCTTTTAAGGTTGATCATGTTCTTGCATGTGGTTGTAATTCATCCATTCTTACTGCTGTATAGTATTTCATTAAATAAATACATCGTAGTTTATGTATACTTTTTACTGTTGACAGAAATTTGGGTTTTTTCAAGTTTGGGGTCATTATGAATTGTAAGTCTATGAACATTCCTATCTGCCTCTTTTAGTGAACATCTTATGTAGTATACAGAGGGTGCCAAAAAACGTATACATATTTTAAGAAAGGGAAAAACGATTGAAATTGTAATATTCAGTATATACTGATAACAAAAGATGAATACAAGTCATGTTTGACTTCTGCAATTACAAGAGGTGCTCAAAATGGTTACCATCAGTGTCCAGACACTTCTGATTATGGTGAACTATGGCTTGAACGTTGACCAAAGTGTCCACTTGTATATGTTTTTTTGGCACCCCCGGTATATGTGTATATAATATATGTGTAAATTTATTAGATCATAAAGTCCACACATGCTTAGCTTTATTAAATAGTGCCAAATACTTTTCCAAAGTAATTGTATCAATTTCAATCCGAATAGTTTAGGGGAGTTTCACTAACTTTAGATCCTCAAGAATACTTGTGATTATTGATCATTTCCATTTTAGGGATTCTGGTATATAGTTAGCATATAGGTCTAAATTTTCATCTTCCAGGTGATTAATGATGTTGAGCCTTTTTTAAGATGTTCATAGTTCATTTGGTTAGCCCTTTTATACATCCCGTTCAAGTCCTTTGCCCATGTTCTTTCTACTTTCTTCTCTAGCCTAATTACTATTGATTTTTAGGAGCTCTTTGTATTTTTGGATATGCGTCTTCATCGAATATGTATTGCATATGTATCCTCTGACTTGGTAGCTTGCATTTTTATAATCTCTTAATGGTGGCTTCCAATGATTACTGAGAACTTCTTAATTTTGCAATAGGCTGATTTTTCAAAACTTCCTCTTTGGTTTAGCACTCTTTAAGTCTTATTTAACAGATGGTTGTCTATCCCCAAGATCATAAAGATATTTTTTTCTTCTAAAAGCTTTTTTTTTTAATTTTTCATATTTAGATCTGGAAAGGATTTTGAATACAATCAAGAAAACTATCAAGATTCATTTATTTAGTATGGATATTCCATTGACAAAACACTAGTTCTTGAAAATGTTAATTTTTCTCCTCTGCCCTACAGTGTCACCTTTGGCAGTGTCAGTCGTTAGCAGGGTGGTCCACTACACTTGTGTGCATGGGAAGAGGGGACGAATTGGGGGTTGGCCCGAGCATAGGCAGAGCGATGCAAACAGAGGGAGGAGCTCTCAGCAGGAGTAAAGAGTTGCTCTGGTGTCACCTGGTCTGAGAGCAGACTTTGCATGAATTTAAGAAGTCACCTTCTGCCATGTTAAGCAATTTAGATTTGAGGGCATGCCTAACATTGCAACACAATCTCATTTCTTCTGACGTAATAGCCAATCATGCAAAATGATGTGCATGACAGATTTTTAAATAAATAAACTCCACTCAGGACCAGGTGAACTCCACTGAGGACATTTTCAGTTATGTGAAGTTGATTTGGCCAAGTTACAGCAACTCTAAAATATTGGTGAATCAAATCTATGCAAATCTATACAACTTTAATTCAAAAAAAAGGGCTTAAAGTTTCAAATATACATTTTAATTCTCTACAATGTGTCAATCAAAGCATGTAATACTTTATGCCAGCATTTAACAGAGGAGAAAATAATCAGTATTTTTAATTTTCTAGAACATTTCTTATAAGGGACGACATTTCCTTTATAAATAAGAGAATGCAGAATAAAGGTGACATTTGTCATATTGAATGCTATTTCAGGTTTTTTATCTGGACAAATTCCAAGTTCAGAGTAGGAGCTTGTCTGTTTGGTGTCAATGGCAGAGTGAAAGCCAAATACAGGCCCGTGACTTTCTACACAGGATTTCTAAATGCCTACTCTTTCACCACAGTGTGTGGTGGGATATGCTGGGTTCTTCTTCGGTAATGCTCAAGGGGGTAGCATAATAGGAAGGTGAGAGTCAAAGGCCAAGGGTTGGGGAGATGATCCCTGGCCATCAGCTATTTTACTATCAATTCTAGTTTCCTTAAGGGATTTAAAACTGCCACTCTGTTTAAAGATTTAAAGCACTTATGACAGTGTTGGGGGGCAAAAAGATAGTCGATGTTCCACTATAATATTATAATAGCACTTGTGCTCTAGTGAGCTGTTCTCATATAAATTCCTGGGTCTAGTAAAATATAATTCCCAGTGTGACAACTTTATGGTCTCTGTTCCCAGCCTTACCGGAGTTATGATATATGGGTTTCAATATTCTTCAGAAATGGTCTTTTCCTCCCCTCTCACAGTCATGACCTTATTTTTTTCTTTAGTTTTAAATAAAAGCAAATAGGATATAATTGCTGAAATCGCTTTCTGAAATCGCTTAACACTGCTTAAGAAATTTAATGAATGATGAAGCTCTGAATATGACAATGGCAAATCACATGTTCAGAGACACTCTGAAAGTATATATATTCTATAATGGTTCTTTTCGTTCTAAGAGTTATCTGTTCTGAATTTTCATTAAACTATAAGAATAGCTTTATGAATTGATTAAATAAATTATACCTACCTAAATATTGGTATTTGCTTTCATGGAGTTTTATTATTTCAAATACAGATTATTATGTACTTCAAGCTGGGTTTCTGCTTTAATGTAAGGAGGTTGGAGATGAGATAGGAGGTGTTTCCAGGTCATGGCATGCAACGTGACCTGTTAAGACTTTGCATCTCAGGTTGTTATGTGAGTGCAGGGATCAGGAGAGTTATTCTTTTTTTAATATTCCATTTTGAAAGTGTATGTGTTAATAATGAGCCAAAAAAAGAAAAGAAAAAAAAACCTGACTCTGCCTTCAGATGGCCCCATGTTGGAAAGATTACTACTATCCAAATGAGGGCACCGAGGACTTGCAGGAATGCTGTTTGCAGCCAAGATATTTGTGGTATCATAACCACAAATTAGGGAAGAGCTACCCTATTCTTGGCTTTTAGGACTTTATTTTCTGTGTTACAGAAATTACCCAATCAAAATGACCTTAGGTATATACTGAAGTGTGAAAAAATCACAATCAATATGCTGACATTATAGGAATTTTTTCTTATTTTTTATTGGAATTTGGAAACTCTTGGTGAGTACATCAATGTTCTTTCAAATAGCACTTATTTGCTGCTATTTTATTACCTGGAGTAGTAATTCAAATTTATTTAAAGATATGCCAAAAATAACTCTCTAAGCAGAGGCCTTGAGCACATTTTCTTTGGCCCTAAGCTACCCTGAAATGCCTCAGTCATTATTATTTCACCAAAGACTTCATGAGAACTGGCAGACCACCAAGAAACTTGGAGAATATTTGTTTTTACTGTTGCTGCCAACCGTGTATCTAGTTCGCTAGAATACATCTGTCAAATAAATATGGTCTACTCCATGCAGTGGATTCTTATTAGAAACATGTTTAAATTAGAATGTATAGGAAATTTCCTGCCTTTTATATATATATATGTATATATATGATGTAATCCCTTTTGAAAGTCATCAGGCAACTGAAACAGTTATTTCAATAACACAATAAACAAGTCTGTAGTATCTTCTCTGTATCACCTCTCAAGCCTTGGATTAGACCCCAGTGATGGTAAGCTAAAAAAGAATTACAAGACTTGATCATTCTATTTTGCTATTGGAGCTTAGATGAAGTAGAGGAAGTCAGGAGATGTAAAAGGTGCTAAGACACCCAGTGCTATGGATGTGGATTTTAGAGTATGGTGGAGTATACAGATATGAGGAGAACTAATTTTGCTTAGAGTAGGTCAAAGAAGGTATCTAGGGAGAGGATTCTACTTGAGGTGGGCCTTGCATAATTAAGTCTCTGGGAATGAGGAATAAAAGCAGAAACCACATGTCTGCAATCACTTATATGTTTGGCAGGAAAGTCAGGCTGAAGAAATAGTAATGGTATACTTCCCTTAAAAATGTTTTCAAAAGCCCTCCATGTTCTCCATGTTTTAGCAAACTCTGTCAGTTCCACCCTTCCCCTTGGCACTCACCTTTATGTGCATACCTTCAACCTCTTGCTGCACACACTGGACTCTTGTCCGAAGGCTTTCTCTGGGCTCAGGAACACATGAGGCCTGCAAGCAGAACAAACTAGCATGCCGAGTCTTAGCCCAGCCACAGTCCTCAATCCTGAGCTGCATTCCATTTTTCCTCAGAGGTCCTTGGGGGATGGTGACTCAGTTACCCACAAAACCTGTTAATTAGTGGATTCTATCCGTTGTTTTCTGTTTCCTGTCCCACTTCCCCATTCCCTTACCAGTACTTCCTTTGTTTATCACTTGTTTGAGTTACCTATCGCTATATAACAAATTACCCCAAAACACAGTGGCTTCACATAACAACCCTTTTAGTTTGCTCACAGTTTTGTACATCAAGGATTCCAGCAGGACCCCATTGATGGGTTTCCTGTTCTGCAATGACAGGCTGGCCAGTAGGGTAGTCACCTGGTGGATTGGCTGGTCTCTAGGGTATAAGATAATCAGTTCCACTTGTGTGCTCGGTGATTTGGCAGGCATGGCCAGAAGCCTTTACTCAGCTGGGAATGTCAACCAATATGCTTGCATTTGGCCTCCCAGCATGGTGGTCTCAGGGTATGCAGGTTTCTTACCTGACATTGTAGGGCTCCTGAGGCAGTGCTCCAAGAGCTGGCTAGTGGAAACGGCCATTCTCCTAAGGGCTGCGTCCAAAAGCTCGCACAGAGTTAACACCTGCAGTATTGAGGTGACACAGACAACACCCTGATTCATTGGGGGGTGGTCTCTAGACCCCACTTACAAATGACAGGAGTAGTAAAGATTCAAGATCAGTTTCTAAGGCAACAGAAACCGAAACATGAGCATTGAGATTTTGTACTGTAAGAAGCATCTCATCTCAGGGGTCACAAGTCATACAACCGTGCTTATTAGAAAGCATTTGGACAGGCATGAGATGGAAATTCAAGACCTCCCAGAGGAGTCCAGCTCAGTGAAGGGGATCCCACTGCTCTATCATCGCACACCAATCCTCTTGAGAAAAGTACACACACCTGTTTCCTGTGTGTGCCAACCATGGGCCAGCCATATCCTGAGGTGATTTTTCTCACTGACTTAATGGTGGCTCTGAAAAACTCAATTCCCACTCCTACCTCAACTCTGAAGCCAACATTGTCACCTCACTTTAGAGGAGGACATCATATGGCTCTGCTTGTGATTGCTATCGATGTGCGTAATCTAGGGACACGGAAATGGACAGAGCGAGACACATGTGTTCAAAGCTTACGAGTATCTAGGCAGAGCTCAGCTGCATATGGTTATTTAGAGTATGTACTAATATTTTAACTTAATTTTTCTTCTTTTTTTTTTCCTCTACTTCTTGCGTTTTTACATGAACAAAGGGTGACTGCACACAAAAGGACCATCTGGCTGACAGAAACTCTGTTCATGCTGTATTATATTGTTTGTACCACCTGAGTGACAATTGTCAATAGTTTCACACTAGGTTCCTGAAGACGTAAGAATCCTGTATTCCGTTTCCAAGTCATTTGCTAAATAACCAACTTTTGAAAGAAATAAGATTTATGTGTTTTAGTGTCTCCTAACTGACACATTGCAGTAATAATCCTTCTACTGCCTACCTCACAAGCATGTGGAAGAATTAAGAGAACTAAGAGATGTAGAAGTGATGTGAAAACCAGAATAAGCCAAAGTGTTGGTAAAATATTTCAATTCCTTGAAAGCAAAGATCATTATTATACCTGAGTCATAATAAACATGTAATAACTACTTGTTGAGGTAAATAGAAGCATTATCATTAATTCTACAAAAAACCAATAGTAGTTTGTAAATTACACAGAAAAGATGCTTTGATCCCGTAGAATAAGAACCAGTCTAGCAAAAGAATTATGAATTGTCCCAAACTCACACATCCAAAGAAATTGCAACATATACAACTTTGAAAAATAGAATCTTTGCTTCATGCATTGCTCCGAAGAAAAATTTGGTTGCTTTGAAAATCGAAAGTAGTAAGGAGAGAGAATTTTCCTGTGAACCAGATGGATTATTTTTTTAGCTCTTAGGAAGTATTGTAACCAGCCACCATAAAAGCCTCCGGCTGAGATGTTTAAAGGTGAGCTGTTCCAGCCTTCAACCAGGCACTCTGGGGGAGGGGTGAGTAGCTGTGCAAAAGAACAGGGAGTCCTGTGGTCCAACTGTAAAATAGAAAAATTGCATGTAATTATTTTACAAGCAGAGTGCGATGATGTGAAAGGAAGAACTAATGATGATGCACTCAGCTTGTTAGAGGCTTTTCCTTCTGGGGAGCTCAAGGTTACAAGAAGTGCTACTCACTGGAATTTTTTTTTTCCTTTTCCTTGGATACATGTTACAATAAACCCTACACAGAGGGGGTTAATGTTGCAAGGATGTTTTTAAATAATTTCTGTGACCAAAGCCGGAGATAGAAGCCTGGCAATAATTCTCCCTGACTTCAAGCATCCTGTATTGATTGATTAATTATTCCACCAATGAACTAACAGGTATTGACCTTATCTGGTTGAGTGGCATTTAGCCAAAAGTCAGTAATCTACATCGATCACTTAATGGAACATCAAAGCTCAGCATTCTGACAGGTTTATGTCATTCAGCAAAAATCTGTCTATGTTTTGCTGATACCTTGACCTTTTTTGTATCAAGCAGCCTTTACAGAAAACAAAAAGCAATGACAAAATTAAATCTGGGAAATAGTGCTTTGTTATGTAAAAGGAAGTTCTTCTTGGACTATTACAAATAGCTTCTGCTAACATCCCACTGAGGGGTTTCTTTGCAAACTGAAAAAGCAGTTCTCTGAATGCATGCAATAGATGGTATTTTGCTGAAGCATGAAATGATCAAAACAATGAACCCTGGGATAATTCACACTGCAGCAGAGCTTTCCAGAGGTACCAATGAACAAGTCAGATCCTCTAGGGAGAAGTCTCTATGAAGAGAACTTGGGCCAATGATTCCAAATGGGCAGGACCAGATGCTATCAGTCCTTCCGTTGTGAGTACCATAATCCTGATACAAATATTTGGACAAACCCACTGATCCAGTCAAATACCTAGATATCTACCTCAAAGACCAGGAGAGTTCATTATAAATACAAGAGAAGGGTCAGTTGATAACATCTAAACCCACCTTTGCAATGATAATTATATACTTTGACATCATGTTTATGTAGAATGAATATGAAAAACACACAGTAGATTGTTATTATGATGCTGTCTCCTCATCATTAAGGAATTGGTAATGAAACCTTTAACAAGCGTCGCTCAGGCAATTGTCTCTAGAATAGTTCTCTCGAGTCCTCTTCTGTGACTCCAATTCTATACTGTTGTCCCATGAGACCTGGCTGCATAAGGATGCCCGCTTCTTACTAGGACTCATATTTCAGTTTTAATTTTTGCTCATGCATTTGTCTGAAGTACAGTTACTGGGTAGTAGTAAGGCTTGCCTTCCAGGAACATTCTGCTACCTTCCAACATGTTAAGATGGCGGCTCTACCCATACAGTGCCATCTCACAGAGCCATGTGCTCTCCCCACCTCTCATCTTCTAGAGGCTGCTTTGGGTCTGGAGAACCTACCTTCTAATACGCTAAATGGTGGGTTTAGTGGGTTTAAAGTCCCTTCAGTGTGAGGCATCTATCTATTCCTGCTTGGAGTCTTACTTAAACTGCTTCTCGCAATTGCCAAGCACATTTTTTTTTTTTTTGAGGGCAATGTCACTGGCCCTCATATGTGGGACCCGAACCGGTGCAGCTGGCTTCCCAAGCCAGCTCTTAACCACCGCGCCACTCGGCCGGCCCTGCCAAGCACATTTTTAATTCAATGTTTGCAGTCCCCAATATGCCTTATCTGTCTGGATTTGAAGATAAGCCACGCACTATGATTCCCCTATAGCAGGATAAGCTTTTACACTCTATGTCACTCTTAAATTCAGGTCCAGGTCCGTGATTTGTTTATTAAGTGAAACTAAAATTTCCCTTTACCATTAATGCTTTTAAATAAATGTTGAATATTTTCCATAGCTAATCTAATAATCACTGACTCTAGTAAAAATGATAAACAGATGTCATCCTGAGCTCTCATCCTTCTTATTTATTATTTCTGAGGTGCTGGGTCAATCATGCTATTAATATATCAGTTTGTCCTTATCAGTAAAATATGGATGTTGGCCTCGGAGAAATGTAAGGTCCATTTTATCACTATTTCCTTATAATGTATTGAATATTATCAGTATATGTTTCAGAATATGATGACAGGAAAGTTTACAAAAAAAGAAAAATAATATACTGGAGTAGTTTTTCCTTCAAGCTAAAATGAAATCAGAAAAAGCATGAAATAGCAAAGATACTCTATACTAACCTTAGATGACCACGGAGTGGTTTGATTGATTAGGAGATAAAATTCAATGCCTTTTGAATTGAAAGTTAGTTTCATAAAGAATCTGACCTAACAGGCATAGCTCAGGTGGTGTCACAATCATGAAGGGGAAAAAAAAAAAAAGGGAGAGAGACATAAAACACTTCATATCTCTGAGGAAGGAAGAATAGCTCAGACTTTCACCCTGGCCTTCTGTGCGTTTGTGGTTTATCAACAATGACGAGATTCAGAGAATTAGTGAAAATCTTACACGGATAATTTTCACATTAGATTTATCTTCCCTTTAAATATGAAGTGATTAAATTAAGGTGACTAAAAAAAATGTGCAAGAACTTTTGTTATGATTTTGTAGTGTGTGTGTGATGCATTTTGTCTAAAAATAGTTTTTACTTTTAGCCAAGGCATACATATTAATACTGTTGACTGACATTTTAGTCACTTGTTTGGATTTTGTGTTAATTTTGTATAAAGTAGAGAATTTTGTCTCCATATATATTTTGCTCCACAATGTAAACTAGTCAATGAATTTACATTAATGCATATTTATCTTCATAATATGAATAGAGACCCTATATGCTAAGTAGAAGATACATCTTCCTCCTAGAGAAATAAAGATGAGATTTATTTTTTCACAAGCACTAACCCATGAATTTCATAATTTATAGGATAATAACATGTATCTTCCTGTTAAACAAGCTATCAGAATAAATAGCTAAATGATTAGGCAACTTGAAAAATAAGTGTATGAAACATTAGTGACTATAACTAAATTAAGTAAACTCATACTAATTGATAAATTTCTAGAAGTCCAAGTCATTGAAGAGAATGAGGAACAAGGAATCTAAATATATGAGGTCCAATGAATAAAATACCAACCTTTCACTAACCCATAAGAGGCATTACTTTAGTGTCATTCAAGGGTTCCCATATGTTTTGGTCTGAGCACACTTTTATACTCTTAATAATTGTCAAGAACCCTAAAAGAGCTTTGATATATGTGGGTTCTATCCATTGATATTCACCACATTAACAACTAACATTGAAGGGCCGGCTTGGGACGCCAGCGGCCCCGGTTCGGGTCCCACATATGAGGGCCAGTGACACTGCCCTCAAAAAAAAAAAAAAAAACAATTAACATTGAGACATTTAAAAAAAAATTATGCATTAGTTTATTTTAAGTGACACTGACATGCATTTTCATGTAAAATAAAATAACAGTTCTAAGCACAATAACTAAATAACTATACTTTTTCAAAAAAAATGATGAAAAAATAACATTGTTTTACTTTTTTTGTTTCAAATTTAACATGTGTTTTAATTGAAGGTAGTTGGACTCTCACGTCTGCATCTATATTTAATCTGTTGCAGTATGTTAGTTTGACTTAAGTAAATAAAGACAATCAGACACAGATTTGTAGTTGGAAAATGGAGAAGTATTTTAATAGATTTTTCAGACAATTGTGGATGTTCTCTTTTGGTACCACAGCAAAACTCAATAAATGGTAGTTTCCTAAAGATTAGTTGCAATGTGGAATCTATAAACATATCAATTAACTTTTCATACTCTGTTACATTAAAATTCTTTGCTCTACCTTTTGTATGGACTTTTTTATTATGTATGGTATTTTGCACAGAATTTTTACCATAATTTTTAAATTGACTTAATTTTTTAGAGAAGTTTTAGGTTCATAGCAGAATTAACCAGAAAGTACAAGTCCCTATATACCTCCTGCCCCCAATACGCATAGATTCCCCCACTATCAACATCCTGGACCAGAGTGGTATATTTGTAATAATATATAAATCTCCATTGACCTCTCATTATCACCAAAAGTCCATTGCTTACATTAGGGTTTACTCTGGGTGTTGTATATTTTGTGGGGTTTGACAAATATACAATGACATGTACGTATCATTATAATACCACACAGAATAGCTTCACTGTCCTAAAAATCCTCTGTGCCCTGCCTGTTCATCTCTGCCCTCTCCTGTAACCCTGGCAACACAGCACTGATCTTTTTACTGTCTCCATAGGTTTGCCTTTTCTAGAATGCCATAAACTTGAAATCATACTGTATGTAGCCTTTTCAGATTGGCTTCTTTCCCTTACTTATATGTATGTAAGAGTCCTCCATGTCTTTTTATGGCTTGATAGTTCATTTCTTTCTAGGACTAAATCATATTCCATTGTCTACATGGGTCAGTTTATCCATTCACCTACTGAAGGACATCTTGGCAGCTTCCAAGTTTTTGCAATTATGAATAAAGCTGTTATAAACATCCCTGTGTAGGTGTTTGTGTGGACATAAGTTTTTAACTCATTTGGATAATTACCAAGAAGTGTGATTGCTGGATTATATGGTAAAAGTATATTTAGTTTTGTAAGAAACTGCCAAACAGTCTTCCAAAGTGACTTCACCATTCTGTCTTCCCACAGCAATAAATGAGGGTTCCTGTTGTTCCCCATGCTCATCAGCATTTGGTGGTGTCAGTATCTTGGAGTTTCATCATTCTAATGAGTGAGTAGTGGTATCTCATTGTTTCCATTATTTCAATTTGCAGTTCTCTAATAGCATATGAGATAAGTAAGCATCTTTCCATAGGCTTATTTGCCATCTCTATGTCTTCTTTTGTGGGGGTGCATCAATGATCTTTTTTACATCATGAATTTTTCATTTGGAAGCTATTGGTTCCTTGAGTAAGGCAGATCTTTCAAATGTTGATATATTTCATTATTCCATGTCAAAAATTCACATTTGTTAATATTTCTACCAATCTCCTCAAAGAAATTTTCAAGTGTTGTCAAGCTCATGATCGCAAATACAAGGCTCTCAAAATTCTATTTTCCCCTCAAATGCTCACATTTCATCAGTGGCAGACATATACTGTCAGTTGTTTACCTTTGACAGGACCATTTTCATTCACTTTCCAGAAAGTATGTGTCAAATAACCCAAATCTGAATAGCCATAGTTTGTCATTTGCTCTTTAAAGTAAAAATGGTGCTTTGGGTATAAAAAAGCATCTAATTAAGCTCCCTTCTCCAATAACTGCACAAGTGCTTTTTTTTTTTTTTTGAGATAACCATCACCCTTGTATATAGAGTACTTTCTATTTTAGCATGAAGAATATTTAAAAAGACACCCAGTGGTCAAGATTCAATAAATTTAATTTTTATGCTTTATCATTGGTAAGTGAAAATAGCTTTTTATTTTAACTGTGAGTGGATGGCATTGAGAAATGTACTGACGATGGTATATTATCATGTAAATGCTTTGCTTTTGTGCTAAGGGACCATCACTTTTACCCACCCTCAATTTTGTACCATGTCATAGTGAAAGGCAAAGAATGTCTTAGTATTATTATATAAAGAATTTTGAACTTTGGACCCTCTACAAGAGTCATGAAGACCTCCAAGTTTTCACGAACCAGCCTTTAAAACTGCTGCCTCTGTGTGGTTTATATACTGGTTATGAAGTCTTGAGGAATTGCTGAAAGTTGTATACCCTCACTCTAGACAAATATACATACACAGAAAACTTTACATATGGTTTTAGAGGTTCATGAGCAACCAAGAGGCCACTCCTGGACAACTAGAACATAGTTAATGAATTTTCCTTACGAGCAATGGATTTTATTAGTTGTCCATGCAGAATTTTCTATCACACAACTCTGAGAAGCCTTAAAGTATAAGTACCTATTTTAAAATATAAGATTCTAGTATCCAGAAATTATGTTTGCAAACACAATGTCATAAGCAATAAAGAAAAAGATCATTTAAATAATAATAATAATAATGTTTCTGCAACCAAGGTTTAGAAATGTGATTTCTAAAAATCCTTAGTTCTGTTCCTTTAATTTTTTCCCTATTAATACAACTAAAATAAATTATTTATAGATTGTTTAAATGTTGATGTGCTTGACCTTAAGTGAACTGATTGGATGCTCATTTTCTGGTGATTGCAGTTTTGTTTTGGTTTGGTTTTCCCACATACTCACAGACAAGGAATATAAATATAGATTTTCTACAGTTGGGCCTATTGCTGCCAATGAACTCAGGGGAGCATCCCATTTAATATCAGCCTCAAGTGAGTTTCAGAAGTGCACTCAGAAGAGTGGCCCTGCTGGTGCTGGGGCCCTGGACCCACTGAAATCACAGACTATTATTGGCATCTGCAATTTTTAAAAACTATCAGTTTGGCACCATTTTTACTCATAGAAATAGACATACATACTCACACCTTAATAGATGCATTTTCTGGGAACAGAGAAAGTAGCTTTGTAGTACCTCACTGCACAGAAACTTACCAGCTTTATATACAGAAAGTTACTTTTCATGGATAATAAACCTTATGTAAAACAGTTATTCCTGGCAGCTAATTTACCTTGGTAGTTTACTGGGGTGCCTTCTTCATAATGACTCTACGTTCCCTGAGTTCAGTGATCAGTGTCAATTACTGCTGTTTTCCATAGAAACAGGACAACTAACTGTTTTTCAATCTTCATTCATGGACTAGTTTTACAAATAGTGTAGAGTTTTGAATGACTGCTTGCCAAAGACATACTGCTTGAAACAGATGCCAATAAATTTAACTCTTCAAATGACGTTTGAAGTTTGTTGTGTAGTTTTCACTAATAATAGATCCACATATTTAAACACAGTGATCTATAGTTCAAACTTTAAGAGGAGATTAAGTGACCTTCCCCTAAAGGGATATTGAATGAATTGTATAATTTGAAAGCAGCTGTGGGGCAGTCACGAAATCTGAGTTGTTAGTACACATTTGCTACAGTTCGTCAGGAGCTTATTGTTAACAGTGTTAAAGAAAAATCTAGATTTTCCTTTAAAAAATTTTTGACATTTAGAAAACCTTTCTACAGCCCTCCAAAAATTAAGGAGAAAGAAATGCTAATAAGGCGAAATTAATATTGTGAATGACATAGCTTTAAAATGTATTATATTATTAAGTAGTGATGCCCATTGTTGATCCTTGATAAGTAATTGCTTATTATGCTGTTTGAGAACTTTCTGTATTTGTAATATAAATTTAATATGTGAAACTGTTTTAGTAGCTATTTTCTTTATGCATGCTATAATTGTACATGAATAATACATTAACAATCCATTTATAGCACTTATTAATTAATTTAGCAATTAAAATACAGTTACAAAAAGCAACACAAATCAGAGTTTTATCAACTAGTGTGTTTCTTTAGGGCTGATCTCTTTTTTCAGCTCTGTACCTTCCTTCAAACCGTTTGCCAGGTTCTAATTTTGTTTTGTTAGCCTTGCTTCACATTGTTGAGATTATACCTTTAATGGTAGGTCTCTATATCATCTCTCCCATTAATATGCTGTAACAGTAGAGCCCTAACCTTCATCTCACACTGTTCAAGGGAATATGGGATAAGGTATTATCTGGTCTTAAGATGCACTGCAAAGGTAAAAAGAGCAGTAGTTTTCTGATTCTTTGAATTTCGTATACATTTTGACTTGAGTTCACCAAAAACCTTCATATCCCTCCTCTCTTTTCTTAAGCACATGGTGTCACCACTCCCATTTCAGAACCGAATCTGCTGGTGGTCCTCTGATGTGACGGCAACTCACACTTCACTCCAGGATATAATTTACAGTCAGCAAGGGTGCTTCACCTGTGATACTAAAGTTCATCCAAACCTCACTTACCCTTAGAGCAGATTATTCCTCTATTTGTAGGTTTGGTCTTAAGTAGAGTGTTTGCATGGCTGTTATGTGCCTCCGTGGGGTTACTTGTCCCACATTTGTTAACGTCAGGAGTTTGCCATAACTGGAGCTCACTCTTATCTAGCATTTCAAAGGCAAGTTAAAAAAAAAAAAATAACCCAGCAGGGCCCAGCTGAAATATTTTCTTTCAATACAGCCAAGCTGCAGGCATAAAACACAATAGTAAAAATATACAATGGAACAAAGTAAAAGGCCTTTATAACAGATCTTTGTCATGCCACTGCAACTATTTCATAACATCAGCTACTGTTTTTCTCAATTGACATCATATGGGTCTCAGTTAATGAAAAGAGACATGGAGCATATTGCATCAAATAGATGCTGGACAGGAAACAGAAAATGGATCATCAATCTGGGCCCCCTAGCTAAAGCAGTCAAACCTCTGAATAGCAAAACGACTAATGTGTTTTAGCTGTTCTCCCTTCCAGCCATAAACCCAAGAGCAACATTGAAAGTGTGTGCTTTTCTAGGCTGCTCACCAACCCCCTATCCGCCCCACCCCACCGTGAAAGTCAGTCAGTGAGGATCAAAAACATTTCCTTTTAAATGAATCATGGCAATCCAATAAAGATGCAACACACAGATTATGTTCAAATCAATGACAGAGCTATAGCCAGGATCAGCAGGCCTCAAGGCACAAAAATTGCTCATAGCCAGGGGGTGTCTGTCCAATAATGAGCTGTGGGGCTACACACAGAGCACACACTATGCTCTGGACAAAATCCCTTGAGCTTCTACTGTTTTGGCTTCTTTAAGTAACTTTGGGTTGTTGTAGTATTGTCCTCATTCTTACCCTCCCCAGATGGGCCATAATGGCTTAGTTCAGCTTTCCAAAGGTGTCCTTCCATGACAGAGTTGATATCCAGGAAGCACAGATAACTGTCATGCTAATGTCTAGTCATGTTCACATAAATTGTGGGCAAGATTGATTTGAAACAGTCCATTTCTATGCATGATCATTTAGAATCCTAAAAATTAAATTCAAAGAAGATTCTTAAGTGTTCACTTGCCAACAATTAACTGTGAATTGTTTTTAATTGCTACTCATTGCAAATATTTGAGGGGGAAGGAAATATATATATATATATATATATATATATATATATATATATATATATATATATAACCATTCATGATAAACCATATAGCTATATGTCCATTGAATACTCTCATTCTTTGAAAATATTTAATAGTATCCACACATCTGCAGACCTCTCTAATTTTCTTTATATCTCTTCCTTGGAACTTGCTTTTGTTCTTTTCGTAGAACACTGAAAGTTAATTTTCATACTGGCATTGCAGGGAAACAATGATGACACTGTTCAGTATGCAATGGTAAAAATGAAAAAAAAAAAAAAGATCAAGCATCAATCAGCAAAATCACAGAATATGTTTCAGGGGACCCAGGTTTTCGTTCCAGAGTTACAGCAACTAGCTGTAAGACTTCAGACAAGTAATTTATGCTCCCGGAGCTTTAGTTTCTTCATCACCTACATCCTTTCAGCTCTAAATTTTCATTTTCAGATCTAAGAGTATGCTTCAAATTAAGAGAAAAGCACCTTCAAGTCTTTCACATTTAATCAAAAGAAAGTTTATGGCTTTCAGACCCTTTGAAGAGCATTTCAGGTGCTACATAAAGATTTGACAAGAGTTGATCTACCATGGGCTATTTTTCTTCTTTCATATTAAAGATATTTTATTAATATGAGCCACCTTATTTAATCCATTACCTGCTAATAGCCTCCTTTATGATTGCCCCAAAGGTCTAAAATAATAACTGATAATCAGCTGCTTATTAGAAAACTATCTGCTTCTGAGGACACTCCTATTTTCCTCTAAATTCAACAGCCCATTGTATTTCATGTTCATATTCCCAGGCTACACTGACCTCTTTGAATAGTCAGGGCGTATGGCACATGTTATCCTCTCTGGGAGGATAGAACCAATTTATTTAAAATAGAAAGAACTTATCAGATCTAGACAGATCTCTAAAACACCTGTAAGATAATTTGGATTCACAGCAGTAATAAAATAGCAAACAAATTTCCCTCTCCTGAAAATGATAAATTACTGTATTTCATTGAGCAGACCTTTCCTTATCTGATTTGTTTTAAAAATGATAAATATGTCTCCATAAATCTGAAGGCAGCCCAGGAGTCACCATCTACCTAATTGAATTAGGGCTTATATGATTCAAAGAGATAAGAACACATTAAACAAATGAGGATATTTGCCATTGCAAAAGGGGATATAAAATTCACCTTTGAAGAATACAGGGTAAAAGCATGAATACCCAAAGCAGATAAAGTACCAAAATTGAAGCGTAATTAGTGGAAGTTGTCTCCATTTATGAATAAGATCCTGCTTGAAATCGCTATTTTACTTTTGCAAATATTCAGACCAGTGTTATTATGATTTCCTTCTACACTTACTTGTTGATTTTATCCAGTTCCTTGCAGTTTGGAATGAAATCATTTGCCAGTCAACTTTCCTTTCTGTTCATGACCTTGGTGTTTCCAT
Organism: Aselliscus stoliczkanus; assembly: GCA_033961575.1. Classification (NCBI taxonomy): domain Eukaryota; kingdom Metazoa; phylum Chordata; class Mammalia; order Chiroptera; family Hipposideridae; genus Aselliscus; species Aselliscus stoliczkanus. Next base: position 80,835,192 of record CM066728.1, on the reverse strand, counting down.
TATCAACTATTAAATGTTGCATGGCTTTGATTTTCATCTTTTCAGGGGGGAAAAATTCCTCTTTATACATTGCAATTCTTGCTGTCAGCATTTAGCTTGCTTTCTGTCTCATTTTGCTCTCCTCTTGGGCTGTACCCTCTGCCACATTCTGGCTGCCCTCCAATAGAGATCTCTGCTTCATTTCCTCTTAACGCTTTGTCGTTATTTTTGATTTTCTAGCTTTTCTTCAATTTTTATCAAAGTAAGACTCTAGCCCCTTCCCTGGCCACTTCTGAATAAATGTTTGGTTTAGAACTCTGCTTCTGGCTCATTCCTCCTGTCATATGACAGAGGAAATCTGAAAATTCATGGTGACTTTAAGGAGAACAGCTTGGTCTCTCCAGACAAGCAAAGAATGAGTTTCCAATTGACTTTTATGAACAGCGACTTTAATGCCATTTGGAATGAGGGATCCTTGACACAATCTCTTAAGATAGAAAAAAAATCTGTCTTTGGTATCGCAATGGTAGGTAATTGTTTCACTTTATACCTGGAGACCTTTCAAAACAAAACAAAATTCCTTCTTCTGAGATAGTTTAAGTGAATATGACTTGAAATCAGTGAATTCTTTTCAGTTTATAAACATATCATACATATCTTTATTTTAACATAAGGGGAAGAAAAGAAAAATTAATGAGATAAAAAAATGTGAGCTTGAACAAGCTAAGACCTAAGAAGTGTACTGGAAAAGGGGAGCTACCACAGATTAGCCAGAGAAGATTTTACAAAGAATGAGATCATAGTACTTCCCAGATCAAAATTCTCCAAGGGCTTTCTATCATATTTATAATAAAATACAAATGTCTTATTAATATCTGCAAGGTCCTATATCATCTGGTTCTTGCCAGTGTCTCCAATGTCACACTTCACTACTCTCTCCACCCAGTAATCCAAACCCTGACCCCCAGAGAGTCCGCTGAAGTTACACATGCCTTCTCTCAGTTTCTTGAACAAGCCAAGCTCATTTCCACGTCAGTGTAGTAGCATTTCATTTTCCTCTTTCTGGGAGACTATCTCCTAATCTACTCAGGGTCACTCTTTCACTTCTGCTGGTATAAGACCCTCTCACAGACAAATTCCCCAATTCTTTTATTTAAGCAAAGACCTTTTTTTCCTTACCATTATCCTGTAGACCTATTTATGCCTTTTTTTTTTTCATAGCACTGTAGAAAATAGTGCCTAACACAAAATGTGTTATCAAAATTATTTGATAAGTGAATGGAACTAACACACTCATTTTAACAGTAAAATTAAATAATGTATTGAGAGCACTTAGTAAAGTGCCTGGCACATAATAAGTGCTCAAAAAGTTATCTTCGCCTATGATTACAATTTACTACATCTTTCTTTTCCCATCAGATGACGGAGTCCCTTCGAACAATGACCAGATCTTTTTTGCTTTCTACTCTGTTCTCAGAACCTGGGACAGTTCTCTGCTCATAGAAGGGCCCAGTTAATCTTTTTCTTTGAATGAATGTAAAAAAAAAAATATTATATGCTAGCCAATACCCTAACATAAGCACTAATCAAACCAACAGCGAAAATCTAAATAGTACTCCCAGTTCAATCACCTAATGTATGAAATTAAGGAAGCATTTAAATTCCCCTCATTCAATTAAATTTATTGAGAACCTACTATACACAAAACTTGATGCTACATGCAGCAGAAGAAGCAAAGATAGACAGCAATAATGCAGTCCCCACAAAGCTCAAGATAAGACTGAGAACAACTTACCTGCTGTGGAAATGAGGGAGTGCAAATACCACAAATTTTCATTTGGATACGTTCGAGAACTGCGTGTGTATCAATAACTGAATGAAGAAAGAAAAATGAAGCAAGTGGATATTGAACTATAATGTAAAGATGGAAAAAAGTGATTTACAGTTCATAGGTCACATTTAATTTCATGGTTTAATTATGCAACATGTACAATTTTTACCATTTTTATACAGTTATTATCACATAGCAAGAAAAATAAAGTCATGCCATTTTCACTAAACTATGGTCTCAAACTGTGTATATATCACCTTTGCTAAAATCTTCTCAATAATCCAGTTTAATAAAAAAATCCAGGTAATGAAAATAAAATACAAAGATAAAATATTTTAGCTAACAAATATAAAGATGCAATCCACAATGTAAGAAACATAAACGCGTGAATAACAATGATGATTTAGGGCACTAAGAATGAAATCATCATGCAGATGTCATAACCTACTTAAGCCAGAGACAAGAATTTTAAAGCATTTTCATATGTATGTTTTACTTATAAAAGCTTGCCACATCAGTGTATAGCACAATAACGAATCCTAATTTTCAAAATACATGTACCGAACTCCTGATTTTGAAGCAAGTTACATCTGCCAAATTATTCCAGAAGTGTGCACCAAATTTTCTCTCCAACTACAATAAAAACAAATAATTTTGTCATACTTATCAACCTTTCTTTTCTAAATGTGTGAAAGACTTTTTACGTTAATTGTCTACTCCTAAACAAGAATCGTTTTCTCATGAAATCAGGATAAATTAACTTTTTAAACTGCTTTTATTAAATGTGTTTCCCAGCTAATTATTAACAATCATTCCTTTTCAACTAGTTCTCTTTGAATTATCATTTTAAATTATGTTCACTTGGTAAATATGATATAACTTATAAATGTATTCACTGGACCTAAATTGAAAAGCTGCTTTAATTAGCTTGGAATTGGTGTTTTCCTGTAAATAAGCAGTGAACTTGCAGCACCCCACTCCTTATTGTTCAAGTTTAGTGATGAATTAAAGTTGTTCATATAAAATAGCTTTTTTATTTAAAGAAACAAAAGAAAATTACATACTTCTGCCTCTACATAGTTTGTTTACTGTTTGGATGACTCTTACATCTGAAGTTATTGTTCTATAATCAATTCCACTAAAAAATCCATTAGTAAAACCAAGAAGAGGGAAAAAATTGTTCTAGGAAATATAGTCAGGCCCATGTTTACATTAACTTGTAAGAAAAGTCATGTGCTACATAATGACATTTTGGCCTATGATGGATCACTCGTATATACGAGGGTGGTTTCATAAGGTTATAATGGAGATTAAAAATTCCTATCACCTAATGATGTTGTAGCCATTGTAATATTATAGTACAACATTACTCACGTGTTTGTGATGATGCTGATATAAGCAAACCTACTACGCTGTCAGTCCCATAAAAATGCAGCACATACAATTACCTACAATATATATACTTAATAATGATAATAAGCGACTATGTTACTGGTTTATGTATGTACTGTACTATACTTTTATCATTATTTTAGAGTACATTTTATACTGACAAAAAAAAGATTTTACTGTAAAACAGTATGCTGTGTTATGCAAGCAGCAATCTCATACAATTCATGTTTGTCACATCTCTTGATTCCATCATTTTCCCTTGTGCTTAATTTAATCTCACCTTGCTTTGTTCCTCATGACACCTACATATACAAAGTCCGCTGATGCACTGCTAATGTTGCCAGTAAGAGGCCATGTTGAGCGACTGACCTGGAAATAAAATTAAAAGTGATTAAGGTCAACAAAGGTAGAAAATTAGTTTTGTTTTTGTTTTTGTTTATATTTATTTATTTATTTATTTATTTATTTATTTATTTATTTTTGAGGGCAGTGTCACTGGCCCTCATATGTGGGACCCAAACCAGGGCCACTGGCTTCCCAAGCTAGTGCTTAACCACCGCACCACTCGGCCGGCCCTGTTTTTGTTTTTTTATAGTTGAGCCATCCTGCCACCTCTTGGCAGCTTAGCAGCAGCTCAACTCAGGCTGGGCATCGAACTGCTGTTGCTCAGAGCTCAGCGTGCACTCTTGAGCGAGCTCTTAACCAACTGAGCCACTCAGCCAGCCTAGAAAATTGGTTTTGATTATTGCTTGCCAGTCAAGCATCTTCTATTCTACCAAGATATGATCAAACAAAATGGTGAATGTTTAAATAAATTTTTAAAAATGTATTACAGTAAAAGACACAGAGCCATTAATCCACTTTAAAATACTCCCCCTTGCTTCAAACAGACTTATCCCATCATTCTTGCCACTTTCTGAAGCAGTTCTGGAAGTCCTCTTTCGTGAGTGTCTTTAGTTGTGCTGTCACGGCTACCTCAATGTCCTGAATCATTTTGATTTTGGGGAAGAGCCAGAAGTTGCATGGTGCCAGATCCAGAGCATAAGGTGGATGAGGACACACTATAATGTTTTTATTTGACTTAAATTGCCATATACCAGAAGTGATGTGTGACACAGAGCATTGTCATGATGGAGGATGAAGTAAAGACACTCACGAAAGAGGACTTCCAAAACTGCTTCAGAAAATGGCAAGAATGATGGGATAAGTGTACTTGAAGCAAGGCGGAGTATTATGAAGCAGTTTAATGTCAATGTGTTTTTTACCATAACATTTTTATTTTAACATTAACCGTATTTTTCTTTTATCACATCTCGTAACTACAATCTTGAAAAACAAGAACAAAGTGAAGGAAGCTGTTACAGCATCTGCTTCATTGAAGGAAACGAGACTAACAGAAATTCAAGAAGGGCCCATATCAAACATGGAGAAACTTCAAATGACTTGACTTGAAGACCAGACACAGAAGCCGGTTTCTCTCAGTGTCATGACAGTCGCAGTCAAAGAAAAGAGTTTGTTTGTGATATTGAAAGAAAAGGATGGACCTGACTACAATGTTCAATTTCCTGCTAGCTTTAGGTAGTTTAAATAATTCAAAATCTGTTATTCTTTAAATAATGTGAAAGTGAGTGGTGAATCGATGAGTACTGATGTGAAGGCAGCTGAAGAATTTTGGAAGAATCTTTGGAAGCTGGTTGTGGAGGAAAATTACTTGCCAGACCAAATATTCTATATGGATGAAACCCCTCTCTGGAAAGAGATGCCTGAAAGAACTTTCATCCATAAGGGGGCCAAGTCAATGCCAGGTTTCAAGACTTTTGAGGAAGGATAACAGTCTTGCTTGGGGGCAATGTTGCAGGCTACAAATGGAAACCTCTGTGATCTGGCCTGGTGAGAGTCCCAGGCCTGCATGCAGATCAGTAAGCACACACTGCCAGTGTACCCCAGGAGCAATGAGAAGTCATGGGTGACCCAGCTCCTCTTCCAAGATGCCCTTCTGAATTGCTATGCCAGTGAAATGGAGAAGTACTGTTTGCAGAATAACATACCTTTCAAGATTTTGCTTATTGTTGGTAATGTTCCTGGACAGCCTCCTTTTATTGGTGACCTTCATCCCAATGTCATGGTTGTTTCTCCTTCCAAATACCCTTTGACCCAACCGATGGATCAAAGACTTACAGCAGCTTTGAAGGCCTCCTCCCTGAGGAAGACCTTTGGCCAGGCTATTGCTGCAATTGAGGAAGACTCTGAAAAGACACTGGTGCAATTCTGGAAGGCACGCAACATCTAGGACTGAATCGAGAACCTTCATTAGGCTTAGAGCGATGTCACCAAGGAGCATATGAATGACATCTGGAAGGAGACACTCAGAAGTCTGTCCATGACTTCAAAGCATTTGCCAAGGATGAGGAGGCTGCAAAAACCAACGAGGCTGCAGTTGAGATGACAAATCACTGTAGCCTGGTGTGGGTGAGAATGACACTGAGGAGTCAGTTCCTGAGGAAATGACTAATGGGGAAATGTTGGAACTGGAGCAGAAACACATAGCTGGAGAAGAGGTAAGAGAACAAGAAACTGCTGGGAAGAAAGAAAAAAAAAACCCTAAGAAAATTCACAGTGAAGGGTTTGGCAGAAGCTTTTGCAGAGTTCAACAAGCTCCTTAAAAAGTCTGAAAACATGAACTTCAACACTGAAAGGTTTTCAGTAATAGAGAGGAATGTTCATGGTGAATTATCTGCTTACAAGCAAATCTATGAGGAAAGAAACAAACCAAGCAAACCTCCATATTTCTGAAAAGAGCGACATTTCCTCAAGAAGAGATTTAGGCAGGTCACTCAGGAGGAATTCCAGAAGAAGGCATTGTTATCCTAGGACATGACAGCTCCATGAGCGTTACTGCCCCTGAAGACCTTTCAGAGGGACAAGATATGGAAATGCAAGACAGTGATATAGACAACCGTGACCCTGTGTAGACAGAGGCTGTGTGTTTGTGTCTTAGTTTCTCAAAAAAAAAAAAAGTTTAAAAAAAAAGAAATCTGAAAATAGAAAAAGCTTACAGAATAAGGATATAAAGAAATATTTTTCTACAGCCGTACAATGTGTTTGTGTTTTAAGCAGTATTACTACAAGAGTGAAAAAATTAAAAAGTTTACACACAATATGCTAAGGTTAATTTATTATAGAAGAAAGAAAAATGTTTTCATAAATTTAGTGTAGCTTAAGTGTAGTATGTTTAGAAAGCCTACAGGAGTGACAGGAATGTCCTCAGCCTTCACACTCACTACCCACTCACTCACTGACTCACCCAGAGCAACTTGTAATCCTGCAAGCTCCACGCATGGAAAGTACCCCATACAGGTGTACCACTTTTTATCTTTTATACCATATTTTCACTGTACTTTTTCTATGATTACATATGTTTAGATACAGAAATACTTAGTATTGTGTTATAGTTGCCTACAGTATTCAGTACAGTAATATGTTGTACAGGTTTGTAGCCTAGGAGTAGTAGGCTGGACCACAGAGCCTAGGTGTGTACTAGTCTATATCGTCTAGGTGTGTGTAAATGCACTCTGTGATGTTCACACTACAATGAAATCACATAACATTGCTCTCCTTAGAATGTATCCCCATGGCTAAGTGACATATGACTGTACAAAAGTATGACTTCTTTATCACACTGATCCCCACAATGGCAAAAGAAGCAGTGCTGGTCGTAGTGCTGCTCAGATGGGTAGAGAGTGCTGTGTACTGCTGGGTTCATGCTCACAAAGTAGGCCACACTAGCGTAACTACTTGGACTTGAACAAACTATTCCTATTTTCATTATCTGAACTTTGCCAAGAGTCCACTATACTAAAATAAAGAGAAAAATATTTTAATAGGACTACATCATTAAAAAAAAAATAAGACAACTTCTGCAGAATTATCAGGAACCAATACTCAATAAAATGTAAAGATATACAAATATGATAGCAAATTGCCCAAAATGAAAGAATCACCACATAAACTGATATAGCTAATATTTGCAAAAGCAGAGTCCCTCTTTAGACAAAAGAGCACAGTGGCCACATCATAATCTGCAGTTCCTCTTTGACAGTGGTTCTTCCATTCTCATAAATAACAAAGAACAGATGGAACTTGAGTACAAATACTGTACACAGTAACATTTTATGACTCATTTAGAATTATTGTCAGAATATTGAAATGTATCATTTAAAGTTGTTTTCATGGAATTAATACATTTTAGTTATGACAGTATTTCTCAAAGATCTTTTCATTAATTGAATGTCACAAAAAAGTTAAAGAAATTGTATTTGCAATGGTTCCAATCTCAGAATTCTATCTATAGAAAAATATTTCAATGCTGAAGTGTAACCAGTGTGTTAAATAATCATGATGTAGAACAGCGATCAAAATGCATCTTTAATACTGTGTTCAACTACCTCTTTAAACTTTCCTCCGTGGGTGGATTCTTCTTCTGTCCCTCTAAGAAAACTTCTGAAGGTCTGTGATTTTTCTATTCACTTTCAAGTAATAGAGAAACCTACCTTTGCTTTAGGTTGCAAACAGCTTCAAATCAGAATTTCGATTTTTCACTTCTCTGAAATAATAAAAGATCTAATATTGCTGTAAAGTTTCTCTTCTGAAGCTTGAGACCTGAAGTGTGAACGAGATGCCCAGTTGCACCTCTAACTGCTTTTACACTCCGTCTAGGATGAAAGGAGGACAATTTAGAGAGATAAGTATAAGGACAGGTCTTGCTGGGCCTACTAAGTTCTTCTTTTCCAGTTCTGAAGATGTTTACAGCTAAGTTTGTTTCATGGGGTGCTTTTTGAGGCACCTTGGAGATCCCATGTTGAAACTCCTTTGCATTCCCTTTGACTAAGATGGATGCCTCTGCCAATCCTGGGCATCCAATAAGTCTTGCTGCTTTCTTCTGAGACTTCCTCGTCTCTTGCAGACTGTATGGAAGAGGATTCAAGTCAATTCCCTTCTGGCTGTTTCTGCAGTGTGGCCCACATCTTTATGGGAAACACTCATGAATCTTTTGACTCAACAAACTCTTGAAATATTCTCCACACTACACCACTGACCCTTCTGGCTCTTCCAGCAAAGCAACTAAGTCAACCCTTCCCTTACCTTTGGGTTTTCCAAAATGATAGCATTTTCAGCGTCTCCAGTATTCTCCAGAAGTACCCTCAAGTCCCTTCTTGCTGAGGTGGGTGTTAGTATAATTCCACCCCTTTTTCCAAAGAAAGTCTCCCCTTTCACAAAATCCTCTGTCTGGCCTCCTTGTTAAAAATCTTTGATCTTGCTAAGAATATGCAACAGAACCTCTCATTATTCCCTTTGTAAACTGCATATTTGAACAGGGGTGGAAGGGGATCTTGTCTCCCAGTACATTGGTGTCTTAATGTCTGTCACACTGTAACCTCAAATGAAACTGAAGCTAGTCCATTTTGTGAGTTACAGTAATAGCTTACTTACTCCATACATAGACATATGGAAAAAAAAAGCGAACAAGGAAATATTCAACTCTGATTTATATAATTATTTTCACTCCTGAGCTTTTCAACATGATGTAAGTCTCCACTGCAGTTGTACCTCTGTACAGTCCATATAACACTGACTCAGTTTTTTCAGCCCTTTCCTTAGTGATTTGCATTAGAGGAGAAAGGACATTAAGCTTACTGACATCTAAGCTTTGGGGCTGCCACTGAGGTTATTTTCAATTATGTATCAAGTGACAGCAACAATGCTCTGTTGTGAATTAAATAGCTTTGATTTTCCATTAAGTATGAATTCAAGCCTCAAATATAGATATAACCAGCCATATAGAAGTGAAACCCAACAGTGGTCCTGTGTATAATAAGGTTTAGTTTAAAGAGCTGTGTATTGAATTTCTACTCTCCCTTCATTCTATGCAGAAAATAGTGACCATTAGAATTAAGAATTAAAATGTACTAATATCAAGGATTACAGGAAAATAAATTGAGGTGTTACCAACATTTATTATAGCCTGTAATGATTTATTTATTTTGTTAATGGTTTATATCCTATCTGTATCACCAAAATCTATATGCAAAGAGGGCAGACACACCTTTTCTTTCTTATTCATCATGTCTTTTCAAATAACTACAGGAATAATATCTACCACAGAGTATTTTGTAAATATTTGATTGATTGAAATGGGTTGAAGACTGAATGAATAAGTTAATGAAAAATAAGTTTTGAATGAATACTGGAATTAATTCTAGAATGGATGCGTAATCTTTTATGCTTCCTAGTCTAAATCATCTAGACACTGATTCTTTTCACTATGGTCATAGAATTTTTTTTTTTAATTTCTAATTCAGTCCCAGAGTTTAAAAAGAGATTTCACCATAAATAAAAGAGGAAAGAGAAATGAAAGATGACTAAAGCAAGTAACTCCTTTCTCAGTAGCTGGAAAATAAAACCTGGAGAATAATGTCAGAGATCAGGCATAGGTAACTGTATTTATTTCCTAGGGCTACTCTAAAAAACTACTACAAACCAGGTGCTTAAAGCAACAGATATTTATTCTCTCACACTTCTAGAGACTAGACATCCAAAGTCAAGGTGTCAGCAGGTGTAGTTGCCCCGAAGACTCTGAGTGAGGATCTATTCCACACCTCCCTCCTAAATTCTGGTGGCTATAGGTGTTACTTGGCTTGAAGCTGTGTAACTCCAATCTCCGCCTGCCTTCCTCTTCATACATCCTTCTTCTCTCTATGTCTGAAATTTATTCTCCTTCCTTTTATAAGGATACCAGTCATTGCTTTTAGAGCCCACCCTAAATCCAGGGTGCTTACTCAAGATCCTTAATTGAATTACATCTGCAAAGACCCTATTTCCAAATAAAGCCATAATCACAGATACTGGGTTTTAAGAGTTGAATATATCTTCTGGGGAGACACAGTTCAACCCACTACAATAGCTTTCAGGCATTGGCCAAAGGAAGCTAATATTAATCCCATTCAGAACTATAAACCCAGTTAAGATCTCCTGTTTCTCAGCATTGGTCTCTGATTCCTCCATGTATCGGTCCAGATGCCTCCTAAATCCCAGACTAATCCAGGTGTGGTTGGTCCTTCCTGCTAGCCTGGATCTTGCCTGTGAACTCCTGCCACATGGAGATAATGACCACCTGCCTCTCCAGCCCTCAACTGCCAGTTCCAGCCTGTCATTAAGTAGGTACTATCCATGCTAGGTGTTGTACCACTTCCTTTAGCATCCTGTCTAAATCACAACAGAGGTCCGGACACTGAGCTTTGCTCACCTGCAGCTTTCTTCTCTGCTTACCATCCCAGCGTGTGGTCCAACACGGAGAACACATTTCACATTAGGTATGCAAGCCCTATCTGCCCCGTGTTGCCAGGAAAACTTGATATCTTGTATATTCAACTACCCAGAGAAAACACTATCCTGCCTTAATATTTCATCTTCACTGAGCTACAAAGTTGCCTGAAATTCAACATTAACGACATTTGATCCTTAAATGCCTCCTTAGAGACAATTGCTTAGACTGTGTTCTGCAGTGTGGAGAGAAGGGCTGGAAGTACTTACAGTGTGCCATGAGAAGTCAGGGGCAGCACAAACCTGGGAGCTAGCTCAGGGGGCTCTAGGGGAGGATTCGCCTTTTCTAAATGTTTTCTTGTACTTGACCTGCCTTCAGTACGATCATTCTTACTAGGAATTTTTAATGCTTTTCTTCCCCCTAATTCAATTTGGTGTAAGTATTGCAGGGACAGAATGTCACATTTCCCCAAAGATGCAATTAGTCTTATTTTACTTTAAGTATAATAGTGCAGGCCCTGTTGGCATTTTAGGAAGATCAAAATTGTTCTAACGTATGACTCTTTGAAGTTTGTGAGAGACAGTCCTTCTAACAGATCTGAAATTAAATTGGACATGGGCAGGCACCATGTTCTTCTGGATAAGAGACTGAGCTGGGTGGAGGAGCCCTGCATTCCATCCCAAGCAAGCCACTAACCTGCTCTGTGAGCTCAGACCTTCGGGAACTCAGCTTCCTCCACCCATCGAAACCAGTTCAGAGATGAGATTTGTCTGAACTCTAAAAAGGCACAGTTACAACTGTTAGATAGGATTCGACATCACAAAAAGAAAAGACAATTAGAGATTTTCTGAATCCATGCAGTAGTGTCATCAGTTACACTTCTCTATGTGTTGATACCTGGTGCTGTAACACATAGTCCTTCACTCATTGGAACTAGAACCTTGTATACATTAAAAGGAAGCAAGGATCAGCAGTGCTAGTAGTCCGTCAAATTTTAAAAATTAGTAATTTCAAATCTAATTCCAACTGCTCTTGAAAAATTAGAAACTCTCCAGCACTGAGCATGCATTTTAATGAGACACTAAACAAGTGGAGCTGAATATCACTGCACACTTTAGATGAGTTCTAGTTTGCAACAGTCCCCACCGCTCCCTCTTGTCTCTCAGAGGCTGTGGCTGAAATCCAGATGTGATGTCTGTTTTGTTTTTTTCCACAATAGGCTTGTTTTAGGCCTTTACAATATAATCCTGTCCCCTAGAAATATGCCAGTTTAAAATTTTCAATTGATGGTGCACCATACCCTAGACTCCCCCTAAATGAAGGTGTATTTGTATTGGTTATCAGGCATTTTCTATGAAGAATGGGTCCTTTAGAATGTAGACTTATAGAAGGAGGACAGACTTGATCACAAGTCTCTGCTCACTGCCTTAGTTATGGAATTGTGCACTTTCAGTCAGTAAACACTTAGCCCATGTATGGACCACTTCCTAGGTGAGGAGCAATATGACTCTAGGATTTAGTGTCAACAAAATTCTATCCATGAAGACCTTCACAGGGCTCTGGAAATGATAGTGTGGGGTGGGGTGACAATAATAATTGAGCCTTTCCTCCCTCATATACCCTCCTCTTTAACCTGAGCCTCTCTGCCTCTTTTGCTCAAGGCTGCCACAGACATAAAAAGACCTCTAAAGCACTTTGGAAACACACCTTGCAGTATATGCTTACCTTTGTCTTAATTTGAGATTGGATGTCTTCTTTCGAGTTGTAGGAAATGAAGCCCATGTCCTTTGGACAGACTATGTAAGAGCCCATTTCAGGCTTTTGCCGACTTTGAAAGATCAGGCAGGATTGATCTGTTTGCAATGCAATACCTCAAGCTGACCAAGGATAAAATTGCATAGAGGAAAAACAAGTCAAATCAATGTTTAGCTGTTCCTTAGGTAAATTTTGCTAATAGCAGGCTTTTCATACTTTTTCAGCTTTCAGCTTCATTAGTTGCTTTTGACATTTTTCCATGCCAGGGCAGAAGAAAATTTTTGTTTTGTTTTTCAAAGCCATAATCATGACTCAATGAAGCCCATTCCCTTCCCCACATGAAAAGGGATAGGAGAGGGAGTAGAGCACACAATCAACATGTAACATGTTGAGATAACTGGATGCAATATAATCAGTTTTTCAAGAACTTACCAAGTTATCAAAGAAATAATGTTTCACCTCCTTTAGTGAGAACAATAGTAGATACTTAAAATGGTGTATATATTGTATAAGTTAGAAAGTTTTCCAGGTAGTAGCAATAGTGAGAGCCACAAGATTTTGTTTGCACAGACAAATTGAATGATGAGGTAAAACAGTTGTCTAAATGTACTATTTTAATCATTTGTATAGCTTGTTCTTCAACTCATGGAGAGAATATTAGTTTTATAACCTGATAGCAGCATAGGTCAAAAAACTGAGAGTTTTAAAACCATTGAAATGGATTCTGACTTCATCAATATTCCTTTAACCTTTGCTGGGAAAGCTACATGATTCATCACAATCTAGAAAGCTTCCATTAGAATCAGCCTGTACCTTGAGACTTCAGACTCCTGGAACGTACGTGACTTTCTCTCCTATCAATTCTAAATAAACTTTGCTGATAAAACAGATTATAAAGACGATCTCTATTTGCTTTTGTAATTAAAAATTTCATCTTGATCTACAAATTCCCGACTCATATGTCAACTGTTCACAGTAGCCTTCCATTTGTCAAGCTACCATTATGTAGATTTTAATTACTCCGTGTGTCAAACTCCTAATACAAAATATGTATTCATTCCAGTTCTTGTTTCCAAAGAAAAACAAGCAGTTAAATAATATCAAACTCTAGTTAATGGTTTATATACAGAAGAACATAGGGATGAAGTCTGAAAATTACTTTTAAGAACATCAGAAAATAAGATGAATTGATGCATGGCTAAGGGGATGATGGATATATGTATGATAAAGCAAATATAGCAAAACATTAATTGCAGAATCTAGGTAGTGGGTATATGGATGTACAATGCACTGTCTTTTCAACTTTAGGTTTAAAAATTATCATAAAATTTGAAAGGAAAAATTCACTTGAGGTTCAATATTAAAATATTTAATAACCAAAGCAATATGGACCAGTCAACACAAATGCTGGCAGTTTAAACTGGTAGGAACAGGCAAGTTATCTGCATTGAAGCACCCCTACTATTTGTTCTGAATCTAGGAACTCTCAGGGATTTAAGAGATATAATTATAAGATGGTTGGCCCTGACCACTGAAAACTAACACTTTTATGGGGTGTAAAGGATTACACACCAACATGGTCAAAAATGAAATTCATACTACATGAGTATATTAGTCAGGGTTCTCCAGAGAAATAGAACCAGTTATATATATATATATATATATATATATATATATATATATATATATATATATATATTATAAGAAAATATTTATTATAGGAATTGGTTCACGTGGTAATGGAAACCAAGAAGTTCCACAGTCTGTTATCTGCAAGCTGGAGACCCAAGAAAGCCAATGGTGTAATTCAGTCTTAGCCCAAAGGCCTAAAAATCAAGGGACTAATGGTATTGAGCCTGGTTTGAGTCCAAAAGCCACGAACCAAGAGCACTGATGTCCAAGAACAAGAAAAGAGGGATACTCCAGTTCAAACCATGAGAGCACGTTCACCCCTCCTCCACCTTTTTGTTCTGTTCAGCTCCTCAACAGAGTGGATGATGCCCACCTACATTTGTGACGGCAATCTTTACTCAGTTGACCGATTTCAATGCTAATCTCCTCCAGAGACATCTTCACAGACACACCCAGAAATTATATTTTATCAGCTATCTGCACATCCCTTAAACCAGTCAAGCTGACATACAGTTAACTATCATGATGAAAAAAAAAAAAAAAAAAAAAAAAAAAAATATATATATATATATATATATATATATATATATATATATGTATATATATGTATATATATTGTTTCTAATGAATTAGTCTTTCCTCCCTAGCCCCCAATTACTGGTAGCAGAATAGAAACAACTTTGGTCCAGTTTTTAAATTTATTGTGATCTGACTACTTAAATTGTTCCTTTAGAGTGGTAAAGCTTTTTCTTAGAAAAATAATAATTTGTCTCAGACTTTTCAGTCTTCTCTCCATCTCTCTGGCTCCTCTGCAAAATTCCACCTGAAGATAGGTGCCCATCGGAGAAAAGTGCATGTTTCTCACCACCTCACGGTGGACAGAAGGAGCACTGCCCTCTGGCCACCTGGTTTCCAAGGCAATGCCTTTCACCGCATTGTGGTGGCTTTATTTGGTTTAATCTGAATTCCACAACTATGACAGCTCAGAATCTCTTTTGCATGGTCAGGGCTCTAAAGAGCTCTCTGTGCCAATGAGCCCCACCTTGGCTTTCAGCTGTGCCTCAGACCCTGCAGTGACTGCTTAGTTTCACCTATGCACTTGGGAACTAACCACTGCCCAGTGAACCTTAACTTCAAAACCTCCTCTTGCCTAAGCAAACGACACTGCCAAGTTGCTTTCATCAAGAAGTAATGCACTGGCATCAAGGCAGGTAGAATGCCCTGGCAGAGACCTCCTTCCAGTGGCCCACCCTTACTCAGCACTTGTCCCCTTCTATAGTCTTCAGCCTCTGAGAATTTGGGAGGGTGAGGACAGGTATTGGAGCCACATGCTCTATTACCTCCTTCAATCTTCCTTCTCCCCACAATCAGGTTTTATTAGTTCTCTATCATTCTGTAACAAATTATTACAGACTGGCTTTAACCAACACTCACGGTTATCTTACAGCCTATAGATCAGAAGCCAGGGCACAGGGTAGCTCAGCAGGTCCTTCTGCTTAGAGTCCTGCAAGAACTAAATCAAGGTATGACTGGGCTGCTTTCCTTTCTGGAGGCTCTAGAGAAAAATCCACTACCAAGCTCTTTCAGGTCGTTTGACAAATTCAGTTTCTTGTGGTTGTAGGATTGAGGTCCCACTCCTTGCTTCATGTCATCAAGAACAGGTCTTTGCTTCCACGGGTGCCTGAATCCCTTCTTGTGTGTTCCTTGGACCCCGCTGTGGCAATAACACAGTGTGAGTACCTCTCACACTTCAGACCTCTTCCTCTTCTGCTGCTTGTCTCTTATGCTTGTAACCAGAGAAAGTTCTCTGCTTTAAAGGCTTCACATGATAAAACTGAACCCACCTGGATAATCCAGGCTAATCTCCCTCTTTTTAAGGCATATCACATAGTCACATTGCCAGGGATTCATGTTTGCACATCTTTGGCAGGAGAGGGTATTCTGACTATTCCAGGGGGTATTAATATTTTCCGTCTTCCTATATGTGGACGTCTCTTAGGTAAAACACTTTGATTTAATTAACCAAGCCTACCACTGATATATTACATGGAAGCCAAAACCTTGGTACAGTAGGTTTGACCTATTGTACAGAAAAGAAAAATGAGGCTCACAAGATTTAACTGCCTTGCTTTCACACTCTGAATATTCACAGTATACAGTGCGGAGTTACATAAACAATATACAGACAGTTTTTTTCCACATTCTCCCTCTGTCAGCATGTGGAGTTATTTTTTTCAGTTTTGTTGCCAGCCTGGAGAGAAACCCTGGAAACTAACCATGTCTGTTTTGGACACGGTGATGCAAGAGCAATTCAGTTCAAAAACATGGGCCTATGGCAAGCAGTGACTTTTCGGGTTCCCACTTTACTTGAGGTATTTAGAAACCTAAAAGTTCTCTGTCTATGATGAGCATAAAGATCAAAATATAAAGAGAAGGAAAAGGAGTCTTTATATAGTAAAGGCAGGAAAGCTTGTCAGTCATGCTTTTAACCATCTGCTTCCTTAGTTTTCCCTTATTTCAACAGAGAGGCATGCTATCCACAACAAGAGGCTGAATTCTGGGGCATTTATCTCCTAACTTATTTTATAATATTAGCGAAGTCAGGCAATATGTAGAAAAATGTGACCAATTTAGACAGTGTGGCAAAACACACCATTTGCTCTCATTTACTATAATAGGGATTTAAAAGGATACTCATGAGCCATTGAGAACCTATCAGTTAGTTGAGCAGAACAAGTAGTTTTCATGAGATCTACCCTTAAATCATTTGGTGTCTTGTTTCATCATTAAAAGCACATCTATATATAATACATTATTATATATATTATAATATATATACATATACAGTGTATGTGTATGTGTATGTATATATATATATAAATATATATATTTATATGTGTATGTATATATATATAAATATATATATTTATATGTTTAGCTATATAAATATATATATTTATATGTTTAGCTATATGTCATAACAACTAACTTCTCTGAAAAACAATTTTGCTACTACTTAAAAGGCTTGCAGGGGTCAAAAGGATCCCTTTTATTCTAAGTTCCAATCCCTCTGAGAGTCCTAGCTAGATGACAGGGAAACCTGCTTGAGTATTTCCTCCTCGTTTGTAAGTCTCCAGTTACAATGTATTCACTGACTTGGTCACTCTGTCCAGCAGGAGAAGAGAAGCTGCCCCCAGCCAATTCTAAGACAACACTGAACACAGAGCAAGGACAAAAGGAGAGGGTTAGCTTTATGCAGTGGGCTGGTCTGCACATTAGGACACATTCAAGCCCGAGCTGGCTTCCTGCTCCCAGGCGCCGTGTCCCTTTTGTGGAAGTATACAATGGAAAGGGATTCACATCTCCCACACACATGCCCCAGCTGACATCAGAACCACAGACTGGGATCTCTTAATGGCTTATGAATCAATGCTCTCCTGTGAACACAGAAGACTGAGACTTAGAGTGAAAGGACTGTTTTGAACACAAAGCACATTTGGCTGGGCCTCTCCTGAGAATACAGAGACCCTACTAATGGAACCTCTCAAAGCCATGAAAGATGCTGCCAACATTCTACTTCAGAACCCATGTCCTCATATTAGGAACCAAAGGTACAGAAGAATTGAGAATTCAGACTGGATTACATCACCACAGCTAACATAACATCATTTTGGCTGACTACAATGATAGATCTTGTCACAATATATTACACTGATTTATTTAAACAATAATTATTATAAGTTAAATTTACATATGTTATATAAACTGACCCATATAGTAACATGAAGAAGTAGACACCATGATTGTCCCATGTTATAGTTGAGGAAACTGAGCAGTGGTGAGGTTGGGTCATTCCCCCTAGATCACACAGCAGCTGCTAACCCAGCTCTAACTCCAGAGCTTAGCCCTTAAAACCGGTGCTAATAACACCTGCAAGGCCTGCCTTTCCTGCTGGGCAGCAAGCTCCCTGAGGGCATTGGCGGCTTATTATGTATGTTTGCATCCCCAATGACTGACATAAATAGCTGCTTAGAAAATGATAAATACATGTCATATGAAGAGTCCCACATCTTATCCAACCCACTCTATTGACCCTTCTGGTTAAAACATACTTCCTTAGGGTCATGGACAAAGACTCAATCATGGCAAAAACAGATTAAAGAGGTGGTAAGTGGAATCCGGTCCAGTGTATTGGCTGTCATACTCGTTACTAACCCTTATCAAGCTGTTGGAGGCCAAGCTGATAAATTCATCTGGCAAAGTTTCCTTGACTCAGTATTATTCTATTATGTGTAACGTAAGAGTTATTAATCAAGCTATAATGTATTTACTTTTATACTAAAACAGAAAAGGCCTACATAATCTTTGGTCAACAGATATTACTGTTTTCTTCATCACCCAATTGGGAAATGGATTTTGACTGGAAATACAAATATAATTTAATTTTTAAAATTCCAGTATAGAAGTATACATAGGAAAAGCTCAAATCCTCCATACATTCTCCCAGAGATAATGACTGTAAACAAAAGTATGTAGCTTGCTTTGCCTTTATATACAGCTTTTCTCCCAAATAAATGAGATTGCATAAACTGTTGCTGGACCTGGTGCACTGAAACTAGATCAAGCCCCATAACACAGTAAGAAAGAGGACGCAAGTTTAACACCGTGACTCAGCAAAGGTTGCTTGGAAAGGAATTGGGTGGGTCTTTGGAGCCCATGCTCCTGCTCTCTGCTCCCACCATTTTTTTCCCTGCCCTGAGGGATTCCTCGCTTCTCATAGACCTCTGGGACCTCTAAACTCGATATAAGCCTCTCTGAGGAAATTAGTAGCAGATTCGTTCACTAATACACTCAGTCTCTGGTGCATTCTCTCTCCTGCTCAGTTGTTGCCTGGCAGTAAAAGCGAGAGTAGTTTTAAGTGAGTGAGCCCACAGTTTCAGAATTCAGACTAAGCTTCATGGACTGACCTCACTTGGGGATCACATGATAGCTGTTGATTTTTTTTTTAAATAAAACAAAAATAATTGATTTTTAAACTAAGTAAATCTTGGATGTCTTCCCATTTTTCTTAATAATTGAATAATATTCTCAGGTAGGACTGTTCCATACTATAATTAGCTATTTCCCTTCTTATGGAAATTTAGGCTCTTCCAATTCTTTTGCTGTTAGAAACATGACTGCAATACATTTCCTGTAAAAGTAGCTGGACCCACTGTAGAAAAAGGTGCAAAATATGTATAAAAGTACTCCCAAAAGGCACTGCTGTAAACTACACAGTTGTATTCCCCCAAAATTCTTAAAGCTGAAACCCTAACTCCAAATGAGATGGTGTAAAGAGGTGAAGCCATTCAGAATTCATTATGTTTAGATGAGATCAGGAGGGTAGAGCCTCCTGTGATAAATTTAGAGTCTTTAGAGGCCATATAAGAAATAGACTAGCGCTCTCTCTCTCTTTCTCTCTCTCTCTCTCCTCTCTCTCTCTCTGTCTCTCTCTCTCTCTCTCTCCCTCTCCCTTTCCCTTCTCCCCTGCTCCTTCTTCCCTCTCTCTCCCTCTCCACCATGTGAGCATATAGCAAGAAGGTTTTCCATCTGCCAAACAAAAATAGAGCTTTCACCAGGAATGAAATGGACTGGCATCTTGATCTTGGCCTTCCCGGCGGCCCCTCTAGAACTATGAGAAATACTATTCTGTTGTTTTTTTTACCCAGTCTATGGTTATTGTGTTTCAACAGCCTGAACAGACTAAGACAGAAATCCCAACTTAAAAAGATAATCTCTGATGCTATCTTGAAATATTTACTTATTTTGAATCATTTTTCCAACTACATATTAGTTTATATGTTTGGCTAAGGTTGTATATTTGAATGTTTCCTGTTTTGTGTTACATTTAACATTATATCATAGCATTATCTCAATCCACTATTTATTAAAAATATGATTTTTAAGGGTTGCCTATTGCATCATATATATGTAACAAAATGTATTTATCCATTCCACTTTTTTGGCCATTTATTAATACATCACTTCCAATTTTCAGTTATAGAAAATAGTCATAGGAATATTATGGCAACAAACCAATAAGATAAATAATATTATAATGACCCTTTTTTAGGGAACCTGAGCAATAAGAAGGCTAAGAAGCTGCTAAATAAAAGTGTATGGAATACAGAAAAAAGACAAAGGAACAATAACTATTGTTTCAAATGGATTACCTCCTATGCCTCAATTATCTTCCTACCTCATAACAGGGTCATTAGAATCAAATTTTTTTAAATGTTGAAATTACTTTGAAAAAGAATATTATCATGCATATAACAGGAGTACTTCAATGTCCACATATTAATTCAAAAATGAAAGTGAAACCCTACCCTGGGAAAAGAGTCAAATATAATGTAACTATTACTTAAACAATTTCCATTTGTAGGAGTTAACCTAAAGATGACAAAAATGTGTCTCTTGAGCCTGCTGAGTGGCGCGGTGGTTAAGCGCTGGCTTGGGAAGCTAGCGGACCAGGTTCGGGTCCCACATATGATGGCCAGTGACACTGCCCTCAAAAAAAAAAAAAAAAAAGTGTCTCTTGTGTGAAAATAAACAAACTCACCCATATTGGATGGCTGGAAAATTGACTGTTTTACTCTTATCCTTCCTTGGTAGTTCCTTTTTACATTTAAGTTGATCCCCTAGAAAAATTGTGTTGTAGAGCTCTTGTCTAATTTACTAATGGTTTACCTTTTAAAGAGGAATTCATATTTATATCATTGTGAATGATCTCCAATTTTTAAATCTCTCTGAATCATTTACACACATTAAATCTAAAGATGCATATGTTATTGGTGATTTATGTCCTCATATCTAGCTTATTGAACCTAGTGAAAAGATGTTTCTTGTAAAAAAAAATAAAAATACATAGATTTAATAGAGTGGAATTTCTTCACTATTAATACTAAAAGGAAGAGTAAGGAGAAAAATATAAGATAAATAGAAAAAAGAATAAGCAATGAAGATGATAAAGAGGTAGATACATGAATGAGACATTAGCAAAAAAAAAAAAAATTGCAACAAATAACTTTTTTTTTTTTTGAGGACAGTGTCACTGGCCCTCATGTGTGGGACCTGAACGGGGGCCACTGGCTTCCCAAGCTAGCACTTAACCACTGCGCCACTCGGCCAGCCCAGCAGCAAATAACTTTTAATGTAACAAGGATTATATGTTATCTATGCTTTTCAGTAAAGATTTTAAAAAAATGTAATTTGGGGTTGGAAATTATAAAGCAGTTCACTCAATATAAGTTATATATCACATCTCTTCAATACGTAAGCTTTGATCAATAGTAGATCTTACAGACATTTTATAATCACTATCTTAACCCCACCTACCGTAGCCATGAAAGATACCTTTTCTCAATTCTAAGAATCTTTAGTAGGAAAAGGAGTCTGTTTAGAAGTGGAAACTCCTATCCATTCCCCAAAATGGTAGTGTGGTCAGTTCTCCTTCCGAGGCTGGACACCCAGCCTCCCATAAATAGATTCTAATACCCTATCCCAATTTCCACTCCATTCCAACCACCATTCTTCTAATCAGAAAATCAAAAGAAGTCAAAACATGTCTGATGCCTTCAAAATTTAATGTTAAATGGATTTTCTTATTTTTAGTTCCAAGGTATAGAAATCCCCTCTCACACTAGCTTAAAACTATAAAAGGAAATAATTGGCTCATGCTACTGAACATCCAAAGGTAATTCTGAATCCAGGAAAGGCTTGATCAACCAGTTCCAAAAAGGTCACAAATACTCAACTCTCCACACCTTTGCTTTACTATCAGTGGTACCCACTTCATCCTCTAAAGAGACATCTCAGGAGCTTTGGGCTCTGTTCCAGTGACAGCAAGTAGACACAGGAGTTCTGAACCTGCATCTTCACACTATGTCAACCATGGGAAGATGCAAAACATCTATATTCCAAAAACATCAGTAAGCATCTCCACTTGTCTCATTAACTCTGCCTGGGTCATTGCCAACCTATAAACTGGCCAGAAGAATGGAATTTGAGGACTCGAGGCTGTGACTTGGAGTGGGGTGGACACTACTCAAAACATTGGTTGTTATTAAAGGACATTGAGTATCCCAATGCAAAACTGAGCTATTTTACATAAGACAGGGGTTGGCTATCAGGTAATAATAGCAACAACAATTCCACAAATGCCTGTTATATCTGCTATACATAATGTTTCAGAAGAGGGAAGATGGTGAAGAGACAAAAAAAGGTAATATAATATGACAGCCTGTAAGATTCAGAAGTTGTCACAAGTTCTGTAAAACAGAACAGGATCAAGAAAGAGTTAAATCAGACTACTTCACACATCAACAAATATAATCTCAGGAAAAGTATCCTAACTTAAGTTTCCTGGGTCGCATATACCTATGAGAAATGTGTAATGCCTTTTTTTTCATCGTTATTAAAGCTAATCAATTTTGAAAGAGCTCTTATTAAAAGTTACAAAAATTGAAAGAAAAATATGATCTTCAGAAAACATTTCAAACATACATTAATATAGTGACAAACCTGTTTAAAAACAGATAGAAATACATCATGTACACTTGCTTAGTCATTGGAAGCATGAGAGGAAAAAACCCAGACCCACTCTTGATGGAATACAACTTACTGTAGGAGGCAGATTTTAATGCTACTTTGAGAGAGCTGTTATGGTCTATTATGTCAGCTCTCGCACCTCCCACCACACATCTTTGTCACTGCAGAGCCATTCAAAACATGAAAGAAAAAAATCATAGACCTCAAATGTTTAGAAATCTGTGGTTCATTGGCAGTGCATTAGGAGAAAACATATTTAATAAGATCAGAGAATCTAACAAAAGTCAGTAATTTTCTGAATCAGAAAACTGCAATGCTTTGCCTGCAGGTAATGAGAGAGACTTTGGCATCACACCAAACAACCCTTAGGCTCAGGTGCCCCCAGGAATGGACTTACAACAATTCCTATCTATTATACTGCTCAGCCTCTTCCTTACCTTAGAAACTGTCAATTTAACCCATTGGTCTGTGGGGTGCATGATACAAGTGTATAGGACTCTGCCTGCTACCTCGAGGTATGTTGACGCAAGAAATTATGGACTACAAATTATGTGACATGGACTGCAAAGGTATTTCAACTCATGTATTTCTTTAATAGACAATTACTGAATATATTTTTGTGCCAGGTATTGTGATATGCAATAAGAATATAAGCTATGAGTAATAAAGTTCAGTGAAGAATAGTGACAAAGCTACTGCACAATAGAGTCTAGTACGTCTGTAATTGAGAAGCAAAACATGGGCTAGGTGTATGGGATCACAGAGAAAGAGAAACCAGCCTAGAATGGCCAAGTCCAGGGTCACAGGAAAGAAACAGTGCAAAGAATCGTGGAGGCCGGAAAATATTTCATGATGAGCATCTACTTGAGTATTTAAAGCACGCGTATTCAAGAGCCTTTGTCCCTAGTTAATATAAATAGGTATTTCCATATAGTGTATTTTCAAACTTTTATGCAAACAATCAGAAACTATTAAGCTCTGATTAAGAAACTATTGTATCCCAAGGCAACCATTTGCCCCCAGTTTGCCTGAGGCATCACTGGTATCCACCTGCTATTATAGCATATTTAATAATAGCACTCCCTTTCATCCTCAGAAGTGTATTGGTTTGAATGATAGTGGTATAGTTACCTTGTTCTAACACAAGTGTCAGTGAGAACTTTCGTCATTTCGAGATTTAAGTAAATTTGACCAGAAACCTCTCACTCTCTTCACAATATCTTGGCCTAGGAGTCCACATGGCTCTCTGAAATTTTGACAAATTCTCAGGGTCTTTACGGTAACCAGACTTCTGGGCTCCCCTGACCCTGCATTCCCTCTCTGGACTGCCCTCATGGCCCCAGGCAGAAAACTTTTCCCTTTGAATTCCACAAAAAAAGAAAATACACTCCCACAATTAAACTTGAGATTCCTTATTACTGACTATGAGTGGAAAACAGAGCCAGAGTGTGCATCCCTCATCACCCAGAAGACCAACTTGACCTGTGAATTGTGTATCTGTCTTTTAATTCAGGTGTTTCCTTCTCCTCCCCGAGGTAATGCCCAGTCTCGCATTTTTCCAAACTCTCTCCCTCCTGATTTTCCTTTCCCCTCCTTCTTTATCCTTTCCCATCTTTCAAAGAGTCTACTTAGCCATTTTTTTTTCCCTTTGTCTAACATCTATTCTAACCTACCAGGAGAGAGCAGAAGCAATTTTCTCTCTGATTATACTTCTAGTGCCAGTGGAAGTAGAGAGGCAGAAGTATGAGAAAATATGAATGGACAATTAGAGGTAGTATGTTTGGGTGAAGAGAGAGCACATAGACCCAGATAAATGTGCAGGTGCTTATTCTTATTGGCACTTTAAAAAATAATTATTCTAAATATTCACCTAAAAGTCTTCTGCTCTTGATTTTCATTTCCAAATAGGAATCTCTATAGGAAATGTTTTTCTATCCATTACAAATTATTAATTCTTTTTACATAAAACATCATTGTACAAACTTGAGTAGCAAATCTTTCTTAAGATCTCATTACTTTATGTATCTTTACATGTATCTCTTATCCTGGAAAAAAAAATCCATGACTTCTCCTCAAAAATATAAGCAATAAGATAAAATACATAGAATGGAAATATAGAGAAAGGGGGAAAGCTTTGGTTAGTGCACTTTTTAATGCATTTTATGAACATATCTATCTGTGCTACAATTGTAACTCAGGGCTCCTAAAAAATAAAAGTACAAAATGAAATAAAACCACTGAAAAGATTCATGGTATCCATAAGAATTAAATACACACACACACACACACACACACACACACTTAGGAATAAAGTGACTTTCTTGTTACTAAGACCTGAAAAGATTTTCCTATTAATTTTTATTAAAAGACTACTCTGATATATAATGGACCCTCAGCAATGTCTTTTTACAAACTTGAAGTTGGTTCCTTTTGCATAGCAATTCTTTCCATGCCAAGTTAATGTCATATGCCCAATGTAACTGATTAAAAACGTTCTTAGAAGAGGCTGAAACTATATGGTGAAAATATATATCATCCTGATGGCTTGATACAAAAATGTTCATACCTACAGTATTTGATGGTTTGCATAATTTCCAGTCCATCCTCCTTAATTATAATTTCTCAAAACCAAGATTTTGATAGGAATTGAACCACAAAGCCTTCACAATCATATTCTGTGGCCAGAACTTATAGTGTAGTTATGGTGTATTGCTGATTGAGGGCAAATCCATATTCTTTGACAAATAGCTGAGCAGGTTACCTTCAGCAATTAAATAACCTCTTCAAAAGTTGTTGCTGACTATATGACCACCCCACCTACACATAGGGGTGGGTCAAGAAACCCTTCTTGGCAGAGCAAAGAATTCCTCAGAACAGAGTTCTGGATCTGCTCCAACACACTGACAATTTTGCAATCATAGCTCAAGAATTCCATACCATAGAGCATGGGCATAATATAGCACCCACAGGAGTCTACTTTGAGCTGTACTCTAGCTCTGGTTTACAAAATGCACTATGATATTTGATCTGCTAAGTAGAATTTGATGATCTCAGTATTAAAGTATGGATGACATTTCCTGAAAACAGCAATTTGGGTTTTGAGCCCAACAATTTTCTATACCAACAATTGGCTAACAGAACTTGCTTGAAGTCATTCATTACTTAGTATGGAAGAATGAACATGCATCAGTTTTCTCATAATGCAATGAAAGAAAAGAAGATACTCTGATAAGCTGAACAATCCCCTGAAGAAATGGGAGATCTGTGCTTGAAATACAAAGAAAGACCTGCCTATTTCCACTGGAAACAATGCAAGACCAAGCAGGGAGGCACAGAGCCACAATCTGGAGACCAGGGCCTGGGTTCCCATTGGAGTTCTACTAATAGGAGGAGAAAGAAAGGTCCAGAAGAAATTTGTGATTCTCAAATGTTTTAAGGTATAAAACTTCTTCAAATAAAAACTTATTTGTTACTTCGTTGCATAATATAGGTGTTGCACCAATACACCTTCATTGGAGTTTTGAAGCAAGTTTTCCTTCTCCCAAGTTTGTCTTCCAATTTAGACTAATTAATATGCATAATATACCTTCATCAAAGGAGATCAATGAGGAGCTGAAGATAAAATATATAATATTCTCCCTATATACACAATGCTTTAACAAATTTATTTTTCCTCCATTAATGCAGATTCTGTGAAATTTTATGAATATGAGGAAAGCTACCTAAATGGAGATTCTAAGTTCTCAGTAAGGGTAAATATCAATCCAGAGTTCCTTCATTTACCAATCTTGCCTTTAATGAAAACTGTTTTCTTTAATGTTGTCTAGGAATAAACTTAATTGTAAAACATCTGCATTATTTTAGTCCCACACCAATCAATTTATACAAATAACCTTCACAGGAAACACAAGTTGAGCTCATTTTTCATTAACATTAACATTTGCTAACCTATAAGGCTATATATGCATGTGCCACCCACATATTTTACTAGCAAATGTTTCCCTTAGCACCAAAGTGGATCTTTCAAATGCAAAGGAATCCACCACAGACATGGAGTTTATTTGAATCATGCAGCAATGAATGTGAGTTCCAATTGTTCTTAGTAAGAGCTTATACAATCCCATGTTAATCCTACTTGAACCAAGTATGTCTAATATGTACAGTCATGGGGAGGCACACTTCTCCCTCTTCAATGCTCATTTATAAATTTCAACTAGCTTTAACCTTGAGTACAGTTCCCCTTTCAAACATCTTTAAACTAAGATTATATTTTACAGCTAGATAGTTCACTTTGATTTCATGATAAAAACAAAAATATTATTTAAAAAGTAAGCCCAAGTATTCGACTGTACAAAAATATTATTTAAAAAGTAAGCCCAAGTCTTCGACTGTGTCATATACTATTCGAATTATGCCCGGTATTTCACCAGCCAAAGTACAAATTTTAAGCTCTAATTTATTTCTCACCTTTACCCTCATAGATAAGTGTGACTGAAAGGAAATTCATTATCTAAAGAAGCATCATGTCCACACAGAAGGGGATCAAAACTGATTCATAATTTTTCAGAAAAAAGACACAGATGATAAATTTACTATGATAGGCAGTGTTTATCAGCATTACAATTGGTATGCGTTAAACCGGTATGTGGTAAAACCATTCTTGTTTCAGATTTTTTTTAAAAATTACTTCTTCATTTGTTCTACAAGAGAATAACTAAAGCAAAACACTCAATTTTTCAGCAGTGTAATTATAAAAGAACAAAAAAAGGAAAAACAAAAAACAAAAAAAACCCCTAAGTACTCTGTATAAAAGTAAATACTACCATCGTGTGGCCGCTGCTGAAATAACATGTTTTAGATGAGGATTGGTTACTGGAGAAAATTTAATTCAAGAAATCATCACAAACATCACTGCTATTTATTGATACTTCCTAAGTGCCAGGCACCATTTAGGTACTCCATGTAAACTATCTTATTTAATACTCAGAACACAGAATTGAATGTGCCACTTACATTTTGCAGTAAATCATGCAATTTTATAATATGCAAAGTAACTTAGTGTTCCTATAATCAATCACGCTTTTTATTTCACCAATGAGAACAACTGAAGTCATCGTTGAACTCATAATCATTAATTAGTCATTTATTCTAACAGAGTTTAGACCTCTTGGTTTTCGGCCTTGTGCTAAAATATCCCAATTTCTCATATTCTATTCTCTCAATAGTACATGGATGGAAAATACGGACCTCAAATTTTAAACTATCATGATTATCATTATGATCTTCAAGTTCTTTTTTATCAAAATAAGGGAAATTAATTTCTTTTTTTGGCAATTGGATATAGAGCTACAACTGATCTTTTACTGGGAGCTGGGAAAGAATTTTACTTTTAATGATCTAATGCTAGATCATGTCAAAATACTATTTCTGATTAGCCAAACGTAACTGAAAAACTTCCAGAAAAAAGAACAAGTACAACTGGTCTTCAGACAATTGACGGGATTTCAAGAGAACATAACATGAAATTCATAACTAGAAATATGTATTATTCACAAACTAATGGAAAAGGATGATCAAATCTCCATACCACTAATTCTAGCAAAACCAGTGAGAGGAAGAGAAAAAGACACTGAGACAGAGACACAAAAAGAAATACTCATTATATTCACATCTCTTTTTTAAAAAATAGTAACTTATTCCACTTAGCATGATACTCACTAGATCCAGCCATGTTGTCCCAAATGGCAACATTTAATTTTTATTGCTGCATAATATTCTACACACACACACACACACACACACACACACACATACACACAATGTATACACATTTTAAGGAAGGAAAACTGTATTAAAATTGCAATACTCAATATATACCCATAACAAAACATGAATACAAGTCATGTTTAACTTCTGCAATTACAAGAGGTGATCAAAGTGGTTACCATCAGCGTAATTTTAATACAATTTTTTTCCTTTCTTTAATTAAAAAAGAGAAAAAATAATATCAACAAAAAAATGTGTTTACACTTTTTGGCACCCTCTGCATATATATATATATATATATATATATTCTTTATCCATGTGCCTATCAATGAACTCTTAGGTTACTTCCATATCTTGGCTATGTAAATAATGCTGCAATGAACATAGGGGTGCATAGTTTCACTTATATGTGAAATCTAAAAACAAGCAAACAAACTAAAAACAGACTCATAAAAACAGACCAAAGGGATGATTACCAGAAGGGAGGGGGTGAAGGATGGGTGAAAGGGGAAAGGGGGATGTAGTCAATAATATTGTAATAAATTTACATGGTGACAGATGATTATTAGAATTAGTGGGGCAATCGCATTGTAAGGTATACATGTGTGAAAAAACTATATTGTACACCTGAAACTAATATAACCAATATAATTATATACCAACTATACTTAAATAAAAAACTAAATTAAAAAAAGGAGACATGATAACAGACTGCAATTCAAAATCTGAAAGTTTTGTTCCATCTAAAAGAACATTACTAGAAGGGACAATTACAAAATCTGAATAAAGTCTGTAGATTAATAATAATGTTAAATAAATGTTAACTTCTTGATTTAAAAAATAATAATAATTAGTCTAATAAAAAGAAAGTAACATTTTCTGGAACTGTTCTTTAATGAATATTTGTTAGATTTACTCTAAAGACTTCCCAGAAGATTCAGGGGATGGAAAATGATGTTACTGTGGGAAGTTACCCATTTCAGTGACCTTAGTTATCGGTTATTAGTTTGGAGGCCTTTGTCTTAGATTATAGAAGTGAGCAAAGCTCAAATAAGGATTTTCAATTTTAAAAGCTTGCTTGAGCTTGGAAAAGATACGATTGGCCAGATAAAGCTATTTATCATAATCACTGTTGCTTGGTAATTTCCAGACTGTTGACAATGTACAGACTCTCTTTTGTGAGAAGAGTGGGAGGGGAAATGGCTACGTTATCCCCTTGCCTTACCCCTCACTCTTTTAACACAAATCATCAGGTTTATGGGAACTGAAGAGAAAACTTTCTTCTATAAATTGATATAGGCAGGGAGGGTGGATCTTTCTGATTTTTATATTATTATTGAGAATACATACCTTGTCTTATTTTAATTAATTTGAATATGGTAAATATTTAAGTTAATTAAGAAACTAATAGGACTACATGTTATTACTAAAAAGAGAGCAAGAATTATACTAATGTCACACATTAAGTCTTATGTGATAAGATTTGATTTATAAGTAAATTTAGTGTTAGAAAAGTGTAACTACTAAAAGTTTTTAAATTATTTTAAAAACTATTCTAAATACTGTTTAACCTTTTTATATCAGAAACACTTTGAACATTAGGACATAGTTTTATTCTTCAAATGTATGTGATACTATATATTCTACCCAAATAATGATTTATTCTTCTTCATATTTTAAAGCAATCCCTTTTTTAAAATGAGCCTTCACTCTTGCATATTTCATATGTGTAACTATCTCCAACAATTCATACAATATAGAGAGAGTGTTCCATGTTTTATCCCCCACAATTGCTGTTCTATAATTTCTGAACTACATTATATCTAGAGACTAGCACTGCAAGTTGAAAGCTTGCCTTAGATATTGTGTGTATTCTGCCCCTCTTGGCCAATAAGCAGATCATGTATGCTGTATAAATTATCTGCTGACTGGCGAGAGGAGTGTCTCAGTAACAAAGTACACTGTGTATAATAGTCTTCACAGCCTGAAGGAGCCCCTGAGGTCAGATCTTCAGCATCTGCATGCATGACTTAGCACTTGAGATACTGTTAAAATTGAGGTACCAAGCTGGGATCTGTACAATGACCAAATTAGCACACCACTGCTTCTTGCTACTGTCAAATTCCACGGGGTTTTCTTTCTCCTGAATTATGTCATTAACTCCTTCCACCAAGAATAGCAATTGGATAAAATGGAAACAAACAGACAGTATCAAATCTGAAAGTACCATCTATATAGATAAAGTTCTCTAAAATAACAGGATACCTACAGAATAATTGGAAAACAATATGTGGAGAGTGGTCAGGATTAGATTTATAGAGGATATATACTAAAACCTGTGGATTCCTGCTCACCTCAGGGGAGAGATAGAATTCTCCTAAGCTCCCAATTCCCCCTCCACTTTGGAAGGAGAATAAGATAGAAAAGAAGTAATAGCTCTCTTAAAGTATCCCTTCAAAGTCCTTCTTCTGAGAGAAGAACGTTCTTTTTCCCAGTAGAAATATCAACTGTGCATATCCAGCCCATGTATTCAAGACAGCATGTGGGGCAGGCTGGAGGCCAAGTGATAAGAGACATCACAGCACACACTGGATACAGGTTGTCTCGATAGATTGTGTGGCCACACACAGGATCTGATTGTAGGAACATCAAGGTGTCCTCAGAAATATCATTCTTGCTCTTTGAAGACACTGAATTGCTAGCATTCTATATTCATTCCTTTAGTATTAAAGCCAGAATTTTTGACTTTCAAGTGTTCCTTATTAAAAGGCAAATATCCTTTTGCAGGGTAAAAACCCCTCTCCAGGTAACACTTAAGTGAGGATTAATAGACCCTTTGCTGAAAATAGTTGGGGGAGATGATAGTCGCTCCAGATAGAGAACAAATGAGAAAGCATGAGTTTTATAAAAATACACTTTGTCTAGCATCTAATTTTTCCTAGGACTGACACTCTGTTCCAATTCAAAGTATGTATCTTTTTTAGTGGCTCCTCCAGGAGTAAATAACTATGATTTGCACCTCTCACATAAATACAAAGGCTGTGGGGAATATCTCACAACCTAATTTGCAGGCATAGGACATGTTTTGCATTTAGAAAGCCTATCTTCTGATATCTATCACTGAGATTTCTACTAACCTGGTTCTCAGAAATGCCATATAAATGAGATGTTTTATTATAAAAGGAAAGCGCATCAAAGAGCAAGGGACACATCAATGACAAATCTGGATATCTTGACTCCTACGGTGTCACTCTTTGCCTCCATTTTATTAAAAAAATATTTCTTAAATATTCATATTTTCATCCATTGGGAAACCTTTGTTCTCTAGGATTAATATGTTACAAGACATAGCCTAGTTGTCTGCATTCTGGTAAACTTGTCTGTCTTCTATAATAAATGTGGGAAAAGATCATCTGAAGTAATAGAAGGAATGCCTTTGTGAAAAGATGCACATGAAAGGAGAAGCTAAGGCATCAATTGAAGACACCATGTCTCCAGGCTCAAATTCTCTAGGTTTGCCCTAACTTCCAGTGAAAATGTGGTTCAGCTATCCTTAACGTCTTACCCCTTAGGAAACAACTGACACTTAACTGAGCCAATTTCAAGGAGATAATCTACCAGTACTAATCAGGGCCCATAATTCTCTCTTTGGGCCCCAAAGTGAGAATAGGTGAAGCCAATATTTTTAATATGAGGAAGAAAAACTGGAGTATAAACTTCTTTAGCTATAGCACCTTTGCAGCAAATTATGTTTGCTATTCAACTGAACCCTCTGGGGAGTGGAAGTCATTGAACAAGTTTATCTCTTCTCATAAAACTCCTAAATTTGATTTTGACATATCATATTCCTTTATCTGATCCAAGTAAAAAGAAAATTCTATATATCAAAACTTCTAAAATTTAGTTAACATTTCTTTCTTTCCCACTTTAAATTAAAATATTTCTACTCTTAACAACAAACGAACCAGCTCTTGCTGTCCCTTTTGGTTGCAGATAAATCCTGGACTGTATTCTTTAGGTTAAGAATAAAGGCCATAAATATTAGTGTACAATATGTTATATTCCTGAAACTTTTTTAATAGGAGGTTGTTCAGATTAGGGCAAAAATGCTGGACACCTCAAAGTTTAAAGTGTTTTGTAGATTCCTGCCGAAAGATAAACAGAAAATAGAAAACACATATTGAACATTAGACTGATTTGAAAAATATTTCTTCACTAATAGAAAAAGTGTGTATTAAATTCTTTTCACCTTAGCTGTGTAATGCTAATATGAGTGTTAAGTTTGAAATTGTGAGTTCCTAGTTACCAAAGCCACCCCCACTCCATCCACCCTGCCCCTGCTTTGGTACTCACTTTTGTTTACATTTGGCAAATGGTGTCTTCCTGCTTTTAGGAAAGGAAGGCTTAAGGAGGCTTATGACCACCTACACATCAAATAGTAGCTACAGACATCTTCCTTCTTAAATATAAGTTAGATATGTATGTAATAATTAGAAAGTTAAAATAAAATGGTCAGAACAAAATACAGTAGACAATTCCAATCAACTCTTCCCCATTTGAAAACACTCTTGGAGTGTTCATGAAATCAAAATGCAGCTGAATTACTGCTTCCTTCACATAAAACCATCTTGGCTATAAACACTTGGCTTACCTCCAGTAGAGGATGTTTAGTGAACCAGTCTCAGAAATACAGAGGAAACAAGCCCTGAATTTCATTCTCAAGATTCTTGAAAGCCAAAGAGCATGCAAATGAGACTTTTAAAAGCTTACAGCGATTTTTGTTAAAAATATGTATAGATTCACAAACATTTAAGTTATAATTATATATACATATAAGCACTATATAGGAGTAATTTCTTATAAAGTTTGACAACAATTAAGTCTATGCTTAAAATATGTTAAAACCTTTAATCAACCCTTTAATCTCTGTACTTCAAATCATTTTTTAAATATCTAGTGGCTAATAGGTGGTTTCTGAAGAGAAAATCCAAAACCCAACACCTATCTACTTAGATCTACTGGCTTTCTGTGGACAAGTGGCCTATAAAAAGGAAAACAAATGAAATCAGACACTGTTAAGGACCAATAAGCCAGGAAGAAGACTGCCCCCAGACTTTCACTTTTCCTTCAAACAATAAGATTGCCATCATCCAAACCCTATACCAAGATGCTTTTAAAAATTAAACCAGGAAATTTTGCCTGTGGAAATAACAAAATTCCCTGAAAGACAAGCAGAGGTCTGAGAAAATACAAATAAATGAAAAAACTTAAACATGAAGCTCTCTGGGAGAAGAATTCCAGGAAAACAAGTAACAAAATCTCAAATCTCGTTATTTTCAATCAAGGAATTTATGCTCCACCAGTTCAGTGAATTCTAAAACCTACAGTCATTTGGATTCAGCTTTAAGATGAAAAACTATCATGAATCAAAAAAGATGTTTTTCTCATTAATCCCATAGGAGAACATCAAACACAGCAATCTAACATGGACCAGCTCCAATCCACCTGGAGGGATCAGACCATGGGAAGGGTTTTCAATCACAAAGTGAAGATCAGAAACAAAAGCTGTATATAGCGATCTCATAGGAGGTCCTCCATATCCCTCCCCTCCATCCACTCTACCTTACCCCATGGCCACAAATAATCCCCAAACCTGGGAAACATTAGTAAAGTTCTCCTGATGACCCCAACCACTGTCCCCGTACACAAAATAGTCTCTGAGGTAGCAAATGTCAAGGTTTAGTGTGAAGTGGAACTTTCAATTCAGTCACAGAGATATTCCGTAGGAAATAAAGAGGTCATTGATGGAGTACTGCATAAATGTCTTACAAGCATAGAACAATATCCGGGGTGAGGAAGTGATAAATAATAAGGCATTCTGACCACACCTGCTACTCATTAAGAGACAGAAGCCTCTTGGACACCATTAATACTTTCAGCATCTGCCAGAGGAAATAGAGGGCTGTGTAAAAGACAAGATGTTTTTAAAAAGGTGGTGGTAGGACTGAGCAGATGTGTGTCTATTCACTGATTACACTACAGCGGGATGTAGTGAATAAATGTTTCAGAATTAAAGTTGAGGCACAAACAGCATAGATCAAACAAAATGTATCTAAGAAATCGAAGTGATTCCATTCAACTCAGAGAGACTTGGTTCCAGTACCCACTCCACAGTTACCACTGTGTAATTAAAAGTTATTTCTTAACTATTGGGACATTCCTTCAGAGTTTCTATAAAACAAGACTTTTTATAGATAGTGTTTAGATTTTCGGAATAGGAGGAAGGGAAGAATTTAAATAGAAGCCAATACTTCTTTCACAAGATGGGAAGTAAGCTGCTTTAAGGATCTATAGTAGTGATATGAAATGGCCTTGAATACAGCTTTTGCTATTTCAAGTTGCAACCACAAGGTAGCAGAATAACGTAATTTGAGCTCCATCCAGTGAGGTAGTGGATTTCAAAATGGATAAGACCAAATCAGAAAACATGTCGAAAATATAATGTGGTACAAGAAATGTAAAATTAAATAAAATAAAGAATTTAATGCATAAATATATATTTTTAATAGTCAATTATAAAGGAATATTATAAATCTTATAATAAACCCAGTACTTATTAATATCATGATACTCATTAATATTAAAATCCCACTTTCAAGTAATTACAGATTAAAATAACACAGATGTATAATGTAAATCTGTGTTTCTAAATGAGCTCCACACCTTATTGCTTTGAATGTGTCTCTATAAAATTCATAGCTCTATTATTGAATGAATATTTAAAAGGAAGGGAATATTGTATTAATTTTTTTCATTAACTATGGTGGTAAGGAAATAGTCTCTAAGAATATTTAAATAAAATACAATGTCTTATCTTAATAGTCATGGAAGATTCTTCACAGAGCTAAACTATAAACATGCCTCAAGAATCCTAGCCAGTCCCTGGAGATTTGGCAGAGCTTCCTTCACATCTCTCCCCAAGAGCAGAGCCTGAGAAAACAGATGGGTCAACCTCTGTGGCCCTGAGGCCAGCAGTCCCAGCCTCTGGGAATTGTCAAGGGGAAGAGTTTCAGGGGCAAGGCCCTCGTCAAAAAATATTCTGCTTATTTTTTCCCAGAATTCAAGTGAGACTACAATTCATGTAGCATTGGGTATGTTGCCAATCAATGAATTACTAAATGTTCCACCAGATTCAATACAAAAGAAAAAAAGGAAAAGATAGACAGTTATGGGGAACACCATTTATGGGATCCAATGGCACTGAGGTATAGTGCTGCCCAACAGGGTACCTAACTAGCTATGTGTGCCTATTGAAATTTAAATTAAATAACATTAAAAATGTGGTTCCTCAGTTGCACTACTCACATTCCAAGTGCTTACCACCCCATGTGGCAAGGGGCTTCCATAAAAATTAGTGCAGCTATCAGACAAATCCATCATGGTAGAAAGTTCTTTTTGACAGTGTTGGATTGAGACCAAAAGAAATGTCAACATGAAAGTGATTTTTCAAAGTGTTTAAGGGCATTTTTGGCTTTACAATTAGATCAGAGTTAAGTCCTCTGTATTCTACTTAAAGTCTGTGTGTCCCTCCACAAGCTACTTAAACTCGTTATACCCCATTTTCTAGTACTTACTCCATAGAGTTATTTTCTAAGTGATTAAATGGTAATATACATGTATTTTTACCACAACTCTTGGACCACTTAGTCCTCAAAAAGGGAAAATAGCAGCAGCATTAGAGTGCAGAAGGGATGGAAGCCAGACTGCTGAGGATGAACAAAAACATAGGTCGTCAATATGTGGATGCAGTAAGCCTAGACCAGACCTTAATAAGACAGAAATAGGGCCAGCCGAGTGGCGCATTGGTTAAGCGCTGGTTTTGGGATGCCAGCGGCCCCGGTTCGGATCCCACATAAGGGCCAGTGACACTGCCCTCTACAGCTAACAACAGCTCCACCTGGAGCTGGGCTGTGCGAGCCCCGGTGATGGTGTGGGCTGCAGCCCCTGCTGCAGTGGGCTGCCATGGGCTGCAGTGGGTGGCCCGCAGCCGGCGTGGGCGGCTGGCAGCCGGGCGTGGGCTGCCAATGGCTGCGATGGGCGACATCCAGAGGCCAGTGGCCGGTCTGCCTCGTCCGGGAAGAGCGCGATGACCAGCGGTGAGGCAACATCCTCCGCGGCTAGACTGAAGAACAAGAAGACGGCAGCTTGTCTGTTCCCCTTCCCCGATTCCCCAACGCTGTTCCCCTCCACCAATTCCCCAATAAAATCTTAAAAAAAAAAAAAAAAAAAAAAAAAAAAGACAGAAATACAGGAGAGCAGGTTATGCAAATAGCAGTTTGGGGACAAGTTCTTCTAAAGTAAGCACCCTAGAAGAAATGTGAGCATAGGGGGATGACTTAGAGAATACATGAAGAGGAAACAGATAGGAAGAAAGCTGGAAATCTGTGTAAGCATTGATTTCTACTTTCTAATTGTTGAAGAGATAATTGTATTGTCTGTCAAAGATAATATCACATATCAATGCAGAGACTGGCTAGGGGAACTTTTTGGGGGGAAGGTCAAGGAGAAATCAAAATAGGAGCCAAAGAGGTGTTTCCTGACCACTGCAGTGTACACCTGCAGCTGAAGCTGAATAATGAAAAATGTCAAATATATATATATATATATATATATATATATATATATATTCACAGGATGTGGAATATAGCATAAGGAATAGAGTCAGTGGAACAGTAACAGCTATATACAATGTCATGGGGATAGTAGATTGGGGGAGGGGGATTATTACTTTGTGAGGGGTATAAATGTCTAACTATTACATTGTTTTGCACACCTGAAACTAATAAAAATAAAAACATAAAACACTAGGTATTTCCCATTGCCCCTGAAATGACAGGATTACTAGAGCAAGGACTGGTTTTATTTTCAAAATCCAAGTCTGACTTTATTGATAGTTGCAGTTAGTTGAACTCATTGGGAAAGAGCATGAATAAAGAGCACTTCTGCATGGACACAGAAATGTTGCCTGAATGTCAACTCTGCATATCAACACGGTTCAGTGGGTTTCAGGTGACTAAAAGGGCACAGAGAGAAAGAACCACCCTTGGCTTTCTTCCCTAGAATGCCTTTCTCTGGGATGCATGGACTAGAAGACCTTAGATTCTGCCCCTGAAGAATCATGCTTTAGTGTCTCACACCCATGTAACTAACAGGCCAGGCCCCATTCCTTCCTTCACCACAGGGTAAATTACCCAGGCCCTCATTTCCCACCTCCACCCTGCCTATCCTCCAAGACTTCCAGATGACCTCACTGCAAAATCCATCCCCACTTGCTCTCCAAGACTCCCTGAGACACCTCTTGTCTCCACCCCTGATGAATGTTGACATTCTTTCCACATGCCATTCACAGCCACTTGAACCTTAAAAGGCAGAGAGCCATTACTTGTTGGTTAAGGATATCTAGGTCATAAGAGATAGAGGCCAGGATTGAAAAAAACTAAGTGTTGTTGATACAGAGAATTTAACCAAGGTTCTTTTTGATTGAATTAAATATGAGGGAATGCATCCGTAAACATAATGACACAAATTGTGAACCTAAAAAGGAAGTAACTTAAAAATCTTTTACAACAAGCCCTATACACTATTCATTTTTATATGAACTTTGAATGTCTACCAACCATCAGCCAGTGTATTTGACATTGGTGATAAAATGATGAACAAGAGGTCACTCCTTACTTCAGGGCCATTAAGGTTTTGCACATAGTAGGCGCACGATGATTTCTGTTGCTTTTAAGTGAGTTAAGAAAAACAATGAGGGTCTTATTTGACTATGTGTAAGGAACATTAATTGTATCATTCTGTGCTTTTATATGCACATATTGTGCCTAAAAGCTTCCTAATCAATAGTGATCATGGTGCATCATTAAATGTGAATAACTCTTGTGAGATTTATTTGATTAGATAAAATGTATGAATTTTGCAGATTCCCTTCATAATTTTTAATCATAGTCCAGCATCATCCACACTTAAAAAAATGGAGAATATTTCTCATGCCCCAGTTCTCAATCAATTAAAATCCCAGCATGGTTGCTTATGTCCTCCACCTTCTTATCCTTCCTGACAAAAATACTCAGTTTTTGGAAGAGATGTAAATTTCTGGATTAAGCCAACTCTTGCCAAAAATATCGTGGCCAGACATTACCACACGTTTAGCTGTTCTGCTTTAATATCATTTTTCTTCCTTAAATTAAATCACTTATGACAGGTTTATGGAGAACTCAGAGAAAAATGGAAGAATCGGTTTCAATGATCCTGTTCAGTATGAAAAGAAAAAAAAGAAACTGGAATGAGGCCTTTTTTTCCTTACCTTAAGGTTTTATCCTTAAGGTTTTATTCTTTATGATCAAATGACTTTGAAAAAGTAAACCGTTGGGGAAGTGAGACAAAGAATGTTTAAGCTAAAACAGAGACCTCTCAGAAGCCTGTTGAGCAGTACCAAAAAAACAGGGCAACGTAAAATTGAATGTAGCCTTGCTCTTTAAATCCCAGCGTGTTAAACAGGAGCTGTGTAGCTATTGGAGCCCAATAGCGCCTTTCATTTCTCTCTGAGGCAAAATGGTTCTATGTAGATACAAGAGCTCTGTAAATCAACCAAGCCTTCCAAATCAGTGCTTCAGTTCTCTTTTTGTTTATATACATTAAGCATGTGCTTCCTGCGACCACTTCAAAAGAAATATAACTTTCTTAAATATTATTTAAGTGCAGCTCTATGGCTGTGAAAGAGAGAAAGTATAACTGACTTTGAACCTTTTACTACATGGGTGGAGAAAGAAGGAAGGAGTGATTGAAATGTTACACTGACCAGTCTAGGAAATGGGTAATAACATGTGATTAAATGCAGATGTTAACCTGAAAAATTCAGTTAATCACAGATATTAAACATGCCTGGAAGCTATAAAAAAGCAGAGCGTAAACCAGTGAATAACCAAACTTTCACTGAAGTAGTGTAGTGACACACAATTCACAATAGAAAAAAAAAATCGACTAAATTTAAATTACTTCAACTTTTCCATCTTGTATAAATGTTGATGTACAAATTAACAGGCCATTAAATAGACTAATAACCAGGGGACACTGACAAATTGACCTTATCCAAATCAGAGTAGAAAGAGCCATGAATGGCAGGTGTATAAGCAGCACTTGGAAAGGAACAAGCTGAAAAATTCTCCATGTGAATAAGCATAAACCACACTAGGAAGATTGTAAATAGGCTTTAAGATCCAGAATGCCTGTCATATCTAAAGATGGTGCAATCATATAGACAGCAGATCAGAATTTGCCATAGTGGTGCTTAGAGATCACAAAGAAGCATCATGTAGGTTCTGCTCCCCAGCTTAGCGCTGGGCTTGGCGCATGACTGACACTCATTAAGTGTTGGTTATGATTTATTGTTAGTAGTGCCCCTCAAAATACCAAATTTGCATGTGATAGTAATAAGAGGGCTTCAGATAGAATTCAAATAAGTAAGTATAATTGCTACTAAATATATATGCAGACAGTGACCAGCAGTTACCACTCTTTCCCAAGTCGTTACCTATCTAACATTGTTGAAAAGCACCTATATTTCACATTGAGCTCCAATAAGTCTCTCATTCATTGTTTTCAGCTGCTGATTTATTACTTTCAGCAGTAGATTCTTCAAAGCCCAGTTGTAAATGCAGTCAGTAGTTTGGTGATAGAATAGGATAACCACAGGTTACAGAGTGACTTTTTTGAAAACTAAACTAAACGATTTCCTACCATATGTGCTATCCAAAGCAGCTTCCCATGCAGTCCAGCAAAATGGGGGCATGTCCCATATCCATAAATCAAAAAATGGAGTCCTGAGAGCCATAATATTAGTCAAATCACATTAGGAAGATTAGAAGAGAATTTCAAAGTTCTGAATAGTAAGGAAGCAAAATGAAAGTTTGGTGTTGAGGAAACCACTGAGACTGAAAACTTAATTTTTGGTCCCGTTGATCTAATTGTTTCTCCATCAGATTAAAGGATTGATGCCACACTGCTGGTCTATAGGGAAAGTTTTGATGAAAGACAAAGGAAAAGGATGTTGATAGAACTGGTTAAAAAAAGAAAATCCCACACTTTTGATGGGCCAGTGTTTGCAAAGTTAGTACTATCATCACTGTATTTTTACAGATCAGTTTTCCTTATCACAGGAAAAATGCTCTACAAAACATAGACTAGGAAAAAAAACACAAAAAAACACAAAACAAATCCCAGCTCATTTCCTGTGTTGAATTGGGAAAACAAGTAAATATGTCCAAGTACAGAGAAACTATTTTGACATTTTTCTCCATTTTTATTCCCCCATGCACACTCCTGAAATAAAAATAGAATTAAACCTATCTCCCATGATCCAATTTAAATTTAAAATATGGCTGGATATGTCCAGGGATGAAATGATGAGTGTAGTTGAGGCTAGAAATAGAGTCTATAACGTAAGAGTCTTAAGAATTTACGGTCAAACAAAGAACATCCAAACCTACCGAAAAATTTTACCAGAGTTTATTTGAGCCAGCTTTTCAGGATATGCCCAGAAGCAAGATCTCTACAGATTGAGAAAATGCTCTGGAGAATGGTAGTTTTGCATGTCCTTTTTTGCATTTAGAATCGAAAGAGAAAACATAAGGGAAATACATGAAATCCATTGGTGGTACATTAAGGAAACAGGAGAAAGCAAAGTGGGGAAATCTCTAGGATTAGATAAAAAGCAAAATGGAGATACGTACTTCTTTTACATTGGTGGGTGCAGGGTAGTTAATGATTGACATTTACAGCCGGTAGAGATGGTATGCAGGCAACAAGATAACAACGAGGGGTTCTGTGGTCTCATGTTCTGATGACCTTGTGCTCGGGTGCCTGTGGTTGTGCCTTCGAGGGGTCTAGAAAAGAAAATTACTCTGACATTTCAAAAGTATGTTATCCTAGACTCAGACGAAGAGTGGAGAGGGCTCACTTAGGTTGCCGATTAACCTTTGCTAAGGAAGCTTTAGGCCAGGGACGTGACTACTCGCTATGACCTGCCCAGTTAGGAATTTGTGATCAGACCATCACGTGTGGTTACTTTCAGTCACCGAGCTTGTCAAGCCTGCCATGTGGCCCCCCTGAGTTTGTCAGGTTTATTACATAGCCCTCTTTTCGTTCGCAGTATTATGTTAAATGAAATAAGTTGAACAGAGAAAGACAAATATCATATGATTTCACTTATATGTGGAATCTAAAAAACAAAACAAACAAACAAAAACAAAATCGAAACAAACTCATAGATGCAGACAACAAACGGATGGTCCTCAGAGGGGACGGGGGATGGGGCATGGGCAGAAAAGGTGAAGGGTATTAAGAAGTACAAATTTCCAGTTATAAAATAAATCATGGGTATATAATGTAGAGCACAGGGAATATAGTCAATAATATCATAATAACTTTGTATGGTGACAAATGGTTACTAGACTTACGGTGATCACTTTGTAAGGTACATAAATGTTGAATCACTATGTTGTACACCTAAAACTAATATAATATTGTATCTCAGCTATAATTAAACATAAATTAAAGAAAGAAAATGAATTTAGCAAAATTCTCTCTTGTCAAGTATGGTTTATCAGAGCAGCTTTGCCTGAAAATCTCCAATCCACATGAGGAGGTGTCTCACTATGTTTACCACAGGCATTTCAAATGAAACCCTTTTCTTGATTCCTCAGTACTGTGGCTCAATCACAAGACACCACACCATGTTCCTTTACTTTCTCAAATCTTCGTGGGTTCCGATGTTTATTTTTAATCTTGAAATTTCTTTCCCTGAATACAATGATTCTGTTTGAAGGAACTGGAGCCCACTTAGACGCATCATAGAACAAAATAAGAAGATACCAATGAAGCAGCCTGCAAGCATGAGCAGACTAAAACTACAAACTCAGCAGATCTTACTATACCACAAATGTTCTTCACTCGGGAAAGTGAACTTCAGTAAAGCCAGGGAAAAAGTGTATTGCTTGTAACTCCAGAGCCTACAAGGTGCCTGGTTCATGACAGGTGTTTGATCAAGATTTATTAACTGATGGAGTAAATGACTGTATGACTGAAAAATAATTTAGGATATATAGACAAATTTAGTTGGAGAAACATAATGCACATAACATTTAATTTCTTTTACTCAAAAACTGGGGCACAATGAAGGTGCTAGATGATTGTTTGTGGTTTTGTCCAAGATTACTAACTCAATAGAAGATACAAAGTGAAACTGAAAACACTCCTTTGTATTTCTCTTACATGTCTTCTTTTACCTTTTCATTTTGAAATAATTGTAGACTCACATACAGTTACAAGAAATAACTCACATACAGTTACAAGAGATTCTGTGGACTCTTTACCCAGTGTTCTCCAATGGTGACAACTTGTACAACTATCATACAATATCACAACCAGGAAAGTTACCTTGATATAATTTAATCAACCTTAGAAATACATGCACTTGTAATTAATGCACTTATTAAAATGTGCACTTATTTGTGTGCGTATATGTATTTAGTTCTATGCCATTTTATCACAGATGTAGATTCATGTGATCACTTAGATATCTTGTGTCATTTTTAATTCAATTTTATTCCAAAGAATTTCTGCCAGAGAGCAGGTGAAGTGGAAGAAGAATGACTGACACCAGAGAATCTGCTCCAGGACCTGGATAGGTGAACAAACATGAAAGATCAAGTCGGGCTAAATTTTCTACAGCATTAGAAACAGAAGGAGATACAAATAGGAGGATCAAGATGAGACCTGCCGGGAGTTAAATAGATAAATGAGGAGCAAGTAAGGGACACTCCTGGAAAGAACCAGGTAAATGGCAGAATACAAAAGAAGAGAAGCACTGGAAATCTGCTAATATGAAAAAGGCAGGATAGAGGTGAACAAATCCAGATGTTGGTGAACATGGAAAAATATCCAGGAAAATATTTAGGGCAATGAGAGAAGAATGTGTCTGTGTGTTTATGTGTGTGTGCGCGTGTGTGTGTATACACATATACAAATATACATATATATATATATATATATATACACACACACACATATGTGTATATACATTTATATACATACATTAATGTGTATGTGTATATATATACAAATACATATTTTTATTTCTGTTTTCCTAGGTTATCATCCCCCTTGTCTCTAATAGTCCCTACTAATTTCACACTACATTCGTTATTAAAGACCTCATTAGCAAAACCATTGAATATATTAAAATAGTTAATCATGACATTTCATAAACTATGCAAGATTTGAGGGTGTTTTTTTTCTTTAATTTATCCTTTCACATACACACATACACAGACAAACACATAGGCACATACACAAATTTGGAACTGACATCTTCTCTTACAGGTAGAAAAATAAACACATCAGGACAACGTCCTAAAGCTAGTGACAAGCCTCATTAATGAAGTCCAGGAAAACCAGACTCAAGTTTCCAGGCCTCCTCTCCTAAACAGCCACAGAGATGTGTCTCATTTATTTCCACAAGTTTCAGACGTAATAAGACAACAGCCAGTACCCATAAAAAGGGTACAAGAAACTAGAAAAGTGATGTACTTTTAGAAAAGCACTCTAAAATATACCTGCTCCCCACACTAAATTCAAAACTAAATACTAGTAATGCCTTTCAAAATCTTAGCAAAAATAATTATTTGCCCTTTTGATCTATAGTTTCCTTCTGAAAACTGCAGATTTATTCCTAAGTGTTGTTTACATTGTTGGTCACTTCAATTAAAACTCTAAAGCCATCCATTCCCTAGAGGTTTTCCAACGTTCAGACATCCTGACTTCCTTTTCAGTCTTGCTTACTTGCTGTATAAGAACTTTTGATATCCTTTCCCAGGAAGTCTGTTGGCTGTATGCCCAGTCTTTATTCTCAATGGTAACTGACATAAAGAATGTATTAAACATTTTATCAGTTTCTTCATTTTTCTTCAACTATTAATAATATTATTTCCCTTTCTTATAATAGTCATATCCCTTCCATACTTCTGATCGCCAATGATATTTATAATGAACTATTAACATTCTTGAGGGATTAGGCATACAAATTCTCTAGAAGCTAATAAACAGTGCTCTCTTTATATTGCTAATTGAGCTATGAATAAAGAATTCTTATAAAAATAAGATTTTCCCCTGGGGTT
Source organism: Aselliscus stoliczkanus (assembly GCA_033961575.1). Taxonomy (NCBI): domain Eukaryota; kingdom Metazoa; phylum Chordata; class Mammalia; order Chiroptera; family Hipposideridae; genus Aselliscus; species Aselliscus stoliczkanus. The sequence continues at coordinate 80,790,692 of CM066728.1, read as the reverse complement.
TTGAAAAAATTAAGATAGACAAAATGACATTCAAAGAATAGGCCCACTAAAAAATATATATATATTGTTATGCTCTTGGTAACTTTGGCTTTCCTGATTCTACACACAAAGGAATTGCGCCAATGTATGTATAACATTAAGCTTTCAACATATAGGAAAAACAGAAGAATGTTGACACTAAAACAAGATGGCATTAAGATAATATTTAAAAATTCAAAGCGAATCATAAAAATTTACTGAAAAACTGTGAGCATATTGGACTCCTGATGCAAGTAAGTGTCATTATGATTCAAGGCAGCTGAGCCTAGAATAAAATGGCTTATAGAAGATTTATTTCAGCACATTAAACACTAAAACAGTTTGATTAAGCAGGGAAGGAGGTGACAAGATTTTATATACCCTTTCCCAAATTTCATTAAACCCATGAAACAAAGATTGGGAAAAAAACTTTAAATGCCACTCACTAGCCTGGAAATATAGTAAAATTTGCTTGCTGAAACCCAGAGCAGTAAAGAAGGGAAAAGATTTTAATAAAAAGACATAAAAACCCTAATCCTATTCTCTATGTGAGTTTAAAATTAAATCATACCAACCAGAAACTTTATTATAAAAACTGGTCCAGAGTCAGAGAAACTCATGGGGATCTAATGTAAATTTAAAAGCAAGGTACATTTAAATCTACTCTTTAGAAATGTTTCCATAGCCCTGGGTAAGATGGAATCAATTGAAACTGCACATGTAACTGACTGCTGAATAACTGCACTCCAGGCAGACGTAGGGGAGAATCAGAAGACTTAACAAGAAGAACGTTTTCTAGAAAAAGAACAAAGAGTAAATTTGGAAAATCAGGATGGGGCCAGTCAAGTGGTTCAGTTGGTTAAGAGGATGAGCTCTGAGCAACAGGGTCTCCGGTTCAATTCCCACATGGGATGGTGAGCTATGCCCACCCGCAACTAAGATTGAACTTGGCACCTGGAGCTGAGCTGCCCTGAGCTGCCGAAGGGCCGCCGGGTGGTGACTGGACTTGGAGCTGAGCTAGCTGCTTCCTCCACAACTAGGACTGAAGGACAACAACTTGGCTGTTCTTCCCCAATTCCCCAACACTGTTCCCCTTCCCCAATTCCCCAATAAAATCTTTAACAACAAAAAAAAATTTTTAAATCAGGATGAAGCTTCAAATAATTTTAAAATGTTCTAAAAAAAACAAAGTCAGGGCCGGCCGAGTGGCGCATTGGTTAAGCGCTGGTTTTGGGATGCCAGCGGCCCCGGTTCGGATCCCACATGAGGGCCAGTGACACTGCCCTCTACAGCTAACAACAGCTCCACCTGGAGCTGGGCTGTGCGAGCCCCGGTGATGGTGTGGGCTGCAGCCCCTGCTGCGGTGGGCTGCCATAGGCTGCAGTGAGTGGCCCACAGCCGGCGTGAGCGGCTGGCAGCCGGCGTGAGCTGCCAATAGCCGCGATGAGCGACATCCAGAGGCCAGCGGCCGATCTGCCTCATCCGGGAAGAGCAATGACGATACCAACCGTGAAGCAACATCCTCCGCAACTAAAACTGAAGAACAAGAAGACGGCAGCTTGTCTGTTCCCCTTCCCCGATTCCCCAACGCTGTTCCCCTCCACCAATTCCCCAATAAAATCTTTAAAAAAAAATAAAATAAAATAAATAAAAAAAATAAAAAAAACAAAGGCATATAAATAAGGTTTCTCCATACTAATAGAAGAATGTGAAAAAAGAGTAATTAGAAAATGACTAAAATGGAATATCTAGGAAAGAGAAATATATTTTATATGTCACCTGTCCCCAAGACCACCCTTAGGCTCAGTGATTCACTTGAGGGATGAAGAGGACTCAAAAACTATTATACTCCTGGTTACAGTTTGTTACAAAGGGATACAGTAAAGGGATACAGACTAAAATCAGAAAGGGAAATGCACATGGAATAAAGTCCAGGAGAAACCAGACTCAAGCTTCCAAGTTTCCGCTCCCAGCAGAACCACACCGATGTGCATAATTATACCAAAAACGATGTGTGATGACATATGTGAAGTGTCACCCAGGAAAGCCCACCTGAGCCCTGTGTCCAGGGGTTTTATTGGGGGATCAATAATGTACACATGAAGAATTTACCTGCGCTTTTCAGACTCCGATCCCACAGAGCAAAAACAAAGGTTCACCATAAATCATATTTCTTAGCATAGTCTGGTCAAATTAGTATTGTGTGGCCCAAGAACTCAGGCATACAAATATACTTCTGTCAGGAAGCATACGCCAAGGACTTGGAGCTCAATCTCTAGGAACTGTCCAATGGCCAGTTCTGAAAACATGCCTTTCTTGGGAATGTGGAGGGTTTGAGCAACTCACACCTGAAGAGTTAACCTGTTCCTGCACATATTTATAAAACTAAAAGGAAAAAAAAATCAATGAGTGGGGCCAGAAAGTGGCTCAGTTGGTTAAGAGTTGGCTTAAGAGTGCAAGCTCTGAGCAACAGGGCTGCTGGGTCAATTCCCATATGGGCCAGTGATGCCACACCCAAGCTGAGCTGTCATTGAGCTGCCAACAGGTGGCAGAGTGGCTCAGCTGGTGAGAGCACGTGCTCCGAACAACTAGATTCTCTGTTAGATGGTGGGCTATGCCCAACTGCAACTAAGACTGAATTCGGCACCTTAAGCTGAGTTATTGCCCGTATGGCTCAGTGAATAGAGCGTGTGCTCTTAACAACAAGGCTGCTGGTTCAACTCCCACATGGGATGGTGGCTACGCCCACGTACAACTAAGATTGAACACAGCACCTTGAGCTTAGAGGCCACAAGCTGCCGATGGGAAGCCAGATGGTAACTGGTGCCTTCCACAACGAAGATTGAAGAACAACAATTTGGCTGGTCCCCTTCCCCAATTCCTCAATACTGTCCAACACCTCCCCCAATTCCCCAAAAAAATATTTAAAATAAAAAACAAATCAGTGAGTAAGTTGAACACAAGAATAGACACAAAGAAAGAAATGAATAAACTGAAAGACTAATCCAAGGATATCTCCCAGAATTGAATACAAATTGAGAAAAATAAATATAGAGACATAAAGGGAAGGTCCAGTGGCCCGCTAGGAAGAGTTAATGAAGAAGGAAATAGATTAAAGAAAGGTTTACATTGTTCAGAGATGTGGATGCCTTTTGAAAGACATGTGTAACTATTTTCAGTTTGACATGACTGTCCCATTATTGCAGGAAGTCTAGCATCCCTGACACTCACTCACTAAAAGTCAGGGTAGTTGGCCTTCTCATACGGTATTTCATCCAACCATGAGTGTTCTAAGAGAGAGGACATGGAAGCTACCAATCTCCTACATCCTGGGCTAGAATCTGGCACTTCCATTGTACTCTATTATTCATGGAGTCAAAGATGCTTTCAAGATTCAAGAGGAGAAGAAATAGACCCCACCTCTCAGTGGAAATAGCAAAAAAAGAAACTATAAGCATTTTCTTTTTGCCTGAGAAATGTCTTTGTTTCCTCATTTTGGCTGCCTCTCTGTCTTTGTTTCTATGTTTTAGGTAGATCTGCCATGTCTCCCAGTCTTGGCCAGGTGGACTTATGTAGTAGGTGCCCTCTTGGGCCCTGGCACAGTCTCCATGATCACCTGTTCAAGGTGCTCTGAGTGTCCTTTGTGTGGGTTGTGGGTGTCCTTCTATTATAATTGAGCCTTGATTCTATTGCCAAGTCAGTGGGTGGAATTGACTCTCATGCTGATTGGCTGTAGGGTTTGGCCATATTCACAGCTTACTGTTTGGGAGCCTTACCCCACTGAGTGGGATTCACCCCAGTGGGCTCTAGTGCCTGTTGAGACCTTTGGGTGTGCCACTTGTGGGACTAATTGGGCAATGTTCTGCTGTGGTCTCAATCCAACCTCCAAGTATGTTTGTTCTGGAGCCTCTTGGGAGGGGCTCTAGTGCAGGCCTAGGTCACCTACTGCCTGTTCCCAGCTGGGGACTACCTGGTAGAAGCTACAAAGTGATCTACAGTTGTTTGCTGCCTGTACTAAACCTAGAGGCACATGAGAGACACCACGCTGTGAACTGTGGATGTCTGCCACCAGTACCAGTACTATGGTAGCTCTGCAAAAAAACAGGATACCCTGAGGCCTGCTGCCACCTGCTGGCTCCCTTAAGATTCAGCCACTGATAATCTCATGTGGTATGCAAACTAGGTGAGGCAGGGTCTCAGGGAGTCACTAGAATGGGAAGCATTATGGTCACCAGGTTAATATAGATTCTGGGTTGGTGCCAGTGCTCAGCAAAAGTCTCAGAGCACACCAAGGCCAGTATCTGCTCACCTGGAGCCCACAGACTCTGATGGTTTTCCAAGGAAGAGAACAATGTGGGCATTGCTGGGTGCTCACTTGGGAAGTGCCTCCAGTATTGGGGGTGTTGGGTGGGGCGGGGTCCCAGGGAGTCAGCAGTGGAGCTCACCAGACCAATCAGATTCAGATTTGGACTTGTGGGGGGAGGGTTCAACAGAGCAAAGGTGGCACCCACCTGCCAGCTGCAGGAAAGAAAATCCCCACAAAGGGAAAATAGTGACTATCCTACAGCCCTCTTTTCAAAACCACACACCTCAATTTGCTCTCCGGTATGTCTCCAACACCCCTCAAGTCACTATCTCTCCACTGGAGCTCAGGGTGAGTACCTGTGTGCAGTCCCTGTGTGATGTCTGAGTTTCCCACAGCATTCTGTCCCACATAGATTGTCAGAATCCCCAGTTTTTCACAGCCATATGTTGTGGGGGCTCCTCTTTTTAGCACCAATACTTTGGGCTGGGGAGCCTGGAATGGGGTTGGGGTCCCTCGTTCCTCTGGAGGAAATCTCTATGGTGAGGTATCCCTCCTGATTCTCAATTGCCACGTGGAGGTTTGGGGCCAGGTCGTCTTGAATCTCCATCTCTCCTAACAGTCTCGATGCCACTTCTTTATATCCTTAGTTATAAAACTTCTGTTCAGCTAGACTTCAGGTGGTTCTCCAGGTTGATTGCTGTATAATTTAGTTGTAATTTTAATGTGTGCACAGAAGGAAGCAGACATAGTGTTTATCTACTCCACTAACTTGGATCTGCCTGCAGGCATCTTTAACTTACCACACTCTACCTTCTCACTACAAGTTATTTATACTCTTCCCACATGCAAAAATTAATGAATTACCCCTCCCAAAATTCTGGAAACTCAAATACTAAGATCTTGTTATCTATATCAGGTCCAGGTACAGATGAGGTTTCTCAGATAGTTTCTTAGGCACAGCTGTTGAAGTACCAAGCCTGTCTGTGAATATCTGCCCCTCATGCTCCCAGTGTACAATGTAGTGTTGGGACAGAGGTATTGGGATGTCAGAAAAGTCATGATGTATTTTGTCTATGTTTTTCAAAGGTCATTTGTTTATATAAAAAACAAAGACCAATCAATGATATGTTGCCTGTTTTGTTCAATAATCTTTTGCCATCTTTCAGTAACCTTCATAATTCTTTGTTCATAAAGGACCTGTGTTTATCGGCAAAAAACTGAACAAGGTGCTGATTTACAGCCTCATCTGAGTTGAACGTTATGCCACAAAAGGATTTTTGAAGAGAGTGAAACAAGTGGAAGTCTGACAGCGCAAGGTCAGGCGAGCATGGTGGGTGTGGCAACACATCCCATCCAAGCTCCAATAATTTTTGATGGGTGAACAAACTTGTGTGTGGTCTCACATTGTCATGATGGAACACAACTCCTTTACAATTAACAAGCTCTGGACATTTCTGGATGATGGATTCATTCAAACTGTCCAATTGCTGACAGTACACATTCGAATAGACTGTTTGGTTCCTTGGTAGGAGCTCAAAAAACACGACGCCTTTAAAATTTCACCACACTGAGAGCATAACCTCCCTCTGATGAATATCTGCTTTCAATGTTGTTTGAAGTGAATCTTCACGTCGTGACCAAGATGGTTTATGCACCACATTGTTGTAAACAATCCACTTCTCATCACCAGTTATCAGTTGCTTCAAAAAAGGATTGCTTTCCTCATGTTTAATGAGCATACTGCAGATCTTTATATACGCCATCAAATGAACTTGAGTTCTTGCAGAACCCAAATATCGAGCTTGCTTATGTATTTCATCTTCTTCAGGTGGTCGTGAATGCTTGAATGATGGATGTTCAATGCTTCTGAAATCTCTCGTGTCATGTAACGTGGGTTTGACTCAATCAATGCCCTTATTTTGTCTTCATCAATCTCGGTGGGCCTCCCTGACTGAGGAGCATGGTTGAGATCAAAATCACCAGCACGGAATTTTGTGAACCATCGTTGGCACTGACGTTCTTGTAGAGCAGTGTCACTGTAAACTTTATGCAACTTTTCACAAGCTTGATGTGCGTTCTTCCCTTTATGTAAGTAAAATAGTAAAATATGGCAAAAATGCACAGTTTGGTCTTCCATCTTCAACTTGTTTTAAAATCTCCAAAGATTGACAAAATCACTCAATTTTTTTTTAGAATGAAGCTAGAACTGTCAGCTGTCAAACGACATAGCAATAACATAGATACGAATGACTCTAGTACTTCAAAAACTGAACTAGTGCCATCTGTTGCAAACATGCATCATCACTCTTCTGACAATCCATAAGATTACTTTAACAGATGCTATCATTCACAAAGGGGAGAATGAGAGGCACACAGCAGTCTCTGGTCCATAGCAATGCTGAAGTCTATTGGGCATATATTGCCAGTTTGCTAAGAACTGAATTGTGTCCCCCCAGATTCATGTTTAACTTCCAGTGTAATAGTATTTGGAGATGGGACCCTGGGGAGGTAATCAGGTCATGAGCCTGGAGCTCTTGTCCTTTGATTAGTGCCCTTATAAGAAGAGATATGAGAGAGAGCGATCTCTCTCTGTCATGTGCAGTCCAGTAAGAAGATGGCTGTCTGCTGGACGGCAGTTCCTCACCAGAAACAGAATCTGCAAGCACCTTGGTTTTGGACTCCTCAGACCCCAGAACTATAAGAAATACATTTCTGTTGTTCAGCCTATATTTTGTTATGATAGCCTGAGCAGACTAAGACACAGTTTCTTGGTTAGGGCCCAGCCCTGCTTCCATGGTAGCTCTTGGCTCCATTCTTTGGGCTCTTCATTCCACACTCAGTCATCCTTTCTTTTCCATAAAAAATGATTTACATTTGTAGCTAGGTTACCCATGTTTGGGGTCTAAAGCCCTCCTTCTATTTTGCACCTTTCTGTGCCTTCAGTCCAAGCTCATACTATATCTTTTAAAAAATTGTAGGTTTCTTACATATCAATTTATGATCAACTCCATTAGACAAAAGTCACATACACATTTCTTTCCAAGGTGTCTTTTTATACCTATTCCTTTATACTTTATATTTCCTCTAAATTCTGCTCAAAATGTTAACAGTTTTCTTTAGTTCAACTTTCTGTTTTTCCTATTTTATCATATGCAGCTAAAATATGGAAGTTGGCACCTTGGGGAAAAACTTTACCTGATGCACAGTTTACTTGACACATTTTTCTGTTTCTTTTTCTTTTTTTTTTAATTCTTTTATTGTGAAATAAACTTTTTTTAAATTAGTTTCAGGTGTGCAACACAATGCAATAGTTACACTTTTTATCCCTCTAAATGACAACCCCCCCAAATTCGCCACCCCTCTCCTCTCCCCCATATCATACATATCTATTACAATTCCTTTGACTCCCTTCCACAATATAATCCACATCCCGTGCTATCTATATATTCAATTACAGTTGGCATACAATATATACAACATCAGTTTCAGGTATACAGTGCAGTGATCAAGCCTCTACTCCATCCATAAAGTGGTCTCCCTAACAAGACATATGACCATCTGACACCCCGCAAAATATTTACAACACTATTATATTCCCTGAAGTGTCTTTCATATCTTTGTGGCAATATTGTAGTTACCTATTTATGCTGTCTAATCTCTTCCCTTTCTCCCTCATCCCCACCCCCCTCCAATTAGCAACCATCAGTTTTTCCTCTATATCTATGAGACTGTTTCTGTTTACTTTGCTCGTTCATTCAGTTTTTCAGATTCCACATATAAGTGAGATCATATGGTATTTGTCTTTCTCCGACTGACTTATTTTACTTAACATGATAGTCTCTAGGTCCATCCATATCGTTGCAAATGGTACAATTTCCTTCATCTTTATAGCGGAGTAATACTCCATTGTATAAATGTACCACAGTTTCTTAATCCAGTCATCTATCAATGGACATTTAGGTTGTTTGCAAGTCTTAGCTATTGTAAATAGTGCTGCAATAAACATAGGGGTGCATATGTTTTTTCAAATTAGCGAGTTGACACAGTTTTCTATTTTCCACATGACTGAAGGAAACAGCTTCACCAAATTTCTTGGAAATATGTAACAGACATCTTTCTCCAGCCTCTAATAACATTTTCTTCGCTGTCCTTTAAGCCCTCAGCAACAGTTTTCAAAGTCCCTTTCAGAATTAACCAATAGCCTTCTTGATGCATGTCCAGCTTCTACTTGCTGCCTGGTTCTATAGGCACCATCCCAAAACAGACACTACACTAAAATCTGAGTGCCTATTTCATTCACATGCCTATAGCTTTAGCTACAATGCTGAGCTCACCTTGGCCCTTTTTCTTCTCCATATATTCTCGGAGTCTCCCCACATGGTATTTCATGAAGGATAGTCAGCTTTCTTATATATCAGGACTCTACTCTTGAGTGCTCTAAGAGAGAAAAAAAAGGGAAAAGCCACTAACTAGCCTCATAAGGCTGGGACCAGAAATTGACACATCTCTTCTGGGAAGCATTTATTAAGCCCATCCAGATTCAAGAGGAAGGATATAAACTTCATCTTTCAATGGTAAAAGTTGCAAAGAATTTGTGTCTGTGTAAGGTACCACACCCCCCATCACTATGGCAACAAAAAATGCCTTTGCCAATTTCAAAATGTCCTCCCAAGAAGAGGGAACATGTTCTCTGAAATTGCTGTTGATAAGATTGAAATAGTTCAGTCTGACTTGCAGAGAATTACTATTTCCAAGAACCTGATGTCTAATATTTGGTTTCAGTGAAGGAGCTGTTTTCTCTGGGAAAGTGGTCACACCCACAGACAGTTCCATGATCTCTCTAAGGATACTTCTGTGGGCTTCCAGAGGACTTTATAAGTCTACCAAATACTCTTCCCCAGGATTAACTTTTCCTTTTTTTTGAGGTGTTGTCAGGCAGTCACCAAGTGTGTTGGTTTTGGCAGACAAATACATTTCCGGTTTATCTCCAAGGAATTCCCAAAGTGAGTTTCCGATTTATAAACTGGGAGCCTAGACTTACATATCTTTTTAGATTTCTCCTAGAAGAGGCATGAGCAAACTTCTCTGGACTCTGAGTGGCTTGGTCATCTACTACAAACTTCCTTATAGAGACGGTGCTTAAACACCTTTCTCATCCAGGTCAGCTGGAGCTACTTGGGCAGTGCTAGGATGAGAGAAAATAATGAAAAGTTCCAGGCATCCAGATAAAAAAATACTGAGGGCCTAAGTCAAGCTACTGCAGAGCCAAAGCTAATGCTGTCACTCAGGATTGGAGCCATGAGGCCACCTGTGCCAGTGGGTGCATGAAGCCTGCAGAGGAAGGGCTTTTTTGGTATTCTTCTGTCCACAGTCTTTTCAAACTTCTGCTGAAACACAGATTTTCTAAACTACATTTTAGTTACGCTAACTTTTTCTGAAACTAAGTGTGACCACAGACATTCACGTAAAGCCAGAAACTTCAGAACGGCGGGGGCGGGCGGGGGGACACGATTCTCTCCCCAGTACAGTAGCCTTTATAAAACACTGATGACTAAACACCCTCCTTCTCTTAGTGATGGGCTGGAAGGACTTCCTGAGTCTCTTGCTTTTGCGTAAGTGAATAAGCTCTGTCAGTTTTGGGGTTGCATCTTTCCCGATGCTTAGAATTTCTTTATTCTGTTATTTCCAGTAAGCTATGATTAAATATTGAGGTCAGCCACAGGGGCTGGGGTCACTAAGTTAAATGTTGTCCACTTGCTTGGGAGTTGCAAATTTTTCACTCCAGTTACATATAGGTTATGCTTGAGAATAGAAAGCACTAAATAAATATTGTTAAATTGCTTACTAATCCAGGATTCTATGCTATGCGTCCTGAATGAGACCACTCATTCCACATTAGTGCCTTAATTAATGTATTTCAAACCATCTTACACCCATGTAGCCCTTTGTGATTCTGATTTAGGGGACAACTGAGGTAACCGGAAGTATTAACATTCTGTGTCCCTTTGTGTCAGGGTTTCTTTTTTTAACATCTAGAATTCAACTGAATCATTCATGTTGGTTACATAAACAAACACAGGAAAACAGTTGTGCTTTTAAGTCATTTAGAGGTGTACAGAAGTTGTCTGTTTATTCTTTGAACAAAGAAACACCTTTGCTTTTCTTTGTAAACCCAATTATGTTCTAAAAGATACCACGCATGAGTTTATCACTCATGAATACAAGCTACAGTGGTTAATTTTCTTACATTTGTTTGGGTCTTGTAAGCCAACAGACTAACTGCATGAGAAAAATTTCTGCCTTTGTTTTGTTTTCTTTTTGGGTTTGTTTTTTTTTTGGTGTTTTTTTTGTTGTTGTCTTTTGTCTTTTTTTTTTTTTTTTGTAAAACAACAGATTAATTTTTTTAAGTCAAACCGAAAGGAAGCATTTTCCAGAAAGTCACAAACTATAATTATAACTTTATAACATATGGGAATTTTAGCTGTGCCAATTGGAGCTTGGAATGGTATAGAGTTACTGTCTCTTTGTGGAGGTCATGTTACAATGCTTCTCAAAGATTAATCCAATATTCAGTGTGTATTGCACAGTAACATCTACAGTGAGAAAAGAGGAAGAAAAGCTGAGCTGGTCAAATGTTATGTACTTTCTCGTGAGGTCAGCCAATAGGGATTGTAACAGCTAATATCCTAGACAGTGGGAATGCAATAAAGGGTTTTTTCCCTTCTCTCCCAGGAGAAAAAATAAATATCAATGCAGTATGATATTTATGAAGTCCAGAAAAATCACAGCTGGAAACCCAAAATAAACCATTCTCAAACCTCAGATTCTATCATTTTATTATCTGTTGGTTTGTCGGAAAAATCATGATGCATTTTTGCAATCAAAAACAGAAAAACACGTTATGACTTTTCCAACAACCCAATATTATCTCCTTGGGAATATAGCAAAGTAGGACACTAACTTCACAGGGTCTTCATCCTGGTTTCTACCAAGGGAACCCAATTAGAGGTAACTTGCTGTTTGGGTTAAGGTTTATTGTAAACCTTTAAAATTTAATATCACTTATAATTATTTAATATGAATGATTCCTCTCCTTTTACATTCTCTTTCAGCAACCTGACCTTGATCATCTTTTTTTTACTGTGTCAAATAAGCCTTTGTGAAGTCTAACCTGGATGCCTTCCTGAATTATAGATTTCACTTCCTTATCCATCTCACACATATGTGCCCGTTCCCATTTTTCCTACTTGAAAAGGTTTCACTATAACTCTCATCCTCTTGCCTAATGAAGTGAGGATGAGATGGAGGATTCTTGAAAATTATTTCACAATCAACCATCTTTTCACCACAATCTGCATCTGTTGCCCTTATTGCCTTATTTCTATTTGGAAGCAAAAGAACAGCAAAGAAAATGAGGGATCAAAGGATGGAGATGTCCAGCCTTTTGTATTATTACTGGCATCACAATAACTATTCATTTTATTCATATGGATCTTGGCCATAGAGTGTGTACAGTGAAGATGGCCTCCATGTAGAACAGATAAAGTAAAGAGCAAATGGTAAAAGCAAACCATCTCCACTGCCCATCTCACATCTACTCTCAGTAACACTGGAAATTTCTCTCGCCAGCTGAAAATTCTCTTTAACATGTTCCTAAAGTTTCTACCAATTATACTAATATCTATTAAAAGTCTTCCTCTTTTAATGTACTGATAAAAGCTTATAGATAACATTATAAACTCATCTTTAAAAATATTTCCCCCATAATAGTAGTACAAAATTATATGGTACTTTCCATGTACCAGACATCGTACTAAGTGTTTCACAAACACAGACTCATTTGTACCTCATCATGTCCCTATGAGGTAGGTATGATTATGCCCTCGTGTTATGCTATAGATGGGGAAACTGAGACACATAGAGGCTAAGCAACTTGCCCAAGGTGGCAAAGGCAGTAAATAGCGGGCCTGGAGTATAGAGGACCAGTGCTGTACATATATCATTATAGTGCTGCTCATCAAGTTAATTCTGCAAACATTTATTAAGAAGCTACTATTCATAAAACACTAGGCTAAGTAACAGGGGGATGCCTTGCTATTCAACTCGACCTAAAGAGCAATGGTCCTTGAACTTGGCCATACATTATAACCACCTGGGGAGTTCCAGTGAAATATTTCAATGGGAAAAATTCCAGTGACTCCAGACAAGTAAATTCAGAATCGCTAGGGTGGAACAAAGGCATGAAGATTTTTTTAAAGCTCCCAAGTTATTCCAATGTGAAGCCAAGGTTAAGAATGCTGAGAACTAATGCTTTAGACTCCATTGTGTCAGAGCCAACGTGCCCTCAGCAAAAGGATCTCTTGCCCTTGCATTTTCTTTTTTCTTTTTCTTTCCCGAACAGATAGATATTGGGTTGTAGTTTTCTAACTGTATTTTATTTAACCCATTTAGAGTGCCTTTATCTGGAGCATGTATTTTCTTCTAATTCAAAATTGGCAGCAGGGGGAATGGTGTGGGTAGGTGTGGTCTCTGCTCCTTTCCATTTTTAACTATGGGACATTTGATGGGCAGTTAGATGGGAAGCAGTGCAATGTGAAAAGGCCTAGTCTCTCACAACAGTGACATTTCAGTTCTCATACTCCATATCATGACTGTGGGTGAATCACTGAACTCTTTTAGTCTTGGTTTCCCTTTCTGTGGTAATGATGTCTGTTTGTGAAACTGAGCTTAAAGTAATTTAAGTGCCGGGTACAAAGTAGGTGCTCAACAAATGGCATCTTCCACTCTACTGCATTTATCTTGCTGATTAAAGTAAATTCTGTTCCTTTTGAGGCTTTCTTTGCTAGACTTTTTTATAACTTTCCTGCTGTATGATGAAGCAGAGGGGCTATTCTCCCCCCACTCAGACAAAAGTCTTTGAAACTCTCCATTTCCTTTAGCAGCAATTTCCCACACTGGACCGCTGAAGTCACATCTTGGCTTCTCCTAACAGTTTTCAATTCTTCAGATTCTTTTCTCTCTTTCTTTTTTTTCCCCCCATATCTTCAGACTTCCACTTTAAAATGGCCTTTGCTCTCAATATCTTTCCATATAGTTCCTTCCTTTTAGCTTTTTCCACCCCTTGCTGAATTCCACTTTACCCTCTCACCATGCTTTCAAATACATAAAATGGAAACTAAAACTTTTTACTTCAGCTTTTACTTTTAAGATTAAGGCTATAAAGCCAATGAATATTTCATGTGGAACACTTCTCAGCCTTGATTTGCTGAGGTAGACATAATAACCAGCAAAAAAGCTGTAATAAAATAAACTCAATAAAGATTACCTGACAGAACACATTAAGAGACCCAAATTTGTGACTACTTGATGAGTCGAAATGTTCTAGAAGATTTGCAAATTCCCTTTTTATCTCACCTTCTTTGATCTCTTTTCTTGATGCTGTTTAGCATCATCATTTGCATTTAACCCTTACTGGCTTCCTTTTCTAAATCTTCTTATTCTCCATTCTAAGTATTTTGTTTTCACTTTTACCAATTATGAAATAGACTGAAAGGAGTGATTCACTGTGTCCCTATTAGATGTCTCTGAATATCACAATGCTGTTCCCATTTTATGAGCTAGATCGGCTTCTTCTCTTTTCTCATTTCTCCCACACTTTCAGCCTAATGACAGATGGACAACCGCATAACACATGGCCACCTTTCAGTACATAAAGCAGAGTCTTCTGTGAGAAGTTTGACTTAATTCTTATGCCTTTCTCTTTTCACCAATCTACCCATTGACTAAGGAGGTGCCAGATATGCATTTGTGAGGTGTCATGAGTTACAGATAGCCAGGAACTCATATTCACTATTTTAAAGAAAGTTCCATCATCAGCATGCCTAATGCCAGTTGGCTCATCAATCTTGTCCTTTTCAATTTAGCTATCATTTCCTGTTTTCTCAATCTTTTAGTAAAGTTTGCAATCTTCCTCTGACCACTCCTATCTGTGTCTTTTATACACAGTTGTTTCTGCAAAATTACCTTTTTCCCATAAGCTGTGAGATAGCATCTTCAATTTCTTTTTTCATAAATGGAGCCCACAAGGGTTTTATTTTGTACATTATTATTTTTTAAAGAATCTGACTTAACCACACTATCACTTATAATTCAAAATCTTCTGAAATTTTCTCTGTTTTTTTGGTCTTTGAAATATATATGTAGCCTAAAAGCAGACTATCTTCAAGGTAATGCCAATAGCCCATTGATAGCTGTTTTTAAATAGATACAAATCTGTCAATATTCTTTAAGCTTTTAAAGTTTATAAATCTTCACTAGTGTGTAATTTGAGTTACCCTTGGAAAAGTTTGGATAATAGTGATAAAATATAATCTCTAAGATCCAGAGATTAATTCATTTACCTAAGGTTGCTTCTTCTCTCCAGAAGTTTATAAAATTCAATGCTCTTAACTCTAAATAAATCTTCTATATCTATGTGACACTAAAATTGTGGGCAACAAAGAAGAACAATAAAGGTTTCTGAACAGGAAATCCCAATGTATTCAAGGAAAAGGGATTCCAGTTGGGAGATCATAGCATCAACATAGTTGATTGTAGAAAAAAAATGCCACCTGTTTCATTTGTCAAGCTCAGTCACTGAAAACTTTAATAAACAAGAGTACCCTTTCTCCTAAAGAAATCTTAGGGGGAAAAAAAGGAGTTTCCAGGTTGAAGAATGGGTGGGAGAAACAGAGTCTCACTCCCTAAACCCACCTCATCTTTCTCATCTCCACTTAAAACTCTTGAAAATTTCTGATCAGTTTCAATATGATTATGTAGAGGACACAGGTCTGAACATGCTAAATACCTTAGCCAAGGATATAGACCTTGTTAGTAATACAGCATATGAACAAAAACTGAAGTCTCCCCTTTTTTTACTTTGAAGGTTTATGACATGTCATGATGTCTCCTCCCCAAATAGGTTCATTTTGAAAGTCACACTTTGACCACAGAAGTGGTGGTGATGGAACATCTTGAGATTCTACTTTAATTGTGAAGTGTGCATTCCAAGAAAAGAGACAAGACTCATCACTGTGTCTTTGTATGTCCTGTGTTTTCTGTACTCTTGAATTTATATCTTTCATCTGATCACTAACAGATAGGTTTGATAGCAGTTTATAGCTGAGACCACTGTGGTTTCATATACAGAGGGGCCTGTGACTATAGCTATGACAACAGCAATAGAATTATATAAACATTTGTTATGGGACAGTTCAGCTGTATTTAAATTTAGGCAAGTTTTAATGAGTTTGAGGAAGCAGTGCTTTCAGACATATTCTACAGTGATCACTGCTCTATAGCCAGGACTCAACTAGCGATATGCAACAGCCAACAAATAAATTTCCGTAAACTGGATCCTTCTTGGGAGTGAGATATTATCACAAAGCCTCAGGAAGACAGTAACAGGACAAATCATGTTGATAAAAGTCTATGAAAACTTTTGTGTAACATTCATAGGATTAAAAGAATAATCTAATCTGAGCCCAGTTGAATTCAGAATCTATTATATTTATAATCAATATGCATTTTCTTACTCAGCTTGGGCTGCTATAATGAAATATCATAGACTGGTAGTTTAAACAACAGAAATTTATTTTCTCACAGTTCTGGAGGTCGGGTGAAAGCTTTCTTCCTGGCTTTGCAGAAATTGCCTTCCTCTGTGCCCCCATCAGCCCTCAAATAATGGCAGAGAGAGAGAGAGAGAGAGAGAGAGAGAGAGAGAGAGAGAGAGAGAGAGAGAGAGAGATCGTGTGCTAGCTCGATCTGGTGTGTCTTCTCATAAGGACACTAATGCTATGGGATAAGGATCCCACTCTTGTGACCGCATTTAACCATAAAGACCCTATCTCCAAATGTTGTGCATTAGAACTTGGACTTCAACATATGAATTTGGGGGAGACAAAATAGTATGCATGATTCCCCTTTAATGTAAAACGTGGAACGAATGCCACAACATGGGCCTTTGATATTTCTAGCATATATTATAAAATATTGTATGTATGAAATAATTATATTGAAATCCATATTATATCTATATTTAAAATATGTATAATATGTAAACCTATATTATATCTGTATTTAAGATATGTATAATACAGAGGGAAAGCCATTTTTTAAACTTCTTATGGGAATAAAATATTTAGTACATATGGATTTTCCAGATAAGTAAAAATTACCACTATAAGCAACACATCTTTAATATTATAACCTGTTTGCAGAATTATTTGCAGCGTGTTCTCAAGTGGCCCTCTTATAATCAGCATATTTACAAAATAATTCAAAAATATTTTCTTGACAATGCAACACCATCATTTGGAAGATCAAGTTTTATACTCTAACAGTGAAGAGTATAAGGTGTGCAAAACTGTTTCTCTCTATTATGAGACCCAGGTTTAACATCACCATACTCAAAAATGAAACAAATGCAGAAAAAAACAACCCAGATATTTCAGATAGCAGAGCTTCTATTGTACTCTTATACATTGTTATTTATTATGTTTCCTTTCAAATTTAGTTCTGAATTGATAGGATGTGGCCTAAGGGCCTCAGGTTTCATACCTGAGAAAAGAGTATGAACTCTGTAACTTTTAAGTTTGTTACTACATGTTGTGTGTGTGTGTGTGTGTGTGTGTGTGTGTTTATCTTAAGGATCAAAGTTACCAAAAGTTCAGTGATATGTAAAGACTCATTATTTGAAAGTAATCAAGCTGCAATTAATTGAAATATTCTACAGTTCAGGTTTTCACTAAGTATACTATATTTATAAGCAAAAATGGGAAACATTATATTGACATGATAGTTATTATTGAAATATAATCATGCAAATATTTCTCAGTTCCACTGGGAGTAGCCTAAATATTAAGTACTATTTTTAATGTATGTAGTTCCTTTTTCATAGGCTCCACATATTTAAATAATTTAAACTAAATAAAAACAAGGGTTTTTATATAGTCACAAGAATTCAACTTGGCTTTCTCATAACAATAATGCCATTTTATACATTTCCAATCTTTATTTTATTTCTACTGAGTTGACATGATTTTACCAACAATTTTTAAAGTTATTTTGATAGATCTTTATTACTATTGGTGAAACTAAGCCCTTATTGTATTTTGCATATACAATATTTATTACTTTAAGTAACATTCAAGTATGTATTAAACATATAGTACGTCTATGTGCCTTTTGGAGTTTTACAACATACTTTTCTCTTTCAGAATTCAATATGTACCACTCTGGGAGAACATAAAATAAAAACTATTGATTATGAATATTAATTAAGAAATTAGTTTTAGATAAGTAAGATTTTTTTTAAAAAGAGATTTGGCAAATATTCTATGTTGAGATTTGTCTAAAACTTCTGATTTATTTTCTCTAAGATTACAGTACTGCTTCACTACAATGTTATTCTGGATGAGTAGAATGTGGCCTTAGTTTTTACTCTGACAACCCCAATTTGATAGATCATGACACTTACACTCCACAAAGATCACAAAGTAAGCTGTTCCCTGGACTTTATGGACAACAATTTAATAATAAGATCGTTCTTTTAGGATTCCTTTGTTTGTCACAATCATTGGCAGAAGCAATGTGGTATAGTAGAAAGCTTTAAACTTAAATTCAAAATTTTTTCAAAGAAATTTGGGAAAATGTATCAAGAAATCAAATTATTCATAACCTTTAACTTAGTACAGAGTGTTTTTCTCTTGAGGACTTGTTATTAAATATGAAAATATTAATTAATATTAAAAAGATATACAAAGATAAGCATTGGGGCACAATTTATGTTATAAGCATCTCCAAAAATTCAATTTATATGATGAACTATTCTGTTGCTCTAAAAATGGAAGGTCTAAAATTAAGGCCCAAAATGATGTACTGACTGGACCTGTGGTGAAATCAGGATAACGTTGAATGTCCTAACCACAAGTTTCCTTCCCCATGCTCCTCCCCCAGATAAGTTATAAGCACTGAATGGCTTTTTATAATACTATCAGCAGTAGTATGTAATTCACTACAATACAAGCCAGAATACAATGCAATACAATATCGAAATTCAGGTGCTTATATTCTGCCATAATTGTTACTTGACATTTGGAATGGGCTGGGGTTTAGGCTATTCTTTTTAACTACTGACCATTAAAAGATTGCATCTACGATAATTTGGAACATCTTAGGAGGCCTGTTTCCATCTGAACCATTCGATATTATGTAATTACAGGTTAATAGTCTATTTCAAAAGGCCTCAGCAACTATCATTCACAGCTGTATGCATTCACAGATATATGTGACGCATCAGATAAAAGAGCTTAGTTCTGGAAAAGCAAGATTAATCATGATAGATGGTAGACCAGAATACAGTCTGCGTGATAATAAGATATTGAGTGAAATTGAGTCAAGGGAAAAAAACAAACAAACAAAATCCTTCTAGAACCTATGCTGAAGTAAGCTACTATTAAATAAATTGTTTCTTTCACTTGAAAGTAAATAAAGTATATAAAAATAATGAAATACTTTTAAAATTTTAAAAAAGCGTATCAGAACTGATAGAGATACATGCCATCAGATATAACTTCTTTCTGATTTTCTCTCCTGAAGGAGTGTTTGCTTTTGTCCAGATCTTGCAAATTAGTTCCTTGCTGTCTGTCTGTCTTTATAGCTGTGGGCTGGGAATAGAGTCTCTCTTTTCCACATGAACACCATCAATTATAGCTTACATAGGCAAAGACTCCAGTGGAGAAGCTCTCAGCGGAGCCATAAGGAAAATAGGAGTATTAATGGAAAAGGCCAAAGTTTACACAAATCTCAAATCAGAGCTTCAGCGCATGCTCATTATGGAAATCCTGCATTTTTCTCACACCTCTGCACATCCAATTATCTTTAAGACTAAACATGGAAATGCTCAAATACCAAAGACATGACTCTTTTTATGTTATTTGTGGCCTGACCAGGGCAGGAAGTATCAGAAACCTCATGAGGATTCCCTCCCTTGTGTTATTTTCAGCATTATGTTTCATGTTTTTAGAAGTCTGCACAGTTCAGAGGGCTTTCTCAAAAGCTAATGAACCTGAGTCTTTTTCAAAAGCAAGTCCTAAATGTCCTCATAGTTGTATTCTTTAAATTTTATAAATGTTAAGAGAAATGTATCTCAGAAAGCTAATTATTTCCTGGCTTATGAACTAGACTCAATAAAAAAAGCAAGAGGTTCTCACATATTTAAAAGGTTTAATCTAATCTTATTCAAAATAATCATACAACTCTCATATCTATGAATAAGCCCAAGGACCCAAGCTGGATGCAGGGCATACAACTCAATATACTTATCCCTATTCCTATTTGGCTAATCTCAAGGTTCTTTGATTCCATTAAAAACACCAAGTCATACAGTTTTCAGAGAAAGAAGGCTATGGTGAAGTAGAACAGGTTTCAATATCAGACATCATAAAGGCACAACAACAATAACTCAGCAAAAGGATAATAGGGCACAGTAATTCCAACTAAGGTCACTGCTAGGGCATAGCTCCCTCTCTGGAGTAAAATCACCTCCGCCATTAAAGACACAGGAAAAAGGATGCCCTTCCTATGGGAAAAGGCATTTGCATCCTAGGGCACATGATCTGGGGGTGGAGCACAGGCTACAGAATTTGGCCCCTACCTCCCTCTCTGGGTGCACTGACTGTGTACCCCACTGCACAACCATAAAAGGATCTGCTTTTTTTTTCTTTTTTCTTGAGAGGGCAGCGTCACTGGCCCTCATATGTGGGACCTGAACCGGGGCCACTGGCTTCCGAAGCCAGCGCTTAACCACTGCGCCACTCGGCCGGCCCCAAGGCTCTGCTTTCTATACACTGTTGTCACAGTTCACACGCCTAAAGCCTAAAACAAATCCGCAAGTGTTGCATTTAAATATTGTTCTCATTTTAAGTCTTCTGTTTATGTACTTTGGGAAGTCAGGAACTCCGAAGGTGTTTTTTCCTGGTAGTACCAGTATACTCTTATTCTTATGAAGTAGGAAGCAATAAAAAGGACAAGAGAGTAGGAAAGGAACAGAATAGCCTTTTTTTTCTTTTATGTAGAATTAGTGGAGACAATACGAATTTTGTGGACCAAATACCATTTTATCAGCCATATTGAATTTCATAAATTATTTATAAGACTGACAAAAAATACCACTGTTGCAAAATGGCCTGGTGTTTGTCAAAACTTAGGCTGTATGGCTTTTCAAAAACATGGGGGACAGAAATATTTTTTTATCATATACATTATCAATGACAGAAGCATACGAAATTATGTGAGAATTTTATATCGCTTTAGCCCAGCAAGCGTTACTGTACTCTTTGTTCTGCTCTCTGCTCTGACCCAGGTTGTCAACTGGTCAGCTACTGAATTTTGAAAGGCATGTAAACAATCATGTCAAATCTCTCCAATAACAGGTTGACAGGAAAAATTGTATACCAGGTTAGAGAATACGTTACTGTGTGACCAGGATGCAAATGGAAAACATTTAAAGCAACTCCTCTCATACTGCACTCTTCATTTGTCTCCAGGTTGGACTATTGCCATTCGTATTTAGAGGAGAAGTATGGCCTAACACACTCCAGCTACAATACTCATGTAGTTTAAAGAGTATACCTCCCCTTGCGTAGTATGTTCTAGCAATATTTAACAATAATGCTACAGAAAAATGTGGATGCACATTTTATGTGATATCTCATCTTTAATACCAATATAGCTTAAGAGAGAATAAACTTGTATTCTAGACCTAGGTCAGCAAATGACAGCCATCAGGCCAAACTCAACTGGCTGCCTATTTTTATTGATAAAGTTATTAGAACACAGCCACACTCAGTTACGTAATCTATATGTCTGCTCTCACACTACAACAGCCAAATTGGGTGGTTGCAACAGATATATGGCCCACCAAACCAAAAATGGTTACTTACTACCTGGCCCTTTACAGAAAAAGTTAGTAGAAACTTGTTTTAAAGGCAGCTTTGTCATTTATTATCTGTGTGATCCTGAGCAAGCAACCTGACCTACCTAATTTCTCCAAGAAAATTAAACCTAGTGACTTCATCTAGCTTTTGTGAAGATTATGTAAAGCCGATGAAGCACTTATCCCTGGACAGGATGCAAAGTGAACTAGTATTACAAAGGTGATGAAGGATTGATTTCGACTCGTTTTACATGTTGTTGAACTCCATCAGAGAAGCTTTTGAAAACCTTTTGCAGAGTAACAACTGGCAACTAAAATAGGGGAGGTGAAGAATTTTAAAAACCTTTGATGTGTTTAGTCAGGAGGGAAAAGGCAGAGGCAAAGGGGCCACTTAGGACAGAGAGATGTGTTGGGCTAGACTGCTATTTTATTTTTTTTTATTTTCTTGAGTCTGCAGACTCATCCCCCTGACTGTTTATTGTTGTTGTTGTTGTTGTTACACGGCATCCTGAACCATACAGAGTACCAAGAAAGAGTATCCCAATCTACCCACCCAAGGATGTTTTTGAAGCTTTAGTTTAGACTGTGTGTTCATTACTGATGCCACTCTAAAGTAGGTGACAGCCGACAAATGCTTAAAAGGAACACTTGTTTTATGATGGAAAAGATGTGCAGAGAATTTTTTATCCTAAAAAACAAACAAACAAACAAAAACCCCAAAAAAACTGCCACTCTAAACCTAATAAACTATCTCTTGTTGCTCAAAGAATCGCCTGGCACAGATATATGTACATACATCCTCTGTGGTTCTCAAACAAGTTTCTCCCACTCCCCATCCCCTAGGAAACATTTGGCAAAGTCTGGAGATATTGTTGGTTGTCCCCAGTGGGGTCAGAGGGTGGAGGGGTGCTACTGTTATCTAATTTGTAGAGGCTAGGCATGCTGTTAAGCATTCTATGACCTCCCTCTCCCCACCCCCCCAAACACACACACACACACACACACACACACACAACAAAGAATTATCCAATCCCAAATGTCATTCATGCCAAGGTCGAGAAAACCTTATCTGACTGAAGTCATATAAAAAGTCAAAAACAGAAAGCTCATAGAAAAATCAGCAGCCTGGAACACCTGAGTAATCCTCTTAACATGGACTCAAGATGGCATGTATTAAATTTAAATTAACTGTTCTTTCTCACTCCTTAGCTTAAAGACACTGATATAACCATGGTCGATTACTTCACTCATTAAATCCCTCTTTACTGTGTGTAAGGCACTACAATAAATACAGAGAATAAAACAGTGAGCAAAACAAACATAGTTCCTGTATACGTGGAGCATGGAGCATGTATGATATATACAAGGGGTATTCTTTATAAATTCAGTGACTAGAGTTATGTTTACACTTTTAATTTTCATTCTTTACTTAATGTGTCTTTGTTTTGGCCTAACCATATGCTAGGTACTAGACTGAATGCTGCTAGGTAAAATGTAGGAAAAATACATTCTCTATGAAGCATTTTAACAACTCTGATATGATGAGTGCTGCAGAATGTTTTGGTGCCACAAAAAAATGAATCCCAGTCTTGGGGAATTGGATGAGGCTGCCCAGAGGGTGTGACATCTAAGTAAGACCTGAAGAATGCACACAAATTGGTCAGGCAGGAATAAGGGGGATTCAGGCAAGTTGGCAGTGTTTCAGGGAACTGGAAGCATTTTAATAAGGTTGAAGCATAAAGAGATGAGCCTGACGGGTAAGCACAACCAAGTCATAATAAAATTTATATCCCATATTGGATGTTTGGACCTTATCCTAAGGACAACTGAAACTGTTGACAAGTGGTAAAAGAGAGACGTGAGCTGGTGTGCACTTTAACAAGGTTATTCTGAAAATGATAAAAGGGAAAAAGAAAAAAGAAAGAAACCACGGACACTGATGGATGATGGATAAGGAGAAACTTTGTAAACCAGAACAGATGGAAGTTGCATTAAAGCAGTTAAATAAAGATGAGGACCTAGAGTAAAAGGGTGGAAGAGAGGGAGGGAGATAAAGAGGAGCTTGAGGAGATGTTTAGGGGGTGAAATGAACTGGAATCAGTCATTGACTTTGATAGAGTGAGCTAGGGCAAAATGCAAGAACGCCATTTTCTGGCATAGGCAAGTGAGTAAATGGTGGCGCAAGATAATGAGCATGATTTTGGACATACTTTGGCATCATTGCGAGACACTCTAGTGGGGCTATTTGATAGGCAGTTGCACATGTGCATCTCCCTGTCCTCTCCTCCCCACTCCAAATCCAAACGGAGGCCTCTCCATCAGGATCATTTTAGAAAGTTCCGAGGATTAAGTTTGAGGACGTATCACCCAAGATAAAGCTAAATTCTGAGACCTGTGGCTCACTGCTTCAGGGCTTCCTCTAGGCAGGTAGATATTAATTCACCAATGACATTTTTTTTTTAAGATTTTATTGGGGAATTGGGGGAGGGGAACAGCGTTGGGGAACCAGGGAAGGGGAACAGACAAGTTGCTGTCTTGGTTCTTCAGTCTAGTTGCGGCGGATGTTGCATCACTGTTGGTATTGTCATTGCACTCTTCCCGGATGAGGCAGATGGGTCACCAGCCTCTGGATGGTGGCTCACAGTGGATATTGGCAGCTCACGCAGGCTGCCAGCCGCTCACGCTGGCTGCCGGACACTCACTGTAGCCTATGGCAGCCCACTGCAGCAGGGGCTGCAGCCTACTCCATCACCGGGGCTGGCAGCCCAGCTCCAGGTGGAACCGTTGTTAGCTGTAGAGGGCAGTGTCACTGGCCATCATATATGGGATCTGAATCGGGGCCGCTGGCATCCCAAAACCAGCGTTTAACCAATGCGCTACTCGGCCAGCCCACCAATGACATTTTTAAAGCAAGGTTCTTAACCAGTTATGAATCCCTACCAATAATATCAAGCAGTTCACACTTGTGCACAAGGAGAGCATGCTATATTTTTAAAATCCTTCCTCCAAATCAAGAAATAAAATAGCAATGCCTTCCTCTTATTTGCTAGTCATAGTGTCTTATCAAATAAAGGAAGTGAGGTTTATTTAGCATGTTTTGGTTTCTACTGAAACTATGAGGCTTATAATAATTAACATTTTGTTTGGGGAGTCTGTGCACACTACTGGTTTATCAATCTGTCCAGAATTTTGTCTTGGACTACCTTATTTCCTTACTTCCAATGGAAGATTTTTCCCAATGGAAGATTACCTGCTTGTAATTCTGCATCATTTTGTCCCCGCTGTGCTTTCACTGAATCGGAAGGCCTGATGGACTTGGGAAGCAGATTTCAAAAGTCCCTATTAGCAGTTTCCACTCTAGACATAATAAGCACTTAGGGGAAATTTAGAAGGAAAAAAGTTAAAAAGCGGAAGACATATTTTTGGTCTCTTGAGGCTGGAGTAGAAGGCCCATGGGCTTCAGCAGACATGAGATGATAGCAGCCTCTATTTATTTCCCTGAAAAATACCCCTGGAAGCAGCTGTGATCATTGTCAGCCATTTCCTACAATTTCCTAACTTCCTAAAAGCAGCAAATCTGAGATCTAGAGGTAACCTCTCTTCCTGCCCTTTTGAAAGTATTATAAGCGCCTACTTTCTGTCTTGAATTCTTTGATAACTGAAATATGCAGAGTGGCTTCTGTTTTCCTGACGGATAAATTTCCCACTCAAAACAACGCAAGAGGCAGCATCACATGGTGCTTAACAGCATGGGCTGCTGTCTTTTTTCTTTTAGACTTTTTCCATCAGAGACTTTATTTTGCCGTGATTAGAATGAAGTTATTTTTATCTACTATATTCCTACCTTAACCCTAAGCCTGGAAATACATCAGACATTGAAAAGACATTTAGGGCTGGTCAAGAGTGAATGAGAGTGGCTGTTTATGTAAGAAAGGGGGAAAATGTCACAAACTAATTTTATTAGCAGTAATAGTGAAGATATTTAGCTTTTCAAAAGCAAAAGAAAATATGACATTTAGGAAAAGTCACTTTTACTCAAAACATGGACCTTTTTGATACAGATATAAGTGAACTGCTGCCAAATTCTATTTAAAATGCCAAATTTGCCCCAAGAATTGTTAACTCGGTATTTTAGTGTCACTCCTATGCAAGTAACATTCTTTTCTGGAGTGTCAGGCTGAAGTGTTCATTAAGTGCTTGGAAAAACAAAGATTACGGGAAGTTTCATAGGAATTGGGGCAGACAAAAATGACGATTCTCTGCTCTTAAATTTTACTTTCCATTCTCATATTCCCATAAGTGAGCCATTGTGTTTTGCTTCCCAAGATTTACCAGCTTTAACACATTAAGAAAAGAATAACTGCAAACTATGAAGGCAATGGCTGACTGAGAGAGTTTAGCAAAATCATTTATTTAAAAAGCCTATGGTACCTCTTTCAGTTTGGGTTTGTTGATGTTAATTTCCTTCTTAAATATCATTTTCCACTAATCTTCTTGCCTATTCTGTGAAGGAAATATTTTTTTATGAAAAGAAAGTGAATACTAAAAATCAAGAACACCAAGAAGGAAACTTTATTTCTTGCTATTTATTCTACTCTACTCCCAAATGAGATGAAAGATAATCCAGCATATTGGATTTGTTTGCCTATTTTAAAATAAATTTTGTAGTTGTTGAATTTTAGACTTGTTTGGGCTAACAGGTTGGATATCAGTTTTGTGTATCCATTATTCCTAAAATAGCCATGTCCAAGAATTCCATGTATTCAACTTGTAACACACTTATTGCCTACCTACAAGATTCACATGGTTATATGTAGTTATATATATGGTTATAGTTAGACACAAATATCAATAAGCCATATCAATAAGCCATAAGGAGCTCAGAGTTTATCAGTCTAGGAAATAGATCTTACCATTCCATGGTTTTTGTGCTTTTTTTCCCCAGCAACCTAGGAACAAAAATATACCTGTGGGCCAGAAATAAGTTGTCTGTCTTAAAGTCCCATATATGTAAAGAAAAGGAACAAAAAGCATTGGACTCTTGGAAGCTTTAGAGATTTCCCACAAAACTCACATTGCTTGACCCAGCAAGCAAAAATGACAAATGGAGGTAGTTAGCAAACCACTGGCCATCCTGTCAGATCTTCCTTTTTAGGAAACTTCACTACATGCTACACAAGAATGCATACTATTTATTCAAGAGATCTCTGGTATTTCCCTCGGAGCCACTGGTTGATCTGAAAAGTTCACTTCCTCCTGCCACACGAGCCATAAGCAGATGGCCTGTTTTTCCCACAGTTCAGCTGGAAGGATGCAGCAGCCAAGGACCTTGGCCTTCGGGACCAATGAGCAATTCCAAGACTGAACACTGCACTTCTCATTTTTATTTTCACATTCTATTTAATCCATGGCTCTTGGGCCCACATAAGCATGTACTATGGATTAAAGTAGCAACTTGAACTGCTATTAGGGGTTTCTCCAAGATTCCCTAAGCTTCTCCATGCAGAGCTGGTGGGGAATTCAGTCACATGGATCAAAGGAGGACCTGCCACCTCTCAGATATCACTTTCCAATGGGACTCCTACATCCCAATCTAAAGCTCTCCTCCAGCATTTTCTATCCCTCTTTTCCTGCTATATTTCATTTTCCTTTACAATATTTATTGCTTTTTAACAGAACATAAAATGTCCTTCCAGTTTCCTAGCTGTTTCTCTCCACTAGAATGTACGTGGGACATGGACTTCTGTGTCTGTTTTGTTCATACCGTATCCCCGACCCCAGACTGGTGCCTGGTCTATAAGAGTGCTCAATCAATATTAGTTCAATGATTCTTATAAAGAATCCTATACTGAAAGTCATTGTGGACATATAAATGTGGTCCATGAACCTGAGAAGGAATAAATAACACTGTAGATCTCTTTAATAAACAGATGAGTTTGAGGCAGCGGTATGGTATAATTGTTAATTGCATGTCCTATTAGCTGAATTTGAGCTTCAACTCTACTAGAATTTGCTATATTACTTTATATAAACCTGTTTTCTCTCTGTGAAATGACAATAAAGATGTCATCAATGACTCCCCTGCAGGGTTGCAGTGAAGAATGAATAAAATATACATTGCTTGTATGACAGTATTGTTACTATTTCTGCTTATTTCCACTTAGTGTAGTCTTTGCATGTGGCCAGGTTATAGTTACAATAGCTCCTTTCATTCAGGGCAAGAATTTTACTATGTAATCTGGCAGTCATCACAGGGAGTGACAGACAGGCTCCTTTTCCTCATCTTTACCTCAACTGCCAGATTGACACCCACATTCTGGGATCAGCGACCAAGCAGGAGGCCCCTTTCCTTCTGTCCTGTATAGCTTCAGAAAAGAAGATACTGTTTCTAGCGACCACCTCTCCCAAGCCCCTCCTTCCACCCAAAAAATCTATACTGTTATAGATCTCATAGTCCAAAGAATTTTTTTTTTTTTTAATTTCATCATGGCCTCTCTCTCACCAATCACTGCTGTTTTCATCCCACACCAAACTGGATCCCTTCTGAAATCTCCCTGAAAAGGAGTTTATGCAGCCTCTGCTTCATCTCTTGCATTTGCGCTCCACCCCTTTACAAAGAAGTTTGTCTCATATATGCACAGCATGTGTTGTTAGACAGCCCTTCCTCACACTAAATTCAATCACTGGCTTAGTTCTGACCTTCACAGTTACCATAGTAATATGGCTCCACTTTCCATGTTGTGCTCATGGAACATTTGAAAACAACCTACATTTCACTTTCTTTGATGAAACACCCCTGGTTCTTATGACCATTTCTCAGATGGCAAAGTTTATAGATCCTTCTTCATCCTGTCCACTTCCTTTAATATTTTTTCCACTCCAACAGTGAGTCTTCAAATTATGATTTCCATGACATGCCCCAAAGTATAAATGTGGCATGGCCTGTGCTGTGCTCTGGACTTTAACCATCCCGGGCTTGAAATTTCAACTTATTTAAAGGCTGAATGGGCTGGTACAGACATTTCTAGAAATTACATCATACTGCTGGCTCAGAGGGAGGTTGTTGTCAAGTAAAATCCCCAAGTCTGTTTTGTGTGAGCTGTTATCAAACCAAGTTTTCCGGCTTCTCTATAAACTTCAGTCAATGACCTGATTTCCTCAGATGGTCCAGAGTTATGCTGGATGCACACGATTTTCTTTCTGCAGCTTGCACACTGTTCTCCAGCTACAAGCTTGTTCTTAAGAAGCCAAGGTTTGGTGTCAGGAAGAAACAAACCTGAGATACATCTTAGGAACTGAAGGGTAAAGTCTAAGTTTGCACAAAGAGCTTATTGATAATTATTCAGGATCCTAAAGTGATTTTGAGAATCTTATCATATAGAAATATAAAGCTCAAAACTTCTGTCTGGTTATTCTTATCCCAAAGTCCATGAATGTACTTCAGGAAGTTAATGACCTTCCTCAAAGTCACACAAAACTCTAGTGTAAGTATGTATTCCTGATTTGAGAGTGGGGGGAGAGTACTATAGATTTCATCATATTCATAAAGGGGCTCATAATCAAAAGAGAGACTAAAAACCACTATCAACCCCCTTATTTTATTTTACTATTATTTTTTTACCTTTTACTTTTTTCTACCAGGCAACAACCCAGGAGCTGGTCATGCCCCATGGGGTGCCCCAGGGCACTTGGCGCCACAAGAGAGACCCACCCCTCCCTGGGATTCACCCTCCGTTCCCCCCTCACCAGGTCAGTGAAAAAAAAAAAATGATAAAGCAGTGGTATTTCACTGGCTCCTCCTGCTCCTGCAAGGCGGGGGTGGGGGTGGGGGTGGAGGTGGGGAGCCCTGCAAGCCCAGAGACCTCCCACTTATTCTACACCTCTCTTGTCTCTTCAGGGTGCCAGGCTGGAGTCAAGCTCAACAGCGTCTTCATTCCCCGCTGATTCTGCCAAGGCTGTTCACTTGGCTGTGGTTTCGCTGGATAGTAGGTAGGGGCTGTGGGAATCTGGTTCACCCATTCATGTGCATTACTAATTAGATGACAAGGCATTTGACAACCTTGAGTCATAGTTACTCCCACCATTTACCTGCCCTTCATTGATTTCCTCACTGTGACATTCAGAGCACTGGGCAGAAATCACATCACATCAATACCCACTAAGGGGCCTTCCTAATCCATCTCTTTATTCTAGAAGCCCTTGAAGGGGTTAAGAAAATTACAAAAGGTTACATAGCTAATAAGTAATAGTGTCTGAACTATAATCAAGGCCCTCCAAATCCCAGCCCAGGCTCCCTCCATTGCCACATGTAATTGCAGGAAAGCATTACTAAATAAAAGAAAAAAATATGTGAGGGCATTTTTATATACTATATGTAAATGGATATGTATATTTGATATATACATGTCTTAAAACTTACATTGCTCTATTTTATATGAGTATATCCAAATCTTTTACTGAAAGGATTAGGCATTGTTAATTGACGATGAACATAGTTAAAATCATGGCTACTGATATAGGGTAAAAAATAGAGTCTTCTCATAGATGTTATGTAATAGCCTTCTTTGTGCTTTGCAACTGATGCCTTGAACACTGTAAACTTCAAAGGAAAATCTGTACTTCAAAACATCAAAAGAGGTTTCATACCAAGAGAGTATTTTAAAATAATCAGTTTGGTTTCACTTGTGTATATGTATGGTACACAGTGCTGAGAATTATGAGTAGATGTCACATAGTTCTAAGTCAAGGTAGATGCCTTTTCAACTGGGGAGAAGTGAATAATAATTCGGCGGTATTTGAAATTTGTTAATTTAACAAATATTGCTCAAACAAGAGGGTGAAATTTGTGTTTCTTAGTTTTATTCTGTTGCTGGTTTGAGTTTTAAATAATATAATAAGTTTAATTATAAACCTAAAGTTTCAATTACCCACTTTGAAAAGCATAAGCATCAATAATAATATTTAACTTAAGACACATTGGACTTCAAAATATTGAGTTAAAATATCACTTAACAAAAAAATATTAATAGTTCAAAAGTGAATCATAGAAATATACAATATTTGATTTGGGAAGGAATGGATAGACATCTTACTGTGGCCTCTTTTTTCATAAATGGGGAGACCAATATCCAAAGAAACAACTCAACTTACATAGATTACAGCAAAAATTAACATCAACAATGAAATGAAAAACTAGGTTGAAATCCAGAACTATAATCCTAACAATGGTAGCCTGTTTCATCTTAAAGGGTATATCTGAGGGGATAAAAATAATAAATTAAAGATGTGGTATGTATATATACACAGTGGAATAATACTTGGTCATAAAAAAGATGAAATCTTGCTATTGCCACAATATGGATGGACTTTGAGGGTATACCAACTGAAAAGGACAAAAAAAATATGATTCTACTCATATGTGAAATATAAAACAAGAAGAAGCAAATGAATAAACAAAACAAAGCAAAAACAAACTAATAAATACAGACAACACATTAGTGGTTACCAGGGAAGAAGCAGGTAGAGGGAGGGCAAAATAGGTAAAGGGGTCAAACGTATGATGACAAATAGAAACTAGAATTTTGGCTGTGATCATATTGTAGTGTGAACAGATATTGAATTAGTATGTTGTATACCTGAAAATAAATAACGTCATTGGCATTTATCTTATCTTAGTCTTTTATTATTGTAGTGAGGTATGAAGTAGCTAAGTCCTCAAAAAGGGCTTCATTTTCAAAGAGAAATTTATTGCAAACAGTACATTTTTAGTCCTTTTGATGTTGTCTTGCACATATGTCCAAAGTTTCTGAATTATGAATAATCTTAGATCATATGGAGAATCACAGATTATCAGCAATGGAAAGAATGTTAGAAATTGGTCATCCAAACCAAGAACTTCATTTTTCCAGATGTGGCGATTGAAATGCCAAGAGTTTGTATCACAGTAGAAGTGACTTACAGTCATAACAGGAGTGGCTCAACTCACTTACCATCACTCCCCACAATTTATTTGGAGAATTTGTATTTCTTGTCCCCTCAAATATGGGCTCTTTAGGAAGAGTTTCATCAAAATTTAAGCTACAGCTGCTTCCTGGTCATTTCATACTTCAAATTCCAAGACACCAGGAAGCAAGGAAAAAACTCATCATCCTGCAGGGGTTTTTGATCCCAATCAAGAGCAGCTGTTACAATAAGTACAGGAGAGAATAAGTTTCTCACCCAGTCAACTCATTTCCTAGTACTTCCTTGAGCAATTCTGATGATAAATGGACAAATGTATCAGCAATGGCCCAAAAAGAGCATGACGACCTGCTCTTATATCTTTCAGAGATGAGGGTCTAGGTCACCCTATCAGCTTATCCACTTAGACTAGCAGAGATGGAAGCCAAAGATAAGAAGAGTCCAGACAGAATAGCAGAGGAGAGAAAAGGTGAAGCTCAGCTGCTGTGGTCGATGCATTAACCAGAATCCCAAAGGAGGTGTTCCAGAATTTATTTGAACCGGGTGTATCTGAGCAGCTCAAGGGGCAGGTAGACCAGAATGAAACACATAGATTATTCTTCTGTGTGAAATGAGGACTGAAGCATTCATTTCTCCAGTTTCTGGAACTGCAAACTGAGTCCCTCTCCAGAGATGGACCTTCATGGAAGATACCCAAGATGATTCCCCCTTCTCAGGGGCAGCACACATTCAACAAGGGTTCATGCTGGAGTTTAAAGACCTGTTCCCTCCCCTTACCCAAGTCAAAACTATTCTGAAGAGCCATCCCAGCTCCACCGTGCCGCCATGGGATTGACTGAGGCCTCCGCTGAGACCTCACTGCAGTTCAGTTTCTTTCTCGGTCCCATCACACTTCATTTGTTGCTACAGATTCTGACTCCACTCCCCAACTAAACCTCCTTTCTGGGCAAACCAACTTTCAACACTCACCCACCAGGTTAATATTAGAAAAGTACTAAATACTAAATTTCCTGATGCCCAGGCAAGTCAACACAGGGCCCTTTTCACTTTATCATTTCTCAAAATTGAATCTGAAATCTGGAATTTTGTGCTCATGCATACAACAGGAGGTTCCTCATCATGTAATTTTACCAAGTCTGAGTCACCTGAATATCTCAGAAAGATATATGTTCAACACACTGCTGACCACTCCTGTTGGAAAAGAAGAGTGCAATGGAGGATTTCATGCATTGGAGATGAAGAGCTCTTGGGAGAGAAGCAGCGAGGAGACAAGGACTTCTGTAAGGAGCAAATGACACTAATCAGGCTTAAATCATCCCCTTTTGAATGATAGAAACTTGATTGAAACTGATAAAGTTAAAGGATCAACTTTTGAACAAATTTATCTAAAAACCTAAGGTAAAGTGCTTAATTTTCTAATGAAAGTATTTCCTCCTATATTCAATTAAAACAAACACACACCAAAATGTCTTGAGCATATATTGGTAGTGTTGTTTTCACTTATTCTTATCAACAACAAAAAATGTCTTAATCTAACACAGGAATCGAGGTATGTTAGTGGTTTATCTTTTTAAAGCATTTCCTGTCATAAAGTTCCTCTAGCTAATATGTTGAAGCATTTTACATTTGATGCTTAGTTGAACACTGTTCTTCAAGGGTTTTGGTGATAATATAATGACCACTTCTAATAAACGGTTGGTCTTGTTTTATTTCTTTAAATGAAGTAAGAACAAACTGGGATATTTTTTTTAATAAAGAATAATAAATTGTTCTGGTTACAACTCTATTTCAACAACTCTCTATTTTTCTATCCTACATGTTTTGCACTCAATGATGAGGCCCTGGACCCACTAGACAACTCATAAGTATTTGAGAACCTATTTAGAAATGATCAATGTGTCTTGTTTTCCCACATTTCTCTTGCAAACAGAGCCATTAAGTTTAGTTTAAATGAAATCCAGAGGTGAATGTAAAGAAAAATTAAGCTACTAGTACTTTTTCACTTAAGATGGAAAAGTAAAATACAGAATTGAAATATTTTCTCTTTCACAGGACAAGTCAGGATTCTGAGGGTGCCAGACACAACAGCGCACTGATGGAAACAAGATAAAGCTGACTGAAAAAAAGCACATTTCAATCCCACACAATGTCAATCCATACAGACATAAATGCAGTCTGACAATTAAGTGCACAAACTTGTTGCAACGATGTTGCTAGCCTTTTTTGATATCATGGGGATTATTCATTATGAATTTGTACCAACTGGGCAAATAGCTAACCAAGTTTAGTATTTGGAAGTGCTGAAAATGTGTGAAAAAGTTGGACAACCTGAACTTTTCTCCAACAGTTCATGGCTCTTGCATCACAACAATGCACCAGCTCAGATGGCATTGTCTGTGAGGGAGTTTTTAGCCAGGAAACAAATAATTGTATTGGAACACCCTCCCTACTCACCTGATCTGGTCCCCAATTACTTCTTTCTTTACCCAGAGGTAAAGGAAATATTGAAAGGGAGACATTTTGATGACATTCAAGACATCAAGAGTAATACGACAACAGCTCTGATGGCTATTCCAGAAGAGTTCCAAAATTGCTTTGAAGGGTGGACTAAGCACTGGTGTTGGTGCATAGCTTCCCAAGGGGAGAACTTTGAAGGTGGCCGTAGTAATATTCAGCAATGAGGTGTGTAGCACTTTTTCTAAGATGAGTTCACGAACTTAATTGTCTGACCTTGTATTTCTTCTTCTGTGTGGAAAAGTATCTTGTCCCTAGCCAAACTCTCTATAAACTGAGTGGTTATACTCACAGGAAAGAGACTGGTAATATGCAGGAGTGAGAGGAAAAGGGGTGAGGATGGAGTCTGTATCACTATAAATATATAGCCTGAAGTACTTTTAAATTTTAATGTAAGTCAGTGGAGCTCATCATAAACCTGACATAATATGAACCTATATAATAATATTGCAAAAGGATAAATAGGAAATTTTCAACTTAGTGTTTCTTTAGCATAGAAATGTAAAAGTAGTGTCTGTCATATATGCATGTATGTTTGTGGCAGAGGAGTGGCTTATCAAAAGGAAATGAAATAGAGAGACTGAAATTAAAACTATAGGTGTAGGTAACAGAGTGATTAAAGAATTGACTGTAGTTTTTCATTTTTTTGTCAAGTTGACTGGTCCACATTGTGCCAGATACTTTGTTAAACATTATTTTTGGTACGTCTGTGAGTGTGTTTAACATTTGAGATTAACATTTGAATAGGCGGACTGAGTAAATCAGATTTCCCTCCCTAATGCGGGTGGGCCTCTTCCAATTCACTGGAGGCCTGAACATAACCAAAGGAGGAAGAAAGGATTTGATATTTCTCTTGTTCTGTCTCACTGTCTGAGCTGAGATGTCATTAGTCTTTTGTCCTTGGAGTCAGAGTTGAACTGGAAGTTACACCATGGACTGTTCTGCTTCTCAGGCCTTTGGACTGGGACTAGAACTATACCTAATTGATTCTCCTGGGTCTGATCTGGACTTCTCAGCCACCATAATCCCGTGAACCACCAATTCCCTACAGTGAGATTATATATCAATCGAGAGAGAGAGAGAGAGAGAGAGAGAGAGAGAGAGAGAGATAGAGATGATATAGATACACACACACACACACACACACACACACACACACACAGAGGATGCCAAAAATATATACACATTTTAAGAAAGGAAAAAACTTTATTAAAATACACCTATGTCAACTGCTTTGAGTACTTCTTATAATTGCAGAAGTCAAACGTGACTTATATTCATCTTTTGTTATCGTTATCTATTGAGTATTATAATTTTAATAGTTTTCCTTTCTTAAAATGTGTATACATTTTTTGTAGAGATTATATATATATATATATATATATTATATATATATATATATATATATATATATAGCCTTTTGGTTCTGTTTCTCTGGAGAACCCTGACTAATACACTGAGGGAACAGAAAGGAGAAATAAAGAGGTAATTCAGGATAGAGGGTCTGAAATACAAGAGGTAGGGAACCTGTTAGAATAAAGGCCTGCACCTGAGAATCAGATCATAGGCATCCCAGGAAACTGGTGAGCAGCTATGCTTGAGCTCATAGGAATATAACCCTACCAAAACCAGAATCCATGGGGTCTCAGGAATGAGAGGTGTCTTTAAATAAGCATGAGCAAAATGGGAATTCCGATCTTTATTTGTGTCTCTCAGAAACATTTGAAGAGGTTCTAGTGCATTGTACATTCACAGCAGTTTCTACTAAATGTCTGGATCCCACCTTTCTTTAGTCCCCAGAAACTTGCACCTGCTTCACATTCTTTCTTCCCAAAGTCAATGTACGTGATTACCTATCACTTCTGACAGCATCTTCCCCCATAAAATATTCACCCAACTTACTCAACACTAAGGGTTATTTTTCTTAGGACAATTTACTGACTTCTATTTGTCCTTTCTCTTCTCAAGGCCATTTGCGTAGGGAGATGAGAGGGTGTTGTGAGTCTCCTAATTATTAATAATGATGTCTACTCATACTAGTTTTGACTAAGATTCTAGTGGGGATTCTAAGAAAATAGGACCTTATTGCTTTCATCAACCAGGGTTAATTAAGTAAGTCCCAGTGGCCTAAGGCAGTCATTGTATGTGATGAATTAACTTACCTCCTTTGAATCTGAAATAACACCAACTATTGCCATCCTTGAAAGAACTGAGAAAATAGTCACATCATTTTCTGTGCACTTTAATTCTCTAAGGGAACTGATTGAAAAAGGCTGCTTTCGACAGTAGATTAAGGTTAGAAGCAATAGCTTTCTATGAGATTCATATCATGAGGCACTATGACTAAGTTTTACGGCCCTGAGTCTCTGGCATGCAATGTTGAGTGCACAGCCTTCAAGAAAGATTTGTTGAACTGATGAATGAATGACTCAGTACCTACTGGTTGTTCTATCTAAACATCCAAAAACTATGACTGCATTTTACTCCATCATTCCCTCTGCCTTCAGAAAGGTTTAGTTATGCACCTGAACAGTATGAGCTGGGACACTGTGTGCGATATCAGGCAAGGAACATTTTCCAGAGAATATAGCAAGAGAAAAACCCAAACCCAGGAGTTTGCTTTTGATATACACTTGTCCTATTTTTACCTACCACATTGCAGTAGAAGCAAGGTCAATGCTTAGGACATTTCTAAACCACTCACTGCTTGCTGTTTAACCCCAGCCATTAACAGCTTCCAGCAAAGCTTCCTGTTGTTTCATTTGTCAGATGGAGTTTGATAAGAGCAAGGTGGGGAGTCAGGGTGGGCCATGTTTTACTTCTCATTTTGATAAATTGGGATCCAGCTTCATAGAGCAGGGGTTGCTAAAAACAAACCACAATGAAACTGCCAAGGAGTTGCTGCAATCTTCTAACCTGTAGTTTGCAAAGCTTTCTCACCATAACTTGAAGTCAAGGCAATAAATATTCTTTGTTTCCTTCTTCCTCTGGTTCTCTATTCCAACTAGTCTTGACTTTCAAGGCAACAGGGAACTGCAAGGGGTGGCACACCTGTGTTCTTGATCAAATTCAACAACATCAGTAATTACAGAAACAGAACGTTAAATAAAAGGAAGGGCATAAACAATGGGACTCTGGAAAGCAGCCAGTCCCTCAGCCTTTAATCAGTAAGTATCACAGCTTAATTCTAATAGCTCGACACAGGTGGAGGACAAAAGGCCCAAGCTACCCAGCAGAGTCCCCAAGCAGCTGCTATCCTATAAATTCAAGTAGGGGGATATAGTCAGAGTTTCTGGAAAGTTCCACTTACAAGTGGGAAAAAAATATCATTCTTTTCAAAAAGTGAAGTAGACTACAGCTTAACAAATGCATTCCATCTGTTTAAAATTGAACTGCCAGAAGAAATTCCATATACGAATATTCCCTAGGACTATTTTCATTAAATTAGTACCTGTAGGATTCATACATTTAAGATACTGGCCTCTCCAAAGTGAAGCCTGGTATAGTTAAATAAGTGTTGATAAGCATGTAGTAACATTGTTTGCTCTGTTATGTAAACTGTCTATATTACTTATTTTAAAAGTTGAATTAAAAAAAAAAAAAGGCTTGAATCAGTGCCCAGAAGCTACTGACCACACTACTTGACTCATGGGGAAGCAGCAGAGTAAGCTGGAAGAATTCTGCCATCAGATGCAGGAAACGTGGGTGAGGATCCCTATTTACCACTTGTCAGTAACACGGACATGGGTTACTGCTCTTCACCTCAGTTTTCTGGCAGTAATATGGAGATAACGTGTATGATGATGGACCATCGTGGCTGCTTTAAATCCATCTAGCTCTCAAATTGATATTCCATGACCTTTCTAGTATGGACAGTATTTAAATATATATTTGAAAATCAGAGGCACAAATAACTTGGCCCATCAAATTTGTGGGTGTTTTGTCCAGGATGTGACTTACTTCTCAGCCTTCTTTACGCCTCCTTAATTGTGATAAAGATCCTAATGTGACAAGACCCTTTCTAGTTTCTCTTTCCTTGGCCGTTCTTATGGGGATGTTGATTCCTTCTAATTACAAAAGCCACCACTTTTGTTTCATTCTTTGACATGTCAGTTCAGATTATGATAACTGAGGTTAGTTCAGAGGATAATTCAAACATATTGAGTAGTTTTGTAACTTCTAATTATTTGTCAGGTATTATACAAAATGATGTAAATATTATATGTTAAAAGCTAGTCATTATTCAGTACATAGAAACTCTGGAAAACATTTATAATGCATACAGCCAGAGTGACTAAAAGATATTCTTCCTTAAAAAATTTTTGTGTCAAGTGAATTGAGACTCTACAACCTAAAGACCCAAGGTGAATCCGAAACTCACAAACAGGTTCTTGTGATTTTTATGCCCCTGTTTACTCTTAAAAAAAAAAAAAAATCCGTCATCTAAGACCATGCTTCTTAAACAAAAATAAACAAAAATGCACATAGGCACATGTTGACAAATAAGGGAGGTGGTCCAAGCCAAATAGTAAGCCTGATACATCTTCCTAGAACATCTGTTTTAAGATTTGTACAGAATTATATATCATTATCTGAAATAAAACAGGAGATACAAAATCCTTTTCAAATTTCCTATGCAGTGCTTGAGAATATTCTCCCCAGCCCAACTTCCCTACAGCTTGAAAATGTCCATTCTTATTCTTCTGCCATTTAGGGACACTTCAGTGGACACTTTAGGTAAATAGACCTAGGAAAGTCTGAAGGTTTTTCTTTGAAATACAAAAGGACCTACATAATAGATGACATACATATCCATTTCCTTCTACAATATAGATAACTTCCATTCTAAGTATATCTGAGCATATATTTTGAAGTCCTTATAGATTTCTTCACCATCAACCTGTTTGCTGCTGACCCGCCTGTGCTGTTTCTCACCCTTTGATACTTTCCCCAGTGCAGCACCTCAGAGCCCTGATCCCAGAAAAAGGCCTAATGTTTCTTAGCCACTATTTTCCATCTTTGCCAAATCAATCACCATCATTATGTGTAAATGCTACCTAAGTTTTACCCTGCAATATCAGGTAACACTATTAAATGTATGGTTTATGTCAGGCTTTAGTTTGTGAAAATGTAATAGGCAAAGATTTCAAACTTTTCCCAAGTTGTAACAATAAAAAGGAAAATGATATATCTCTTGTACACACACACACACACACACACACACGCAAAATAATTCTTACAAGCAAAAAATGATCCAGAGGTACAAACAGTTCGTGAAGGGAATGGAGTAAGAAGCTAAATATCACCAGAAACTTGGCCTCCTCCCTCCGTGTCTACCTTCTGTCATAAAAGAACTAGGTTACTCTAAAAAATATTTTGTTCACAGAACGCTGGGAGTCCATTTTCCTTTCCACTTGTCTCTCTTCCTTATCAATAAAGCTTGGGTCACAGACCTTACATGGCCTTTTCTTTGGAAAACAACTCTGACACTCTAGGTGTGGAGAGGAGAGAGGAAGCCAAAGAACAGGGCCAGCTTGGCTCTGAGTCAGAGACTGAGGAAAGGACTGTGGGAAAGCGAGCGGACCTCCAGGGCCTTCTGATCTGACCACTCTTCTGAGCCTCT
This sequence comes from Aselliscus stoliczkanus, assembly GCA_033961575.1. NCBI lineage: Eukaryota > Metazoa > Chordata > Mammalia > Chiroptera > Hipposideridae > Aselliscus > Aselliscus stoliczkanus. The sequence goes on along the minus strand of CM066728.1, from coordinate 80,751,296 downwards.
CCTTTATCCCACAGGAAGGAGGGGGCCGAACCCTGCTGCCACCAGAGAAGATCAATCAAGATCCCTTTGGGCAGGGACAGCCACATACTCCAGCTTGCCCAAGTCAAAGGATGGATTTCAAAGGGACAGATATGGCAAGTCACCAACAAATCAATTCACATGCTGTTTTTTTACAGGGATAAAATAGCTTAATTTTTTATTAAACAACTACCACATGCTTATTACACAAAAATTCAGACAACACATACAAACATAAAGAAGAATGAGAAAATCATCTGAAATGAGCATATAATTTCTTAAGAATCTACCATGTGTCCAGCATTATGCAAAACACTGCTAGGAGCAACAAAGACTCATAAGATACTCTACAGGAGTTTATAATCTGGTGGAAACCTGACATTTGAAGCAGTCTCAAATGTGATGGCAAAGATCACTGGATTTACACAGGTAAGCCCTCAGGGTTGGCTAAATATCAAGGAAAAAGAGCACTCTGGACAGCTTCTCTTACTCCTCTCTAGGAGGACAAAGACTTATTAAAAAACCATGCTGGGAGCTCTAGAGGGCATATCGGGCCCTCCCCTCACCTATTGTTTTTTAAAGCCACTGAGAAACACTGACATACTGACTCTGAGTTCAAACAATGGCTGTGCCACACACAGCAGTGTAACTGCAGACAGACCTGTTCAATTGTCTGAGCCTGATTATTTAAATCCAGCATAATAATCTCTATGGCACAGAATTATGGGAATATATGTTAATTTATTTAATCCTTATAACAACTCTGTGAGGGAGCTAGTTTAGTGTCACTGCCGTATGTGTGAGGAAACCGAAGCACACAAAATTCTGTGTAACTGGCTGAAGGTTACATACGTAATAAGTGGTGGAGCCAGTTTGGGAACCCAGGCAGTCAAATTGCAGAGTACATGCTCTATATTCTATAGTTGTTAGTCACTACAGCTCATGCATCAATCTCTAAATTTAGTGAAAGCCCAGTGTCTGCCATTTGAATTATAGTCTTGTAAAGATAGACGGAGTGACTTTTTAGAGCCCAGGGACATGGCACCAATGAACAGGCTTTAAAATATCTTAAAAGAAATGCAGTAATAGTAATAATAGCTGATGTGCTTCTCAGGTGAAGGGCATTATAACAAGTAACAGAGGGCACATATGTGTATGTGTGTGTAAATGGCCTCCTTTAATGCTCGCAATAATTTGTCACTTAGGACTTACTCATCAATCTAAAGATGTGGAAACTGGGGCTCCAGGGTTTTAAGCAATTTTCTGTCACCAAGCTAAAATGCTGTGATGCTGAAATTAGGACTGAGGTCTGTGTGACCAGATTCTCAAATCTTAGCATGAATTTGTTGAGTCAAAATGGTGTGTGGGTACTATAAAAATATAGAATAAATATAGAAAAGAAAAGAAAAATCATAGATCCCCTTCCCTACAGTTGCGATAATGACTGATAGTGACACTGGGAAGCTTGGGTGCTGATCCTAAGTCACCCATTGATGAATTACATGGTGATGAGCAAATCATTCAGTTTCTTTACTTTGGTTCCTCCATCTGTCAGATAACAGAATGTATAACAGTCTACTGGCTCTCTCTTGGTGATCATAAACCACTCTCAGGAATTCAGTGTACTCTCCTTCCAGGAAAATACATACATGAATATAAGATATATACATATATATTTCATTGAATTCAGTAGTGACATTATATTATATATTAATTGCCAGGTTTTCCCACTGAAATGTAATATCTGTGAGGCCAAGGAACTTAGTTCTTTTTTCATATTTATATCCCCAGTTACTATAACAGTACTTGGCACATCATAGGCTACCCCCAAATTATTAATTGAATAAATAAATAGATCAGGGCTCCTCATCTCCTTGAAATCAACCCATATTAACCCCTGGTTAAGAAACCTTGTATTAAATTATTTCCAAAGTCCTTTTGGGTTCTGAAAGATCTAAGGTTGAATCAAATTAAATTGCCAATATTCCTTGCTTCTGTCCCCAAAAAATGGCAATTTCATATGCTTCAACCTAATATATTAATTTACAGTTTTACTTAAATTGCCAAATAGTGAGTGTGTGCATGTGCATTTTGATATCTGGTGCTAATCTTTCAGTACTAATTGTATTGATCTGAGAGAGCTGCTACTTACCTTGCACTTACGACATGATGAAACCCAGGCAAGCAGATGAATGTGAAATATTTCCTGCTTCTTGTAAGCTGCCTGTGAATGCAAACAGAGCCCATTTCTGTCTAAAGTAGAATTCAGTGTGGTTTCTTCTTAAATTACTCAATTTGAAATTTATCAGCACTTACATAATTCCAACTGCTTCCTTTATGAGGTAGCAACTAAACAGGTTAATAAGTCAGACTTCTGGAATAATTGTTAAAACAACAAAACAGTGTGCTCAACCAGAAGCAAAGCTTTTTAAAATTACATGGTAAGTAGAAACTTTGGTTGGTTAACATGTAAAATGGCTATTCCATTGTGTGACCAACATCATGCTTAGCATTTATTCAGCATTCTAAGTATCCTATAGCATCCAGTATCCACTATTTAAGCATTGTGCATTATGAAGTTTTAAAAATCTCTAGAGATACCTACTTGTAGAAAACTCTTGATGTTAAAATTTTTAAAAATCACTGAAACAACTACAACACACTTTTATGAGTTAAATTGATGCAGTTTAACTACTGCAGCAATATTTCTCAAATATGCTATGGAATACATTGCCTAATTAAGTCTAACCTATTACTTACCAATGGCAATGGCAATTTATTTTGATTTGTGAGAAAAACAAATGACAATATATGGAAATTCTATGTGTGCTGAAACCACTCCTGCCTTTTCTTATCCATAAGGATTGGACAAGTGGTGTTTCAATGAGACCTCCATCAGCCTTCTTTTTTTCTTCTCTAAAAGAATGTTTCCATTAAGATGGATTGAGGTCAGGTCAGGTAGAAGTAAGATTAAAAGAATAAACCAAAGAAGCTTTCTGCAGAAAGGGCAACAGCTAAGAGAAGTCCAGTGCATGGCAATGCCTGCCAAATAAAAGGGGAACAGAAATAATGTGATATGAATAGTATGACACTTGCCACATATTTCCCTAAACCATTCCTACTGTCTGCTATATTCATTAGGAAGTCCAAAGTGGGGGAAAAAGAAGTCAAAGGATTTTTTTGTCTTACTTTACTGGATGCATTTTTTAAATATTTGACTTGCCCATTGCTAGTTGGAGGTATCCCAAAAAAGATAGAATTGGATGAAAGAAATGAATATCTGAATCCTAAAGCAATTCAAATTTATGAATGAGGTTGTGTGTGTCTGTAAGGGAGAGGGCATTAAAATAGAAGCAACAAAAATTGTGGGCAAAAAGTTAAAAATTAAATATATTTATCCCTTATTTGAACTGGTAAATAGCACATTTATCACCATTATGAAAAGGTACTGAATAAAAAGCAAAAGGAAAAACAAAGAAATTGGATCATCTAACCCAGAATTACCAAACTTTCTGCAGTCCTCCTTTAGTTCTCTAGAGAGGCTCCCCTATCATTCAGCCATGGGGATGCAAAACAGGAATCTATTTTCTAGAAAACGGATCTTATCAGCACACCACATAACTCTTCAAGATAGCAATATTTGAAAACAGCATCATCACCATTATAGCCTTAAGCACCCATGCTTCAGGAAATTTTAGAGGGAATGAGATGATGGGCAGGATGGATATAGTTATAAACTATATTTGTAAAAAAAAAAAAAAACAATAGGGAGGAACATGAAACTATTTATTACATGAAATGAAGTTTGAGAATTCCTTATTAATTTTAATTATTTGCTCTATAATCACCACCTTTTATCACTGATAAGGTAGTTGTCTATACCCGTTAAGTATAGACAAGTATGGTGTTCAGAATTTCATTCTATATTCCCCCAAGGAAGTAAATGCCTTTCATAGTTAATAGAGTTCAGATTGTAAAGTTGTTAACTAATTTTAGGGATAAGTGTTTAGGAAACCAATGGCCCAGAATTCCTTTCTAATCTCTACTCCTCTCTGATCTCTTTAAGTCATCAAAATTTTGGAAAATACAATAACATCATTTTCTTTTTGAGCATATCAACACTAAAATAGTTTTTAAAAGGACGAGGAGGGAGAGAAAACTAAGAAATAAGAGGGTTGTTTTGTTTTTGTTTTTGTTTTTCCTGAAAAGAGCCACAAGAACCATGAAGTTCTTTTGTGAGGCCTTGTGTGAGAAGGGGAAAGTGTGAGAAAAATCCAGTGTTTGCAGAATCACAAACCAGAGCCAGCACCTATCTGGGACAAGGATGTCCCTCCTCATTATCTTATCTCCCAATTTGAAAGGAAGCAGAAACCAAGGCCAGGGCTTCTCCATAATCAGGAGCCAGAACACCAGCTGTAAAGGAGAAAAGACACAATTACCCTGGAGGAAGATTTTTAAAAAGATACTGCATTGGGAGCAGGGTTACTGATCGGTTCACTTATTTGCAATTTACATTTTTTTTGAAAAGTCTCCGAAGTTTCAAAGAAAGCAAGGAGGATGAGAAAAGAACATTAAAACATAAACAATCAACATACACAAAAAATTTTAAAAATTAATATTCCTCAATTGAAGTAATAAATAGTGAAATTATAAAGGTAGGTACTAAATAAAAAGGAAAAGAAAACACAGAAATACAAAACTTATCTATTTATTTATCAAGTCTTTTCCTCACAAAGAGGAAAACTGTAAGGCCTCAGAACAACCAAACAGCAAAATAATCTTCAACTTGAAAGTGCAAAACTCCAGCAGAGAGATCATCTAAGACTACACTAGAAGGAGGTCTTTGCTGGTTGTCTGCAATTGTTCTGGGTTCAGATGGCCTTAAGGGGTCACAGGAGGTTTGCTCCTTTCCCCCAGACCTTGATGGTCAAGGTAAGCGATATATTGTCTTCGTATTTGTCAAAAGAGTGAGCAAAAGAGCCACCAAGAGGAGCTCTCAGATGTAAAGTACATTAGATTTCAGATTCCCAGGATCCCTTACCAACAATGCTATTTCATTATCTGAGAATGAAGCCCAGGAATTCACATTTTTAACTACGGTATAGGGTGATTCAGAGCAGGTATTCTTTGCACCTCACCTTGAGAAGCACTGCATTAGAGATTGCTATAGAAACTCCTCTGCTGATATGCTGTTCTGAGGAGGTTGTCTTGGTGGATGTGAGACATCTTGGTTGACCCACTCACAAAAAAGGGGATGAGCACAAGTCTGCTTGTTCCCATATTTGGGTGAAAGAAACTTCAAGGGGTTTTCCAGTAACCTGTGCAACTTCTAGTTGGCCTTCTTCTGCCTGTTAAACCAAGAAATTTTGCTAAATTCACTAGGCTACAACCTTCAAGATCCAAAGGAATATTCTGCTTTGAAAGCCATTTTCAGACTTCTGAAGTGTGTAACTATGTACCTGAAACTAATAAATAAATAAAAAATCTATGTAAGTATATATTTAAGTACATGGTTTAGATGGGAAATATGTGCTAGTTGTCCAATTTACCAGATGGGTTTTTAAGTATATTTATTGACTTAATCTGAATGGAAATTTTTAGAACCAGGATGTTTAAAAGTTATTCCTGAATAATTAAGCAATCACAAAGAAAATAATGCGACACTCCCACATCTTGTTTCTGATAACATATCTTTCTAAATTTTCTTACTGCTCTGTGACCCCAGACATACCTAAGAAAACTTCCCTGGAGCACAATTGGTTGTTCACATGTATTTATATTTGTGAAAATATACTTATATTTATGTTTGTGAAACATCTTAGCATATTACTGACTGTAGATCAATAGCTCCCCATCCACCCCCGGAAAAGGTCTTGCTTTACTGACTTGAAAGGAAGTGGAAATAGAGTGTTCCTGGTTAAAGGGGCCCCAGGCATTCCTTTGCTTCTCCTGCAGAGTTAAGATATATTCTTTTGCCTCAGATTAATCCACTTTTTCAGAGGTCAAAAATGACTTCATTAGTACTCTTTCAAGTTTTTTTCATTGTGGAATCCTGCAGGTTTACTATTCCATGATCCACTGAGTACTCAGTGATTGATACTTTCTGTAAAATAATATATGAAGTATTACTAGACGAGTAAAGTCTTTGTTTTTTTATTGCCACGATATCCTATCCAAGCACTTCAGTCTTCCTTTATTATAAGATGTGTTATGTTATTTTATGTTATTGTTGACTCATATTAATCCCTTTTGTGGGAGACTGAGGTTTATATTTATATGATAATTCTTTATGCTATATAAAATCATTCTTCCCATTCTTATTTCCAATCCAAACTAATTGCAGCAACTGTTTGGCCTGGATATTCTGAGACAGTACTTATATTAAACATTTTTCTCCCCTCGTCAGACCATCTCATAATGTCAAGCCACCCATGACAACTTTTTCTTTAGAAATATAACTACAAGGTCAATACATGCCTTAAAAGTGACTGACTTAATTTGAGGAGCTCAGGGGATCCTCTGTCCAACCCACCCCTCTTCTACTCTTGGGATCTGTTCAATGGGGATTTGTTGACGATGCCATTGATCTTAACCCGCCAAGGCCTTGGGATACTGGCTCTATAAATTACATCGTCTGTTTCCTGCTTCTGCAAGAAAAGAAGAGATTTCGTGCTGAATAGACTGTGCCTTGGTTTAAAGCTGTCTTATCTGTGGAGCATGTGTCTGCTGCCGTTTTTCTGATAATTTTTCTAACAGTGACCTGTTCTTGACCTCTGGTTTTCACCTATTCTCTTGTTCTTTTCACTCAGCTACAACCTCCTGTTTTCCATCATCAGTTTTATCCACCCCCATCACTCTGGTTCTGCTCATTCAAGCTTTTAGTCTTAAATACCTATAACACCCTTCTAACTCCCACTGCCTGCTTTCAAATTCTCCTCCATACTGACTCCCACCCAGACTTTCTCAGACCCTCTCTCTCCAGCTGGCCAATAAACATTCCCTTCTTTATTGTTCCTGTTCTAAATTTTGGTGTTCTCTTTACTGTCACTTTCTCAATATTTCCCTGATAAGTTTCTGACTATTGAAGCTACTAGTAACAAAAGCAGAGATATACTAAGAAATGACTCATCCGGAGAAACAGATGTAAACTTGGGAGGAATGCTGACATTGGAGAAATGGGAATTCAGCTTCAAAAAACGGAGGCTACACATGAATAAATTGGGTTTTCATTTCATACATAAACTAGTTTAATTGCTTTGATTTGTTCTTTAGTAAAGAAAAAAAAATACCAAGTTAGTAAAAAGACAGTAAACTCAATTATTTAACTGACTTTAGGAGTTTTTGTAACTTGTACTTTACAGATAATTTTGATCAGAATAGTTAAAATTTTTTGTACATATGCTTCATTCATACACACACACACAAACACACACAGAAGATGCCAAAAAAAAAATGTATACACATTTTAAGAAAGGAAAAAACTATATTAAAATTACATTGATGGAGACCACTTTGAGCACTTCCTATAACTGCATAAGTCAAATGTGACTTGAATTCATCTTTTGTTATCGGTATATACTGAATATTACAATTTTAATAGTTTTTTCCTTTCTTAAAAATGTGTATACATTTTTTGACACCCTCTGTATATAGTATATATACATTAAAGAGAGTCTGATATAATGGTATTTTTTAAACTATTAGATGTTAGACAAAATTATCAGCCAGCAATAATGATAATCCAGGTACTTTATAACTTTTCTAATTATAAATACATTTCTATGTTCACATCCTGCTTATTTTATTCTTGTGTCCTTCCCTAGCAATATCTAGCCTGAGCTGTAATTCGTGCCACAAACACTAATGCTAACTCCTGTTACTACACATAACACCACAGTTTTCTACTAGCTGTCTGCCATAACACAAAGTGACTGTAGAAGTGAAGATGCCATTTCCAATGAAGGAAACCACTAATAACAATGAGGAAGCAAATTGCATTCAGAATAAATGAAGAGAAGAAATCAATCTCCTTGCCTTCCTAGTCATCTACTAGATACACTGGTTTCATTTGAAGGACTAGGGCTTTCTCTAGAGGGCTAGAAATATTGTTCCAATGAGTTACTTCAACTACACAGGTGGTAGTTGAAGTCATAACCAAGAAATATTGGTTAGGTAATATTTCTAAGAGACACTCATTATATGGCATTAAAGAAAAATCCATATTGGATTAGTAGGAGATAAATCTGAAAGCAGGATTTGTCATGGTCTCCCTAAAATCAGGGCGAACTCTTGAAGCAAAGAGTTTGTCTGTAGCCCAGTCACCCCCAATACACGCACATGCACACACACACACACACACACACACACACACAACTATACAACTGTGTTCTTAGTTGCATATAGATATTTAACGGCCTTAACTCTTAGTAGAATTACAATATGGTTTAAACATGTCCCTAGCAGCTCAGAAATATGGAATTTAAACTACTTGAAAGTCACTTAATCTAAAATATTAATTTTACAGGTGAGGACACTAAGAATCAATAAAATGAAATAATATCTGAAATCTCACACAGAACATGTCTTCTTCAATCCCTGTGACATTTTCTTTATAATAACAGGAAGCAGATGTGTTAGGGATTGTCCTCAGAGTGAAGGCCACATCTGCATGTGATTTGCATATGTTTCTCTAGCCTGGAGTGCTGGCTAATTTTAGTGTTCAGACTTGGTTTTCATAAAGACAAGTTACCAAAGATTTACATTTTCCTCATGAATGTAGCAGCATCTGCCATTTATTGAGCATTAAATGTGCCAGGCATCGTGCTAGGCACTTGATTCCTATCATCACATTTCATCCTTACAGCAATCTTTTATATTGGATATTGTAACTTCATTTTACAAGTGAGGACAATGAAGCTGAGAAAACAGGCATTATTCCCTAGATAGTATACTGAGTAGACAATAAAACCAAGATTCAAACCCTAGTCCATCCAATTACCAAGACTTTCCTGTGCTTCTTCCATTGCTGGATTCTATTGGATTGTCCGGAAAGTTGTGGTGCATGTTTGCAACGAAAAACATAGAAAAATACGTCATGAGTTTTCCAATAGCCCAATATTACCAAGATTCAAGGATAAGAGAGGGGAGACAGACGACAAAACAAAGTCCAAGTTACCTACACACAGCTCTAGGAGGCAACTATGCGAGCCAACCTGGCACTGCTGCACAGCTGATTTTCACTGTTAGAATGATAGGTAATGCTGTTCCAGCACTAATAAACATGGACTTGATGAGAAAGAGTGCGGGAACACTAAAACAAAGACTGTTTTGATATAATCACCAAGTTCAGTTTTACCAGGGCAGACTTTAGTAGCCTCCTTCATCAATTTGGTGAGTAAAACAAAATACCCCGCCACAAATTTCTGGTGATCCTGAGAAAGAGTAAATATGAATTGGGATATTGATTTATTGAAATTATATATTCTAATTTGGGTATTAAATCTAGTCCAGCATGAATTTTTGTAACAAATCCTTAAACCACAGAATATTCGGAAATGGTATCCACAAGTCATTGGGGACAGCTGGAAAGAAATAATATGTTGGGCTTCAGCAACTTATTTGACTTCCAGGAGGCTTGAGAAATGGATTCCATTATAATAAATACCAGGTGTCAGTTTTACACAGAATCTGGAAAATAATTAAGAATAGTCAGGATTAGATCCAAGAAGTTATTTTGGTTTGGGTAGGAGTTATGATATTCAGTTTGCCAACATTCAAAAATATACCCTGGAATATGGCCAAGGAATGGAATAATGTTTGCTGTTCAGCCTTTCCACTGAAGTTCAAGAATTCTGATCCTTCTGAGAACACCATGCCAAACTGACAAGCTAGATTCTTTTTTTTTTTTTTTTTTGAGGGCAGTGTCGCTGGCCCTCATATGTGGGACCCGAACCGGGGCTGCTGGCTTCCCAAGCCAGCTGGCCCTGACAAGCTAGATTCTATCTCTCCTTGGTTTAAAACCCTTCAATGGGTGTTTAAAATAAAACCCAAACTCTTAAATGTGGATTTTATGGCTCTCCACATTGCCTCTTCTTCTTTATTTTTATCCACTCTATTCATTCGATTGTCCAGCCATAGTCAATTTCTTTGCAAATTCTGTCACTTCCCCAAGCCCTGGCTCATGCTCTTCCCTCTTACTGGAACATCCCTTGCTGTAATGTTGCACTCCCCTCATGTTCTCTCAATTCCCACACCGCCACCTCTGGCCACCTAAGTCCCACTCATCCTTGGATATCACTTTCTCCAGGAGCTCTTCCATGGCTCCCCAAGTCTAGGGTAAGTAACTTCTCAGAAAGCCCCCACTTTCCTCTGTACTTACCATAGTTCATTATAATTGCTTGTTATATGGCTTCTGTTGCTAGTTGTAAGTTCTACAGTGGCAAAGATATGTTGCCTATTAGCAAATATTTGTTAAGTGTCCACTCTATGTTAGATATTTGGGAGACTGTGTGAAAATGTGAAAACAGATGTATAAGATCTTGTGCCTTCCCTGTATATACATGCTTGGCATGTATATTACCTACTAGAAGTTCTGTAAAGGCAATTAACTATCATACAGGCAAGTATTCTTATAATAGGTTAGTGCCACCTAATAAATTCATTATTAGTGGAAAAAGAAGTACCATCAAGACCACCAGGATTCATGCTCAGGGAGTTTTGAGACTTCTTGTCTCTGAGATGACAAGGACAGTATCTTTCTTGTTCTTAGCATAGGGCTTGGCATATTCTTTTCCAAAGATCCACCAAAGCATTCCACCATTGGCATTGCCTGATCTAGCCCAAATGGGAGGCAGTCTTTAATGATTGCCCTCTGTACCACTCTGATTCTATCTCCCAGGAGAGCAGGATTCTGTCTTCTAGAAGTTGCCCTACCTCATGTATATGCAGGGAATAAAAAGATCCATGATATCCCTACTGAAGGCTGCCATTTGTACTCAATATGTTTAAGTTTTGCTGGATTCCCAATTTAGACTCTATCTCTCTGGTCTTGTAATACTAGAACTAAAGTAGACATCTCATTTTTTTTCTTTGCTTTCTTTATAGCTTTACTGAATATAAGCCACATACCATATAATTCATTTAAAGCAAACAATTTAACCTTAAAATAGACCTCATACCCATAAACAGTCAATCCAAATCCTCCCTCCCCCACTCCAGCCCTAAGCCATACCACTCTATTTCCTGTCTCTATAAATTTTCCTATTCTGGACATCTCCTATAAAGGCTATCATACAATATGTGGTTTCTTGAAAGCATAATGTTTTCAAGATTCACCCATGTTGTAATATATGTTGGTAATTCATTCTTTTTTTATAGATCAATAATATTGGACTGTATGGACATATCGTGGATCTCATTCAATTATTCAAATATACTGATACAGAAATTTAGACCATCAGAAAGAATGAAGTGAGATAATAAATTAACCCCTCCGCACTCTGGCCTTTGAAAGCCATTTCTCTCCCTAGTATAGTTTGCGCTGCTTCATCAATTCAGAAAATATTTCATTTGCCATAGATGTACTGAGGTAAGTAAAGTGTTTATACAATTTCTGGATTTTTGTCTGTAATTTTCTGCTAATGTAAGGCAATTCTTATATGTAAGAATCTTCACCCTTTAAGCAGATTGTATCATTTTACATCTTTCTCTCAACCTGAGTGCTACTGGTGAAATAGAAGAGGTTGGGAGACAGAAGATGAAGAAAGAAATTGGAATATTATATCAGATGCTTAAGATGAGAATGAATGAGCCTACTTCTGGGGTGGGTTGGGAAGAGAAAGAAGAGAGAGCTCTTGAGTCCACACAATATAAATATATTGATTTATTAAAAAAGGAATTTTGTACTTCTGAAAATTCATGTTAATTCCCTTTTCCTTCTCAAATCTCTTTAAAATTATAATGTAAGAAAAACAGTATTGATGCTACTAAGTAGATGTAAGACTGATTATTGACTGAATACAGCAAAGGAATTGACAACCTATGTATCTGCAAGGAGAAGCCCCAAAGGAAGTGAGTCATTTCACTCTGCAGAACATTTTGCAAGGGCTTAGGGGTAGGCTACCAGCCCTCTGGGCAGTCAAGAGCCTTGGAAAGACACCATGCTGAAAAGAGAGGGTCATTCAAAGTCTACACATTAAATGGAGGGATTTTTCAAACAGGCAATTATTAATCATAGGAACTGCCAAAAGTTGTCTGAAGGAATTCAGAATAGTAGTAGTTATTATTTACATAACCATAACATTATTATCATGCCTGTTCAATCAAAACATGTGGAAGAATTGTATTGGAAGGCTGGAGAAAAGGGAACTTAGGGTGTGGTAATGACAAGGGAGGATGAAATTTTCAACTACCACAACAGAAAACCAATAAGTAATACTTAAAATTGATACATCAAGAAATATCAAATGGGAATAGTATTTTTAAATATAGAAAAAGTAGCAGGGGGAGGGAGCTATAAGTTGAAAGTTGTTACCTCTGGTACATGGGATATAGCAGGGTAGGATAAGGGCCAGCTTTTCAACAGGAAACTTTTAGCTTTATATGATTTCTTAAACTATATGTATTTATTACTGCAATAAAAAAATAATAATTTTTTAAAAAGTGCCTTTGGGTTGCTGGGATATTAAGGATAATATGTTGGAAGAAACCATGATTCCATAATTTTACATACCCAGGATGTCAGGATCTCTTTGGTATGTACCAAGGAGATACATAATCATGACTCAATAGGTGCTTATTAAAGCCACCACAAAAGTTTTGCAGTAGAAAGAAGATAACACAAATATTCAGGCCACAAAATGTTTTACTCTGAGACTTTTCCTAACCTCAACAAAATGCCAGGGGGTTCTTTACAAGGACTGCTTTTGCCTTGTTAACTGCTATATATCCAATGCCTAACACAGTGCCTGGTTAACGTGGGTGCTCAACAACAGGGGTCATTGAAGAAAATTTACATAGATGTCAGAAATAATCGTTAATAAATTATTTCTGAATGAATTGAAGGGGCTGGAGAGGAAGGAAGGAAGGAAGGTCTAAGGAAGATTCAATTTGCAAAAGGCCAAATATAACTGGGAGCCCTGCCAAATTTTTGCCCTTTTAGGGAATCAGAATCAGGGTCAAACTACTAGTAAAGGGAAATGAGAATAAAATAAATTCTGTGAATGTTTTTTGCTTAGTAAGCATTTTGTGTCTTGAAGGGATGGAGCTTATAAACCGAGGGGGTAATTCCATATCCCGTATATGTTATTCTGGTTGATATTTTTAAATATAGAAAAACAGTAAAGGTCTCATCATCCAACCTGGATGGTTAGAAAAATGAATAAAAGGCTATGTCACATATACGACACAATCCATCAAGTTCAAAATATAATTTTGGAAAAAAGGAGCAGTCTTCCATCTAAGTAGGAATATTGGTTTTATGTTTATTCATTTGCTAGGGCTCTCATAGCAAAGCGTCACCAACTAGGTGGCTTAAACCACAAACATTTATTTTCTCACATCTCTGGAGGTTAAAAGTCTAGGATAAAGGTATCGGCAAGGTTGGTTCCTTCTGTTCCAGGCCTCTCCCCTAGCTTCTGGTGGTTTGCTTGCAATCTACAGCATTCCTTGGCTTATAGATGTATCACCACAATCTCTGCCATCATGTTCACATGGCATTCTTCCTTTGTGAGCGTCTATGTCCAAAATTCCTTATGTTATAAGGACATCAGTCATGTTGGGTTATGGGCCCATGTTGTTGCAGTATGACCTCATCTTACTTAATTACATCTGCAACAGTCCTGTTTCCAAATAAAGTCATCTTCTGAGTTCCTGGAGTAAGGACTTCAACATATGAGTTTTGAGGACACATTTCAATCTATAACAGAGCAGTAGTTTTCTCTGGTCTATGTTTTCTAGAATAATAATCCTCCTTTTTTCTCCCTAGTACTTAGATTCTATGGCTTTTGTACATTGTATTGTAAACCTCCCCAAATCTTCCTTGAAAATAAGCAGGCTATACAGAAGAGTGGATGGTTGGATAAATGAATACATTTGATTGTGATTGTTATGCTTGGGACAGCCCTGAATATTTTGTGAACCTTTGGAACCCAAACTGGTAGAGCAAGTGCCTCTTATTTGGATGAAACCATTACAAGCTAGTAAAAATGTGGAATTTTGAATCAAGTGAATTGGAAAAGAAGAGAGTCCAACAGCAGAGACTACAACTCACGCAATCAAAAATCACAAAATCAATGAGGGCCTACAACTGATACATGGGGTATAATTAAGAAGCCTGGGCACTGAAAAACCAGTGAGAAGCGAATAGAACACAAAAGATTGAGTGGTTAAGTCAGGGAGCCTATGAGGAAATAGCTTAGAGTCAAGCTATTGTCCTTTCTATGCTTTCTGTGGTATGAGGTACAGACAGAAAAGGTAGGTTTACAAGACAAAGGATAATAATGATAATAATGATAATTATCAGAGAGGACTTGGCCAATTCTCTGTGTCACTTTTATGGAATAGATCAGGGTTCATAAATTCCCCCCAAAATCATCCATTCTCCTGTGTGGGATTACTTTTTACTTTGATTCCTTCTAGTTCCTCCTTCTGCCTCTCCATCACCAGTAACTCTTAATGGTATTAAGGAGCCCAAACATTCCAAATACAAACATACCAAAGCTAGAAAGAGAGCTTGTATATAGGAAAACTTGTTCAGTGAGGAAACAAAAAACTTCCTTAAGACAAAAGAACAAAAAGAGCCTGTCTACTCACTAGGAACTAGAACTACACACAAATTAATATCTCAATAAATTATCACTACACCAATTTCCAACTTCCATAAAGAAAGTAACCTTGTTACATCATAATTACATTTCGCTTCTTTTAATAAAGTAGTAATGGTCTTCAAAAGACACCAGCATCACAAGAGCATTCTTAGGACATTAGCATGGTTCCTGAATGCAATTCTGAAGCAAAAGGTTTAATAAATTATTTGAGCAATGGCAGTGTCATCATTGGCTTGAATTCTCAAGAGTGGTTTTGTAAAAAAGATTGTTGTTGGTTCAAGAAAAGTTGCTTTCAAGTGCTTGACAGTGTCATCAGTTACTTATTCATGAGCTACTTAAATCCTTTCAATCATAAGTAGAACTTCTTTTCCTATCTCTTACTTAAAATTTCCTTTTCCTTTCATCATTTCTCCAATCAGTCCCTCAATGCCTGCACTTCTTCCACCACTACTCCTAGACTCAAAAACTGATTTTTACAAGCATCCCTGGAACACGCAGCAGCAGACTCTGAAGTTGGCCATATGGACAAGTGGTAAAGAGGAATTAAGAAAGAGAAACCACAAAACATTATTGAGTGTAATTAAAGATCTAAAAATAGAAAGACATCCTGTGTTGATGGACTGGAAGACTTTATATTGGTAAGATGGCAATATTTCTCAAGTTGACCTACAAATATAATAAACCCCTATCAAAATTCCAACTGTGTTTTGTTTTGTTTTGTTTTGTTGTTTTGTTTGCAGAAATGAGCAAGCTGATGCTAACATTAATATGAAAAGACAAATGATCCTGGATAGCCAAATAGTCTTGAAAAAGAACACAAGTAGAGGACTTTGAGAAATGTCATGGTTTCCAAACTTACTATAAAGCTACAGTATTTAAGGAGTGGTATTGGAATAAGGACAAACATGTAGACAATTGAACAGAACTGAGTGTTCAGAAATAAGCCCATACATTTATGATTGATTGATTTTCAAAAAAAGTGCCAAGAGCATTCAATGAGGGAAGAATAGTCTTTTAAAAAAATAGTGTTGGGAGAACTGGATATTAACATTCAAAAGATTGAATTTGAATCCCTACTCAGACAAATACAAAAATTAACTCAAAACAGATACAGACATAAATGTAAGAGTTAAAACTATAAAACTCTTAGAATAAATAGCTGTAGATCTACATGACCTTAGATTGGCATTTTCTTAGATATGACACTGAAAGCCCAACAACCAAAGGAAAATAAATAAATTAGTCTTCATCAAAATTATAAATTTTGTGCTTCAAAGAATACTACCAAGAAAGTGAAAAGACAACTCATCAAATGGGAATATATTATTGCAAATCATATATATGATAAGAGTCTCACATCAAGAATATATATAGTATTCAGAATTCTAACAACCCAACAATTAAGAAAACAAATTGCCCAATTAAAAAATGGGCAAAGGATTTAAACAGACCTTCTCCAAATTACATATACCAGTGACAAATAAGCACACAAGATATTCACCATCCTTAGCCATTAGGAAAATACAAGTCAAAACCATGAGATACTATACTACACCAGCTAAGATGGCTATAATCAAAACAGAAAATAACAATTAACCTCTTTGGGAATTTACAGAGATCTCGACATGTCCAAGTAAAAGCAGGTACAAAGAAGGTCAAAGGATGTCTGTCTCATCCTTAACCTTAGGAGAACCTTTGGGACATCCCAGGACTAAGACATTGGGCCCAGATGTGGAATGCCCAGATCATGCATTCTGTTAACCTGTCTGTGGCTGCTACAGAGCCCAGCTCTGGGATGTGCAGCAAGGAAAGCAGCTGGCCAGAGAAGCCCTCAAAGGAAGAATACTAGAAAGGGAGCAGGAATCAAGCCCAAAGTACTTCTATCTTTGATGACCTAGTTTTAGAAAAGGGCGAGGGTGGGGTTGGAATGTATGAAAATAATCTTGGCTCTGTATGGACTGGGCTTAATGTACTTAATTTCATGTAAAGAAATGAACTAATCTCTATGTAGAGTTCATTCTCTGATCATTTTTCTGTGTTTATAATATTTTAAAATATACAAGATCAGAAAGCCAGAGAAGACTTATTTGACATTGCCTTATTGTTTTGTTTGTCTAGAAATGTTTGATATAGTGTTTGGCTATTTTCGCTCTCCTCATTACAATATTTATTTCATCAAATAGAGGGTCATTACTCGCCATGCTGTGAAAGGCACTAGTGTAGTTTGTGCTCTTATGCTCTGACCTTTGAAATAATTATAATTGAACTAGTGAATGCTGTTCCCTCATTTTCCAACCTCAAAGCTAGCAACTAACTGCTAGAATAGTCTGTGACCTATAAGAAAGAATTCTAAGAAGCTTATAATTATTAGAGAATGATACTGTTTACTGCAAAGCAACTAGATACTGAATATTGTTCCAGAGAAAGTAAACATAAGAATAAAAATATAATTCCTCTATAAATTTCTCTATAACCCACAACTAAAGTTCACTTTAACTCGATCAGAAAATAGTTTATTATTTTTCATATTTAATATAGTCCTACTATCTGTAAGATAACCTGCTCAACACAGAGGTTCAGAAATGAGTAAACACCTCACAGCTTAGTGATGGAGTTAGACGTATAAACAAATAAATTTAAACTCATTCTGATAATTGTAATAACAGATCCATGCACACAATACTGAAGAAGGAAGTGTTTAATTGTGTGGAAAATGTCAAGGAACTCTCCTCCATGAAGTTGAATTTCCTAACTAAAGGCTCACGTAGTACTGTGACTCTATCTTAGATAGCAGTCATATCACAAATGCAACTTTCCATTTATCCAGCGATCACTTGATTAACAGCTGTCTCCTCCATTAATATGTAAGTTCCATTTGGGCACAGACCACATCTGTTCTTGCCCAGTATTGAATTCTCAACACCCAGGACAATGTGTACAAGAGATTATCAGTTAGTATCTTTTAAATATTATTGAACATATGTAGGAAAAGCACTGCTAAAGGAATAGATTAGTATACCAGCCTTGGCTGTAGGAAGTAGATTAGGAGTTTGCCAGGAGAACTAAGCAAAACCAGGAGGACTTTGCAGACAAAGGGACAGCAGTATACACAAAGAGATTAAGACACGTGTGCTTCATTCTGTAAATGGGGTTAGGGGGAACATGTAATAAAGGACAAAGGAAGGAGTATGCAGTATATCAGGGATGTCATGCTAAGCAATTTCAGCTTCTATATCAATAGGTGTGAGATAGCAAGTTACTAAAGCAATTTAGGCAAGTGAGAAACATGACTGGACTTTCCTTTAAATTTTGCACCAGTTTTTATAGTTCTGTGTTCAATAGATTTTTAGGTTACAAAGAGCAGAAGTTCACTTGGGTTACCTAAGAGAGTTAGTTTGTTATAAAAATAAACATGAAAGTAAGGGAATTTTCTGTCAACAAATGAACAGATAATATGAAGAAATATTCGATGTGTTCCATGACTTTGGCAGGAGCAATTTCATTGATGTCGTGGGAACAGACACCTGATTATAAGTGGAGGCCTTAATTGGTGAGGAAGACATGGAGATACTGAACATGGACTACATTTTCAAGAAGCTTGGAAAGAGAAAGAGGCTTCTAGGTCAACATGATGCTGAGAATTTATGCTTTGAAAAACTTTCTTCCCAACACATAGCAATGAGGGATAAAATGTTAAACACACACACACACACATACCACAACTGGACTCAAATACAAGATAAATATGTTTATGTGGATGAGAAACATTAAAAGTAGTCCTCTCCAAATGGGGCTGGAGTTGAATTCACTTACTGCTTGTAGTCAGGGATTTGGTGAACCTCCTCCATTTACAAAAAAGATCAACTTTCTGAATAGAGCTAATGGTATATAGTAATTGTGGGTTCAAAGAGGCATCGGAAAAAAAATAAAAGTTTCGTTTTCTAAAACTAAGTCATGCTGCCTTCAGACTTCAGCCTGGATTCAACCAGCCCATAGAGGCAGTAACTCAAGTTGTTATTATAAAATCTAGCCCTATATTGGAGATTCAAAGTATACAGAGGCAACTATAAAAATCCCAGACCAAGAAGGGTAAGCTGTGTGTGCGTCCATGAGAGGAGTGTATGGTATGTATGTGTATGAGGTGCATGTGTGCATGTGTGTGTGTGTGTGTGTGTGTGTGTGTGTGTGTGAGAGAGAGAGAGAGAGAGAGAGAGAGAGAGAAGGGGTGGGGAGAGAGAGATCTTATTCAAGATAAACCAGCTTGTAAAAATTCCAACACATATGAAAAAAAATCTGATGCTAAAAAATATGATCAACAAAATCAACAATCAGCTAGTGGCGTTCTTCCATATGACATTTATTTTATAGGACAGTCTGACTAAGACTTTTTAAAAATGTTGAGGATGTCGAAGGGATAACTGAAGACACAATTTTTATTTAAATAGAATAGAAAGATTGTTGAGAAAAAAACAAACATAGCAAGGTCAGAGATGATAGATAGATAGATAGATAGATAGATAGATAGATAGATAGATAGATAGATGATAGATAAATACATAGATACATAGATAAATATATAGATATGCCAATTATAAATTTTGGAAATAAAAGATACAACAATAAATTTTAAAATACAATAAATGAAATAACTTCTATGCAGAACAAACCAAGAATGAATTAATGAGCTAAAACATAGAACTGAAGAATTCTAACATAAAGAGACAAAGATAAATTAGAAAACATATGCACTATAACAGTTAAGTTCATGAACTAATCCTAGAAAAAGTGCTACACACCTCATTGCTGAATATGACTCTGGTCACCTTCAAAGTACTCCTCTTGGGAAGCTATGTACCGATGTCAGCGCCTAGTCCACCCTTCAAAGCAATTTTGGAACTCTTTTTCTGGAATGGCCATCAGAGCTGTCATCATATCACACTTGATGTCCTGAATGTCATCAAAATGTCTCCCTTTCAATATTTCTTTTATCTTCAGGTAAAGAAAGAAGTCACTGGGGGCCAGATCAGGTGAGTAGGAAGGGTGTTCCAATACAGTTATTTGTTTACTGGCTAAAAACTCCCTCTCAGACAGTGCCATGTGCGCTGGTGCATTGTAGTGATGCAAGAGCCATGAACGTTGGCGAAAAGTTCAGGTTGTCTAACATTTTCACGCAGCCTTTTTAGCACTTCCAAATAGTAAACTTGGTTAACTGTTTGTCCAGTTGGTACAAATTCATAATGAATAATACCTCTGATATCAAAAAAGGTTAGCAACATTGTGGCAACAAGTTTGCGAGTAATTGTCAGACCTCGTATTTACAAAGCTAGACTGAGAGGCTCCAAATTTACCAAACAGGAGTTCTTGAAGAAGAAGCAAAAGAGAGTAGTGAAGATGCAATATTTAAAGAAATAATCGAGAACTTTCCAGACTTGTAGGAGGACTAGGTTTAAGGGACTTCAAGAAGTGGGAAGACACAGAGGAAAAACTGATGATTACTAGATGGGACCGGGGTGGGGATGAGGGAGAAGAGGAAGGGACGAGAAAACATAAAATGGTAACCACAATATTGCCACAGGGATAGAAAAGACAGTTTGGGGAATATAATCAATAATGTTGTAAATATTTTTTAGGGGACCAGATGGACTCATGTCTTGTTAGGGAGACCACTTCATGGGTGGGGTAGAGGCCTGACCACTGCACTCTACATCTGAAGCTGCCACTGAATAACATTATATGTCAACTATAATTTAATACATATATATAGTCATGGGATATGGAGTATAGTGTGGGAGTGGAGTCAGTGGAATTGTAATAGATATGTATGATATCAGGGATGTGGGGGCAGTGGATGGGGGAGGGGGTTGTCACTTTGTAAGGGGTGAAAATGATAACTATTGCATTATTTTATACACCTAAAACCAGTAATAAAAATAAATAAATAAATAAATAAAATAAAAGAAGCAGGGAGATTAAAAAAATAAATCTACACTTGAACAGTTTATAAAAATCAAGAGAGATGATCTTAAAAGCTAGTAGAGAAAAAAAGAGTGATTATTTAGAGATAATGACAGTAAATCTAACAGTAGATTATTTATCAGCATATTCGAGACCAGAAGAAATTAGGTAAAACCTTCAAGTAGGCGAGGAATCTAACCTCAGTGATGCTTCGCTGACATTCTGTCACTGCTGATGCCTCATAGGGGTCAGATAGAGTACCGCAGAGTGGGAGAAAACACAACCAGGGCCCTATTTGAGCTTAGGGAACCCCTCCCTGATGGTACTCCTGGCCCCAGCTGGCCCCAGACACTGAAGGGAATCTTAGAACATGCACTCGAAAGCATGAGCTCTCTGAGGCACAGGGTTCCTGCTTTCCAAGGTCCAGGGGCAGTACTATGCAATAGGGACAATGCTACAAGATGGTATTTAGACAATGAATTTGATCCAAGTTCCCAATTCTGGCTGAGCTGAATTTCCCCAAGGCTCAGGCTCACATTGGCATGGTGGTAGTAGATCTGCTCCTCCTTGATACTCAGATGTGATGAAATGATATACAAGGCTGAGTGAGGGTGGGTTATGAAAAGAGAAAGAGGACCCTTCTCCATCACACCCATTTTTCTAGTTTTGCATTATCACAGGATATGGATTATTTCAGTATTCATGTCCAAGGCTCTACTGAACATAAAATAATTATTTTCACATCAATAACTGCTATTTAGTTATTTTGCCTTCAAGAAATTTACAGGAAGATTTAATTAAATAGGAAGGCTTGACAAGGCAATACATTTCTGAGAAGTTGTAACATGCTACAATGGTGACACAAGGTCAAGTGCCAATGGTCTTATCCTTAAATGAACTGTAATAACCTCCCTGAAATGCACTCCTTGGAATTTACAATTGTTATGAAATGGAATTTATAATTAAAGAAAAAAAAACTAACACAGTGTGTTGGACTAGAATAAAAATCAGAAAACTCCAACTTATTTTTAAGTACAAATAAATACAAAGGGAATAGAAGAGAACTAACACTACCTTAAAGTCTATCGAGAGCTTACTATAGATCAGTATATTAGACAATTTGGCTTTTAGTATTTAAGTTAGATTTCACAATGGCACAATGACACAATGAAGGACAATGATTAAACAACAAGGAGATTTCAATTTTAAAGGTATAGCACCAATGTTCCCCAGTGAACAGATTTATCAAAAAAGAATATGGGGATAAAAACAGCAAACACTTTCAACAGCCTAGGCAAGACACATTGGAGAACAAATCCAGGACACAGCTACATTATTTACCATCAGGTCTCAGGGATAACTAACACTCTTCCAGCTAAAACTGTTTGCAGCAAGTTCTATTTGCTCTCCCACTATGATGATTCAGCTGTACCTTGTCTCTGTTTTTGTCTTATTTGCTATATAACCCAAATAGCATTTTCTACAGGTTTTAAATTCAAACTCAAGGAAAAAGTAAGGAACAGCATAATCTATTAAAAAGAAATCTGGCATTGGCATCAGAAAATTATGTGATCCTGTGTCTAGGCATTGTTTCTGATAAACTGAACTTCAGTTTACTCAGTCAAAAAACTGAGTATATTTCTATCTACCATGAAATTTGTTGTACATGTTAGGCATAGTTTTGTTAAAGTGTTTGCATAGTACTTGTTATAAAGCAAAACCAAAATGTGTAGTATCACTAATTTTTCTTACTATATTTTTGATCTGGTATTCTTGATCAAATATCATCTAAGACAAAGGGTGAGTGCTACATATCTGGGTATCTCACAGGTTGTTGGCCAAATTTTGGGCCAGTGTAGGCTGATCAATGGTGGCCAGAGTAGCAGGGACATGGGAAACACTGTGCGAAAGCAATGACTATCTAGCTTAGTACCTTCACAAAGTTTTGGAGGGTTTTAAATTTTATCCTAAACTTCATCCTTGGAGTTTTGACAGTTCCCTGCAGCATCTTCAAAGGGTCAACTGGAGCAAAATTGCCCAGCTCCACTTATCCCTTTATAAAGACTCTCAACAGCGTGCATGATCCATAGTTCGCATAATAAATGCATAATTAAATTCTTTACTGTAAATCATCCAACACTATCTTCTCTCTTTTGAAAAGAACTCATGAATGGACTAGGTCCCATGAATGAAAGAACATCTCTTGCCAAATTTGGCACCCACTCTAAGTTGATAAATCTGAGCTTTGAAGGTAACCTAATACATTTGGGACTTTTGTGATCATTTACCCACGACCTAACCTAATTTCCTATTTTGGATGGGAAAGTTAATATTCACCCACATTTGAAAATCCCCAAAGATTTTTCAGACACCGCAAGTCCTCTTCAAACCCAAAACTGGAAGAACAAGCGTAAATAAATAAAGTATGTGGGATTCATTTCCGTTAAAATGTAAATTAACTTTTTTAAGTTCAAACAAAGGTCATTTGAAAAATTCTAAGAGTTGTATCAAGCCCAAACATGTATATATCATGGGATTCTGATGAGAGGTCTTTCATTTCCAGTGGGCACACATGAATACAATATTGGAACTGTACTCATTGCCTGTAAAGGATGTATTAAGAAACAAAGGCAGGGGGCCGGCCGAGTGGCTCAGTTGATTAAGAGCACTCAAGAGTGCGAGCTGAGCGCTGAACAACAGCAGTTCAATGCCCAGCCCGAGCTGAGGTGCCACTGAGCTGCCAACAGGTGGCAGGATGGCTCAGCTAAAAAAACAAACAAACAAAAAAAACACAAACGCAATATGAAAAGCCCTTGAAAACCTCGAGTATGGTCATTAGTATAAATAATACCAAATATTTCCAAATAAGTTAGGCAAAACTACTCACCGAAGGTTAAATCGAGGTCAACTGAATCATATAGTAACCTTCTGCTTCTCGTTTCTTCTCCTCTAAAATCAGTAGTAAGATAGAGGCATTCTTTAGAGCTGTACTCTCCAATAAAACTGTCTGCAATAATGCAAATGACCCCCATTCTACAGTGTCCAATACAGTAGCCACTAGAGACATGTTGCTAAATTAAAATATGGCTGGAGCTAAAGAACTAAATGTTTAATTTAATTTAATTTTAATTTCAATTACTTTACATTTACATAGCTTCATGTGGTTAGTACCTACGGTAATGAACAGTGAGCTCTACAGAACAGGAATATACTTCTACTTAAATAAATCTTCATAATAATAATAATAACTAGTAATGATAATAACAAATACCTAACATTTGTTAAGCATCTAGAGCTTTGCGTAATTATTCCTCACCGAGCCATTTCCGCTGTCATCCATGCCCTGGGTGTTGGTAGATTTACTCTTGATAAGATCCTATCCTATAATAACTAGAAGCTACAACTCCAGCAATAAGTATAACACAAGCACTAGACCCAGGAGAACAGAGCACAACAGTTCGTAGAAGTACTGATGGATGAGCTCAGTGGATCAGGTAGGAAATCCCACACAAGGGTAGCACAAAGCAGAGACTATTATGGACCAAATGAGGGTGGTGGGCTCATAAGAGTCAATGTTCCTTTTGCAAGACAACAGGTTGTAGGTGATTTTGACATGGGTCCCAGTGCTAGCTCTAATGACAGTGGAGTCCTCTGAAAGGGAGGGAAGAAAATGGGCAACTGACAATGAATTCCAAGGAATGTGTTATAATCACATGTTTTAACAAGTTTGTTGAGATTGGAATAGCAATATTTGCAAGTGAGGAAGAGCTTGCTTTGGTGACTTTGGAGTCATACTTCTCTCTTTCTCTCACACTGCTCATTTGATCTCTTCATCAAATGCTATTGGCTGTACCTTTAAAAATATACCCAGAGTCTAACCACTTCTCATCACCTCCACTGGTCTGAGCCACTATCATCTCACACCTGCATTATTGCAATTGTCTTCTCACTACTCTTTTTGTTTCCACCCTTGGCTCAGAAAAGAATATAGAGTGATTCTTTAAAAGATAAGTCAAATGATGCCGCTTTGCTCAAAGTCCTTCTCTGACTTCCATCTCTGAATAAATGTCAAATTCTCTAAATGGCCTACAAGCCACCACATGATCTGATCTCATCTTCCACCATCCTCTGCCTTAGTCACTCCACTCTGAACAGGCTGCTTTCCTGAACATCTCAGGATGTTCCTTCCTCCACGCCCTTCTACTTTAACTCTCTTACCCCAGATTTGAACATCGACCTTCTTATCTTTGCTATAAATTCATCTTCACAGTGAAGTCTTTCCTAATTACCCTATTGTACATTCACCACCCAAATTATTACCCATATTTCCCTCTATTTCTGCTCTATTTATCTCCATAAAACTTATCACAATCTAACATACTATTTTCACATTTTTAAAATTTCCTAAATCTCTCCATTAATACAAGCTTCCTTAAGATAGGGATTTTCTTATATTTTGTTCATTGTTTTATTCCCAGCAAATAGAGAATTTCCTAGTAGGTAGTAGCCACTGAAACAAATTAATACAGTGAATTAATGAAGCTTTCTGAATAGAGATTTGATTAAAGAGAAGTTTGATAAACCCCTAAAAGTTTATTGTTGGGACAAAGTTTGCATGCATTTAAATTATTTTACTTGCCCTCAAATGTCTGTTTTCCCAATTTCAGTTAACAAAAAAATGGCCCACAGCTCTATATTGTTTTTAAGAGAATTTCTCTCCAATTAAGTGTGCATGGATCTTACTTGGCCACACTTGAAAAAATGTAGATGCATGGAATGTTACAGCTGGAAGGAGCCTCAGGGAACCTACTCCAGGGGTCCTCAAGCTATGTTCCCACAATAGCTAGACCAAGCTTTCCCACAATAAAATTAAAGAATGCAATTTTTTTTTTCCATTTTAGAAAGTTGAAAACATTTCTCAAATTTTTTCTCTAATAATTTTTTCTTAAGATATTGGTTCTGCAGCCACTTATCAACAAATAAGTACTAACAGACAGCAAAAAATCAGTAAACAAGAAGCAAACAGTTGAAAATAGGAAAATCCAGAAATGTTTATTGCAACAGCTTGCTTAATCATAGGTACAATCAAATGGATGTGATTATGTTTTGCCTCTATATAACCATATTTTCTACTAGCACAATGTCCCCTAGTCTGTCTGATTAATTAACGATTATGTGTACATGATATTCCACTAAAAATGTATGGTATTTGTAAAAAAGAATTTGAACTGCCAGTTCTCTCATGTCCAGCAAGTTTGAGAACCTCTGATCTAGTCTAGCCCCTTAATTCCACAGATTCAGCAACTTACAAGAGAAAAGACTTGCACAGACTCACCTAGTTAATAACAAAAATAGAAAATGATAAATCTTTTCTTCTTACTTCTTTCTTCCTGGTTTCAAGCCTCAAGGGTTCAATCCACTTTTTTAACATTCTCAACACTTTATTATGCAAGGAATATCTACTAAAAACTCTGTCTACTTACTAGAGTGGTAGTTTCCTGGCACCCTTTTCTATACCCCAAACAAGCTCATTTTTCTAATCATTATGTAAGTAATATTTTTTTTAACAGGGAGAAAGTTACAAACTACTCAGAAATATAAAAAGAAAAGGAAATTGTTGACCTCATCTTCTTTCAGACAGAGTCACAAACTAGAGACTCATGGGCTGTTTCCAGGCCCAAAACAGGGTTTTCTTGAAGAATTTCCACTGAAGAATTTGGTAGAAAGAAGGGGAAAGGCCAACATATAAAAATTAGATGACTTCCAATTTTAAGTATTCTAAATTTCTGCCTTATTTTAAAACACTGGAAGATGATATCACTACACTAATTGCACACTGCTGAATAACAATAATCATCAGAATCTAAGTACTGACTATTCCCTTTGTAAAGGCCTAGAATGTCCTGCTCACCCCCATTCTCTTCACCCTTTTCACCAACAAATGCCGGTTTCCACCTATTATCTAATTTGATCTGCATATTATTATAGTATAGTAAAATATTCCTCTTCTCCATATCACCATCAAACCTGAGAAGAAAAAAAAAAGATGGGCATGGAAAAATTGTTTTAAATGGGAAGAATCACATTTATTTTGTGGAAATGAAGAATACTCCTATATGGTTTAATATGCATATAATGTATCTCTATGAAAACAACTTGAGATGACTTTTTTTCATACTTCAGTTCCAACTTCATTTGAGTTTGTGACTCATGACTTATAGTCATGGTTACCAACTCACCTCATAGATGTTAACTGAAAGCCACTCGCTTCCTGTTTTCTTTTGGTCCTGAAGAATATTTATTACTAAGACTACCAACCCATCATAAACATATGTGTCATGACTAATGTCTCGGAAACTTCCTTGCTCACCACCTACCCATCTCACAAACACACTCAAATACTCATAAACTGCACATTCAATGAAATCGCTCTAAACCATTCTTTGTCAAGGAGTAGTCATTCTTTGTGACATTCCTGGGCCCTTAACCCAAAGGCACTGCAACTTGGATTAACCTCTGAGTATAAAGTGGCCTGGCTTTTCACTAAAGCAGCCAAACTTGCTCCCTTTCAATTTTTGGTTTCATAAGATTTTCATTTTTATATTTGTAAAATTTCAATTCTCAATTTCGTGAGATTGGCCAGACAATAATGAGACTAGAAGAGACAGCCAGAAAGAAGCAGAAAAGAAAAATGAGAATTTGTCATCTCCAAAAAGGGATTAGTCTTCCTAATCCCTGCCTCTAAGGCCGAGTGATTGTTCCATTTCAGAATACATATATTAACCTAAATTAGATTATGTTGTTATGATCAAAAGAGTTTTATTTACTTTTTTTTTTTTTTTCTACATCTGAGGGAACTGACTCAAGTGACTCCTACCTGGGCTGATGGCCCTTTGTTCCACATGGTTTTCTATAGTAGTTCATGGGACAAGAAATCCACAAGAGTGGGCTGCATGAGTCTTTTATTAATGACATTGGTCAAATATAACCCAACAAATGGGCAAAACATGCCAAAGTAAGCCAAACATAGTTTAATCAATTTCTTAAATGTAAAAATTTTTTAATTGACCCAGTGCTATTAATTGATTAATTTTGAGCAAGTAATGAGAATGCAGTGTTATTACTTAAAGAAAGGCTAGAGAACATTATTCAGGACTCATCCCAATTCTTAATCTAAGTTATCATCAATGGTGACTTTCAGACATAGTTGGTAATTTCTGCTAAATTTTTGCACAGTTTGGTCCCAGAGCTGAATATTTTATTAATTTTAAGATGTATGTACATAAATACAGAATTTAAGGTTTTGTGTGTTAACTTGAGAAAAATTCACTTACAGTTTCATCAGTTTCTTTGGATATTGAGACGTGTAAGTATAGGAGATCTGTGATTATCTAGGGAGATCTCAAGCTTTATCTTCTAAGGATGTCTGCCAAAACTTAAAGTGTGCTTTACATTTCTTATAACTTGACAACTTCCTCTGAATTTGGACCTTCATTTATACCAACATATCTTCAAATTTGGGCAATCTGTGTCTTTGCTAAACCCAGGGAGATCAGAAAAAGGAAATGAATCTCCATTTACTCAACTTGCAGGCTTGATTTGAGTCTGGATATTTCCCTTTCTTATCTAATTTGCTTTTTCTTTATGATTAAGTGTAATTTGTGATGTTATTTTATAATATCAGTACGAAACTCCCATACCATGATCTGAGGGGTCTGACAAGTTGGTTCTCACAGCTACCCTTAATTACAAAACTTCCTTAATAACAACACATAGCTTAATTCTCTTGAACATGTTTTCACCTCTTATCCAGCTGACAGCACAAAAATAGGCAAGTGGTTCATAATTTGCTTGTAATTCCTACCTACACTGGTAAGATATGATCCTAAGTAGAAAAACTACTTATAATGTTGATAATTCCTTTTGTCATGTCATGAAATGAACCCAATTTGGCAAGCCTATAGCAAAACTTACCTGATGAATTTGGACACTAGGCAGACACATAATCTTTTGGAACATGAATAAACTGTTGTAAGCGTCTTTAGTCTCTTACATCACAGTGCTCCATCTGAAGGAAGTAAAACCAATTTTCCAAAGTTTGATCAAATCTCTCAAATGGCAAAAACTTACTTTGTTATCTTGTTCTTAAAACATTGCTAAAAATTTCAAACAGTCTGCACTAGGAGTCAGGTGGCCACTAGCTACTCTAACTTACAATATTTCTTTACAACCTCTGCTCCTTTTACTGGGTTGTCAGAAAAGTCATGACGTGTTTTTCTATGTTTTTCATTGCAAAAATGCATCATGACTTTCCTAACAACCCAATACTTCCCCCAAGCTTTGTGAACCAGCTTCTTGTATGCTGTAGTCCTTGTTTGCCACCCACTTTCCTCATCCAAAGCAGAGCGGCAGGCAACTGTGCTACCTCATATGCCAGTTGTTTCCTATAACCTATGCAAAACCAGCTCATAAAATCCTAGGCAACTTAAAATAAACAAATATTAATACAACTTTGCCCATGGTCACTCTTTGATTCATGACTGAAGTGACAGCAGAAACACTATTTTTAAACCAGCTCAGCTGGTATGTTGCTATGTGTGATCTAGGAATTCTAATCTCTCTCTTTGTGTTTTCTCTGGCTCACAACATGGGCCCCATCCACAACTGTAGTGTAATGGATAAATTTATCTTCCATATTGGACTCTGACTTAGTCTTTCCTTTTTTTCCTGTCACTAGTTTAAACCATAATGTTTAATTCTCATATTATAAGTTCCTTTACTAGTTTATCTTTTGGTCTTCACTATTCTTTGGGTTCTCCAAACTACTGGACCCAGTTCAAGGGGCATAGTTTATAATTTCTATAATCCATGGTCACTTCTTGAGGATCTATGGAGAAGATGACATTGGAAATGGACTTTAAGGGTGGTGAATATTCTAATGAGCAAAGGTGAGGCAAGTGTAGGTTGACTTTTCTGTTTTCAAGATCCCCCGAATATTCAGCGTTCTTGGGTTGCCAGGAAGTTCCCTTATTTACCCTGTAAGTCATAAAAACAGATATCCGAGTAGTTTCCTGGTAAGGCTTTGTAGGCGTTGATTCCACATATGAAGTACGACCCTTATTCATTAATAATAAATTTGTTATGCCTAAATAAATAAGACTATTCTCATATGGCACTTCAGAAAATGCAAGCAATTTGGTTGCATTATCAGGTTGTTCAACTTTATTCTGAATAAAGAGGGACAATTTTCATGGTTCCTAGTTAAATAACTACATTGTTATTCATATGGCAGAGAGAGAAAGGGAGAAAGAGAAAGAAAAGAGTAAAATATTTTTTTTCCTGAATTCTGAGGGTCAGTGAGAGTAAGAAAACATTTAAAGAATGTTCTGCTAAATTAATGATTACAGAAAGATTAAGAATAAAAAGAAAAGATGTTCAACTTAGGTCTTATCTTTCTTCATCATTTACAAATGGGTTTCTCAGGTCTCAGGTTTATGTGTCAGTTTAGAGGTTTGATCTTCTGAGAAGCTTTCACTGATCTCCTGGACTGGTTTAAGTGTCCAACATACGTGCTTTTGTTGCACTGTTTACCCATGATTAGGTCCACTAAAACATTGTTTATAATAACAGAAATTGGAAATGACTTGTTCAAGCCATCCTCCTGCTAGTTCTTTATACCTCTAGGCCCACAGGGTAGAGAGATGAGAAATAAAAAGGAATTGTTGAATTTTCTTGTTCTTCCCATGTTCTCCTTCTTCCTACAACCTCAATGTGTTCATGCCATCATTCATTATGACTTTATATTCACCTCTGCAAATAACTCACCTTCAATGAAACTTATATCTGAATTTATTTTTCCAATATAACTTTTAATCTATATCTACACACATTCACCAGCCTTTTTCACCAAAGGTGTACACATTCATTTTAAAGTTTACTTTTTGTTTTTATATAAACTTAGGTTTATACTATTATGTGAATTTCAGAAGGCTGGCTCTTTTTTTTTTTCTTTTCTTTGAGGGCAGTGTCACTGGCACTCATATGTAGGACTGAACTGGGACCACTGGCTTCCCAAGCCAGTGCTTAACCACTGCACCACTCGGCCAGACCCAGAAGGCTGGTTCTTATCAGCCAAAAGATACATTAAGTGTCATTTCCTCAGACAGATCTTTTCTGACTATCCAAATGAAAGTAACCACCGGCCACTCTACTATAACTATCTGTGTAATATTTATTCCTATGTGACATGTTTTCTCATTTATTCACTTATTGTTTATTGTTTATCTCCTCCCACCAAATAATCAGCTACATGAGGGCAGGGGCTGTGTCTATCTTATTTACTCCCTGAGAATGGCTTGGTATTAATAAAGCTAAATAATTTTAAACCTGTATCTACTCCTACCTTACAATTGTGAACTCAGTCAAGGCCAACAGAAGAGTAAATATAATTAATCACTTTCATTAACTTATGGTTCAAAAAGCAAAATTCCATTGTAACACAGACTATAGCAGATAGATTCGTGAACAGTATGTTAAATTTTGGTTCCAAAAGAAAAAAATTCAATGAAATAATACAACACAACTTGGGTAAGCTACTAGGTTAAAATGTATTATTGAGCTCCTGCTAAATCAGCAACACCCTAAAGAAGCTTGGCTGTTAAATGGCAGCTCATTCTAGCAGAAATTATGTTAGGGAGTGAGCAAGGCAGGATCACAGGCCTTAGTTCTGATTCATAGAAAGTGATTAAATATGCACCTAAACAATGAATGAATTTTTTTTTAAATAAATCTATTCTTGGCATGTATGAAATATTAATCTTTATTCCTGAGTAGTTTCATAACAAAGCCTTCAATGTTTTCACTTGACATCAACACATCCTATCTATTACAGGTTATTTGGTTTCCTGTAAATGTAACTCGATAGAGTGATCCAAATGATAAGCAACACACTCAGTGACCGCCCGTTATTTAGTGTCACACTGCATTTCAACAAAAGCCATTATATCCTGTGTGACAGGAAAAATGGGTGGAGAACCTTGTATATCAAACTTCCAGAAATCCTTGTTTACAGGCTGACTTTTTGAGTTGCTGTGTGGCTGTCCAAAACTTTTTTCAGCAGGTCATGGCTTTTTTTCCTAGGGAAGTTATCTTTATAAAACACATTGATAATCTTTCCCTTTTTTATATAACAAAATATCTAACACACACAGACAAGTACATGCATCAGCATTAAAGACTGTCAGATAAAAGTTCTGAACCACAGGAAAAGATACTATTAAATGATAAATATTTTATAGTGGCTAATAATGTTTTGCTTATACTATAAGTATAGGCAGTCCATAAGTATTTATTAAATCACTGAATCAAGAAAGTAAAGCACAAGCTTCCCATATACTTTTTGCTGTTTAAGTTCTAATGACTTCTTGTAGGTTCCTGAATGATAAATATATATTTTTCACAGAAATGACAGATCCTACTGAGGAGTAGATTTAAAAGATTTATATATATTGCAAACTATATTTAAACAAAGAAGGCATTCTACCCCAGCCTCTGTCAGAAAACCCTCCTGCCCCTGACCCTCTGACCTACTCTGTGTTCCTCTCCTGGTAGTTCAGCTCTTTATCAGCCTCACCCAAATGAAATGAAAGCACTGATTTGTCTTCTCGTTTCCCCCTCAGATTTTTCACAATTGAAACCAAAGCCCCAGATTCCTATTTCTGCCTTTGAGCATTTCATGACTTCTCTTGTGCAGCTACTTAGAAAACATATTCACTGTTCCTTCCTTTGTGCTCTCAGAGCAGGTTGTGGGAGGTTTAAGTAGCATTGATCTCTACCTACCTCTGTTAATTTGTCTGCTAACCGACCAGACCTCCCTTTAACATGTCCCCACCTTTAGTCTATACGCCCCCATCCTTATTCCTACTCCAGCATTTAAACGAGGGCTTCACAGTATGTGTTGATAAATGAACAAATAAGAATCTCAATTTAAAGACAAGAGGAGTTCAGCTGATATTTTGTGGTCCTTCCCTATATAACTGTTGACAGACAAGATAATTTTTGATATATCGAGCCATCAAGTAGTAGAATCTCAAGGGCAGCTCATTAAATAGCAGAACAGTCTAACATCCTTATTTCCTTATATTTGTAAGTTTCCAATTTTCTTTTTAAGCATTCTCTTATTGTGGTTTTGTTCTTCAACTTCAACACTATATTTTTTGACATAAGGGGAAAAGTACAGAAGGACATCCTGTAATAACAGTAATCATAGTACTGGTATAATTTTCTCCACATTTTGAAAGTATTTAGTTTCTAAAAGAATTGGATCCCGTTGGATCAATAGCTTCATTCAGCAAAATGTAGCAGTTAATTCCCATGTGTTGGCTACAATTTTCTCCCAGGCCTCTTACAGCAGTGAATTTAAACAACCTTCAATACATGGGAAAATAAGATTCATTAATAATCGTCAATAATATTTCATTATCTTCATATTAGTTCATGTTTACATGATACCAAACAGATGCATTTTTAAGAATGATTCCAGTGTCTTTTGGCAAGAAGATCTTTTTACTAAAACGAGAACCAGAGCTACACACAAATGTAACACAGAAAAGCTATTTCAAATATATTTTTTCACTGTATTGATGGGTGTATAAGGTCTGATCCACCGGTGTTAATCAAGGTTCAATATTGAATTTGGTTTCAAGACATTTTCTATTTTGTAGAAACATATTATTTCAGAGTTTTGGACAAGGCCCTTCTAGTTTGGTGAATTTTTGTCTAAGTGGAACATAGATGCCAGTGCTCAGAGCACAACCAGAGTCCCTGGGCACCTCTGAGAGCTGCTAGGAACTTCAAGTGTGGGCCAATATGATCATCAAAGCCCTGATCTAACTGAAGTTAGTTGAGAGGACAGTAACAAACTAGAGCGAATCAATACCAAGCTATGTATAAGAACCCCCCAGTAACTGTCCTCCAAGATTATGGCCCTACTCATTCTCATAAATTAACTCTGAGACAAGAACCTAAAATTAGAGGGACCTATTAGAAAACATTCCTCAATATATACGGATAACAAAAGATAAATGTAAGTCACATTTGACTTCTGCAATTACAAGAGGTGCTCAAAGTGGTTACCATCAGCATCCAGACACTTCTGATTATGGCGAACTACTGCTTGAGCAACGTTGACCAAAGTGTGCACTTGTATTCATCTTTTGTTATTGGTGTATATTGAGTATCACAATTTTCTTAAAATGTGTATACATTTTTTTGGCACCCTCTGTGTGTGTGTGTGTGTGTGTGTGTGTGTGTGTGTGTGTGTGTGTGTGTGTATATATAGTCATGGGATATAAAGTGTAAGGGAATATAGTCAATGCTATTGTAGCTGCTATATATGATGTCAGAAGGGTAGTAGATTGGGAGGGGGTTATCACTGGGAGAGATGTAAATGTCTAACTATTACATTGCTTTGTACACCTGAAACCAATAAAAAAGTTTTAAAAAATCTGATCATGTAATGTACTCCCAAAATCTACTGAATTTGCACTTTAAATGGGTGAATTGCACAGCATATGAATTATATTTCAATAAAGCTGTTTAACAAAAAGAAGGAGAACAAGAAAATACTCCTCACCCTGAGACACCACCACCAATAATGTGGAGTCTACAGATAGAGAATAAGGGCAGAGGGAGGCCTTGCCTGTTTTAATCAGGGCCCCACTGATAGTGCACCATCCTAGCCTTCTGGGAAGGAATGTATCATTTATATAAGTACACAATCAACGCTGTGAGTGGTCAATTCACCCAACCAGTTAGCCAGCCAGACTAAGGAAATGAAGCACTGAATGCGGGGATTGGTTATTCGCCTTTGACGCCCCGGCCCCCAGGCCCATTCTCGGCCCTTTTCCACTCTGGCCTGTGTTCCAGGGGAGACTGACCCCCATGAATGGCATCCTGTAGGTCCCCTTGCCCTCTGGAGGGTTAGTCCCTATCCTTCGGCAGGATATTGGAGAACAGAAGAGAGAAGGTAGCTGTTTGCTGTGGCCCTTCCTTGGCTCCCTCTCACCTTAGGTTCTGTCCTCAGCCCCACACACTGTCCTCTGCCTCCTTCTACAAGGACAACTTCTACTGGACACACACTCCCTTTGAAGACTCCAGCTCTCACTGGTAATGCCATCTCCTTTCTTTGTACCTGAAGGCCTAGGGATGAGAGTATTTTGTGACCCAACGTGCCTTGCTGGTTCTCTCAACCCTCAATACGTGTCTCTGTAAAGACCCCTTTATTGAATTCTATTCGAACTCCCAGCTGGTTGCAATTTCTATTATCTTCTGGGTTATGGCTGACAGATTGGGAAGCAAATACATGCATACATACACACATATGTTTATGTATGTGACTAGAGAGGCCTCATTCCTAGTGAGGGGATGATTTCTACAGAAAATTAGCCAAAGACTGCAGAAACTTTCCCTTGAAGGAAGTGAGAAAGGGAAGGGAAGGGAAGGGAAGGGAAGGGAAGGAAAGGAAAGGAAAGGAAAGGAAAGGAAAGGAAAGGAAAGGAAAGGAAAGCAAAGCAAAGCAAAGCAAAGCAAAGCAAAGCAAAGGAAAGAGAGAAGCAATTTATTCTTTGTCTCAGTACATTTTTTCATTTGGTTATTTTTGTTTTTTGTTTTTTGTGTGTTTTTTTTTTAGTTCTTGATGCTTGATGTATGTTTAAGTACTAAATAGATTTCATTTAAAATTAAACGGTTTCCTCATCAAATTAATTTGAATTCTGAAATCCTTCATTTAGATTTTTAAGATTTAAGTTAAGATTTCTTAATTTAGCAAATTAAGAACAAAGGGCAAATTTGAGTACATTTTCTTTCAGTCAAAAGTTAGGAACGTGAGCAAAATTGAAAATTTAAAGCTGTGCACCTATTTAGGTAGCAAATATGTTCTGCTGTTTCAACCACCTGTGTTACCTAAAATATAGAATACCTACTATGTTTTGCACACAAGCCAACATCAACTTATAACAGCATCATAAAATTAACAAAAACAACTTGGGTAAGTATTTAAGAACTGTTAGTATTTTTTTTTTTTTAAAGCACTGAGTTCTTTGTCGAAACTCTTATTTATTGCTATTTGACACCATATCATTTCAAGGTTTATTTCCTAACTGAATATATTCCAAAGTTTGCCCTTTTTTACAAGAGATTTTGAGATAATCAGTTCCCACATTACCAGTGAGAGCTGAAAAACATCATCACTGCTGCTATTGTCATTTCTTGAGGTTTTCAAATGCCACTTTTCATTCCAAAACCTTCTAACATGATGTGCACAATGAACAGGAAACAGATGTGTCCTAGCGATTTATTCTCATATTTTGTGTATATTTACTACAAACAGATGAAAATTAAAATGCAAGCTTAACATAAAGTAATTCTCTAAAAACTTATCTTAAAATGTTCCCAGATTGTGGGTACACAGAATTTAACAAGAAAAAAACAAAACTTCCAGTTTTTGGTTTCAGTCTTGACAATCCATTTATTGTGTGGCTGGGAATTTCTAAATACTAAAGTAAATTAGCGATATCTACCCAGCCTTCCTAATGGGGAAAATGTAAAATTCAAATATAATAATAATGAAACAATTCTCAATAATCATTAAGTTCCATACAAATAATACTGGGGCCGGCCGAGTGGCGCCGTGGTTAAGCGCTGGCTTGGGAAGCCAGGGGCCCCGGTTCGGTCCCACATATGAGGGCCAGTGACACTGCCCTCAAAAAAAAAACACACAAAAAAACACAAAAAAACCAAAAAAACAAAAAAAAAACAAAAAAAAAACCATACAAATAATACTTATGAATTTTTTTCTGTGAATGTTTATGAAGTGAAATGAACATTTAAGTGTTCTTAAATTTGGAAAGAGACTAAATCCTTGCAAACCATGGTGAGAGATAATGTCACTTAGAGGCCTATGAAGCTGTAATGTAAAGGCAATAAAGGAAGCGAAAGGCTTAAAACATTGCAAAGAGCCACCTTTATACCTAAGTAAGTGAGCATTCTTAACTGCATCTTATGGTCTGCATAGACCAGAGTCACGTTGGGATGATGAGCTGGAATGTGTGTGCGCTTGCATGCATGCCCACAGTCCTATATGCATTTTAAATGTTAGCACACAACCAGACTGACTTAATTTACTGACTTCATTAGCTTTCGACTGAAGAGCAGTCAAGCCTTCTATTTTTTATTAACAAGTATAAGAAAAATCTTAAGACTCCCCTAAAATATGGTCACTTCAAGTCTATTTCATTTTGTCAACTTTGAACTAATTTAATTGCTTTATAAATAAGGGTTAATTACAGACCACTAGAAATTGCTCACTTGTTAGGATTTTATTTCCAGTATTTCTTCATGTTTTCAGTTTTAGGACATCCAACTTCATTAGGATAGTTATAATCGAGGATTCAGTGATGAGAGCAAATGAAGGAAGAGTTTCTCTGTAATGCTCCCTTTGCCCATGTTCACATGTTGCTACCTAGAGCTCTTTCCCATTGAATATACTCTATGCTTTGTTTTCTTATCTACTTCATGCAAGTATCTTAAAATTTTGTGATCAACAGAGATATTCTGGGTGAATTTTATATTGTCTAACACTTCTTTTTAATTAGTAGATATTATTGAATCAGTGCCTCAACCAAACAGTGAACCAATTTTTATCATTTAAACAAACAGCACTTATTTTGAAGAAGTCTGGAAGTTTGTTTTTTCTGTTCTGTAATTATTTTCAGGATAATATTTCATGTTGCTCTCTAGAAATTTTACATACATTAAATTGAAAACTGAAAAAGGACATTTTTTTTCACTTGTCCCCCTATCATTCTTTTTACATCACTTTTTTAGTTATTTTCCTGATAGTTACCCTAGGGATTACAATTAACATCTTAATTTAAAGCAATCTAGTTGGGATTAAATTCAATAGTATATAAAAACAGTGCTCCCATATAGCCCAATTTCCTCCCCTTCTTTTGTACTACTATTGTTATACAAATTGCATCTTACTAATTATAAGTTCACCAATACAGATTTATAATTATTGCTCTACATATTTACTTTTAAATGTGAAAGACAACAGAATGCATTTATATTCTCTTTCCCAGTTGCATATGTAGTTACCTTTACTAATGTTATTTTTTCATGTAAAATTGAGTTGCTGTCTAGTGTCTTTTCATTTCAGAATGAGGGACTCTTTTGGTATTTCCTGTAGGGCAGGTTTGCTAGCAATAACTTAGCTCAGCATTTCTTAATGTGGGAATATAGAAATCTTTTCTGAAGGATAATTTTGCTGGATATAGTTAATAGCCTTTTTCTTTCTGAAATTTGAATGTGTCACCCTACTTTATTCTGGTCTTTATGATTTCTATAAAGAAACCAACAGTTAAACTTATTAAGAATCCTTTGTACGTGATGACTGCTTTTATCTTATTGCTTTCATTATTCTCTTTTTCTTCAGCATTCTCCAAACATTCAACAGTTTGACTATAATGAGTCAAGGTGTGGCTCTCTTTTGATATTTTTCTAGTTTGAGTACTTAAGTGTCTTGGATATGAATATTAATATTATTTAGTAAATTTGGAAAAAATTCAGGCATTGCTTCTTCAAATATGCTTTCTGGCTCATTTTTTTTCTTCTCCTCCTTCTGGGACTTCCATCATGCACATGTTAGTATATTTGATGGTGACCCAGGTCTCTGAAGCTCTGTTTATTTTGTTGTTGTTGCTGTCATTCTATTGGGTTGCTGGAAAAGTCATGACGCATTTTTGCAATGAAAAACAGAGAAAAAATACATCATGACTTTTCCTGCAACCCAATATTTCTCAGACTGGATAGTCTTTTCAAGTTTGCTGATTCTTTCTTATGCCCATTCAAATCTGTTGTTGAGCCCCTTCTAGTAATTTTTATTTCAGCTACTATACTTTTCAACCTTATAATTCCCATTTTTCATGATACCTATCTTTTATTGATATTCTATATTTGGTTAAGCATCCTTCTCATACTTTCATTTAATTCTTTAGATGTAGTTTCTTTAGTTCTTTTAATGTATTTATCATAGCTGATTTAAGATTTTCTCCCAAGTACCAACATTTAGGATTCCTAAGGGACAGTTTCTATTGCTGCTGTTTTCCTGTGTTTAGATTATACTTTCCTATTTCTTTGTGTGTCTTTTTCCTGTTGCAATGGGTCATTTAAAATATTTTAATATGGCAATTCTGGATCTCAGATTCCTCACTCCCTAGGGTTTGCTGTTATTGTTCTGTTGTTTCTGTTGTGTCATTGCTGTTGATGCTGCTGCTGTGTGTGTTTACTGAGTGAGTTTCCTGGACTAACTCTGTCAAGTCTTTATTCTTTGTTTTTTATGGCTACTGAAGTCTCTGCATGATTAGTTTAATGGTCACTTAATGATTAAACAGAGTTTGTTGTTAATACCTTGAAACATTAAGTTGGCCAGCCTTTGCTGAAAGGCTCTCTCTGCCTGTCAAGGCACATCTTCCATGCCTCAGCAGGCAGTTGAAACTCTGCCTTAGCCCTTATTTCCTGGTTGCAAAGAGCTTCAAGGTCAGCCAGAGGTGAGAGATTAGGGTCTTCTAAGGTCTTTTCAGAGCACACACACAGGCCTGCACGTGCACCTGTCTTTCTTGATTCTCATGAATATGTAGAATCTTTTCAAAGCTCCCTGTGGACATCTGATTCTTCAGTCTCTCCTGCATTTTTTTGGTCAACCTCTTATTAGCCTCAACTGGTTTGCTGCCTCAGGCTGTTATGGTGTTAAACAACAGCCAGTGATTCTACTCCCCCACCCCGCAGAGGTCTGAAAATGTTGATTTTTGAGAATTTTTTTGCCAATGTTCTCATGGCTTTCATGGAGGAGCATGAAGGAGGTACTTATTTTGTAATTCTGGAAATACTCCTCCTCTCTTGTTTAATATTGCACAAATATAACTATTACTATTGTCCACACAAACTGAGTCTTTCATTAAGACATTTTCATAAAATAAAAATCTCACATTTGCTCAGAAGAGTTAACTGATCACTATGAAGTAGAAAAGTTTAATTTACTTTCCCTAACTTTTAGTGCTATAAAATAGAAAACAATCTTAACACTTAGCATTGTAGAGATGATAAGATCAAATCTAAATATTGTCACATTAGCTAGATTAAATTTATGTCAAAAATTTTTATTATACTTGTGTTTGTGGATTTTGATAGGGTAGTCATTGTAAAAATGAGCTATAAGATCTTGTAAGAGATAAACATAAATATCCAGTTATAATATAGTCAGGAGCCAGATATAGTTTGTAACTTGCCAGGCCTTGTTGCTAACACTTTCATGTCTAACTTTGCTAAGCACTGATAATCATTCTTAGATTAATCAAATACATTTTTTTTTTATAAATGTATAAGGGATTCTTTTTCTGATGTCCCAACTCAAATAAAAATTTAAATCTGGTTCCAGTCAGTCCCCCCCAAACACATGTAGGATCTGTGGGAGTGGTTATTTTCCTTTCTACATTACCACCTCTCCTCCAGGTACCCAGAGCCCACCTTAGGATGTTTTAAGTGACCTAGGTTATTGACAGTTATGTTAGCCATACCCAGGACAACACAACAGCGGGCTATGGCTGAGAGGGACCTTTAAGTCACTGGCTCCTGATGCGATGATATATTCTGCTTACTCAAAGTAACTGGTAGTCCTGTGAATAACAGGTAGGCACTTCATTGGGCAGGCACAAATGTCCAATCTTCTACCTTCATTGTGGTAGTACGTATATTCTGGTGCAGCTAGCTGCTAGGTGCTAGCAAATGATGGTTTGCTTTACATATGAATTGAGCCATGTCTGGATGCTTTCCAACTTTATCTTTGTAGTCACTCTAGGTCCAGTTCCTCTATCTTAGGATCCCCCAATTTCTCTTAGTTCTTTTTTCATCCAAAAAGTTCAACAAATTTCTGTAGTTCTTTGAAAAGGAAAACTCATTTTTTTTTTTGGTCATATATTCTTTCATTTTTCTTTTCTTCTTAGCAGGATTTAAATTAGGGGGAAAAGTTAAAATAAAGTCAATTGCAGAAAAAGAAAAAGGAGAGGAAAACACTGAATTATTTCTTAGTACAGTATATTAGGGTCTTGAGAGGGAAATGTAGTCTCATAAAAATAGTTTTTTTTATACTCCTCGTTTTTGTGACTGTGAAATTCTTCCCTGCAATATAAACATATAATTTTCAAATTAATATTATCATTTTTATTAGCCTCACTTATACACTTACTATTATAATTACTTGTCTTATTACTTTTTATAGCTGAGATAAATCTAGCCATAACTCCATATTAGGTACTTAAATTCTCTATTCCTTTGTCGCACATCTGGGCACATATGAAAGAAAAACTCTGTCAGATCCTGGTGTTCATGGCCTTAGTTTTGAATTTTTCCCTCCGTCCAGCTCAAACCTTGCTCCACAATGCTTCCTTCTTCATGGCTTCTCACACGTGACTTTTCATTC
This sequence comes from Aselliscus stoliczkanus, assembly GCA_033961575.1. Taxonomy (NCBI): domain Eukaryota; kingdom Metazoa; phylum Chordata; class Mammalia; order Chiroptera; family Hipposideridae; genus Aselliscus; species Aselliscus stoliczkanus. The sequence goes on along the minus strand of CM066728.1, from coordinate 80,709,962 downwards.
TTGCTTTATCCTGACACATTCAGTGGCTTTTAACTCCCAGTCTCTGACACTATTCTCTTGGCTGCAGACACTTTCCTTTCCTGAAGAGGGATCAGCTAGTCATGGCTATCTTTCATGAAAAATCCCAGGATCTCCTCTGTTAGTGCAGGGCCTTTAAAAGCAGTCTTCACCCCACAGAACGGACTTGGATGATTGTGAGCTCGTGGCTTCCTTCATCCCAGTAATCCACTTTGGGACCAAAAAGGTGAAAATATCCAGTGTATCTTTACTCATTTTGAAACATCTATTATATGATGTCTGATTGGAGTATCTAAAATTTCTTTAGGCATCACAATAAGTGGCTTTATTTTCATATTCTTCAAATTTTAAAAAAACCACCAAAGATTATTTTTCCAGACTATTTATGCTCTTTTGTCAGAGACAAATGTCCAATCTTCATCCTTTATTCTGGTAGTACATATCTTGCACTTATTGATAATAATAAATAATAAAATTTCTTAAAGAAGGCATTGCATAAAAATTCAGAGGATAGAAGTTTCACAGGTACTTCATGGATTTAATATATTTCATTTCCTCTAATACACAAGGAAAACATAAAAATAATAAAAAACGTGTTTGAATATGTCACTCAGAACTATGAAAATATGTTTATGATGAGTCCAAATTCCTTGGCAACCTTTTAAGATTTTTTCCAAATCTGGTCCCAACTTCACTTGCCCATCTTAACTTCTATTCCATTCCATTCATCCATGTCCCACTGCCTCTGTCTAGAATGCCCATTACCCTTTTTCTCCACCTGTGAACCCCGAGCCCACTTCCTCAAAAGTTAAATCCCACACCACCATCTCTATGAAACACTATTTTTTCCCTCCTGTTGACTTTATCCTTTATTCTAGGAATCATCAGATATAATTAGAAAGATCATTCTGTGCATAGCTCTAGGTAGCTTGTGAATTTCCTTGAGGATAAGGCCAAGCACATCAACATCTCCGAATCCCCAAGACCTGAAAGAATTTCTGCTGTACAGAAGTAACTCTCTTTAAGTGTTTGAATGAATGAATTACATGAAGGCAGATGTTGTGGGCAATAAACATGAGTAATTGACTATCTTGGTATAGATTATGGTCTGGTAGAGCACATGAAACCTAGCCACATAATTGTAAAACAAGCTATTTAGTGTTATTATTTCGAAGACAAATGATAGACACCCTTCCTCTTGACATATGTACTTTATATTGAATATGAAAGAGTATTTCCCCACATATTTATTTAGGAACTCAGCCCTATTACAGGAAATACCAGTCCTCTTGGTATGTTTACCAACTAATCATTTATTTGTTGCAAGTATGGGATTTTAGAGTCCACCCTCTTGATTTAACTTTTTAGAAATTGGTTAAAGAAATTGGTAACTAAATCAAGCTACTCAAATAATCCTAAAATCACCCAACAGCTTAAAATATAATTAACTCCTATTTCAAATTGAGGAATCCAGCAACACAGCTAAAATGTTACTGCTCATCAGTGGTGGTTATTCTGAGTCAGAGAGTGCCACAAATTGAATATTCTTGCCACCACCCTGGTATCCCTTCCCTACAGCCCCAGTATGTCACCCATGCTAAAGTCTGCCAATAAGTATTAGGGAAGTTCTTACAGCATTAAAAACTGTACCTCACCAGAATTATAAAGTTAATTTTTTTTTCATCAGTACCAGTTACCCAAATGTCTTTGGACCAGGTTTCTGGCACGGATTTGTTCAGGAAATGGGACGGGAGGAACACCTATTTTACATTTTAAGTGGAAAAACACTCACACAAGAACATTACGCAATAATCAAAAAAAAAAAAAAAAGGTTGATTTGTGGTGACGTTCACGCTCCATATGTGTGTGAGTTTATTTTGGTCACAGAAGAAGCAATCTCAAATTCTAGCAGTACAACTAATATAGTAATTTCACTAGACTGCTTAATTTAACAGGCTTAAAATGAAACATGTCAATGTTAGAAGTGAGCACAAAACTGCTTATTTTCTGTTCCTAATTACAAGTGAAAGAAACTAATGGACAGCATATTTTCAGTAGGACATCAACCGTTCTACCCATTTTTGCTTCTGTAGGACATAGCCTTGGAGTCTACTACATAGCAGGAATTTAAAATTATTGAACTAGACTAACTTGCCTGTGAGTTATCATTACCGTCTTGCAGTCCATTCCCCTGGATACATACGTCATAACATTGAAAATCTGAATCTTTATGAAAGCTTTGCAAAAACAGAAGCAGCTCTAGAAAACACTGCTTACATTTACTACCCTAGAGTTGGGGAGTAGGGGGGGTGAAATACACTTTGAAGCTACCTTAAAATGATTTGAAACCTCATACTTAACTTTAAAAAAAAAATTACATTTTTCTTACTTGAAAAATATCTATTATTTTACCCAAAGTATTTACTGTCGAATAAAACTGACACCCCCACCCCACCCCCACACACACCCTGGTGGAAGAACCTTCTTTATCCTGTGGCTTTGAGAACCCATGATTTTACTGCCAAAGAACCGTGGCATATACCAGAGGCAGAACTCTAGATCCTCTTCAGCTCCAAGCCCCATAGTGAAATTTTCTTCTCTTGTTTAAATTAAAAAAAAAAAAATTCCTTTGACAACTAGCTAATTAGAAAAGCAAATCTTGTTAATGTCATAATGAGTTCTGATCTGTTAACGTATACCCATTTTACAGGGATATTCTTCAAGATAATTCCCTAATCCAATGTAAATATTCTAAAGTTGAGGAGGGTTCTGGAAACAATCATAGCAGTTGATGTCTTTAGTCAAACACTAAAGTTTCCTTCTGATGCCCATCAAATTACATCAGTTCCAAGAGGGCCCACCACACACAGGCCCTGCCCTAGCTTTCCATTGTTTATCTAATACTAATTCTTTTACTACCAAGAAGGAGAATGATTCATTTCTATTAAGCACTTATTTCAATCCAGGCATTGTGCTAAATACTTGTAGCTTGGTCTCATTTAATCTTTACAACAATCTTCAGAGAGAGGCAGTATTTTCATCCCCATTTTACATTTGAGAAAATTGAACTTAAAGAAACTGCATACTTTTCCTGAATCCCACCGCTGCCAGATGGTTTGAATTTGCAGGATTGAATCCAAGCAGTCTAACTCCAGAACCTTACTCATTCCAGTAATTTTATGTAGTATATTAGATTACCTCTAAGGAGAATACTTTGGTATGAAATAAATGTTTTTCTATTTGAGATTATTAGTCAGTAACCCCAATTACTTTTGTCTCAATTTATAAACTCTGCTTTCAAAATTCTTAATCAGTTCAGTTTCAAACCTCTTAGTGTGTTTCTAATTTTCAACCACATTCTCAAACCCTAAAAAAGGTCTGATCAGATTAGATATCATTAAAAATAGAAGAGTATATACTACAAAGTCTAAAGCTTAACATTACCATCAAGTGACTTCATATAATCACCAATTTGTGACCCTAGTTTTTATCTTTCCAAAGCTTCAGTTTGTTCAGTGGCATATTTTCCTATCAGTCAGGATAAAATTGGTTGAGAAAATAGTTCACTTGACATTGATTTGTGTTTAGATTTATTGAAGTTCAGAAAATGAGCACTTATTCTAACTGTAATTCTCCAGCAATAGCTATTTTCTCAGTCTCTGTATTTGATCTAAAGGAGATCAATCAATATTGCCTTAAGATTCATTACAAACATGTACATTAACTTTACCCTCAGCAACAGTAGAGGCAGTTATCACTATTTGTTTGTAAATCCTAGAGGAGATAAAAAATTATTTAAAGTTTAAGTATTTATTAACCCCAAGAAAGAAGGGGAAGGTCCCCATAATTATAGCCTTGATCATATTATAAGTATGTTTTAACCCTACTTTATTTTAATAAGATATAACTTTGCAATTTCTTTTTAATTTTTCTAATTCAGTATATTGCAATTTTCTAAAAGTCCATATTATAATTTTAAGTGTCTAAGAATTAATCAATTAATCAATGTTTATTAATTATTGTGCAAAGCCCTGTGGGTCACGCTGAGAGGCATCAGACATGTGAGACTATAGACAGGAATATGAGAAAGGCATTCCAAGGCAAAGCTTTCCCAGGAAGGGAACAGCAGGACACAGGTTGATGACATCAAGTTAATGAAGATGGGAGGAAGACAGGAAAGCCAAACTGGGATATGAGAGCATTAAATGCAGGCAAAGAAGCCTAAGTAATGAGATTGAATTGTGAGCATCCAATGAGATTGAACTATAAGCCAACACAATGCAATTTTTCTAGAAATCTGCACAATTTTGAAAATAATGCTAAGAAATGAAAAAAGCTGGAAACAAGGAAAATAGGGTTTTCAATATATGTATTTACTAAGTAGTGGATCACTTCAAATACATAAATTAGAAGAGGAATTCCTTGGGTAAGGGTCATGTTACTGAGATTTGATGGCCTTCAAACTCTCAACTCAGCCCACACTATTTTAAATCTTCATTAGACTTCTTTAACTCTTGTGTTCTCTTTCAGTCTCTTCTATTTGGCAATTTATTTAACATTTTTGTGGACTTATCTACTTCTTTTCCTTGTGCTACCTATACTGTGTCACCTGTGTTGAGTTCTAGGCAATGAGTCCTCCTTTGGGTGGCACTCTTGTCCTTCCTAGCCCCAGTCCTGCTAGATAGAAAGACTGTTGTTGAATTAGATCAAATTGAATGGAACCAAATACAAATCCTCCACCATCTGTAAACACAAATCCACTCATCCACACACTCCCTTCTTTGAAATTCTCCAAGCCACTAAGACACGGTGGCTTTGCAAACAGCAAGTCGTAGGTGAAGCTAACAGGTAGATGTGGCTCTTGATTCAGGGAGGTTGTACAACTCGCCAGATAAAGGGAGCATTGCCAACTCCTAAGCACTTCTTTTTTGCTCCAGTCTCCCAGATAAGAGGAGCAAGCCCCAGTATTTTGCCGGCCACCTTAACTTCCCAAGTCTCAGTGCCCTAGAGTACTGGGAATGGGGAGGACTAACATTAACATGACTTAATGCATTCTGACTTACAAAAGTCTGTAGCAAAACAACAACAAAACAACAACAACAAAAAAGCCCAGCGCCCTGAGTTCTTTGTTAGATTCAACTTCCAGTGTACAAACATCTTAATTCAGCTTAAACAAAATAGCCCACGCACATTCCATTTTTCCCCTCCCTCTTTTCCTTCCCTCCCTCTTCCCTCCATTTATCTCTTTCTCCCTTTCCTTTTTTTCTCCCAGTCTTGTTTCTCCGTTTCTACCGTTTATTATAGTCTTCCCAAAGAAAAGGCTATCTGCAAATATCCTTTAACCAGAATTCACCATAAACGAAGCAAACCCCATTCTGTAAGTGAAAGCAAAGCCCTCAGTGGGGCGTGTCGGGGTGGATACCCCCCCACCCCCGCCTCCGCGGGCCGGGTCCGCCTCTCTTAGTGCGAGACGACTGCACGGCAAAGTTCAAGTGTGCGCAGGAGAGGGAAGGGGCAGACCCAGACCTGCTCACTTTCGCAGATGGTCTGATGCCTTCTGCTCAATCCGACCCCGGGCAAGCAGCCTCCCCTTAAGGACCCAGGGAGTCTTGGCACTTTGAAAGTGGCCTCCCGGCCCAGACCCGGGAGAAGTGAGGGTGTGAAGGCGGAGCCACAGGGCCAGAGACACCCTCTTGAAGGTCCAGCCCTCGCCCATCTTCCTACCACCTTAGGGAGGAGGTGGCACGGAGAGCGGGATCGCCCTCTAAATGAAAGGCAGATGTCCCTTTAAGGTTTGCTTTGCAGCTCGTGGACTTTAGCCTAAACACGGACCCGTGAAGCTGGCTTTATTTGTCCATGTCTCGGACACAGCCTGGGAGGCTGCCAACGATTTCAGAGACCAAGAGCTCGAAGGGGCGGGAGATGTGGCAATCCGTCTGGGATATGAAAAGCGTGGAGCGGACCTAGAGGCATTCGTCGAAAACACAGGAAATCACTCGGCAGCTCCTGGGCGCCACGGCCGGCGGGGCCAGCGACTGAGACCCGCAGCGGCGCGCGGAGAGTCCCAGAGCGCGCGGCTTCTGCGCGGGGTCCTGCCAGGTCCTGCCCTCCGATCCAGCGCGTCCCCGGGCTCTGCGGCCGCTCCGGCCATGGCCCCTCGGCGCCGTGCCAGCCCAGGGGTCGCTGTCGCCTGCTGCTGGCTCCTCACCGGTGAGCGACCCTGCTTTGCTCTGCGCATCTCCTGCGCGCGGGGGGCTCGGCGCGTAACGTGGGGAGGGAGGTGCGCGGAGCTGTGTCCCGGAGAGGAGGAGGGAGCCCTGCTCTCCTTTCGGGCGCTCCAGGTCGTCTGGGCAGGTTGGACTACAGAAAGGAATTTCTGCGTGTTCGTTCTGATAGAAATTAGTTTTGATGTCGTTTCAAAACCCTCCACCGCGATGGTAGGAGGGAGGCAGAGCGGAAAACTTTACAAGGTAGACTCGACTCTTCCAGTTAAAGTTGTTTTCGACAGTGTGCGTTGTATTTTAGGACTTTGCTGAATGGCTTCTTCCCTCCTCCTTTCTTTTGGAGGGAGGTAACTAGAGGACGCCTGATTTATAGACACATTTGCTGCCCTCAGGTTGCTCAAGAGTGAGCATTGTTGCGTTTCCTTGCTGTCAGCTATTCAAATCGATGCTGCTACAGAATAAGGAAAGAGGAATGCAAGGCAAATTTGCTTCTGGTCCTGAAATGGTCTTTCTGTATTAGCGCCCAAGAGGAGGAATATTTTGAAATCGAGGAAGGAATAGTGAACATTTACTCTTTAAGTATTACAGAGCAGTATTGTTACTTGTGTATGAATAGGTATTTTGGGGAAGGGACTTAAAAAACACAGTGGAGGTGCAGAGTTGTATCCAACTAGAAAGGGACTGAATCATAGCATTTTCTAAGATTTTCAAAATGATTAACCCATGGCCAGATCTTTTTTCCCAGTTACTGATTGAGGAGGAAAAGTGTAACTGTGAAAGAGAGAAAGCAGATGGGTGAAGTTTTTGTGTTAAAAAAAAAAAAGAATGACCTAATTAATGGTTTAATTAATGGTTAGCTTTTGGCATATCATCAGTATTCAACTGTTCAGTGTCTTCACTGCTGGCCCACTTGTTAATACTAGGTATTTTAGTATTTTACCACTAAAAATGGGGATGATCCCGCCAGTTTAGCCTGGCTTAGATGGCCAGGCATTGTTATTTTTTATGAAGATAACAGAATTGGAATATTAGCAAACAAAGTTTTTTTTAAAAAAATAGTGAGATGATATAAAAAGTTAATTATGAGCTACTGACTTTTCATCCAAACATTTTCCACTACTCAGGAAATGTCCAATAATCCAAACAGTGGTAACTTCTGAACAGCTTTTCAGCCAGTGACTAGTTTAATTTATCAGCTACTGTCACTACTCTTTACACATTTGACCCATCTCAAATGTTTTGGTCACTTGCTATTTTTTTGTTGTGCAAATCTGAACAGCTTACTAACTATTCAAGTAGTACCTTTTTTATTTTAACAAATAAGCAGTCACTAATGCAGAAATGATAAATGATATTTGCATATGCTCTAAAAAGAAGAGAATGAGACTTTTTAAAAAAGGATAAGAAGTCACAATTTCATATATATTATTTACATATAATTGTAATATATGTAAAATAAAAAATACTTGAGCATATATATATATATGCTCAAGTATTTTTTATTTTTTTTAGGTTCAACTACTTTATTTCTCCATGCCTAAAAGTTACCAGTTGCATATGGTGAGTTTTCTACAATTGTTGGGATAATATGCCTCAGTGGATCCAGAAAGGGTCTTAAAGGAAAATAGTGCATAGATATTTCTAAATTATAATATTTAATTCCCTTTTGTGTGTGTATATGCGTATATATCTATATGTTACTTAATCACATTGAAATTTAGAATTTAAAAAGTTACTGTGTCAGAATCAACAGGTTCCTCATATGTGCTATATTTATGCCCATTTGAAAATGCAAGGATCTGAAATTTGACTTCCTTCCTTTGCTGGTTTTCCCATCAGTCAGCTTTCTTGGAAACTTCTCATCAATTGAGCTTCTAACCTGGGGTCTCATCAGCATACCCACCCATGCACACACTACTGTAGAGAGCTCTTCCTGTCTCCCATCTGAACCCAGCCTCTAATCCATTTTCCTAACAAGTAATTTTCATTATATCTTAGTCTTTATTCAAAACACTTTGGTGGTTCTTTGTTGTCTTCAGATAAAATCCAAAATTCTCAACTGACCATTCAGGGTTTGCCCTAATCTAGCGACCTTTATCTCCTACAACCACTATATCAGTTTCCTACTGCTGTTGTAACAAATTGGCACAGATTTATTGGTTTAAAACAAGGTGAATTTACTATGTTAGAGTTCTGTAGGTCAGAAGTCTCACTGGGCTAAAATCAAGATGTCAGCAGAGTTGTGTTTCTTTTGGAGGCTCTAGGGGACAATCCATTTTCTGACTTCTCCAGGCCTCCTGCATTTCTTGGCTTGTGGCTCCACCCATCATCTTCAAAAACAGAAGAGCAGCATCTTCAGATCTTGCCCTCTGACTCTGCTTCATCATCACATATTCTTCTCTGACTCTGACCCTATTGCCTGATTCTTATAAGGATTTTTCTGATTACTTGACCCACCTGAATAACCCACGATAATCTCTTTATCTCAAGATCCTTAATGTAATCACATCTGCCAAGTCCCTTTTGTCATATAAGGTAACATATTGACAAGGTCCAGAGATTGAGACATAGACATCTTTGGGAGACTGTCATTCTATGTGCTTAAATTCTCTAAACATAAACTTCCCATGATAACCAGTCACACTTCCTTACTTTCCCCATAATCCTCATTTTGCTACTGTGGAGATGATCTTATTATTTTATGCATCTAGAGAAGAACTCCACCCTTCCTTCCCACCACCCACTTCCCTCTAAACAAACTCTCTCCAGCCTTCAAAGTTGAGTTGACATCACAACAAACCACCACCATCCCAATAAATTTCCCATCAGGTTTTGGACTGCCTTGTATTAGGGTTTTCCATTGTTTGAAAAAAGATTCAGGAAAGATGTCCTCCCTTATGTCCAAATAGAGTCTTCATTGTTATTTTATGTATGTCAAAGACCCAACAAGACAGAAACCTCATGCACATGTAAAGGATTTGACTGAAGAAAGTTTAATAAAGGGACTGTTTACAGAACTAATAAAAGATGGTGGAGCACCTAAGGACAAACAACAGTGGGAAGAGAAGCCATTACCATTTCTAGGTCTGAGGAAGGAGCAGTGTTAGCTTGACTCTTAACTCTAGCTATGGGAGGGGTTCCTTCCCACTGAAGCCATGGCCATAGGAAGAGGAATGCAGCTAGTGCCTAAATTGAAGCCCAGCAAGGAGCAAGCAGGGGAAATAAATACCCCTTTGCTCCCACCCTCTCATTTTGTACCCAACCCTCCCACTGGCCATGTCCAAATGGCAGAATACAACCTCCGGGGTGGCGGGGGGGGACAAAAGCCAAGCATGCAATAACCCAGAAAAAAATAACACAACTGAATGAAAGACACATATTTATTGAGAACATATTATGTGTGAGGCCCTGTGCCAAGAACTTTGCATGTATTATTTCATTTTAATCTCAGAAAAAGGGAAATTTTTGGAACTATTATCTACATTTTAAAGATGAAGAAACCAAAATACCAAGAAGTTAAATTAATTGATCCAAAGCCACACAACTAGTAAATGGCAAATCTTGTGCTCAGCTCAAATCTCATGCTTTGAAATAATATGCTATAAAGGCTGTCTAAATGTAAGTCAATTTCCCTCTTGTTCAACTCTCTAACTGCTAAATCCAAGGACAATCGTCTGAAAGACTCCGATAAGGATATAACTAAGGACACAAATGAGTCTGTTATTTTCATGACTTTTAGGTGTATATAGTGAAATTAGATGATTTCCCTCTGTAGATTAATTGTAACTCAAATGAAAGTGCTATTTCTGGTTATTAAGAATATAAATATAGAATGACCCCCTAATAAGTTATCGGTCTGTCCTTTCTAGAAATATTTTAGTTAGCTTAGAAATAAGAGTCTTCTTTTGTGACTTTTCTTCACAGGAAAGATTTCCTATTCAAAATGAAGTCCAGTGAGGTGATGGCTGAATATGGGAGGAAGTGAGCCCATTACTCATAACAAAAATATGACCTCCAATAGCAACACAATGGATTGTCAGGAATTACTGACAATGGTAAAACTCTTTAGTCGTTATAGTGTCTGTAAAGTCAGCAATAAACTCACAGGATTCTTAGTTACTTGTTTAGTAAATAGGCAGTGAGAGTATCCATGAAATACATATGGTAAACGAGTTTGCCTGTTTTTCTTCCGGGCTGTCATGATGCTTTTTTGATGCATGAGTTCTTGGGCCAGGTTATAAAAGTTTATAACCTCTAAGCTTACTTTCTGAGATGGGTGCTCCTCTGCCTGTGTTTCTCCACCTCCAACATAACAAACTTCCCATTTAGATTTTGAACTTGCTTACTTTTCATATGCCCCTTAAAACATGTCATACAATAAAGTAGCTCATGTTTAAAATATATTCAGAAAATTAGGGATCAAAATGCTTTACCTACACTGTTCTTCTGTTGCACGAAACACAAAATAGTGTATTTGAATTCATGGTAAGAAGTGGAGAAGAAATATATTGGGAATTGTTGTCACACAGCTCAAGGTAGCATATATTGCCTCTTCAGAGTGCTCTGTGACTGTCTGGAGAACTGGATTTGCTCTCAAAGCAAGTACTGAGTATTGAGCATTGAGACATGTAAATGAGCTGAATATATTCCTGTCCTGAAGATTATTGAACTTCTTTCAGTTCCTCTGTTGTGTCAGTTCCTCACAAGTCTCTGGGCCTTTGGATAAGCAGTTACTCACACTGCTACAGACCCTCCAGCCCCCACAGGAATGTCATTTTCCAGAAACCCAGTGGAGTAAATTTGACCCCCACCCCCAGAGACATGTAAGCCCGAAGGATCTTTGCTTCTATAACATCCCAAGGGATATTATAATTAAATATCTAGTTGTCTGTCTTCCCTGTTTTCTGTATGCTCCTGAGGGTAGGGTCTTTGTCTGTTTATTATCCTTAGCATCTAAGAATAATAGGCACTTAAACATTTGTTACTGAATGAATCATGAAAGAATAGACTATAGAGAAACTCATAAAATAATAAAAAGATCAGATTGTCTCCTTTAATTATAATCCTCACCTGATATATATATATATGTATATCTATATGTATATGTATATGTATATCTATATGTATATCTATATCTATATCTATATCTATATATCCAAATGTATATCTAATTGAATGGAAGGCTGCATCAATTGAATCAATTGAATGATGCACCATAATTTAATCACTACTAAGAAAAAAGCACTGTCAATCCAATATGATTGCTAGACGGTTAGATGCCTTCTAGTTTCAGGGATGTTTAAACGTGGGGAAATGTGCATCTGATAATTATAATCAATAACATACAGTATATCTACATGGCAATTTTCTATCATATTTCTTAATATTTTTAGAAACTGCATCATACGGTTTCAGACACACTCTTTTGGATACAAATGACACTGCTTCTGGATACAAAGATATGAATAGTATCCGTCTTAGTTCTCTTCCAGAGCCAAGTTTATATCTGATTCAGGGGCTAATTGCTCTTCTGGCACCAGAAGTCTCACCAGATCCCAAGAGCAGAACTTCCTCTAAAAACCTTTAAAAGGAAGCCTCAGGAAAAAAGGTGACACTGAAGTAATCAAAACCATGTTTCAGTTACACAGGATCAATGACTCTCGTTTTGGCAAACACTGGCTTTCTGTCATATTGGTGGTTAATGCTAGGGCTGTGTATATATGAAGAGACCTAATTTTTATGTATATATGAAGGGACCTAATTTTTATCTAATGTCTTCTTCCATAGTTTAAAAGGAAGATTAAAAAGCCACTAAGTGTTAAAAGGAGATTGAAGAATATGCACTGGTTGGTGTTAAGAATTCGCTTTAGTACAAAAACATTAATATTGTTTTATCCAAACAGTAGATCTCTATAAATAAAATGAGAAATCTGAATTGAAAAAGAATCACTGTAATTCAGATATTAAAAGGAGTGGAGACATATGCTTTCTTTGTGTGAATTATCTTAGATCTGCTGAACCAAATCCAAATACTTAAATTTAACAGGGCACCTAAATCACTTTAGAATGTCAAATGATTAAGATGATTAAGAGCTGCATATTTTATTGTAAATCCTACAATCTTTATACAAATTACAGTGCACCTTCAAAATTACTTTATTAGCTATTCTTTTAGTTTGCCAAATGCTAAAGTTTGAAAATACATGGGCATTGACCAGTCCTTAAAATTATAAATTTTATTGTAATAATTTTGGTAAAATGATCCTGTAATGTATAGGAATACATACAAACAGAAACCCCCTCCCACTCCCTCCCCAACACACACACACTTTTGTTGATAAGATTTTGTTTATTTAGCAGGAGGTTTTGTATTGTTTGGTGACAATTGAAAGTATTTTTAATCATAGGACATTTAGATAGCAAGTGAGTACAAAAAGTTCCTTAAAAAAAAACAAAAACACTTTCCCTTTTCCCCTATGCCTGAATTAGTGGAATAATTCTCCCAGTTGTCCACTTCTAGCTTTGCTTGTGAAGGTCACATGGGCATCACATTGTACAATCTGAGGTTAGCACGTTCTCTCTAAATAATCAATTGCATTTATTGCTAGATATTCGTAATCAGAGCTCTAGGTATTTATTCTGTAAGATCATTTTCCTAACCATGTAAAATAAAAGTAATTGTCATATATTATTTTAAACACTTCAAGACCTTTTCTCAGTAAGATGTGTTTAAAATAATCATTTTTCTTATCCAAGCATGGATATCTCAAAAATTGAAATAGGTTTCTAGAGCCTTACCTTAAGAGTAATCTTTTTAAATTTTTAGTAACATTATGTAACAGAATGTGATTTCCTAATTTTAAGGTATCAGTGATAGACAAGTTAAAAAATCTGAATTAGGGAGAACTAACAACCACTCATTGTTTACTATAATACCTATGGTTATGTACCAGTTGTTGTGCTGGGTTCTAGAGACACAAAAACAAATAAAAGGTAGTCTCTGTCCTTAACAGACTCACAGTCTGAGAGTGGGGATAGACAAAGAAGCAATGATGGTAGGAGCCCCTAAGATTCCCTAAGTATAGGACGGAAAAAGACTAGTTTGTGTTGTAGGAAAGTAAGCCTTGCAACAAAAATAAATAAATAAAAATAAAATACAAGAGAGAAACAAGAAAATGTATACAGTCCCTATTGTGCTAAGCCCAGGGTATTCAACAAGATTTCTGTCTTTCAGGAGCCCCTAATCCCTGCTGCTGTCATACGAACCACTTCTAACATATTATTATAATAGGAAAGATTAGGAATCCAGTTCACCAATGAGATGAATGAACTAATTCATGCAGTAGGACTGAGCTAAGGTTTCCCTGGAGAAGAAATGCTAGTATAAATAACTGTACGCGACAGACTATCCATCCGTCATCTTTACTGAACCCATTATTTTTCCAAAGATGAATAATTATGATCATGTTAAAGTGGGCCCTTGCCCCTTGTTTTGTCTTCATCCAGATTGCTAGCTTCAAGCCAGGTAGTCTTAGAGATTCAGCATAGTACCTTCCGTGTTTATAGACCTCTATCGTTTACCAAATATCATAATCTCACTAGAACATCATAAGGGATGTCAAATGAGACAGACAAGACAAATAATCTTATTTAGAATGAAAACCTTTAGGTTAGTAGAGGTTAGGGGGACTTATCTAAAGTTGCTAGAATCCATTTAGAAAAGACATAACTCAGGTCTGCGAGCTCATGGTGTGAAAGTATTAAACTCAGTATCCATCTTTTACCACTAAAACGGGCCATAGGAAGAATCAAATTCAAAAGGTAATACACAAAATTGAAAATAGATGTGTGATGGTGAGGTTATGGGTATTGTTTTAATTTTGTAAATATTTGCTGCATAATTTTTACAATTAAAACAATTTTAATTATTACATTGAATTTCTTCAATTCTTAAGTAAAAGAAACTGAGTTTCAAAGAGAGTGAGTACTACCAAAAGTTACACAATTGACAAGATAAGAACTGCAACCCAGAATGCTTGACTTCTAGCCCAGTTCTTTTTTTGATATATTAGAAGTATATCAAAAACAGCCAACTGAAAACTTTGGAAAGTAATATGTACTTTTTTCTTCTGGTAGAGATTAATATAAAATATAATCGAAAAAATAGATATAAAGTTACTGATAAAAAGGTTTCTATTTTCAAAGAACCAATAAATAAGTATAAAATTAGAATTTAAAGCAACAGAGCTAACCCATTTTTTTCCTCATGATTTTGCTTATTTTGGTAAAGAATGAAAATACTATATACTGATATACATTATATAACTACTATAACTATAGCAGTTTTATAATAAGAGGCATTACTTTTCAACTGAATTATTTTTTGGAGGAGGGTTGAAGGAAGGGAACAGTGTTGGGGACTTGGGAAGAGGGACCAGCCAAGTTGTTGTTCTTCAATTGTAGTTGTGGAGGGCACCAGTCGCCATCTGGCTGCCTGTTGCAGCTCGTGGCCTCTAAGCTCAAGGTGCTGTGTTACAATCTTAGTTGCAGGTGGGTGTAGCCACCATCCTATGCAGCAGAAGAACCAGCAGCCTTGTTGTTGAGTGCATGCCCTAGCCACTGAGCCATCCGGGCAGCAGCTCAGCTCAAAGTGCCGGGTTCAGTTTTAGTTGCGGGTGGGCACAGCCACTATCCCATACAGGAGTCAAACTGGCAGCCTTGTTAAGAGCGCATGCTCTATCCACTGAACCATCCAGGCAATAGCTCAGCCCAAGGTGCCCAGTTCAGTCTTTGTTGTGGGCCGGCGTAGTCCACCATTGAACAGGCAATCTTCTTACAGCAGCTGAGCCATCCTGCCACCTGTTGGCAGCTCAGCAGCAGCTCAACTCCGGTGCAGCATCACTGGCCCATGTGGGAATCGAACTGGCAGCCTTGTTGCTCAGAGCTCAAGCTCTTAAGCTAACTCTTAACCAACTGAGCCACTTGGTCGGCCCTTAAACTGAATTACTGAGTGAATTATAGATGACAACAATATCAGTGCCTTAAGAACTATCTGTGATAATATAGCTGCCACACTTTATATGTGATCCACTCAGCTTGCCATCCATAAATGAGTACCTACTCTATGCAAAGGTCAATGGGGAGATACAGTGATGAATTCACTCATCAATAAGAAAGAAAGGATATGTATTCCAATTAATAAAATGCATGGTTTCAAATTTGAAATAACATTTACGCTGCTCCTTAAAGATAAGGATTTTTGTAAGCAGGAGTGAAAGGAAGTGACATTTTAAATAGAGAGAATAGTATGAATTAAGGCAGCAAAGTCAAAAGTTCCCAGGATGTATTGGGAACAAAGATTATGCCTATGGTGGAATATAGGATAGTGGAGGGGACAAATGGGAAGTAAAGCTTATAAGGCCAGATCATGGAGGCCTTGAATGCCGGGGAATTTGGATTTTAATTAATAGGGAATGGGAACTCCACATAAATCCAAATAAAAGTATAAATGATTGGTCGAGAAATACTAAGTTATAGCACAAAATCTGGAAGAAAACATCTGATCATTCAATAATAAGCTCCATTTACTAAAAAAAGTTCTGTTGTAGATGCTTCAGATCAAATAGTAATTTTATGAAAAATTTCTAGTATGTTCAATCACTGAAGCACATTTATGTTTTAAAAGACAGCCCAAAGCAGTCGGCCTCATAATTTAAAAATTAAAAAAAAAAAGAACCACAGACTTAACAGCCAATGTGGGTTTTCCACAGGTTTTAAATGTAGAAATATATGTGTGTATTTTTCTCGAGTAGCATATTAGATTTTTATCAAGGATTATAATGGTGATTTAAGCTGGGCAAAAGGAACACTATGTTGAAAAGAAGAATATAAAGACTTTTAGAAAGTGATAAAAGAGCAAGGAAGGGATTGGTGCCTTTCGAATCCTCTAGGTTGGTTTCTAAGCTGTCAGTCTTTATTCAACTGGTACAGGTTACAGTTAAGGGCGAGTGGCAGTAAATAAAAGCACATAATTTGTGGATGCAGAGATGATTTCAAACAGCCATAATGCAGAATTGCAGTAGTGGAAAGAGGAGAGGCTGTGACATTAAGCAGGTCTGAATTTTAATGTTGGTTATGTGATTTTTGAATACATTTCTTCTCTGTAATTCATTTTTTATTTATGAAATGAGGGTAACAAATATTGACCTTATAGATGAGGATTAGAAAGAGCATAGGAAGGTACCTGGTGAATATTCAATAAATGATAGCTCTTCAATAAAAAACTTTTATTAAGATCCTACTGTGTGCCTGACACTGTGATTCAAAGTCAGTCTCTCTCTCTTCTCTCTCTCTCTCTCTCTCTCTCTCTCTCTCTCTCTCTCTCTCTCTCCCCCTTCTCTGCCCCACCCCTCTTCTGCTCTCCCTCCCCTCCCTCTCACCCTTCTTCTCTCCCTCTTCCAGTTAGAAATTCTTCTAGCTTAACAAGCACTTTTCAAAAAGATACACTATCCTTTGGAGAGGCACGCCATCTTCACACTTGAGTGTGATCATTTCCTTACTCAGTGAAAAACTGCTGGATTCTCTTGAAAGTGGAAGAAAACAATGAGTTAAAACTTTGAGAGGGCACTCAGCATGACAGAAAGGTGGGGAAGGCAGTGGGAAAGAAGTAAGCAAGGTGAGAAAGAGGGGCGAAGAGAGGCCACAAAACAAATAGCAGTTCTAATTTGCACTGGAACTTTTTGTTTTGTTTTAGAGGGTAGTGTCACTGTTCCCCATATGTGGGATCCGAACCGGGGCCGCTGGCGTCCCAAGCCAGCTCCCAACCACCGCGCCCCTCAGCCGGCCCAAAATTTTCAACTTGGTTTTTTTTGTTTGTTTGTTGTTGTTTTTTGAGGGCAGTGTCACTGGCCCTCATATGTGGGACCCTAACCGGGGCCGCTGGCTTCCCAAGCCAGCCCTTCACCACCGCGTCTCTCAGCCGGCCCTTGCACTGGAGCTTTAGAAGGTACCTTTGTGTCCCTTGACAATCTCTGAGAAAGATAACTGAGACCTGGGTATCAATATTTGCGCCAGATTCCTCCCTTTTACCTGTCTTACCAGGTGTGGGGGGATAAGCTTCCCTTTCAATGAATGCCATACACCATAAGCTAAGAAAGAAAATGCGAAGATAACGCGCGCAGGATTCCTCTCCTCTCCCCCCCATCTTAACTCAAAACTTCGGTGGGCTTTTTCTAGTCACTGGTCTTTTTAAGAGGCAATCTCCACTCCTCAAATTGCTCCCGCTCCCAAGAAATGTTAAGTGACTTAAAGGACTTTCTTTAAAATCAATTCTGTAGCTCTCCAATCGGGTCGCTCCCCGCAGACCAGCTCCCCCTCCCCCGTTTCCCAAATCCTTAGCTCTCCGCTGTGGCAGTGAAGATCCCGCCCTAAGCTCTTGCGACCCAACTCCCAGCCTCAACGTTTCACAAGCTACTGAACTGCGGAACGCTGAGGCTGCCAATGTCGGATTCTGGGATTCCCAGGACATCAGGGCAAATAACTGAGAGGTCCACCCGGGGTAAATTCCACAGATGGTTTCCTCTCTCTCGGGGAGCAGGGCTTTAACCTCTGGGGTAATGGGATCGTGCAAGCACGATAACTCAGCACAGAAAACAGCTGGGCGCGCTGCTCAGAGCCAGACTTAACCGTGATCAGTCGTTCTTAGAAACCGCCTTCTGGAAATACAAGCTCCAAAAGGCGTGGAACGTGTGCGTGCGGATAAGGCAAGGGCAAAACTGAGAATGTTTTGGAACTCGGGGGCCCAGGCTGCCCTTTTGAGAATTCCCTTTACGTTTCAAGTTTTGAAAATGGATTCACTGGAAGGGGGAGGTGTGGAGTGGCAACTGCACGTAGCTGAAACATTATATACAGTTTCACTCACACAGTCCCCAGATTCTTCACAAACAGGAATGGAAGCGAACACGTAGGCAATCCGAGTGTGCCTTACAAATCTAAGACGTTCCACCAAGAACTTCGGGCTCTGTCCTTAGATGGCTTCTTGGGCCGCAGACCCCCTCCCCGCTCAGTGCGCCTGCGCACGCGCAAGCTGCGCCCCGCCCCCTCCTGCGGGACGTACAACGTGCTCCCGGAGGCGGGCGGGACGCGGGCTGCGCGTGCGTCCTCATTGCGTCAGCCGCTCGGTCGGTGCTGGCGGCTGGCACGGCAGAGAGGACGGCGTTCCGTGACATGCCTCTCGTGCCTGCATGGCGCGGCGCACCCCGAGACTGAGAAACGAAGGCATTAGCGTAAGTGTTCCCCGGGGCTGCTCGAGTCGGAGCTCGAGTATTTCCTTCCCGCCAGGCAAGTGCCTGGAGGAGCGTCAGACAGACCCCGCCCCCTCCCCCGCCTGGGCTCCCCGCCCCCTTCCCGCCCCGCTCCGTGCGGAATCCCTCTGTCCCCCCTGCTCTGGCTGGGAGCCCCGGCCGAGGTCATGAAGCTCTTGCGGAAGGACATTGAGAAAGACAATGCGGGCCAGGTGACCCTGGTCCCCGAAGAACCCGAGGACATGTGGCACACCTACAATCTAGTGCAGGTGGGAGACAGCTTGCGCGCCTCCACCATCCGTAAGGTGCAGACGGAGTCCTCCACGGGCAGCGTGGGAAGCAACCGGGTCCGCACCACGCTCACACTCTGCGTGGAGGCCATCGACTTCGACTCCCAAGCCTGCCAGCTGCGGGTGAAGGGGACCAACATCCAAGAGAATGAGTACGTCAAGATGGGGGCTTACCACACCATCGAGCTGGAGCCCAACCGCCAGTTCACGCTGGCCAAGAAACAGTGGGACAGTGTGGTTCTGGAGCGCATCGAGCAGGCCTGTGACCCGGCGTGGAGCGCTGATGTGGCCGCGGTGGTCATGCAGGAAGGCCTCGCCCACATCTGCTTAGTCACTCCCAGCATGACCCTCACTCGGGCCAAAGTGGAGGTAAACATCCCTAGGAAACGGAAAGGGAACTGCTCCCAGCATGACCGGGCCTTGGAGCGGTTCTATGAACAGGTGGTCCAGGCCATCCAGCGCCACATACACTTCGATGTTGTCAAGTGCATCCTCGTGGCCAGCCCAGGATTTGTGAGGGAGCAGTTCTGCGACTACATGTTTCAACAAGCGGTGAAGACTGACAACAAAGTGCTTCTGGAAAACCGGTCCAAATTCCTTCAGGTAAAACAGTCTTAACCCAGGGAGAATGAAGCATGGGCAGAGGGATTTTTATAAACTATTCCTAAAGTTTTAGAACTGGGAAAAGTGCAAGAGGAGAAAAATCTTTATGTGACTGGGATGTAGGTGAGATAATGAGGAGAGAACTTAAATAGCTGGCAAATTTATATAGTCCAGTCTGAAGTCCTTAAACATGGAAAGCCCTTAAACATGGAAAGCTTTTGGCTTTAGGTCACTGTGGGCTGATTAATGGGCACTCTAAGAGATTTGTTTGTCTAATTGTTATCGTTGTGATTCTAGGTACATGCCTCCTCTGGACACAAGTACTCCCTGAAAGAGGTCCTTTGTGACCCTACTGTTGCTAGCCGCCTTTCAGACACTAAAGCTGCTGGGGAAGTGAAAGCCTTGGATGACTTCTATAAAATGTTACAGCATGAACCTGACCGAGCTTTTTATGGACTCAAGGAAGTGGAGAAGGCCAATGAGGCTATGGCAATTGACACATTGCTTATCAGCGATGAGCTCTTCAGGCACCAGGATGTAGCCACGCGGAGCCGGTATGTGAAGCTGGTGGACAGTGTGAAAGAGAATGCAGGCACTGTTAGGATATTCTCCAGTCTTCACGTGTCTGGGGAGCAGCTCAGCCAATTGACTGGAGTAGCTGCCATTCTCCGCTTTCCTGTCCCTGAACTCTCTGACCAGGAGGATGATTCCAGTTCTGAAGAAGATTAATGATTGGAACTTATAATCGGGACAACCCGTGTCTCCTTCACTGTTACATTTTCTCAGCATCCTTGTAACAGAAAGCTGCACTTGGTGATTCTTACAGGGATTTCTCATGTATTTGGTCACACTAGGCATTATTTTGTAGTTGACAAGACATGTACTTAAAACTAAATAAATTAAAAGGAAATACTCTCCATGTACTACCACCTTTATTAAGTAGGATAATTTTGTATAGGAATTATGAGTTATTTGCAGTTCTTACAAACATTTTGTGTGTTTAATAAAAATGCTCTTATATTTGGGGTAGATCATAAAATCCCATACTTCGTGCTTTGAAATAGTTTTCCTTAGGAAAAGCTATTTAATACCTCATTCTCCTCAGTTTACATTGTTTATTTGAATTCTGCGTAGTGTTTTTTGCATTGCATTTAATGATCCCTTTGTCCTCACTTCCTTTATACTCCGCATCTTTTTATTTTTAAATTTATTTGCTATTTTAAATGATAATTAGTAGACTTTTCTTCAAGACAAGTTTAAAATGGTATTTTTCTTAAGAGACTTGTTAAAACAGTCATGTAAAAAGTAAACTCTTGGGTTTTCTTTTGTTAGAATTATATCATTTGCTTCAGAGGACCACTTAATCAGTTCTTTTTAGATCATAGAGCTTTGATCTGCTAGGGATCTCCAGATAATCTATTTGAGGCATTCTTATTTTTAAAATGAGACTAAGGTATGTGATTTGCTGTTATGATAATGTGGCTAATTAGTGGCAAAGCTGGAAGAAATTCCCAGTCTGGACTCCATTGCTTTGTACTGTCACACTATATATTACATGTAATGCTATCTTATATTTGTACTAACTTTCATATTCTTATTGGACTTACTCTACACCCTATTTTAGGGGTGAGAAAACCTGTTATGAAGTTTTAGTAGGTTACATAGTATGTGGCAGTTGACTTGTACTCTCATACATTCTTTACTATAATTAGTAAAGAATATATAATTAGAATTATATATATATATTATTCTTTACTGTAATTTCTACAAATGCCTAGAAACTTAAAATTTTCTTTTTATTAAGTTTTTTTGATGTGCGTTTATAAGTATTAGGGAGGAGGCTTGGAGTGAAATTTTATCTTGACTTTTTACAAACCTCAGCCTAGCAAAATAATTAGGAAAGGCATTATGAAGAAAGAATGATAATTTCGTTTGTAACTCCAGGATCAGTGGTGCCTACTTCAATAAGGATACTAAGTAATCTTTTGATTGTCCAGTCTGTGCCTGGGTCTTTCTGCTAGTGTGTATACCAGGTTTGGGATTATTTTTTATAAACTGTCTAATCTGAACCTTTGAATCTGTAATTATGAATAGACACCTCCATATTGTTTAAATAATCACATTTTTACATGTCTGCATCCTAATCTAAAAATAATTCAGATCATTTGATTATCATTCCATGAATATTTAATTTTAAAATATTGTTAAAAGTATTATTAAATAATTTGATAGTAGTATGTAAATTAAGCCACTAAGAATCTTAATTTCAAAACCTGATTGATAATGAATTATTCTCAGTAAGAATTTGAAGATTTGGGGCATCTATTACTCTCTTAATCTTGTGCAGTACTG
Source organism: Aselliscus stoliczkanus (assembly GCA_033961575.1). Taxonomy (NCBI): domain Eukaryota; kingdom Metazoa; phylum Chordata; class Mammalia; order Chiroptera; family Hipposideridae; genus Aselliscus; species Aselliscus stoliczkanus. Next base: position 80,688,173 of record CM066728.1, on the reverse strand, counting down.
GCTTTTCCAAGCTATGTATCAAAGGTAATAGAAACTAGGGGAAATAAAACCTACCAATAGATCTACCTAATCCATTTCAGGCCATAGATTCTCAAATTTAGCTGCTTGGAAGTTTTTAAAACGCAATACCCAGATTGGACCTCAGACTATATAACCTTTCACCCCTAGAAATGCTGTTTTTCTGAAGTTCCCCAGGTGATCACAAGAGGCATCAAAGCTGAGAACCACTGATTCAGGCCTTGCTATTCAAAAGTGTGGCCCATGGACCAGCAGCATCCAATCAGAGAGAGAATCCAGTTCTCTACAGCCTAGACCTACTGAGCTGCAATCTATTTTAATGACATCTCCACTTGATTGTTGTGTATAATAGCCAATAAGCATAGGAAAAAGAGCTTATTCTTTCTGTTCTAGTAAATCTCTGAACGAGGTCACCAGCCATAGAAAAAATGATTTGTTTTAACTTTCAGAGAGTTAACTGGCCAATATTCATGGTAGAATATGTCAAACTACAATAGGAGCATATACAATTTAAAAATTCTAATTTCTTACTATTCTCTTAAAAGCTAAATGAGCCATAAGTCTTTGGAAATCATGCACAGTCAGTTCCAACTGCTATTCATAGGGAAAGACCATCATGTGGTAACAAATGAAAACACTACCAGTTACATACCTCTTAAATTAATGCAGTGTTATACTGTGAATTTCTGTTTACCATCAGGTACTTGTAAAACATTTGTTATCCCCACTAGGCTCAATAAATGAGAAGCTTGCAAATTGTTTTATTTTACTCTAGATTTGATACATATCAAATTACATGTTGATATTCCTGGTCCCCCATTTGTGTGTTAAATATTTTTATGTCTGGATGTTGAGTCTGTGTTTCACTTTCATTACTCCCTTATATACAAGTTGGATCTTTTTCCTCCCAGATGCCACTAGAGTAGCTTTGTAAAACAATTTTTCCTTTACCTCTACTTACTTTCTGTCACTAACATTAGTTTCCTTTTCTAAACTCATTGACCACTTCTCTGAATCTCAAATTATCTTTAACAAAGTGACTCATAATTTCTGCAGTGCATATATTCTGAAACTGAAATTCTTTGTTACTAACAATAAAAGCACACAGATGAAATGGTGTATACATGAATTTCCCAAAGTAGAAGCTGTTAATTTGGAAAGAAGTATTGTGCTTTTAAATTAGACGGTTTTTCAAGCAACTAAGACTAGCTATTTGTGTTCAGTGTCAGAATATGTTGAATTGCATATTGAAGGGTTTCTAAGGTGATTCTGAGGGGCTGAGGAGAAAGGAATCATTTTGCCTGTGGCCAGAGCTTAGATATGGGTGTCCATATTTATATTACACCAATCATTAAGGGTAATGCATTTAATTTTACCCATTCACTTTTTTTAGTACCTACTTTGAACCAAGCACTGAGCTAGGTTTAGGAAAGACAAACATGTAAACAAATCACTGTTATGAAAATAACTATAGAAGTGTGTAAGAGGGCTCCATGTTTTAAGGAGTCACTTTTGAAAGGAACTTTTAGCTAGAGCCAGTAAATTTACCTAAAATGGTAAGAAGAAACCTGAAGAGGAGGGCAGGGTGAGGGTGCTAATCACATTAGACCCTCATGCCACAATAAAAAGTGTGGGTTTAACCCCAGTGAGAAACCACTGAAAAGTTTTAAGCGGGAGTATGGCATGATAAACTTTGCATTTCATTTCACAAATACCACTTTGTAGCAGCATCAAGGATGGATTGGAGGAGGCAAGATTGGAGGCAGTAACACTGGTTAAGAGAATGCACATTAGAAAAATCCAAGGGAAAAACAATGATGGCCTAAACAAAGGCAGTAACAATATGCCTGGCAATAGGAATGAAATCAATAGGAGTTATTAGGAGATAGGATCAAAAGGACTTGGGCTGTAGATTGCTGTTCAAGAGTTACTGAAAGTGTGGACTCCGGTAAATCCCCAGTTTTTTTCTTGAGTACTGGGAGAGATGATGGCACAATTCAGAGACAGAAATTATAGGAAGAGAAGCTGGCTTGCAAGGAAAAAAAGTTTTAAGTTCAGTATTGAATCTGGTTTGAAGTGCCTGTGGGACATCTTGCATGCTTTTCCACCAGATTTCTATATACACAGTCCCTTACTTCAGGTTTTTGCTCAAAGGTCACCTCAGTGACCAGCTTTTTTTTAAAAATTGTAACTTCTCCAAGATTCCTTTCCTCTTCCTTGTCTTGTATGTAGTCCCTATTTCACTTAGTTGTTTTGCTCACCATCTGCCTAGAATGTAAGTACCAGGAGGGTGGAGATTGTGGTCTGTTACGTTCATTGCTGTATTTCCAACACTAAGAATAATTCTGGCACAGAGGAGATGCTCAAAAAAAGTTTGTCCAAATGAATGAATCTACATAGGAAGATCCCTTAGGCAGTTGTGTATAGAGATCCGAAGTTCAGGGAAAAGCAGTTGTGTGGGGATAATGATACAAGATACGTTAGCATATAAGTAGACCTGAAATCATTCATAGAGGAAGAAAAAAGATAACCTAGCAAGAATTAGTAAAACTAGAAACCAGGTCAGGCACAGAAACAGGGAAACAGCAATAAGTAAGCTCTTTAAATGATGCTTGACGCCATTATCTGTATTATCATTCAAAGCAGGGATGTTTATATATAATTTCAACAATTAATGTGGCCAGATAATTATTTCTTCCCCTACAGATCTCTATAGTGTACTAGAGATATACATGTAGAATAGATAAAGTTGATTTCATAGAACTTGAGTTTTTACAAGTTCTTAAAATAAATGTCTACGTTTTAGGGCAAAAGCCAAATTACTTTTGTATGTTTTTAAGTGGGTCTTAACATACATATACATTTACAAAGTTCCAGTTTACAAAAAAGGTATATTAAGGGTGACATTTAAATTTATTAGGAGGTATTTTCAGGATTCCTGTAGTACAGAAATTATTAGCAAGCTCTATTTTATTCAGGCCCAAGGGTTACTAGTAGGCATTGGATTCTTAGCCCTCGTGCTCCCTATCCTAATATGACACCTTTGATTTTCCTACTACGTCCTTTTTTACTCCCTGCAGAACCACAAGTGTCAGAATTGTGTCAAATTTTACAAAGTTTTACTTATATTTGTTTGAAAAATTGACTGATCAGCCCATAATTTTGTCAATACACGTTTTTCAGTAAATGAGTTCCCAAGTAGTGAAGAGCAGCTAAAAAAGAGTCACAATTTCAGATAAAGTGTTTAAAACCCTAAATAAAATAATTTTTTCTGTTGATTTAGTATATTTAAACTTTGTGCTGTGATTGTTTATGTATTCTAAGAGATTTAGTATTTCAGAAAAGTGCTATTTAAGAGATTCTTAATGCATTATGTTGATTGCTGATGAATTGTCAGTTTAGAAGTGTAGTGCATGTTACTGAAAAGTCAAAATGATTTCTAAAGGAGTTAATAAACAAGTATAATATTTTTGTCTATCAAGGATGCCTTACTTAGAAAAGATTCAAAAGCCAACAATGGAACTAATTGAGAGATTAAAAGATAAGATCTATAGTAATGGTCTTGGAATTTAGCAAGGAGAACAGTCAGGAGTTACATAATATAGTCATCAAGTAGCAGGTAAATTTGACTAGAAATAAAAAAGAAATTGGCCAAGTTCAATAAGAAGATAGATTAGAAAGACCATGAAAAAACATTGGCAAAAGATATTTATTGAGCTCAGTGGAGATGATAAAATCTCGTTTATTATTTTTCTTTATATAGCAAGAATTCCTTTTTAGGAAGTGTTTGAGAGTATCACCATCTGTTTTCCTCATCCACTTAAGAGTGTTCTTTATAGATTTCCAAGTATCATTATTTGTAATACATCCCATTTGTTTTGCAGTATTTAATTTCTCTACATTAAGAAACATGTTAATATATTCTGTTGTGGTACATAACAATGAGAAAGAAACTAGGATATTGTGAATTTGTTCATTTCAATTGAGGAGAAACTGTGTCCCCTCAAGTAAAATCCACTTTTGTGTGTAATACTTCAGTTGCGTGCAAATTTGAGGCTCTCATTTTTGTTTTTGACAGTTTAGACTGAATATTTTCATTCTATAATAATTGACATCAATGTGGGAAGGTTGTATATTTCCAGATGCTAATTGCTAAGGATTGTGACATGTGTGATAAATTGTGAAGACTTGGATTACTGATCTTACTTTAAGTTCCCTTTTCTTCCTCCTCTAACATTGCCCACATTAAAATCCCATTCTTTAGAATGCTAATACAATGGAAATGCCTGTTTTCCATAATGTACAAGACAGAGCGTATTTTGATTTAGGGTGCCACATTTTATTCCAACTCACCCAACGCTGAGGCATGGCAGTATCTGCCAGGAAGCAACTACAAGAGAGAAATGTCTTTGCAGCCACAGTGCATGGCCACGCACAGGGTTACATCACTGGCCCAACTCCAGGAACAGACAACCAACGTATTAGATGAACAGTGACTATGTGTTTATTAAGGCCCATGCCTATGGTGGATGCTTTAAAAAGAGTGATTTACACATACTTCTTTGAAGAGCCCTGTGAGAAAGGTTCTTTTTTTTTTCTTTTTATTAGTTTCAAGAATATCATAGTTAGACATTTATGTCCCTCACAAAGTGATAACCCCCCAATCTATTATCCCTCTGACATCCTATATAACTGTTATTACACCATTGACTATATTTTCTATGCTGTACTCCATATCCCATGACTATATATACCTATATATTTAATTATAGTTGACATTCAATATTATTCAACTTTAGTTAGCTTCAGGTGTATAGTGAAGTGGTCAGGCATCTACACAGTCTATGAAGTGGTCTCCCTAATAAGTCCAGTGCCCATCTGACACCCCACATAATGTTTACAGCATTATTGATTATATTCCCCATATTATTTTACATAGTCCCATGACAATATTGTGACTACTAATTTGTACTTTCTAATCCTTTCGTTTTCTACTCCACCCACACCCCCCTCCATGTAGTAACTATCAGAGGCTTTTTTTTCCTATACCTCTGAGTCTATTTCAGTTTATTTGTTAATTTATTCTGCTCTTTAAATTCCACATGTAATTGAGATCATATGGTATTTATCTTTATCAGTCTGACTTATTTCACTTATAATATTCTTTAGGTCCATCCATGTTGTTGCAAATGGTAAGATTTTATTCTTTTTTATGGCCGAGTAATATTCCATTGTATAAATGTACCACAGCTTCTTTATCCAATCATCTATTGATGGGCATTTTGGTTGTTTCCATATCTTGGCTGTTGTGAATAGTGCTGCAATAAACATAGGGGTGCATATTTTTTTTTGAATTAGTGTTTTGGATTTCTTTGGGTATATATCCAGGAGCGTAATTGCTGGGTAATAAGGTAGTTTCATTTTCAATTTTTTGAGGTACCTCCATAGTGTTTTCCATAGTGGCGGCACCAATCTGCAATCCCACCAACAGTGCACAAGGGTCCCCTTTTCTCCACGTACTCGCCAACACTTGTTATTTGTTAATTTTTTGATAATAGCCATTCTTACAAGAGTGAGGTGGTATCTCATTGTGGTTTTAATTTGCATTTCTCTAATGATTAGTGAAGTTGCACTTGTTTTCATGTTTGTTGGCCATCTGTATGTCCTCTTTAAATAAATGTCTCTTCATGCCCTCTGCCCTGTTTTTTAATTGGGTTGTTTATTTTTTTTCGTGTTGAGTTGTTTGAGCTTTTCTTTAAAAATTTTGGAAGTTAACCTCTTAGCAGATATATCATTGCAAATATCTTCTCCCGTTCAGTACAATGCCCTTTTGTTTTATTGATGGTTTCCTTTGCTGTGAAAAAACTTTTTAGTTTGAGTAATCCCACATGTTTATGTTTTCTTTTGCTTCCCTTGTCCAAGGGGATATATCAATAAAAATATTACTAAGGGTAATATTTTTACCCTTAGTAATATAGGAAGTGAATTTACTTCCTATATTTTCTTCTGGGAGTTTTATGTTTCATGTCTTACATTTAAATCTTTAATTCATTTTGAATTTATTCTTGTATATGATGTAAGAAGGTGGTCCAGCTTCATTTTTTTACATATATCTGTCCAGTTTTCTCAGCACCATTTATTAAATAGACTGTCTTTATGCCAGTGTAAATCCTTGCTTCCTTTGTCATAGATTAAATGACCATATAGGTATGGATTTATTTCTGGGCTCTCTATTCTGTTCCAATGATCTATGTGTCTGTTTTAATGCTAATACCATGCTGTTTTGGTTACTATAAACTTGTAGTATGATTTGATGTCTGGTAGCGTGGTACCTCCTACTTTGTTCTTATTTCTCGAGATTGCTGCAGCTATTTGGGGTCTTTTATGGTTCCATGAAATTTTAGGATTATTTTTCTACTTCTGTGAAAAATGTCATTGGTAATTTGATAGGGATTACATTGAATCTATATATTGCCTTAGGTAGTATGGACATTTTAACTATATTAATTCTTCCTACCCATGAGCATGGTATAGGTTTCCATTTATTTGTATCTTTAATTTCTCTCTTCAATGTCTTATAATTTTCTGAGTACAGGTCTTTTACTTCCTTGGTTAACTTTATTCCTAAACATTTTATTGTTTTTGAAGCAATTGTGAATGGGATTGTTTTCTTAATTTCTCTTTCTGATAGTTTGTTATTTGTGTATACAAATGAACTGATTTCTGAATATTGATTTTGTATCCTGCTACTTTACGAAATTCATTTATCAGTTCTAATAGTTTTTTGGTGGAGTCTTTGGGGTTCTCTGTATCATGTCATCTGTATAAAATGACAATTTTGGTGGAGTCTTTGGGGTTCTCTATATCATGTCATCTGTATATAATGACAATTTTACTTACTCTTTACCAATTTGGATGCCTTTTATTTACTTTTCTTATCTGACTGCTGTGGTTAGAAATTCCAGTACTATGTTGAATAAAAGTGGTGAAAGTGGACATCCTTGTCTTGTTCCTGATCTTAAGGGAGACTGCTTTTAGCTTTTCACCATTGAGTGTTATGTTAGTTTATTATATATGTGGGTTTATAATATATGGCCTTTATTATGTTCAGATATGATCCTCTATTTCCACTTTGCTATGAGTTTTCATCATAAATGGATGCTGGATTTTGTCAATTGCTTTTTCTGCATGTATTGATATGATAATATGATTTTTATTTTTCATTTTGTTAATGTGGTATATCACTTTAATTGATTTGTGGATATTGAACCAACCTTGCATACCAGGAATGAATCCCACTTGATCGTGGTGTATGATCTTTTTAATGTATTGCTGAATTTAGTTTGCTAATATTTTGTTGAGGATTTTTGCATCCATGTTCATTAGGGATATCCTCCTATAGTTTAGTTTTTTTGTATGTCTTTGTCTGGTTTGGGCATCAGAGTAATAGTGGCCTTGTAAAATAAGCTTGGGAGCCTTCCCTCCTTCTGGATTTTTTGAAATAGTTTGAGACGATTAGGTGATAATTGTTTTTTGAATGTTCAATAAAACTCACCTGTGAAGCTCTCAGATTCAGGACTTTTGTTTATTTGTAGCTTGTTGATTTCTGATTCAGTTTCATTGATAATAATTGTTGTGTTCAGATTTTCTCTTTCTTCTTGATTCAGCCTTGGAAGATTGTATGCTTCTAGGAATTTATCCATTTCTTTAAAATTGTCTAATTTGTTGGTGTATAATTTCTTTTAAAATTTTCTGTATTTTTGTGCTGTGGTGACTTCTCTTTCATTTCTGATTTTATTAATTTGGGTCCTCTCTTTCTCTTAATGAGTCTGACTAAAGGTTTGTCAATTTTGTTTATCTTTTCGAAGAACCAGCTCTTGGTTTCATTGCCTTTTTTTTTTTTTTTTTTAGTGTAAGTACAAGAAAACTATAAAAGTGATCCAAACACATCAGCTCTGTATTGGCTGGAGTTACTCTACCAGCCAGGAGCTAGTGTTTATTGAGCACATATGAGGAGAGGCAATGGCTACATGCAGTATCATCTAATCACAAAACTTCAGAATTTAAGCCTGTTTCCCAGAATCAGTAAATTCATTGACCTTTTATATTGTTTTTTTTTTTGGTGTCTATTTAATTTATTTTTGCTCTGATCTTTCTTATTTCCTTTCTTATAGCCCCTTTGGGCTTATTTTGCTTTCTTTTTCAGTTCCCTTAGGTATAAAGATAGTCTGTTGATTTGAGATTTTTCTTCCTTCTTTAGGTAGGCCTGCACTGCTATGAACTTCCCTCTTAAGACTGCTTTCGCTGCATCCCAGAGATTTTGGGTCTTGGTGTTTTCATTTTCGTTTTTCTCGAAGTATTTTTTGATTTCCTCTTTGATCTCATTTTTGACCCACTTGCTATTTAGTAGCATGTCATTCAGCCTCCATGTATCTGTGTGCTTTCCAGGTTTCTTCTTATAATTGATTTCTAGTTTCATAGCATTGCAGTCAGAGAAGACGCTTGATATGTTTTCAATCTTCTTAAATTTGTTGAGACTTGTTTTGTGGCCTAACACGTGGTCTATCTTGAAAAATGTGCCATGTGCACTTGAAAAGAATGTATATTCTGCCGCTTTGGGGTGACGTGTTCTAAAAATATTGATTCAGTCCAGCTGGCCTAATATGTCATTTATGGCCATTGTTTCCATATTGATTTTTTGTCTGGAGAATCTGTCCCTTGGTGTCAGTGGTGTGTTGAAGTCCCCTACTATGATAATGTTACTGTTGATCTCTGTCTTTATGTCTGTCAATATCTGTTTTATATATTTAGGTACCCCTATGTTAGATGCATAGATGTTTACTAGGGCTATGTCCTCTTGTTGGATTGATCCCTTTGTTGTTATGTAATGCCCTTCTTTGTCATTTATTATAGTCTCCGTTTTAAAGTCTGTTTTGTCTGATATAAGTATTGCTATCCCAGCTTTTTTCTCGTTTCCATTTGTGTGAGGTATCTTATTTCATCCCTTTACTTTCAGTCTGTGTGTGTCTTTTGATCTGAGGTGGGTCTCTTGTAGACAGCATATGCATGGGTCTTGTTTTCTTATCCACTCAGCTACCCTATCTATGCCTTTTGATTGGAGCATTTAATCCATTTACATTTAAAGTGATTATTGATAGATACATAGTTATTGCCATTTTATTATTTGTATTTCTGGTGTTTGTTAGTTTCTTTTTGCCTTCTGCTTAAATAAGCCCTTTTAACATTTCCTGCAATACTGACTTGGTGGTAATGAATTCGTTTAGCTTATTCTTTCCTGGGAAATTCTTTATCTCTCCTTCAATTTTAAATGATAGCCTTGTTGGGTAGAGCAGCCCTGGTTGTAGGCCCTTATTTTTTATCACTGTGAATATTTCCTGCCACTCCCTTCTGGCCTGCAAAGTTTCCTTTATTTTGTTTTATTTTGTTTTGTTTTATTTTTCTCTATCATTTTATTTATGTTTATTTTATTTTATTATTATTTTTTATTATTCGTTTTAGGTGTACAAAACAATGCAATAGTTATACTTTTCACCCCTCACAAAGTGACCACTCTCTCCTCAAATCAACTGCTCCCTCCTCCAAAATCATACCTATCTATCACAATTCCATCGACTCCACTTCCCACACTGTACTCCACATCCTGTGACCACATATATATCAAATCTTAGTTGACATACAATATTCAATGGCAGCTTCATATGTACAGTGGCCTGCAAAGTTTCTGTAGAAAAGTCAGCTGATAGTCTTACTGGAGCTCCCTTGTAAGTAACTTCCTGTTTTTCTCTTGCTACCTTTAGGATTCTCTCTTTGTCTTTAACCTTTGGCATTTTAACTATGATGTGTGTTGATGTGGGCCTGTTTGGGTTCATCTTGTTTGGGACTCTGTGATTCCTGGTTTTATATGTCATTTTCCTTTACCAGGTTAGGGAAATTTTCAGTCATTATTTCTTCAAATATGTTCTTGATCCCTTGCTTCTTTCTTTCTTTCTAGTATTCCTATAATGTGAATGTTGTTGTGCTTCATGTTGTCCCACAGATCTCTTAAACTGTTTTCATTGTTTTCTATTCTTCTTTTCTTTTTGCTGTTCTGATTGGGTGAATTCTACTACCTTGTCTTGTAAATCGCTAATTTGATCCTCTGCTTCATCGAGTCTGCTGGTGATTCTTTCTGGTGTATCCTTCATTTCAATTATTGTATTCTTTATTTATATGACTATTTAGTTTTTATGGTTTCTATATCCTTTTTTATGCTTGCTATCTCTTTGTTGAAGTTTTCACTGAGTTCTTTAAACATTTTTATAATCGGTGTTTTAAACTCTTGTCTCTGGTAAGTTGAGTTCCATTTCGGGAAGCCCTTCAAGTCCTTAATCAGCATGTAGTTATTACTTCACACCTGTTTTTAGCAAACTTGTTTTAAAATAATTCTTAAACCTACTATGTTAAATCCTGCATTATTTCAATAAACATTTATTTACGAAATACCTTAAGTAGCAGGAACTGTGCTACCCTTGGGTATGCAATGATGAATTAATAAATTTTTCCCTGACTTTTGTCAGCAAATTAAATATTAAGAGAGAAGATCACAAGTATCCAAGCTGACAGGGAGGTTACAGCGATGAGAAGTGACAGCTGACAGCTCAGGGAGATCCTGAAGCACCATCAGAAGAAAAAGTCTAGGGCTTAGGGTACTTCCCTGGGTCCTGAAGACTTTATTTGTGGTCATATTGAGGAATAGATTGAATTGCATTCATGCATTCTGATAAAAAAAGAAAAGTCAAGGAAATATAATGTTTTTCAAAATGATTTTCCTCTAAAATTGTTAAAAGATAAGAGTACTTAAATAAATCATTAGCTGTCATACCTAGAATGACAGTTCCAGGTAGCCAGGGATAGTCTTAATAAGAAAACTCAAATCATTGCTGAAAGATGTATTCTTGTTTAGGAAAAAACATTCCGATAGATTTGAGCTGTAAACTTTATTCAGAAGTGGGAGGTCCTCTGAGTTCAAGTCTAAGTTCCAGAAGTTTTATGTCTGGAATTTTTCATCAAGTCCTAGTGTAAACATTGACTAGAACTTTTTGTTTGACACCACTGTGAAAAATTGCTCTGTGGATATAAAACATTTTAATCTTCTGTTTCGGCTCATTGATCCTGTGACCATAATTTATAGTTTTTCTTCCTCTACAAGTGTATAATGGGCAATGGTAGAAGTCAGTTTTGATTTGTTTTTTGGGATGAGGTGGAGGAGAGGAGAATTGAAACTACATTGCACCACATGGCTCCGAATCGTTTAGAATCCTAAAAGGTTGATGTTGTAAGGAACCATGTATATTATCTGACCTACTCACTTCATGATACAGATGTAAACTGAGGCCCAGAAAGGGCTGGTAACTTGCTTAAAGTTACATGAATGGAGTTTTTCACAGGTCTGCATTCCTGTTTGATCCATCCCATTCCAATTTCTTACCCATTATCTTGTCACCAATGCATACTGGGAAGTGGTTGGGATAGGGAAACAAGGAACAAGGTGGGATATTTAAATGCTTTAAATCCTCTGTATTTATCAAATAATTCTTCATCTTGGGGCAAGACAATTTCTCAGCATCAGAGACCCAAACCCAGCTTTGAAGCCTGGTTGTCCATTTCTTGGAGTATTTATCTTCTGCTAGAGAAAGACTCTGCCTCCTGCCTTTCTTCTTCTGAGAACCATTGCATTCTTCTGACATCCATTTCCTAAGTACCGACTATGTGCTGGGCACTCTGCTAGCCCCCAGGGACATGGAATGAATAGAGAAGATCACAGTCCCTTCCTTCCAGGGAAACTCAGTCTAGCATGGAGAGCAGACGGCAACATGCGATCATAGCCCTGCACTGAGTGCAGGAAGAAGAAATGTATGGGATGATGGCAGCTCAGAAGGCACCCTTACCTCAGCCTGGCTTCACTAGGAGGTGCTGTCGGAGCTTCGTAATGACCAATTCCAGCCCACATTGCTCTTCCATTACTTTCTAGAGAGATGCGGTAAAGGGAACTGAGAGCATTCCTCTTTAAAGCTTCTCGAATTTACTTGGTAACATTTTTCTCTTCTACGTCATGGTGTCTGTATAATCTCCTAAGTTCTCTAGATGTTAAATATTTACAGTAAAGAAGGAACAAACAGAAGAGACATCATGGAGAAAGGAGATTACATTGTCTTCTACCCTCAGAAATAAGTGAAAACGGCATAAGTGGAATCAGAAATATGCACCAGGGACCACAACTGAAATGACTTTGAAAGATTCGAGAACCTTTGTATTTTCCATATTTTTGTTATCTTCTGTTTCTCTCTCATGACTAACAGCAAAACAGTGAAACCAGAGAAGAGAGATTGATGCCTTCCTTCAGCAAGGAAGAGGGCGATGAGGAGGGGAATGTGGGACATTATGTACTACTCCACAGCCATTCTTGGGAAAGAGGCTTCCAGGACAGAGGGGGTGATGGCAGCTACCTCAGGGCAAGGGAAGCAGCCTATTGTCAAGAAAAGGGAAGTGATAGTGAGCTGCCAGGGATCTGGGGAAGGTCCAGTGACTGAACCAGTAGAAAGATCTACCAGGGTCTTTCCTCTCTTTCTATGCATTTTATCTTTGGTTTTAAAATTCAGGAAAAAAACACTTAATAAACAGTAACAACTTCTCTCTTGAGTAGTACATTTCAGTGAATGACCAACATGCATTGGATGTGGTGGAAGGAAAGGAAATTTTCTGCAAAAGGGAGAAAAGAACAATATATTTTATGAGGAGGCATGAACTCTGGGAATAGGTCTCTGACCCTTTGTGTCTTAATGGTATTCTCAGCCCCAGTGAAAGGAAGTGGATGACATGTGGAATGTGGGGAAGTGGGAATAACTAAGACAAATTAATTATCATTAGAGGGGTTACATAATTTTTTAAAAAATGAGTCTGTTAGCACGGTAGTAAATTTCTCACTTAGGCCTAACTTCTTGCCTAGAACTTAATAGAACTTCATGTTGGAATTTTTGCTGCCTTTCTGGGAATCATTTTTCACCCTTACCTCTGGCTCCTCTATTTTCTCTAAGTTACAGTAAAATATAGTGGGAAATGGGATGAGACATACAGAGAAAGGCAAGACCCTCTATAGTGGTTTGTACTGGATTTGCATTTGATGCAGGGGTTCACATGTGGTCTTTTAGATGAATTAGAAACTTTTATTGTCAGGGTCAAGAGTGCAATGCAACCAGATTTTATATTTGAGACAATGGAAAGGATGTTGCACACCAAAAATTACAATGTAACTTACATGTTATTTGCTACAATTACTGAAGATAATATAGGTGGATTTGCAAGAACATTGCACTGGTGAATAATCACATATGAATCGTAGAAGAAATCATCCACGCCATTCTCAGAGGACCCTGTGGCAGTGGCAGGGCAAACATGAGAACTAGTCTGTGAGTCAGGAGATCAGGATGTGTCCAGGCCCTGCCATTAGGTTGTGTGACTTGAAATAATTTCATCCTCTTGAGCCTGCATTTCTTCAAGTAGAATGAGGAAAGACAGGTGGTCTTGCTTTCATAGTCTCTGCTGCAATCTCTGATTCCACTTGGTGCAGTAGCAATAATTGCTTGTTACTTTTCCAGCAACGTAAATCTTCAGTGACTTGCAGGTTTAAAAAGAATCTATTTTGCACCATATTCCAGACGCTGCCAAATTTGGGGTTTGGCTGACTGGCTAAAGAGAGCAAGGAGCCTGCTAGAAGGAGCAAATTCCACAGCTGAGGGTCATTTATTTGGAATGCTTTGCCAAATAATACCATATTTTCAAAGTTGTTGGGGAACTTTAAACTTGAGAATGGGGAGAAACAGTATTTAAAACACTTTCTCAAGAGGTGCATAAAAATTTTGAGGTTGACAAATATTTCTGAATAGTTTGCCACATTCCAATGGCGTGCCAAGTTGCATAGTCCTGCCACTTTCTTTCTTGCTATTTTACTCCCCATCAACCTTGCTTGCAGTCCCAAAGAACTAGGCAATGAAAAAACACAGGTCTTTATTTTTTCTGGAATATTCTTTCAGTATGGTCAGTGGTTCTCAAACCAGGCAACACATTAAAATCAACTAGGGAGTTTTAAAATCGCACTGATGACTGGGTCCTACCCCCAGACAATTACTGGGGGAATCAGAATACTGGGGGAAGGAGCCCAGGCATGAGAACATTTAAAAAGCTCCCCAAAAGGTGTCTCTTAGCTGCAGCTGGGTTAAACCATGGCCCTTCATCATTGAGTAGGCCAATTAGCTTTAATGTGTTCTGTGGCCACAATCCCAGTCAGCTGTCTGACTAAGAAAAAGAGATAGTACATAGAAAAAATTGTGAAACTGTAGGTGAATTGATCTCCACTACTGAAAAGGCAGCTTTAAAAGTTGATGAGGGCATGTATTTCTTTAGCGTTAAAGCCTCGTTGTGGGATTTGTATATACTTTTATGTATCTCTAAACTTGCTATAATAAATTCAAAATTAGGCATAATATTGACCAATTTGTGAATGTTTATTGATGCCTTTTACATGAACATATGTTGCTAGATACAGTAGGGTGGGGGTACCAAAAAGTAGAGAACTTGGTTCCCACTCCTTGAAAGATGGTGCTTATAAATCTCGAAAGCAAGAATTATGTAAAACAGAACAAGTCTGCAAAATCACATTTTGTACAGAGAGTGAAAGCTAAAATTGTTGACAATGGGAAGACAAAATAATTGGCTGGACTCACCTGGGTAGATGGTGTTTGAGTACGGGCCACCTTCTGAATGTCTACTGTCACTCCCTCGGCAGGCAGCAGTGGTAAGAACATTGAGCTAGAAAATCTTAGCTCTATCACAGATGAGCTCTGTAACCTTGGACAAACTTTTATGATGCTCAGCTTTAGATATATGAGCTTCAATCTGCAAAATGGGAACAATGATAAAACTTTCCTCATAGAGGCACAAGGAATAAGTGATATGATTTAAGCAAAATACCTGGAAATTACTAAGAGTTGTATTTAACTTAGTTCTAGCCCTCCTCCCTATTGCCTGTTTTTGCCATATATCCTACCTGGGCACCAGATCACCTGTGCAGAAAAGGCGTCTCATACCTCTTCCTATCATAAATTCCTGCCATCCATCAAAGATGGTGTTAAAACCAGAAAAAGTGGACCCAGTCTCTCTAGAGTCACCCTCAGCAAGAGATGGGCTGGCCAGATCCTTCTCAGCCTTTATAATGTTTTCATTTCTTCATAGTCACATACATATGCATGTCCCACTTCATCTCACCGAGGAAAGAGGTGAAAGCCTAAGTTCTGTAACTGACACAAGCCGATGAAAGAGAAAACACAGAAGAGCATATTTTAGTTGTGAAGTTCATGCCAGGAGAAGTAACCCCTTCAAGGCTACCGCTGCATGCACCCAGAGAACTCTAGCCACCCACCCACCAGGGAGGTCCTGGCTGTGTGAGCAGGGACACAGAAACTTGTGCAGTTCCGTGATGCTGAGGCTGGTTCTGTACCAGCCATCACCCATCATGAAACTTCCAGTCAAGTTCAATTCATTTTAATTCTTAGGTTAAACAGTAAGTGTTCTCTTTCCCTCCATTTAATCACCTTATTCCCTATGGTTAACGATTAGTTGAATATTATTCCTCAGCTGCTTCGCTTTCTTTCTCTGTGTGTTTCAGCCATACATAAGTCATAGACAAACCACAGTACTCTTACTATTTCTAAGTCAGTTGCAAATGACAGAAAGCAGCTATGGTAATGTAAGCAATAATGGAATATTTTATAAGAAGATGAGGAAACTCAGATAAGAAGAAGGAGAGGAAAGCAGAGCCAAATCCATGCTACGCAAATCACCTGTAGGACAATGAAGCTGATGGAACCACCCCCCCCTCCACCCCCCAGACAGCCACAACCAATCCACTGGACTTAAAACTCAACCTGAGCTTCTGAGAGTAATTTCCAATGGGCAGGAACATGAGATGCCATCCAGAGATCACATGCCCACAATCTATGGACCAGGAAGCAGGATGAAGGGCTATTCACACCTTGGAATTCCACCCTTTTCCCCAACTACAAGTGTGTGGATGCTGAAGAGCAAATACAAAAAAAATATCTACTAACCATTTCAGAACAGTAGAAGTAAGAAAACTAACATTTACTAGACCCCTTGCCAAGGCAGCCACTGTACTGGTGGGAGGGGCACGGGGCCTGCAGCCAGACTGACATTGTTCAAATCCCAGCTCGGCCACTGGCTGGAGTAAGCAGCAGTGGTGCTGCGCCGGGAGCCCATGTCAGGGCCTGATGTCCCATCACTAGTTCATTCAGTCCAGTAGGACAGTTTTTAACTTATTCCTCATTGTAGCAAAAACCCAGTTAGTTAGGAAAAGGTTACACTGCATCCCTTTCAGGTCTCATACCTGCTAGGAAACAAATTATCTAATCATGTAAATTAGGTGATTGGCAATTTTTTTTTCCTTTTACCTTTTTCTGAATACTTACCTTAAATCTTAACTTCAGTTTGTTCATGGGCTGCTGATGTTGGAACAGGTGTCTGATTTGCCAGCAAGAGCTTAAGAACTAGCCCTATTGTTTGATTTAAAATGACAGATCATCTAAATACTCTGATGTGTAAATTTTCAGCTTGGGAAATTCTCAGTAAGAGATGGTGTTAGTCCTGAAACATGATGGAAGTGCAGGAGACAAAGGGAACACTTGCTTTCTACAGACTCAGGTCTTCTGAAGGTCACTTCAGGCTACTTATGTCTCTTATCTCTGCTTTTCCCCCGGCTGACATTTAGTTCTGGAAGGAAGTGGAAGCCAGGAAAGAGGAAGATCGTATTGTACCTCCCCATTCCCAACATACACTTGTCCTTGGCCTAAACATTGTTTTTCAACCCAGCTGTCAGACTTCATATTGGGCACCAAATTCGTGGCAGGGAAGGCCATGAAATTTTAAAAGAACAAGGCCCACCAGGGATTTTACTCTTTTACAAGTAAATCTAAATTTGGAGGTGATCCCAAGATTAAAAATATAAAACATACAGCAAATTCTTCTCTTCTGCTTCCCTAAGGTTGCCAGGTGTGGGGGTTGGAAGGGTGATCATGAATAGGACATACTTATTCTAAAAAGTATTCATTGTTCTTCAAATTCAAACTTAACTGGGTGTCTAGCACCCTGGCACCCTCACGTTCATCTCTGTGGCACCGCTGGCTGTGTGTGGCTTCAGAAGGGTGGATGTTGGGAGGAGCCCTGGTGAATATTCCTGCTCAGGTCTGGTCTTGTCCCTAGTTTTGGAGCCTTTGTTGGAAAAATGGAGAAGGGCCAATCTTGTCTCCTATGTTTAGAAAACATCTAAGCCTTTCAACAATAGCATTGAATGTAAATGAATGTCTATTTAGCAATCCTCTTTTCTAGATGATTCTTATATTCTAAAATAACGAGGGCATCACCTTTCTCAATTCAATCATCTGAGACTTATTCCAAGGAGGTACCTAATTGCAAGACATCTTTACAATAGTACTAATGTTTATGAGGCAATTTGATAATGTGAAAAAATAAAATACAATTAAATTATAAGTGGGCTTATAAGCGTGATAAATTAAGGAACCTTAATTTAAAATGTGTCACTAAACAGAAGCTGAGTCACAAGAACTTCATAAAGGCAGGAACAACAAACATACCAGGGAGACAGAATTAGGTAGTGGTTAAGGGTAATGTCTGGAGTTAGACCAACTGGTTTCTCCTACTGACTATTTCAGTGACCTGCTGTGGTTTCCTAACCTGTACAGAAAGTGCCAAACTAATAGGGTTTTTTGAAAAGTAAGTGATAGTATGGACACTTTTTATAATGTTTTGTCCAGGAAGACTTAAGATATTTTACCCATTTTAGGTGCTATATATCTCAAATTTATCTCCTTGGAACTTAATAAATATCCATGAACATTGAGCACATTTTCAATTGGTAAAGGAAACCAATCTCCCAGCAGAAACAAAAATAGATACAACCTGTTTTCAAATAATGACAATTTCTTTATGGGAAAGATGAAAATTAATGGTACCTTATAGAGAGTTGAACATTTTAGTCACTCATAGTTGGTAGCTTAAGCCATGAGGTTGGTGTTTATTTATATTAATCTAAAAGAATTATTCCAGAGCCATGCCATGAAGTTTTCATGTTGCCCCCCACCCCACACAAACATCCTAGAAATTGTCATTTTTAGGGAAGGATATGGAATGGGGAAGGAAGGGGAAGCTATTGAATGGAATGTTTCATGAATTAGTTGATTAAAAGCTCACTGAGTGGCTGGCAGAGACTTGATAGGCTACACACAGCAGCCTAGGCCATTCCTCTCTTAGAGACCAGGGTCCTGGTTACCGGCCATGCAACCATGTTCAAGGGGAGATGCGGGTCTCAGAGCCTCTGCCTTGCATTTCTCCTCCTCGAATCTTGGAGGTGTAATCCTCCTGGAGAGATAGCAAAACTCTTTTCCCAATTCTCTACATTTCTGAAAAGTGGTGTGTTTATTCCCTCGGGGCGTTTTTAGTTTTATTCTGTATCATGGGGAAAATAGTGAAAATCTGTCTGTATTATTACAGGCTACAGCAGATGGGGTTTTCTGCGAAGTAGTGTTTTCAAGTAGTGTCATCTAGCAGCTGGATTCCTTTGCCTGGACAGAATTGGCGCCCTAAAAGCAAGAAAGCACTTGGGGTGGAAAACTTGTGGCAGTTTGGAATCAATTTGGTCCAGTTTAAAACTTTGCAAACCTAACATATTCTAAAGTGTTAAATGCTATCTACTAAGAAATCATATCTGAGGAATTTTTTCCATTAAACATTTAGTCTGGCTTAAACCTAATAAGATGCTAATCTTTTAAAAACTTGTTTTCCCTTATTTGGCTTTCTCCTTGTAACAGTCAGTCAGAGTTTAATATGCCATAATTACTGAATACAAGTGTCTCTCCGGGAAGGGGGTGGGGGTGGGGGGAGTAGAAAATGCCCTGGTCTTGGTTTCAGGAGAACTAGACCCAAACCTGGATTCTTAACTACAGGATTTTGTGACCGTGGGAATCACCAAGCCATTGTGAGCAAAATCTAGAAAGGGGGGATAATACCACCTAAAATGTGGGGAAGATTTAATAATGGGACCTTTATGTAAGCACTCAGCTCACATAGTAGGTGTTCAATAAATCTGTGGCCTAAGGGGAATGTGGTCAGAGCTTTGTTAGACTTTCTTCTTCAGGTAAATATAAAATGGATGTTATTTTTAAAGCTTTGATGTCCTGACCAAATAGATATTATCTTCCTCCTAAAGAAACTCAAGTGGTTTGAGAAGACAATTATCATTATAGGATAATGATAGAAATCTTCAGAAATATACAATTGCGCCTTAATGTACCAGATATTGAAAATAGTGCAGTTAGAATAACATCTATTTCATCTGCCAAAGTCTTACTCTATTTCTTGCCTTTGATTTAAGTAGAGAAGATTAAGATGGTCCAGATTTAGGAATACCTAAAATATTTGTAAATAGGTATCTTTGCATATGCAAATTGGAATATACGAGTTTTAAAAGGTTGTTTCAGATTATTTATATTGGGTTGTCTGAAAAGTCATGTCATATTTTTGCTACAGATGGCACTAGTTCATTTTTGGAAGTACTAGAGTCATTTGCATCTATGTTATTGCTATGTCATTTGACAGCTGACAGATCTAGCTTCGTTCTAAAAAAGAAAATTGAGAGATTTGGTTGAGTTTTGGAGATTTTGCAAGTTGAAGATGGAACACCAAACTGTGCATTTTTGCCATATTTTACTGTTTTACTTCCATAAAGGGAAGAACGCGTGTCAAGCTTGTGAAAAGTTGCATAAAGTTTACGGTGACAATGCTCTACAAGAACATCAGTGCCAACGATGGTTCATGAAATTCCGGGCTGGTGATTTTGATCTCAATGACTCTCCCTGGTCAGGGAGGCCCACTGAGGTTGATGATGACAAAGTAAAGACATTGATCAAGTGAGTCAAACCCGTGTTACACAACATGAGAGATTGCAGAAACACTGAATATCCATCATTCAAGCGTTCATGACCACCTGAAGAAGCTAGGATATGTAAGCAAGCTCAATATTTGGGTTCTGCATGAACTCAAAGAAGTTCATTTGATGGCACATATAAACATCTGCAATATGTTCATTAAACGTGAGGAAAACGATCCTTTTTTGAAGCGACTGATAACTGGTGATGAGAAGTGGATTGTTTACAACAATCTGGTGTGCAAACGGTCTTTGTCCCAATGTGATGATTCACCTCAAATGACATTGAAAGCAGACATTCATCAGAGGAAGATTATGCTCTCAGTGTGGTGGGATTTTAAAGGTGTCGTGTTTTTCGAGCACCTACCAAGAAACCAAACAATTTGGATGTGTATTGTCGACAATTGGATGGTTTGAACGAATCCATCATCCAGAAACGCCCAGAGCTTGTTAATTGTAAAGGAATTCTGTTCCATGATGACAATGTGAGACCACACACAAGTTTGTTCACCCATCAAAAATGATTGGAGCTTGGGTGGGATGTGTTCCCACACCCACAATACTCACTTGATCTTGCGCTGTCAGACTTCTACTTGTTTCACTCTCTTCAAAACCCCTTGCGTGGTATAACGTTCAATCCAGATGAGGCTGTAAATCAGCCCTTGTTTAGTTTTTTGCAAATAAAGACATGTCCTTCTATGAACAAGGAATTATGAAGCTCACTGAAAGATGGCAAAAGGTTATTGAACAAGATGGGCAACATATTGATTGGTCTTTGTTCTTTATATAAATAAATGACCTTTGAAAAACATAGAGAAAACATGTCATGACTTTTCCAACAACCCAATAGCAGAGGTCTGCAATCTTTTTCTCTGTAAGGGGTCAGAGATAGCACAATTTTTAAAAAGGCTTTGCAGGCCACACAGTCTCTTTTGTGATTACTTCACTCTGCAATTTGGCATTTGGCCCATAGGACAGTTTGCTGACCCCTGGCCTACAGCAGACTATAGAGTATATCTACCAATTAGGCATAATTAAAATAACTTACCCAAAGAAAAATATGTGTATGAATATACATTCATAAGTTATTAGCAGTTGTATAAAAATAACCTTAGTATATACATTTATTCCTTTAGCAACATGGCTTAAGTTTTTAAAAAAATAGTGTGGTTCTTTTCTAAGTATATTGAGTTGCGATGCTGGTACATAAATTACATTCTAATTAGCTTGCATTTCACCAGGACTTTTTGAAATTTTAACACAGAGCCATGTGGATTTGCACAATAGGCTTTATAGTTTAATGGGGTGGACAAATTTCAAAATTGGACTCAAACCCATTACATAAATATCCAAGACAGGATTTCCTTCTGCTGCACAAGAATATTTTGTGAATTTCCTGGAAAGTACATTCAAGGGTGGCTTACCTGACGATATCTGAGCCATTGTGTTTTAAGGAATTTCCTGCAGGGATTATACTGGTTAGGATTAGATCTCAGTCTTTTATAACCATTTCCCACATTCACCTTAAACAATGCATTTTAAGAATGTGCACCCCCTTTTTTGACATAATACGAAGCCAACTCAATCCTCATTCCTTAAATCACCCAACATTAATTTGTACCTTATGAAGGTATCCAATCTCTTACCATGTAGAGATCCTAATTTTAATTTTCTAAATTGTATCATATTGTGAGAGTAGGAATCAGAGGCTTCATGCAAGATTAATAACAAGGTAGACATGGGTAGCTATCAAAAGACCCAAAAATGTCAGTGGCTTAACAGTGACTCTTTCTTCCACATGTCTCAGTCCAGTGTGGGACGGATGGCCCCACACTGTCTCTCCTAGGCCATCAGGAACACAGGCCTCTAAGATCACAGCAGAAGGGAAGAGAAATGCAGAAAGCATCACACCTTGTAGGTGACACAATATCACTTCTGCTCATCATTTGTTGACCAAAATCAGCCCACATGGCTCCTGCCTAACTGCAAGGGAGGCTGGGAAATACAGAGGAGCGCATGGATGCTCAGTGATAACTAGTGAGCCCAAATTGACACCAAAAAAATTGAAAGTACTGGGTTCTTGTGCTGAGTCCAAATATCAATCAGATAAGGACTAGTAAGAAACTTACTAATATTACCTGTTTTCATTTAGTTAGTTTTGATAAGAATGTGCTAATAGGATGTTGGCTACATTCTACTTGTTTTCCTAATTTAAGGTTATTGTGTTTGAAATTCTCTGCCCTTTAACTTATGGACAGATGAAACTCTTATCCAACTATATAACCCTTAACATCTGTATCATGTCACATATATTCCTTTGTATTGATAGCCTACTTCCTGTGTATGTGTATGTGTATGTGTGTGTGTGTGTGTGTGTGTGTGTGTGTCTTGTTTCTCCAGTTATAGTCACTGCAGAAAAGCAATTATGTATCAATGTGTACTCAATAAATGTTGGTTGATTAATAGACAAAAGGAATTTTATATACACCAGTAATTTGGAGACTTGTATTCATTAAATGTTGGTACCATTCAGTGACATAAAGGTTAAGAGTTGACTGCCTTTAGTTTGCATTTCTAAGGCTGCTTAGGGATTTTAGTTTGAATCAGTGACCCTCAAAGTATGTCCTATAAACCTATAGTAGTCAAAAAATTAGCTGTTTGGGCTGTTGTTTTTCCTCTGTGTTGAGTGAAAATGGCCCTATTAAAATCCATAAAAGAAGAATAAAGTCCATTCTGTTCAGGTGCTGTAAGCAAATTATCCCATAATAATTGGTAAATAGAGCAATGATGTCCCTACAGCACATAACACTATAACGCAGTTTCCTGCAGCACTTTCATGTTTATACCACCCAGTACCAGCTCTCAAATGCCAAGTACACAGAGAGCTGGACACAGCAGGCACTGACTCGCTATGTACGCAATGCCCATTCTCCTCACACCCTTCCTCTTGGCTTCTTTTTGCCTTCGTAATGTCTTGGAAGGGCTCATTAAGTGGGCGGCCCACACTCCGTTCATTTTCCCCTTGTCACCATCACTCTGCAGCCTCAAAGTTTTCTAATTCCCCTCCACTGAAGTCCTATATTTAATGGAGTGTTTATTTGTTAGGAATTTAACGTGCCTTTAAAATTGTGCTAATATTTTCATTTGGGTTGTTACTGATGTTGCTTGTGCTTTGGCTAAAAACTCGTGTGAGTTTTGAGAACGCGGCTCCAAATCCATTTTTACAGTAAGCTCTGTGATTTTTTTTTACGTGTGCCTTTGCAGAAACCATGAGGTTGTTGTTAGAAGTGACTGCATCACGTGACAGGAGACATGCCTGTATTACAACTTTAATAGCATGTTTTATGGAATAATAGGATGTCAATAACAAAACTGGCAGCGAGCCTACTTGAGGAGTTTCCACAGGGAGGCAGTTTTCTGACCTCTTATCCTTTATATTTTAGAGTGCTTTAGAGTTCCCAAATGGTGTTCACATGCAGAACCTCATTTCAATCTCAGAATAAAACCACAAGGATCATTATTAGCATTTCTACCTGGAAATTGAGGTTCAGAGGAAAGAGATGTTTTGTCTGAAATAGATTGGTGACAAAGTCCTGGCTATAATTAGTTATTCTATTCAAAAGAACATATGTGGAACATCTATTTTATGCAAGGCACTGGAGATACAGAGATAAATAAGATGAAACCCAGCCCTGCTCCAACAGTCTTCCTCCTCTCCCTCCAGTTGATGGAGGGACTCTTCAGCTTGGGCTGGGCGGGACCAGGCCATTTATTTAATCCCAGAGAGGTGACAGCATTGCTAGTGTCCTAGAAGAGCTGGCCGCTAAGCACCCTGGCTGCTCTACACAGGGCTGCAGGACACTTGGATGGCGCCTGGCCAAGGGACCTCAGCCTGTTGCCAGCTGGAAGTCTGTCACTTGACTGTGTTCCCTTCCTGTCTGTATTCTAGCCTCTACCCATGACATTGTTTTACTCAGTGGAAACACAGCTGCAAGACTGTAGAAGGCCTGTTGCCTCCAACCTTTCTGCCATGTGTAAGCTGCCATTACACCCCAGGGATGCATAGTGAAGATGGTCCATCATTGTTCCATGTGTTTGATAGCATAGGCTAGTGGATGAGGAGCTCAAACAAGACAGGGAAGTTGTGTTCTCCTCTGGGTCCATCAGTAAACGAGCCATAGTATCTTAGACAAAATACTTCAAGGGCTTGGGCTTCAATGTTCTCATCCTTTAAGGACACTCTCTAATTAGATGGGCTAAATAAGACCTTTTCCAGCTGTAGCCATCTGAGATTTCTCAAGGGCACACTTGGGTTTGTTCAGTGTGTGCTCAAAGAGGGGCTCCAGGCAGCCAAGCCCAAAGAGCTGTAGAGTGAGTGAGCTCTCTCAGTGGTGCAGACTTTCTGGAGATCCTTCTGAATCTTGAACAAGCCTCAGAGCTAGGTTCAGACTGAATGATCAAAATGGTAGCACCTGATTTTTTATGGAGTATTTAAGCATTTTACATGATTGTGCATTTTTTTAAAAACTGAGAAAAAAAAAACATTGATAGCTGTTTAAGATACAGAGATATTAATAAAGAAGATAAACATGTTTGAGGCCAGTTCAAATTATATTTGATGAATAAAATATTGGAGAAGACAATCATTTTCCAAATTAATGAGAAAGTCTTATAATGTTTATATTATTATCAATTTCATGTCTTGATTAAAGATACTTAATCACAAATAAATATATAAATTATGTATTTATAGTGAGTGACACTGAAGGTTATTTATTCTCTCTGGCACCCAATCTTTTTATGCCTTAGGAAACTGGAGGTCACCTAACTCCTGAGATTTCTTCTAGTTATAGTTTTGATCCCACGATCCTGCTGTAGGCAGAACCCACAACCAATTAGACGTTTATTTACTTGGTCAATGTTTAGCCAGTGGTTGGGCATTTAAATGTCCCAATGGAGACTGAGAAAGCAACACAGAGAGTGGCGAAATACAGGCAAAAGAAGATAAATAATTGGAAACTAGGGGAAAACAAAGAAAAGGGAAAGGGGAAAAGATGAATAGTGCCATTAACATTATTTTTAATTTCTCTCACATACTTGGAAAATATAATAAGTTTTTATATGCCTGTGGTAGCCTTACAAAGAAATTAAACATATCATCAGCACTTGCCACTTACTTCACGAGTATCTAAAATATCATTAACATGTTCTACACTCCTGAGATAGATATTTGAAGTTATAGCTTGAAGAAAATGTACTCTAACTTACGAGTGCTGTATTTGTTTTCTATTCTCATACTTAATGATCTGTGACTTAATTTCTTTCTGTCCTGATATGCTTTGTTTTATGGGTTAAAATAAAAATATACACATACATATATTACGTACCAAAATACATTTGAATATGTACACGAATCATCCAAATATCAACATCTATCTTTATTTGTGTTCTTTTTTGTCTCTCATTAAAGATATATAGCTGGGAAGGTTGTTCTTTTGTCATAGGCTGATAAGTAACCAAGTAAAACATATTGTACTTTTATTCAGTTAGTGGCAGGAAGCCCAATTTGCAGAATGCCCAGTCATACAATCCTATATTAGACACCCAAGAGAAAGTATTTAATTTTTTTTTCATTTTATTGTTTTAAATAGGAAAAATAAGGACTGCATGTGAACTACAGTTACCTCCATATAAAAAGTTTAATTTAGAAAAGAGTATATTGTTGTCTGATGAGGTTGGATAATTGAGCTCCTTTGTATTTTTTATTGTGGTAAAATGCACGTTTAAAAATTTGCCATTTGACCAATTTAAAGTTGCAATTCTGTGGCATCAAGTACATTTACAATGTTGTGCAACCATTGCCAGTATCTAGTTGGAGATCTTTTCACCACCCGAAATAAAAACCCCATATCCATGAAGCAATCACTCCTTTCCTCTCCCACAGGCCCTGGAAACCACAAAGCTGCTTTCTGTTTCTGTGACTGCCAGTTCTTAATATTTCCTATCAGTGGAATCCTACAATATGTTGCCGTTTGTGTCTGACTCCTTTCACTTAGTAGAATGTCTCCAAGGTACATTCATGTTGTAGTATATAGTTCCTTTGTATAGCTGAATAATATTCCACTGTGAGGACATATCATATTTTGTTTATCCATTCATCAGTTGATGGGAATTTGGGTGTTTTTCACTTTCTGGCTATCGTGAACAGGGCTGCTATTCGAGTACAAGTTTTTCTGTGAACACGTTTTCACATCTGTGGGGTATTATACGTAAGGGTGGAATTGTTGGGTCGTATAGTACCTGTATGTTTAACTTTTTGAGGAACCACCAAACTGATTTCCACAGTTGCTGCGTCATTTTACATTCCCTTCAGCAATGTATAAGGGTTCCAACAACTACAAGTCCTTGCCAAAATTTACTTTCTATTTTGTAGGTTTTTTGTTTGTTTGTTTGTTTGTTTGTTTTTATAACTATCCTACTGGATATGAAGTCGTATCTCTTTGTGGTTTTGATTTACTTTTTCCAATTACTGATGTTGACCATCTTTTTATGTGTTTATTGGCCATTTGTATAACTTATTTGGAGAAAAATGTATCGAAGTCCTTTGCCCACTTTTTATTTGAGTCATTTGCATTTTTGTTGTTGACTTGCTTCTTATTCTAAAAGGAAATGGATCCAAGGGGGTTTCAGTTGTGCTGGAAATAGTCTTTTTCTAGACTTGGGTGGTGTTACATTGGGCATTCACTTTGTGCCCTTATGTACCTTTGTAAAAAATGAGGATGTGTACCCTTTTCTGAATATATTAATTTCCTAAAACTGCCATATCAAATTACTATAAACCCAGTGACTTAAAACAGAAATTTTGGCTAGCATCAAAAAGACAAGAGGTAACAAATGCTGGCAAGGATATAGCTAAAAGAGAACACTTGTGCACCATTGGTGGGAATATCAAGAAATTAAAAATAGAACTATTATATGATCCAGTAATTACACTTCTGGGAATATATCCAAAGAAAATGAAAACATTATGTCAGAGATATCTGCATCCCATGTTTATTGCAGCAGTATTTACAATTGCCAAGACATGGTAACAACCTAATTGTCCACTGAGAGATGAATAGATAAAGAAGATGTGGTATATGTATAACATGGAATATTGTTCAGCCATAAAAAAGGAGAAAATCTTGCCATTTGTGACAACATGGATGGACCTTGAGTGCATTATGCTAAGTAAAATAAATCAGGACAGAGAAAGACAAATACTGTATGATTTTACTTATATGCAGAATCTTTAAAAACAAACAAACAGAAACTCTAACTCATAGAAATAAGAGATCAAATTTGTAGTTACCAGAGATGAGAGGTGACGAGGGAATTGGAAGAAGGTGGTCAAAAGGTACAAACTTCTAGTTATAAATATTTAGTAGGGATGTAATGTACAGCATGGTGACTATAGTTAATTCTACAGTATGGTATATGAATGTTGTAAATTCTAACGGTTGTCATCACAGGGAAAAATTTTTCGTTTTCCTTTTTTTTTTTTTTTGTATATATGCTGGGGGTGCCAAAAAATATATACACATAACTTGTATTCATCTTTTGTTATTGGTATCTATTGACTATTCCAATTTTAATACAAATTTTTTTCCCTTTCATAAAATGTGCATACATTTTTGGCACCCTCTGAACATGACATAATGGGTATTAACTAAACTTATTGTGGTAATCATTTCATGATACATACAGAGAGTACAAAAGAAATGTATACACATTTTAAGAAAGGAAAACTGTATTAAAATTGTAATAATATATACCAATAACAAAAGATAAATGCAAGTCACGTTTGACTTCTGCAATTCCAAGAGGTGCTCAAAGTGGTTACCATCAGCATCCAGACACTTCTGATTACGGCAAACTACTGCTTGAGCAACACTGACCAAAATGTCCACTTGTATACATTTTTTTGGCACCCCTGTTATGTCAAATCATTATACTGGATATCTTAAACTTACATAGTGCTACAGGTCTATTATATCTCTATAAAAAATGGCAGGGGTCGGGGGGGATGAAGTAAAACAATGAAAAAACAGAAATTTATTCTCTCACAGTTCTGGAAGCCAGAAGTTCAAGATGTTGACAGAGCTGTTGCCTCTCTGAAGGCTCTGGGGCAGAATCTTTCCTTGCTCTTTCCAGCTTCATTTGGTTCCTTGAATTCCTTGGCCATCCATGGATTGTAGACATATCTCTCCATTGTCTACTTCTGTCTTTCCGTGGCCTTCTCTCCTTTGTGCTTCTGCTTCTAGGTATCTCATCTCCCTTTCCTTTATCTTATAAGGAGAGCAGTCTTTGATGTAGACCTACTCCAAATAAAGGACAATCTCCTATTGAGATACTTAATTACATCTGCAAAGGGCCTATTTCCAAATAAGTTCACATACACAGATACCAGGGGTTGCAACTTTCGACCTGTTTTTAAGGGGACACCATTGCACGACACTGAATATATGTCAGGCTTTTTTATTTTATCTTTTTAGGGTTTTAAGAAAAGAAATGGTAAACAATTTTAGAAAAATGTGGTTATTTGAGTTTCTGAGTCAAAAGCTATAGGTTAGTGAAAGAGAAAATCCCACAAACTCACCACCAGGTAAAAGAGAAATTCTTAATCAGTTTTTGAAAAATGACTTCACTAATTATGATTCTGAAAAGAACTTTTCAAATAATATTTTCAAAGGATGTTGATGTGTTTTTCTCTTTTTTTTTGAGAGCAAGCTAATGAGAACAATACCATATTCATATATAGAGAGGATAGCTTTTAAGATACTAAAGAGTTTAAGTTCTTTTGATATTGCCAATACAGGACTACTAAAATGTTCAGAAAGCATGATTTTTTTATTTTTTTTTTAGAGTTCACACTGTTACCCCTGATGAACTCTTGTTTTTTTGCTTTTATCTTTAAATCATCTATAATATTGAGGTTTGGGCCTTTTAACCGTTGTGATCCTAATTTTAGTCTGGTTTGCAATTGGCTCAGGATTCAAGTCATAAAAGGAATATTATACCTGACACTTACCCCTGCATCTTTGTGTTTTAGTGTGACGTGTAGCTTATGACCAACTTTATTGGGATGTCATCTCATGCATCAGTTAAGAATGTCAATGAAGCAATCCTTTCTTGTCAAGAATGACACTAAACTGAAGAACAAGAAGACAGCAACTTGTCTGTTCCCCTTCCCCGATTCCCCAACGCTGTTCCCCTCTACCAATTCCCCAATAAAAAAAAAAAAATCTAAAAAAAAAAAAAAAGAATGACACTTGAGCCAATATATTAAGTTATTTGAAAAGTTGATAGTTATTGAGTTCTACATTTAAAAATTGGATTCTCTTAATTTTAAACTTTTCCAATAAGTAATGATTTTCTGCATGCAGTTCCAATCAACTTAAAAATGACTGTTAGATTATTTTTTAAAAAAAGAATACCCATGAAACAAAATATGGAAACAAATTTTAAAGATACACTCACTGGAGAATAATTAGGACTTATGTTAAACCTTCATACAATCCTGCATTCAAAAGTGTCCAAAATTTATCTTTGAAGACATGTTTTATAGAGGGCACAATTTGAGAAGTTGGTGAATCAAAGCTTTATTTATCATCTGTTTCTTAATGGATAGCACCGTCACAGAAGAAGAAGAAAAAAAGTTTCCAGAATAGCAGTAGGGTTCAGAAAACTGGCTTCTAAGCTTTCTGTTTTCTGAATAAGGCCTTTGTCTGAATTACTAAATTTGTATGTTCTCATACTACAAGCCAATAGGGTATAGTTAAAAATTAAGGAAATCCGAGTTTTAAATTTTACACAAAGCTATTATACCTTTAATGTAGTAAAAGTTGGAGTATTTTATAAAGTGTCCACACAAATTATACTACTGATCTTTCATCAGAATATGGATGGAATAGTAGTTGCTTGCACTCAAGACATAAAGGAAAAATATGCTTCAGGGTTTGGCTGTGAAATAGCTGACATACAACAGAATCCCTCACAGTTTTTCACTCTCCATGCCAGACAGAGGTGCCAGTTTGTGGATGGGCAAGCTGATGCCACGTTCAGCTTTGCCCTCCTAATAAGACCAGTCTGACACAAAGCTGCAATTATTCAGTGGTGACATCACCACCCTGCCCTTTCGCTTGTATTTAGATGAATTATACTTATGTTGCAGAGTGGAAGATTTCAATTTTAAATCTGACCTGGCAATGAAAGTCAGTGCAATTTCTGTGTCATGTTTTCATCCAGCTTTATTTTTACCTTCTGGCAGTGCTTCCAACACAGACGTGAAACTCTGAAAGCATTTTCCAATTTGAAATATAGAATCCCTTGGGAAGTTTATGTTGTTTTGTTTTGTTTTAAATATATTGAATCACCAACAACCTAATCAACTAAAAGAGGTGTTACACTTTTTCATAAAATTGGGTTGTTGGAAAAGTCATGACGCATTTTTGCATCAAAAACCATAGAAAAATACATCATGATTTTTCCGACAACCCAATACATAAAGGATCACCCAAGTTAAGTCCCAAGATATCTATTCCCAACTTTTTGTTAGATAGCAGTCTTTTTCAATGATTAAATAGGAAAGGGAAAAAAAAGTAGGATTGTCTGGATTTATACAATTAGAATCCAAATTACAATAATCACAATTACAGTAATCCCTTAGGGCCTTTGAGATTTTTTTCTTTTTTAATCTCATAAATTAGTTAACTGGTTATGCCTTACATCTCTCCAGTGACTAAAGCTCTTTGAGGGAAAGGCTACTGGTTTTTCCACCTTCAGTCCTCACAAAGCTCTTCCATGTTATGTTGCACATGGTGGATTTTATTAGTGTGTGCTGACTGAATATAATATAAATTTCATCAGATATAGACATTTATTTACATACTTGTAATCTATATACACATCAGGCCCAATCCATTTTTCTCTCTTACTCTCCGTCATTTTAGACCTTTAAACTAATAGCTTTTGAGTCGGGGGCAACAAAAGTAAGAAGGAAACATTTTAGTCAAGTCATGGTAGCTATATATTTTTTATTTTATTTTTCTAGTTATACTGCCTTACTGGCAGGGTCACTTGAAACATGGCAGCACCTTCTGAAACTCTTACTTAGATAAGAGAGCTGCCCAAAGAAGGTAGTTCCTGGCCTCTGATGAAATGAGAGGGCCAAATAAAACAGTAAATGGGGTGTCTCAGACCTTCCCACTCTGTTATTCTATGATTTATTGTTAAACCAGTTACATATGGGATAGTCATAATTTATTATATGCAGGTTCTCCTAAAATCATTAGTTTGACCTAGGATGAGTCAAGTGGATTTCTCTTGCAGAAATTACAATATACAACCAAAAAATTACATACACTGTCAAAATAGAGAATGAACACTATCACTAGAAACCTGGAAGCAGATTTAAATACTAAAAAAATATCCTAAATATGGAGAAGACCCTTTTTATTCTAACAGAAACATCTATGTCTATATCTATCTATATATATTTTTCCTCCTGATGCCGTTGCTCAAACGAGTTTCGTTTCGTTTGGTTGTTTAGTTTTGGTAAGCCATCAAAGATTTTTAAATTGGAGCGTTACCTTTGTGTAGTAACAATAGACAGAAAAGATCATCTTTGAAAGATAGTAAAATGGTCTTTCACTAGGATAAGCTACTATATAGAACCTTCAGGGTCCTAACTATTGCCTCATAAAAGAGTGCATCCAGTCTAATGCCACGTAATGATTGATACGTTTTTATAAGATGCACTAACTCTACATGTCTTTTAAAAAAAACTCATAACATTATGTAATATATTGTGGGCTTCCTAAAGCATTTTGGGTATATGTCTTCTGGAAAATTGTTTCCTAGTGAATATGCATATCCCAGCTATTTTACCTGTTTATTAAATTATTCCCTCTAACTTTACTAACTTGAACTTGGCCAGAGTTCAGAGCTTTTTGAAAGCTTATTCATAGCAGCTATATTTCTCTATTTGGGAGGTAGGTTGGGGGAGCAGGGAAGAGTTGTAGGTATCGAGATTTCTTTTTTATGTGATTGTAAAGTTATAGTTTAGAACAAGTTTATTTTGTTGCAAGAACATATTTAGGAGTAGTATTAATTTAAGTAAGTTGAAGCTATTCTGCTAAATGTATATGTAAATTAAAATATAACTTCAATCTGTGATTTGGCCGTATAAATGGGAGGTGTGTTAGTTTAGTTGAATTGTACCGTTGAAGGCGAAAAAAGAAAAGAAAAACAATGGCTTGGTAGGGTAGCACAGAATTGCAGATTTATATGAGATGAGAATTAGACTCAATAAGAAACTCTTTTTTAAGAGGATGTTATTCATATTATATATGCATTCATTCAGACCACTTATTATGTACCAATGAGTACATTAAGATTAGGCTTCCCTGAAACTAACAAAACTGTGGCTTTAAATAGCTTAAGTAATAGAGAATAGTGCAGAATAACATATAACATCAAGGAAGTCTATACGAAGGTAGTGCAGTGTGGTGGCTCTGTTGTTATTATAATCCCATGCTACTTCTGTCTGTCGATTCCACCATTCTGTTACATGGCTTCCATTCAAATTCACCTCATAATCTAGTATGGCAGTTGGAACTTTTATTAGTCTGCTCACGTTCCCATAACAGAATATCACAGGCTGGGTTGCTTCAACAAACATACAATAAATTACTTTCTCATATTCTTGAGGCTAGAATTCCAAGATCCAGGTGCCCTCAGGGTTGGTTTCTGGTGACAACTCTCTTCCTGGCTTGTAGTCAGCTGGCTTCTCACTGTAACCTCACTTGGCCTTTCCTCACTGCATGAGTGTGGAGAGAGAATCTCTGGTGTCTCTTCCTCCTTCATCAGGATACCAGTCCTATTGGATACCAGTGCTCTTATGACCTTATTTAACCTTAAGTACCTCCTTAAGGACCCTATCTTCAAATTGTCACATTGGGTGTTAGAGCTTCAACATTGGAATTGGGAGAGGCACAATTCAGTCCCTCACAGACTTTTACTCTTATGTAGAAATTCGTACCTGAAGGAAGGAGAAGGACAAAGAAGGGAAAAATAGAAAGGCAAATCTTTTAGGCGAATCAGCTCTGCTTCAGGAGCTTCCTGGATGTCTCATATAATATTTCCATTTACTTTTCGTTGATCAAGCATTTAGTCACAGAACTGTACATCGCTACACAAGTTGTCTTTTAGCCATGTGTATTGCTACCTTGAGTAAAGAAAAGATTTTGTTACTAAATAAAAGGAAGAAATAACTATTAGGAGTCAACAAGTCATCTTTGTTATAACCAGAAATTGTTCTAGGTGTTGAAGATGAGAACATGAGTTCTTAATTTTTAGTAGTTTATAGTCCAAGAGGAGAATAAGGCATGTAACCTAGATACCTGTAATGTAATATTGGGTTGTCAGAAAAGTCATGACACATTTTTGCAACGAAAAACATAGAAAAAATATGTCATGACTTTTCCGACAACCCCAATATAATGTGCCCTATGGGATAAATAAGTCAAGGTCCTATGGGAACACAGAGAAAGAATGATTATCGTTGGGGGCATCTGGGGAGGGTGACCTTGAGATAGCCTTTAAAAGATGGATGGAAGTTTTTAAGGCTAAGAACTGATTCAGACGAGAATAGAAGATGTTTCAGAGAAATGCAAATATTAAAGGGTGGCCATAATTTGACATTCTTAGCCAAAAGTGGTAATGAGATTGGAAAACTGAAATGAAGCCTCATTTTAAAATGCTATTTAGGGAGTGGGACAGAATTTATTAGGCTCTGGAGAGCCATCCAAGAATAAGACAGTATTATAACCAGATATGTGATTTTACAAATAACACTTTGGGCAACAGAAAGGAAAATAAATTGACAAATTTAGAGATAGAGGTGTGTGTGTGTGTGTGTGTGTGTGTGTGTGTATGTATTTTACTGCAAGAAACTCTTCTAAGGAAATGTGATATTAGATCCAATTAATGTCTTTGTTGTTATTATTGATTCATTTGTGTTAGTTTCCACCCCTTTAAAGATCCAAATAATAATTTAAGAGCAGAGAATTACAAGAATACGTGGAATGGTGAAAAATGATGAGGTCAGCAAGCTTTCTGAAGTTGAGAGATAATTGAGGAAAATTGTCAAATACATATTCTCATTTGTCTGCCATAATCTTGCTATATCCTGTTTAAACTTGCTGATAATTGTAGAACTCCGGGGCAGTTTTCCTTTCTATCTTTGTATATTTATAGTCTCAGAAGGAAATGTTCGGTCCACCTGTAGTATGCTGGACAGTTCTAAATTGAGAGCTGACCTATTTCTTTAACGTCTTCCCTGAGTGCCTAGTGTTTGTGAAATAAAAATGGCCAGTGGAAAGCCACTGTTACTTGACTTATTTCCATACTTCTTAGTTAAATTTTTCCCAGAGTAACTAATTATAAGCTCCTGGAGCAGCATGTGTGTCTCTCTCTTAATGTGACTCTGAGTTCCATAATTTGGATTGTCTGCACTTCTCCAAAGAGACAATGATCCATCCCTATAAATAGCACAGTCCTAGGCTATGAAATAAGAAACTAGAATGTGGACAAGTACTGAGGAAATTATGGAAAGGAGCTAGTGGAAATTCTAGCAGTCAATACATTTTCAGGTTCAGTGTATTTGTTTAAGTAAATTGCGGACTTCATGTTAATCATAGTGTGAATCTCATTTCCAAACTCTGCCTGTTTTTGCCCTTCCAGGTTCACCCTCAGTGATGCTCCCCAGAGTCTGAGTGTAAGATTTTGCCGCTCCATGGGGATGACCTGTTAGCTCAGTTGGTTAGAGCATGGTGCTGATAACACCAAGGTTGCCGGGTCCATTCCCACATGGTCCACTGGGAGCTGCGCCCTCCTTAAAAGAGTCAACTATGCCATTGCAGCATGAAAGCAGTGTGTAACCAATGACCATGGCTGTTCCCCAATAAAAATTTTTAAAAAAAGATTGCAGCTCCCACAGCAGACTACCCTTGGCCAGACCTCCACCAGACTGTTGTTCACCTTGCTTGCCACTGAAGTTATTATCTCTCCCCCTTATCCTCCTAGACATACTTCCTTATATCTTCTTCTGCTGACCCTCACTCCTTACTCTCAATGTCGCTAAAAGTCAAGGAATCATATACATAGGAAATGGGTAAAGATAATTGAGACCATTCATTCAGGTTCTTTTGTTTTGTGTCTCCTGGCAGCTCTAAGAAACAGAAGAGCATTGTGTTTGTTCTAAATTTCTTTGTCGAAAGGTATAAAAATAGGACAAAAATGTAATGAAATTGAGAATTAGAGAAGTTACATCATGTCAATACATCTTCAAACATAATTACATAGAGAAAAAGTATAAGCTTTTTTATCATGAAATACTTCAAGCTAGCAAGAAAATTAAAGAAATTATAGAACAAACGTGTATGTGCCCAATACCCAGTTTGATGACATATAAATATTTCCCCATAATTGTTTGTTCTTCATAAGAAATAAAACACCATGAGGATTTTTGAGACAGCCAAATAATGAGCAAACCTGTCCCTCGCGTGAGGTCAGAATCAATTGGGAAATGACAAGGAATCACAATGGAGCACGACTGATGAGCGAGATTCCCACTGTTGAGCCCTAAATGAAGCTGACCTACCCTCCAGCACCAGATCAGAGCCTGACACTGGCGGAATAGAATAAAGGAGGTTTGGGGTTCTTTTGTTTTTGTAGAAAGGCTCACTTCCAAGAGAAAATAAATAAGAGAGAAGACTGGGCTACTGCACAATTTCTCCTTCCAAACTCACCAATCAGTTAAATGTGAGAGGAGAGCAGATATAGAAATAGACAAGGAGTGAGCGTTACAGCTAGTGAGGCCCCCTCCACCTGGCAGAAATAGGAATTGAGCCTTGTCCTCTAAAAGGTGTCAGGTTAAAGCCACATTTTTATCTCTTTTTGGAACCTATTATCTTCCTTCCCTGTCCCCCAGTCTGGAGGTAGCCTCCACCTGAATTTTAAGATCCTTTGATATGACAAGTACTTAGTTGCTAGAGTTGTGATTCTAAGTACAAGAATGCTTTCATTAAGAAAAATACTGGCTGCTGATTCTTGGGAATATTAACTATAACATCTGTATTTACTTCAGTTTCAAGATATCCTCGTAGGCTAATGGAAAGAATGCAAAAGATGATGCAGCTAGATAGAAACAAAGTTTGGATCCAAGGATGTTACTGCTCAGCTAATGTTCTAAGTGGTAAGAGAGCATTATGGTCTTAGCAACAACAGTTATAGCTAAGAAAACAAAGTTTAGAGCTTTCTCAAAACAGAAAAAAAAAAGCATTAGAAAGTTTTATCTTGCCCCTGAAAAGAAAACAAGCGTTCTATTGACCCTTGCCCTCTTAAATATTTCAGCATTCCAGGCTACTGAGATTTTTCTTCAGTTCTCATAAACAAACCCCAATGTCCTTTAAAATACTTTCTGATTTCTTTTCCAAATTTTTTCAGGTGAATAATAAGCTATATTCATTTAGCTTACACTGTTTCCCCTTGATAAACCGAACAACTTTTAAATTGAGTAGAAGTACCAAAAAGCTTTTGATGCAGAGAAGGTTTGGTAGTGAATGATGATACAATGGAAGATTTCTATAATAAGTAACTAGGAAGGGAGAATAATTATACAGAATCATTTTAGTTTAAGTGGTAGTGTATTATTAAGGGCAGTACTGAGCCATCCAGAAATATTAGACTATCAAATGGTATAGGAGAATCAATGGTGGCATTTCTTAGTGTCTGGAATTTGAAATTGCCAGTTAAAGCTACTGGGTAACTCTAGGATGAGCAATCATTTTCTTATAGGTTTTGTTTTTGGTTGGGGTTTGCCCAGTATTCCATTTTGTTAGCTTCATAAACCCTTAATGTATTAATGTTAATGATTGACCACTTGCATGTTAAACCAGAAAGCATTTAGATAACCGTATTCCATCAAGAAGGAAAGTTATAAATCTATACATTTTGCTTCCCACTTCTGAGCAATTTGACAAAAACCAAACAAACAAAAAAGCAAAACAGAAAAGAAAAAGTGAAAGCTCAAGGCAAATTAAATCTAATGCCCGTCTGGGGTTCATGGCAAAATACAATATAGGTCGACTTCATTTTATGTGTTAATTGCATTCTTAAAACCTTGCATAAAAGTCAAAACGTTTTAAAAGTCTAGGTATGTCCCTTTTGAAAAAAATATTTGTATCTGACTCAAAATACCAGTAATTATTTTCCAATCTAAATAATCAGAACCTAATTTAACTGATTTTTTTCCATTTCTTGGAATTCCACTAAGTGAGGAGTGTCTGATATATTTTGTAGGTGATATATTGCAATACAAATGATCACATTTTTTAAAAAGCTTAAAACCTTACTTTGCCTCAAATTTCAATAATCTAAACAAATGTTTTCAACTAATGTGTATATTTGAAATGTTTATGATTATTCTTTTCCATTTTTTTGTTACACCTAAGCGTGTTTTCACTCAAACAATTTTAACTCCAAATTGTACAATTAAGAAAAAGAGAGTTGCTTTTGACTCTTTTTTATACCATTTGAACATTAGGTAATTGGATAATCCTTTTTTTTTTTTTTTTTGTCACATTTTGAAGATGTCATTAGTTCAATTCCAGAGTCAAATCTTAGCCAGCTACCATATGTACTCTGTGCATTGATGCCTTACAATAAAGGACTTGCATAAAAAGTTATACCTTTATTAACAAATTCTTTTCAATGAATTTTATTAATTTACATATGATTTCTTCTCAGTAGTATATATGAACTAATAACACATTGTCAATCCTAAGGTTATTTTTGCTAGTATGCACAATAGGTAGTTTCATGCGCCAGGAAAGTAAAGAGGTAGTATACACAGTGATATGAATGATTTTCAACTTTCTAAGTTCCATTGGGCTTATTCAACATAAAAACAAATAAGAAGTAGAGAAAAATTCACTGTTCCCAGTGAAGCAATGGAAGTATCTGAAGTAGTAATCATATCTTTTACACTTGGACATGT
The DNA here is from genome assembly GCA_033961575.1 of Aselliscus stoliczkanus. Classification (NCBI taxonomy): domain Eukaryota; kingdom Metazoa; phylum Chordata; class Mammalia; order Chiroptera; family Hipposideridae; genus Aselliscus; species Aselliscus stoliczkanus. The sequence continues at coordinate 80,649,984 of CM066728.1, read as the reverse complement.
GTATGCCCTTCAAAAGCTGACACTCAAGCCATCCAGAAAAACTGTTTCATTAAATAATATAAGAGAATCAACAATGGAATCTCCTGGCTCCTGGAATTTGACATTGCCAGTTCAAGCTACTAGGGAAATTGGATTCACTTATTTTACATTGCATACTACCTTTTTGATTTCCTGGCCCTCGTAAGTACCTGTTGTGCATACTAACAAAAAATAACTTTCAAACTATCCATGTCTTACCATGTCACTGAGAAGAAATGATATGTAAATTAATAAAACTCATTGAAAAGTTTTCATTAATGAAGGAGCAGTTTTCATTTAGATTCTTACACATCCAAAGACTTTGGATCTCATATTTCTGGGTAAGCACTTGACAACCCTGCTCTGTTTTGAAGTGTCCTACGCCTTCCCATATGCCGTGCTCCATGCTGTGTGGTCACAGAAATTAATGAGTTCAGCTCTCAGGATGCCAGGGCAGCTGGAGAACAGAGTGCTGTGCTTGTGTTGCTTGCACAAACACACCAGGCATGTTTCCCACAGTGGGATCCAGGGACCCCTAAGGTTCTGCAGCTTTTTTATCCTGTAAAACACTGAGCCAGAAGATGATGGTGATAAGGTGGAGGCGTTGGGTTCTGAGACTGTTTTAAGATTTTCAGGAGAAGGGACAGTCTGAGAGGAGCTGGCAGAGCCAGCAATTATTTGCGGTGGGAGGATATGGGAAAAGAGCAGATGTCTGTAGATACTGCAAAGGAAAATAAACTTTATGGAAGAAACAAACTTATGTAGAAAAATTTTAGAGGGTTTTTTTTTTTTTTTTAACAAAGGATGTTTGGGAAACACTCTATTGGAGTTTAATATTCTGGGCAGCACTTACTAAAGGGGACAAGTTCTTACAGCCAGAATGACCTTTATACTAGAAATCTTCATTTCTTTGTTTATTCCATCTTGTTCCATTTATCAAACTTGTATTAAACACCTACTGTGTGCCAAGAATTAGGCCTCCTTGCCTCTCTCCCACTAGCCATATACAGATACGCACATATACACACACTCACTTTGAAGTTCAAACACCATTTGTAATAACTGTAGGCCCACAGGACGTTAGCACTAACAGTCAAAACAATTCACTCACTGCACCAAACTAAAGTTAAAAAGCAGCTTCCCAGGATAAAACTTGGAAAATCCTTCAACACCGAGGTGTTTATTTGCATTGGCTCGTCTGGACTTGCTGATGGAGGTAGATATTTTGCTGACATATTACATCATTTCTGGTGAAAGAGCTTCGAATGGTGAGATGGACTGGGCCAATTTTTTTCTTACATAACTGTATCGGGAAGTTCCAGTTGTTTAAAGGAGACACCACGATGGATATGGTATTTTTTCCAGAAAATATAAATTCCTGTATTTAAGATTATGATGTCATTTCCAAACACATGTGTTGGTTCTCTACTCTTTGCTCAAGGATCTAACATTGTCTTCTTTTCATTCTATTTTTATTTCTCATGTTCTCACCACTGGAGTTCTTTGGCTCCTCCTTCTCAAGATGGCAATGTTGTAAAAATAATCATCTCAGAATTCATATCAACGAGAATGATGCAGTGCTGTAATGTTATTGGACAAGCTCCATTACACTTTTGATCAGATTTTATCTTGTAAGGCACCATGTACACCGAAATTGAGATCCAACTCACTTAGCCTATTCAGAATAATTAAACTAATGAAGACTTCAGATCCACAACACTAATATTAAAAAGATGTTTCATTACATATTACCAGCTGAGGAAATGGGCTTCCAACTTTCACTAACTCTTATCATTAAAAATGTCTTTCTTCCACCTCCCTGGAGTACCTCCAGGTTAAATATATTTTATCTAAATGTAAGAGGAAAATAAAAAGTAAATTTGGAGTTATACAAATACCTAATGTATCACATCATAGTTACCATAAGCATACATGACTTGAGGTGTTTATATCCATTCGAGCAGCAGTGGACAAACTCTTTCCACCAGGAAGCTTTGTAAGAGGTGCCCAGGATGTACCAGCACCCGGATTTGGGGCGCATGGGCCCTCTGCTGCCCTGCACCACAGAGGTTACTCTGCCTAGGTGTGCCATCTGATTCTCATGTGGCTCAAGACGGTGACTCAGTTCATATGGTCTGTATATACAAGAGGAGTCTGCAGGCTCATCCTATCCTTGGAATAGACTTTCAGTCCTTGAAGTAGGTTAGAAGTGAATAGCTGTCACAGAAGTGAGAAAAGCCGCGACTTGCTATTAGCTCAGAACCTGAGTGGTATCATAAATATGCACCCCATCTTGAGGGACTGAGATGAGATGCCAAGGGATCTGACTACAAGGACAGTGAGCTCCTGCACTCCTCCTCCTCGGCCAGTTCTTCCAGTGGGAGGGCCAGACACCCTCATCTCAGGCTTTCTTTATACATGTCATTGAGTTGGGAGCAGAACCCCCCAAGGTGCTGTGAACATGAGTGAGTGAACCCCTGTCCCACTCCACTGATAGAGCACATTTGTATTACTTCTCAAGATTCAAATGATCTTCAGAATGGGGGGAAACACTCTTCCAAAAGAAAACTACTGCCAGATGGTAAACTGATCCTTTGGATTTTAGTTATGAAATTCATTAACTCATTTATTGACCGTTTCCTATGGAAGGCTTTTGTAAGCTCATTTTATTTCTTGGTTTCTTTTTTATAGTATTTTTTTTTTTAGCTGAGCCATCCTGCCACCTGTTGGCAGCTCAATGGCAACTCAGCTCGGGCTGGCCTCGAACAGCTGTTGCTCAGAGCTCAGCTCGCACTCTTGAGCGAGCTCTTAACCAACTGAGCCACTCGGCCGGCCCTTGTAAGCTCATTTTAAATGTGATAAACTGAGGCTCATAGAGGTTAACCCGTTTGCTGTATTCTTTTTTTCCAGGCTAGGCCATAAGAGCTGTGAAAGCAGGAGCACTGCCTTTTTATGACTTTTTATCTCCAGAGTCTAGCATATATTCTACCCCAAGTAAAGACGTGATTTGTATTTGTGGAGTAGTTAAATAATACTCCAAAGCTACAAGATGATAAAGAGCTCCCATGGGCCATTTGAGAGTTCTGTTGACCTGGGTTATTTTATTTTTATTAATATGACCAATTCAATAGCACTGTAGTCACAGAAAGCCTACGTTTTGGCCTCAGAAGACCAATGCTGAAGCCCTGTCTCAGCCACTGACCCAGCCTGGCCTTGGGCAAATCACTTAACCCCTCTGAGGTGTAGTTTCTTAACGGAGAGAGTAACGACTGCTGCCTAACCTCCACAGTTTATTGACGAGCTCGATACCATTATTTATGTGCAAATGTAAGTGGCAAAATATAAGCAGAAAGCACTACACAACTGTAGGAAGAGTTTTCTCTTTTATTTGTCTTACACATCATGTTCCGTCCTGGGGTTAAGAAATTGCACCAAATGGTCTCTTCTATACCAACAATTTCATCTTCCTCCTCAGTTTTTAGACCTAAGGTATATTTGAAAAAGAAAGCTTTTTCGCCTTTTTTCTACTTGAACTTACATGTTTGAGTTGAAGACCCTCATGCAGCTTTCTCAAGAGCTCTGTAACCATGTCTTCTCTCTTTACTCTAATCTACACTCTCATTACAGCATCCTCCCAGCTGTGGCCACTGTAGAAGAGCCCCCTCCCTAAATCTGCTTCTCAAGAGATGGAATGACATGGAATGATGGTATCCTTTCTTCTAAACCCATCCTCATGTCACCTTCTACTAGCCCTTCCCAGTTTAGGACTCGTATAAAAACTGAATCAATATGAATGACTGGGGAATCCGGGGAAATGTGGACAAATTTATCTGCCATCCTGAGCCCCCTTCTCTTTATCTGCACTGTGGTGATAATAATGTTATTTAATTGTAGGGTTGTTGGCAAATTATATGAGAAGGAGCATATGAAGAGTAACACATAGCAAGTACACAATATTGTTGTTATTATTAAGGAAAAACACTTTTTTTGCTGGTAGATGTGAAATCAGAATTTACTTTTGACACCTGACTACTGTCTATGTTTTAGTTCCAATCATTTTCACCCTATATGACCTCTGAAGCCACCTCAGTTTTGTTTGTTTGTATGTTTTGTTTTTGTTGGGTTTTGATTGAGAGTAAGTATGATTTTGCTTTACTTCTGGTACATAAAGTTCCAAGACAATTTAGTATAACAAAATGAGCATTGAACTAAAAGTTATGAGTAGCTACTTTTACTGTTTATGCACTCCATTAAATCAAAAGAACAAAATGTAAACTATTTTTTTTTTTTTTATGTCATCTCCCGTGCTTCAGGCTCCTTGGTGCCTTAGGAAACATGAAAGAGGCTGATTTACAATCACTTTGGGCAAATTGCCTGGAGAATTCTGAGGACAGGAAATGAAAAAAGTTCAGCACACACCCCCGGACATTCCACACAACATGTAGAATAAACAAACAGGCCCAAAAAAGGAAACCAAAAGCTTTGCTTTTATATTGGGGAGGGGGCGGGTACCATGAACGGCCTTTGGGATATCGTAGTTGTATACTAAAGATGAAGTGATGGAAAAATCCTTCAAGAGGGGTGAATTGACCTTGATTAATGATAATCCCTTCCCTCTTTTGTCTAAAGGATGCTGAGAACTTTTAATTAGGTAAATTCTGTTACCTGCATCAATTATGAAATAGGGGTACCATGTTACAGATCTGTGCCTCTCAAGCCCTAACAGAAATCAGACGTCCTGGGGATCTTGTTACGACGCGGATACTGATACAGAACGTCTGAAAGGGTCCTGAGACTCTGGACCTCTCACGAGCTCCCAGATGATACAGAGGCTGCTGCCTTGGTGTTCAAACATCTTTTTCAACAAAATCATTGGTGGTGGTATTCTTGTCCTTATCTATAGAACAGTGGTTTTAAACTCAGCTGATTTTGGTATCGGGAATTTGGTACTGTCTGGAGACATTTTCGTCTTCACAACTCAGAGGGTACAACTGGCATCATGTGGGCAGGACCCAGGGATGCTGCTAAATATAATGCGTAGGAGAGCCCCTCATAACAAATGATGTTCTGACCCAAAATGTCAATAATGCCAAAATTGAGAAGTCCCACTGCAAAAGTATTATTTTATGTGTTTCTCGGGTCAAAAATAATTCGCTGAAATTTTTCCAAAACTAAGCCTGTGAGGAAAGGGTAGGAGCATGTACTATTTAGTTTGGAGTAGAGAGTGAACGGGGTTTAAAACTGTCTTCAAATATATGAAGGGCTATTATGTGGAAGATGGTAACCAGCTGTTCTCCATCACCCTTGAAGAATGAACAGGAAATGTACATAAATGGACCTGTGCTACCCATCCATTCTTTCTGCATCTTCCAAGTGAGCCAGGCAAATGTCTCCATGATCTCCCTACCATATTTGTCCTGTCCTATGTATTATAACTTGCAGAGACCCTCCTAAATCCTTGGGACATATTTTCTTCTCACTGCCAAGTCACATCTCTCACTCCCCTTCAAAATCTAACTTGGAAGTTTCCATCTCCATCAAGTCTTCCTTAACGAAGATGAAATTGTTGCCAGTTCACCTCCAACTACAACTGGTACATTTCCTCTTTCAGCATAATATCCTTTCTTCCACAAATATGGTATTGCTTATCTGTGTACAAGGAGCTGTGTTAGATTTTGAGAAGGAATAAGATGAGCAAGAGAACCCCTGCTTTTAAGATATTTCCAGTCATAGATACAGAGAACAAACTGATGGTCACCAGATGGGAGGAGGAGTGAGGGGGCTGGGTGAAAAAAGGTTATGAGATTAAGAAATATAAATTGGCAGTTACAGAAATAGTCATGTGGATATAAATTACAGCATAGAGAATATAGTCAATAATATTGTAATAACTATGTATGGTGTCAGATGGGTACTTCACTTATCGGGGTGATTACCTCATAATCACTATGCTATACACCTGAAACTAATATAATAGTGTATTGTCAACTGTAATTGAAAAAATAAATTAAAAAAATAGAAATAAGTAATTTTTCAATCTAGGGGGAAGAATCTCACACAGATAACTACAATGTAAATACTATTTAGTAATTATCTGTGTGAGAGATTTAAAAAAAAATAGTAGTTAAAAGATTATTTTCAGGTGTGGAGATCAAGGAAGACTTTATAAATGGGTGTATATACGTGTGTATATATATCTATTTTATAAATAGATATATATATATATAATTATTTTTTTGAAGAACAAAATTTTCTCTAAGTAATATAGAATCCTTTGCTTCAAAAAATGACTTCATAATGTTACCAAAATGTGAATGTTATGAATTAGAACATACAATGAATTAGAGTCTGGATTCAGACCATATTTATGGAAGAGTTTACAGTGTGTAAGGAAAGAGAATTTCTCAAGATATGTGTAGCTATATCATAGTTTTAATTAAGGAGAGTAGATTTAACAACCACCTTTGAGTGCACCTTGTGATGCTCTATGATTTTATAAGGGAATGATCTTTGAGAAGAATTCTGAGGAACATCTAAGAGGGGAAATACTTTGGACTTTCACAAGTATACTTTAAAAACCAGTACCAAACATGGATTTTGGTCCACCCATTTGAGAGAATTTGGCACCACCCAGAACCCTTTTAGGAGAGAACCTCACTTATAAAGTGTTTCCATTACCTGAACTACAAGGAAATTGAAGAGAATCAACCCTCATTGAATATCTAGTAGGTGCCAGGCATTGAGTGAACTCTAGATGTATCATCTGATTTAATCTCAGACAGCAACCTGTGAGACTATCACAACCACCAGCACTGTAAGGAAGCTTTAGTGTATTAGTATAAGCTTTCAGCCACTGCTTGATTCAGGGAGGAAAGCAGAGCAAATCTCAGGGCTGCATAGGAAGCCACCTCTGAGTGAAGACCATCAGCTTGTGTTCCCTTTAGAAGCAACAATGAGAAAACTTCCTCTCTCGAGGCTTTAAATGGTGATTCTTGCATCCTCTGTAGTCAAAATGAGAAAATGAAACTGTTTACATTTCATTAGTGGCCATGGTTTTTTGTGGGGCTCACTACTGGGAAACCTTTTGTAACTACATTAGTCATATGTGAACTTGAGTTTCTGCCCTCTCTTTCCCACACAGTCAGAAATCTTAAGCTCTGGGGATGATACAGATACCACATTACTATAGGAGTTTGTTTAAATGCTACTAGTTGTATTCTTTAAAGCCCTTATGTCGATTCCCAGTCCGTAATAAGTTAATATCATTTCTTTCTTGTAGTTCTCAATCTTGGGCATCATTGCTCTCTTTAATAAGAGCACAGCTTTCAATGGTAACCTCAAGAATGCCTTCCGTAATTCAAAACATCATGGAATCTTAGTTAACTCTGTGTAATTGGACTTTGTTTTCCCTTTTAAAGTTCTTCTAGGCTTCTGCGTTGCCTTCAACATTGATGTGAAAAATTCAATGACTTTCAGTGGCCCTGTGGAGGACATGTTTGGATATACTGTTCAACAATATGAAAATGAAGAAGGAAAATGGTAAGCCAGTGGGTTTTGCTGTTGTTGCTGTTTAGTTTTCTCACAAGGTAATGAAAAATGTTATCTGGCTACAGTTTGTTTTGTGAGACTTCAACAGAATTAGTCAATTATGGTAAAAAATGCAGTCTAATCATTTGGTAATGGACACTGACAAAGTTAAAAAAAGAAAACTTCCTTGGCGATATTAAAATAAGTGGTTAGTGATGTCTGTTGAAACCTGGGTTGACTCCAAGGAAAGTACTCATCCAACATAGTCATTGTTCTGTAATTATGTTTTATGGCAAGAGTCCTTTAATTGTTCTCATTTTAAAGTAGCTAAAATTCAGCAGGAAGGATGGGGAGGTGGTGGATGAGATGCTATCCCATGTTGCTTCTGTAATATAATATTGAGCTTATATTTTTGGTGCTTTACTGAGCTACTGAGTTTGATCTACTACTTATAATGAACCTTGCTGAATTTATTTTACATATTTTAAACCCTGTAATATTGGTTAAGTTCACTTTAGGTATGATTTTTATGGCTTTAAAAAAAAAACTATGTTTCCGGTGTACAACATTATAATTCAATATCTGTATACACTACAAAGTGATCACCTCCAAATATCTAGTTACCATCCATCACCATGCAATTGACCTCCTTCACCCCTTTTGCCCACCCTCCAGCCCCCTTCCCTTCTAGTAGCCACCAATTGGTTCTCTTTATCTATAAGGGCTTTTTATTTTGTTTGTTTCTTTTTAATGATTTTAAGACATATTGAACTTGTTGAAAATTACACAAAAATATTATTAGAGCTCTTTTGGGTTATACGTAACATAATTTTTAGTGAGTCTTTTATTGTATTGGAATTTGTAGAAAAAAGAAGAGGAGGTTGTAAAACTTTGTTTCAGCTTAATAACAAACTAAACAAGCCCATTTTTCTAGTAACTACAATACTAAACAAAAAAGAATTAAATCTACTAGGAAAATTGTGATCTATCCATCACTCTGTTATATTTCACAGATGAAAAGATGTGCCTTTTAGATGTTTATCTTTTACTTTTCATTAATTTGATAATAATTCCATAAGAAAAAGCAAAAGTAAGGATTTGAGTTCTCACATTTTCTAAGTACAAATATTGTATCTTAGGTGTAAACTAGAATGTGTGGGAGTGCTTCCCTCTTCTACTCGCCTTATGGAATATCTCAGATGAGAAATCTAATAACAGAATAAAAGTTTTTATATCCTCTGTCCTTACATCCTGTGCTCTCACTCTCCCCTATCCTCTTTTTTAAGGTTCAGCTGGCTAAGTCATCCCAGCCACCATTTTATTCTTTTAGGCATTATGCTTGCAATTCAGGGAGTTTTACCTCTGGGAGAATGATAGTGAGTGGACCAACTTGTCAAGCTTCTCTTTGTGCATAAGGTATATAATAAACTGAAACACAATGTGTGCTTTTCTTTAAAAATTTCACTTTTACATAAAGTACATATAAAAGTTAATTTTCACTAGTTACTAATAGATACATAAATTTTAAATAGGACTATAATAAATAGCAGGCCTTAAAAACTTAAACCACCTAGTTAAAATGAACTATCTTTTTAAAGGATAATCAAATATTGTTAACATTTTATGAAAGTCTGTTTTTCATTTTCTGATATGAGGAGAACCTGTAAGCCCACTCTCATTCAGTCCTGTCTCTCTGATTTTAGGGCAGTCTGATATCAGAAAGTCTAATTATCTGAATGAATCTTAATAGAGTAAGGAAGAGATTCGTATTTCTTCTTGGGGGCCATAGTGTACCCATTTGATCTTTTCAGTCTCTTTTTGTCCTTTATTATAAGAGCCCAACCTATTGTAAGACTTCTATTCTCTAAATTCTCTAATCTCTCTCTTTTAAGCCATCAAAAGGCAAAAAAATGGGAAACTGAGAAATCAGGCCAGAACGGGGCCTTCAGTTCATGAGTTTCCTTCCCACACCTATCTTTGAAGAAGGTGAATGTGTAGATGAGAAAAAAGAAAGCCAGAAAAACATTTGTAAAGAAACAAAAGAGTACACAGAGTGGATAGTAAGAATAAGGTAAACAAAATAGATGTTACTAATGATCTGAATTGAACTTTAGGCAGACCAACCATTCAGAGTTCTATATACTTGTGTGAGATGTTAATAATAAGATGTTAAACTTTTTGAGATTGGAAACCACGCTTTATTCATCTTGCGTAACCCATGAAATCTAACGTAGTTGTCTCTCTACAAATGTTTGTTGGTAGGTTAGAGCCTTTCCTTCAGCCATAGTATAAATGTGGGCCAATCAAGCAATGGGTATTTTTGTAATACATCCTATGTGTCTGGCATTATACTATATTCTGTAGGACATATAAGGCAAATATATGAATTTATAATCTAGTAGAGGACATATATGAAATAAAAGAATACCACTAATCAGTGTAGTATAGTCTATTAATTCAATAGAGTTAAAAGAAGGGGTAAGTGATCCTGATTCTTGAGCTGAGCCTTGAAAAATGACTTAAGTTTTAATAAGAGAAGACGAAATGTCACTCCAAGTTGGGAAGCCACATAAGCCAGGGTATAGATTTGAGAAAAAGTGTGTGCAGTGGTAAGCAAACAAGTCTGACACTGGGATGGCAGACAGGGAAGGATACTGGCAGCCCTAAGAACCAGACAAAGGAGATTGGACCTAAATAGAGGACACTGAGAAGGTTGTTTTATGAAACTTAGTTTAGGAAATGACATACAGAATGGATTGGAGACAGGAGTGCCTGAAGCTGAGAAGCCAATAGGCAAGCAAAACCAGCAATCTGATGCTTGAAGTCCTGGACTAGATTAGGGGGATATAGAATTAAAGAAAAGTGTATCCAAGACAAATATATATATATATATATATATATATATATATATATATATATATAATATTATTCAGTCTTAAAAAAATAAGGGAATCTTGCCATTTGAGACAATGTGGACGCACCCAGAGGACATTTTGCTAAGTGAGCTAAGTCACACCTAGAACAAATACTACATGATTCCACTTATATAAAGAACCTAACATAGTCACACTGATAGAAGCAGAGCATAGAATGGTGGTTACCGGGCGTGGGGGGAGGGGGGAAAGGAGGTGTCAGTCAAAGGGAGCAAAGTTTCAGTTATGCAAGATGAGTAAGTCCTAGAGATGACGCTACAGCATAGTGCTTCCAGTTAACAATATGACGCTACAGCATAGTGCTTCCAGTTAACAATATTTGAAGATTTAGCTAAGAAGGTAGAGCGTATGTTGTGTCCTTAACACAAAATAATAATAATAGTAATAATAACTAAAGAGGGCAGGGGGGAACTTCTGGAGGTAGCAGGTATGTTTATAGCGTAGGTTATGGTGATAGTTTTGCAGATGTATACTTATCTCCAAACACATCAGGTTGTATACATCAAATCATTAAATATGTACAGTTTTGTATGTCATTCTTACTTCAATAAAACGTTTTTCTTTTGAAGTGACTCCCCTAGGGAAATGTAACTACTTAGAGCCAGAGCTGAAAATAAAACTCAAGTCTCTTCACTCCCACTCTAGTGCTTTTTTTTTTATTAGAACTATATTAAAAAGTAAATATGGGCAGCCGGATGGCTAAGTTGGTTAGAGTGTGTGCTCTTAACAACAAGGTTGCCAGTTCAATTCCCACATGGGATGGTAGGCTGCATGCACCCCCTGCAACTAGAGTGAAAATGGCGACTAGACTTGGAGCTGAGCTGTGCCCTCCACAACTAGACTGAAGGACAACGACTTGACTTGGAGCTGATGGGTCCTGGGAAAAACACAGTTACCAATTGAAAAATTTAGAAGTTTTAAAAAAATAATAAATGTCGATAATAATTATCCGTGCAGACACAGATTTTCCATATTCATATGCATATGAGACTTTCTGGGTATATGGATGTTGGATACTTTAATTCCATGTTGGTATTCCATATTTACAATGATTTTATGGAATGGTGTGAAAAATCAGGGCCACAAAAACAAATGTGGCCAACTGAATTTAAAAGTAAGCAAACTACAAAAACCTAAATGTCCAAACCTTTAGGTAGCAGAATATTGTTCTAAAGAGATCCAGGTACTGGTAAAGCAAAATACATTTTAGAAACATGTTTGGATATTCTGTAAGTGTTTATAAAATCAGATCAGATTCAGACTTACTTTAAGAAATGGACTATGAAACAACTGACCTACTGGGGATGCCACAAAATGTATACAGGTGGACATTTTGGTCAACATTGCTCTAAAAAAAGGAGTTCACCATAATCAGAAGTGTCTGGGCTCTGATGGTAACCACTTTGAGCACCTCTTGTAGTTGCAGAAGTCAAATGTGACTTTTATTTGTCTTTTGTTATTGGTATATATTGAGCCTTACAATTTTAATACAGTTTTCTTTTCTTAAAATGTGTATACACCCTCCATATTTGAGCAAACATGGATTTTGTTATGTAGTTTTCTCTAGAGGTGGGCACCTTCATAAATCATATTTACTGCTCTTATTTTGGAAGCTCATCAACCTTCTATTTTCGGAAAATCATCCTGACCCATCTTACATCTTGGCAGAAGTATGCCTAAAGAAGGAGTACTTGTTGGTCCATTACAAGGTGTAGTCTCTGCATTTGAAAAGCAGTGCTTTCATTATTCTGAAAGAACTGCAAAACAGAAGAGGCAGCCTTATGCACCTTTTACCTTTCAGTTTATTGTGAAGTGTAAGCTACTTTATCTCTCTGGCTCAGAAACCACATGTTCTTTGTGGCAGAGCACACTATGTGTCTGATTAAGATCAGCTGTTGTTCATCATGGTTAAAATGAGCCGAGGCAACCAAGTAATCACATTGTGGTTCAGAAAAACTCACAAAAAGCATAATTGGTTTAATATTTGTGCTTTGAAGAAGAAACTTCAATGTGCTCAGCATTGTACAAGCCTTCCAGATTCAGTGCTAATCGCCAGCATGGCAAGGTCTCAGCTAAAGGGGAAAACACGAGATGTTGGTGGGGGGCTTTCCACTCTGTTGTTTGTTTCATTCCTCCCAGCATGTGCACATACCCTTTTAATTGTTGTTCTCGCAATCATTTTGAAGCTTCAGCAACTTCAGTGAGCCTGTATTCTCACAGTAGATTTTCATGATGTAGATACATCCTTAGGCAATCCTCAACCCAATGTATATATATTGGCTTCATGCCTTTTCCCTGGAGGACCCTGCTTTATGCTGGTAAGGTTTACTAGTGGGCTCATGTGATTGATGCCCTGCTTCCAATGTATGTGTGTTTTAAATAAAGCCTATTCAGGCTTGGGGTAAAAAAAGACTTTTTAAAGCTTCTATCAAATTTTCTCTTATGGATTGTGATATAATATTTATTTTACATTGTTTATAATATCTTTTGAAGTTGAAATTTCCTCTTCGCCAAACTTGTCATTTCTTTGGCTTAGCTCATTCACACCCTTCTACCTTTCATGCCCGAGACCACTACAGCTAATGGGGCCATTATTATAACTTCATTCTCCAGGATGACCAAACACATCATTTATTTTTTTTAAATTTGGTGGCAGGGGTACTTGGTACTCTGCTAGTGACTTAGCTTGGACATCAAGAAAGGCTTAGGTGAAAAGAGTGTTCATGAAATAATGTAAATATGAGACAACAATCTCTGGGAAACTATCTTTTATAGAGGGAAGAAACATAAACACAAAAACAGAGTAGTCAGAGATCAGCTACTCTTCAGATAACTATAATAATGGTCATAATGACTATTATGAAAGCAAACATCTCTCAGTTTACCAAATTTTATTATAATTGGAGCCCTTTATGGAAAAGAGATGTTTCTCTCACTTCAATGATCTTTGAGTTCATCAGGTGTTTCTCTAGAGATCAATAATGAAACCCAGAACATTCTTTAAGCCTCTTCATCATTGCAATAATGCCAAATACAAAACAAAAGTCTCATGGAAATAAAATAAAATGAGTTAAAGCGAACTTGCATTTAATTTTAAAATAAAAACACCCATAGTTCATGGAACAAGGTGCCATGGGTCTTCACACTGACCCCGTGGGTTTAGGTGGCTGTTGTCATCTTCATTTTCTAAACAGGAAACTGAGAATGAATTGCCAAAGGTTTAATATAGCAAGTATGTGACAGGGGCAGCACGTGGAACACCAGCTTTCTGACTTTCAGCCAGTTCTCCTCTAACAACAAGGATTCTCTGGAATCTTGATATGTGGAAATGCCTCCTGTTTTACCCAAAGGCATATATGGCATCCTACTTAAGCAACATATTTAGCCTCTAAAATGGAAAAAAAGAAAGAAAAAAAAAACTTCCCAATTAGGACCTCTTAGCTGTTCACATGAGTCAAAAATTCCAAGGTCTGCCATATGTAGATTCTTAGAGTATTTGAAACAGTCACAATTCATTCCTTTAATAAATAGTTATTGAATGATTATTTTGTACCTGGCACTGTTTTAGTTACCAAGTATATATGAGTGCAATAAACAAATGAACATGTCTGCTACCATGGAGCTTATATTCTATTGGCGAAGGGGCGGGGCGAGGGGAAACAAAAAATAAATAACGAACTTGCTGAACAGGTACGTTATGTCACATGTCACAATATGATAAGTGCTCTGAGAAAAAATAGAGCAGGATAAAAGGAATTGGGAATGCTGGAGATTCTTGAAATTCCATGAACACTATGCTGATCCTTTTTTAGGATCTTCTTATTTTACACAGCTTTGGAAAAGTGAGGCTTACTTAGAAGTAAGGGATAAAATACTCACATGTGTTCCTTCTAGAGCTCCATGCTTGATATCAGAACAAGTAATTTCTAGAAAGCTACACAAAATTGTTTTATGTCCTAGGTCCTGTTAACCCATTCTTTACCATTGGCCTCAACTCTCCAACGGCCTGTCTCAGCCTGGGCCTGCTACTCTACCACTTTCTAAGTTCTCACACTTCCACCTTTACTTAACCCATGTTACACAATAGGCCATGGTTCCAGTTGCTATATCAGGTTATTTCCAATGATCCCCATACTCTACGGGGCTTTCCCTTTCCTTCAAAGCCCGCTGCCAGCCAATCTCAACCTCCCTGCTCTAGTGTATATGGAAACTTTTTCCTGTGTTCCAGCCACCAAACTTTCTTCTTATCTTCCCTTTTTAGTTTCTCATTCTTGTTTCCACATTTTCACGTGAGCTCTCCACCATCTCTCTTCCCTCCTGCCTTATAATTCACAATAACTTTACTATTTTTTTAAATTTTTTTGTTTTTGTTTTTAACAATAACTTTATTATTAACATGCTATTCAGGACTCACTTTTCATTGATTATCCTAGATTTTTCCCTAGTTCACATTTTCTACCTAATCATTTCTCCTCTACACACTTAGAATTTGTTCAAATCTGATGATGGAATCTTAGAATCGAAAGGGTCTTTGGAGGCCTATCTTCCATCTGTTGTAGAAACACCTTCAAAAACATCCCTGACCTACTGTAATGTACTTCAATTCATCGTTGTCAATTTAAATCTTGATCACTTTCCACACGCTCACCACCTTACTACCTCTCACACTAAATCTCACTTGATGACTAAAGCTAGTATTTTCTAAAGAAGGAAAGGAGCAAGCAAATAAACTTTATAAATTAGAGAGTTGATCATGTCACATCAATCTTTGAAATACTCAATGGTCCCCAACCTCCCCCTTCATAAAATAAATCTAAAGTTCTTAAGGTAGACTATAAGAATAGTCATGATTGGAACTCTAATACACCTCGCCAGACTCAACTTCTACTCCAGCTACAGTAAGCTACTTGAACTTCTCAAAAGAGCGGTATTCTTTCTTGCTTTTGAGACTTTGCTGAAGTGCTCCAAATTCGGACCTATTTGGTATTGTTATAGTATATTTATAGTTTTGACTCCCCTCTAATTTTTAAACAAATTTAAAAATTGTGTTTTATCCATTTTATATCCCTAGGGCCTGGCGTAAATGCCAAGCAGGTAGAACATCAATAAACATTAATCGATCTATCTAGCCTCAATTTAAAGATTTTTCACAACAGTACATTCACTACGTTCCTCTAAACTGTTTTAACTATAAAACTAATCAATCACATTACAAAAAGCTTTGAAAATATGGGAGAAAGCCTAATCATAACCTCCTTAATATATAATTTGTTATGTTTTTGGCATGCTCCTTTTTGTTTTACATAGATGTAGTTGTTCATCATCTGAAAAAAATAATGATAAAAAGAACTAACACTTAGTGTATATTATGAGCCAAATATTGTCTTAAGCATTTTACATACATTAAAATTTAATTTTCACGGTGACCCAGTGAGGTAGCTACTCTTATTATTTTCATTTTACAGATGAAGACACTAAGGTGCCAAGGGTAATTGACTTGTCCTTAACCATACATCTAAGTAAATAATAAAGTCATGATTTGAACTCATGAAGTCTGCCACCAAAGCTCATGCTGTATTTCACAGAGAAGATTAAATTATATAGTACAAGGAAATCACTTAGATCAGTGTCTGGCACATGGCATAAATTCATTAAATGCTAGCTATTATTATTATTATTATTATTATTGCTATTATAATGAGTACATTGAGTATAATTTGGTATCTTTCACTTTAAATTGTGTCATAGATTTTCATTGGATTTGGTAGGTTTTTACTTTAAATCAGATCAAAAATAATTTTTAATCCTACCATGCAATCTTATTACGTATTATTTTTATGACTGTGCAATATCCCATAGAATGACCCTGCAATAATTAATTAGTTCTTGCTGTCCATCATATTTCTTTTAACCTTTCATTATTATATATAATACTTTGAGCATTATCTTTAAGCATGAAGCTTTTCCCCTTAATTGTAGATCAGTTTTTTAGGAGAGATTCCCAGAAGTAAGAATTATGTATTAAAGGGTTAAAACATTTTTATGGTTATTTATTAATATCAGAAATGGCTTTGCAAAGGCCTTATATCATAAGCATGTTTTAGGGAGTCTGTTCAACACTTCAGTATTTACAATTGTTATAAATTTATTTCCACTAATACTAGCTTCGCCCAGAGGACCTACATGAAATAAACCCATCCCTTTTCAATATGACAGACTTTTAAATACTTAAATTTTTAAAAATGTATGGCCTATCCATCTGCACCTTTATACAACCTCTCAACTCTTCTTCAGACATTTTTCTCTAGGCTAACCATCCCCAGCCTTCCCTCAAACATCCCTGGTCCGAGAAAATTACCAGACTGAACCATCTGAGTCATAGTCTCCTAAATACATTCCATTGTGCCCAAGTCGCTCTTAATTTGGAGATTCCAGACATGGCCTGACAGTGCAGAGCACAGAGGAGCTATCACTTTTCTTGAGGAAGGCCTCTATTTCCAGCAATGCAGCCTAAGGTCACATTAGCATTTTTGGCACTAAAACACACTGTTGGCTCATGTTTACTTGCTGTCAACGAAATCCCCCATGACTTTTTCACAAAAACTCCTATTAAGTCAGGTTTCCCACATCCTGTACTGATATAGATAATAGTATGCAGTTAGGTGAAGTTATTTACATAAGTTTTTTTTAAACTTTAACTAGTTTGTTTACGTTTGTTTTTCCAGAGTTCTGAGACACTTCTGAATGCCCAAATAGGCATCTTATTTACTTGATGCTTTCTGTGTCTTCATTCAAGTCATTAATAAAGTATGGGCTAAGACCATCCCAAGTGTAATTGTATGGTACATAATTGGAGTCCTTTGGTTACTAGCAATTGGTGTCCTTGGGAATAGCTGTTTAGCCAGCAATCAATCAGCAGCTGTGGTCCACCCCAGTACCTTAACAATCAACCACATTCATCCATCCTATTCCTGAAGATATCACTGGACACCTTGTTAAATGGTTTGTTAGAACTAAAATAACTCATGATTATATTTTCCATTAATTATAATCAGAGTGATTTTATAATTCTGTCTAACAAGACAATAAGTGATTTTAACCTGGGTCTTATAATTATCCTTATTTTCTAAGTGCTTATGATCTAGCATATACTAATATTAAATCTTATGATGATCAAACATTTATATTTCCTAACTTCTCTATTCAATTATCAGTCCCTCTTGGGCAAAAGTCATTTATATTTCCATGTGTGTTTTGTAAACCAACACAGCAGCAGGCTTAATCACTAATTATTATTTTAGCCCCAAAATAGAAAATATGATAAAATAATATATAATAAAATAAAATGAAATATGCTGAGATCTCTCACCTATATATTTTATGGGTTTTTGTTTTTTTTTAAAGATTTTATTGGGGAATTGGTGGAGGGGAACAGCGTTGGGGAATCGGGGAAGGGGAACAGACAAGTTGCCGTCTTCTTGTTCTTCAGTTTAGTTGCGGAGGATGTTGCTTCACTGTTGGTATCGTCATTGCGCTCTTCCCGGATGAGGCAGATCGGTCGCTGGCCTCCGGATGTCGCTCATCGCGGCTATTGGCAGCTCACGCTTGGCTGCCAGCCGCTCACGCGGGCTGTGGGCCACTCACTGCAGCCTATGGCAGCCCACTGCAGCAGGGGCTGCAGCCCACACCATCACCGGGGCTCGCACAGCCCAGCTCCAGGTGGAGCTGTTGTTAGCTGTAGAGGGCAGTGTCACTGGCCCTCATGTGGGATCCGAACCGGGGCCGCTGGCATCCCAAAACCAGCGCTTAACCAATGCGCCACTCGGCTGGCCCTATGGGTTTTTTAATTCAAATCAATCTGAAGTTGGAGAACACACTCTGCTCACTTTAGATAACATTAAGTTAATAATAGAAGATGACTATCTGATTATGTCTATGGGGACTGCTGTCTGTTGTCTTAGGACTAGTTATAAAATAACTAAAACAAAATGTTGCTTGTTGTTCACAAATGTTAATTGAGTTATTTAACTTCCAGGGTGCTTATTGGTTCTCCTTTAGTTGGCCAACCCAAGAACAGAACTGGAGATGTTTATAAGTGTCCAGTTGGGAGAGGAGAATCATTACCTTGCGTAAAGTTGGATCTACCAGGTATGTAAAGTCAAAATGTTAAAGTCTGGTCCTAAATTATGCCCAGTATTCTCACTAAAAATAAATTTCAACCAACTCAAGAAAATAGTAAAGCTAATCTATAAACATTCTTTAATTCCTATCATTCAAATTCACATTGAATGACATTTTGTTTCCCTTTGCCCACCATTTGCTTTAGAAATTCACTGCAGAATATGCAGAGATTTAGAAGATCTACTGGTTCTGTAACTTGTAACAACCTCCATTATTCAGAATCCTTTGTAAACCGTGGTAACATGAAAGACCTTTTCCAAATAAAATGTGCCCATCACATTTCCTCCACAAAATATAACTTCGTGTTTGTTTTTTAGAAGAAAATAGTACAGGAGGCATTGAAATAGATAAACTTAAATTTTTTTGAAAAGAGAGAATAGCACAAGGTAAATTTATATTGAAGTAGAAATATTTGATAGAAATATCACTGTAGTTAGAACATGACTAGAATATTCCTATAAGAAACTGTCCAGAAATGGGAAAACGGTCAGTGTTCTATACAGTATTAAATACCATGGAAATAACTCATAGCCTACAGCTTTATTTCAGATATTGTATTTTTCAGTTCTCCTTTTTCAAA
Source organism: Aselliscus stoliczkanus (assembly GCA_033961575.1). NCBI lineage: Eukaryota > Metazoa > Chordata > Mammalia > Chiroptera > Hipposideridae > Aselliscus > Aselliscus stoliczkanus. The sequence goes on along the minus strand of CM066728.1, from coordinate 80,630,745 downwards.
ATTTCCTATTTGTTTATTCATTATGAACATTTTTCCTTTATATGCATAAGCATAGTTATAAGAGCTGCTTTAATATCCTTGCTTGATAATTCCAACATTTGGAATATATCAACATCACTTTCCATTTATTATTTTTCTCGTGAGGTTGGGTTACATTTTCCTGTTTCTTCTTATGTTTAGTAATTTGGATTGTATCCTGGATTATACTTTTGAGTTATAAGTGGAGACCTAGATCTGTTATAGCCTTGAAATAGCCTCCACTTTTTGTTTTAGCAGGCAGTTTGCTTGGCTGAACTCAATTTTCAAATTGCATTGGGAAGCTAGGCTGTTTGAAATTTACCTTGCATATATACAGCTCAGGTCATTCAGATATTTGGACAGAATATATGTGTATATATTAGAACTCTCCTTTTGTGGCTCTGCTTTCCAAGATATACCCCCTCACTTTGCAGTTGCTGCCATTGCCCCAAATTCTGTCCTCTGTTTCTTCAAGACTATAAGACTGGGAGAGTTCTATTTGAGATTTAGCCACTGATTAGAGCCTCCCATTAGGGGAAAACAAATCAATACAAAAAGAGGAAACTCACCCAGTGCTAATCTCTTCTTACAAGTATAGACCCCTCAAGTTTCTGCCTGCTTTCCAGTGCCTTCAGATGGTTGTTTCACATATTTTGTTTTCCTTTTTCTAGCATTTATAGTTGTTATTTGTAAAACAGTTGTTCTGACAGAACATACTCCTGCATTCCTGGAAACTGGAATTGAGTTTCACATTAGTATGGAGATTTTTAACTATATCAAGAACAGTAGGAAAGCTTCTGCTGTAGCCCAAACGTCCCAGGGATGCTCATCCTGCATCAATCCTAGTATTAAACATTCTAATCCAGAGTATTCAAGACCATTGTAGAGTATAGCCCAGTTCCAGGTGCTTTCAAAGCAAATCAGACTATAAACTCTCAGTAACAACCAATGTTCAGATTGAGAAGTCAATGTGACCATTCAGGAATCTCTGCCTCTATTCCCTGCCTTAAATCAATGTAGCTTAAGGTAGGAAAATCTTCTAGGCATGAACATGAGACGAATCTTTCTTGAACTTGAGTTATATACCACTTTCAAATATGTCAACACTCCACTAAGCAAGTTTAGAATATTTTGCTTTTCCTGTCCAATTTTTATTTTTTTAATTTTTTTAATGTGAATAAGCATTATAGAACTTTTTGCCAATTTTGCCAGGTTGGCTTGCTTTAGGAGCTAACATTCCTATTTGGAATCTCAAAGATAGTTCCTTCATTGTGTTTCCTTTCTCCAAACCTGATGCTGCTCTAATCCTGCTCCCGTTTTCTTTGTACTCCTCATGCTGTCCCCATGATGTTGAAATTAATGATCAAAAAGTTTGCATTTGAGTTTTCTTTTCTGGTTTTCTATCCATTTTCCCTCTTCTTGCCAGAGGTTATGTTTCATTATTGGTCACTTATAACATAAATACAACATGTAAGATACATGTATAAGATTACATTACATCTGCAGTATTAGGAGAATAAATTTTTTCTTTGTTTTAATTAGCAAAAATGTGTGAGAGGCAATCCCATGTTCTAGTTGCCCTGATAGTTCTGCATTCTTTTACAGTTCAGCTAAACTATTTGGGATGGTGATCCAGACAAAGTTTCTGGGACATAAGCCATGTTTTCAGCCTTAGTTTGTTCATTATACTCCTTAATGATACTCCGAGGACTGTTTAGTTGAACCAAAAGAAGAATGTGCCATGATTTGAGCAAAGCAAATAGACCTTTAATGAGAAGACACTTAATTTCTCTTTGTTTTCCACCTTCATAAAATTTTGTTCTATTTTTAGTTAATACATCAATTCCCAATGTCTCAGAAGTAAAGGAGAACATGACTTTTGGATCAACGTTAGTCACCAACCCAAATGGAGGGTTTCTGGTAAGAAAGCAAAGAATAGTGATAGTGAATGAACCAGGAAGCTATCATCGTAAGTCTTTTAAAATCCATTATTTAGTTTTAATATTAAGGTTTTTAATTTTGTTTCCAGGCATGTGGGCCCTTGTATGCCTATAGGTGTGGCCATTTGCATTACACAACGGGAATCTGTTCTAATGTCAGCCCCACGTTTCAAGTCGTGAACTCCATTGCCCCTGTACGAGGTACAAATTTTATGCAATGTACTTGCATGTTTGAAAGCATAAGCAAGTAAGGAGACATATGTATACAAAGGAGCATGCCAAAAAGCTTGATATATTTTCTCAGCTACCAGCATTACCAATTTAGGTAAATGTTTGCTTTGCCAATATATAACGAAACCTCACTGCTATTTTTGGAACTGATATTAGTGTAAATAACCTTTAGAGAGTCATGTTTAAACATCATAGCTGAAGCTGTCACGTTGTTTGTATTTAAAGGGTGAGCATCTTTCAGGATAGTAATCTCATTTGAAATGTACACAGAATGAGAACTGTTATATAAAATGCACATTGAGAAAAATTTCTGAAGATAACTAACACAATGTTAATTAAAATTAAATAGAGGTGGTTTTTCACTTGATAAGAACCCCATACCAATTATTATTGAATGCAATGAGTTTTTTTCCAAAAACTATTTTTTCTGATTTAAAAAAATCAATGTGTTCACTTTGTAAAACATAGGTAATCTTTTACAATGAGCTCCTTTCAGCCAAGAAAATGCTTCCTATACCTCTAAAAAGAGAGATTCCACATTTAAACAATTGATTCCTTTCTTTGCAGAATGCAGCACTCAGCTGGACATAGTCATAGTGCTGGATGGCTCCAACAGTATTTACCCCTGGGAGAGTGTTACAGCATTTTTAAATAACCTTCTTGAAAGAATGGATATTGGTCATAAGCAGACACAGGTATGTAACTCTGTGTTTTCATCTCTGCATTTTGATTTCTGTTGTCTAAAAGATAAAAACGTACAAGGGCCGGCCAAGTGGCGCGGTGGTTAAGCGCTGGCTTAGGAAGCCAGCGGCCCTGGTTCGGTCCCACAGATGAGGACCAGTGACACTGCCTTCAAAAAAAAAAAAATGCACACACTTTTTAATAAATCAAAATATTCTGAAAGTAAGTTAATTAATAAAGCTGCAATTCAGGATGAATTTTATATCCCATAATCCTGTTCTTTTTCCTGATAAACGGGACATTACTGGTAGACTGTATTATTTTCTAAACAGAAAATATGGTGAAAGCTGCCATTTTCAGTGCTCTTAGAAAGTGTCCCCTATAGAGCTCTGTAAAATTATCACTGAATTCTTAATTATTAAATAACTATAGCCACCTTGGTAATATCAGAATAGGGTTTCAGAAACTAACCTGACATCCCAAAGAACCCATCACATTATAATCTCCTTTCTCATATTATACAAATAAATTAGGAACTGACCACAGGCTATTACTTAAAGTCTATTTTTCCCTATATATAATGATTTCTTTCCTTAACACATTTTTTGCGGGAAACGAGTAAACTCATCATATAGCTCAAATGCCCGCTTACAAAGTGTTAAGTGAGAAGCAAATGATCCAGGCTTTAGCTGCATTAAGTCAAATAGTTTTTGTCATTTTTTTTTCATCCCATGAGTGTCTGTTTCTAAACATTTCCCCTTTGTGGCCACTAAATGAAACAGAGCTTCTTATGTGGCCCTTCCACTTAAGACACTGAGTTTGGGTTTAATTAATCTAATGTTTTTTAAACTTTATGGCCATATGGTTTAAAACGTAGAGAAGACACAAGGGATAAGAGGCAAATTAAATGTCCAAGTGAGGTCAGTGCCTTGAATGAAGGAATTAGCACTAGAATCAGAGTCAAAATTATTGTTGCCTGGCTTGGGGACGGGAAGAGAGCACAGGGGATGTTACGGCTCATGTGCAGCCTGGCGTGCTCCCCTTTCTTCTCCGAGAGCTCTGCTTTTGGAGGAATTTATGATGCATTGAAAATGTGGTCTGAGCACATCAGTGTTTGTCACACCCACATTAAAACTGGGATATAAGTGCCCATATGTATGTGTATATCCATATAAATATGTGTGTATCCATATAGATACATGTAAACATCTATATACATGAAAAACAAATATTATCAAAGGGATGGTAGTTGAAGATTGCAGACTAGACCCAAACCTCAAAGGGAAAGGTCACAAGGCTGTGTTTCAAAGCTGAATAGGTCTCTTTAGAGAGCTAGGTGAGGCATAAGCTTGTGTATATCCTACTGGAGAATAGAGAACTTGAAATCCGTGTAAAATCATTTAAAGAAAATGGACTTTAACATCAAAAAGTGTAAATTTTCCTGGATGCAAGTTTCTCATCTGCAATCGATCTTCCCAAGTGAATTTCCAGAGGTCTGGAGAGGATACTGTGTTTCTTCCTGCTGCAAGTGTCAGGCAGCCTGCATCCTTTAGAAAGCCACTCTAGAATTGTGACTTGCCCCTCCTTTCCATACTGTTCCACAAGGTCCCCTTATTCTCCCTTCTGAGGACCTCTCTCCCGTCCCCCTTTCTTGTCTTCCTCGTCCTTTCTGTCTTTGGTCAATAGATTTTGTAGAGCCACGAAATTAAGCTGGACAGAACCTGAGAGGTAATTCAGCCAAGTATCTGAATTTATGGAGGGGACCCAAGAGGCTAAGTGATTTGTTCAGGGTTCCTTGCTTGTTGACAGCAGATCAGAATACATGGCTCTCCAACTGCAGTCCAGAGTTCTTTCCTTTCTGAGGGCCCTACTTCTGGAGATGTTTCAGAGCTGGTCCCATCTGATGTCCTTAAATAAGAGAGCTCTAGTTCCTTCTGTCTCATCATGGCTGTCGTCATCCTTCCTGGGTGGAGCCAGGCCAGGCCTCGTGGTGCCCCACACTCTGCACTGACAGACCTGAATGCATACTGCTCGACCACAGCTCCCCTCTCTCGGGACTTTCCCCATCATGTTTTGCCCACCCCATTTTATCTCCCTAGCCAACCCTTTCTTTCCCAAATAATAATATTCTTGGAATAGTTTTAAACCTTTAATATTTTATCGTCATCTGACTATTTGCATTTACTTTTCAATTCGTTTATCTATTTTACTGTTATAATTAATTTATTTGTAGCTATTTATGGAAATTAGTGCAGCTGCAACATGTATGGAGTTGCTATACAACTTCAAGGAGAAAAATCTATAAGACTATTTTAGTATTATAATCACTGCTTCCTTTGGGGATCTGGTACAGTGGCTCAGTTTTGTAAAGAAATAACAATCAGTAGCTTATAAGCTCAACCCATTCTGTTGCAAATTTGGTATTTCTAACTATCAGAGCTATAATTAATTTTACATTTCTATAGTAAGAATCCTAATAGAAGAGCTATTCTGCTTCACTGCCAGAGGAATTCCAGCCTGCCAGGGTGGACTTCATGGAGTTCTGTCTTTCTCATAGGGAACAATGACTCTATTTAGAGCAATGGGGATAGCCTGGGGTTCCAGATGCTACCACGGATTGGGAGGGACTTGAACTTACTCGGAGACAGAAGAAGCAGATCACATTTACTCAGTTCCAGAACTCCATTCCACAGAGAGGAAGATTTGGAAATGCAACTCTACACGCTGAGTTATTTCTAATATGTGCCAACTTCATCCGTGGGAACCTACCTGCTCCCTAAAGAGCAAGGAGCTGCTTCAATTGCTGGATTTTTGTGGCACATTTTTCTTGTATCATTCGTTGTGGAGCTCTGCCATACTTGTTCATTTATTCATATGTTTTTGCTGAGGTTTACTAAATAGCGGACTCTGTGCTAGGGCTTGGATAATCATGGAGAATAAGACAGATGGCCACTGCCCTCATGGAGTTTCTGTAAAATGCAGTGTTCCTCCAAGTGTGGCTCATGAATTCCTACTTCAGAATCCCTGAGGTGCTTGGACTGACCCCCACCCCCCACTTTCAGAATTGACATCCCTGATGGTGGGGCTACAGAACCTGCATTTTGTAAGCAATCCACATAATTTTTAAACAGGTTGGAGTTGGACAAACACTGGGCATTTTTATTATATTGGTGTGTGAGTGTTTGTGAGTGTGTGTGTGAGTGTGTGTGTGTGAGTGTATGTGAGAGTGTGTGTGTATGTGAGTGTGTGTGTGAGTGTGTCTGTGTGTGTGTGAGTATGTGTATTGCATCCTCTACATTACAGGCACCTCAGGAGTGAAGAGTTGGATCAATCACCTTTTTGCCCTTGTCAGTGGCCAGCCCAGTGCTTTGCTGGAATATAGCAGCTTTCAATGAGCACTTGTTGAATATGCACATTTCTAGACCATAATAAGTGCATTTTTGTATTATTCTCTGATGGGTGGACATTTGATAGGACTTTATAACTGGCATTTTCATATTCTTTTAAGTATATATACTTCAGGCTTTAGTATTTATACTTTAGTATCTTCTAATCTTTTTCTATTTTGGTTTGTTATATTCATGACTAGTTTCATAAGTAATTCTCTAAATAAAAGGGACTGGAAGGGCATATTTATTAGGATATTGCTTCTGCTAAGATGAATTTAATAGGGTTTTAAGTATAACAGTTTATACTCTCTTTAAGGTTCAACCTTCCTTCAATGGATTCAGAATGGTAAATCATTCATAGAAAATTTGGAAAGGTACTTCCCCTTCAAAGAAAGGTGTACTGAAAAGTATGCTTATTTTTTGTGTGATCTTATGGTAATGCTCTCCAAAATCATAGACTTTATGTTTTAACCATTGTTTTGTTGTTGTTGTTTTTTCCTGACTGGTTGGTAACACAATTTAAATGAGTTTTTGGTGTGTTTTGTTTACAATGAAAGCACCCAATTCTACCCTAAGATTGGCAGAGTTAACTTCTAAAATTTTTCCTCTTCCTTACCTCCATTTCTGAAAGGGGCAGATGTAAAAATGAATTGTGAGAGAGACTACCCAGACGAGTTACAAAAACAGAAAGTTAAGAACTGGATAGAGGAAGCTTGAACTTGTTATTCATACCAAGGGTATAAAAGCACTAAGAATGGAGTTGATAAGATTTGTGAAGAGGATTTCTTTGTAGAAAGAGTCTAGTGAAAAAGGCTTCAGGAGATTGTACAATGAGCTTGGTACATGTCAACTAGAGTTGAAACTCACAGTTGACGAGTGTCTGACTCCTGCCTGAAATATCTAAAGGGAAGATAGCAGCTGCATAGTCACTGACAGGCAAGTCAAAGCAGAGGTAGCTGCAGTGGGATCGGCCTACACTCCCAGTTTGTCAATATGAAGAATGTGTGTGTTTCCCATGGATCATCATGGGGTCATGTTAGGTCCCGTCCATAGAATCTTCTGCAAGGGAGTGAGAGGACTCTGCACAGGAAAGCAGAAGGTAGCCTCAATTCCTACAGACTGCAGTCGTGAAGTGGGTTCACTCAGGCAAGGGGATAGGTGAAGGGAGACTCCCAAAGAGCATATAAGCAAGTGATCAACACCTGTTAACACCTAGATGGTACCAGTCAAGTAGGAATTTCTATACCCTTTATTTATCTCCCCTACCCCTGTCCCTGGAAGGGTCAGAAACTCGTTAGCAATCTAAGGGGAGATGAGTAGGAAGCAGCCAGCCATGTCCCTTACTGACGTATATTTTTCTCATCTCCTATAAACCTTTAGTAGAGAGTGAAAGGAAGACTTATTTGTAAATCAACACTAATGGCTTGTCTTGTTGGTTTTATTTTAATTTAGGAGGAATCAAACGAAATTGTTGCTATTTGATCATTTGTTGACCTACAAATACAGCAAATTTATGTGGTACAACTGAAATTAAAATATAGGACTTATTAATTAACAGACATTTTAAAATTAAGAGTAAAACAAGTCATAAGATATTTTATCTCTCCATCCAGGAAGAATGAAACAGCTTCACCCTAAATAAGTTTTAAAGGTCAAAAAGAATTGCATTCTGATTGCAGTAGTCCCCCTTATTCATGGGAGACACTTTCTAAGACCCCCAGAATGCCTGAAACCATGGATAGGACTGAACCTTATATATACTATGTTTTTATCCTATATATAATGGGAGTGCCAAAAAATGCACACATTTTAAGAGATGTTATCTATGTGTTACTTATCAAAGTTGAATTGAATTATGTGTAGTATGACATTCGCTCAAGAGATGGTGTTAATCAAAGGAATGCTAGTGTCATTCATTGCATTACTATTTTAATACAGTTTTTTTCTTTCTTAAAATGTGTATACATATTTTGGCACCCTCTGTACACACCTATGATAAAGTTTAATTTCTAAGTTAGGCACAGTAAGAAATGAACAACAAACTAGAATAAAATAGAACAATTATAACAATATACTGTAATACAAGTTATGCGGATGTGGTGTCTCTCTCAAAATATCTTATTGTACTGCATTCACCCTTTCATTTAAAGGAAGCACTTTATGGCTTCTCTTTGGCATATCCAAATTGCCATAATCTCCACTCTTGCACGTTAGGGTCACTATTAAGTAAAATAATGGTGACTTGAGCACATGCCTGTGAAACTGAGACAGTAACTCTAATAACAGAAATGGCTACGAAGTAACTAATGTTTGGTTAGGGTTTACAATGCAGATATACTGGAAAAAGGGATGATTCACATCCAGGGCTGGACAGAGAAGGATGTCATGAGATTTCATCATGCCACTCAGAATGACACACAATTTGAAATTTATGAATTGTTTATTTCTGGAATTTTCCTTTCAATATTGTTGACCAAGGTTGACCAGGGGGTAACTGAAACCACTGAAAGCAAAATGCAGGTAAGGGGGGACTCCTTTGTATTTCATGAGTTCTTGTTTGTTATATCAATTATATTTATACACTTGATACAACAGGTAAAGTCCAACTATGATAGCCTATTCTCAGCAGTCATAGATTTTTCATTTAGTAATTGCAAATATTGAAAGGCAGTCTCAGGGATGTGAAATATCCTGGAAGTAATTGTCACCTCTGCAAAGAAAAGAAAGGAAGGAAGGAAGGGAAGGAGAGAGGGATGGGGGAATGGAAAGGAGGGGGAAAAGAAGGGAGGGAGAGAGGGAGAGAGGGAGAGAGGGAGGGAGGGAGGGAGGAAAGAAGGAAGGAAGGAAGGAAGGAAGGAAGGAAGGAAGGAAGGAAGGAAGGCAGGCAGGCAGGCGAGAGGGATGGATGGGGGAATGGAGGGAAGAAAGGAAGGAAGGGGGGAGGAAGAAAAGAAAGAAGAAAGGAAAGGGGAAAGAGGGGGGAATGGAAAGGAGGGAGGAAGGGAGGGAGGGAGGGAGGAAGAAAGAAGATAAAGAAGAAAGGAAAGGAAGGAGAGAGGGAGGGGGATGGAAGGAAGGAAGGAAGGAAGGAAGAAAGGAAAGGAAGGAGAGAGGGAGAGGGGATGGAAGGAAGAAAAGCAGGCAGGCAAATGAAAACCTTGCATGAAAGTTTCCATATGACAATCAGTATACATTTGGGGAAAGAAACACAGGTGACAGAGCAGAAACATTAATTCCAAATACAGTAATCCTCCCATATCTACAGTTTTGCTTCCCATGGTTTCAGTTACTGTGGTCAACCGCAGTCCAAAAACTATTAAATAGAAAATTTCAGAAATAAATAGTTCATAAATTTTAAATTGCAAGCTTTCTGAGTAGTGTTTTAAAGTCTCACACTGTTCTCCCCACGCACCTAGGACATGAGTCATCCCTTTGTCCCATGGACCCATACTGTATGTTCAGTCTAATAAGACATTTTGAGAGAGAGAGAGATCAGTCATATAACTTTTATACAGTATATTGTTTTACTTGTTCTATTTTATTATTAGTTATTATTGTTAATCTCTTATTGTGCCTAATTTATAAATTAAGCATTATCATAAGTAAATATGTACAGGAAACAACAAAGCACATATAGGGTTCGGCACCACCCACGGCACCCACTGGTTCAGCATCCACAGGGTCTCAGGACATGTCCCTGGTGGGCAAGGGGGTCTGCACACTTGCTCAAAGTTTCTTCCATGTTCCTGTGTGGTCCCATTAAGACTTTTGCAAACACAGTCAAGGAATTTTTGTAAACCAATTTTTTTTTACCCAAGACAGAGTAAAAGCTATAAAATTGCCTTTTAAAAAAACCACCTATAAAAGCAAATCTGAAACACTCTGAGCTGTCCATAAAAAATATGATGGTATAAACGTTACGGAGTTCTTATTGATCCTCAATACCTAAATGCCACATTGCTTTTAATAATAAATGAGAATGATATAAATATGCCAAATACCAGTGCATTACCCTAAATAAAACCAGTAACTTGTGAGGCTTGATATAAAAGTGAAATATACTAATGGAACAATGTCTAGATTGTTCCCATCAAGGGTACAGCATAACATTAAACCAGGCAAAATGAAAGAGAGAATTTAATTAAATTTTAGGAATATTATTTACCTTTCTTTTTACTGCACATTTTATGGCCGTTTCCCTAGAAGCCTTAAATATGAGGCGTGATTCATTGTTCTGAGGTCTGAAAAGAAGCCTGATTGAGCCATCTCCTTGCCAATCAGGCTATGGTTTCTGAACACGGTATGAATGAGGCGAGTCTCCTCATTCATCAGCCTCCTGAACTTCAGTCTCTCCCACCTCCATCCATCACTCACCTGAGTTATCTTTCCAAGGTAAAGTTCAGATCATGGCATTTCCAATCTATTATTGCTACCTGCTGAATAATATCCAATCTCTCCAGTGGACTACAAGACATTTGTCACCTGGGGCCAGTCAATACCACTCCCCGTGCCCGCCTCTTTTCTTGCCACACAGCTTCTTCTCACCCTGGTCTTTCTTGAGCATATTGTTTGATGATCATGTGATTTCTTCTGCCTCTTGTGCCCTTCTCCAACCCAGCCTATATGCTAGGTGAACTTCGTACACTCGGTTCAAATGTCACTTTCTCTGTCATTTTCTATGATTATTCTACCCATCCTTCCTAAGAAGAGTTCTCTCCCCTCCCACGTCCCCGCAGTATTTGCACACCCTTCACTTATTGCTCTCATCCATTACTCTGTAGTATCAGGTTTTGTTTCATGCGTGTGGCTCCTGGTGGACTGTCAATTCCACAATGACAGCATTGCACCTTATTCCTTTCATTACTATGTACAGTTTGAAGTTTTATGTGTTGCCTAGCACATAGGAGGCAACTCATTTACATTGGGAAAACATAATTCCTGAAATTTTTCATTTCTTCTTGTGTTGAAAATCATTATTGTGGTGACCACCGTCTCTCACTTCACTTCCTGAAGTCTGAGCTAGAAGGTACTTGCCTGTGGGGAACAGCCCCACCCCACACCAGATAGCCTTTTACATTGTGCTTCAGGCTTTTCTTTCTAAGTGTTCACTCATCCAGCCCTACTCACCTCTAGTCTGATTTCTCCCAGTCTTCTCCCTTCTCCAAAACACTTTCACATCTCCTATCCTTGTATTTAGAGCATGGATCAATTTTATTGCAGCATCTTCCATGAAACAAGAGGCCAGCTAAAGACACCCTTTTCCTAGGACCTATATCTCTCATCTATCCACTTTATTAATGTTTCTGAGGACTCACTTTTTCTACCTGTGAAACAGTCCTATTTATGTCCTTCTCCATAGTGACAAAGGTGAAACCTGGTTTCAGCCAACCGCTTAAAAATGGTTTGTGTTGACAGTGAACTTGGAGTGCAGCCTGTACTATCATCACATTCATACCCTGGCTTAATTACAGTAGATGCATTTTACCAAACTTTGTACCATAGTTCAGTAAAAGGAAATATAAATTGTGCATCTTGTGGAAATACAGAAGACTTCTTTGTTTTACCTTGTCTTTATTCCCCTAAAGAAGCCATTGATTTGATAATGTTAATTGTTGACAAAAACCCAGAAACTTAGCTCTGCTGGGCTTTAAAATGTAGGTGATGGTGTTACAACTCTGATTAACAATACAAGGTAATAATATAATTCTAAGTGAGTAAATAATTCTATTCCTTCAAAACCCATTGACTCAATATGCTTAGTAGCTATTTTAAACGTTCTCTTTCTTGAACTCGCTTGTCATTCCTTTGTGACTTTCAGTTTCATGAGAGAAAAATCAGTAAGGCCCTCTTTTCAGTGATTTCTAATAGCACCCTTCCTGTCATATTCTTCACTTTCATGCTGCTCCTCTTTCATCTCTACGCCTGAAAGAAATGAAGCCATTTTGGTAATCAGTTCATTTTAATTCAGCAGCTATTTATGAAGTACCTTTTTGATTAAGTATTATGCTAGGTGACATGGGCAATATAAAAAAAAAAACAGCAACACAACAACTTTGTTCCTGATCCCCCCCAAAAATTTCCAAGCTAGAAATGAGGCAAAATCTTATATTTGTATAACTACAATGAATGATAGAGTATCATAAATATAACAGGGGTGAATGAAGAGAACAATTCATTGATCTTTACAAGCAGGTAATTCTTGATATCATAAAGCAATGCTTTCCAAGCTATGTTGTTTGAAGTGTTGAATATATTCCTCACACACACATACACACACACCAAAAAATAAAAATAAAAAATAAGAAATTCCCTTACATAAGACTAAACTACACCAGGCATTCCAATCCGTGACTCACAATGTATGTTTTCATATTAAAGACACTGAGAGCATTTGTCAAAGAACTTGCTTATGAGCTGGAGTAGAGAACTTGGGGACAGGAGTAAATGAAAGCCTTGCTCTTTTGCACCATTTGAAATTTGTGTTTTTTGTTTTGTTTTGTTTTGTTTTGTTTTACTTAATGTAAATAGCACAGAGGGGAGGGCTCCTGCTGTAAAGATGCATGTTTAACTGCACGTTACCCGTTGTTTTCTAAGATCATTTGGCCATGGAACTCTTTTTTTAATATCATACCTAGTAACATAAAAAAGGATGCTTTTACTCCCTGCAAAAGAGACAAGGGGATATTGCTTTGGAGCTTAGCTGAAGGATTATAAATCCCATGTTTATGTGGAAGGTTCTATGAAGTGATACAAACCTCTTGTTCATAGAACAGAATCCTCAGCCAGTTGGATTCCTGGTTTATGCTCTAGCCTGAATCAGCTCTTAGGTCTCTTTGGCCTTAGATTGTAATTATATCCGTATCTTTTGTCCTACTTAATTAAGAAGTTCCAATTGGATTGTCCCAGGAGGTAAATGCATCCCTTCCATTTGTCTCTGGAAAGTAACTGTTCCTTCTGCTTGTGACTCATACCTGCTTTATAAGAGTTTGTTGTTACCATCTTCACCGTCTCCTTCACTGATGCCATAAGCTACTCTCTTTCCATTCTCCCTTTTGGAACAAAGCCCCCATCTAACCCAGTTGGTTCTTATAGCTATCATCTTGCGTACTGATTTGCATTCAGCAAAGATGCCTAGAATCCTTCCCCCCATTGCTCCTCACCTTCTCCCCACTTAACGTCCACCCTCTGGTTTCCAGTGTAATTGGCTGCTTCAAGTCAATTTGATGATTATTGTGTTTTTTTTTATTTTTTTCTCAGTTTCTAGAATAATTTAAATTCTTTATCATCCTGACATATTCTCCAGGCTCCAGAGTGTTTTGCTCTCCCCTGTTTTATTCCATAACCTGTTGTCTGTTCTTTATCTGGGTATCAGGAAGCTGGGTCTGCCTTCCTCCACAGGCTTTTCAAGGTGAGGCAGTGGCTGTATTTCTGGCTCCCTCTCCTCCTACATCCTCACAACGTGTATTCACCACTTAACTCACTTTTTATCTTATTCTTTAGTTCTCACACTTATTTGATTCTGTTGCATATACATATATCTACATTATGCTAGCATAAACCTGTTTCATATGCCTTAAATAATACACTAAGCTCAGACTGAAACTATTTCTATTGACCTGCGTTTCACCAATACTCAGCAAAGCATTACGTACTCATATGTTTGCTTTGTGATATGACCATTTTCCTGTGATTAAAATTAATAAATGGCACACTTTCCTGGGCCTTACGCTGTCTGGTTCCCAAAGTCCAGTATCAGCCAGGGACCTACACTAACTATCATTTCCCTGAGATTTGACTTTCCACTGCCCGCTCTTCTTATTTCCCACACTTCTTTGTATCTCTCTTTTTCTGCTTATCATGTTTTCCCTCCTATCTCAGTTCTCCACTTGCTCATGTGAAATGTTACAGTCATGGAGTAAGAATGTATGAGGGTCAACTGTGAGCAAAGCAAAACAGTGGGAATGGATAAGAGAATACCAAAAACTATGACATAGCCCACGCTCTTTATCCCTGCTTGCCCCTTTAGAACTCCTAATGTACTTGGGGCGAGAAATCCGTGCACTGATTTAAATCCTGTGAGAAGACTGCAGCGCTCTCAGGAGCAGAACGGACAAGTGGGCTTCAGATTTCAGAGACGGGGAAGACCAGTATGGGCTACATTGGTGACGAAGTGGGAATGTTTTGCAGAGAAAGTGAAACTTGAATCTGACAGAATGGGTAGAATTCAGCTTAGTTGGAGAGATAAGGAAGGGGATTTGGTAGGGATAGAATTCATACCGGGGAGTCCTCAAATGAAGGAGGGAGAATAGAAGTGGCAGGGCCAGGCTGTTGACTGACTGAGGATCGGGGGAAGAAAACAGCATTTTAACCAACAGGCCTAGTATTTACAGTAACAACTTGAAGTTTTATCTGTTTTCTATTTTAATTAAAATAAACATTATCTTTTAAGGCATATTTCAGAGTCACTGATATAGGCAATGGAGAGTTACTGGAAATTTTGAACAAGAAGGTTATGTGATAAAAGCAGAATTTCGAGGCAGTTAACACACCATTAATACGTAGAAGGATTCAAGGAGAGTGGAAATGAAAGGAGGGAGCTCAGCAGTGAAGAGACCCACCACCGCCATGGTCTAGGTTCAAGGCTGTGATGTCTGGCCCAGGCTACAGAAGAAACACAGAAACGTAGGTAATAGCTGCCTTAGGCCCAGCTCCCCAGAAACAAGCCCCGAGAGAGGAGTCAGGTAATGGAGTGCTTCCTCTAGTAAAATAGTAAGGGGTTTCGGTAGCAAAGCAGCGCAACAGAGGACAAATAAGGGCGTGATTTCAGGTGAAATCAAGGCCCCAGCCTGATCTAGAAGGGGAGCTCCAAGTTGAGTCAAAGGGCTGGTTTTTCACTGCCTGCACTCAGGCATTACCTTAGGAGCAGGGCCCAGGCTCAGGTAGCAGAAAACTTACAGGCACTTCTGGCTTTTTGAACCTTTGGGACAAGGCAGCTCTAGCAGCTCCAAGGACTGTTATCTGAAGAGACTCTCAGATGGAGTTGTTAGAGCAAAGTATAAAGAAAGGGTCAGGACAGGCAGTTACAAGTTCTCATACCTTCACATTTACCAAGAATAAGCTTATAGATATGATAAACATGTTAAGTACATAGATAGAGACGATGAAAGAGAGATAGAGGTAGAGATAGATAGATAGATAGATAGATAGATAGATAGATAGATAGATAGATAGATAGATAGATAGATAGGATAGAGAAGATATAAAGCACTGATCTCTGACTTATTAAGGTGCTAAAAAATTTTTGCTGTCCCTGGTGTGAAGATAATTTGTCCAGATTATAGTAGGTTCTATAAGATACGTAAAATGTATTGTAAATGTAAAACGTTATGGCACAAAGCAGCCTTGGTTAGTCAGTGTGACTTCCACCTCTCCTTGTGTGACCTCCTCACCATGTATTAAGTCAAATAACTCTCTTTTTCCTGAGGAGTTAACAACTTATGACTAGAATTTGATTGAATTCAATACATGGAATCAAAGTGCACTGATTAGCAAAAATTAGTGGGACTGTTGGGCAGTGCTTTGTGCAACACTGCTTGAGATCCTTGGTCCTAACTTGAAAGTGAGCCCAGTCTACAAGTTGTATGATTTTTGTCTAGCAACACTCAGTGTCACAGAAGCACACACAGAAGGAGATATTTGGACTCAGCCAGAGTTGGAAGTTAGCCAAGAGAGTTAATGGAGGAAAAAAAAGGTTAAAGGAGTTAAATGTTTGCAAGTGAATGATTATGGTGATAGACCATGAAATCTAGGCTAGGTACAAAAAAAAAAAAAAAAGGTAAGATCTATGAATTAATTGGAAGTCTTGATGTGGTTAAGGAATGAGGTAGATATACTAGGTAAATAAGCTGAAGTTAATGGTCAGCGAGAACACTTGAAGTGGATATTGAGGTGCTGCAGCTTTTCCAAATGACAAGGTCAAGTGTATAACCTTGGGAGTGGAGGACATAGATGAGCAAAGGGGAAAAGATTACTGAGGCCGAGAAAGTTGAAGACACGAGAGACTAGGGTGTTCAATAGATTCATCCAAGTAGTAAAATATCCAAGAATAATGACATGAGTGACAAGTTTTAAAATTCTTTAGCTGCTTGCTTAATCAAACAAAAACAAAGGGAAATAAAAACAAAACCAGCTCTGTAAGATGTCCCGAATGGATAAACAATTAACTTCCACAGCAGCATTTATTTCCTTGTTATTCAAAATAAGGCATAATGATTACCTAAGTAATGAAATCATTTCACTTTTATTTATACTGAACATTTATATACACAAAGGCACTGTCAAACCTCCATGATTCCCCTTATTAATAATTCACTGTCTCTCTGGATTACTAACTAAAAGTTGTAAGGGTCACTGGGAAAAGAATTTTAATTCTATGTAGAGAATAATAGATGACATTTAACTATAAGTCAAAAAAATAACCTGAATTGAAGTCATGGGTGTGTCCTCATCCATTTTATTTTTTGTGCATTTAGTTGGTTGTATCCTACCTTATTTACTAAGGGACTTCTCGTCATCTTTATTCAAATTATAATAGCACACAGTCTTGGGACAGATGGTGACAGATATTAGGTGAAAGATATATTTATGGAAGAGCGGGGATAACGTGACATGGATTAAGCAGATAGCATGTCCACTTAGCTTATGATGTACCTTATCTTACACTTTCATATATTCTCTAGTTATTTCTTATTTATCTTATATCTGATTAAGCAACTCTAAGGAAGGGTTAATAGGTTCTATTTGTTTTCTAAAAAACTATGATCTCTTTATTTGTTTATGAACTTTATTATATTCTCCAGTGTGTCTCAATTAGCTAGCTGGCTAATTGAATTCATTCAGTAGCCATGAAATGGCAGCAGCATTTGGCAGAAACTAGCAGGATGAGGTGACCAGAAAATGGGGAGACATTAAGGAGGTGCATCTTTCTTGAGAGGAAGTAGAGTGATGGATAGAGCCCTGGGATAAAGGATACAAGTCTTAGACTGCACCCCCTTCTCCCCTCTTACTGTGGCAAGTGAGTTTTTTTAAACTGTTTCTTCATTTATCAGATATGATAGTAATTTCTGTTACTATCATTTGAATAAATTAGGAAAGAACACTTTTAAAAAGCAATAAAAGGGCCGACCGAGTAGCGCATTGGTTAAAAGCTGGTTTGGGGATGCCAGCGGCCCTGGTTCGGATCCCACATATGAGGGCCAGTGACACTGCCCTCTACAGCTAACAACAGCTCCACCTGGAGCTGGGCTGTGTGAGGCCCGGCGATGGTGTAGGCTGCAGCCCCTGCTGCAGTGGGCTGCCATAGGCTACAGTAAGTGGCCGGCAGCCAGCGTGAGCTG
This sequence comes from Aselliscus stoliczkanus, assembly GCA_033961575.1. NCBI lineage: Eukaryota > Metazoa > Chordata > Mammalia > Chiroptera > Hipposideridae > Aselliscus > Aselliscus stoliczkanus. The sequence goes on along the minus strand of CM066728.1, from coordinate 80,613,090 downwards.
CCAATAGCTGCGGTGAGCGACCATCCAGAGGCCGGCGACTGATCTGCCTCATCTGGGCGTAATGACGACACCAACATGGGCCAGTGAAGCAACGTCCTCCGCAACTAGACTGAAGAACAAAAAGACAGCAACTTGTCTGTTCCCCTTCCCTGATTCCCCAATGCTGTTCCTCTCCCCCAATTCCCCAATAAAATCTTTAAAAAAAGCAATAAAAATACAGGATAGTATCCTTATTTAGGCATAGGGGCATAATTGCTCCAAGATGTCTGGTGTACTCTAGAAGGAACCTTAAAAATGATAAAGATTATTATATCATCTGAAAGTTCTCTTATTTGTGGAAATGTATTGATAAAGCAGCAGATGTATAATTAAGCCTGAAGATTTCTAACAACAGTGCCATCAGCAGGGAAGGCTACCAGCTAGATGCTGATCCTTAGGTCCACTTGGAAATGAGGTTCATTGTAAAGCATGCACCAGAGGCAACTTTACCAGTGGGCGATTGCCTTGGAAGGAAGGCAAACCTGTGCAACTTATATCCCCTACCCAAGAAATGAAGTGCCCAGAATTCCTATCTGAAAAAGGCATCCCTTTTGGGGAAAGAATTCTCTGAGTCCCTAATTTTGCAGTAGAAAGTTTAAACAAAAAGTATCTTCAGACATAATTCTTGATGTAAATTCGTGTATCAGTTCACATCTACCTTTAAAGAAGAGTATAGAAAAATGGTAAGAAAAATGGGCATCTCGGGTGGTGAGAGGAATATGGATCAAGGGAAATTGAGTCTGGGGGCATATGACCTTCTTTATTGTTTTATTTTATGGTGGCTCTGCCTACATTATCCAATCCGTAGAAAAGAGGGAGTGAAAAGAGGAAGGCAGTAAGAGGGAAGACAGAAAACAGGAAAATGGGTGGTGGGAGAAGGGCTGATCTGAGAGAAACGAAGCCATGACTGAGCTAATAAAGCATGAAGCACACGAGTACCCTTCAGACACATCCGCTGCTTTCTCAGCAAGCCTCCCCTAGCTCCACGCTCCCCACAGAGCCTGGTCCAGCCTGGTCTATAGAAAGAAAGGCAGTGAGCCTCTCTCTTCCCCACCTCAGCTACTTCAGATACATAGTTCCCTACTTCACAAAGCCACCATCCAGGGCAGGCACTCCTAGCACCTATTAAATATCACTCCTGAAAGCCCTTCCCCGAGCCCCCATTTTAAATTAGGGTCCTAGGTTAGACTTGCTGACAATAGCTTTTCTGTTATAGCCCTTTCCACGGTTGGCAGTTGCGCATATGTGTATTTGGATGATCATGTGCTTAATCTCGCTCTCCTTCTAGTTTTAGAAGCCCCATGAAAATGGAGGCAGAGACCCTGTCAGTATGTTTCACATTCTACCCCCCCCCCACTCCCCGCCGCCCCCGCCAAGGCCGACCAGAGCCATTCAGTAAAAACTGTTGAAAAGGTAAACCAATCATTGGAGAAGTTTAATAACAGCACTTTCATTTTTGTTCCTCAGGCTTTGATTCTTTGCCATTTCCATAATAGCAATGATTATTGTTGTCAAAGTAGAAGGATTTTTGTGCTCATAGATTTTTAAACTTGTGTGGAAGAGTAAAATGTATTACCGAATAATACATTTGCTCTGTTAAACTGAGCAAAATTGAAACAGAGAATATTGCTAGGTGGATAACTAACAGTTCCTTGGTATTTCAGGTTGGAATTGTACAGTATGGAGAAAATGTAACCCATGAGTTCAACCTCAATACCTACTTGTCGACAGAAGAGGTACTGGTTGCGGCAAATAAAATAGTCCAGAGAGGTGGCCGGCAGACCATGACAGCCCTTGGAATAGACACGGCAAGGTACATGGTTAAAAAATAAACCAAAGTAAAAGACTATACAAAAATAACTGTTCGCAATATAGCCCTTTAGAGTATTGAGTGAACATTTACCCTGGGAATATTTAAAGCCATCTTGTTTAAAACTAGATCCAGCTGATTAGCTCATAGTTACAGAAATCAGGCTTTTCTGTAACACAATCTCACCACTCTTCTTATCTTTCCTTTTACTTCAAGGGCTTAATTGATGGAAAATCAATCAAAAATCACTGTAGTATATTGCCTCATGTTCTTGGGTAATAAGACATGCTATGAGTGACTATCTTTTCCTTTTATTCTTTGTTTTCTACTTCAAGAAGTCTCAATCTAAAAAAACAAAACAAAAAATGGTTAGACCACTTCATATATCTATATCTATACCTCTCTTTCTCTCTCTCTCTCTCTCTCTATATATATATATATATAATATATATAATATATATAATATATATACTATATATATATAATATATATAGTATATATATTCAATGACTATATATTCATTCTAGTATGTCTATAATTTTGTAATTTTACAATATTTGATTTAGTATTATTGAAGCTCTCAAATAAGAGTTTTTAAGAGGCCAAATTTAATATTGCTTTATTTGAATCCATTTTCAGTGCAAAGATGGAAAGAAGTGGAATGGGTTTCCTCATTTGTACACTCTTTCTTCTTGCTTACTTTCTCCGACTTCCCTCCAATTTACATCCCTTTCTGCCTCCCTTCTGCAGTTTCCTTCACTGAGAGCACATAATCCACTCTGTGGTTCTACAGAACTTGTCTTTTTCTTGTAATGTAGAACATTTTCTTTTCTGTCATGTTGCCAATCTCATTCAAGTCTTCCCTCTTGCTGGTTTTCACCTCAGTCACCATTAAAGCTGGTAAGCTTATGAGCAAACATTAAACAAATACCAAAATCCCAGGAAATCAAACAAATAGTTTGACTGATGTTAAGGATCCTTTCGTTAAGTGCCTTCAACTTCTGGACTCTCACATGATTCTGAAGAGCTAACTACCTGTGCTGTCACTTCACCTGCCAGCTAAGATCAGTGTTTTAAGGGTATTAAAATAGTTCATATGGAGACTCCAAAGAATGGGTTGGATATTCAAACTTTTTTTTTTTGAGGTCAGTGTCACTGGCCCCCATATGTGGGGCCCGAACCGGGGCCGCTGGCTTCCCAAGCCAGCGCTTACCACCGCGCCACTCGGCCGGCCCTTGGATATTCAAACTTTTAAATTTCATGTGCAGCTTTAGATGCATAAATGTTAGAAAAGCATGTGGTTCTAGTTATATGGAGCCCAAAAGAAAAATAACCACAAACAGATGGGTGACTGCATTTACCTGCCCGTAGAATCAGCAATTTGCATGCACAAAGAGTTCACATGTTTAGGTGGTCTGAATGCAGCCTCTCAAGTAATTCACTGGATGTGACCGTACATTCAAGGCAAATCAAGGTGCTCTTTGACAGCTCTGAGCCCGTGGGAGCTGTGTATTTTCCAAAGGCAACCACTGAAGAATGAATATTCATCTCTGAAAGCTAACCAAGGAAATATTCTGGCTGCTTTTGCTCCTGCGTAAATACCACTCTGAATACCATGTCCCTATATGGTTTTTGCCTGTGAGCCTCACAAAGGGTCTAGCTATAGGACACAGAGCTTACTGAGTTTTGTAGATAAATAAAAACCCATATGATATGACTAAGTAGTCTTCTTGTATGTTAGTTTTTCATGCTTAAGCATATTTTTAATTGCTCTTTATTCCTTTCAGGCAGCGCCAGTTGCAAACAATATTTTTATTTTTTTAGTATCCTCTACTTCCATTTTCAGTGTCTCCCAGTTCAAAGTTATTTTTGTGTCCCTCTATCCCTATCCCACCTTTTTTTCTTTCCAATTGGTCCACAGCATTAAATCATAGGACAAGGATTCTCCTATCCCAAAGAATGTGATCCTCCTGGGACATGTTCATGTTTAAAAGCATAGGGAGGTCAATGTTTAACTTAAAGAAAGAACACCGGGTGGTGTTGTTTGGGGGTGAAGGGCAATTTGCTGAAGATATTTAAAACAGAAAGGGTGTACTCAGGAGTTTTGCCAACGGCTACTCTTACAGTACATAAAGCCAGCCCTGGCTGGCTGATTTTCTTCAACATTTTTGCTGTGATGTTCGAATGTAGTCGAATGATATTTCCATGCCACTGTCTGTGGCATTTGACTTTGCCCCATGAGTTCAATGTTTCAGAAAGGAAGTATAGTAAAGCAGATGTACATTTCTCTATATTTTTGTGTTTTTCAAGAATGAATAACAATAGGAACATTTTATACTTTAAAGTAATCATTTATTTTTTTTTTAAATGTAGCACCTGAACTGTCTTTACTTAAAAATATAGCTACTGTCATTATTTTCTGTGGATTTTTGACACAATTTGGGGAACAAACTTGAAATCAATTAACACAGTGAAAAGGTTAAGGAAGGCCTTTTAATCATCTCTCACTGCTGATGTTCATTTAGTTATGGCCTTGATCTTCAAGAGAATTAGGAAGTTTTGGTGGCCCTCTAAGGAACTGGAGCTATAAAAAGGACTGACTCTCAGGACGTCTATGTCCAAACTTTATTTAAATACTAGCCTTTCACATCTGTTTTCGCCTTTGCTTGTGCATATAAAGAAGCTAGAAAATCTATTTGCAGAGTGTAGAGAGCGGAGACCCAGTTCCCCAGTGATCAGTATTTTTTTTTTTTGAAAAATTTATGACAAATCGAAAATGTAAAAACAGCACAACAAAATGCTATATATGCATTAAACAGAATCAAAACCGTTGTTAACATCTTGTCATATTTGCATTAAGTCCTTTTAAAAGAAAAATAATCGCAGATAAAATCCCTTTGCTCACATCACCAGGATCCTCACTCACTGCTCACTGCTCTTAATACCCACTATTGTACATTTACTGCACAATAACGGTAAAATTACTATGCACTGTGCAAACTGTTTGGAAGGTTGGTTTAAGACATACGTTTCTTTGGCATATCCCAAACTGCAGCTGTTTTTCCTCATGACTGAAGTAAAGTATTTAAATGGACCATTCAATACAATAATTGCTGCATTTTATAATCAAAATTTGAAAAATAGTATATGAAATCCTTTTATTGTTTCGGTCCTCAGTAAAATCTACTTTTCTTTTCCAAGACCCAGAGAGGAAAGTGATTTGAGTAAAACAAAGTAATAGAGAAGGGGAAAGTGTGCTCGTGTGTGTGCGTGTGTGTGTGTGTGTGTGTGCGCGCATGTGTAGAAGACACAACAAAAACTGTCCATTTTCCCTATCTTCTAGCACTTTCTATAAATGCTTGTTGAGTTAAATCAAAATTCCTCTTTTTTGCCGTTAACACTATAGCAGTTTTCCTTTCTCCTCATGCCATCGCTTCCCACCCCAACCCCAGCAGCCTGTGTGCTAACACCTAGCTCAGGCCAAATCTTTCATAGCTACTCCAAACCCTCTAGCCCCTATAACCGAGTTCTGTCCCTGACTCAGACCACCTCCATCTTCAGTCTTTTATTCCTGTGTCTGATTGCCTCTACCCTACACCCCAGAGCACTCTCAAGCACTCCCAGCCATACAAATATTCTGTTTTCTCCCATCTTCCCCCCTCAGCTCCAAGGGTTTCCAAGCTGTTCTATGAATGTCAGAGGTGTGGGGCAAGGGAGGACTACAGCAAAAGCTCTGCCAAAAGCAGAAGAAAAGAGGCCTGTCCAACAAGAGGAGATTTTGTAGAGAAAGGAGTGTCAGGGAGAGTATTTGGGATCTGACCTTCTCTAAATCTGGTGTATGTGCCAGTCACACCCTGCCTTTGAAGTTTCCAAAGAATGAGACACTGCTGCCTTTTGTACACAGGATATATGGTGATTAGCAAAATGGTGACCTCTCCATCATCTGGGATTAATCTAAACTATTGCAAATAATGATCATCATGCCTCCCAGCTTGCAAAATGGGTGTCAATGTTGATCTTGGAAGGAAAGCACTGGGCTACCTAGATGGGTCAATGTTTCCATTTTGTTTATTGCTTTGCCTAACTTTGGGGTGGTGCTTTATTTGCTTCTCTTTTGTCTGTGATTATTTCAGGAAAGAGGCTTTCACTGAAGCCCGGGGTGCCCGAAGGGGAGTTAAAAAAGTCATGGTAATTGTGACTGATGGAGAGTCGCATGACAACCATCGACTGAATAAGGTCATCCAAGACTGTGAAGATGACAACATTCAGCGATTCTCCATTGCTGTAAGTACATGGCTACACATAGCTTTCAGACCCTAGTGTGCATATCCTGGGTATCTTACGGAAGTGACACAAACAAGATGGAAAAGGAGAAACTTCTCCATTTGGATGAAGTGTAGGGAGGATTAATGTTCATGGTGCTACCCCATAGAGAAGGACATTCAGAAAAAGAGACGTAAAAATTCCGTCTTTCAACTATGGGAAATAATTTCACTTGGCACTTACATAGACATCACTCTGTAATTGACAATGTTTTCTTATATCTGTGTCCTATATACCTTTCCTTGTCCCTCAGGGCATCCCAAAGAGAGTAGAGTAGCTTTCATTTCTCCCATTTTGTGAATCAGGAAATCAAGGGACTGCGGGCCCCATTGCCACATCTCCAGGCACCCCCATGACTCATCCTATGACCCGCTGCCCTGGTCTTTTATCCCCCAGGCCCCAGTTTCTCTTTCCTGCTGCCACAGTCTCTGGGTGGTGCTACAGAGCTGTCCTCACCAGTTTCCAGTTACTCCCCCAGCCTCCTGAAGGATACCACAGTCCTCTCCATCTCACCCCCCATTCCGTACCAGAGCAAAAAGGGTACCAGCAAAGAGACCCTAAGCATGTACCATTATGCGTCATAACCTTAAACAACAAAAGAGTCATGGACATTTTCCAGAAGTGAGAGGTAGAAGGGTTGGGGTGGGGAAGGGTAGAGCAAGCTATATTTTAGAGCCAGAAAGACCTTTGTTCAAATTCTCCCTTTGCCATGGCCATGGGCTGGCTCTGTGACAGTGGAGAAGTCATTTAATATTCTGAACTTCAGCTTACTTATCTGTAAAACAAGATTATATATTTGTTTCTCTTTCTCTCTGTCAGATAAAGAATCAGTGAGATAATGACTGCAAAAAACATCTAGTACAATATTATTTTTTCTTAAGGATCTTTACCTCCAGGAGTTTGCAACCAGGAAATAATAAAATCATAGTGTTTTAGAGCTAGAAGTTATCTTAGAGACCCTCTTGCTCAGAAACCTTCGGAGATTCCCCCATACACTATGAAATCTATCTCAGTTTAAGAACCTTAACAACTACATCCAGCTTTCATTTCTCACCCTTTCACTAAATTATAAACAGTGATAAGTTCTGACTGTAACATTTTCTTTTCCATTTGGGGTACAAGATACAAAAAATAAATAAATTATTATTTCTCTCTTTCCTCTTGTTGTTACTTCTATAGATTATCTTTTGCAATTATTATTCAACCCATTATTACCTCTTCTATTAGTATAACTATTTCAGTGTCTTCCGGGGTTGAGAATAATTTCATATGGCCCATCCCTTACTCAGAGATTCTGTCCACAATTGGAGACTCTGGCTGGTCTCTTCATTGTGCAAAGTCAGTGCTTGCCCACTTCGTCCCCGACAACTGGGTACCACAGATACTAACATTTGTTCAGCTTCCCCCAGAGAGTATAGTCTAGCATCCCAGGTACCATAGATATAGGCCACGAACCGAATTTATCATCAGCAGCTTTAACAACAATAGGAAAACTTCACTGGAAAGAAAGTGTCTATCAATAGATGACTTCTTAATTTTAAGTGAATCTTCTATCACTTGTTTGTATCTGATTACATGTTCAGTATTTCTTGCCCTTGAATCTCTATGTTTTCCTCTGTTGGATCTCTAGTTCATGATTCAAACTTTGCTTCCCATCTGGTCACAAAGAGGTCTCATAATTTCATTAATCTTCCTGTCTTCCTGGAGAGACATAAAATCATGAATTCTTTTCGCATTTTAATCAATGAATTATATATTATCAAATTGCTCTTCAAAATGGTATAAATAAAAACGTATGAGAAAATTTCATTTTAGCAATAATTATTTGTAATTTTCCCAATTCATATTTCTTTTCACCAATGAATCTTGTATGTTTTAGTTTGAGCCAAACTAGGAAACAAGGCAGTAATTTTACTTCCTCTCCTTGTGCATTCACACAGGAAGGTTTTAGGCATATCTCAAGACCATTCATGCTACACATGACCAAATCTGCCTGGGGTCTGGCCAGGTACCATCAGAAATACTTTTTTTCCTCTGTCTTGTTTTACCCACCATTTGATCCTCAGCACCATTGTGATGTGTTTGGGGGGAGGCTACTAAAAATATAAGCACTCTGTGACAAAATTGCAGATATTTCCTGTTAAATTCTCAGATTTGGTAAGGGGCCTGAGCTAGTTTAAATACTCCATTCCATGTCTCTACTGAGTCACTTGAGGATATTAGACATTGCTAGCAAGAATCTGTTTTGTATTCAGATTCTAATCTTAAATGATAATGGCTGGGACTATAATGGATGTTAAACATGGATCAGCTACAGTATTCAAATGAAAATGAGAGAGGTTGGAAAGTGTCTTAGAATTTCATTCATTTGCACACAAAAGGCCCTGTACTACATGTAAATGAATTGTACACTTTACATTTGACACGTCTGCCTCAAGGGAACTTCAATTCTGCATATCTATTTCAGGTAAATATTAGCAGAATACCAAATGCCTAGGCTTGACATATTTGTATTAAGTGAAGCAGGAGCAATTTATGTGTTATTGCACATCTCTTCTCATTCGTAGAAAATAATGTTTTTACAAGCTACCAGACCCTTGGGTGAAGGATCAAAATACATTTCTCTTTATTTTCCTTTTTATTCTATGATGCAAAGTAGTTCAAACTGGATGAAAGTCACAGTAATTCCTGGAATTTTTTTTCTCTTATATTTTCTTCTAAATATATAGTCCCATATTGCATTTATATATTTTATTTTTACTTTCTAGGTATGTCATTTGAGCATTTTCCCCCATAGAACTTGATCCATTTGTCTCTGTCCTGTCACATAGAGCATTAAATGTCTGATAACGTTTACCTCACAACTAAGAATTTCAATCATGCATGATCCAAAAATCTTTACAATTTTTATTTGTATTTTCAACTGCATCAATAAGTGAAATTAAAAAAAAATAAGTGAAATGGAAGTTAACGTATCAGTGTGATACTGAATCTAGAATATGTTAAATATGAGCTGGGGGAGGAGGGAGAGGGGGAAGATGGTGACTTTTCAGCCCAGGATGTCATCTAATTTACAGAATAAATTAGGTAAATCAATGGGGACTCAGAGAGCTCCACAAGATGCAGAATTTGTATGAATCTTAAAAAAAAAAAAAATCCATGCATTTCAAAACTGTTGACCAAAAAAGGAGTCCAACAGTGTGTACAGAGAATACCAGGTAGAGCGTGAGGTATTGAGCAAAGTCCCAGTTACCCCAAACTCACCACAGATGGAATAGAGACCCTAGAGCTTGGAGACTCTCACCTGCTTACTCGGGAGCACGTGCATCCAGACGCGGTGAGATATCCAATTGTAAGAAGAGAATCTTAATTGTTTTTTGAATGGAAGAGGAGTTGTTCAATGTAGTAAGAACAAGTGGCCCCTGGGTTTTCCCTCCATATCTGGACAATTCTCTACTATCCTTTCCATTAATTCTCTTCCCCCATCAAGAAGCTGCAGCAGGGAAAGTACCAGAGGTCTTTATTCAAGTGTAAACTCTTCTGCTGTTTGGCATTTTCTTAACTGCCAAGGAGACAGGAAGTGAGTTTTGTGTTCTGGTGCAATTTTTAAGTTCCTGGTATAGACCTTCCCACCTCAAGTCTGGACATAGTTGAAAGTAAGTTCAAAAATTGAAAAGTTACCCAGATAGTGAGCCAATTACCTTAGGGTCAGCTCTGGTTTTCCTCAATGGCGTGCTTCCTCAAAGCAGCTCCGAGTTCTTCCTAGACCTTAGGTCAGGATGCCTCACTAACACATGTTACAGGCGAAGGAAGTAAGAAACTGACAAGGGTGCTCTGAGTGGCATCCAGAGCCCAGGATGACAACTGTGTTCACACGCGGGATTGCCTGTTGCTCTTCCAGCAATGGAACCAGGAATAAGCCCCCCATCGCCTCTCCCCAGGAAGGAGGCTTTGAGACACACTGCACTGCCGGCCTGACTAGCCCGTGCACGGCTCCTATTATCACATTAACATTTGGTGTGCGTGATCGTGATTCAGTTGTTGATCTAAATAAACCATTATGCGTTTTATGACACAAACAAGTATGTTGTAGATTACAAACAGCAACACCTAAAACAGTAATTTTAGTTCTTTTCTAACTTTCTATGGTAAGAAGTTGTACCCTTCTTAGTAAAAAATATCAGTTTTTAAATCTACCATTTAAAAACTGCATGTCTTTTTAGGGAGACCACTTCATGGACGGTGTAGTGGCCTGACCACTGCACTGTACATCTGAAGCTGCCACTGAATAATATTATATGTCAACTATAATTTAACACATATATAGTCATGGGATGTGGAGTATAGAGTGGGGATGGAGTCAATGGAATTGTAATAGATATGTATGATATTGAGGTTGGGGGCAAGGTAGGCGGGAGGGGGAGTCACTTTGCAAGGGGTGAAAAAAATAACTATTGCCTTGTTTTGTACATCTGTAACTAATAATAATAATTATTATAATAATAAAAAAGTTTAAAAATAAATAAATAAATAAATAATAAAAACTGCATATAGATGTCGGGAACAGGTGGCAGTGGTTGTGGGGTGGGGGTGGGTGACCAGAAGGCCCAGCGCATCCTAGACAGACGCCTCTGACTGGCTTGCCCTCCTACGTGTTCACCATCCATCCAGTAGCCATCTATATTGTGGGTGGAGACGATTTCAGATCTGTTTTGCATCAGGATTTTGAAGGCACCATAAAGCTCTCTGTTTTTAATGATATCAGAGAAATCTATAACTATCATTTAAAAACGGAAAGAAAAGCTAGAAAATTCTATTATCTTCATGGTCACTGTAAGACACGATTGTACTTCTTCCCAAAGAGTGAGCTATTAAAAAAAAAAAAATCAAGCAATAGCACAGAGCTCACGGGCTTACCTTTGCTTTTAAATTCCTGGAGCACAGAGTTGAATTAATTATGAGCTTTGGTGTAGAAGACATTCTCACGATTTGTTGGAGGCTGTCACCTTCTTTCTGGGTTTATAATTGCACCTGCATAGTTATTTTAATGTTATAAGCATCCATTGTTGTACCATTCTAAATGGAGCTAGCTCTGTCCCCTGACCACTTAATCTGACCACATTCACCACCTGCCTTCCTCCACCTTGTAACCATCAGTCCAAATCCTATACTTATCATCTCTTGCTCTCCTCTAAATAATCTTTTAGTGTCTATCCATATCAGAAAAAAATACATTGTAAAAAGGTTTCCTTGTTTTAACTTTATTTTAAAAAGGTGTCATAATATTTTGAAACTTTTAAAACTTAATGTTATATTAAGATTCATCCATATCATGGCATTATAATTCTTTCAGTTTTTTAAAATTAAGGTAACACATGCAGTAAAATGCAGTATTTTACTATGAAAGCTGTGCACAAAATGAACAGTCTGATTAATTTTGACTACTGTATACTCCCACATAACTAACACCCCAATCAAGAAACAGAACATTTCCATCAACCCCAGAAAGTTCCCTTGTGCTTTCTTTTATTTTTAATATACACCTTCTATAAGTCACTGGTATGACTTATACCACTCTAGCTTAAGTTGCCTACTGTATTTTACATAAATGAAATTATACAGTATGTGCTCTTCTGTGTTAAGTTTTTCACTCAACATAATGATTACCCACAATATTTTGTGTGTTGGTGATTCATCCCATTTTATTATTATTTTCCATTGTGAATATATCACAATTCATTCTATACTCTACTGGTTGAGGACATTTAGGTTGTTTTCCATTTAGGTTATTTTAATAAATGCTCCATAAATATTGACAAAGAATGTAAAAACTAAGGTAACAATCTTCAAGTACATTTGCAATGAGGTAAAAACTAAACATTTATCTTGTTACAAAAGTGTTTTCATTGTAAAAAAAACAAACTTTTAAAAACACATTTAAGCAAAAAACGGGAGAACAACTAATCTAATAGACAAAAATAAAAAATAATGATACATATTTTTCCATTTTTTTTCTTTTTTTTTTTTAAGATTTTATTGGGGAATTGACGGAGGGGAACAGACAAGTTGCTCTCTTTTTTGTTCTTCAGTTTAGTTGCGGAGGATGTTGCTTCACTGTTGGTATCATTGCACTCTTCCCGGATGAGGCAGATCGGTCGCTGGCCTCTGGATGTCGCTCACCGCGGCTATTGGCAGCTCACGCTTGGCTGCCAGCCGCTCACGCTGGCTGCGGGCCACTCACTGTAGCCTATGGCAGCCCACTGCAGCAGGGGCTGCAGCCTACACCATCACCGAGGCTCGCACAGCCCAGCTCCAGGTGGAGCTGTTGTTAGCTGTAGAGGGCAGTGTCACTGGCCCTCATGTGGGATCCGAACCGGGGCCGCTGGCATCCCAAAACCAGCGCTTAACCAATGCGCCACTCGGCCGGCCCTCCATTTTTTTTCTTAAATAGTCTCTCCATTTTTTTTTCATTTCCATAATGCCATTTTCTTAGTGCCATTTTTATACAACAAAAAAATAGGATTAGGTTCCTTTTATATGTTGGGTTTTTTAACTTTTTTTGCATTTTTAATTTACATATTGTTTTTAAAAGAAATTTTTATTTACCTCAACTTGAACATTTATTTTCATATTAAAATTAAATTTTAAAAATGTCTACATTAAAAAGTAAATTTTTAGGCAGAAAAATTACAAACATTAAAAGAAAAATTAGTTGGAATTCATCAAAATAAACACTTCTGCTCTTCAAATACTATTAAGAAAAGAAAAAAACAATTCACAAACTGGGAGAAAATATTTGCAAGACACATGGAGGACCTGTATCCAAAATACGAGTATATGCAAAATTTCCCAACTGGATAACAGGAAAAAAAAAAACAATCCTTTTTTTTTTTTAACGGGCAAAAGATTTGAATAGACACCACCCCAAAGAAGAAATACTATGGCAAATAAGCATATGAAAGGGTCTCAGTATCACTAGTCATTAGGGAAATATAAATTAAATGAGATACCACTACACAGTAATCCTAAAACTGATAAAGCAAACAGAAAAAAAACCCTGATAATACCAAGTGTTATCAAGGATGCAAAGCAACTGGATCTTTCGTACATTGCTGGTGGGAATAGTAAAATGGCAAAATGGAACAGTCACTCTGGCAAACAATTTGTCAGTTTCTTAGGAAGTTAGACATATACTAACTATAGAACACAGCACTCTCACTCCCAAGTCTTTACTCAAAAACAAAAGAAAACATATGTCCACACAAATATCTATGTGTGAATATTTATAGCAGCTTTACTCATAATCACTTGAAACTGAAAACAACCCAAATGTCCTCAATAAATAAATTGTGATGCTTCTATACCCCGGAGTCCTACTCAGCAATAAAAAGGACTGAACTTCTGATACACGAGGTAACATGGATAACTCTCAAAAGCATTGCTCAAAGGAAAAGAAACCAGATACAAAAAGCTATATACTATATGATTCCTTAAATATAACATTCTGGAAAAAGCAAAGCTATAAGGACAGAAAATAAGAACAAAGTGTGAGGTGTTGGGGAGATGATTGACTACAAAGAAGCAAGAGGGAACTTTTTGGGGTGATGGAGATACTCCACATTTCAATGTGGCAGTGACGCAACTAATAGGTTTGTCAAAACTCACAGAATTGTATATCTTAAAAGCGTGAATTTTACTGTATATAAATTAGATCTTGATAAACCTTATTTTAAAAACTAAGCTAAATGTTTGAGAAAACCTTCTAGGACATCTAAATAATTATGGTTAACTATAACAAATAATTCCTGCCTCTCTTTATAAAAAAACAAACCAAACAAATAAACAAACAAACAAAAACAACAATGTCCCTGTCTTGAGCATTTGGTTTCAAACAGGAAGTCTCAATTGTTTATTTTCTAGACTGCCAAGCTAGATTACTACTTAGTCCAATATCTGTTTAAAATACATATGTGTTGAACTGTCCCTCTGTAAGATTTTCAGGAAGAACTACCTCTTCAAGATCAAGAAACTCTTTTGCTAATTGCTTTTGCCGGCAAACGGTGGTGTTACTGGCTGGACTAATGTATCAGAGACAATCAGAAACTATAGCATTACTTTTAAACTGTCATATTTTAAAGATACAGCTGTTAATAAACAGGAACATGAAAATGCAAGAGAAAGTTTCACAAATATACAAGATTGCCCTTTAAATTTTCTGTGTCTATTATAGTAAGTAACAGTTAATATTGGGGAATCTACGTATTCTAAAAATTACTCTTCCAAGAATGTGGAAGTACATAAAAATTGCATTATGCTAAGATCCTATATAATCTCTTGTTTACTGACAAAATGCTTGAGATTCTTCTTAAATGCATAGAATCTAAAATATATTCTTGCTATTTTTGTCATGTCTTAGATTCTTGGCAGCTATAATCGTGGAAATTTAAGCACTGAAAAATTTGTGGAGGAAATAAAATCAATTGCAAGTGAGCCTACTGAAAAGCATTTCTTCAATGTCTCTGATGAATTGGCTCTAGTCACTATTGTTGAAGCTCTGGGAGAAAGAATATTTGCCCTGGAAGGTATGACTATTTCTCATAATTCTGCATGCTCTCTCTACAATTCAAATGTAATATAAGGGGTTTGGGTATTTATTCCTACCACATAGCTAATACATTTTTACTGTGTGTACACAGTAAAAATAACCAGCATGGAACAATGTCCTTTTATATAAATCCGTCATTGAAATAAATGGCTGTTTCACACAGCTCCATGTCTGCTGGCTGCTATCTTTGTAAGGACATGGCAGTGTTGATGTAAGAGCTGGGGAAGACATTGGTCAGAGCAGACGTGCAAGAACTAAAATGTACCCCTGAGTTTTATTTCTCTTCTGTGACACCGGTATAAAATAATGGACACACTAGTTCAAGTTTTGTTTTTCTCACTTGTTCCATTTTGGGACTTCTATGTGACTGTTCTTATGCAATAACTTCTTTGTTCATTTATTTTCTCCTGTTTTTCTTCTTGCCCATTTAAAATGTCTTTACGGAACTCTGCCTCAAGTCCCATGGCAACAAAACATCAGTTCACTATATTTGTCTAAGTCTTGTCATTGCTTTATAGATTTGTTTCTTTGATTTTTCAATGGCAGCTGGAGGTAATGAGTCATGGAACTCCCTCCTCTGCCTTAGGTAGACGTCACGTAACAAATTACTTAGAAATTAGATCTTTCCTGACGGAAGAGAAGTCTTCGGAATTGTTCTGCCAGGCCAACTGAAAAAGCCTCTTTCTTCACATTCCCTGATAATCTGGAGACTGAGAGAACAAGACCTTTTTTTTTCTCAGTTAGGATGAGAAACCACCCGAGGTTTCTGCTTTTATGTTCCATCCAAATTCAGTTGAGTCTGTCTTTGTGAGGACACACAGAAGGACTGTTGTTTCTGCATCTTCAACATAGAAATTTAAAAAGCGCTTTCTTAGTCTCCCTGATATGACATGATAATACGAAACAGAAAGATAAAATGGGAAGGAGACATAACTGAAAAAAGGTGAACCGTTTTGATTAAGTATCAAGTGACAAGGAAAATCCATTAAAGTGGCTAACAGACAGAATATTAAAATGTGTAGAAAGAAAGAAAATGATTTGGAGCAATGGCTTTCCAACTATTTTTGACAGTGGCCCACAATAATAAATACACTTTGCTTTGTGACCCAGTGCACACATTTATGCATATAAAATAAAACAAAATTTCACAAAATAACCTTTATTATATGCAATGCACTCTGATATTTTCTCATCTCTTCCATTCTACTCTCTTGACTCTTAGTTAAAAAAAAAAATGCTGGTTATGACTCGTCCTGTTGATATTATGACTGGATCACAACCAGTAAGCAGAAAGTTTGATTTAGAGATCGGCAGACCATCGAAACGGAATTTCTGTTCCCGTTTTCTCCATGACTCCTTTTTCCTGTGCCTTTAGAAACAGAACACTCAAATTATTTATCAGTACAAAGTCACAACTGCTTCTGAAGAACTTGGCTTTCCTGTGTTCTGTGGACAAGTCATTTTTAAATAGCTTTGGTCTTGCAACAGCTATCCTAGTGTCATGCTAATAGGCCAGATCATGAGCTTAGCTCTTCTTAAGGAGCTATATTAGGTTTTCAAGTCACTGGGCACTTTTAATTTTTAATAAACGTGAACCAAGATATGATACAAACAATCTGTAAAGATCATTTTAAAGAAAAATTGAGTTACATTAGGTAGTTAAACACAATGCAGTCTCATTTCTAAATCTCTTCTTAAAGTAAGCAAGTAAATATAACCTAAGACTTGTAGAAATGAAGGCTATATCAGCTGTTGGGTGGAGGAGGGATCAATTTGTCTTATATGACATTTTCAGATTGTTTCTAACCGAGACACACAACGAGTTAAAGTTTACGCATTGGAGTGCCCAAAGACCCCAAGAAGTCTCTATATTTAAAAACAAAATTATTTTATAAGAAACTCCCCACATTAAAAATGTCTCCCGCAGCTTTGTTGCTGCACTTTCAGGGCTAACCAAAAATAGCGTTTTGACTAGCCTATTTCTGATTTTTCTTTTCATAATGAGATCAGAAAGGGCCCCATTTCCTTGTTAGTTGGGCAATCTCCATTTCCTTCCAACATTTATCTTGAGATAGTAAATAGCAGCAATTAGGAAATTCCTGCTTGTCAAGGACAGTGCCACTTAGTGAGGGGAGCATGCCAGCAACTTGTCCAATAAAATCAGAAAATGGTCTAATATCTCCCTTTCCCATCAGACATTGGGAGAAACATTTAAATTAGAGGGCAATTTGTGAGATTAAAATGATGTTTGAATTCTTGATTGATTTCCCCATTTAATCCAGTGCTATAAAAAGCCAATCACTGATATGTTTGTTAACAAATTGATGCCAGTGAAAAACTAGTAAATAAGTTTGATTCCACAAATTTGATTATGCTCATGCATCCATGAAAGGGTAGGCTGACATTCTTAAAATGATGCTGTATTGTTAACTCATCTGCAAGGCCACATAAATCAGTAACTCCCAACGGAAAGCAAATAAATAAACATTCCCTCAGTCCCCTCAGGAGGTTGTGGCTTTGGGTTGGTGAATAATTTTGAGTAGCACATTTCCATAGAGTACTCTGGATTATCTCTGCATTTTAGTAAAGAGCTTCAAAATGGGCACAGGATCTTTTAAAAAAAAAATGTGATTGAATGGCATGTGGCCCAGAGCCCTGTCAAAAAATCCCTCCTGATCTGTGAGTGACAGCCACAGCCAAACATTAGAGCAAATACAAACCCAGAATTCCTACACCCATTATCAAAAATGGAATTCTGAGAGGATCTATAGCCAGAAATCCAGGTGGGGCTGGTAGAATTGAGAAACCTCTTCAAAAGGTGAATGAAATTTCCTTAGCCCTGTAACAGATCAGGTCACAGCAGAATTCCCAGGGTGGGAGGATGAGACAGAGTTTTCCACAGGACTCTCACCTTGAACCACACACCACTGGATCTGTAGGCACGCTGGCGCTTAGGAACACAGCATGGATGGGGATGCCTCCACAACTCCACCCAAGATGTGGAGGCCAATAGCAAGCATCTGAGGCTCAGCCCTTCGGCTAACTTTCTCTGTCTCTATCCAGCCCTGCCTAGGAATTTGGGGTTGAGAAATGTGTGGCTGAAAATGCCTTAAAGATGTTGCAGTTCTGGTTGGTGAAGGCCACTGGCTGCACTGGGTCCCTGCCTTCTGCAAATCAATGATGCACTAAAAGGCACTTATTTCCTATGTTACAGCTACAGCTGACCAGTCCGCAGCTTCATTTGAAATGGAAATGTCTCAGACCGGGTTCAGTGCTCATTATTCACAGGTATGCTGCCTGCCCATGAAGGAAATGTCTTTCTTATTTCAAGAAAATAAAAGATATTTCAAGAATATATCTCAAGAATATTAAATACCTTTTTTGTGAGGTTTCCTCTCCTGAAACCAATACCCAGCTATTATCATTACAAGTGCAATTTGCAGTTCATGGCTTGAGCAGTTAGTTATTCAGTCCATGATGGCATTTCTTACCCAAATAGGAACACGGCGTTTCACAAGCTTCTTATTTGAAAAACATGTTCTCTCACACAGTTCCTTACATTGTACTAATAATTGTGAATCCATTTGCCGTAGGTAATTATATATCTGGCTAAATGATATACTTAATTTAACACATTTGCTAATGATATGGAATGTATCATTTTGGCAGTGTCAGGCCCTCAAGGGTTTTACCAGAATTCCAGGTTCCAGACCTAGGATTTTTGGCACCCAGAATAAAGCAGAAAGGCAAGATTAGACAAATACATTCTTTGTAGTAGAAGTAAAGGTATCATGGTCCCGGCAGAGGAATGTTGACATTTCAATGTGCAATTGTACTGTGTCACCTAGGGCAAGTTACTTCCTCTGTCTTAGTTTCCTCTTTTGTGAAATGGAGATAGTAATAATGGCATGTAGCTCATAGGGTTATTGTGAGGATGTATGAGTTAATACAAGCAAAGCACTTTGAAAAGCACCTACCCATCACATTGTAATGCTATGTAAGTATTTGCTCTTACTATTTTTATTGAATGTCATTGTCTTCTCTATTTGGGGGTAAGGACTGGGTCATGCTTGGAGCAGTAGGAGCCTATGATTGGAATGGAACAGTCGTCATGCAGAAGCTGAATCAAATCCTAATCCCCCAAAACACAACCTTTAATGTGGAGTCCACCAAAAAGAATGAGCAGCTTGCTTCTTACTTAGGTAACGTTTGGATGTAACTGATAGAAAGTTATTGATTTTTATTTGTGTTTTTATTTTTAGCATTATGTATTTATATTTATACAGGCCTGCTTACAACAATGTAGAGAGATCGCTGCCAACAGTCAGCTATTTTTCAGGATCCATGAATGTTTCCGGGCCTCTGAGCAGCCTTCGTCAAAATAACAGAATATGGAACTCATTCTTTCTCAGTTGGGCTATCTAATGCAGGAAATGATTTAAGCTGATACATGTACTTTTTGAGTTCTCCCCGTATCTGGTATTCTCTTTAAATTCAAGAAGAGCTTTGGACCTGGTGGACGGGAAATGGGAGTAGAAAATAAACCCTTGATGCAGTCTATATCCTGAGGATCAGATTCCCATATTCTCTTATTTTTATCTTATCTTATTTTACTTTATTTTATTTTATTGTGAGAAGAACATTTAAAATAAGATGTACCCTCTTAACCAACTTTTAAGTGTATGTTGTTGTTGACTATCCATATTCTTTTAAATATCTCTATCATTAGTTTCTTTTTTTTGTATTTTATTTCTTTATTGATGGTTTTTCTTCTAAGTTTTCCTAAAATTGCTTTTAATAACTACAATTACATACATTTCAACATATCTATTATAGACAGCCATGGTATACACATAAATATCACCAAAGTAAAACTCTATAGCTCTTAAGACAAAATACAAAATAGTAAACATCATCTAGAACAACAGTTCTTTCTTTTTTTTTTAATTTTTTATCATTAGTTTCAGGTGTACAAAACAATGCAATAGGTATGCTTTTCACCCTTCAAAAAGTGACTCCTTCCTCCCCCAATCCACCACCCCCCACCCCTGATATCATACATATCTACTACAATTCCATTGACTCCACTCCCCACACAAATTGGTAACTTCCATATTGCCACAGGGATAGGCAAGACAGTTTGGGGAATGTAATCATTAGTTTCTTTTTACGGGCCCTGATTTTGGAAAAGAAACCTTTAATTTGTGTTGTCATGTAGCTTCTTCTTTAATAGCTCGACAAATATTGAACTAACACCCAGTGATTTAACATCATCTCATTTTCCAGACTTACCTGCAGTGAGGAGGTATGTGTCTCGTATCATCTTATTCTAGATCTGTACCAGGCAGGGAGCTGCCTAGGGGATATCAGAGGACCTTACATCACTCAATGATCTCAGTAAATAGTTGGAAGGGCCTAGGCTGGAAAGGACCCTCAAGGTGTGGTTTCTCAGCTCTGTACTCACTTGACAAATACTTTGGAAGTACTTCTTGTGCCCCAGGCGTTGTTCTTGGTGCGGGGGATGCATGGTAAGGAAAGCAAATACCTTACAGCATTCATATTTTAGCATGTTAGCATTCCTTTCTGGGATCTTTCAGTCAAAGGCTAGTCTTTTTCCCTCTCTAGCCTAGTTTCTTTCTATTTTAGGAGGAAGGTGACAGGTCTTACTGGTAGGTCCACATATCTCCTTATTCAAGGGCACAGTTTAAAGCTATAAAGGCAACAGAACTTAAGAAGAATAAAAGGGTTAAGGGTTTTAGATAAATCAAAATATAATGGTAGGAGCTGCTGGTTAGCTCAGTTGGTTAGAGCACAGTACTCACAACACCAAGGTTTGCCAGTTCGATCCTCACATGGGCTGCTGAACTGCACCCGCCACACCTAGATTGAAACAACTACTTGACTTGGAGCTGATGGGTCCTCGAAAAACACACTGTTCCCCAATTAAAATTAGATATAATATGAGTGCTAAAGCCTCTTAAGACATGTTGAACTGCATTCATGAAAGTCTAGTCTATTTTTTCATTAAAGTTCTAGCAGATTCTGCCCTGGTCAGAGAGCAGCAAGAGTATTCATCCCATTATTAAAGGCATCACACATTACAAAAGAAAATGCCAAACTAAAATGTGCCAGAGATTCTCTAAAGGATACAGGTCTGGAAACCATCCCCTCTATCTGTTCCTCTCCCCAAAAACTTGAAGACATTGATGGGTAGAAAACAAAGTGTATGCTTCCTGTCTTTTAAATATTTAGAGGATTGTGCTATAAAGGGGTTGGGCTTAAAATTCATGTTGAGTTTTAGCATTAAAGGAGATCTTAGAGAGTATATAGTAAACATCTAATTTTCCAAATTAAGAAAATGAAGAATAGAAAAATCATGTCACAGCTACCTATGGCAATCTGAAACTAGAATCACGGTCTCTTGAGTCTTATCCCAGTGTTCATTCCTCCATGCCTGATTCTGGGTTGATCAAGAAAGCACTTATAAATAATGAATACCCACAATGTGCCAAACATTGACTTTTAAATTGAGGATAACCAGATAAATAAGGTATATCTATCCCTTCATTGATGAAGCTCACCTTTTTGGATGAGCGATGACAGATAACCAAGCAATCACTGTCAGTATAGTATATCCAATGGTATAGAATACTTAAATATACAACAGGAGACTAGATTTGTTTCTAAAGGTTCTTCATATTCTAAGATGCTACGAGATGGTTTTATGGGACTTTGAAATCAAGAACAGTTTAATCTGAGGCCCTTTCTAACCTAGATAGAAGAATCATAGAACATTTATCCTCATGTATAATGGTGGCTCATAAATTAATATGACACTTTAGGAAGGTCATTTGACAATGTGTATACAGAACCATAAAAGTGTTCACATCACATTGACTCAGAAATTTCACTCTGAGACTCTAACTTAAGAAAAACATCCAGTTATTTAAGAATACTAACTGAGCAATGATTTTCACTGTATTGTTGTACATATGGGAATAGTTAAATAAACAGTAAATCCACTTGATGGAACATTATACACCCATGAAAATAAAAAATTAGAAAGCTGCTGATCCTATAATACTGAAGACTTGAAGTAATAATGGCACTGGGTGTACAGTCAGAGATATTCTGAGGTTATAAGTACTTCAATTTGTTTTCTGACTCTGCCCCTAGCTATGGCTTTAGGAAAATTATTTTATTCCTCAAAACTTCAATTTCCTTATTTTTAAAGTGGAAATTGTGTGTATGCTCTTAGAATTGTGCCTGACAGATAGTCAACAGTCAATAGGTATTGTCTTTTTTATTCTTATGTAATGTAATATAATAAACATTCTTCTTACTATTATGATGGTAGGGAGAATAACGACCCGCAAAGATGCCCATGTCCTAATTCCCAGACCCAGACCTTATATGGCAAAAAGACTTTGCAGCTGTGATTAAGTTAAGGATTTAGAGATGAAGACATTATCCTGGGATATCTGGGTAGGCCCAGTCTAATCACATGGGATCTTTGAATCAGAGGCATTATTCTGGACATTGTTAGAGGGAGACAGAACTAGAGCAAAATGGTCATCCAGATGCAGTGTTGTTGGCTTTAAAGATGGGAAAGGGAAGCCACACGCCAAGGAATGTGGGTAGTCTCTAGAAGCCACTTAAGGCAAAGAAATGGGTTCTCCCCCAGAGTCTCCAGAAAGGAGCATAGCCCTGCAAATATCATGATGCTAGCCCAGGGAGACCTAGGTCAGACTTCTAAGTTTGTAAGACAATAAATCTGTGATACATTAATCCACCAAGTTTGTGGAATTTGTCACAACAGCAATAGAAAATTAATACAGGTATATTATACATAATACAGTAGCTGCCATTAATACTACTACTAATTAGTATTGAATATTTACAAAATACAAGACTTTGCATGATGTCCACAAAGATGTGGGTGACATTGTCACTAGCCATGGGAAGTTCACACAATTTAATTAATAACATTGTAATATTTTTGGCATTCTGAGCTATCATTATGTGATTAAGTTCCTTAAAGACAAATATTTTTAAAGAGCCCTAACTCTATTATTGCTATAAAGCTTGTGTTAATGATTGCTTAAAGCAGACTTAGAGAATTCATAACTTAAAGATATCACAACAAGCAAGAAAAAACTGAGAAGCTTCATTCTTGACCAGAGTATTTATAATATATGACTTCTCTCTGCCCAGAAAAGGAAATTTGGGGATATGTTTTCTACAGTGTGCCAAAACAATGTGTGTTTTTTTCTCTTTCAGAAATCATTTCATTAGCTTAGTCATAGGTTAACACATAAGACAGTTTGCCAACATAAAGTTTAATATATGTAAGATTTCTTTCAAAATAGAAGAGCACCCAGAAAAGTGTCAGAGGAGAAAAATAGCTTTCTTTCTCCCAAATATTATTGTAAGTTGAAATGAGGCTTTCAAAATGTTTCCTGTGTGAGAATTAAGAAGAGTTTGAACGTATGGCCGAAATCTGTGTGGATTGCAAGTTGTTAGACTATGGGAAATCTTGAGAAAGCACAGTAAGAGGTAAATATACTATTTAAAATCCCATATAACCAATAATGATCAGAAAGAAGTAGGAACTGAAGCTGCTGAGCCTCTCTCAGGATACAGTCACATACCCATCTTTCAATCACCCAGTAACTAGATGCCTTAATATCAATATGAACTGAGGAAGTAGTGTTGATGGTGAGAATACAGTCAAAATCCTGTTCCCTGACTCCTCCACCCAGTTTGCTGATGTCTTATCCTTACAGGCAGATTAAAAAGGAAAAGTAAAGAGGTGAGACTAACGCATGAAATCAAGACAGATCATACCTGTTTCCCATTACCTCACCAGATCTTAGCACTTTTCCCTAGAAATGAATTATGGGAGCTGTCAGGGTTTGCTTTTTATAAATCCATGCACGGGGCTATGCCATCGATTTTCCTTTCTTGTCAATTTTGTGCTTTTTTTTTTTTTTCCAGAAAGCAATGTTAAGCTTAAATGTGTTTTCTTTTTTTCAAAGATTTTATTGGGGAACTGGGGGATCGGGGAAGGGAAACAGACAAGCTGCTATCCTTTTGTTCCTCAGTCTAGTTGTGGAGGACATTGCTTCACTGGCCTGTGTTGGTATTATCATTACGCTCTTCTTGGGTGAGGCAGATCAGTTGCCGGCCTCTAGACGGCCACTCACAGCGGCTATTGGCAGTTCACACTGGCTGCCAGCCACTCACGCTGGCTGCTGGCCACTCACTGTAGCCTATGGCAGCCCACTGCAGCAGGGGCTGCAGCTATGCCGTCCCGGGGACTCACAGCAGCCCAGCTCCAGGTGGAGCTGTTGTTCACCATCTTAGCGGTAGAGATCAGCATCACTGGCCCTCATATATGGGATCCGAACCGGGGCCACTGGCATCCCAAGCCAGCTCTTAACCAATGTGCCACTTGGCTGGCCCTTAAATGTTTATAATTATTTTTCTTTCATTAAAATTAGGCTTTACTTGGCCCTCTTTCTCCCTTGTTTTGTGTTATCCTTACACGCCCCATCTTCAACCACTAACTACGTGGTACTTACTGTCAAGTTACTGCCCCTGTGAAGATTTCAGCTAATAGCTTTAATACCAAATGCAAATCATCTAAGTTGAGTAACTGAATAATCACACAACTCCAAACCCAAACACAATTTTCAACGTATTTATTTTTAAGTTCTTTTATCAATTTGCACTCATTGTTCTAAAAATTACAAAACAAATCAATGTGTACTAATGCTCATCCCACTTCCTTCTTAATATTTCTTAGTAGAGCAGCATGAAATAAAACAGCCTTTGTTTTGCATAGTTTTCTTTTCCATTTTTTTTTATGTATAAACAGGACCCTATGAGTTTTATTTTTAAGCAATATTCTAGCTTAAAAATATAACATTACATGTTTGAAAAAGGATAGTCTATTATGTATAATAATTTGTAAAAGCGAAAAGAACGGTGAAGAAATGAGAAAGTGAGAAAAATATTCATGAAGGAAAATATACCTGAGGAATTGTGTTCCTTATGCACTTGTAAGAATAAAACATATTTTAGTATAAAAACCTGTTCCTCTTTTTAAAATTTTGGAAGAAAGTGGAACTATTACCTTACAGTAAAATATTTGGTAAGTAAATTATCAATAAAACCTTTTCCTCAGTAAGAAATGTTCTTCTGCTTTCTGCTCCAATGATGGACAGCTCTGGTTATTAGAACATTTCTTCCTTCTGTAGAGTTGAAATCTGCATGTGGTCATTTTTTTTTTTTTTTTGCATGTGATCATTTTTTATTTATTGATTTAGGTCTGTTCTCTAGGCACAGAAAGAATAAATCTAATTCTTCCCTCAGAATTTAATAATAACCTGCCTCAAAGATACTATTTAAAGGGCATGAAAACCCTGTTAAAAAGAGAAATAATTAAACATGAAACTGTTCAAGCTCACTTTTAATCAAACAAATGCAAATTAAAATCAAAATAAGGTACTATTATTCGATTAGGTTTAACATCTATTGGAACATCCACAATTTAAATAATGATAATGATACACAATGTTTGAAAGAGTTTGATGGAACTAGTCTTCCCCTTGGTAGCTCATGGAATTAATTAGTACAACTGTTCTGGAAACAATTTGCTAGACACTACAAGAACCATTAAGAATTTGATCCAGTAATCTATTCCTTGAAAGCTATCATCAAAAAATCCCCAAAAAAGAAAAAAAAATAAATATTGAAAGCTGTCTTTTCCAGGCTTAAGTATAATACCAAAAATTTTTAAAAACACCTAAATTCCACCATTCCATCAGGGAATAATCCTGTGGTATAAATTCAAGCCTTCTGCCTTAACTCAGAGAAATCAGCTTCAAGCATTTAAAATAGCAATTTAAAAACCTAGGCCACAATACAGAAAGCCTTGCATTTACTCCAACCATATCAAATTATTAGTTTCTATGGCATAGAGATGTGTCCAAATGAAATACAATCAATTTGTAATACTACAAGTGGTGAATTTAGATTGCACGAGTCTTATGGGTGTTTTTTTTTTCTCTTTCTGCCATCGTTGTTATATCATTTGTGCCTCTAGGCAATGAAAAACTGGGCTTGGAAAGGGTAAAATACCTTTTCTGGACAAAGCAATTGTGAATCAGAGAGGACACCAAAAATTTCTGCCAAAACAAACTTATCTGGATTTAAATATATATATTTATTTTCAAAAAAGAGGCATCCATGTAAAAATATAAAAATGATTCTCCCAACCATTTAAAATGGATCCTAATTTATTCTGTGTGGACTTGAAGGGGTCAGAGAGACTACCTGGCATCTCTCCTTTGTTAGGTTACACAGTAAACTCTGCTACCATCCCTGGAGATGTGCTCTACATTGCGGGACAACCTCGGTACAATCACACAGGCCAGGTCATCATCTACAGGATGGAAGGCGGAGACATTAGGATTCTCCAGACACTCCGCGGAGAACAGGTCAGCTTGAAAATTATTGTTTTACACTAATCCATTCATACTCTATGTAAATTTAACTTAACTGTCTATTGTCCTAAACTTTAAAAAATCAGTACCCTATATTCAACATCAGCTGAGAACAAGGCCCTGTGTTAGGTTCGTTGGAGGCATGTAAAGTATCTATGGCCTCAGGAATATTTCAGTTGGATGGGGGTGGAGGTATGATATATAGATAATAGATATAGAGACTGGTGTAGCTACAGATGTACAGATGTTTACATATAAGAAAAGAGATCTAAAACATTAAGAAGCATGAAAGTGATGGTGGCACAGGCAGTAAATTCAGAAGATGAAAAGATTGTTTTAAGTCAGGATTGGCACAAAAAGTCTTAAGAGATAAAATGTGGGCTAGTCTAGAAGGAAAGTCAGAATGTAGATACGTAGAAAGAGCAATGAAAGTGCCAGTTTAAAAAGATGGTGTGAGGTTTTGCATGACAGACTAAAGTATTAGGATTTTCTCTAGGAGATAACTGGCAATTATTTGTGAAATGTGAAATCAGAAAAGTCTCATTAGATAAGATTGAATATTAAAAGTAGTTTAAGAAATTATACATGCAATATTCAAACACAAGTATACATAAATATTTTTAAAACTGAAAGAAACATCTACGCTATTGTTAATTATTATTGAATTGTAATAATTTGGGTAATTTTTATTCCTTTTTTACAGTGTTCTATAATGAGAATTTGTTAATTTTGTTTCTGCAATCCTCACTGGATAAAGGGGGTTCTCAGACTTCACGAAATATTCCAACTCACTAGACTACCCCACACACATGCGCACAAACTACTGCAAAGGGCAGGGCAGCATCACCTTCCTCCGCTGCAGGCTTTCTAGCAGCAGCCCAGCACGACAGTACGGCTTAAGTGCCAGAAGGCAGACACATCATGCAGGTGCAGGAGCTGCCCTGGCTTCAAGTCCCACAAGAGCCAACATCCTTTATAACACAACAAAGCTTCCAGGGTTCCTGCTAAGAGAGTGCAGTTACAAGAGTTCCTGTACTCTGGAAAGCCCAATATACATCATCTGCTTCAGATATTTATAGTTCTCTTATAGTTCCACGTAGCCTAAATGCAATGTCCCAGTCAGAAGTTAATTTTACCACAATCCGTGTTGCTTTAGTAAAACAGCTGCTCTCCTCAGATATACAGGGGAACAGAATTAGACTAAGCCAAAGGTAGATTTTCATAGACTAGGTGGAAAGGTGTTATTAGCCCTCTGTCCACAATCAGGAAACACATCAACAATAAAAACAAGGATATTGTTGTAGCTCAAGGATGAGGTAAGAAGAATCTGAAATGATATAACAACTATAGAATAAAAAAGGAAGGGTATGGTAGATACAAATAAGGAGAAATTAACAAGATTGTAAAATGAAGCATTTCAGATGACATCTTAGGTCCATTATCACTCTATCAATTGTCTACAAGATATGAAGGGTATAATTATGTGAAAAAAAATGCTTATGAAAGTTTGAGAAGAGTATCATGAATGATTTAAATTAGGATTGATTTGAGTTTCAAGCCTGAAACCTGGGAGAAAGATGGTTCCTGATGAGAATGTTTAGATCTTCTTAAAATTGGTGTTTGATCTTAATCACATATCCTATAACAGTGAGCACAACTTCAAATGCTGGCAGGTACCAGGTAGATAAAGTAAATGAACAAGCTGCTGGACAGAAGACAGATGTGGTGGGAATGATGGCCTGGGCATCCCAGGTGCCATCTAAGGGTTTAGCTCCCACTCAGCTCCAGGTCACAACAGCCATGTGGGAATGAAGGACCAGTGTTGTCAGATCTTACACATTTTATTTATGTTTGTAATTAATTCAACTTAAAAAAACAAAAACAACAGCAACCTTTTAAACCCTTCATAAGCCTATGAGAAAAGGACATTCAGAATTCAATGTGTAGCAGTTTTCTAAATGTCTGGCAATATCCAGAAATGTAGAGCTGGAGCCTTGAGAAGGAGGATAGAATGAAATTTTCAGTTGGCAGTAATGGAAATGTTTAGGAAGGACTGGTCATCTAGGGTAAGAGATGCGGGGGTGGGGAGAGAGGGCGGGAAATGCAGGTCTGAGCTTGGGGAAGGCCAACATCTCCGGTATGGGAGAAGGGAAAGGAGCCAACAAAGGTGAACTGAAAGGGTGGTCTGTGACACAGTGGCAGAATCAGGAAAGCAAGAATAAAATCATGGAAACCAAGACAGGAAGTTTCAATAAGAGAATTATCAGGATCATCAAATATGAAGCACAGGTCAATATTTGGGAAGGTTATTGCATTTAGCTAATGAAATGTAAGTCCCTGCATTTCCCTAAAATACATTCCTGTCTTTAAAAGAACACATTGCTGCAAGGGGATGGTCCCTTGCGATCCTTTTATATTTTTCTATCTCCCATAGCAGCTGGGATATGGCTTAGCCATTCTGATGAGTAAACAATCTTCTAAGACTACCAGGGGAAATATGCTGCCCTGGTATTCCAATACAGTTCAGTTCCTCATCATGTATTTTATTTCATATTTTCATATTGCTGCCTGCAAGCATACATTGAAGCCCTCAGAATATCTTCTATTGTTTATCTCATCTTATTTCCTTTTTAAAAAATCATTGTAGTTCACCAATTTTTTTTTCTGATTTGTGGAGAAGAAAGAGGTTAGGGTAAGATCTAAAGGAAGTAATACCTCTTACTCTCAAGATACAGAATCTATAACAGCTACTCATTGTCCAGGAAGGACGTGACTAACAGTCATTAGCCTCATGCAAGAGCCAATAAAGGCCTTCAGGTAGTTTCAGTTTCCATGGTTCATTTCCTTTGCTATCTGACTCTCACATACTCTTTTAGATTGGTAGAAGTAAAAGAAATGCAGATTTTTAGCTTCTTTGAGAATTTCTGATGTTCATCAGACTGTCTTGTTCTGTTTTGTGTCCTAGATCGGTTCCTACTTTGGAGGGGTTTTGACAACGATTGACATTGATAAAGATTCTCATACTGACCTTCTTCTGGTTGGGGCTCCCATGTACATGGGGACAGAGAAGGAGGAGCAAGGAAAAGTATATGTGTACGCTCTGAATCAGGTAATGGGAACTATGAGTTAGGTAAAAATCCAGGATAATCTTTCCTTTTATTTCAAGTTTGAATATATAATGTGGTTCTAATTTTTCACTCACTTTGGAAAAAGAAGCAAAGAATCTTTCAGGGTCTATGTACCTCCACTGACCCCTCATTCTCTAAATGAACATTTTAGAATTCTAATAAAGTAGTTTAGACCATTAGATATTGTCTTGGAAATGTGAACTATTCTTTTTTAACAGAGTGTATAGGATAAAGATAAATATAAATCTCGATAAACTCCTCCATAAACCCACAGGACAAACAGCCAAATGGGGGTGGTGGGTAGTGAGCTGGGGGGTGTGGAGAGACTGTGGAAAAGTAGGGAATTTTAAGGCAGTGACACCAGACATTTTCAGCAAACTATAATACTATGGTCTTTGGAATATTTTGCTGGGCTGGAGTGAGATTTTGTTTTCCACTTCTGACTTTAGACATCATTCGTTCAGTGAAATAAGTCTTGATTTCTTTGTTAATAGAGGTTTTTGCTGTTTACAGCAAAGTCAGCATTCCTCTATTCAGGTCTTTAAATTCTTAGAGTCTCTCCATATTCATTATTTAATTCACAAATGATATAGTTTGCTATCATTCTTTTCTTTTCTTTTCTTTTTTTTTTTTTTTGCTTCCTGCTATCAACCTTTTTTTGGTCCTGTACTGATTTTCCATTTTTCCAAGAAAGTCGTTCATCATTGCTAGTACTTTCTGGCCTTTATTGAGTTTTTAGCTTTTTCACTCTAGATAGCTTTGGGAAAATTTTGCTTTTGAGCAGAGTAAATTTTCTCTATAGGGGAGAAAATGTAGAGATATTTCAAAGAAACACAATATCGGATGAAGAAAGAATAGTGTCATAAATGGAAGATTTAAAAATTCAGTTCTTCAGCTTTAAAAAGATGCTGTGAGTTATACATTCACTCAATTGCATTAAAAAGAGAATCCATTAAAATCCTCACTATGTCTTCTTCTTTCCCACACTTCTACAATCTGTTCTTTAAAAACCTCTAACTTTGCTCTCAGATAGGCACAGTTTTTAAGACATTTTACAAACTTTACCGTTAATGTACAAATCGTTTTTAATAGAACTGATTTAGTATGCACTTAAAAATTCCACTCTGCTGTAGTAATGATAGAAATCCATAAGTATCCTGTTTATCTTTCTTCCAGACAAGGTTTGAATATCAAATGAGCCTGGAACCCATTAAGCAGACTTGCTGTTCATCTCTGAAGCACAATTCATGTGTAAAAAAAAACAAAAATGAACCATGCGGGGCTCGTTTTGGAACAGCTATTGCTGCTGTGAAAGACCTCAATCTTGATGGATTTAATGACATCGTGATAGGAGCTCCTCTGGAAGATGATCACGGGGGAGCCGCGTACATTTATCATGGAAGCAGAAAGACTATAAGAAAAGAATATGCACAAGTAAGAAGTGAAACCTACGGATTCTCGCCCTTATGTGATAAGTGGGCTCAATGCCATGCGTCACCTGTCTTGCTTCATGAGTTATATAATTTCGTTCTTCTGACTCTATTGGGAAACTAGATTTCTAATTCTCTTCTATGTTATCTTTATAGAAAAATTACTTTGTATTTTATCCTTTATTTTTCTAGTTTTTTTTTCTTTCTTTCTGTTATTTGTCATGTCTCCATACTCTGATTTTTTGAAATGGTAAAAAAAAAAAAAAAAAAAAAACAGAAAACAATGGTCTTTAGCATCTGTAATGGGTCTGATTTTAAACAGAGGGTACCACTTTCTGAATAAGAGAGCAGTAATTACATAATTTTTCCAATAAAGGGAGATGAGATTATTGTTTTTATATTCAATATCCACATTTTTATAATAAAACTACATTATATTTTTACTTATGAATTAAATTGGTATATTTTCATCAAATAAACTTGGGTTTCCAAAGGTTTATCATTTTCTCACAAGTAATCCTTCTTGAAAAAAAAAATCTGAATAATTAAGTTTAACCTTCAGGGAATTTCTATTGTTCCTGTTTTAAATTCATTGTCAGTTAATGGCTCTAATCCACAAATGTAATTTTGTCCTACATGAGAAAAATATAAATTTACAGAAGTGTTTAATGCCCTATAAAAACGGGAGTTTAAAGGAATTCTTCTAATGTAATTGTATGTTTTTAAGTAACCATAGTTAGGCATTGGACAACTACTTACAAATAAAATAGAATTTACTACTTTCTAGCTTATATAACAAGAAAAGAAAATCAAAACATTAATTATTTCTTTTTACATTTGATTGTTCTCTTTGGTGTTATAGGCAATAGAATACTCAATTTATTCATGTATTGGAAAGTTGTGCTTAACTTTTCATAAAATCATAATCACATTAATGGTAAAAAGGAAATAAAGGGCATATTTCAGTAACAACACTCCTATCAATTTAATAAGTTATTTGTTTCTGTTAAACATCTTCATAATATTAATTACTTTACTGAAAACAAGCTGAACTGAAACAAACTTTACTGAAAATATTAACTATTGAGGCATGACAGAATCAGGAATTACAGGAAGGAGTTTCTTTTTTGTGTTCTACCACTTTGTTCGTTCAGTATTAATCCTGCAAATTCAATGGGGTGGCATTTGCAGTAGAAAAAGAAAGATTTTAAAATCATTAATAAATGTAATAGAATTGTCATAAGCAGTAGAAAAAGATTTTAAAATCGTTAATAAATGTAATAGAATTGTCATAAGCCATTGTTTTGTAAAATGGTGGTGAATCAGGAACCAACTTTAAACAACGACAAAATAAGAATGTGAAAGTTGAATTTCTTTCATTATCGGCAAAAGGCTTTCACAAGGATGGGTGAGGATTTGTTCCCTTGTTTCTGATAATCAGAGATCCTTCAGAACCAATGATGTAGATATCTTCCAATTTGTTTGCAGAAAAAATAAAGAAATACTTACTTCCCAGTGAGCCACAAACATTAAAGCATAAGAAATGTTTCCATTTGTTTTGCCTTATTTGGCTTCTTAATTTATGATTTTTAAGTGGAAAACAGGATGATGAGAAGACCCCAAGTTGAGGAAGGGCCTGTCTATCCTGTCTCCTTGCTGTCGGCTTCTATTAAAATATTATCATCTTGAACCAAAGCTAAGTCAGGAAGTGCAGGTGTCAAACCTATTATGTATGTGAATGTGCAAAAATCAGTCTTCGAGAATGACATATTCATTGGTGCCCTTCCGACTTTGTGAACACATGTGAGTGGAAGTGAGTGTATTGTGTCCTTGACTTTCAGGACAGTTTTTGACAGACGGTAAAGCAGATCGCATATTGAAAAACATATTTGATGGAATGTGTTATTTTATGCCCAGCCCCAATTTCAGTGAACCAAACTGACCCTAGGATAATTTTATACTTCCTCACTTGCTTGTATGATGTGTTTTCAAGATTTCCAGTCCTTTAAGTAGCTCTGTGTAATGGGATTGAAAAGGAACTAGAAATCAGAGCCAATTACTCACAATGTTTTCCTTGAGGATTAGACAAGATGACGTTATATAGATTTTTTTCCTCTCCCTGGTGTCAGGAACCCTGAAATGATTTTGTCTGCATTATAAAAAGAACATCCTTTGGGAACATCTGAGTAATTTGTCCCCATATGAGGAGACTCTTGGGTAGCTTTCCAAAAGTTCTTTAATTTTTTGTTAACCTATTCAAGTTCTCAGATTCATTTACTATAAAACTGTTTTGGAAGAGGTTCTTCTTACATAAAAACTCTCGGTTGGAATTTTCACAGCGTATTCCATCAGGTGGAGATGGCGAGACATTGAAATTTTTTGGTCAGTCTATTCATGGAGAAATGGATTTAAATGGTGACGGTCTGACTGATGTGACTATTGGGGGCCTTGGCGGTGCTGCCCTCTTCTGGTATGTATTTTAAAAACAGCCAATGCATCTGATATTTCACAGTTCTAGACCTCAGAGTATGATTCGTGGTTTATATGCTTCCAAATATTTATTTCCTTTTGTGCTTTATTATTAAGATAAAAACTATGCAGTTTGGGAAGCTGGAGAAGTCTATAAATCTTAAAAAGCAATTGTATTAAAGAAACATGTAGAGTCAACCCTTAATTTGCTCAGCCTTAAAAATGACTGCATCTCCAAATTAATTTCAATTAATTGCAAAATACTCATCAGGGTTTTTTTTATTTATTAATTTATTTATCAATAAAATAATTTATTAATAACAATTCTAGCTTTAACTAGTTAAAAACAAATTCAAAAAGGGTTCTATTTGAAAAAAGTGGCTAGGGCCGGCCGAGTGGTGTGGTGGTTAAGCACTAGCTTGGGAAGCTAGCGGCCCCAGTTCGGTCCCACATTAGAGGGCCAGTGACACTGCCCTCCAAAAAAAAAAAAAAAAAAAAAAAAAAAAAAAAAAAAAAAACTGAAAAAAGTAAGTGGCTAAAAAATATATCAAAAATAACATTAGTGAGGTCCGGCCAAGTGGCACAGTGGTTAAGCGCTGGCTTAGGAAGCCAGCGGCCCCGGTTCGGGTCCCACATATGAGGGCCAGTAACACTGCCCTCAAAAAAAAAAAAAAAACAACAAAAATAACATTAGTGAGAAATCTGTGTGATAATTTCGAAAAATGTTACAAACTTCATTAAGAAATATAAAGGAAGGATTTACTAAATAAAAGATATATCTATGGTACGTGCTTTGATGGAAAGTCCACATGTTGATTCTTCCAACTTACTCAACGGTTTAATGAAAGTTAGGTGGAATCAAGCCTCAGTGGTCATTTTCCCAAAAATTTATCTAGAAAAGTAGTAAAGGAAATTGTGAAAGACTGAGGTAAAGATAGAGACCTGAAAATGGATGACTTTGTCTTAATTTAGGATAATGCTGAAGAACTAATGGTCAAATTAAAAGTGTACACTAAATCATACACAGATAACCATTGTTTTAGAAAACTGTTGTAACTATACATACATCTGCGTATACAGTATACTGTGCAGCAGAGAAAAAATAACATGTCAAGGTGGGGCCTAGGAAAGAGGAAGGCTGGGTAGCAAGTGGCTGCATCTTTGGGGAGCGCTCACTGAAACCGGGACTCTTAAACCGGAAGTCACCAATGTCAGGAACAAAGAGCACATACATTTCATTTTTGTTTGAACTGTTAATCCTGAATTTAATGAATATGTGTACCTCATAGATACATGGAAGATGCCCGGGGAAAATGAGTGAACTCCCCAAGGTGGCTTAGAATTCAGACTTAAGTACCACCTTAATAGGGGGCACGTCTGCCTGTTAGGGAGAGGAAATGAGTTTTAGGAAAAATGAAGGGACCCTTAGAAGAAGAGATTGGAGGTATGAAAATTTGTGACGAGGTTTGTCTGGGTGTGATATGGACTTCTCTCCTGTAGTGAGTTAGTCTTCCCTGGTTAATGGAACTCCTAGGGAGGGTATTTGTGACAACTGAGTTCCATTTGGAGGATTTGTCTTTAGGCAGATAAGATGGTTCAGAGAAAGCCTGTTTTGCATTTGCTATTTTTCAAGTGCTGACAGCTCAAAAGAATCAATATACCAAAACAGCGTATTTGGGAGTGTCATGTCCTAAACGCATACCGTCATATTTTGGGATGACATGTGCTACTATCCGTTAGAAACAAAACCCTGAGATGGTTCCAAAACAACCTGAATGTCCTCAGAATATCAGATACAATCTTTTCTGTATCAAAGATTCACCAGAGGAATGGAGTCCCGAGAATCCGTAATACACACAAAGAATGGTCCCTGTGGACATGCTCACTTAGAACGCCCAAAATGGCAGCGTTCACTGACTATAAGAGTGTGTGAGTAATTACCTTTGTTTACATGTTTGTAGGTCCCGAGACGTGGCAGTAGTTAAAGTGACCATGAAATTTGAGCCTAATAAAGTGAATATTCAAAAGAAAAACTGTCACATGGAGGGAAAGGAAACAGTATGCATAAATGCTACGGTGTGTTTTGATGTGAAATTAAAGTCCAAAGAAGACACAATTTATGAAGCTGGTAAGTAGCGCACGTCCTTTGGGGCAGGAGGACAATGTAGTTACTCCAGCATGATGAAATCCAGAAAGATATTCTTTTCCCCCCAATGATAGGCATCCACACATCACATTTGCCCTGTGAACATGTCGAACCTTGAAAAAACATTCTCCTGCAGAAGGAGTAGGTTATGGAACCCAGTAAATTCTGGAGCTGAAACTGTATGTGATGGCCTCAACATTCCAGAGTTCCCCTCTAGCTCTGCACTTACTATAAACAATCAGGTGCTTAAAAAATAAATACGAGACAGAGAGAGAGAGAGACCAATTCAGAGATAGTGCTTGGAAATCGGGCTCCAAATGAGCCCAGCTGTCCTTCCTATGGGTTTTCACAACAAACCCTCCCTTCCTTCCCCAGACCTCTCTTTGGTAGGACTGAAATTGCAGAGGATATGAATGTTGTGCCATCTCACCTTCCCAAGACCCCTTTGCTCCACTCAGAAGGCGACCCTAGTGTTTGAGAGTCAGACACCTCAGGCACATCGTGGCAGTCCGGGTATCCCCCTCCTCCCGACACGCTACACTGTCTAAGGCTTTTTCTTTTATTTTTTATGATAGTGAAATATGTTGGAGCCAAATTACGAAGGCCTTTGGATGCAGAAGAAGAATTTTTTCTGCAAACCAAATAAATATAAGTGGAATGAGAAAAACTACTAATCTTTAAAATCAATATTTCTTAGTTTGCTCAATGTACATATTTATGCTCTGCAGCAGTCCTCTATCTAGAAGAGAAATGAGGCATAGGAATGTAAAATAATGATTTACATTTTCACGTTTAACATTATTTCCATCTTATTTAATTTTTATATACTAATTAAATGATCAAATAAGGGGGATTTTTGCCTTCACAGAAAAATATAAGGTTTAACTTGTTTATCTCATTGTGGTATGTTTATTTTATTAAGCTTATTAATTAAGCTTTTTTTATTATATGCTTTGAACAGTCTAAAATGACATTTTTTATAAAATAGATCAAAATGTCATTAATGTATATTTTTGTCTCTATTGAAATATAGCATACTCAATATTTTAAGTAAGGCTACAACACTTCTAAACTAAAAATATTTTAAGTGAAAATCCAATACACACAGCCCTGGTTAGGAAATTAGATGATATGTAGGTATACATGTGTGTATGTGTGTGTGTGTGCATACAAACATTTGTATTACAAAAAGAGTGCAATTGAACGTTAAAAGTATAGTGAACTCAGAAAGCAGTTTTATAGATTCCCTGAAGGTTATCTTCCTGACTGCAAATGCCATTGTACTACAATAGTGTGGATGTGCTGAATAATAGAAACTTTTTATTGACTGATTGCCCAAGAGATTTTTCTATAATGCTAATTTAATGAACTGGGTCATATGAAAATCACCCCCTCAAAAAACATTTTTTGTCAATTATTCTTTTTTAAATTTTTATAGATATGCAGTACCGTGTCACGCTAGATTCACTAAGACAGATATCACGAAGTTTTTTCTCTGGAACTCAAGAGAGAAAGATTCAAAGAAACATCACAGTTCGAGAATCAGAATGCACTAAGCATTTCTTCTACATGTTGGCAAGTAAATCATATATTATAGCTATCTTATTCGAAATCAAGAATAAAGTATAGATGTCTCATTTCACCACAATCAAATCTTATTGCTTTAAAGTGCACAGCATGAAGTAAACTTTATTTTGTTTGTTCACTTTTATCAGAAAATCACAGGTCTGACCTTCTAATTTTCAACTATATCGTATAAAACTATCTTACATCTTCTCTCTGTGGGTTACAGACATCCATATATTATGAGATAGTAAAAGGCACAGTGCACTAGTCAATAAGAGACCTGTCTCTACCTTCATTTATTCTTTGAACTTGAAAACATTTAACTTCTATCAGCCTTGTCAGTCAAGTATGGATGATAAGTGATTAAATGCTCTGAGGGGAACTGTTGGGCCATATGCTTTCTGAGCTCTCTTCTTATCCTGAGCTATGTATTTCATTCTTTGACTTGAAATTGAAGGGGAAATATGTGGTATTTTCTATCTTCGGTAGGCTTTGTGTTACCTACGGTAAGTTTCTATTATAGTGGATGAGGGAGCCTTGGAAAGAAATTAGTAACATCTAGAAATGGCTGGTAAGCCAGTCTGAACCATTTTAAATGTATTCTATCGAGTCCATTTTAAATGTATTTTATCGAGTCTGGGAGCATTCCCAACTAAGGGAAAGAGTTTCTTAAACATTTTCTTAAAAAGAAAGAAAGGGAGGGAAGGAGAGAGGGAGAGAGGGAGGACGGGAGGAAAGGAGAGAGGGAGGGAGGGGGGAGGAAGGAAGGAAGGAAGGAAGGAAGGAAGGAAGGAAGGAAGGAAGGAAGGAAGGAAGGAATATTCCCCATGACATGTATCAAAATAAACTTATTCTGTCAACAGTAAGATCAACCTATAATGGGTGGGGGGAAACCAAAGAACTGGGGTGTCCCCTTCTATTTAGTTTATCAGAATTGAACATTTAGGAGTTGGAACTTATTGTAGATAAAATTTGAAAGGATATGAAACCTGATATAGCATTGACTCCAACCTGCTAAAAATCATTTGTCCAAAATGTAATGGCTAGCTTAGTCTAGGCACTGGTATGAAAAGGAATGAACTAGTTTCAAAATTTCCAAAATTCTTTTTCATTTTAGTGGATACTTTAACATTTGTTCTGAGTCAGGCAAGATGGAATTTGTATCCCAGCTTCCCCACATTCCAAGTGATTTTTGCAAAAGTGTTTAGTCTCTTATATGCTCATTTTTTTCATTTGTAAAATAAATACCATAGTGATTATTCATCTTGGAGGATTGTTGAAATAGTTCTCAATAATGTGTATAAAAGCTCATAATTCTGGACATGCCATAAATGATGGCTGTTACTCATGATAGTATAATCAGTATTGATTGTATTAACATTATTTACTTACCATATTATATTATAAAATTCATACAATTTGAGGTGCATATTATATTAATGAAATGCAACTCAATTCAGAGGAAGCTTGCTCTCTGAATTTGGGAGACTTTCTTGGAAGGATTACATAGTGATTTTTAGCTTGAGGTCTCAAGAGAAACAATATTGTCATGCAAGTAGCTCAGAGTGGTATAGTGTGACATAAGGTGCGACATATTCCATCACTCCAGCAGGCCCCTCTGAAAACGTGAAGGTGAGTCAACTCACCATCATCTGAAGCTTCTGCATTCCAGCTGTGTCCCTCTCTAGCAAAGCAAAAGCCTGTGAGGTCATATGTCATATCAGGTACACAAGAATGTCCCAGTAAGGCTGACCCACAGGGGCAGAAAAAGGAAGCCATAACAAGGTCAGTGCATCCAATAAATATGATACCAATGATGTATTTTTGTTTTGACCTCTAGGACAAGCATGACTTTCGGGACTCTGTAAGAATAACTTTGGACTTTAATCTTAGCAATCCAGAAAATGGGCCCATTCTTGATGATTCTTTACCAAATTCGGTACATGAATACGTAAGTCCCCCCTTTTTTGCTTTAAATTCAGAATACCTATTTGGGAATATATGAGGAAAAACCTAAAACACATAAATAGACATACACACACAACCCTGAATCAATTATATTAAAAATTATATTTAACAATTGTAGTTAATCAGTTATAATTATATTTTTTAAAAAGAATTAGACTCTTTTAGACTTTTCCCAACTCTTGTAACTGCCTATTGTTGGAGTTCAAGGGAACTTATAAATGACACTGATTTTTATCTCTCCTGAATTCAAAACCAATTAAAATAAAGACATAGGTTGTCCAATTGGGGCTCCCTTTATTACTAATGAACACTGGGTGGCAGGGTATGGTTTAGGTATAATGGGTGTCCTCATGCTGAACCGGATTTAGCCCTCAGATAACCAAAGAGTCATCCATCAGCAGTGCTCAGAAATCTCAGGCTTTCTCCATGGGGGCATGTGTACCTCATAAAACTGGCAGAATGGAGGGATAGAGAAGAATGTGTGTTTCCCGTGGGCACACTACTGCCCCAAGAGCAGAACAGATAGGAAGGGACTGACCTGGGTTCCAAGCCAGCTCCTGCATACAAATTCAGAGTCCACTTTCCCAGCCCTGAGATAGAGTGAGTACATTGAAGGAGGGGGTCACAAGTGTGGCACCGATGGAGGAAACACTGGGGATGGAGAATTACTTTTCCCCATGCACCCGTCTTCTGCTCTCCCTTTCTTCAAAATATAGATCTTGAGTGTCTTACGAGTATATGAGTCCATACCAGGCATCAGAGCTTACAGTGTAACCTAGGAAACAAGCATTAGGTAGTCATTAGAGCACATGCCCTGGAGTGGGGTGAGGGGGGAGCTTCAGAATTCTGAGGGAACTTCTGTTTAGTCTGAGGTGGCAAGAGGCACTCCCCAGAAGTTGTGACATTTAAACTGAGACCTGCAGATAGGATGAATTTCCATCCTATTTCAAGGAAGGGCGGGAGCAGTGTTCCAGGCAGAGAGATATGTGGAAAGTTTCTGAGGCCTAAAAGAGACTAAATTAACCCCAAAGTGTGACTGAATATGAAGAGCTAGGGAGAAGTTGATGAGGGATGAGACAGGAGGCATAGGCAGGAGCCAGATCACTCAAGACTGCCATTGCACAGATTTTAAAGTGTTTTGAAGAGAAGTGGAATGCTTTGATGACTTTAATTGGTTCAGCAGAGGCACTGGATTTGTATTTTTTTTAAGGATTACTTCAGCTGCAATGTGGAGAATGATTGGAGGGAAACATGAGTGGGTGCAGGAGACCCGTTAGGGAGCAGTTACTTTCATTCAGGGCAAAAACAAGGATGGGGAGGAGACCAGAGGTGGTGATGGAAGGGGAGAGGGAGAAAGGTTTGAGAGATATGTAGAAGAGGGGTAGAAGGGACACTTCTCCATGACGGAGTGTATAAGGAGGAGGGGCTTAATGAACAAGAGGGGTCTAGGAAAGCTCCCAGTTCTACGTGATTTGACGTTTTCCACCTTCCTGACTGAATGCTATTATGTTCCTAAGTATTCGATTCTTTTTACTAGAAAAACCTCGTAATTGGAGTTAAAGTGTTCCCTGATAGACTTAGATCTTAAAGTACTTGACTTGATTTTTTTGAAACTTCTACTCAAGCACATTAAAGCCAGTGACAGACACCTGTGAAAATCTTTCATTCCTTGAAGCACTGGAAGAATTGCTATTCAAAAGTAAAAGTTTATTATTTTCCCTTGTAAATTATAGGAACAAATATAAAATACCTTAGGAGTTCTGTAGTAAAATCTATTCTCTTTATGAGTTGCTTATTTGTCAATGTCATTTCTTTTACACAAATTAATAGATAATTTTCAATAATAGTTAAATAAATTTTGAAAAATGCTTCTCTGTGACCATTGCAGATTCCCTTTGCCAAGGATTGTGGAAACAAAGAAAAATGTATTTCAGACCTCACCCTGAATGCATCCACCACAGAAAAGGACCTGCTTATCGTCAGGTCCCACAACGACAGGTTCAATGTTAGCCTCACGGTCAAAAATAAAAAGGACAGTGCCTATAACACCAGAACCATGGTACACTATTCTCCAAATCTAATTTTTTCAGGAATTGAGGTAATCTTTTAGTTTTTCATTTATTTATTCATTTCATTTATTGAAGCTACTTTTTGTATTGCTGAGCTAATTGTTTTTATTACATTGATTTTAAAAGAACCAAAAGCACTTTGTACAAAATTAATAATCTCTAATAGTGAAAGTATCAAGATTTTCTTTAAACCTTGTGTTCTGATATCATTCTTTAGAGATTATATCTCTTTTATTGGGGCTTCAGTATGAGAAGAGACTCTCCGATGTATCAAAATCATGTATCACAGAGTCCTTAAGCTGCTGCAATTGAGACTGAATCAAGAAAAACAATAAACATAATAAAGTCAAAACAGTGCAACAGAGAGGGAGTAATACACGTACTAAAAAAAAAAAGAAAATTTACATGCAGAAAAATCAAGATACCATTTCCCACTTTCTATGTAAAATCCTTACATTGGCAGAAAGTTGTGTTAAATGACTATGTGGATTATTTCCTCTAGCCACCTAATCATCCTATGTGTTGGGTGCTACTGATACATCCATTTTACAGTGGAAGATCTAGACAAGATATTGTGGTGTGCTTTGTCCTTCACACACCCTTAATTCAAGTAATAACTAAATCTTTTCTTGGGTTGTGTGACACCTGTCACACACCTGATTCCAAAATTCTGTGACTGTCCCAACTAAATTGAGAGAAAAATCTTAACACGGCAGAGTCTAAGGCACAACTGGGAAAATTCTAGAAAACCAAGCTCAAGGATTTCACTTGCGTGTCCACTCTAATTCTGTTTACTTTCTTTTCCTAGTCTATCCAAAGAGACAGTTGTGAATCCAATCATAATATCACATGTAAAGTTGGATATCCTTTCCTGAGAAAAGGAGAAATGGTAAGCAGATTATTCAAATTACAT
Organism: Aselliscus stoliczkanus; assembly: GCA_033961575.1. NCBI lineage: Eukaryota > Metazoa > Chordata > Mammalia > Chiroptera > Hipposideridae > Aselliscus > Aselliscus stoliczkanus. The sequence continues at coordinate 80,571,114 of CM066728.1, read as the reverse complement.
GTGGCAATTGGATATGAAAAGCAATATGCTCAGAGACAAATATATAAATCCTCATGGTAGTTTAGGGTGATGTAGGTGAAGCAGATTGAGTTGAAATTTTGAGTTCTTGGAATCAAAAGGCAATTATTGCATGACTCAAACTCAAACACCAAGACAAAATTACAAATGTATCCTATTAATAGATAATATATCTGATAAAATGGAGCAAGGGAATTCTCATATGGGAATCTCCTTTGCATGTGAGTATCCAGTTGTCCACACCATTTGTTGAAAAGATTATTTATGCCCCCATTGAATTGTCTTGGCACCCTCACTGAAAATCAGTTGACCATAAATATATAGGCTTGTTTCTTGACTTTTAATATAGTCTATTGATCTGGATGTCTATCTTAATGCCAGTATCCCACTGTTTTAATGACTGTAGCTTTGTTGTAAATTTTGAAATAAAAAAATGTTAAGTCTTCCAACTATGTTTTATTTTTCAAAATTATTTGGCTATTCCAGGTCCCTTGCATTCCTATTTGTATTTTAGGGCCTTCTTGTCATTTTCTGTAAAAAAAAAAAAAAAAGAAAAAAAAAGAAAAAAGAAAGAAAGAAAGAAAAAGGCAGCACAGAGTTTGATAGGGATTACATTGAATCTGTATATCAATTTGGGGAATATAACCATCTTAAAAACATTAAATCTCCTAATGCATAACATTAAGATATTTTTTCATTTATTTAGATCTTCTTCAAATAACTTTCAAAAGCATTTTATAGTTTTCAGAATACAAGTTTTGCACTTCCTTTGTGAAATTTATTCCTAAGTGTTTTGTTCTTTTTGGTGCTATTCTAAAATAAATTCTTTTCAGGTTGTTTATTGCTAATGTATAGACATACAACTGATTTTTGAATATTGGTCTTTTCTCCTGTGACCTTGCTAAAATTATTTTTTGTTCTAATAGTTTTTTAGAGGACTCCTTAAGGTAGTCTATATATAAGATCATGTCATCTGCAAATAAAGGCATCCTTTCCAATCCAATGTCTTTTATTTCTTTTTCTTACCTAATTGCCCTAGTTAGAACTTCCTATGAATAGAAATGAGGAGAGCACTTTCATCTCTTCTTAAAGACAATATTTCTTTCCATGAAAAGCAGAGAATAATTATATAATGTAATGATAAACAAGGTATTTGCATATATTTCATTGAAGGTTGCTTTTCAGTATAAATATTTACTCTTCTCCTCACTATTAAGGAGGAAAATATTTATTCAAAATGATTCAGATAAAGGGGATACTTTATTTAGACATAAACAAATAAAAGAAATACCATCCCCAATATTTATTCCAACTTTCTCATATTATAATGTTTTATAAATAAGACTTTTAAATAGATCCCTGCCATCTTTAGCACACATCTTAAAAAGATGATAAACACTGGGTGGGATGTCTGGAAATGGCAGAGTCACATGTCTATAATGAAATCTTTTAGCTCTTCTTTTTGCAAATGAGAATTCAAAAAGACCTTTCCCCTTAATACATGTGTCATGGTTACCAGTTATCCAGGATACTAACTATGAATCACAGTAATTATCTAATTCAATAAATGTCTTATGTTCATTTTAGGGTACGGAACTAACTAGATATACCAATTTAGTCTTGAAAATTCATCATAAAGTCTGTTTCTTAACTATCCCAAATAAAATGAAATTACGTTTCTTTACAAATCAATAAAACACACATCACAATTGAAAAAAATGCACCCATAATTCCTCTCATGTGACATGGAAATAAGGAATATCAATTCATATCTACTCCTTCCTTTGACCACTTTAATTAACCATGGAATTATCTCCATTTCTCAAAGAATAATGACACACTTCATGTTGTACTCCAATCATTAGAGATATTAATTACAATCTTAATCATTTACTAACTATTTCTTTCTTTCTTTAGCAATTCCTCCCTGCTTGGGGTATAAACCTAAATCAAAGTGTCTCGTGTCATAAATAAAGAGATACAAAAATAATTGGGATAATTTGCAAGTAATTTTTAAATGGGCTTCACACTGAGAATATACTTTGATTTCAAGATCTAGGTTTATAGTTTAAGCATTTCGGGATCAGGTCAACATGCAATAGGCAGCTTCTTCAGCCCCAGTACTCTGCTATTATCTTCCCTAAGTCTAAAGATTCATTGAGAATGCCAAAACTTATATGTCCAGGCCAGTCAGGGGGCTAAGAAAAAGAAGGAAAAAAAGAAGCTCATTGACAGACTCTGGCAATTTGGCCCTTTGTCTATTGTATTGGGTTGTCGGAAAAGTCATGACATATTTGTTCTATGTTTTTCATTGCAAAAATTTGTCATGGCTTTTCCGACAACCCAATATAGTTCAAGCCTAACCAGTAAAATTTCAGCTGGAAAGACTATACTTTCAGGAATCATTTCTACAGTTCGTTACTAGAGAAGTTTCTCTGATCGTGTTGAGCACCAGAAACCACGAGGAGGAGTGGCAGTGTTCTCACCTGAGCGTGAAGCCGGCTCTTGGTGTTACTTCTGCAACTGCCTCCAGCCATTGATGATCATTCTTCTCTTCCTTTGGGGAGAGTAAGGGGGAGAGAATGCAGTCTGAGTGGTTTTGGTTTAAATGTAAAAAAAAAAACAAAAAAATTTTCAGCTGGAATTGTGATTGCTATTTCAAAGCAAGAAGAAAACTTAAGAGCAGCAGAGTTTTAGAAGAAATATATATATATATATATATATATATATATATATATATATATATATTTAAGATTTTATTGGGGAATTGGGGGAGGGGAACAGCGTTGGGAAACCGGGGAAGGGGATCTGGGGAACAGATAAGTTGCGGTCCTTTTATTCTTTAGTCTAGTTGTGGAGGACGTGCTTCACTGGCCCATGTTGGTATCATCATTGTGCTCTTCCCTGGTGAGGCAGATCTGTTGCCAGCCTCTGGACGGCCACTCACAGCGGCTCTTGGCAGCTCACACTGGCTGCTGGCAACTCATGTTGGCTGCTGGCCATTCACTGTAGCTTATGGCAGCCCACTGCAGCAGGGGTTGCAGCTATGCCGTCCCAGGGACTCACAGCAGCCCAGCTCCAGGTGGAGCTGTTGTTCACCATCTTAGCTGTAGAGGGCAGTGTCACTGGCCATCATGTTGGATCCGAACCGGGGCCACTGGCGTCCCAAGCCAGCTCTTAACCAACGCGCCACTCAGCCAGCCCAAGAAATAATTTTTTTTTAATGTAACTTAAGATATATGTGGGAGAAGAAAACACCAAAAACTAAAAATACATAATATGGTACAACCATGAAAATATCATGATTCATGAATCTAGTTATCTCTTCTGTGAATGGTGCCTAAATTGATCAAAAGAGCTTTAAATATTAAACTCTGTCCTGTCTAGTACTAATTAAAAAGATAAAATGTTAGGTAGTTTCTAATAATTGTGCATTTTGGACTATGTGTTTTGCTGGCCAAATTCCAAACTTAGCACAAACCAAGATTAGTTTTGAAAATGGGAAATACAGTTTTATAAGCACATTATGAGGCCTGTGAGACTAGAACTCTGCTGTCAATGTATTTATTCAAGAAATAATCTATTTTGGTCGCCCTGTTGGTGTTTATGAAGAGTCATGCATTATATAATTCATATATACACATATATATGTATACACACACACACACATACACACACACACAGAAATAATTTCTCAAAAGTTAGTTACCTGTATCAGAGTGTCAGTATAACAAAAACAATTTCCAGTTTTTCTTAAGTATTTTAACTATGCAAACTTTTGTAAACAAAATTCACTACTTTTTTATTATTATAATTTACTTTATTCTAAATAGCCAAATCTTTCATTTTGTTTTATTTTGTTGCTGTTATTTCTTAAAGGTCCAAAACTTTTTTATATGTCAAATTAATGGAGCCAAGTATGTTTCCCTCTATTTTATAATGAACACATATAGATAGATGCTTTTATTTGAAGATTTATTTTAAGGAGGCTTTAATTATGATCATTTCATAATTATAATGTTTATGATTGTCATCTTGCAAACTATGGTAATATAATAAAATAAATAGGATGTACCTTATAGTAATGGCTTATGGTTAGTATAAATCACTTTATTAATATAATTTGAGTGAAGTATTTAAATTCCATATTAATATGCAAAGCATATTACATTTCATGTTGAAAAGTGTGTGTACATCATATCTTATTCTATCTATTTTTGAGATGTAATGAGTTTTTATTTTGTAAGATAGTTTTTCTTAAATAACTTCATAATTTGAGTTTAGGTAATATCATTTACGTAACTGAATATTTTAATCAAAGTAAATGTTTTCTTTATATGGTACTAAAGATGTGTATTTTTATTTCATAGGTAACTTTCAAAATATTATTTCAGTTTACTAAATCCTATCTCATGGAAAATGTGACCATTTATTTAAGTGCAACAAGGTTGGTTTATATGTGTGCATGACTCCATGAATGTATATCACTTATTTTGTATACTTCGAATATTTTGCTCTATAGACTCACTGGAAGCTTATTATAATTTTTGGGGGGACTATCAGAAGTAGAAAATAATGAACCACTTTGCTTCACAAAACCAGCTTCATAAGTAATTAGCGAAGTAAAGAAATTTTTATTTAATAGAAATAATCACATCTAACTGGATTAAACCATTGGTTCTATGAGCTGTGGAACATTCTGTAATTACACATCACTTATATCAGTCAAACTGCATTTAAATTCGTTTAAAGCTTTACAGGCTTTGCTAATTTAAAAGCTTTTACTGGCTGCCCATCAAGGTCAACTGAATCATTAGACAGACTTAGTTGTATGGTATCTTTTTGCAGTTAACAAATTTTATCCAAAAAAGTCAAAGCTTCTGAAAGATATCATAGACTAAACATAGCCAAAGGCTAATAAGAAAATTGAAATAGTGGCTTTATTTTCTTCTAAATATAATTATCCAATGGACTATAAGCTCTCTGCGATACAGTTCTATCTTTGATTGCTTTATTCTCAAGTAACTACCATGGTGCCTGGCATCTAATAATCACTAAATAAATGTAGAATGAATGAATAAATGAGAGAATGAATTAATGAATAGATTAATTCTGGATGCTCAATTCAAATTTGTTTGATATCTACTACAGACAAGATATTGAATTAGTCACTGTAGGGAATATAAAAATTAATAAGGGCGTGAACCTCTTTACCCCTCTTCGTGGGGTGAATATTACATTAGGGGGCTGAGTCTAGTGTATGATTTCTTGTAATTCAGTGTAGATTAAGGAAAATCCATTAAAGAAATATAAGCCTTGTGTCAGAGACTTAATGAAGGGTGAAATTATATCTACTTGGCAATGACAACAGAAGATAGCTTTATCAAGGAGATTATAATTGAGAAGTTCCTTGAAGTAAGGATAGCAGTTCACAGAGTGGTTAGGTGGAGCATTTCAGGGCAAATATACAGCTTAAAGGTAGACCACTAGATCTATTTGAAGGCATATTGGGTAATCTATTTTAGCTCAAATACAGAGAATACATAAAAGAGTTATGGAAAGTAAACAGGAATGTTCATCCTACCACGTTATGCCAAGCATTGAATGTCAGAATTAAGGCTTTTTTGTTTTAATTGAATAGACTATGAGGAGCCAGAAAAGTTTTTGAGAGATGAAGTCATAGGTGCAGAGCTGTTTCTTAGGAAGATTAACTTGGCCTCCATGTGAAATAGCAGGTAGAGAAGGGGACCATTCATAACAAAATCTCGGTCACACCAATATGTGTAACCCAAGGCAGAGGACTATCTTCACTGCACCCTGGCTCATACAAAGCCACTTAACACACTTGGGAACAATGCAGAATAATTAAAAGTACTCACTAGCCATTTTGTGAGAAAAAGATGTTAGGTGCTTTGTCACATGGTGGAGGGAGTGTATATGATAATAATAGTGAAAGCTAACACTTATTAAGTATTTCCTATGTCCTAGGCACTATGTTAAGCACTCTACATTCATTACTCATCATTTATTAATTATTTAAATAAAATGTCCATTTTGTAGGTGAAGAAAGCAAGGCACGGAGAATAAATAACTTGCCCAAAGTGTGTCAATGTCAAGAACATTTCCATGAACTCTGGCTCAGAGCCAGTCCTTGAAACTGTTCTATCACTCATACGTGCATTTTGTTTTTGTTTTTGCTTTTCGTTTTTTTAGCTGAGCCATCCTGCTACCTGTTGGCAGCTCAGCGGCTGCTCAGCTCGGGCCAGGAATCCAACCAGCAACCCTGTTGCTCGGAGCTCGCACTCTTGAGCAAGCTCTTAACCAACTGAGCCACTTGGCTGGCCCCCATACATGCATTTTTAATACAGGGATTGTGAGATTCATGTATGTGTATATGCATATATATAACATATATATATATGTTTACATAATATGTAACTGAAATGATAACTAAAATCAGGGGAATGAATAAGTGCTTAAATAATAAGAGCATCGAGTACTTAGGATGGAAAAGACTATTACACTGAAGACAGAAGGTTTTAGATTTGCTCTCAGTTGTGTGACCCTAGATCCCATCGCTTTACAAGATCCTCACCTGTGATCAATAAGTAAGAATCACCTGTTAAAAACACAAATGTCCTGGGCCCCAATGAGTTCCTACTAAATCCATATTCCTAGGAGAGGAGCCCAATAACCTGTGTATATAAGAATTGACCCAAGCACTCTTATCATTCTCCTCATGGAAGTTTGAGAAACTTGGGACTAAATCACTGTGGTTTTCAGCCCTAGCTTCACTTCAGAATCAACTTGAGAACTGTTAACAACCCCATCCCTGACCCCCCCAACCTTGATTAAAAAATCAAGAATTCCACTCATTTGTGCTTTTCTTTAGCTGCCAACATAAGCTTCTCTTCCAAATGATCAGAAATATCTCTAAATAGTCAATGGTTTAATGATTTGTCTCTATGTGCTCTGCATTTTCTAGTGATAGTGAAGAACCTCCTGAAACCCTTTATGATAATGAAGTAAACATTTCTATCCCAGTGAAATATGAAGCTGGACTACAGTTTTCCAGGTAAGAGGAAACTGCATTTTTAGGTTGATGCCTTTCTACTCATCCAGGGGCTCTCAAAGTGCAGTCCCTGGCCAAGGCCATCAGAGTTACCTACAACAAACTAGAGAGAAGCACATTTTCAGGTGCCCAGACCTACTGAGTCAGAAACCCTAGGGGGTGGGGCCCAGAAATCTGTGTTAAATAAGCCCTCCGGCTAATTCTAATGCTCGCTAAGGTTTGAGCACCAGCACACTGAATAATCTAAAATGTGAGGTGCTAATGATATAGGATTGCATTAGCAGTCCAGCCTTAAATCCTTGGTGCAAACTGAAGACCCCAAAGGTCCTCGCAAAAGGCAATGTCCTAGAGGTCACCAGCATTTTTCTTGGCTGTCATTTTCATTGTGGGGGATGTGATTAGCCTGTCCATTCTGGACACTCACAAGATTCAATTATTTATCATTGACAGCTGTTTATTGCTTCCATTTGTCCTAAACTGTCCTTTCTCCTGAGAACTTCTGATCTGTCCAGCCACCAATCATGTTAGTGAAATTTCCCACTGTAAATTCCCTTATTTAAGTAGGACTCCAAGCTTTGGCTAAATAAATATGTGCATTATATACAAAAAGTATAAGAATCAGTGTCAAGTTTAGTCTAAAAGTCTTGTCATGTTATTTATTTTATATGGCACTTTCCTTTTACTTATAAGAAACCAGAAAAATGAGAGGATTATAGGATATACGTGTAGATTTTGCTTATAGTTCTTAGCCTTTAAATTCTATTGACTCTTTTCTATTTTGCTGTAACCACTTCTCTTTTTTTTTTAAGAGGGCAGTGTCACTGGCCCTCATGTGGGATCCAAACCGGGGCCGCTGACGTCCCAAGCCAGCTCTTAACCACTGCGCCACTCCGCCGGTCCTGTAACCACTTCTCTTGATATGCAAACTTTTCCCAATAATTTTTCATTTATTGAAAACCAAATTTTGGCAAATATTTATAAATAGTTTTTTATTGTCTTCTCTTAAATGAAGTGCAGCTTAAAATTTTGCTTATATTATATTTCATTCTATCAAGTTCATCCAAAGATCATGAAGAAGTTGTAAGGAAAAGATTGAATTTTTAAGTTTAGCAGTAAATATAGAACTTTAAACAGTAGAAAGGTAACAATTTTTAAAAATTTATTTAATTTAGCACTATGAAAAATACCAAGTTTTAGCTGATTTTTCACTAAATGTAAGTGATATTAGTGAATTTAGGAAACTTCTCACTTGGTAACAATGAATTTTTATTTTTAAAAATTCATATTTTAATATTTTAAGGCCATGTAAATATTAGTGACTATTGAACTAATTATATAATCCTTCTCACCCTCCTCAAAGATTTAATTTTAGGTTTTAGGGTATAAGAATTTGCTTCTGATTTGAAATCTCTATAATGATTTTTTCCTGGGGGCACCTAATAGGAAGAAAGAAAAAGAATGAAAGCAAATAAAAGTTAAATTTTGTTGTGGTTTATTCTTATTCTTCTGATTCATTCTTTTAAGTTCTGCAAGTGAATACCATATTTCAATTGCGGCCAATGAGACACTCCCTGATGTTATTAATTCTACTGAGGACATTGGAAATGAAATTAATATCTTCTACCAGGTAAGAAATTACCTCTAAATTAGTATTGTAAGGAGTTATTTGTAAATTTGTATATTACATAAAAGTATTAACAGACACATAGAAATATGTTGGTTCAACAGTCTTTATATTCCAGCATATTTTTCTTTATAATTTCACTATTTTAAAATAATTTTATTTAAAGTAATAATGATATCTGAAGCAATTTTGAAGACCTAGCTCTCTAATTTCCTGATAATAAGACACAATGAGCATGATTTCCTAGAAAAAAATAAACTACGGAACCAAATAGATACTACCTATAAACCTTAGACTTTATTTACATTATTTTTTCAGTATGACTGAGAAAAGCACTTTTAAAAACTAATTCTGACTATTTCAGAAATTGATTATTTAAAATTGTCTTGTAATATATTCTAATATTTATTCAATAAATTAATATGTGTCTTATTCTCCTAATGGCTACCTTTTATATGTATAATACTATAACTTATGTTCCCACTCCCATCTCCTTAAGTACTGTTTTTTATTGCAAAATTATTCTTTTGGAATCATTCATAACAATCTTTTCCTACCCAGTATCACAAGCAACCATGGAGTTGAGCTAGACTTTCGTTTTAGGTAACGCCTACTTAAGACACAGACTCAAGTTAATATTACTTAAATAAAGGAGGATCACTCAAATGATGGATTTAAATATATATTCAAAAGTATGAAGTAATGCTACATTATTATAGTGAAGATGGCCTCAATCTCTTTGAGGATTGCCAACAATGCAAAAGGAAGTTCTCTTACAAAGTAGAATACAGTATACTCTGAAGATGCATTTCATTGTTTTTATTTGTGCCCTTTGCTGAAATCCCTGGAAATTAGCATAAATGCCAATCACCCTATTACTGGGATAGACTTTTGGAATTCAGACTACCAGGCTTTTCTAGCCCCATTTTTTTCCTGGATTAGAGGGAATTCTGAAAACACAAGAAAGGAAGGAAAGAAGGGAGGAAAAAAAAAGAAAAGAGACTTTGAATATTGTAGATCTTTATATATTGTCACTTATTAGAGTCCAGTCTGAAACAGGTACTCCCAAACTATTATAAATAATGTTTAAATAAATAACTTTGTTAAGAATATCCATAAACATAAATCTTTCGTATTTCTGATTATTTTGCTGGGGTAAAACCTAAAATTGGAGTAACGGAATTTTTTAAAAGATGAACTTTTTTTTTTTTTAGGTGAGACCCAGTAACTTTACTGCTAGAAATTTACCACAGGAAATTATTGGTGATACAAACAAAAGTTTATGCTCAGATGTATTCTTAACAACGTTATTCACAGTAATTTAAAAATTAAAATCTGGGCAAGATCCAAATGCTTAACATGAAATTACTTAAATAAATTGTCATATGGTTGTTCAATGGAAAGATAGCTATTCTAATAATTCAGAGGGCCCATTTGGGGGGAAAAAAAAGAACCTAATTCTGCTATTTACCAACTCTGTGACCTTGGAAGTTCTTTATTCTCATTCTAACCTTGTTGCCTCACAGATAAAACAGGGATAGTAAGAGAATTTACCTCATAAGGCTGTTTAAATGCAATAATGCAAGCAAAAACATTAGCAGTGTCTGGAACACAGCCTACAGTACATACTGCTGTTGTTGTTGTTGTTAGTAAGTGGTTATTAAAGTCACATTCCCAACAAATCTCTGCAGTTTACAGGAAAATGCCATGGCATAATAAATTTTACAAATGGGGCTCCAAGTTTTGTATTTTATGATACAAATTTTATAAGATATGCATATATGCAAATGATAAAGGCAGGTAACCGTGCATTAAAATGTTGACAGTGTAGTGAAATTCTAGGAAACTTATTTTCTCTTTCAGTATTTTCCAGCCTTGCTATAAGGAACATTGTTTTTAATCAGAAAAAAATAAATGTTAATTACAGAACACATGATTTCTGACCAAATATCAGGAAAGACTCACCATGGGTTGCATGATATGTGATTGAGTGGGACTCTTAGGTTAGTGGATAAAAACAGATGGAGATTGAAATGAGAGTCACCCCGACTCTTATTGGACTGAATTAACAATAGCCAGTGATACAATAACCATAGCAGAGGGTAGGATTGTAAAGAGAAGCAGATGGAGGCCTGGTTTGCCTGTACAGTGGTGCCGTACACCATCAGGCCAGGGTGAGAAACGATTTATGGGCTTAGGGAATTGTAACAAACTGGGTTGCAGCAAACAACACTATGCTCACCTGTTCTGAATGGGTCAGGTAAATGTTCTCCCTCCTTTCCACTCCCAAAAGACTGGGACGTTGGAAAGGATGATGAGCATGGTATTGTAAATTGACAAAGAAAAAAAATGTTTACTTCTGATTTTCTTTGAATCTCAGTCCTATATTGGCAGCGGGTTGGATAAAGAAACAATATATGATTGTGGCTGATGCACAAGATCACTGACCATTAAACATCCCCATTTTTTTTCTCCGTTAATTATGCCAATTCTTTGTTTAGTGTCATAAACCATCTGTATTCATTTTTAGGAGTCAAAATATTACACAACCAAATCGTCAGTTAAGAACTGACATCCTACTTAAGACAGAAAGGATGATGTTGAAAGAGAAAGAAATGATTATATTTTGATTTTTCTTCCTGTAGATTAAAAGAAGTGGACCTTTTCCAATGCCAGAACTTAAGCTGTCAATTTCATTCCCCAACTTGACATCGGATGGTTATCCTGTGCTGTACCCAAGTGAATGGTCATCTTCTGATGTAAGTCATGCTGCCCTGGAGTTATGTCATCCCTGTTATCTTTTTCAGTTTGAATTTAAAGCCTCCTGTTCTCCATGCCATTTGTGAGAAAGAGTTCTACCAAAGTAACATGGAGAGGCATTTAGAAAAAATCTAAATAGTAATAATAACGTCTACTCATTATTCAGTAGATTTATTAGTTCCCCACAGCTGCTGTGGTAACAAATTACCCCAAACTGGGTGGCTAAAAACAACAGAAACCTATTTTCTCACAGTTCTGGAGTCCAGAATATAAAAATCAAGGGGTCGGCAGCGTTGGTTCCTTCTGGAGGCTTGCCTCTTTCCTAGCTTCTGGTGGCTGCGGTCAGTCCTTGGAATTCCTTAGCTTTGGGCAGCATAACTCTGATCTCTGCCTATGTCTTCAGGTGGTGTCTTCCCTGTGTTTCTGTGTCTTCTCCTTGTCTGTCTTATAAGCACACTCATCAGTGGATTTAGAGTCCACCCTAAATCCAGAATGATCTCATCTGGAGAGCCTTAATTTAATTATACCAATAATGCCCCTGTTGGTGTTAGGACCTGGGCATATCTTTTTAGGGTCACTATTCAATCCATTAAAGTAGATTTTAGATAACTAATTTTTGACTTATGCCTGAAATGTTTATTACATCTCTCATTTGCCTGAGATGATCAAACAACTCTAGAAAGAGACTTCTTAATTGTTCTTAAGGACACAGAGCTTGCACATAAAGCAGTACAACAACATTTACTCACAGCAACAGCAATAAATACCAGACAATTGCAATAGCACGCCGCCTTAGTACCAGTCTATATGATAGTTAATTGTTACGGTTCAGTCTCTAAAACATAGAAAATTACAATAAGTCTTCTTCCTAACGTTTTTTTTTTTAATTTAATGTAGTCTCAGAAATCAAGAAATAGCAATACTGGTAGCTGGCTTGTAATATTTAAATTTTTTCTAAAGGCAAGGGAAAACTAACCCTCAGGCATCTACCTCTAACAAAATAATTAGGTTTGTGAGAATCTGGAAAGAATAAAACTGTACTTTTCCTGCTACTTATGAATCTTTATTCTTATTACCTTTTATCAAGAATGTAGAGAGTCCTGGGGAAGCAGAAGGTTTATTAGGTTAAGTCTGGCAAAACAAGCCAGAACCAGCTATATTATAAACGTGGCATTTTAACATCTATAGGGCTGCTTACTTCCATCTGCCTTCCACACAAACTAAGTGTCTTTCACCCTTGGTATACAGAGACTCCAAAAACATCATTGGATGAATATATAAATACAGATGGAAGTCTCTCTTTCTTTGTTTCATAAATCATCATATAAGCTATCCCATTGAATAACAAATGCTAACCATTTTTTTCCTCAGTAGAGTTTTGATTTTTTGCTCCTTCTCTCTGTATTAGGCAATTTACAAACGTATTTAATGAAAATAACAAATTAATCAGTTTATCACTTATGTAATAGTAAGCTCTACAAGTAACCTTCCTTTTCCATAACTTTACTGCTATCTGTTACAATTCAAAAGTGGCTCCATCACAGTAATTATTATCTGGAGGTAGGTGTGTATGGCTGGTGCAGGAACTTCTTCCATATTGGGCACTTACAAAGATGGATCGTTTTTTATATGTCAGTGACTATCATTCATGTTATTGTACCAAATCATTCTTCCCTCTGACATCTGGCATTGTCTGATAAAAGAAATATTTTCATTTCTTAGAATGCAAACTGCAGATCCAGTAGCCTTCAGGATCCTCGTGGTATCAACTCTGGGAAGGCACCGATTATATTCAAATCTGAAGATCTCAAACGAGGCACAATTCTGGTAAATTCAACCAAGACAAGTACTCATTTTAGCTCTTGCTTTCTAAGTGAATAAACTCAATGTTGACCTAAAAATAATTGTCTTATAGAATATTTTAATATACTACCTCTTACCAAATGTCAAAAATACTAACATATACCTCTGGACATTTAAACAGGACTGCAGTACATGCAAATTTGCTACCATCACGTGTCATCTGACTCCTTCTAACATAAGCCAAGTGAATGTTTCACTTATCTTATGGAAACCAACTTTTATAAAAGTAAGTGATTGCGTTGTTCTCTGAAATTATGGATATGTTAACAAAGGTTTGTTCAGTCCTTAGTATATGCACAGCAGAGTGCCTGTGCAGAACGAACACAAGATTGGAAGTCTAAAAGAATGTGTTCCAAGCCTCAGCTTCACCAGCTCTGTGGCTCTCACTTTCCTTGTCTGTTAACTAAGTTATCTTCAAGGTCCCTTTCAGATATATCCTTTTCTCCAGTCTCTCTTATCCTTTTTCTTTGCACCGCAAGAGACAAACACCTATATAATACCAAAGTTTGCATTTACCTTAATGCTTTAGAGCTCAGTTACGGGACAAAGAATTATAGGGAGACAGTCCTTGACACCACAGACAAAGAGTAGAGCTAACATAAAGTATTATGGACTCATTATATTAAATCAGACATCTATCTATCTATCTATCTATCTATCTATCTATCTATCTATCTACCTACCTATATCTATATCTATATAGATATATTTATTTATATATCATATATATACATATATATGGATTTTTATTAGTTTTTGGTGTACAAAACAATGTAATAATTAGACATTTACACCCTTCACAAAGTGATAACCCCCGTCCCCCCATCTACTACCGCTCTGACATTGTATGTAGCTGTTACAGTGCAGTGGTCAGGCAACTACATCATCCATGAAGTGTTCTCCCTAGTCAGACCAGTGTCCATCTGATACCCTACAAAATCTTTACAACATGATTGATGATATTCCCCAACCTGTCTTTCATATCCCCATGGCAATTTTGTGGATACTGATTGTGCTTTGTAATCCCCTAAAAGGTCATTTCTTTACCGCTAATAAAGTCAAATTCATCTGGCAACCAACTATTGTAGAACTTAATCCATTGTACTTTATACTATTTGTTTCTCTTTTAGAAATAACTGGTTAATTATACAAAATTTCCATTTTTAAATTTGATCATATTAAGTTGCTATTTTTGTAAGTCACAAATTGTTGAATATTGGCAATTTCATGTTTAACCCTAAACAAACTCCTGTATAAACCTCATTATCAGAGTGTAGCTATTTCATACCTGGCTACACAAAATATGGGCAGGCTTTGAGGTTTGTTTTTGCTAAGGAAAATTTTAACAGAAATTATGTAGAAAATGTTTCCATTCTGTATCAAGGATCTAAACAAGGATTTAAGTGCAGAGAGGGAGGGTGGGTACACAGTCATCATTTAATACCACCAGTTCCATTTAGATGTAACAAAACCAGTGTTTTTAATCTCAGGAAAATCTCACTTTTAAAAATTGCACTACTCAAATATGACTAACTCGCATTGTGAGTAGCTTAATATATTGAAAATAAATTCCATTTGCTTTTCAGGCACGTTTTTCCAGCTTAAATCTTACTGTAACGGCAGAAATTCATAGTGAAAATACATCACTAGTTTTAAGTCCTGGCAATCAAAAAAGACAGGTAAGTGCAACTCTTAAGTTTTGAAAACATTATACATTTCACTCTGAACTTTGTGACATAATGTATAATTGCTTATAGCCCTTAAAGCACTTTCTGCCTCAAATTATACTTGATTACCCTGAAAATGTGATTTCAGTCTCATCCTTCTTTGTAAGAAACTGAGGAAAACCATGATATTTACAGTTAACATGCCATGTTTGACTTCATTGCTTCTAACTTTCACAGTAAATTGATGTTTTTACTTTCACCTTGATAACAAATAATGCGTTTGTAATTTTCCTCCTTTAAAACTGACATTTTAAAATGTAGTTGACATGTGAAGAGCAGATTTGAAAAACAATTCCTTTACAGAGAGTGTCTTTATATTAGACAGTAATACATGTAAACTTTTTAAAGTTTTCTTCATTTAATCAGTGGGAAATTTGAAATAAAAATGAAGTATTATTCCCTAATACAAATTCATGCTTGAATCCTTGGTAAAAATAAAACAGTTGGAGTTTTTTCCTCTTGTGCTATTATAAAATAAAACCAAAATACTTGTTATAGATGTGGGTGCTTCAGCATAATTTCCCCTCTTATCGTGGAAGAGTTTAAATACCCCAGGTGAATATTATGAGTCATAAAATCCTATTTGGAAGCTACCTAACATTCAGATGGTATTTCAAAACCTCTTATTTCAAATTATTACTTATTTCAAATAATTATAGTGCCAATGACCTCTGATAAACATTCACCTTTAAAGAATATATGCATATGATACACAGAATATATACATATAATGTTTACTTACTTTACAAAGAGAACTTAACCTGCGACATGCAAAGTTGTTCCACACATAGAGAGGCCAAACTTTTACCAGTAAGCACCAAAAAATATATATGAGTATATATTATATTGCAAAAGAGTACTTTAACTCCTAAATATATTTTATTATAATTTTTATAATTAGCTTTACTTCCCCTAAATGTTAGCTTAAAATTCCCCAGGGAGCTATTTGTTCTACATTTTATCCTAAGAAGAAATTATACCTAAATTGTTAAAATTACTCCAACTGGTCATTCTGTAATTGTGTAATCTGAGAGGAGTGACTGATCCCGTCCAGACTTCAGTTTCTGTATCTGTAAATTCAGAGAATTATTTTAGCTGTGTTTAAAGTCTGTTTTAAAAGGTCTGGTACTCCTGCCAGCTCTGTGTTCAGATGTATCAGCAGTGACCTACCCTGAGCGGTTTAAGGGATTTAAATCAGTATTTAACCTGTGCAAATATCTCCCCTGTTAGTTTCTTTTTTTTTAGAGCCGACTAGGCTCTCTAAATTAAGGAATTGTGATGTTTCTTGCTAAAGGCAAATATAGAAATTTGTTCTATTATTAGTCATTGCTATCTATCCAAATTTTTTTTTTTCTCAGAAACCTAAGGGATGGGACATAGAGCATACAAGTTTCATTGAGGTTTGGGTGCCACACTGAGACAGCTTGAGTAGCTAGAACACTCAAAGCTGTCCACTTCAAAATTCAGTTGAAGACCTAATTTATAGATTTTGACTAAGAGTAAATCAACTGGATGATACAGTGTGGTATAATAAAAAGCACGTTAGGGTGCATGTGTTTGCAAAAATTCATTTTATCTGCACATTTGAGACATGTGTATTTTATTGTATAAAAATTATACCTCGATTTATAAACAAAAAAATAAAACACATTAAGGCCGGCCGAGTGGCGTGGTGGTTAAGTGCTGGCTTGGGAAGTCAGCGGCCCCGGTTCAGGTCCCACATATGAGGGCCAGTGACACTGCCCTCAAAAAAAAAAAAAAAAAAAAAAGGAAAGATAAAAATAAACACAGTAGAATTAAAATAAGACGGTCTACTCAGGTTTTTATGTCAATAGCCTATGATGATGACATTCTAGCTTAAACTTATCTTATTATGATAATGCACTAAAGTCTATTAATAAGTCTTTAAAACATGCAATACTTTTGGTTCCCCCTGAGTTAAATTCCCCTCTACCGTTGAGCATTCTGATTCATGGACAGTTTACTCTGTATGTATTAATTTCTTAAGGATAAGATTATAATTTGGGGGGTAGTAATAAATTTGACATGGTTAGAGATTCAGAATAGATGAAGGGTATTTTTAAATGTAAACTCAATGTTTTCCCTGAAATGAGATTAAGTATACCTTTCGATAGAAAATTTTAGCCTGTAAGAACCCAAAGAGTTCTAACAGGTGTTTATCAGTGTCAACAGTCTTGTTTTATAATTTTCAGCTTGCCATTCAAATATCAAAAGATGGGCTACCAGGCCGAGTGCCACTATGGGTTATCTTGTTGAGTGCTTTTGCTGGACTATTGCTGTTAATGCTGCTCATATTAGCACTGTGGAAGGTAAGCACCAAAGTCCCCTTGACTTTCTATTTCAATTGTCAACAGCAAATGGTAAATTGAATTTTGATGTATCCATGCTGTGGGACATAGTGTCATACAGCTATGAAAAACATTAAAATGATGATCAAGACAAAAGAAAAAATAAAAATGTATATCTTGAGCATTGAACACACTTTGACCCCATTTTTGTAAAAGAAAAATTAGTATATCCAAAAATCAGAGGACCTCTTATAATCATTGGGATTATAAGAGACCTTTATATTATGTCTATGACACTAGAAGTTTTAAATTAAGTATAATCAGAGAAGAGTGTAAACTCTCTCTTATAGAAAAAGAAAAGAATAAATTCCTATGTCAATGTATGAATATATAAGCAATAGCATCATGGTTAAGATAAGCCTCATCATAATTATGTAATTCTATGTATCGTGAATATCAAATGCTTCTTTAATATATAAACAAATGTACCACATTTTATGCAATGGTTTTGCACCGGAGTGAGAGAAGGGTTTTATTAATTAATTCATGAAAGGGGAATCTTACAGTTTCACAGACTCCTATTTCAAATCCTCTTGTAAAACTGAGTAACCACCTACTTTCTGTCTGGTATATCCATATATTTATATAGATGTTTGCTTACACTGAGGTATGCAAGCTTTTTAAACTCTTAACTGTGTCATTTTTAAATTAAGCAGAACCAAGATGATAGCTTTTAGGATAAATTTAATAGAGAATAAAAACACAGACAAGTTGAATTTAATGTTTTCCAATTAAACGTCAAATTGACATTTATTCTAACATAATATCACCCTGTCTTTTACCTGTTGTTTTGTTAAATAGCTAAACTATGTTAAAAAATACAAATTGTGGTTACATATTCATTTTTCAAATACCTGGGCAACAGAATTATCTATTAATCAAATAGCTTAAATAACAAATTTCTCTCCCAGCAAATGCCGACTGTGCTGACCCTTTTTGACTCCCTTCTGACTAACTTCCCCTGTGGGGGGATGACTCTCAGAGAAGATGATCAGAGTGCATTAAAGATGTAGGTCAGGGGCACTTAGGTCAGCAAAGACTCCATAACTTTTGTCAAGCAAAATCTCCAAGACAGAACTCTCCACCATCTCAGACCTCCAGCTCTCCCTCCCACTGTTCTGTCTGCAATACCTGGCTTTGCCACACTGTGGTACCCGAGGCCTGGCTTAGTGGTGTCAAGGTTTTGCTTTAAATGCAGATTTCAGTTTCTCCCTTTATATGCACCTCTAATAGAGAGAGCATTTTAGTCATCATTTCTTTCAGTGTGGTCTTCTATTCTGACCACTTTACTTACCCCTATAGTTTTGGATGCTGCTGACAAGAGAAGAAAGCCAGAGCTGATATTTGGATGGGTTCTCTCTGGCAGCACATCTCTGTTTAAATACATTTCACCTACCTGTTGTTTTTTTTGTCATCAGTCTGCAAAAGCATAAATGCAAAAATAAACATTCTTCCATCCAGCAAATGTGTTGTTGACACATTCTGATGGCTTCTTAGATCTTCTTTTTAGGCCCAAAGGAAGGTCATTTAACAACCTTTGGACTGTCCTGACCAGTATGTATAGTTGGTTGCGGCAATCGGAACTGTGATTCCATAGTAGAAAGGAAGAGAACTAGAACTTACTGAGTGCTTAGTATATGCCAGGAGCTGTTTTAAGCTTTTGCACAGTAGTCAAATGAGACTCAGCCTACAGAGAAACCCTAAGAAGGCAGTACATTCCTCTCTCTTAATGTAATCTCCTACTGATACCTGAAGTTTTACCATTATTTGTTTACTAATCCTAAAACTTTGTCCCATATTCAATATGCATGTCCTGGGGGAGGGAGGTATGGATGGGGAATTTTTTAGTCTTTTACACTTTAGTATAAATTTATTCATTCAACATTTATTCCATATTATAGTTGTTAAGCATGTACTTTCTGCCAGGGACTATCTAACCGGGCCCTTTGTCCTAGGGTTTTGAAGTAGCGGGGCATACATAAGATCATTAAGTAAATACGGAAAGAAAAAGAAGGAAAGCGAAAACTACAAGGAAAGTCTGGGAGCTGAACACAAACTTGTTTCAAATTTTGGCTAGTATTGGCTCCATCCAGTTTGAAGCTATAAATTATATTCTCCTAATTTCCACTCCAATCACCCAGCTTCTACTAAAAACCCAATGTTAATATTGGATTTGGGTGGGAAAACTTAGATAACAGAAGCTGAGTTTTAAAATAATGCATTTAATATATGAAAGCAGAAGAAGGTTGAAAAAAAGCAAGAAGATTTGGAAAAGAAAGGATAAAAGGTGAAGAGCCAGTGGGACAGGAAAGAGAAATGTCTTATAATTCACCACCACCTGCTTTTGTGCAAGCCTCATCTGACTCATTATAAACTCAGGACATGCAGGCACAAGTTAATGGGCTTGATGCTTTGTGAATCCAGCACATTTGTATTTGGCCCAAAGGAAAAGGCCTAAGATATCAAGGAGAACTGGCATTCTAAAGAAGACAAATTTATTGTCTTTTCACGTTCATCTGTCCTGTTGTCCCCTTTTCCTCATCTACCATCATCTAGATTCTGGCATAGAGGAAAACATAAAGCCCTGAGTAAAACTTCTCTAATTTAAAACTGCATATTTTTGACCACTTATCCCTTCTAACCCCTCAATTGTTCAATAATTATTTTTAAAAATATATAATTGTCAGGGCCGGCCCAGTGGCTCAGTTGGTTAAGAACTCGCTCAAGAGTGCAAGCTGAACTCTGAGCAGCAGCAGTTCGATGCTCAGCCCGAGCTGAGCTGCTACTAAGCTGCCAACAGGTGGCAGGATGGCTCAGATAAAAAAAAAAACAAAAAACAAACCTATATATATATATATATATATCTTGCATAATTTACCATAATTTTATGATTAAAATGATATAAAGTTACCACACTTTGAAAGAACTAACTCGTTGTTTTTGCTAGAACTATTATAACCCACTCTGAAATTTAATATATATGTATTATATATATAATAATATATTATATACAGATTTTTAAAAAATACTTCTTTAGGACCCTTGATTTCCTTTTTTTTTTAAATACCCATTTTAGATTAGATTATTACAAAGGTCCCTTCCAGCCCCTATACTTATTTTTCTTATTCTCTATAACAGAAAATAAATAAAACACTTGTAATTTTTATGATGTCCCAAATCACAAAGTGTAATGAAAAATACACACATTCACTCCATGTGAAATTTTTCATATTTTCAATAACTTCATTTTTATAGCCAAATGATACAGGTTGTTTTCAAAAGGCCTCCATGCCAAGCCTATATAGACATATGGTCTGACACATTTAAAGTTAAACCAGACAACTCAGAAATCTCCACAACCCTTTAGCCACATATTCATCAACTCTAATGACATCAATGTATGGCCATAAGTTGTTTGATGGAAATTTCTCTCCAAAAAGAAAGATGATGGCAAAATAGAGACAGTGCTAGATAACTGCATTTTGTATGTCTCCCACAATATTTTCCCAGAATCTTTTAGTTTGTTTATTACATGTACTAGTTTTTACTAGGAGTCATGATGTTATTTAACCAATGAAAGGTTAAAAATGAAATTTGATAAATGTCATTTCTTGATATGAAATATTACTTAATAAGTCAATGAAAAAAATCTCTCAATTATGTTAATTATTTGTATGCTCAGAATTGCTAATATATTATTAAATTAAATTCTATTTAAGGAGATAAGTATTTATTTAAATTCAAATAATTAATTGTGTTATGTTTGGTATTTTCTCAACAGATTGGATTCTTCAAAAGACCACTAAAGAAGAAAATGGAGAAATGAAATATTTTACAAAAGAAAAAAAAATTATTAAATGATCTATCCTCAGGTTTGCCTCAAATATGTGACAAGGAATTTATAAATATAATTAAAGACATAGTCACATAAATTTATATAATCCATCAGGGTTAATCACTTGGAAAATAACAGATCAAGCAAGATCCAAAAATAATGCCATATATATTTTATAAAATGATGAAAAATATTTTTAAATAATTACTCATTTTTGTTGAGTATTTAAGCAAAATTACAGTGTTTTGAAGATGAAGAATAACCTGTATAAATATGTTTATATATTAAATCACATTCAAAGTATTTAAGGAATGCATAAAAATATTTTTATGATAATTGAAACATTTACTTTCAAAGCAATATAAATTAAGCTTTTTCAGTTGATTTCTGATGAATATCCTCATTCAGCATGACAGTCAACATTTGTAAATGCTAAGAAAGGAATCACCTTAAAAAGACCATTTCCCACAATTCAAATGAGAAAAATTTCCCTGGTAGAATCTGTATATAATCTGGACTGAAAATAGAATTAAATCACAGAGAATCATTCAGCATCTTTGTGTTGGATTCAGTACTTGGAAGGTTTTCTTTCCAAAGTGTTTGGAAAATAGTGCAATTGAGCTGAAATTCTATCTATGATGGAAAATTAAGATAGACTTATTTAAAAGCAAGTGCACTGAATGGATTAATTTAAGCTTTTATAGAACATGCTTGATTGTGATATTCAGCTCTAAAACTCAAAATTCTTTTATACTGAAAAAACACTTAGAGCAATTTTGTGTGTCATAACAGTGATTTGTTATAAAAAGCCATGTTGTGGGTAGGATATGCTAAAATGGTTTCTGAATGGAATATGGCAGCGTAGATAAATGCCACTGAAATGCCTAAGTCATCCTCGCTATGCACCTTTTGAATGAACTTCAGAGGACCTTGGATGTAACCAAAAGTAGGAGTTCTCTCAACTCCTTGGTACATGGTTCATTCAAACCCTCAAGCTGTGAGAGTATGTTTATTTTTAAGTTTTTTACAGGTATGTAATTTTCCAATTACATTTCTTATTTCTATGAAAAGGCAGTATTCCATTTCAGTGTTGTATTTTACCAAGAAGCCACTGCTTTTTGAGTGTGGCATGTCAACATTTAAATAGAACTCCAGAAATGTATTTTAAAGGATTTCAGGTTTGAAATGTCGCACCAACAGAAGGATTTCACACCTTTGTATATGCTTCTTTGTTCTTGAAGTCATCGTTATGGTGCGTTGGACTGTACTGCAGCATAAGCTCCTAGGTTGCTCCATTTCTTAGGATAATAACAATGAATGAATGTATAGTAGCTGCATATGTGAACTACTGCTATGACGTTTGCTGATACTTCCTCAACAACTCCATCTCTCCACCTGATTGACCATCACAAGACCGGAACCTGCAACTATCCACAAAGTCCTGGGCTATTTTTCTCAAAAAACAGCAACCCAATGAAGAAATGAAATGCCCTGGATTTAGTTTTTTTAAATGAATTTTCAAGGAATTATCTGAGGACTCAGAGCCAGCCTACCTCATGGCTCTCCACAGCTACATCTAAGAGCCTGAAGGTCAAAGCCATACACTCCTGGGGCTTGCTGAGATCATCAGTAGCTGGAAGAAAGGCAAAGTGTCTCCAGAGATTTGCTATCCTCCTGCCAGCTTGTCTTGTTCAGAAATGTCCACTTTGGGAATTTCCTTCATTCCCACTATCTATCTCCAGGTTCCGAAATCATTCTTTCCACCTGTTTTTCCTTTGTCCAACCACTCTGGCCTCTCTTATGCTGAGTCACCCTGTTGCACAACTCCAGGGCATAGCCTGCACTTGGCCACTGCACTCCAATCTCAGCACATCCTTAGAAATAAGTCAACAGATAAAATTAAATGCACACTCAGCCTTTGTGACTGTGAGGCAAAGCAGTCACCGAAGAAGGAATGTACACATGTAAACTAAATACATGTTAACACAAAGGGGAACTATAGAAATGATGGCATTTTGAACTTTTTAGAAATGAGAGGAAGAACTGTTTGGCCAGATCAAATAGCTATTTGTAAGACTGGCACAATTCTTAACACATGTCATTCCCTGGTTTTTAAGTGACTATTAACTAGGTATCACATAGTGTTATGATTTGTTCAGGTAAATGTGGGCATCTGTGTGTGTATGTGTTTGTGTGTAAATACACAGACACACACACGGATACAAATATAACATAAAATACCTCAATAACACCAAAAGAGAGTTTACAAAAAGCAAATATAGAAAAGCTACACCCGAAGGAAAAATTTGATTTATTCACTTTGAATATGTTTTCATTTTCATTAACATTTAACTTTAGCATCAGTTTTACAACTGTCATAAAAAACATAAAGGGAGAGTCTTTGATTTAAAGAAAATAAGGCAACAGATGTCCCAGATTATCTTTGTACAAATATTCTAAAACAGTCTATTATTAAGAAATATACTAAACTTGATCATTTTATTTTAAAATATTTAATAATAAAAGTAGGTGAAATTTAAGACTATGGACTTAATTGGCTAAAATAAATTACCAAATACTTTCTTTTTTTTTTAACTTTGTATATATTTTTTTAAATTGATTATTGCTTCTCCTGTGAACTGAGCTATGTATGAAATCCCTTTCCTAACCAAATCTACACTGGTATATTGGTAAATTATTTAACAAATACCTCTCCAAGAGGAAAAAGAAAATCCCTGATTTGCATTATTTTCCAATTTCCATGCCCTAAATAGTCTCGCCATGGCCATTTTCAAGCTACCAACATAACCCTAAGCAGCTTGCAGAATTTCCAAGCATTTATCTGTCAGCTCTTACGAACCAGTATGAGCTGCCTTCAGCACATTATTGAGATTATATGACAATGATAGCTAGCTGGAGAGAGAGAGAAGATAGATATAGATGATAGATCGATAGGTGGTGATAGATGATTAAGATAGATGATAGATAGATAGATAGATAGATAGATAGATAGATAGATAGATAGAATATGTACATATATACCTATGCAAACACACACAGTATAATTATATTTCTAATGATGCTTAAAATGCTGATCTCAAGTCCAGTAGACAAATGCTACATAGTTCTCTGTTCTTCAATTTTAATTTCTGAAATTATTATTTTCCTATAATGTTAATAAAATGATATAAACTTGCAGGAGTAGGAAGGACTTGGAAGCAAGAATATATAAAGGTTGACAGACAGTGATAATCAGATCTACGCAACCACAAAGAAGCTGTTACCCTTTCTCTAGAATCCAGAACCCTGGGAACAATATTGTGAAAGGTCATTCTTTGTAAATATGTTTAACTTCTGTGATTCAATTTGAACTTCAGTGATCCAATTTGTTCAATAATTTTCTCTGAGCACTAGATTCATGGACAATTTAAGCTTTGAGTATTTTCTATGGCATAAGTGTTTTTGAAATGAGGCTTGTGAGAGATATTTTTACAAAGTTTGGTGCTTGCCCAACCATAATAATTTTGCCTATAAATGCATATGAATATAAACAGATAAATCCTCTTTCTCTATTATAAAACGAATGTATGTCTAGGCTTCCTTGGAAAACAAATATTTGCACCAAAAGCAAACGTTGGCTGCAAAGGGCTTGAGTAAACCTGAGTTGTAGCGGAGGCTGTGAGAAGCACTGGCCGTATTCTCTAGCGGCTTCCCTCCACAGGCTACAGCGTCCGCAGTGTGAATGGCCGCCCACTAGTGTCATGCAATGCGCTTTCCTACAGGATAAAATGTGTCCAACATGTTGTAATCTGCTCTGTGTGAATTAACTGCCTTGCTTTGCACAACACAGAAAACAAGGGGAGACCCAGGCCGGGAGCGTGGCTGGTATGCCAGGTGCAGTCTCATTACGGTTCAAACAAAGAGGCCTCTGGCAAGTCAGTTTTTAAAAAATAATGTCCTGTGCACCCTTTGTTTACTTTCAACACTTCCCAACTCCCCCTCCATTAGTCTTCTCTCCCAGGGGAGATTTTTGAGAACACTACTGGGGAAAAATGTGTCTAAGACCTGTGCTCTCGGTTTGCTGTGAATACCAGCCTCAATGCATTGGTCGTTTTATACAGGATTTCGCTCCTTGGTTCTCCTGTGACACTCTAAAGGGATGACTTGGTATATATAATGTAGTAGGGACAAAATGCAGTGTACTTCAGAGATGGACCATGTTTAAGAGCATTTTTTAACATCTTTAAGAGACAAACCATCATGTGATGGCTATCAGCAGCTGTACTAATGTGGGGACGAGCAGGACAGTAAAAGAGCGTGTGTAAGCTCCACAGCAGCTGGTACTCAGGAGGTCAGGCTCTTAACTGATGAGAATGGATCCTTCTGCCCCTACAAAGGTCCTGAGCTTACCTCCTGAATTCACTGCATTGCAGCATCAGTCTCCCCACATCACACATGTCCATGAACATATCTTGCAGCCTTTTTACCATACCAACAAATAGGCAAGGAGGAGTTGTCACTTTGAGTGCTGGACTCCCTGCTGTGAGATCAGCTTTTTTTTTTCTTTTTAAAAATATATCAAAAATAAATAAATAACTGTATATCAAAACTTTTCACCTGTAGCTAATGAGTTCAGAACTTTAATCGAGACTTCTTGCACTTTCCGCCCATCCCAAGCTAGAGAACTTTAATGTCACCAGGAATGGCAGTAGGAACCAGGGCCCATTTGTGGGATCTGTCTGCCTCTGTCTTCCAGTTGTTCTCTTCTCAGCTGCTCAGTGGGGATGCTTTGTTTTGACCTGAGGCTTCCTTGGCAAGGCCATTCTAAGCCTGTGCTCCCCACAAGACCTTGACTGGTGGCATGATCTTTGCTGAGACTCAGAAATCCTTTCATTATCTGACACAACAGAGAAATCATGGCAATAAACTAGAGGGCAGTGACACTCATAATGATGATTATGCTTGATTTCGCCATATTTTAAGTCACGTCTTTATGAAAAAAAGACTGAGTCTGGAATTTTAGGAGCATTTTGGCAACAGATTAAGACTCAGTGTTTAATCTTTTATTTCACTTTGATCTATGCACATAGGTTGGGAACTAAATTTTAAAAAAAAATCTTTGAAATGACACAGAATGAAAGCCAGATGACCATTTTTATAAGAGGAGAAGAGAGATTGGATGGGGAAAAGCAAGGGGCATAATTTTTTCTTTCCTACCCAGAGTAGCCAAGCAAAGGGAACCACCACATAGAACATAGCTGTGACGCTGAGCAATCACAGGTCCAGTGCCAGGTGGCACTTTTGCTATCATGCCCTTGAGGCAACTTGCATTGAAAGAAAGTTTTAAAAGGGGCGGGGCTAGGAGATGAAGTTATTTACCTTTTATATATACATCCTTACTTCTAAAAGTACTGTAAGCTCCCTGAGGACCCTATTGTACCTGCCCACAATACTAACATATGTACTTTTCACAAGTCAATTGCTGATTCAATAAGAGAAAAAGTGTATTCTTACCTGTCTGTTAACCAGGGCTAGTTTCCTGGTGTTTAACCCACTTTGGGCTCCCATGAAAACAATAATTTGAGACAGCAGAAGTTCAGGCCTTTTTCACACTAGAACCACTTCACACAGGACACCCCAAAAACTTAGTGTTGAATTTCTGAGACACCCGCTGCCTTTAGTCAGGTTGGGACAGCAGGCTCTGCCTTCCTTACTAGGAAACATTGTTCTGAAGGAGAATGGTGTACTGTGTATTACTACTGTGAGGTTGTAAAATTGTTAGTGGACAGTGTAAAGAATTGTATCCACTTTATTACAAAGAAAAGTATTGTACAGAATAACTACGGCCCTGAGACATATATCATATTCACGCCAATAAACGTTTCTGCATGATCTAACATAAAGTATTGTATATTTGCATGGCTTGTTTTTGTATTCATTTCAGAATAAACTCATAAACAGCTTAAGGGTATTTGCATTTCTACAAAATTTTTGTTGGACAAGCTCATTAAAAGGAAATGTTTTGATCACGTTCGTGAACAAAGCAGCACAACTTTTGCTGACTCTAGTAATTTATTGGGTGCCTAATTTAAGCCCATTTTTAAAAAGAAATCAGTAATAGGGTAACAGTCATTTAAGTTGATATAATTAGAAATACCTGAGAGAGCAAAAGAGTGTTTTGAATGTCCTATGTATGGGGCATCCTGATTTGAGGTCAGGGGTTTGGTATTTTTGTGTAATTCTATCTTATCTTGTGCATCAGCTGTGTATTTTACGTCATGGTAAATGAGCATCCTGTGTTATATATCAAATTAAAAAATGACTTTCAAAGAAGAATACAATTGCTGTGATTTTAAGTGCACAAATGTTATCCAAGATTAGTATTTATTCAAAAGTTCCAACTGTTTTTTGGGTTTTTTTTTAGCTCTTTAGTAGGTTTTCACTTTGATGCTCTAAAAGGAAAAAAACAAAAGGCAAATTAAGTCTGTCTGTGGTGTTTCCTGTACATAATTTAGTCTTGCAAACTTGAGACAAAACCCACAGAATCCATATTATTACATATCTTCTCCTAATGAGATGTTTTAATAATAGATTATCCGCTATATAATAATAGATAGGACCACATAGTGTGAAACAAACAAAAATACTAAAAAGTAAAAAGAGCATTTTCTTTATTCAATCTATAGTTTAAAGAAATATATTTAATATACAAGGCTAGAAGAAAATACAGGAAGAAGTTATAGTAGTAATAACACATGTTCATCTTATAAAAAATTTCATCCTCAAACTCTGTTGTAGGGTGAGTGAGTAAGGTATTTTTTACAGAAAAAACAGACTGAGTTGTGAAGACGTTATTTATAAAGTCCTGCAGCTAATTTGTGGCAGGACATGTCCCACTGTTCTGTCTTTTCTCTCTTAGTGTGAGATGAGTAGTTCCTCTCCCACTTCAACCTTGGCCCAAGAGGAGAAGGCAGTGGAGGTACTAGAAAGAATCTGCATATTTTCACTAAAAAATAAACTGTGTAATCAATATTTATTATTTGTTAAGTCTAGAGCATAGACAACATGTTTTTCTTCTCCTTTGTAATGCCTTTGTTTAATTATAAAAATTAATGTGAAAATCATTGGCAGATGTCAAGAAGAAAAGTCACCAAATAAATGTTTATTAATTAAAAGATTGGAGGTGATTTCTCTTTTCTTCTATACAAGAATTATATTATGTGAATTGTTTTAAAACAGTTTTAAATATGGTTTTAATATGACAAAAATTCATTTAAGATAAAAAGGCATGTAGTAGAAAATTTGAAAAACACAAATAAATAATTTAAAAACTGTCATGACAACACCAGAAATAGATGACATTAAATTGTCTTTTCTCTGAGCATACATGTTTACTTTTTTGCATATTTCTATGTTGACATACTTGAAATCACAGAGAATATGGTACCTTGCACTTTAAAATAATTAACATTGTATTTCTTAATTTTTCTTTAGTATTAAAAGGGTAATAGCCATCAAATTATTTCCCTTACTTTGGAATTGACATTAGGGTGTAAAATTACCCCCTCCCATATTCTCTCTAAATTAATAACCACTATACATACAGACACCATACTGGAATTCTCCATAGCCCAGAAGTCAAATAATTATTTACCTACTTCAAGTAGAAGTGAGGCAGGGCAGACAACAAGGAGTGGAGAAAGATGGGAAAGGTAATTTCACTAAGAATAATAGCAAATGTGGCCCTGTTTATCATGCAAAACCAACTGGATTATTTGATTAACCTAGAAAAAGAAAAAAAATTTATCAGAAACTAGACCTGGTATTGTTACATTATAAGCTTTACAAAAAGAAGTCAGTGAAGGGAGAACAAAAGAACAAACAACACAAAACAGATATAAAAAAACAAACAGCAATATGACAAATGTAACTCCAACATCTCAATGATTACATTAAAGGTGAATGGTGTAAACACTCACCTTTTGAATAAAAGGCTGAGATTGTCACTGATAAAAGGATAAGGTTCATCTATATGCCCTTTAAAAGAGACAGACTTTAGATTCAAAGGCACAGATAAGTTGAAAATGATGGGAGAAGGATATACCATGCAAACATAACCATAAGAGAGCTGGAGGTGACTGTATTAATAGCAAACAAAATGAACTTTGAGGCATATGGAATTCCAGACTTGGGCAGATTCTTACCTTTTGAGGGAGCAAGAAACCTCTGGAGTTCCTCTAGGTATATAGAGATCCTAGATATATCCTTGAGTTTACTTTGATGTCCTGCAGATTTTCAAGGATTCATTGGTACCTGAAATGAAACTTCTGTGCGGATTATAGCAGAATCATGGAGCCATCCCACTCAGAGACTTGAGTCTTAAATCAGTGTGTAGAGTCCCTAACCTACACAGATTCCAGTTACAATGGTTCATCCTCTCTGATGGCAGTAACAATAGGGCAAGCACCATTGTCTATAGGCACCCAGGCTGCCACCCACTTCACAAATGAATGCAGTGCAGTACAGTCATGTGCCAGAACTCTAGCTAGTACTTGACTGACAAGTACTGGCTTGAATTAATAAAAGCTGCATTGAAACATCTGCAGGTTGGTCTTTAGTTTCTACTTCGCTCAGCTATTTTGTGTTTGTAAATAGTATCCTTCAACTGAGTATGTGTTGCATAAATTTATTTGGATACTACAATCCTGAATGGTATTCCAAAGGCAAGAGTGTAAATGTCTCAACCTGGTAAATATAAAATAACATCCAGAATTGGCTGTCAAACTGTAATTAATGGAGCTGGATATTAGTCATGCCAAGGACTCTAACTGTCCTGGATGACATGTGGGACATAAAACTGAAAGCAACAAAGGAACAACACAAACAAAGAAACAAAAATTCATAGACACAGACAACAGTTTAGTGGTTACCAGAGGGTGGTAGATGAGGGTAGACAGAAACAAATATATGGTGATGGAAGGAGAACTGACTCTGGGTGGCGAACACACAATGTGATATATAGATGATGTATTACAGAATTGTACACTTGAAACCTATGTAACTTTACTAATAATTGCCACTCCAATATACTTGAATAATAATAATAAACCAAACAGGAAAATAAGAAAAAGAAATGCCCAGGGCTCCTTAGTTTCATGTGCCAAGTCTCTCATTTTCTATTTTCTTCCTTCCTCTAGTCTCAGACTTTCCTATTCCATTTGCACCCAAGTATCACCTACAATATTATTCCTTTTAACACACTTCTCAAACCTTTATTTCATTCCTGCCTATTTGGCATACCTCATCATTATAAGGTAGGTAATTCTACAAAGATTCCTATTAGTGTATTGTTTGCATCTTGGTTTTCTACCTTCTAAGATGGACCATATCTTCGTGAATGAAGGTTGTGTTTAAATGAAGAGTCATTTGTTTTCTGCAAGAGGTTTACAACTGGGGCATGTGAAGCAGGTAGCTTTGAATGAAACTGATAGGATGGGGTGAAGTCTCCCATTTTTCTCTGAGGAGAAGAAAAAAAAGTAGGAGACAAACATTTATTGCCTATCCTACATGCCAAGTATTGGGCTAGGCAATTTGCCAACGTTATGTGTTTTTTGTTGTTGTTTTTTAAATTTTTTTTTTATTGGGAAATTGGGGAAGCAAACAGTGTTAGGGAATTGGGAAAAGGGAACAGCCAAGTTGTTGTCCCTCAGGCTTAGTTGTGGAGGGCACAGCTAGCTCATCCCCTAGTCCAGTCTCCATCCGGCCGCCCATCGGCAGCTCGTGGTCACTCAGCTCAAGGTGCTGTGTTCCATCTTAGTTGCAGGGGGCAAGGGGAGGGATGTAGCCCACCATCCCATGCGGGAGTGGAATCGGCAACCTTGTTAGGAGCATGTGCTCTCACCAGCTGAGCCATCCTGCCACCTGTTGGCAGCTCAGCAGCAGCTCAGCTTGGGCACAGCTCGCTCGCCCATGTGGGAATCGAACCAGTGACTCTGTTGCTCAGAGCTTGTGCTCTTAACCAACTGAGCCGCTTGGCCAGCCCCCAACATTATGTTTTTGAATCTATCAATAACACTAAGTGGTGGTGTAATTATTATTTCTGTTTCACAGATAATGTATCTGAGACTCAAAGGAGTTTAGGGGCTAATTCAAGGTTATAAAGCTTGTAAGTGGTGATACTGAAATAAAGACCAAGGTCTATCTAATTCTAAAGCTCTTTTCCCTAACAGGGACTTGAGAGAAAGTCACGGGAAGACAAATGAAAACACAGAAATGCAGGAGAACACACATCTATCTTTGTTGTATCTGGCACATAGTAGACACTCAGTAAATATTTGTTTATTATTGAATGAATACAAGAATTGATAACTGAGTAGAGTTTTATTTATATAACTATTATATCTCTTTGAAAGGAAAACTTGGAACCTGTAGTAGGGTCGCCAATCATAGATTTATAGATGTGACAGTGTGACCCAGCCTACCTGGGTCCCTTCTAAGGGTGGGGCCCTCATTTCTCCAGCTGCACCCCTGCTCTGCCTCTGAGAAGCACTAATTGTTTGAAAGTGCTTTTCAAACTCTAATGCTAGCTCTATATCAATTAAAATGTGCACTTATGTAAATATTTTAACCTATTAATCATATCTTAGAGTAACGAGTTCCATAAACTGTCCATATTATTTTAATATCTAACATTGCTTCTCCAGTTAATGTCCCTCAATTTATTTCTCTTCTACCAACTGTCAGGACTCTCAAATTAGTGTTTTCATTTATCTATAATATAAAATGTCCAACTGATAAAGTTGTAGCCATATTAGGATCATTGCTATATGATAAATTATTGTAAAAATCAAAACAATGTATGACAGTACCAACATAAAATACAGCACAGCTATAATGCATTTTGCATCTAACAACCTTTTCTCATAGTGATAATACAAGTAGGTTCTTGATAGAATTATGAGAGCATAAGACAAAAGAATGTATTTTACAAAAAATATATTAACTCATGTATGGGGCTGCAATAGGTCAAAAATCAGTACATACTTATTTAATATCCTAGATCTTTATATTATTATGCAGATGGGTAAAATGTTTTCAACGAAACTATTTAACATTAGTGGGCTTATTTATGGTAAAAACTAAGACACAAACTAAAAAAATGGTTTAAAAAATAATAACTTTTGAGTAGTATTCAGAGGATGGGAACTTGAGGTTTTGAAGAATTTCACCTCTGAAAGTGGCCTTCAAAGTTTTATATAATTCCAAAACCATGATACCCAAATATTACAAATCAAGACACTAAAATAATCATTTTGATTTGCATAAAAAAGTGTAAATATTTTCATATACATGTTCCAGAATAAAAGGAGTACTTTGGATAAATAATAATTCATTTAGGGATATATCTGTCATAACAGAAAACAATTTAGAGTGGTTTAAATTTGTTTATGATTTAGCACATTGTGGTTTAGCCATACAGAGGAATTTCACTCAGCCATAAAAATGATTGAACTAGGGCTAGCCGAGTGGCGTGGTGGTTAAGCTCTGGCCCCAGTTCGGGTCCCACATATGAAGGCCAATGACACTGCCCTCAAAAAAAAAAAAATGAATGAACTCTGTGAGTCAACAAAATAATTTAGTCTGAAAAGCCTTAAGCTGAAGACCACCTACCAAATATTTCCATTTATATGAAATTCTAGAAAAGGCAAAACTATAGTGATAGAAGGCAGGTAAATGGTGTGGCTGGACTGGGCAAAGAGGATTGACTGCAAAGGACATGAGAGAACTTGAGGGTGATGGGAAAAAATTCCATGTGGTGATAGTGGTGACAGTTACATGATGCATACCTGTGTCAAAACTCTTCAAATTGCACACTTAAAATTAGTGAATTTTATTGTATAGAAATTATACCGCAACAAAGCTGACCCCTCCCCCCCAAAAGAAAACAATATTATTTGAAAGGAAATTATAAACACTTAGACATGGGGCTGGCCGAGTGGCGTGGTGGTTAAGTGCTGGCTTGGGAAGCCAGCTGCCCCGGTTCGGGTCCCACATATGAGGGCCAGTGACACTGCCCTCAAAAACAAACAAACAAACAAACAAACAAACAAAAACACTTAGACATGGACAGAAAATCAAGCTCGAAGGATAATGACGAAGCTGGGTGACCAATGCACTCTCAGGAACAAAAACTGAAAAGGAAACGCTCCATTATGCATATAATATGTACAGAAGGATGAATATAAACAGATGGAAGAGAAGCAATACTCAAAGAAATAACGGAAGGAAAGTTTCCTGAACTGAAAAACATCTAGAATTTTCAAATGAAAGAAGCTTGCCAAGTTCCAGTCAGGATTGTTTTAAAAAGAGCACACTACTAGACATGATCTAGTGGAAGTCTGAATTCCAAAATGAAGAGAAAATCTTGTAATGTTCCCAAGAGATGAAGATATTGTATACAGCGGAAAAAGAATTAGACTAACACCATCTGTAATATGGGGAACTAGAAAACAGAAACTTGAGGGAAAAGGAAAATGACGTTAGAATTCCAGCTCAGCCCCCATTCATGTACAAATATGAAACACAGAAATGCTGGGTGCCCCAAGACTCCAAAATATGTCACCACTCATGGGCATGTTTTTGGGGAAAAGAATGATATTTATTCTAGTCAACTAAAAATTCTTAAAATGATAACAATAATAATACATGCAAAATACAAGAGGTCACTTAATCCTCTGACACTTAGTCAATTGAATGAATGTTTAAAAGTATTTGTTTTTAGAAGATATTCTTGAAATAAGAAAGGGACCTTACAATAAAAAAAGTATATTTTTAAAATTGAACTTCTTAATTATTTTAACAAAAAATTTAAAAGTTGTGGGTTTGATTTTCTGACATGACCACAAGTCCAATGGTGGATAGTTTGGACCGCTGCTGTAGCTTAATGATATCATGGCCAGTTCTTGGAAACTCTGATTCTCTTGGCCTTTTGCTGGTCTTGGTCACATGCCCCTTCTGGAATGACACATGTGCTCCAAGCTGGAAGAAGATAGATAGAACACCAGTTTGCCCTTAAAAATAAAAAAATCAGCATCATAAAAGATTTCCCAGATTTCCTTCTTCCCAGCTAATGCCTTGTTGGCCATAATAGTGTTACATGACCATTCCTAATTGCTAGGAAAATTCTAGTCTTTCTAGTAGGACATACACAGGTGGTGTTAAGTGGGATTTGGTATTATGTGATTCAACTCGTAATGTCCACTCAAATAGTATTTCAAATATAATCAACATGACCACTGTATCTCTTAAAATTTATTCTTGTATGAACGGAACTTCAAGCTAGAAAGGATCTCCCAGAGCCTTTCCAATTCCAAAATTCTATGAAAGTACAAAGGAAAACATAAAAATAGGGTTTAAAGTAATCCAACACATGTTCCTCATTATATAATATGAATCAATACAGTGCCTTTCTAAGCTAGTATTCATTTATTGAAATATTAATTTAACAGACATTTATTAAGTATCTACTATATGCAAGTAATTTTACACCTGAAAATTGAGGAGCAATCACCATTCCCTCAAAGTGATATCAAAAGATGCTTCCTATCTGAGGGAAATTCTTTTCTAACAATTCTTTGAAAAATGTTTTCTGCAGAGTGGTGAGGTAAATATGTTGACTCTCAAGCTCTGGACACTCCTACTCAAGGAAATCCTACTGCATGGCACACTGTTATTTCTCCCTTCTCTGAATTCCAACCGTAATTAAAGCCTACCCCAGTCCATTAGGCAATAAATGGCATTTTAATTTCATACACATGCATATACTCATTTCAGGCCCTCCTGAGGGTAAAACTGGGCTCATATTAACAAGTTTACAAATAACCTTGGATATATTGAACGCTTTATTCTGTGACCTTCAGTCCACCTACTCCTGGTCCTTCAAATTAGCCCCGCTCCAATTCTTTCTGTAAATACCCAAAAGACTCTCTCATGCTTGTGAATACATCTTCTTGGTTATCAAGTGATGTCCGCCATTTTCTTTCACTAGTTCTTGCTCCAGGAATCACCTACTGCTGGCATCCTGAACACAAAGGTGCTATGCTGCCTTCTCTTCTGAAATGGGGATGAGAACACCTCCCTTCCGTGTCTGTATTACTCTTAGTTAGCCTGGTGTTCTTAATCCTAAAAAAATAAAAAAATAAAAAATAAACAAGTAGCTCTTTTAAACCATCAACATGACTCAAGCCAGGCATTTCTCTATAATCAAAGTTGTCCTCCTTTCAGATGTCAGATTCCAGATGTCTCCTCCACTAAGGAAGCCTCATTTATGAAGCTCCTCAATCCTGAATACAAATTGGGTCACAGTAAATTCCACTCATCCTCCAGACCTTCACAGGCGAAGTCCTAACAGGGCCCTTATTAAAAATGCCCAGTTATGTGCCGGCCGAGTGGCACTTTGGTTAAGAGCTGGCTTGGGACACCAGCGGCCCCGGTTCGGATCCCACATATGAAGGCCAGTGACACTACCCTCTACAGCTAAGATGGTGAACAACAGCTCCACCTGGAGCTGGGCTGCTGTGAGTCCCCAGGGACGGCATAGCTGCAGCCTCTGCTGCAGTGGGCTGCCATAGGCTACAGTGAGTGGCTGGCACGAGTATGAGCTGCCAAGAACCTCTGTGAGTGGCCGTCCAGAGGCCGGCGACCAATCTGCCTCACCTGAGAAGAGGGCAATGATGATACCAACATGGACCAGTGAGGCAATGTCCTCCACAACTAGACTGAAGAACAAAAGGACAGCAACTTGTCTGTTCCCTTCCCTGGTTTCCCAACACTGTTCCCTCCCCCAATTCCCCAATAAAAATCTTAAAAAAAAAAAAAGCCCAGTTGTACTCCTCACCCCATAAGTAGACTGACAGCTTTCTGAGGGCTCTCCCTCAGCTTTTTGAGCAGCCATTTGGCTACAACAGAGTACTCAATAAACATGTGCTGGATTGAGTGTGACAGGACCTATGTAGCATGAAGAGAGGACCTTCCATCACTGTACAGAATGCAGAAGCTAGCTGAAGGCAAAAATGAGAACCAACACAAGGTTTTCCCAGAAAAGTTGGTTGAATTGCATTTGATGGTATTTTCAGGGAGACATCCTTGAAAGGATAGAAATAATAGAGGAAGAGGGACTGCTCAGACATCCTAGAGGCTGCCTACCTCTCCAATGAGGCCTTTACTTTATGCCTAAGTATCATTTCCACTGACTATAAAAGGATATATCTGTTCACTTTAATCAATTTCTAGTCAAGGCAGCCAAATGCGCTTAGATTGAAAATGTCTGTAAAAGATCTGATTAAATATGAATAATTAGCCTCTCTCATTTCCTGGACATTGCAGCATTAATGTTGGCATTTTGTTTTCCTTAAATTTTGTCCTGAAGTCCACTTCCACCACAGTTCCTTCTCCAGATGACATTTCTGTAGCCCAGGTTTGCCCCACCTATATCCGTTTGTCCAGGCTTATATTTTCTTTTTAATTTATATTTTAAAAATTTGTAAGTCATGATTATTGAGGTATAATTTTCATACAGCAAAGTTTATATTTTTCAAATCCACAGTTTTATGGATTTTAAAAATGTGCAGTCATATAACCACCACCACAATCAAGATATGAAGTATTTCTAGTACCCTAAAAGTTTCTCGATGCCCTTTTAGTTAATCTCCCGTCATCCAGCCTCTGCAACTGCTCTGATTTCTGTCCCTTTCATTTTGCTTTTTCCAGGATGTTGTATCAATGGATTCATAATGTATGCAGTCTTTTGTATCTGCTTTTTCTTGTTTAGCATAATGTGTTTGAAATTCATCCATGTTGCAGCTTATATATGTAAATTGCTAAATCGTTTTTATTACTGAGTAGTATTCCATTGCATGGATGTATTTTGTGATCATGATATAGTTATTTTGTTTTTCCTGTTTTTGAAGCCTTTGTTTGTAGTGGGCTGGTGGGAATTGTGTTTATATTATAATTGGATTCTTTTGTTTTATATTTACTTTCAAACAATATGAGAGAGAATCATGCCAAGTATTGAATGCAGTAAGTGAACACACCAAATAAGTGAACCGCATGGACTTACACGGTGGAAAGTTTACGAATTTAATTGTCCGGACTTCATGTATGCCGTGTGTTGGCTAGGCCAAAATGTACTCAGATCCTATGTGCTGCATAAACCACCTAATAAATTTATGTGATCCTTGTTCCTATAAAACAGTTTGGAAGAGAGAGATCTGGGATTTTGTATTTCACAGTATGATTTGCCCCCATACCAGAGTGGAAGAATGGATTTTGAACTTTGGAGACTTGTCCATGTGGTAGACAAATAGTCCTCTCACCTGCCCTCTTCTCAGCTCCCAATCCTCAATAGTCTCTTTGGCATATACAGATTTTCAATTTCCATAATAATTTAGGGCAAAAAGAAAATTATTTTTCTTTTAGATCCCAAATAACTTATTTAAACTATTTTAAATTCAATCCCCACTATAGTTGGTATTAACAAATATGATTAATCTTTTAAGTGAAAAATAGGCACATTTTCTTTTTGCCACAGTTTATAGAACATACATCTATATTTTTAACCATGTAGAAATAGCAACAGTTAGTTTAGGTTTGGGTTCAAATTAAACTGAATATCAACATATAGAAAGTGACTAAGGCACTGGTTGATCTAATCTTTTCCTGGTTAGCACTGGTGCTTGTCACCTATCTTTCTCTCCATCCACATGTGATGTCCTGCTGCTTTGCTGCAAATATTGAGAGCTCATAAGAAAAACATATAAAAAAAAACCCCTAACTTGGCAGGGGTCAGGGGGGCTTGGAAATGGACTATAAATAAAAGTAAATGGCAACTTACATGCAATAATATATAATATACCAAGCAGCTGTATGTAACTCTTGAATTACTCTGACTCAAGTCTTACTTAGAGATGTGTAGGAACCCCAGAACTAAACCTTTCCTTTTGATCTCCTTTGTGTTACTAAAATGCATATCACAGATATCAATTAGCAGCAATACTATCCTGTCACTCTGTTCCTTTGCTTCTTTTACTACCATCATGGCCCCAACTTTCAACCCAGACTGTATGGCACGGTGCCTGGGTCACTGTTGTCTCCCTGTGCTCTTGGTATTAGACATTTGAACATTCTTGGAGTGTAGGGGAGGGAAAAAAAGCTTTCCTTCTATCCTCCTAGGTTCTCTGTCTGGAGGCATGTGAATTAATCTGACGAGAGACAAAATAATGAGCAAAAAACAAACAGAAGTTTATTAATGTGTGCATCGAACATACACGTGGGAAACTCATTCCCAAGTAACCCTGAAGTATTGGTGTGCAAAATGACCTCCATACATGGAGGGCAGGGAGAAACCAAAGAAAAGAGGCAGGCTACTCCAGATTGGCAGATGGCAGTTTTAATAAGCCAGAGAACTTACATACGAACTTGTCTTCAGTGATGGCAAGATGAGTATATCTCCTCCCCAACCTGCTGGAATCTTAAAGTGTATGTAGAGGCTTAACAGGGTTCAGTCATATATGACATCCAAATTGTCTCAACAAAACATTGCTCTCTCGAGGCTGTGTCCCTGCAAACAACTTGGGCTATGGGAGCGGTGAGAGGAGCATTCGTTCCAAGGACAAGGGAGAGGGTGAGGAGCCTACTTCATGGGTCAAGCTCAACTGGTGGTCACGTCCCCTTGATGACCCCCTTCAACAGAAGGCTTGGTTAGAACCTGGGGTTTATATAGCATCTTCACAAAGAACAATAACTTTGTAGAGAAATGACAAGACAAGGGAAAAGTGGTTTAGGATTTTAGGGGCAGCGAGCTATGGAAAGGTAAATATATGGAGAAACTAAGGAAAGATAAGGCTAGTTAATAAGGTTCGTTATGGAGATCTCTCAGGTGCCCTTTCTAGGATGAGAGCCTAGAATTTTCTCTTGTGACTAAGAATTGTCCCACTATTTCTGGTAGAGCAGGGAAGGGTAGAGAGCTTGTCTTGTGCCTGCTTATTCTGAATTGCCTTTAGCTCAAAATAATCCTAATGTCAAAGCTGGACCATTTTGGGGTGGCATATTCTGAATTCTTTCAGGGGCTTCTAACTTGTAGTCAGTCCCTCCTCTGGTTCACATTTCAGTAATATGTCTACCACTTCAATTGTGTTACAATATATAGCACAATTGTGTTACAAAATATAGCACTTTTACTTTATCGCTGGGAGGACACTACCATTTTACCATTTTGTTCTATAATCATTTTAATGTGTTTCTCCCCACAGACCTGACACCTGGCTTTACTCAGATCAATCTTGCCCCTTGAAAAACTGTTGTTCCTTGAATTAATATTTCACACCTTGACGATCTCCTAGGAATAATTCCTTCCCTGGGGGTTTCACAGCTCAAAGAGAGGTGTGGGTCTGTCAGACTAGCACTGTACACTTTGTTGGGGTCCTCAAATTAGCTTGCCCCCCTGTGAGTGCCTCTTCCTTGCCCTCTAGCCCATACACAAATATGCATGCATGTGCAAGCACACACACGCACACATGCACACACACACACACAAACACACTCCTACACAACTCTGTGTGTGAACTTCTAAAAATCTTTTAAGATTATTTAAAGTGTTATTCAAGCTGTAAATATGAAATGTCAAGACTTATCAAATTGTACAACTTAAATAGGTGCAGTTTAGGGCCGGCCGAGTGGCGTGGTGGTTAAGAGCTGGCTTGGGATGCCAGCAGCCCCAGTTTGGGTCCCACATACGAGGGCCAGTGACACTGCCCTCAAAAAAACAAACCAAAAAAACAAAATAGGTGCAGTTTATTGCATGTCAGTTATACCTCCATGCAGCTGTTAAAGAAGAAAAACAAACATAATCACTGTTAAAATCTTATACTTAAAATATACATAGGGCAGGGGTTTGTGCTAGGGCTGGAGCTGAGATTTAGTCATATATGTCATGTGGAATTAGGTCGTTGGGAAAGGAGGTGGAGAATGGAAAAGAACAGAAGCCAAGGAAATATGGTTTGTAAGCCTTTGAGCCAGACTCAGAAACAGAGCCAAGGGCCAGGAGGAGATAATATTTCTGGATATAATGTGTTAAGTTATTTGAATGCTTTGTGACCCAGCTACCCTGCACAAAGATATGTACTCTGAGGGAGGGGGAGGGCTGAACAGTTACAGGTAAATCTCACTGGATCATGGAACACCTTGGGGCATAAGTAATCCCTCCAAGATAATGTCGGTCTGAAGGGAGGTGCAACCTCCTCATTTTAAGATAGACTCCCAAGCAGACCTGACATCATGAAGTCTGAAGCCTTTACAAGTTGTGGAGATAAAAGCGATATACACCCGTTTAGTGGTGGGGGAGAGCATGGGCTTTTACCAGCAGAGGCCAGCCGCAGCCAGGACTTACCTTTGAGGCCATGTGTGTAAGTCGCAACCCAGGGATGCAAGAAATAGTTCAGGGGTTGAGGGCCCTACATATACACGTGGGAACCGTGACAGGAGGACACTTGGGCCTTGGCATAAATGGGATCTCATTTGTACTGACAGGCTGGCAGGTTGGCACGTTTCAGTTAACAAAGGCGTGAAAGTCACTACCTGTATGTATATGTCATGGGCCACACCTCCGAGAAGGAAATGAACTGCATGACCATGGCCTACCATGTGAAAATACATGGTTTTCAGGGCTTTAAAAAATGTGATCCCCTCAAATTTAAGCCTTGAAACATCTTCAATTACCTTCAAATCCAGAGGTTTTTGATGGCACAAGCTACCTTCCCTATAACTATATTTTATAAAGGTTCATGCTGAATCTAAAGAAAATGGGCCTCATTCCACTGAACGGCACAAACCAAGCTAAACTTCCATATTCTCTGCTCTTACACCTCATATGCTTTCTGCTTTAGCAAGACTCCTAAGACAACATGTGGTAGTGGGATTTCAAGCTCATTGAGTGCAGCCAGCTAATATATTGGTTCTCACCACAGTGCTTTGCTCATTATATTACTCATGGTAGGTGCTAAATAGATACGTGTTGGCGAATGAATGAATGACTAAAGTGAAGTTACTGCCAGATCCTCAACTTAATCCAAGTGAAGTACCATGTAAGAAATCACAAGAATTTGTGAGAAAGAGAGAGGTAGGAAGTCTGGAAGGGAATTCTGCAGGAAACAGAGACAAATACTAGAAGACCATGAAATGGACCAAAGTGTGTTAGCCAGGAATAGAAGCTTTGCTTTCTCATATACCATAATAGGACATGTAGAAGCAGGAAAGATTCAGATTGTGATCAAGACTGAGATGCCTGGCAAAACTGAAGTTCAAAATCTTTTGAAGCTCACCCATCTTCACTGATTCTGTTCTTTTGATGATATGTAAACAAAGCTCACTGGCCTGCCAGTCAAATAAATCCTAATGGCAAAATTGGCTCACTTGGACTTTTTTGATGTTAAACATTTGAAATTCATTTCCATCTAAAAGGTCAGACTCCAATCTAATGGTGCAATGAAAATTACTTCAAATAAAATAGGAGTTAGTGTCAGTCATATGAAGCAAAATTTCAATTGCAAAATAGTAGAGAAAGGAGGGGAGGAGGGGGTGTTGGCTTCAGAAAAGAATAAAAGCTACCTAAAGAATCAAAGATTGTAATATTCTTGGCAGAGAGCTTTAAGAAAAAAAAATTCCTTATGAGTGGTTGTATGAGTGTGCCAAAGTGAAGAAGATGCTGTACTGAGTTAAAATTAGGTCCACAGAATCAGAACTAGAGGAGGCCATGGAAAACTAAAGACACCTGAGCAAGTTGGGCAAAGGGCAATGGGAACAGTGAGTAATGAAAGAGGAAGTCAGTCCACAGAGAGGAGAATGGAGTGGGTACATACAGGAAAAGACAAGAACTCACACCATCCCTACATGTTGTACAGGGTGAGCTGTGTTCTCATCTTCCCAGTCTCTGCTTCAGGTCCCGGAGACCAGGCCGTAATTCACATCTTTGGGTTCTCTGAAATTTCCTCATATCCCTTCAATGAACTATTCTTTGACTTCGGCTAGTTGAAGTAAGACTGGTTTTTTCCCCTTGAAAAACAACTGATCATTAGCTGAAACATCTAAGTTTTCCAGAGAAGGAAAGTAACAGAGAGCCATACAGCTTAGCTTGATCCATCATATGACACATTTCTTATAAAAACAAAACAAAACAAAAAAAAACCTGAAGTACATGTGAACAATGTTTTCCCTTCGTTGAGCTTTTCCGTGTTCTAAGAAATAAACTTCTTAACTTCTTCTCTGGTTCACCTTACTATATTAAGATGTTAGCCATTAGCTGAACAAATGTGTTTATTCATTAGTACAGCAAATAGCTGTTGAGCATCAGCGCTGTGTCAGGACCTGTTTTATGTGCTGTGAGTGAAAGAAGTTAATGAGATATGTTCACTGTCCTCAAGGATTTTCCATAGGAAAAACCATAAGCTAGCACAAGGACTAAAAACCTACTTAAACTAGGTTAAAAGAAAAAGAGAAAATATTAGGACGATACAGGAGCATTTCATGGAAGTAAAGGCAGGAAGTGCAGCTAGATCTTACAAATGAGTGTAAACAGAACATAGAAAAAGATAAAGAAGTAAAACAAGCGCTTTCTCTTTTCTCTCCTCTCTCTCCTCTCTCTCTCTCTCTCCCCCTCTCTCTCTCCTTCCCCTGCTCCATGCATCTATACCTCAGTTACTTAGTCTCTCATTTCTGCCTCTCTCTTTTGCATGAATACCTGCAAACTGGCTTTGCTTATGCTCATAAAAAAAAATAGCCCCAAGTGAACATAAATTCCTATTCTGCATGGTGAGCAAAGAGTCTCTAGAATCTCTATACCCTAAATACAAATTCCTGGGAGAGAATTTGAAGGATTCAGCTTGGGTCCGGTGTCTGCCCATATACCAGAAGCAGGGTTATGTGGGGTCAGTGACTTCTGGAGGGGAGTCATGACAAACTCAGAAGGACCTGTGGGCAGAGCTGGCCAATTGTTTTTCCTGTCTGCCACACACACGAATAATGAGGACAATAATATCAAATGAGCATAGTCAACTCTAGTAGTGCCAGCACAGAAGTATGAATAAAATGCGTAGGCGTATTGATGAGTCCAGGGAGCTGGGGAACATAAAATTATTTTACTTTTGTTTATTGGTTTTGTTTGTTTTTAAGTTGCAAATTTCTCTTTAATTTTGACATTATGCAACTCGACCAGTGCCTGGAGGCCTGCGGATGAGTCAAGCTCAGTGGATTCTGCGCACCACTCAGTCTTGTCATGGATTTAATGGGTAACATTTGAGTAGTCATTGGTTACTTCATTTCAAAATTTCCAGGACTTATATGGAATTTCACGTTCACCACCTTAGGGAGAAGAATGTGGAACTGTGAGGAAATTCATTCAATGTAATAATTTTTTGTAGGAACTTACTTGCCAGGTACAGGACTACACTCTTGTGATATAAACGTAAGATTTCAGAAAGCCAGGATTTAAGCAAGAAGGTGGAGTATACACATATAATTAAATTCAAATCATACCATAATACATACAAAAGAAAGGGTTTTTTTTTTTTTTTTTTTTCTTTTTTTTAACTGAAGGACTCAGGAGCCAACAAAGAAGGAAAATTGGTTCTGAATAAAAGGGATGGGAAAGGATGGCAGGTAATGTAAAATTCAATTGGAGCCTCGAAGTAAAATATTAAGAAAATAGCTGAGGGATTAGCAAAGAAGAATGGGAGAGGCAGGTCAGTAAACCGGTGAATTTGGCTGAAGTGTTACGTATACAAGAGGGAGGAATAAATGACACTGCAGAGTTAGGTTGGGATTCAATTGGGAGTTTAAACGCTAAGGTGCTTGAACTTTACTCTGTAGACTTGAAAATTTTTCAGCAGATCAACCCTGCATTTTAGAAAGAGAACTGTGATATATTTGATAGACATTTCTCAAAAATGAAGAAAGTAGGCCTTTCATTTCAAACAAAACAACTGATAGTGCTGTCAATGATAAAATTCAAACTTTCTAATGAAAATGAGAATTTTGGAAAGTGTGTATCCACCAGCATGAGCTTGACAGTTTCCTAATATGGAAAGACTTTTCTGATGAGGTAGGTAATGATATGATGTTTTTTTTGATATTATGTCATGAAATGTGTTGACAGTTGGAAGAGCTATATAACTTAGTGAGCCAATATATTCCAAATAATTGCCTGATAGGATGAAATCTTG
Organism: Aselliscus stoliczkanus; assembly: GCA_033961575.1. Taxonomy (NCBI): domain Eukaryota; kingdom Metazoa; phylum Chordata; class Mammalia; order Chiroptera; family Hipposideridae; genus Aselliscus; species Aselliscus stoliczkanus. The sequence continues at coordinate 80,526,573 of CM066728.1, read as the reverse complement.
CATGGGTAAAAGTCTATTGAAAGTGCTCAATAAGCCAATTAATTTTAATGCACTAGATGTTAGAGGATGTCGTCGAGAATACACAATCGCTGATTAACCCACAGCTGGACACAGGCAATAAGAGGCCTCTCACTCCCTCCCTTGTCTTTGGAAGGTACCTTCTGCCCACTGTTCCCACACTAGAAGCTACTTCAAGAACTCAGCCTTGAGAGAGTCATGTGTTACTGAGACCATCTGGATGATATACATGTCTGAGCCCTATTAAGACCTCCATAGAAACAAGATTCTTCAGGTGGGTACAGAGATACACAATTACACCCTGTCTTTCCAACTACATGTCTGTGTGATGCCAGATAATTCATATAATTTCACTGAAACTGCACATCACAACAAATGGAATGCAGAAGCAGATATCAGAATCCAAGTGTTTATTTTTAAGCCAGACATTAAAAAGATTGGCAAAAATATAAAATAATGCAATTCTCATGAATCATTTTTTATTTGGGGAAATATAGTTGTTTTTCATTAAATATGTTATTTGTGTTAAAATTCAATAGCCTCATTATTATTTTAAAATGAATTAACATATAAATATTGGAAAATTTTTCCATTTCAACTTCTTATATGGTAAATATTGGTAGAAAGAATTCACACAAACAGAAATTCTTTGGGATCCTCAATATTTTTTCCAGCTTAATTGAGGTATAATTGACAGTTACAATGTATATATATTTAAAATGTACAAAGTTATGTTTTGATATTAGTATACAATATGGAATGATTACCACAATCAAGCTATTTAACATATCCGTCCTCCCACATAGTTATTTTGTGTATGTGTGTGTGGTGAGAACACTTAAGATTTACTTTCAGCAAATATCAAGTATACAATACAGTACTATTAACTATAGTCTCCATGCAGCACATTCGATTCCAGAACTTATTCATCTTATAACTGAAAGTTTGTATCCTAAGACTAACACCTCCCTATTTTCTCCACCCCCAGGCCCTGGTAGCCATCATTCTATTCTCTGCACTATGATTCGACTTCTTTAGATTCCACACGTCAGTGAGATCATATAGTATCTCTTTCTCTGTCTGGCTTATTTCACTTAGCATAATGTCTTCCAGGTCATTCATGTCATCACAAATGGCAGAATTTCCTTCTTTTTTTTATGGCTGAATACTATTATACATCCATATACAGAGGGTGCCAACAAAATGTATATACATGTTAAGAAAGAAAAACTGTATTAAAATTGTAATACTCAATATATACCGATAACAAAAGATGAGCACAAGTCACATTTGACTTCTGCAATTACAAGAGGAGCTCAAAATGGTTACCATCAGCGTCCACATACTTCTGATTATGGCGAGCTATACTGCCTGAGCAACTTTGACCAAAGTGTCCGTTTGTATACATTTTTTTTTGGCACCCCGGTATATATATATCACACTTTTAATACATTCATCCATGGGATCCGCAATAATTTTAAGAGTGTAAAGTGCTGAGACCAAAGAGTTTGAGAAGCCCTCCCTTAATCTTATTTCCTGCTCAGAATGTAGGGTCCAGCACAATTACACCTAGATAGGATAGTTCCAAGAAATTTTAAGGCAGGAGTTCTCACTGTTTCATTTCAGGAAGATTTTACACTCTTAAAATTAATGTGGAGCAGGAGTTGGCTCTTTGTTTCTTGAAATTTGAAATTTTTGCCTGCTCTGGAAAAATATAACTCTTGATTTACTCTGTACCTTATACCAGCATACTGTGAATTTGTCCCATTCTGAGCACAAAAGCACGAAAGGTATATTTTCCTCTTCAGCACCCAAAGACAAAGCACAAATTCCTGTCTCACATGAAGGGAACTACCCCGCCTCCCAAACAAGGGTCTGTTCCAAACACTTACTCACATTTCAGTGAGTCAAAAGGAAACGGACAGATATTCATCTCTCTGAAACCTGGCTGACTTCCCACAAGAAGTCTCTGAGGAGAGCCTAGGTTGGGTGTCAGGGTTAGTGAGCGGCCACGTAAGAGCTCACAGGTGATATCTGGAGTCTTAGTAAGCAGGTGAGTACCCTAGGCAGGTCAGGAAAAAAGGCCTTCATGTATTGTCAGGATTAGTAAGTAAGTAGTCAGTTAGTGACAGAGAAGAAAACAAGTAAGAACCGGGGGCTATACATTTTGAGTTCAAGGTATTGAATGTATAGTCATAATTATAAGCAGTAGCATTTGATGTATACCAATTTACTACTTTAAAAATTCAAGACTCCAGCCCTAACTGTGGTAAAGGGAGCATTGATTTTTTACCAATTAAGTCCTTCCCACCTTGAACCAATTTGCTTTCTAGTGACAGTCTCCTAAGCACCCCATCCTGCTCATAGTATTACCAGCTCCGCAAAGATTTGGAATGGTGATAATGATGATTAGACTAATAACTCCTTAAGTTTGATTTATTAAAACATTTGATCACTTCCAAAAAGTAGTCAGTGAATGAACTCTGGTTTCAGCAATATAGTGGGAATCTCTGGGTGGAAAAATCAGATTAAAAGAAAAGTAAAAAACCTCAGATAGGATTGTAGAATGTTCTCTCTCCATGATGGGGGGAAATGGTCACGGTGTAGTCCAGATAAAGAGGAAGAGTCACAAGTTCATATGTGGACTCTCTTCTCTCTTGGGGTCTTCAAGTAAATCACTTAAACTTAGTAAACAAATCAGCTCCTTAGTGTCTTGGAGGAGAGGAATGAATATTTATATCACACACACACACACACACACACACACACACAACTTGCAGCAGGTCTGGCTTAAATATCACCTGGGATAATCATAACCTGTGAGCAGATCTTTCCTGATGAGTTAGTTTCTAACCTGGTCGTTGTGCGCCTATTTTTGTCCGTTTCTCCACCCACTTGGAAAAGGCAGAGAAAAGCACGCACCGCGCAGCCCCTAAGAGCTGCAGCTTAGGGCTCGCGCCCCCCACCCCCGGCCCTCCCATCCCTGCCAGGACCCGGGAGCCACAAAGGGCTGCAGCAGGGCCAGGGCTTTCCCTGGGGCTCCGGGTGTCCCGCAGGCGGGCGGCAGGCTGTCCGGGGGGCTGGGTAGTGACGGGCGGGCTCGGCAGTGCGGGACGAGTCCAGTTCAGGGCAGGGAAGGCTGCCAAGCGCGCGGTCCCCATCCCCGCGGCTTCCGGGATCCCAGGGGCGGGACCGCTTCAGAGAGTTAAGGTGCGGTTTCCGCGGGCGTGAAGGAGCCCAGGTGCAGCCCACGGAGGGCAGAGCTGGGGCTCGGCGGGGCGGGGCCGGCACGGATCCGGCGGTTGCCCAGCTCGGGGCGGGCGGGCGGGCGGGCGGGGGCGGGCCTTGGCGCCTCGGGAACTGCCCGGCAACTTTTCCCTGCTCTCAGCGGGCGAAAGAGAGAAGCCCTGGGAACGGTGTCTGCAGTCTCAGAGGTCTAGGCTTCCTCTGCCATCCCAGAGCAATTACCGTCTCCGGGGCAGTCTCACGATGCGTCCCAGAAGGACAGGGGGCGCGCCCCTGCGACTGGTCTTAGCCCTCAGTCAAGGTAAGCGAGGAGTTGCATGGGCTGCAGGAGGGACCTGCGCGGGGTCCCTGGGGAGGGCGGGAGGGGTTATGGTGGACCAGGGCGCAGGCAGCCCGCGCCTCCTCTCTCATTCATGGGACCCAGGCTCTCAGCCATCCGGAGCCAGATGGAGAGAGACCCCCCACACACACACACACACACTCCGCTCTCCCCTGCCTGGCGTCCCCATGAAGGCATGTCTCAACCTATCCGTTACGCACCCTTCAAAGTCAACTCAATGCGAGCTTTGGGTTTAGGTACACAGGCAGGCGCACACGTGTGTAGAGAGTGGAGATTAGTGGGTGTCCCGCAGATGGAACCCTGCAGCCTGGCTTACACAGGTGCCGTGCCAGACCCGGATCAGTTCAGTGGGTCCCGGGAATCCGGTTCTGGGCAGCAACCTGCACCTCCTCGGAGCGAATGCCTGGTGGCTTTTTGCAGGAGCATGGGAACCCCAAGTGCTGTTTGTTCAACCCAAGGGTGTGAAGAATGCCCCCCCCGCCCCCATTGCTTCAGGACGCAACACTGATGTTTCTTGCCATAGACAATAAAAAAAAAACGAGGAGCCTCTTAAGTACTTGGCAGAGGGGAATTCTTCCTTTCTTTCTGCCTTCCTCTTATTGTTGTAACGTCGTCGTCTGTTCAACGCATGTAAACTCAGGCCAGGAAAAGTTCTTTCCACTTTCTTGATCTTGGCTGTCACAACAAGAGAATTATCCGAGCAGCAGCTCCAGCTGCAGGACGGTGAGAGTGGGGCCCACCCATCACCTGACTTCTTTTTCACCAAGTGGGGGAATGAAGCTGGGGGTGCCCAGCTGCTGTGCGACCATTCTGCATCTAGAGGACTTGCTCCAGACCTTACCCAGAGCCTAGCCTGTAGTTACTTGAAGAACTTGAGTTTCCCTGGTGAGGGGGTGTGGCATTTGTATTTTGTAGTTTAAACAGCCATCAAAACAAAAACATGGTCTCTGATTTTCAAATGTTTTTACAAAGAAGATAAATATGTCCGAAACTGTCCTCCTTTGAGGCACTTAGCCAGTCACTATTCTTTATTGTGGAGGAAACCTAATCCAGGTGACCATGTAGCATTTCTTTCCAGGTCACAGAGAAATAGCCCCACCGATCAGACTCCCAGCAAGAGTAGGCAGCATTAGGTTTTCTGTCTAACCCTGTTGCTTCGCAGGGGCCTCCAAGAGTGTTTTGAGGGGCCATCAACCCTAACCTAGGGGTTTCACATGGAAAATCACCCTGGAATACCACAACCTTCCCAAGAGCTAATAGACATTTAATTCCAAGCTTTTCATCTCTTTTTAATTGCCCATTATTAACAGAAGCTATGGAAACATAACATCATTTTCTTTTCTTCGAACTGTTCAGGCTTGTTTTTTAAACAGCAGTGAGAAATACTTTTGGTGGAATGTGTTGCTTTAAGGCATGAAGTCAAGTACAGAGCTTCTAACCTGGAGTTAGTTCATAAAGACAACCCAGTGAGAGCAAGCAGAGGTGATTTAAAATGACACATGTAAAAATATTTTGTATAGTCACGTCTTCCTCCTGCTCCAGTTATTTGCATACTCAAGGAACAAGTTTCCTCTTAATTTAGGATGATATAAAAAAGCTTTGCCGCTTGTGATATCAGTCAAGGCTCTGAGGGAAGGGGCATCATTATTTTGGTACAATAAATATCCAAGAGTAACAAATAATTGATATCTCTAGGTCAGTGATAGCTGAAATTTTATATGGCATTACCCTTTGTGTATAAAATTTTTGAGGATTCATATTACTATACACACATACATAGTTGTTTATAAATTGTATTCATGTACAATTGTGTTATATAAATATCCCAAATTAAAATGTTAGAGATATGTGTGTTTATATATCTCGCATCCTCTCCAGCATACATGCCAACAACTGTAGAAACTTAAAATCCTCAAATCTCATTTTAATACTTAGATTCAAATTCACTGTCCATAGACCTTCTTGTGGGTTTTCAAGACAAAGCAGTGCTCATAGTTTAGTAATGGTCATTCCTTTGTTTAAGTGCTTGCAATCATTGAAATGGTAATTAGCAGTTTGAGGATGGAAAAGAAAGACCATAAGAGGCCTAGATAATCCATAAACTAAATCCGTAGAGGCAAGGAAAGTGTGATTTTTAAATGCATAACCTCACATTTTCTAGTGTGTTGCCAGCCAAGGGTAGTCCTTCTCCCAGGTTCTAGATAATCTTCTCTCGCTTTCTCTGGTATGTGCCCCGGAGTCACCGTCTTTTTAATGAATAAATTCAAATCCTCTCCCTCATTTCCCCTCAGGCTGTAAATATTTTAATTTCTCTCCTTTTAACATATAATTTGGCAGCTCTTTTCTTCTGAAACACCCCCATTTCTGGCTTCTGTTCTCTCTGTTTTTCTCTTATCTTCCTGGCCTTTCTTTCTGAGTCTCCTTCATGCTCCTGTGTTTGGCCTAGTCCTTGTTGGTCTTTGCAAAGTTGCATCCGGGATCATCTTCCTCTTCATTGTACCAATCCTGACTGGGCTCGTTCCAGCTCAAGTCAGTATCACCAACCCGACTATTTTCCTGACTTCCAGATCAGTGTTTCCATCTGCTACCAATATTCCTATCTAAATGCTATATAAGCATGTCAGCTCAACATGTCCTCAACTGACATCAATACTTGTCCTCCAAAATGTTCTCTTACATTGTCTATTAGTGTTTAATGGCAGCATTCTCATGCAAACACTAAACCAGGAATCTTTTCCTTGGTTTCAACCTCACAGCCAATCTCCAAGCTCTATTTTCCTCCCCAGCTCATGCAACTTGTGCTACCACCCAATTCAGGCCCTTGTGTTTTTTTTTGTTTTGGGTTTTTTGTTTTGTTTTGTTTTGCTTTTTGAGTGTCTTGACTGCTGTAGCTTTAAATTAGTTTTCCTGTTTTTGTCTCTTAACCCTCCAGTCCAGCCTCCTCATTGTCCCCAATGTTATCTTTGTAAACACTTAACTGTATCCAATCACTCCCTTGCTTCAAACGTTTGGTGTCTCCCCGTCTCACAAGGGTAAAGTCCAAATTTCTTGGCATGTCAGAAAAAGTCCTTTGCCATCTGGCTGCAGCCTACCTATTCAGGCTTTTCTCTACTGTACCCCTTCTGTACACTCTTACACACAAGCACACACCTTACACTTATGCATGCACACTATCCACATACCCTCAAAGCCATATATGTACATCTATATACACCCTTCTGTGTTCTGCCTGCACTTGACCATACCACATGTTTAGTGTTAGCATATTTTCCAAACTTCTCTTTATCTTCTCTGCCTGATGCTTTTCCCCTTTTTCTCTCATCCTTTTGCAGCTCACCATTGCTCTGGGTTACAAGAGACAACCCCAAGCAAAATGATAAAGTAGGGAACTTTTTATTTTATAACAAAAAGGAATGTGTGAGGCAATCTCTCATGGCTGGGACCCTAATCCCCCTCCCCTCGTTCTCAGCCCCTCCACAGCCTTAGGCCACCCTCTGATAAAGTAACTCCCTTCTCCCATGGCCCTCTAGCTGCCTTTGCCCAACCTGGACTAAGCTTTGCTCTCTTCAATAACTGGTTCACAAGCCACTGTTTGATTTAAATTCATGGATTACAGCTCAGGATTTATTATTTAAAAACAATTACTCATGTGTGTCTGATGTACAGCCAGGTTTGGAAGTAACTGCCTAAATACTAGCGGTGCACCGCCTCTTTCCTAACAAATTAAAATTCCAGTGTTGCCTGCACCACCTTGTTGTGAGATGACCACCAAGACAGGTAGATTTCAACACCAAGAGTCAGTGAATGAGTCATTTTGAATGAACTCCCTCTAAAGTGGGTGATGACTGCTCTTTATGTGCTAACAGCCTTGGGCATATTAAAAGGGAGAAGTCTGTTAATGTAAAGAGATGAGCTTCTAATGATGGAATTTTAGACATTCAGCAAAATAAAGACACACATTCATTCAGTGTGTCAAAAATAAAGAATTTCAGGAAGTATGGGGAAAATATTTAGGACCAAACGTATCATCTTGACATGTAAATGTTACCATTGAAGTCACAAGCCTTAGTCTGGACTGTCAGCGTTGCTTAACTTGAGAAAGATTCAGCACTGCATAAAAGAGAAAGAACCATGGATTGCTGTCACTGTAATCATCATGTTAAAGATGTGGAGGGTTTGGTTGGTTTTTTTTTATTTGTTTGTTTTTTGTTTTTTATTTGTGACTAATGAAGTATACACACGGAAGAATGGCTCTCTAAAGAGAAGAATCTTCATACCACAAATCTTGAGAACATCAATAGATGCTCTGTATGAAAGTGATTCCTAGAATGCCTTTTCAGATGATCCATAGATGCTTTGTTGATCTGGCTACAGTGAATTCCATAAAACTAAGATTTGATCATATTTGTATGCAGTAACTGATTTGTGTAAGGCCATGTGATAGGCTCAGTGTGAAACCATAGGAAACTTGAAACATGGTCCAGAGAATTCACAGTCGTATTTGAAAAACAAGTTCAAACATGAGGGATGGACACTGTTTCAGCCCTCGCAGAGGGCCTAACCAGTTTCAGTCCCTACCATCCTCCTTCCTGACAGAAGTCCACTTTGTGGGTTACCCCACTTCTCTGTACAACTAGGAGATACAGGGCCCGTTGAAGTGTCAGCCCTGCTTAACTTGAGATATTACTGAAAGATTTAGCACTGCATAAAAGAGAAAGAATCATGGATGAGCCAGTCCTCGTGGTCCCCTACCACTCACCAGTGTCCCATTTAGACATGAGCATGTAGGTAATGCAACTTTGGCCAATGACATGTGGAGGGAGATCTGCTCAGGGACATTGGGGGAAAGAATTGTTTATTCCCAAGAGAAACACTGGTTAAGAAACATATTGTCAGATCTAGATGTGAAGCTTGGAACAGCTATGGCATCTTGCGGCCACGATGTCAGCTAGCATAAGGATAAAGCCAATACACTGGCTTTGTGGAAAGACAGAAAGAAAGCACATTCTTATATTGTCTTTGAGTTTCTGAATTATTGAAGTTTAGAGCCATCATGCCTCTTGATGTCTTAAAAAACTCGCACATAATTTAATTATGTTGTTTTTGTTTTGTTATGTTGTATTGTCGATGCTTATAACAGAGAAGTAACATAAGTTTCTATAACATAATAGATGTCATATGATCACATATAAATTATTGTTAAATGAGTGGCACAGAACTAAATGTTGAGTTCAGAAAATGGAGAAAAATCACTGTGACACATTTAAGTATCTAGCCTCCAGAGAAGTCTTCATGGGGCAGGAAAGAAGTATTACAATTCAGATCTACTATTAAAGACCTCCAAGATCACAAAGTCCAGTTCTCCTCTTTGTAAATGGCTGTGAGTGATAAGATAGAGAGTAACATAACCAGGAATAGGACCCAAGTCTCCTAGATCCTGGGTCATATGATTTAGATGCTGAATGGTAAAGAAGAAGGTCATTATGCCCAGAATACATTATTCACAGAGAGTGAAGGCTGAAAGGTTAGCAGGCACCCAACCATGAAGGGCCTTGTAAATCATGATAAGGAGCCAATTGTGAGGACAATGGGAAGGCTTTGAAGGGTCTTAAGCAGGAGAGTGACATAATCAGATTGGCTCCTTTGACAAATCACTCTGGGGGCAGGGGGGATGGTGGGTTGAATGGAGAGGACAGGCTGAAGGCACCAAGACCACTTAGAAAAGAATTGGTTCTAGTTTTCAATTTAGTTTAATATACCAATTGAGAGATGATGGTGGCAAACATTCCGATAGTGGCAGTAGAAAAAGATAGCAGGGGACAGATTTGAAAAATATTAAGGAAGAATGGAAGGGCTTTGGTGATTGATTTATTCTGGTGACAGCAGGAGAGGTGGAACATATGACTGAAACCTAGGTTTCTGATGTGGACAACTCAATGGAGTGCTACTTGTTGAGACAGGGAGTGCTGAAGGATAGCAAGTTAGACAAAAATGATGATCAGTTCATCTTGACAGATTGAATTGGAGACTTTCAGGTGTATACCTCTACTTAGTAGATAGTTGTATACATAATGGTGGTAGCAACAGGAGAGAGAGCAAGATTGGGATAGAGATTTAAGAGTCACAGGCATCTAGAGAGTAATGAAGACATGGTGTTGATGAGTCAGGCAAAACAAGACTAGGAGATGCCTTTGGCAAGTGCCCAAAGGAGTATCTCAGATGAGGGTTGGGTCAGGAAGAGGGGATGCCAAGGGGGAGAGAAGAAGCAGCTACTGTAGTAGAAAGAATGTGAGGAGTGGGGCAGCACAGAAATATTTTGAAAAGGAAGAGTTGGTCACTAGGTTCAACTTCTTCATAGAAGTCAAGCAAGTCTGACAGCCTTGTCAAGGGCAGTCTCCATGGAATGAAAAAAGTAGAAACCAGAGTGAAACAGGCTGAGGAGTACATGGCAGTTGAGGAAATGTACACAGTGTTAGCAAGTTTGGCAGCAAAAGAGAGAAGAGAGTGACTAGAGGGACAAGATGGAAGCAACTGCCTTCAATAAACAAACATGGGAAAGACTTGCATAGAATTATTATAATGAGAGTTTATTTTACTTCTATTACTTATGGTGCTGCATGATACACTTATAATTTGTGAAAATTCCATTGAGGCATCTGTACGTGGCATGGTCCCTAACACAAGAGAATCTGAGGGGAGAGGAGCACTGGAGTCTAACGGAAAGGTATTATCAGAGAAAAAGGAGAGGGGGCGGATTGGATGACCCACAACAACAACAGTTCTGGCAACGGGAGAAGCCACAGATGAACCTAGGAAGGAAGGCAAAGTAGGTTCTGGGTTATGAAATGGAGAGGACATTAACTGATGAGAAAAAGGCGAAGCTAGCTGATCAAGGGATGCAAAGAGAGAAGGGCAACAGAGCTATGGAAACAGGCACCTCCCACCCTCTGAGGCGGCTGCTTGATTGATGAGAGAACTCATGCTGTGTACATGTTTGTTTCAGGACATACGTACCTCACTAAAGTACAGTAAGTCCCCGACTTAAGAACATTCGAGTTGCCAGCTTTCCCAGATACGAGCAGACCTCGCATTACGAACGTTCGTAGATGCGAACAAATCGCAGAAGTAGCGCCCGTGTCTGCCGGACATTGTCACAGCTGTGCTGCTGTGTGCTGACTGTGCAGGGCGATAGTGGACAGTAGTGCAGGGCTCAATCAGAACCCAGGGTGTCCAGAAGCAAGAGGAAAAGCCGTGGTGATGTGGAGGAGACTGCTGGATAGTGCAAAGCCATCACCACGGAAACAAAGGTGAAAATAACTGAGAGATTGGACCGAGGCGAAAAGATGGTAGACGTCGCTCGTTCTTATAACATGAATCATTCAACCATTGGCTTTACATTGTATATTTGTGTCAAAGGTGTATAAGACTCACTTTGTTGGACTTTTGAACGAGTCGGACTTACGAATGAATCGGACTTACAAACGAAACTGACTTAACGGACTTTCTCCCGGAACGGAACTCGTTCGTAAGTCAGGGACTGACTGTAGTTGTAATTAATAAGTTTAGCGCTCTTTTTAGGATATGTAATATATATAACAATATTCCAATTCTGGCAGTAGAGTTAAGATCGGTGCTGTAGTTAGATTTCCTGAAAAATAAAGTTCTTTTAGAGCTACCGATTCATGTTTGTACAGTTAAGCTTTTAATTCTTTATTGCTATCCAGTATAATAAAGATCCTCAAAATCATATTTTGAGAAGCCACAGTCTCATGTATCACAGCGAATTAGTATTGGTTTTGAAAGGTTTTTTTTTTGTAAATATGTAAGCCTTTTATTCTGTGTAACTGAGTGGTGTTGTCAAAGCATTTCAAAACATTTCCAATTAATCATATAAATTAGAAAAAAATTAATGTCTATTCTTAATTTTGTTAAAGTTATAATTAGTTCAAAGTGCTGATATTCAAGTGTTTTATCCAGTTTTATCCAGCCTGCTGACTCTTGTACATACAAATGACATATACTAAGTATAAACTTGAATTGCATTTTTAGCTAATATTTTCAGGTCTAGAGTATTGGGACAGTCAGTAATTTTCAAATATTTTTTTTTCCTGTGAGAGAGTTGTCTATTCTGCTACCCAAAGTTCATAAAAATTGTGCAGTTTTATCAGTGAAGATTCCTGCATTATGATTCTATGTTCTGAAAGGGGAACTACAATTCTTTCCTACTTTAAATTGACTAGAGACAGTTTTTACGACAGAAACCATACATAAGTCCTGATCACTGAAAAGCTTTCTGTATAAAAATGAGGTTCATGTTTAAATAGAGCAGTGAAAGTAAAAAGTGACGGACACTGTATTCTCAGTGTAAGAGATTATTTCATTGTGTTTTGAAAAGCATGAGCAAAGCTATTGCACCCATGGATGCCTTGAACATTGGCAGTTGTCATTCTCCTGGATTCATTTGAAGGTGGCCTTTGTCTGTCTTTGTGCAGGCCTGACCTCATTTCCATGGATACCATGTAGAAATGCAGACTGAATACAAGCTGGCTTCTAGTCCATTCAGTCAGATAACTCTATTCCAAATTGTTTACCAGATACCCTCAGGTCTTTTCATCAAAGAGCTACTTGGATGCTTGTTAGAATATGAACACTGAACCTTCTGGGCTGTATAACCTTTTCAGACCCATATTCTGAATGCTAATGCATCAAATAAATATTTCAGAATAACTGACATAGTTTTCTGTGTACTTATTAACATAGTTCCCTAGAGGAATAGAAAGAAAAACTTAGCCTTGGAAACCAGGATACTTTAATGTCACCTTTATTTTCCTTTCAGGGTAAAAATGTAATTAATAGCCCGAATTATAAAAACAAAAAGGTCTTAATGCAAAATTGAAAGATGATTAAATAAACAGTTTATGGGAACATTATAGTGTTTTAGTTCAGTTGAGCTGCTATAACAAATTACCACAGGCTGGGTGACTTATAACCAACTAAAGTCTATTTCCAACAATTACAGAAGCTGGGAAGTCCAAGATCTACACGCCAGCATGGTCTCCTGGTGAGAGCCCGCTTTCTGGTTCATAGCTGGCAGTGCCATTTTGTACGTTCTCATATGGTGGAAGGGGCTCTTTTATAAGGCACCTCTTTTATAAGACACTAATCCCATTAATGAGGACAAAGGCTAAGCACCTCACAAAGGCTCCACTTCCTAATACCATCATCTTTGGGGGTTAGGATTTCAACATATGAGTTTGATGGGACACAAGCATTCAGACCATAGCACAAAGTATTTAAGAAATCCCTTTATTATTACTCTATTTAATTTTGGCCCCAAACAATCAGAATTTAACATATTAGGGTCATTTATTATTATTATTATTATTATTATTATTATTATCATTATTATTGCTATGGCTCAAGTGAGATATGACCTTAGCCCTTTTTAAGAGCACAATCCCATGATCTCTTAACCTTTGTCCATGTTCTTAATATGAAATATAATTTAACCCCCGACTCCTATTCTGCACATCATTTAAATTTAAATTTCTTTGAGGCTCAAGCACCCAGGAAGCCTTCCCAATCCCTAATCCAGCCTAGGTGTCCTCCACATGTGGACCTTTTCCTAGCAGTTGTCACCTTCTATTGGGTTGTCAGAGAAGTCATGACATGTTTTTTCTGTCTGTTGTTGCAAAAATGCGTCATGACTTTTCCGACAACCCAATATTTCAGTCATCTGTTTACTCAGCTCTAACTCCTACAGATTGCAAACTCTGAGAAGACAAATCCTCTTTGCTTGTGCCAAACTGAATTCTGTTGAATGATGATGCATGCATGCATGAGCCATGTATGACAGCTACTGTAATACAGATTAAAGGCACATTTTTTGAATGAATGCCAAGCTGAAAACTTCCTAGTTCTTTCTGATTAGTGTATGCAAAAATCTCTCCATTTGCAGATTTCTCCAAATTTGCTAAAATATTCCTTTGGTTGGTAATTTTTTTCACTTGTTTGACAAAGTTTGCTTGCTTTCGAAATGTTTCTCCTTTGTCTTGAATTGTCTGACTAGGATAGCTCTATTTACAAGTAACAAGGTGAACAGAAGTTTTAGGACAGTACAGACATGTTTTTTCCCCTTTTCTGTTCTCATAAAGTAGGACCATGATTTATCTTCAGTTTGACTCTCTCTTTTAATGAGTACTCTTTAAGATGACCTTCCATCTTATTTATCATGTATTCCCATGACCTAGAATATAATAACTGCCCAGAAAATGATTGGTTAGAAAAAGAAAAGTTAAAAATAAAATTAGAATTTGGATAATTATGAGGTAAATATGTACATTGAAATACTAAACTTGATTAATAATTTTAGTTTAGAGAAGCTTTTCTTTATAAAAGATAATTTTGAATATTTTAATAGAAAAATGACATGCTAAATATTCATCTTAACAGTAAAAATACATTTCTTTTGATATAAGTATAAATGCGATTGTTTTCATATATATACTCACCATTTATATGAATATAAGTGGTTTAGTTGTTTTCACGTGATATCTTTTGTATATTTTTTTCTATATGAGCCTCATATTTATAGCTTTACATTAATACATCCTGCCATGTCATGGTTAACAATTATCCCATTGTGCGGTATTTAGGTTGTTTCCTGTGGGGTTTTTCTCCCTACTGTAAATAAGGTGGCTATAAATATCATCGTACAAGGTTTTTCTTTTTTTTTCCTTTTGGACAATTTCCAGAAAAGGCATTACTGGGTCAAAGATTATGTGTATTTTTTTAGCTCTTGTTGCATATTGAACAGTGTAGTTATCATAATGTGTGAATTTACCATTGTCACCAACATTAGATTTTAGTTTACTTGTTTTTTTAAGTTTTTGTAGTTTGATGGATTTAAAGTGGTGTTTCATATTTATCTTAATTCTCATTATTTCTATTTATCAGGCTAGTTTTTATGTTGCAACTTTAAAAATGCCTATCTTTTAAAAAAATATTTGTAGATTAGGGTGGTTTAGAATTTAGATCTAGAGGAAACCTCAAGAGATCATCTAGTAAATGCTTCATTTTTATAATAACTAGCTTTTGAAATGACAAAAACCCAGGACTCGAATATACAGTGTGCTATCAGATGCCCTTTGGAATTTCTTCTAAAAATCTCTTTGACAAACTTCCCTTTGTCACCTATTTCCCACGGGCTGATTATAGCCCATTTTTCACTTGAGAAGTGGCAATCTTCTAGTTAAAATTTCTGTATTTCCATGGGTTAGAACCCTTTAGGGGGAGAGAGAAGACATTCTGTTAGCCAGAGGACCCAATTTTGAGTAACTGAATTTTGGAGATTGCTCTGGTTAGCTATTGCCATGGAACCAATCACCTAAAACTTAGTGGCTTAAAATGACAACCATCATTTGTTATTTCTCATGGTTTCTTAAGTAGGTTTGTAAGAATAGGTTGGCTGTGCAGTTCTGGCCCAGGGACTCTTGTGTGGTTCCCATCAGAGGGCTCTTTCTTTACATGAGGTCTCATCAGGCATCTCTCCTGTATTGCCTTTGCTAACCTTCTCAGAAATCATGTAACTGCATCTATTCATCAAGGCAATCACAAAGTCCCATCTAGATTCTGGGGGTGAAGATTAACTCTGCCTCTTGAAAGGAAGACTATCAAGGAATTCCCAGATATGTTTTAAAAGTACCCCTATAACTTAATCAACTTAATGGTATTTACAAGACTGTTCATTGCTTAGATCAGAGATGTTCAATGTTGGCATTTTTGACATTTGGGGCCAGATCATTATTTCTGGAGATGGGGCCAGGGAGGTGGCTGGAGGAGCTGTCCTGCCCATTGTAGGATGTTGAGAGACATCCTTGGCCTCCACCCACTAGATGCCAGTAGCTACCCCTACACACACAGTGTAACAAACAAAAACGTGTCCAGACATTACCAAATGCCTCCAAAGGACAAAATTCTCTGCATTTGAGAAGCACTACACTAAACAAACATGTATTAAGCATATTTAATGTTATAGCATCATGGGAAAAATGCCAGCTCTGAAGCAAAAATTAAATGCCATTTTTCTGGGTGATTTTGGATAAGTCACAAACAGACTATTCCCTACCTTCCTGGGCCATTGAGAGAATCAAATGGGGTTATGCATACAAAAGTACTTGGCACACAGTAAAAGTACATGTAATGTTTTTTTTTTTAAATCCATAAACTTGATAGTCGTCCATTTTTATCATTCATTTTTTTTAAGGGACCTTTATGGCATGCCTATCAGATGGCAGTAGGGTGTTAGACACTGCGGGGTTTGCAGAATTCAAGGCAGCCCCTCCACGAGCTCTATTTTCTATTTTTAACATCAGTTGTGGAGAAGAATGGTACCATCTAGATTCTTATTTAACATCAAATTTGGCACTCAAAACAAAGACTTTTAAAGAAAAATGGCATTTTTTTCTTTCTTAATGAATGCAAGGGAATGTTACACCACTATTTTCCAAATGCAGCTAGTTGTAAGGGTCATTTTATGCTTTTGGTTTTTACACTACTTTTTTTTTTTTTTTAAGCACTGTAGCCATAAGCCAGATGCTTAAATCTGTGTACAATGTGTGGTCATTTCCAAAGGGCCTATAATTTCTAAGTTTAGTTACTTTTTTTTTTTTTTTGATAGTAGAGGGGAGAACTTTCTACATTATTTCTGCATTATTGTATTTTCAGCATGAAGACAATGCTATTTAAAATGATTTCCTGTGGGTATGTATGTGTTCAAATGATCTAATGTGACCTATGACTATTTTCCGTTGTCATACATATTCTGCGTAATGATTAGTTACACTTTAGAGTTGGAAGTCTATTTTCATTAGTTTCAAAGTCAGGGCCTGAGTAACCCAACTTCCTGCTTGTGTGGCTTCCGGAGGGTCCATGGGCTGATAATGTTTACTTGGCTTTTGTGGTGTACTTTGAGTATGCCTCAGCAAAATGTAGCAATATGTCATCCTCATATCTGTTATACAGCAGTTCTCAGAAACAAGTGGAAATTTATTCAGGATATGTATTTTCATGTTAGAAGTGGTATGCCTTTTAAAATTTCTCAAACAATATACTATTGTCAGTAACACATAATGATATTAATAGTAAAAAAAACCAAAAAACAGAAATAAAAATTGTCCTTATTAAGTGCTTGTCAATTGTTAGGCATTGGGTTGAGAGTTTTATTCGCATTGTCTGATCACAATAAGTTAGGCACGTATAAACTGTCTGTTTCACAGACGAGAAAGCAGTGGCTTATATTGAATGAAGAACTTGCCCAAAGTCACAGAGCTATCCTTAGGCACTATAATATACCATTGGTTTTGCCCGATATTTGGGTTTTTCAGTTAATAAAAATGCTTGCACTTCTAGCACTGGCATACTTTTTCTAACCCATCACCCCAAAATATAGTCAATCTTCTTTTTTAGGGTTTTTTTCTATAGCTAGGTAAAAAGCAAAGTTAAATGTTCTCTAAAATTCTAAATAAAAAATAAGATTTGCATGCATATTTGAATACATATTTATGAATCTATCTTTTAATCCATCTATCTACATGTCTTCTCATAGCCTGCATTCAAGCATCCTTTGAATCAGTCCAGAATTCTGAGGGTTTATTTATTAACTAAACTGGTCTTTATTAATTTTCCATTATATGAACAACTTATTGTTAGGTGGAAAAGTGAAACAATCTGCAGTCTATCTGTTAATTTCATTGACCTACAACTGCATGCTGGTCACTATTCCAAGTACTGGAGACTATAGCAATGACAACATAGACAAAGTCCCCACTCTGAAGGACGAAGGCATATTTACCATACAAGTGACTTTTAAGTTTCAGGGACCCTTCTCACGTGTTCACATGGCCTGATATTTTTGTTAAATATACAAAAGTTAAGATCACTTTTTTGTGTGTGTGTGTGCCCTAACATAACATGCTTCAACAAAGACATCAACAACAAACTGATTAATAAAGATCAATTGAAAGAGTTTCTGGATTAATCTCTATAAAAGAAAACTTGAGGGGCCTTGAAATATTGTAGCTCCTGTATGATAATGGTAAACAGTCCTCAATACTTACATGACATTACAAATAAGAAGTTAGGAAACTGACAAGAACTTTTCTTAACTATAAATAATAAATAATTTTAAAAATCATGCCAGAAGAAATATTGAATATTTTTAGAAAATATAATTTTATAAAATTATCAAGTGAAGACATGATCAAAAGATATAAAGCGAAAAACTGAAAAGTGTGTCAGGCAATCAATAAAATGTATGGTTTTTGTTTTGTTTTGTTTTGTTTTACTTGTCAGCTTTTAAAAATAAGTAAGTTGTTAGGATTGTTTTTCTCATTCTAAATGAATATTTAATTGTATACCTGAATTTGTTTCACAATTTTGTAATGTTTTCCCTTAAAGAGCCACTCTCCTCCAAATTGTAGAAGCTTCTATCTCTATAAAACTTACAGATTCTAATGGATGAGGCAGACAAATAAAAAATAAATATATAACATATGAGGTAGTGATGCTCTGTTAAAAGACAGCCAATTAGGAGGACAGAGAATGAATGCCAGGCAGGTGGTAAGATAACAAATTACCACACAGGTAGTGACTTACTATAATAATCATCTATTATCTTACAGTTTCTGTGGGTCAGAACTTGGGCATGGCCTTACTGGGGTACTCTGCCTCAGGGTCTCTCACAAAGCTGCAGTCAAGGTGTTGGTCAGGGCTGAGGTCTCATCCAAATGCTTAACCGAGGAAGGATTCATTTCTGTGCACTTTGATCGTTGGGCGAATTAATTTTCTCCTGGGATGTTGGACTGAGTGCCTCAGTTCCTTGCTGGCTCTCAGCTGCCCTCAATTCCATGCCAAGTAGCCACTTTGCTTTATCAAAGCCAACAAGAGAGAACTCTGCTAGCAAGATGAAAGTTACAATATTATGTAATGTAATTGCAGAGGTGACATCTTATGACATTTGATTTTATGATTTGAATCTTCAACTCTAGTGGTTCAAAATCATAGGTCCTGCCCTCACTCAAGGAAAGAAGATCACATAAAGGCATGAATAAAAGGAGTTGGAGACCATCGGGAGCCCCTGGCTACCTACCACAGGTAGTAAGAAAAGGTTGCTCTGGTATGTTGACATTTTTGATGCAGAAACAAGAAAGTAGTGAGAATGAACATGACCCTCTCTGGAAAAAGAGTTATTCCATGCAGAAGGAACAAATACAAAAAGCCTGAGGTCAGAATGTGTTTAAGAAGAACCAGGAGGCCAGCTGAGTGAACTAAAGGGGTAGGGTACAGGGTGAGGTCAGTCAGGTGGAGGAAGGGGTGATTATGCAGCTATCAGGTGAAAGCTTACACATGAGAATAGTTGAATAACATTTGGGGGTAGTGTACCATAATAAGAGATGGAAATGATGACTATCAGGGGAGTTAGAAGAAGGGTATGTGCAGGCTAGGATGTCAGGGAAGACCCCAACCAAAAGTTTATAAAGAAATAGCCTGTGAACAGATATAATAGAAGAAATACTAACTTCAGTTATGCCTATTGTTTCCATACGTTGCCTGAAGATATGTGAGACATATCTTGTTACTATGCAAGTTATTCAACGGGAGCTGACTTGCTAAATGCACGAAAATGCTACAGAGAGAGAGAGAGAGAGAGAGAGAGAGAGAGAGGTTTCTGCTTTCACACAGAAGGAATTCAGGAAGAAATTATTAAAATAGAAAGTGAGTTGAAGAACTGGTATTCATAGCAGTTTTCCCAGTTCTCTTGGTCACTGGGAGACTATGAGCCGGCCAGATGGCAACTCAACCTCCCAAATCCATTTTAAAAAAAGAGATTCCATTGAGTTGTTAGGGAGCACTAAGTTATAATATATGGACTTAAGAAGCAAGTGCAGTAGACTTTTGCAGATGTTTATTTCCTGCAAGGTCAAAACATGTGAAAAGTCCTCAAAATTACTTAAGTGCCACAGTACCCCAAGACTTGATGCGCTTTGTCCAAAATAAATAAATAAATAAATAAATAAATAAATAAATTTGATGGTTTTTTTCTACATAAAATATATGAACCTTAAATCATAGAACTGGCATTAGTATATATCTCTCTTGTATTTATAGATACGCATCCATGTACTGGCAGAGTTACCTTTGAAACTCAGAAAGGTAAATTGAAATTTCCTGGTATAATCTGATTTTCCCATGTCTTAATCTGCTGGTGCTGCCTTAACAAAAATACCACACACTGGGTGGTCATAACAACAGAAATTTATTTTCTCACAGTTGTGGAAACCAAAAGTCCCAAGTTCAAGGGGTCATCAAGGGCTGGTTTCTGGTAAAACCTCTCTTTCTGGCTTGTAGACTGCCTCCTTGCTGTGTCCTCATGTGGCTTCTCCTATGGGCACACACATACATTGGTACTCCCCCTCTTCTATATGGACACCAGTCCTATCAGATTAGGGTCCCACCTTTATGACCTCTTTTAACCATAATTACCTCCTGAAAGGTCCCATCTTCAAATATAGTCACATTAGGAATTAGGGTTTCAACATATGAATCTGGGAGGAATGCAATTCATCCATAACACCCCATTAGGCTTAACAATATATTATTGGTTTTATTTCTGACCATGGAAATAATGCACTTATTTCTTTGATATGAACACAGAGTAACTGTCAAATACATGATACATGCATACACTATATAAAAAAAAAGATGGCTACAAATCATGAAGCAGTGAATTATTACCTAGATATCAGCTGGAGTCTCTCTGCTTCTTAAAATTGAAATAAGATTTGTTCAAATCTCCATTCTACCCTTGTAGGAAAATCTAATGCCCTCCCAAGGTTTTTCCAGACTCTCAGGAAGTATCCATTTTCATTGTCCTTCAGCTCCCAACTTCCTGACTGCAGAGGTTTTGCTCTCTCTTCTGTCAGGCTTGGTATGTGATTTTACCCTTTGTACAAAGTAATGCATTAGTCTCTTGCCATTTCATGGATGCTGATAGATGCCATGAGATTCCGGAGTCAATGAAAAAGGACTTTGTTACAGCACAGCAAGCAGCATGAGCACGTTTCTGTCAGTTCCCCTTGAGCTTCTCCATGAGGTCTCATGGGGAGACCTGCAGGGGTCCGCATGGATGCCAGCTCACTTAGTAGGGAGCAGTAAAGGGGAGGAACACTGAGCTTGGTGAACCTGCTGTTTCACAGCAAGAATTTGGCAAGCCTGCTCTGTGCCCTGGAGGGAGATGTTAACTCACCGCTCAAGGCTGCTCACGGCAAACAGCCCCGCAGAAATGGCCCAGGGAAATGGCTGGCAGGAGCTTATATTCTTCACATACCCACTGTATTGAATGGAATGGTGCCCTACCACCTGCAAAAGATATTTCTCTGTTTTAGTCCCCCAACCCTGTGACTATTATCTTATTTGGATAGAGGGTCTTTGAAGGTTGTCTTGTGGAGGCTGTTGGTGGAAACATGAATGCTGAAGCCACTTTTGGTGAGCGCTCAGAGGAATTAAGGAGCATGTTATTGGAAACTGGAAGAAACATGTTCCTTATTATGTAGTGTCAGAAAATTTGGCCTAATTGTGTCCTACCGTTGTGAGGAAAGTGGAAATTTCAAGCAGTGATCTTAGATATTTAGCTGAGGAGATTTCCATGCAAAACGTTGAAGGTGCATCCTGTTTTTCTCCTTGCTGAAGGTAGTAAAACGCAAGATGAAAGAGATAAATTGAGGCAAGAACTGTTAAATAGAAAAGAGTAGTACTTAATGATTTGAGAAGTTCTTGACCTATTCAAATTACAGAAAAAAAAGAAAGAAAAAAAAGGAAAAGCTAATATTCCTAGTTAGGAAAAAGTGCTCTGAAGAGAAGGCCAAGTGTTGGAAAACATTTTGCTGCACAGATTGGGCGTGTAATTCGCAGATCCTTTCAACCAGGATCAGTTGAAGCCTGGAACAGAGATGGAGTTATCCAGGAAAAATCTGTGGAGAGCTCTCTTGTCTAATGGCGTGGGTCCCTATGACATACACAGGAGGCCTAGAAGGGGTTTAGGAATGTTGTCTCAGCAGAAATGCTGCCATCTTGGAGTAAAGGGGACAGAGAAGCAGAGGTCAATAGAGTTGTTACAGGGTCAGAGGATGGAGCCTTGAGCAATGGAGGATTATTCTCAAGTTGAAACCTAATGGAATTTGACCTGCTGTGTTAAACTTTTCTTGGTACCAGAGACCCCTTTATTCCTTCTAATTTCTCCCTTTCGAAATAGAAATGTCTATGACATTCCAGTCACACCATTGTGTTTTAGAAGCAGATAACTTGTTTTCTAGGTTAATAGACCCAGAGATGGAGAGAAATTTCGCCCCAGCACAGATCATACCTGGAATCTCACCGATACCTGATTTAGATGAGAGGGTTTCTCCTGGACTCGAGAGCACAGTTCCCTTAGGAAACTTTGTGGTCACCTAAGTGTGTTCCACCTCTGTCTTGGTGACTGCTGGACCTTCCTGCTACCCCTGTGATGCCCAGTTCACTGTCCTATGCCCCTGATCCCACCAACACCTGTGTAGCTTCCAAGGACCAGTCCCCACCAGGCATAGGAGAAATGTGCTCCACATCCTTAAAGCAATGACACCCTGTTGTATCACAGATATTCGGGTCTTGGAGTTCTTACACACACACACACACACACACACACACACACACACACACACACACACATCTCTTAAACAACATGAATTTGAACTACTTGGGTCCACTTACAGTGGATTTTTTTCAATAAATATACAGCCAGCCCTTCCTATCTCTGGGTTTCATATCTCTGGATTCAATCAACCATGCTTAGAAAACAGAAATTTTGATCTGTGGTTGTCAATCCATGTAGGCAGAGTGCCAACTTAAATTATATGAAGATTTTCAACTGAATGGGGTCAGCGCTGGTAATGCCCTTGTTCAGTGGTCAACTGTGTGTGTATATATATGTGTGTGTGTTTACATATAATTAATTGGAATTTTATTTTTATGGAGATATAATTGACATATAACATTATATTTCAGGTATACAGCATAATACTTTGATATATGTATATGTTGTGAAGTGATCGCTACAATAAGTCTGGTTAACATATACCACCATACATAGTTACAAATTTTTTTCTTGTGATGAGAATTTTTAAGATCTACTCTCTTAGCAACTTTCAAATAAACACTACAGTATTATTTACTATAGTCACCATGTTGTACATTACATCCCCGTGACCTATTTATTTTATAACTGGAAGAGTTCTTATATTTTTGTTCACTGGTTAACAGCCATTTCTCCCTAAAATGCCAGTATGCCTCTGCAGGAATGGGCCAGAGCATAATCCGAGCATCCTAACAAAAAACACCCTTCTCTTCCCAAATATACCTCTTGCTTTTGGCCTTGATTATCTTCTCTTAACATGAATTTCTTCCCCTAGCTCTCCCTGAACCTTTCTGCAGATGTGCTCCTTCTGTTAAAAGCCTAGCCCCCAGCCCTTCCACATATTGTGTCTTTGGAAAAGTCATGACACGTGTTTGCAACAGAGGGCACTCCTTCATTTTTGGAAGTACTAGAGTCATTCGCCATCTATGTTATTGCTATGTCATTTAACAACTGGCAGGCCTAGCTTCGTTCTAAAAACAGTTGAACAATTTGGTTGAGTTTTGGAGGTTTTACAACAAGTTGAAGATGGAAGACCAAACTGTGCATTTTTGCCATATTTTACTTCCATAAAGGGAAGAACGTGCATCAAGCTTGTGAAAAGTTGCATAAAGTGACAATGCTCTACAAGAACATCAGTGCCAATGATGGTTCACAAAATTCTGTGCTGGTGATTTTGATCTCAACGATGCCCCTTGGTCAGGGAGGCACACTGAGGTTGATGACGACAAAATAAAGGCATTGATCGAGTCAAACCCATGTTACACGACATGAGAGATTGCAGAAACATTGAATATCTATCATTCAAGCGTTCATGACCACCTGAAGAAGCTGGGATCCGCAAGCAAGCTCAATATTTGGGTTCTGCATGAACGCAAAGAAGTTCATTTGATGGTGCATATAAACATCAGCAATATGCTCATTAAATATGAGGAAAACGATCCTTTTTTGAAGCAACTGATAACTGGTGATGAGAAGTGGATTGTTTACAACAATGTGGTGCTCAAACAGTCTTGGTCCCGATGTGATGATTCGCCTCAAACGACATCAAAAGCAGACATTCTTCAGAGGAAGGTTATGCTCTCAGTGTGGTGGCATTTTAAAGGTGTTGTGTTTTTCGAGCTCCTACCAAGGAACCAATCAATTTGAATGTGTACTGTCGACAATTGGACAGTTTGAACAAATCCATCATCCAGAAACATCCAGAGCTTGTTAATTGTAAAGGAGTTGTGTTCCATCACAACAATAGGAGACCACACATGTTTGATTGCCCATCAAAAATGACTGGAGCTTGGATGGGCTGTATTGCCACACCCACCATACTCGCCTGACCTTGTGCAGTCAGACTTCATTTGTTTCGCTCTCTTCAAAACTCCTTGCATGGTATAACGTTCAATTCAGATGAGGTTGTAAATTAGCACCTTGTTCACTTTTTTGCAAATAAAGGCAGGTCTTTCTATGTACGAAGAATTATGAAGCTCACTGAAAGATGGCAAAATGTTATTGAGCAAAACTGGCATATATCATTGAGTGGTCTTTGTTCTTTATATAAATAAATGACCTTTGAAAAATATAGACAAAATACGTCATGACTTTTCCAAAGACCCAATATGTAGATATGCTTACATTTTGCATTGCCCACACAAATCTGATCCTCCTGTTATCTTTTACTACAAATATGAGACATGAAACTTTGACAGTGATATCATAGAAGCTGATAAACTCCCCTGCCAAATTTTTGTTTTTGAATATATAATGACATGTTTTGTTTTCCACATTTATTTCCAGTCTTGTTTTGAAAAGGTTTTGTTCCTTTCTGAGCTCTACTACATTTTGAGGGCAAACCTTGGTTAACTATATCTAATCCCCAAACATATGTTTCTCTTTTGAATTACCTTATAACTTAAAATTGGGTTTCAGAATAAAGTGGGACAATGAATTCCATATATGCTGAAACTAATTCTTCAATTATTAAGATATCCCAAAAATCTATTTCATAGATGAGCAGGAACTTCAGGGCAGGAGGTCCTTTAAATTTTAAAATGAGTGTGAGGAAAAAGGAGTCTGCATTAATCAATGTGTGCTTAACTATTTGGTTTGCCTATGGATATTAAAATGGCCACATGCCAGGTTATAATCAAGGGTGAAATATTACCTTTCTTTTATTGTGGACAGAGAGGAAATTAGTTAACCCTCTAGCAGATACAATGCTTATATGTGTGGTGAGTTTTGCTGAGAGGCACTGAAATACTTGGGCTCAGTTACTGTCAACAAATGAGTAGCACGTCACCTTTGATAAACATTTGTGTTTGCTGCACTATTATTTCATTCATAGGCACTCACATGAGGAGGAAGATTTATAGTCTGGGTAGTAATATGTCCCTGGCAGGGCAAAGCTAACGTCACCTTGAAACTCGTTGCATCTAATGCAGAACTGGAAATGTATTCTAAAACAATGATACCACCTGTGGCTTGCTGTGCATTCCCACACTCTTCTCTTGCACATCTCCATGCTGCTAAGCTGGATGCTCCTTGTGCCTAGAATAGCCATTGCCTTCCTCTTGATGTAGTGAATTCCAGCTCATCCTCCAAGGTCCAGAGTCATTGCCACATCTGCAAAAGCTTCAAGTTGAAATTCACCCTCTTCTCAACTTTGGTTCAAGGTTCCTTGCAGTTCTCTACAATTTAATACTCATCATGTCATGATGTAATTATTTGTTTTTTATTCAAATTATACCAGAACGGAAGCTCAAAGGCAGCAGGGATCTTAGTCATTTTGTTCATTGCTATATTCAGAACTTAGAAAAATGCCCGGCACAAAGAAACAGGATAAAGACCTATTTATTAGTGTGTATAGACATGTGGACATGGTGGGGGGAAGGAAACACAATGAACCCAATATGGTTATTTCCGTATGATCCAATTAAGTTATGAGGACAGACATAAGAGCATATTACTATAAGCCTTGGGATTGTGAACAAGAAATAGACATTGAATTAGACAGAATACTTATGTTAAATTTACATAACTAATGAGCAATCATGGGATAAATGTGAAACCATGACATAGATTATGAGTTGTTAGCTATATATTTGAAGAGAAATAAACACAGTGAACTGAGACTTCTGGCTTTATCTTGAGGAAAGTATTTAAGTAGCAGGAAAGAATAGAGTTAGGATAAATGGAATGGTGATTGAGAATTAAATGTTTTGCGAGGAAAATGAGCAAACCATTTGTGAATAGATAAGGTAAATAAGGTTGAGAAGATGAGTTAGAACAAGATTTGGAGGTCAGCCATCAAATGTGTGACATTGACCAAGAATGACATCTCACCTCCATGAATTCTAGTTCCTTTATTTGCATATTGGAAACAATAGCTAGGTTTCTGTTTTACAGAATTATTGTAGGAATCAAATGAGTCAAGATGATTCTGAAATAGGCAGGCAGACATACGAATAAGAAATAGGATACAAAATGGAATATATACAGAGGGTGCCAAAAAAATGTATACACATTTTAAGAAAGGAAAAAACTATTAAAATTGTAATACTCAATGTATACTGATAACAAAAGTTGAATACAAGTCACGTTTGACTTCTGTAATTACAAGAGGTGCTCAAAGTGCTTACCATCAGCATCCAGACACTTCTGGTTATGGTGAACCTACTGCTTGAGCAACGTTGACCAACGTGTCCACTTGTATACGTTTTTTGGCACCCCTGGTATTGTGGTGTAAGTAATAGAGGAGAAAAATACTGGAAGGAAATATATTAAATTAGCTGCACTTACATTAGAATGATATGACTATCAGCAACCTTCCCCTAATTTTCTCTTTACTCCACAATGTCATTGAAGAATATATATTAATTAAATTTTATTTTATTCAACAAATATTATCTTAGGTGCCAAGAAAATAAGAGTGAAAAAAAAAAGTAATAGGTCTGTGCTCCCAAGGAGATTTTTAGTAAGCAGAGACAGACAGGATCTGCAGGTACATAAGATAATTTCAGATAAGTGCTGCAGAAGCAGTATAGTGAGGGAGTAGGGTGTTGGCTGCTAGATAGAGGAGGCAGAGGAGGTCTGTACTTGGGGAGCAGAGATCTATTTGAGCAAAGGCCTAAATGATGAATCAGTGCTAAGACATGAATGCCGAGCTGGGAAGAACTGCAACGGCAGTGGGCCATAAGCAGAATGAGCTACATGTGTTGGAAGGACAGGAGGAAAGTCAGTGGGGCTGGAACACCATGCACAAAGAGGGTAGTGGAAAGTGAGGTCTCCATGAGCACCACGGCCAGATCATGAAAGGCATGGTAAGGAAACTGGGTTTTATTCTTAGTGTGATGAAACATTTGGTATTTTAAGCAGAGAGATGAAATGATCTGGATCTTGAGTAATATTTTATATATGTCTGTATATAAAATATTATACATATGTAGCATATACATATCAGTGTATATACACATATGCATATATAATAAATTATAACTTAGATGATGAAATGACTCCAGTTTGTTTGCTTATTTCTAAATTGGTAATATACATACATATATGTGCATGTGTGTATATATAGATATACAAGGTCTGACAATTAAGTTTGCAAACTCATCCTAGAAAAAGTGCTACATATGTCATTGCTGAATATCACTACGGTCACCTTCGGAGTACTCCCCTTGGGAAGCTATGCACCGTCACCAGCGCTAGTCCACCCTTCAAATCAATTTGGGAACTCTTTTTCTGGAATGGCCATCAGAGCTGTTGTCATATTACCCTTGATGTCCTGAATGTCATCAAAATATCTTCCTTTCACTATTTCCTTTATCTTTGGGTAAAGAAAGAAGTCATTGGGGGCCAGATCAGGTGAGTAGGGAGGGCGTTCCAATACAGTTATTTATTTACTGGCTAAAAACTCCCTCACAGACAGTGTCGTGATACAAGAACCATGAATTGTTGGTGAAAAGTTTAGGTTGCCTACCTTTTTCACACAGCCTTTTCAGCACTTCCAAATATAATAGTAAACTTGGTTACCTGTTTGTCCAGTTGGTGCAAATTCATAATGAATAATCCCTCTGATATCAAAAAGGTTTAGCAACATCATTGCAACAAGTTTGCGAACCTAATTGTCAGACCTCGTATGTACATATATATAGTAAAGTTTAACTTCTAGATGATAAAATGAACTCCATCATGATTTCATGCCATTAGGTGATCTGCCAAGGTCTAATTAATAGGGAAAACTATGAGGTCAATATATATATATATATGGTTATATGTGGTCTTTCCAGCATTAGATATTTTAAAAGTGGGAGAAGTTTGATATCATCTCCCCAAGCTTTTACTAGTATATTAGATAATTGATAACATATTTAAATAGCATTTTTGAATTATGCGCAATGGGGTGAAGTTAAACTGTTGATTGGAAACACCAGTTTTCTGAACGTCACTTGTGGTTCTCTGCTTAATTTGCTGCATTATTTTCTTTTGCGTTTTGTTTCCTCAAAAGCAAAAAAGGACTAGTGGTACATATGAATAATAGATGTTAAGGAGAAAATTTGCAAATGTAGACCTGTGTAGATTTTGCTGCAGAGTATTTCAAAATTAATATTTTTCCTTCCCCTCCTGGCAGCACATTCTTCTAAAACTAATGAGCTGAGCCCTTTAGAGTGAATAAATCCAAGGTAGATTGATTTGGGCACCTAGAGAGGCACTACTTGAAGTCCCCAAATCGCCATCGGTGACTTCATTATTCCTTTGGGGCACTCAACAAAATCTGCTCCCAGAAGACACATTGGAAGAGCAAATTCTTTTCCCCCCTTCTTTAGGTGCCTGAAGTAATAAACTTAAAGAAATACCGTGCACTTTCAGTGCTGCCCAGAAAGTGGGATATTCCTTTGTGAAAACACATATTAATGCAACTTCGATGCTGGTTTTAAAGAGTCTGGCTTCTGTGTCTGCAAAGATAGATACTAATCTCAAACAGCATGAAGCATATTCCCACCTCAGTAGAGAGCATTAAGATCCATGCAACCTTCTTTCTCCAAGTGAAGGACTGGCAGCATTAAATGTTGTCAGTGTTGGGGGCTGGGATGAGGGAGGGAGGGAAGGAGAAGGGGAGGGACTTAATCAGACTTACTCTTTACCCTCATTGCCTTTCCATCAGAAACAAGGTTTTTTGTTTGTTTGTTTGTTTTTTAAAAAAGTTTATCAAGGCTTGATCCTTCTTGGTCTTTTGGTTTTGGAAAATGATTATTTGTTGAGCCTTCAGAAAGAAGCATCGAATAACAAATCCACTTTTGACAGTCCTCACTGGAATCAAAGAAATATGACACCTTTGCTTCCATTTTCGTCCTCAAGAAATGATCTTTTCTGAAAGAGAATGATATACTTTTCAAGGAGCTGTGATTTTCCTACTTCCTTTGTTGTAGTCAGCCATCTTTTTTCAACAGACATTTCCTATAGTGTCTGTGTCAAGATCGTTAAGGAGATTCAAAAGAAATAGAAGATAGTCTTCAGACACTGCCCTTGGGTGCCTTCAAGTTAGAAAGCGCACTGGAACTGAAGTGGCTTAAGAATCCCTAGAGGTCATATGTGGTTTAAGAATTCAAGCTCTTGAATCAGACTATTCTGTGCTCAAATCCTGTCTTTACCCTTACCACTTTTCACCCAGAATACACACTTCTCTCCAGGAACCTCAAAAATCTCTGGAAAACAATTATAATGTTAGCAACTATCTCTTAGGGTTGCTTATGAGGATGAATGAGACAGTGAATCATGCATATAAAGTACTTAGCATAGTGCCAGGCCCTACATAAGTACCTTAAAAAGCAGTAGCTACTATTTCTTAGTAAACTGTGACAAGGAGGGTAATTATTATGTCAAACAAGTTTTTTTTTAAAGTGGCCTTTGAGAATTATTCAGAAACTTACATTCACCAATTGTAAATATGGACCATCTTTTTCTTTTTTTTTATTCTTTTATTGTGAAATAAACATTTTTTAAAATTAGCTTTATGTGTACAACACAGTGCAATAGTTATACTTTTTACCCCTCCAAGTGACAACACCCTCCCCCAATTCTCCCCCTCACTGCTCCCCCCCATATCATACTATCTATTACAATTCCTTTGACTCCCTTCCACAGTATAATCCACATCTTGTGACTATCTATATATTCAATTATAGTTGGCATACAATATTATACTACATCAGTTTCAGGTATACAATGCAGTGATCAATCCTCTACTCCAACCATGAAGTGGTCTCCATAACAAGACATGTGACCATCTGAACCCCACAAAATATTTACAATATTATTATATTCCCTGAACTGTCTTTCATATCCCTGTGGCAATACTGTAGTTACCTGTTTATGCTGTCTAATCCCTTCCCCTTCTCCCTCATCCCCACCCCCCTCCCAACTAGCAACCCTTAGTTTTTTCCTCTATATCTATGAGACTGTTTCTGTTTACTTTGCTCATTCATTCAGTTTTTCAGATTCCACATATAAGTGAGATCATATGGTATTTGTCTTTCTCCAACTGACTTATTTCACTTAACATAATAGTCTCTAGGTCTATCTATATCGTTGCAAATGGTACAATTTCATTCTTCTTTATAGCGGAGTAATACTCCATTGTATAAATGTACCACTGTTTCTTAATCCACTCATCTACCGATGGGCATTTCGGTTGTTTCCAAGTCTTGGCTATTGTAGATAGTGCTGTAATAAACATAGGGATGCATTTATTTTTTCGAATTAGTGTCTTGGATTCTTCTAGGTAGATACCCAAGAGTGGAATCGCTGGGTCATACAGCAGTTCCATTTCCAGTTTTTTGAGAAACCTCCATACTGATTTCCATAATGGCTGCACCAATTTGCAGTCCCACCAACAGTGCACCAGGGTTCCCTTTTCTTCATAGTTACGCCAGCACTTGTTGTTTGTTGATTTGTTGATGACAGCCATTCTGACCGGAGTGAGGTGGTATCTCATTGTGGTTTTATTTGTATTTCTCTGATGATTAGTGAGGTTGAACATTTTTTCATATGCCTGTTGGCCTTCTGTATGCCCTCTTTAGAAAAATGCCTTTTCATATATATCCTCTGCCCATTTTTTAATTGGGCTGTTTTGTTTTTTGGTGTTGAGTTTCATGAGTGTTTTATAAATTTTGGATATTAATCCCTTATCAGATATATCGTTGGCAAATACATTCTCCCATTCATTAGGCTGCCTTTTTGTTTTATTGATGATTTCCTTTGCTGTGAAAAAACTTTTAAGTTTGATGTAATCCCATATGTTCATTTTTTCTTTTATTTCCCTTGCCCGAGGGGATATATCAGTAAAAATATTACTCAGGGTAATGTCTGCAAACTTACTCCCTATGTTTTCTTCTAGGAGTTTTATGGTTTCAGGTCTTATATTAAGTCTTTAATCCATTTTGAGTTTGTTCTCATAGATGGTGTAAGTAGGTGGTCCATTTTCATTTTTTTGCACGTGTCAGTCCAATTTTCTCAGCACCATTTATTAAATAGACTATCTTTACTCCAATGTAAATTCTTGCTTCCATTGTCATAGATTAAATGACTGTATATGGATGGGTTTATTCCTGGGCTCTCTATTCTGTTCCATTGGTCTAATGTGTCTGTTTTTATGCCAGTACCATACTGTTTTGATTACTGTAGCCTTGTAGTATGTTTTGATGTCAGGTAGTGTGATGCCTCCCACTTTGTTCTTATTTCTCAAGATTGCTGTGGCTATTTGGGGTCTTTTGTGGTTCCATATGAATTTTAGGATTCCATGTTCTATTTCTGAGAAAAATGTCCTTGGTAGTTTGATTGGAATTGCATTGAATCTATATAATGCTTTAGGCACTTTGACATTTTAACTATATTAATTCTTACTATCCATGGACATGGTATGTATTTCCATTTATTTGTATCTTCTTTGATTTCTCTCTTCACTGTTTCATAATTTTCTGAGTACAGGTCTTTTACTTTTTTAGTTAAATTGATTCCTAGATATTTTATTGTTTTTGAAGCAATTGTAAAAATGATTGATTTCCTGATTTCTTCTTCTGATAGTTTATTATTGGTGTACACAAATGCAACTAATTTCTGAATATTAATTTTATATCGTGCTACTTTACCAAATTTGTTTATCAGCTCTAGCAGTTTTTTTGGTGGAGTCTTTGGGATTCTCTCTATATAGTATCATGTCATCTGCATATAGTGACAATTTTACTTCCTCTTTTCCAATTTGGATGCCTTTTATTTCATTTTCTTGTCTAATTGCTGTAGCTAGAACTTCCAGAACTATGTTAAATAGAAGTGGTGAAAGCGGGCAGCCTTGTCTTGTTTCTGATCTTAAGGGGAAAGCTTTCAGCCATTCTCCATTGAGTATGATGTTTGCTGTGGGCTTATCATATATGGCCTTTATTATGTTGAGATATGATCCCACTAGTCCCACTTTGCTAAGAGTTTTTATCATAAATGGCTGCTGGGTTTTGTCAAATGCTTTTTCTGCATCCATTGATATGATTATATGATTCTTATTTTGCATTTTGTTAATGTGATGTATTATGTTAATTGATTTGCAGATATTGAACTAACCTTGATTACCAGGAATGAATTCCACTTGATTGTGGTGTATGATCTTTTTAATGTGATGCTGAATTCAGTTTGCTAGTATTTTGTTGAGAGTTTTTGCATCTATGTTCATTAGGGATATCGGTCTGTAGTTTTCCTTTTTTTGTAATATATTTGTCTGACTTTGGAATCAAGGTGATAGTGGCTTCATAGAAAGAGTTTGGTAGCCTTCCCTCCTTCTGTATTTTTTGGAATAGTTTGAGGAGAATAGGTATTAATTCATTTTTGAATGGTTTGTAAAATTC
Organism: Aselliscus stoliczkanus; assembly: GCA_033961575.1. Classification (NCBI taxonomy): domain Eukaryota; kingdom Metazoa; phylum Chordata; class Mammalia; order Chiroptera; family Hipposideridae; genus Aselliscus; species Aselliscus stoliczkanus. The sequence continues at coordinate 80,493,860 of CM066728.1, read as the reverse complement.
ACCTGTGAAGCCATCTGTTCCAGGACTTTTGTTTCTTGGAAGATTGTTGATCACTGATTCAATTTCTTTGGCAGTAATAAGTCTGTTCAGAGTTTCTGTTTCTTTTTGGTTCAGACTTGGTAGATTGTAAGCTTCTAGAAATTTATCCATTTCTTCCAAATTGTCGAATTTGTTAGCATATAGTTGCTCATAGTATTTTCTTAAAATTTTCTGTATTTCTGTGGTATCTGTTGTCACTTCTCCTCTTTCATTTCTGATTTTATTAATTTGGGTCCTCTCTCTCTTTTTCTTGGTGAGTCTGGCTAAGGGTTTGTCGATTTTGTTTATCTTTTCAAAAAACCCACTATTGGTTTCATTGATACTTTGTATTGTTTTTTTGTTCTCTATTTCATTCATTTCTGCTCTGGTCTGTATTATTTCCTTCCTTATACTCCCTTTAGGCTTGTTTTGCTGTTCTTTTTGAAGTTCTCTTAGGTGTAAAGACAGTCTGTTGATTTGAGATTTTTCTTCCTTCTTTAGGTAGACCTGCACTGCTATGAACTTCCCTCTTAGGGCTGCTTTCGTGCATCCCAGAGATTTGGGGTCATGGTGTTTTCATTTTCATTTGTGTCGAGGTATCTTTTGATTTCCTCTTTGATCTCATTTTTGACCCACTCACTATTTAGTAGCGTGTTATTTAGCCTCCATGTATTTGTAAGCTTTCCAGATTTCTTCTTATAATTGATTTCTAGTTTCATAGCATTGTGGTCAAAGACACTTGATATGATTTCAATCTTGTTAAATTTGTTGAGACTTGTTTTGTGGCCTAACGTGGTCTATCTTGGAAAATGTTCCACGTGCACTTGAGAAAAATGTGTATTCTGTAGCTTTGGGGTGAAATGCTCTACAAATATCAATTAAATCCAGCTGGTCTAAAGTGTCATTTAAGGCCACCATGTCCGTGTTGGTTTTCTGTCTGGAGGATCTGTCCATTGGTGACAACAGGGTGTTGAAGTCCCCTACTATGATAGTGTTACTGTTGATCTCTCTTTATGTCTGTCAAAATCTGTTTTATATATTTAGGAGCTCCTATATTGGGTGCATAGATCTTTACTAGGGTTATGTCCTCTTGTTGAATCAATTCCTTTATATTATGTAGTGCCCTTCTTTGTCTTTTATTGTAGTCTTCATTTTAAAGTCTATTTTGTCCGAAATAAGTATTGCTACTCCAGCTTTTTTCTCATTTCCGTTTGCGTGAAATATCTTATTCCATCCCTTTACTTTCAGTCTGTATGTGTCTTTTGATCTGAGATGAGTCCCTTGTAGACAGAATATGCATGGGTTCTGTTTTCTTATCCACTCAGCCACTCCATGTCTTTTGATTGGAGCATTTAGCCCATTCACATTTAAAATGATTACTGATGGGTGCATATTTATAGCCATTTTGTTATTTGAATTTCTTATCTTCCTGGGTTAGCTTGTTTTCCCCTTTCTTCTGTTTAAAAAAGCCCTTTAACATTTCCTGCAATGCTGGCTTGGTGGTAATGAACTCCTTAAGCTTATTCTTTTCTGAGAAGCTCTTTATCTCGCCTTCAATTGTAAGTGATAGCCATGCTAGGTAGAGCAATCTTGGTTGTAGGCCTTTATTTTGTGTCACTTTGAATATCTCCTGCCACTCCCTTGTGGCCTTGCAGAGTTTCTGAAGAAAAGTCAGCTGTTAGTCTTATAGGATTTCTTTTGTATGTAACCTGCTGTCTTTCTCTTGCTGCTTTTAGGATTCTAAGCTTTGCCATTTTAACTGTGATGTGTCTTAGTGTGTGCCTGTTTGGATTCAGCCTGTTTGGAACTCTCTGCACATCCTGGGCTTGTATGTCTATTTCCTTCACCAGGGTAGGGAAGTTTTCAGTCATGATTTATTTAAATACATTCTCAATCCCTTGCTTCTTGTCTTCTCCTTCTGGTATTCCTATGATGTACATGTTGTTTCATTTCATGTTGTCCCAGAGGTCTCAAACTATTTTCATTCTTTTTATTCTTTTTTCTTTTTGTTGTTCCAGCTGGGTGATTTCTGCTATTTTGTCTTTAATTTGCTGATCCACTCCTCTGCTTCATCTATTCTACTGGTGATTCCTTTGAGTGTGTTCTTCATTTCAGTTATTGTATTCTTTAGTTCTAACTGGTTGTTTTTTATGGTTTCCCTATCCTTCTTTATGTCCTTGCTAAGCTCCTTAAACATTTTATCATCAGTGTTCTAAACTCTGTCTCTGAAAGTTTGGATACCTCTGTTTTATTTAGTTCCATTTCTATAGTTTTCTTCTGATCTTTTACTTGGGACATGTTTCTTTGTTTCTTCATTCTGGCTGTCGTTCTGTGAATGCTTCAATGTATTAGATAGATCACCTAGAAAGAAAAGAAAAAAGAAAAAAAGGTTGGGGGGCTCTCCGTCCTCTTTAATCTGCAGACCACTTGCTCAGCCATAGAGAGTCTCTGGGCTACTCAGCACCAGCTATTGGGAGGAAGAGCTTAACTTGTTATGCGCTAGCCTCCCTCTCAGGCTTGCAGTGAGCTTTCCCCAATTAGCTGTTATGTGCTCTGGAACCGTGCTCACTACCAATAAAAAATCTTCACAGGTTGTTGCAGGTTGTCCGCTGCTGCAAAAAAAAACCCTCTGTGGCCTGCGGAGGTGTGGTCCAGGCACCAGGGGCTCAGGGTGCCTCTGGCAACACAGCTTAGGTGGGTGGGGCAGGCCTCCAAGGCACCACTGTATGTGGTCAGTGGCCCCCACCAAGTCAGAGCAGCATGCACTCTGCACCAGCAACTGGTCCACACAAACTCACCAGCACCCTCGATCGGATCATGCAGGCGCACATCTCCCGGCCCAACTCTCTCAGGAAAACTCCCTATCTCAGCCTGTTCCAATCAGTTGCCCGCATATCAGGTTAAGCAGCCCAATAGGCAATCCCCAGCCTGGCAACTCTGCACAAACTGTGCGGAGAGTGGGGACCCAAGGCGGTTTGCTTATTCCTGAGTCTCAGTGAACAGACTGATGCAGCTGGAGAGCACCCGCCCTGCATTTCCGTGGCTACACAGCACAAGCAGGGTGGAGGGTGGGGACTCAAGGCGGCTTGTGCATTCCTGTATCTCAGTGAGCAGCCTGATGGAGCCAGAGGGCACCCGCCCAGCATTTCCCTGGCAACGCAGCACAAGCAGGGCAGAGGGTGGGAATCCAAGGCCGCATGCGCGAGCACGCATGCACGCATGCACACACTCCTACGTCAATTTCACCAGACCCATGGGGTCCCAGATCTGACCCTCTGTGAGAGGACCCAATCTTGAAAAAATGGCGCCCTCCTGTACACTGCTCCTGTGCAAGCTCCACACCAGGGGAACAATGGTCCCAAAACCTCCAGCTTCTGCACCAAAGGTGCTCAGTTCAGTCCGTCCCCACAGGCTCCTGGGCCCAGCTCACACAGCTACTCCCTTCAACAGAAATCAGGTGAATGCTCACTGGAGAGTGAACCTGTGCACCGGCCCCACTGATTCTCCAGCCGCCCTCAGCCTCACTGAGCTGAGCAAAGAGAGTCCTCACTAATATCTACTGCCCACTATCGTGGAACTCCTCTTCCTGGCAAAGTAACTCTGGGCTGGTGAGCTCAATGTGGGGCTGGAGGGTCTCTCCCCCAACCGGAGAAGCCTCCCCACAGCTGGGGCGTCCCTCATGGGGCTCGCCCTCTCTCGTCTCCGCCTGTCCTACCAGACCTGACACGCCCTCCTCTTTAGGTCCTTCATTTAGAGGTTCTGTTCATCTATTGTTCAGGGGACTTCCGAGGTTAAATGTTGTATAAATTATGTGTGATTTTGATGTGATGCTGGGAGGCAGTTGGGAAAGCGTCCGTCTATTCTGCCATCTTACCGGAAGTCTCTTTATTTTTCTTAATAGGCATTTTAAATTGTTGTATGGCATACAATGTTGGTCTCCCAGAAGCAAAGATATTTTCCGGTCCTAAAAGTGAACAGTTTGGCTATGCAGTGCAGCAGTTTATAAATCCAAATGGCAACTGGTGAGAATATTTCCTTTTTTATGATTTTAATAAAAATACAAATAAGTTTAATATTTGACTGCAATTGCTTGTTCAGATTGGTGCATGAATATTAATGAATAGGCCTCAAATATCCTTAACTCTTTCACTGCATTAATTAATTTCAAGTTTGTTTTTTTTTCGAAGTGTGTCAGAAATCCACAAAACCCAAAAAGTTGATATTTTGACTGTTTTATGCATGTAATAACAACAATTTGAGCTGCTTTGTATATAAACAACATTATTTTTATGTATAAAAATGTATGGAAATATTCATTCGGATATATCTGACCATCACGGCAAAAGCGTTAAATAAGGGATCTTTCTTTGAGAGTTGATAATGGAATGATGTAATAGTACTTTTTAAAAACCCGAATAGAAAATTTTCTCTAAATATCCCATAGCAAATTCATAATTCCAGTTTTGATTATTTAATAGGTGATAGATAGATAGATAGATAGATAGATAGATAGATATTGTCTCCATTTCTTATACCGTAACCTGGTATCCATTGAGCTTTGGAAATGCTCAACTAGCTGAGGCTGCCCCTGGACTATTTCTAGATGGTAGAATTGTTCCCTAAATTTTCTCCTTCAGCAAAAGGCTTTGTCTACTGGCTTCATTCTGAGTCAGCCTTCCCTACTCGGTGTGATGAGGGATCCTCACAAGCATCCATGCAAAATTTACAAAGGTACCTTTCTCTGGTGCATTTAGCGTCTTGTATTTTTGCCTATAAGTATCCCCAGTTATTTAATGTTATGTAATGGTTACATTTATAAACCACCTTCATGGATATGGAAATATATTCCCCCATTGCTGGTTTAATTTTCCCATAATAATTATGAAATTAGACTCAGGGTAAATCAGAGGATTCTGAAAGTTGTCATTAAGCAAAGAGCTATAGCTTGTCTGCTGCCACAGTTGATGCCCACTGGTGGACAGGAATCTTGCCACTGGAACTATATCTCCCTGTTGCAGCAGCAGGCTCCAGACTCAACCTGGAGCTTTGGATCCTGGGTCCTTCGCTCCTGGGAAGAGTAGAGCTCTTCCCAATGATTAAATGGGCTGTTGTTGGTTTACCAAATAAGAACTATAATTTATAACCTTTTTTTTCTATGTGAACTTATGTCTGATGCTCTAAAAAATTTAAATTCAAAGAAATATTTAGAATCCAAATTATTTGCATTTTGGAGTATGCTTGTCTATGGTGCAGAAACAAAATATAATTATCACTTGAGAGGATAGGGTTTCTTCAAAGGCATCTTGGAGGAAGTGAATCATGAGGTGGGTCCTAAGGGATGTGGTGACTAGGCTGGAGAAGAACATTAACTAATGAGAGAAGACATGGTAAGCAATGCATGTTGCAGTTTGTCAGTCATGGGGAAGGATAAGAATAGTCTGTTTGGAAGCCCAATGAATAGAAATAACTCATCATTTGAGTGTGCATCTCTAACTAGTATCGTATGAAGCTTGGACAACCGTAAATGGTGGTAAAGGAAGCTAGAAAGATGTTATAGTCTGTATAGTTCGATGTTGGAATCTGGCATATGAAGTTGCTAATCACCCAAAATTTTACATATGCAGCCTTGAACCTTTCCTGAACTGCAGCTATATCAGACATCTCCACTTTAATGCCTAGTAGACATATCCAACTTAATCAACAGTAAACAAATATCTGATTTCTGCACCTGCTGATGAGGCCATGAGGCCAGAAATCCTTGATGCCTCTTTTTCTCTCAACTCCCTCATATCTCTTCCATTAGCCAGTCCTATTGACCATGCCACCAAAACAAATGATGATGGACCATTTCTCACCATCTTTTCTGCTGCCCCTGATTGAAGCCAACACTGGCCTTGCAGGCACTGCTGTAGGTTTCAACCCATCTCCTGCTGCCCTTCGTAGCCCTCTTTACTCTCCTCATTGCAACCATTGTGAACTTTTTCAAACATGATGCAAATAATGTTTTTGCATCTCCCTAGATTAAACCCCTCTCTGGCTTTCCACTATAAGTAGAAAAGTTAAAATTCCTTAAAGGATGCTTCATAGTCTGGTCTCAGTCAGCCTCTCCTTTCCTGTTTTACTCCTTCACCCTTGTTCACTGTGCTCCAAGAATTCTGTCTTTTGTCTGCCTCTCGAACTTACCAAACTCGTTCCTGCTTCAAAGCTTCTGCACATGATTTACTCCTGGAAGGAACAGAGCTTGTTGGTTCTCATCTTTATCTCAGCTCCAATGTCTCTTCCCCATACGCTTTCAGAGCAAGCCTATCTAAATTAGCACTTCGCCACATCTCCTAGTCCCTCTCTAGCCTTTTATGTTGATTTCTTTTCTGTATAGCAGTTAGTACTATCTGAAATTATCTTTGTTTATATGCTTATTACCTGTCTGCTTCCCTGTCTCTGAGTATAGCGACAATGTTTTGTTCAATGTGTGTCCTCAAAACCCAGAGTGCTATCAAATAGATTATCAATATTTATTTGTTGAATGACTGAGTGAAAGTCTTATTTCCAAATGATTCATCCAAGGAACTCTACAAAGTGAATGGTAGTAGATCGACTTAAGTATGGCCTGAACAAGACCTTCAGATGCACTCTGATGGTCTACTTCAGGGGTCTGCAAACTTCTGAGATGGAAGAGCCAATCCTGTCCCTCACAACAATTTAAAAATTATTCGAGAGCCGTAAAACAAATGAAATCACCATTATGTGAATAATATCCTTTAAAAATTTTATAAATGAAACTATGATAGTGTTATTTTCATTTTCAATTTTACTTCAGAGCCACATGTATGTACACACCCAAAGAGCTGCATGTGGCTCGTGAGCCACAGTTTCCGACCCCTCATCTACTTTATAAGCGTAGACTTGCTGAGGACACCTAGCATTAAGCTTGAGCTTACTCTTTTTAAGTAACATTTTTTCTGGTGCAGGGTAACTCTAAGAGAAAGAGTCACCATCAGTAATAGATGTATGAGAGACGATAAGCCTATCAAGGATTGTAGGGCAATTCAACCATTGGCTACATTGCAGGTTGGAAGTTTAGTAAGACCAAAAGGGACAAAAAATTGACCTGAACCTAGTAGGCAGAGGCTTGGTAAACTGCGAGGCAACCATATCCCCTTTCTCTCTCCAGGATTCCTTCTAAACATATAAAATATTGTTATAGGACAATGTGTTAGCAGTTTATGGTGAGATTTTGGTGCTGATAGGGTTACATCAAGACCAAGAACACCAGACATTTCTAAATCCTGCTTTGGCCTTCTCATGACATTCCTGAAAGATGTATAAACACAGGACAATGGCTCTTAGGAAACAAGGTACCATTCTCTTATTGGCTGGGCTAGTGCTTTTAGCGTCAGTGCAGAGCTTTCTTGTAGGGTGCAGTGTTAGGCTTTTCAAGGCCTTACTTTCCTCAAGCTCATATAACAACCAGTTGGTATGAGCACACCCCACCACACCAGAGGAAGAGAAGGGAGAGTACCTGTGTGACCTGAGGGGCTAAGCCCTGTGGAGATATCAGCAGGAAGGAAAGGAACAAAAGCAGACCTGGCATGCCAGGCTGGGTCCTTTCACTGATCTGGCCTTGTAAAGCAAAGACGCAGAAGAGGCCAAGCCATGGACACGATCTTTAAATCCACTGCAGGCTGGACATTATGTGAAGTGCAAAGTAGAAAGCAGACCTTGACTTGAAGGAGTGTTGGGTAGGGTCAGTGAGGAAGATTTACATGCAGAGTAGGCAGCCAGGAATAATGCTGGAGACATAGTAAGAGCCAAGCCTTTGTAGCTAGCCGTGTTCATGTTCTTTTAGTGTCACTAACTATATTAACTTATATTAAGAACTCATTTTCTCTTGCCAAGGCCTGGGACACTAGAGGGACAAGGTTCCCTCCTGACCTCTCTCTTTACAAAGGTGTCTTGTCACAGAGGGCAGAGCTGTGGCAGAACCCAGGTGAGTGGGTTTTCCCACTCCAGTGCTGGAGCGGGCCACAATCAGGACAAGCAGCCTTTGCAACTCTCAGGCTCAAGGAAAATAATACGAAGCTGAAAATCCAGAATTGCCTATTTGTTTTGACAATTGGCAATGTGCCCTTCTCCACTCCTAATTTATGACAGTTGCAAAGGCGTTATGGAAGTAGCAGATGTGGGAAGGACTGTTTAAACATTAACTTTCCTTCTGATATTAATCAAGTTAACTTTGGGCACAGAAAGTAATATTATGAATTCCTTTAATAACTATGAATCTTTTTCCTTTAGACTATATATATATATATATATATAATATATGTTATATAATACAAACACATACACAAATATATGTTATATAGGTATATATAATATGTATAACATATGTTTTATATATGATATACATTATGTGTAATACACACACATGCACACATATATATAATATATATAATGATTTTATATATATATATATATATATATATATAAAATACACACACACTCACAATGCACACACAATTTTATTTTCTTTACCCCCTTACTGTTGTTCTGAAGCTGATGATTTGGTAGTATTTTCCTCTGCTAACTTGGACTTTCTTTGCAACCTACCTTGTGGAGAGCCAACTCCATCTCTTAGCCCTTTCCTTTCTTCTGACAACTCACAACTCTAGTCTGAGTTTTCCTTAAATCACAGGCCTCTGATTTTAAAGTACACCTTTAGCTGTTCCATATGTCCCATGTTTCTACAAATTTATAGGCACATTTTATATTGAGATCTGCAAGATTTTAACAAATTCTTTTACTAGTTTTAGTATACTTTTATTACACTGAGGAATTTACTCTAGAAATAGTGGTGATATGGCTTTGAGAATTCTAGAGCCTTTTTAAGAGTCTCAAATGAGCTAGACCATTTTCAAAGCAACATGACCTCCCAAGCCAAGCACCAGAGCACCCCTCTGTCCATAAGTAAAGTTGTGGTCTGTTCTCCCTTCCCAGTAGGCTGAGAGTCATCCTGCTTGGGAGCCTATCCTCATTTTACACACAGGATGTTCAAATATGGATGATGCAATCCTTATCACAAACAATTGCACAAAGGATTGAGATACGTTTAAAACCATTTCCTGGAATCTTGTAATGATACACTATAGTTCTGTTTGTCTACTCCAAAAGCTTATCCCAAGAGCAATCTGAGCTCATTTTATGACTCAAACACCTTAGAACATTGCAATCACTTGTGTAATGAAGACTGTCTGGAAACTGGGGGCATTTCCAGCTGTAGAAATGTATTTTCTTGTTCCAGTGACAAGTAGTGCATGCTTATTCCTTAAGAAAATAGGACAAATACAATGAACATGTATCATGGCCAACAAGAAAATTTCATCTATATATGAGCTTATATTATAGTTTTAACTTTCTAGTTAAGAAAAAGATTAATAAAGCTCTATGTGTGTTGTAAATACAATAGATTGCAGGATATGTCTGTAAGAGACTTTTAGATAAATAATAAAGGAGAAACATTCAATTCTATTACAAACATCAAGATTATGTCATATAGTGTGTTAGTAATAACAACACCTGATACTTTTTCAGTATTCTTTCTTCACCAAACACATAATATTCATAATAATTCTAAGAGCTTTGTAAAATTATTTCCCCTGTTACAAATGAAGGGACTGAGACTTAGGTTAAATAGTTTGCCTAAGATTACAGAGCTAATTAGTAATAAGTCTAGCATAGATAAATACAAAACAGAGATTAAATGTTCTAAATGAACATATTTTTATAAATATCCAAGGAGGAGAGTGGCAGACTGTAATTGATATTTATAAATAATGTTTAAATATAATTTAATATAAACCTTATAAAGTAAGAGAAACTTCATTCTGTATTTTCTATTGAATGTTCTGTCACAGGAAAGCATTTCCTGGACAAGGATGACAGTTAGCACCTGTCTTTATTCTCTCATGGAGAGATTTTGTTATATTCATATGAATCAAAAGCGAAAACACAAGGGTTTTACCCTCAGTGTCACCACCACTAGCTGTGTGACTTTGGGAAAGTCACACAATCTCTCTGGAGCACAAAGAGAGTACCATCGCTACCAAACCAATGTGTTTTGAGCACCTTGTGAGAGAATAAAAGTAAAGCACTTCCAAAACTAAACCACTGTGCATATGTGAGGTACTCTCATGAGCACTGTATAAAAATATATAGAAAGAAAATCATGGTTAATAGCTAGCTCCTCCCTACATCTTTCTACCCCTGCTCCTCAACCATTTCTCATCTGTCATCGGTTAGCTTCCATGCATATTGGATTGGCTTCAGTCCATTGCTTCTTCTTGGCCATGAATGCTATTCTGATCCCTTTTCCAAAATAACCCTGTCATTATAGCCTTAAAAATATTAGCCAATATCATCCTGTATGTTTCATTCTAAGTATAAAATTCTCCTGCCATTAGGTTGTCCTGGCAATGACATTTAACATACTCACTTCATTAATTCACAGGGTTTGTGTTTATTTTAAATCCAGGACATATGTATTCCATTTTGTTCTTCCATTACATTTTAGTTATTTTCACTAACTTAAAATTTAGTCCAATTTCTTTATTCTGTAAAGGCATTAGAAATCTGACTGTAATATATTCTTGCCCTTTTATTTTAAGTCTGAAAAGTTTGTTCATATTTTTATAAATGATCATTATGCTACTGCCATATAACTGAACCATTACTCAACACTATAATATTAATATAGGTATGCAAATTCACATGTCTCCTATCAACAATGACTTTCTCTGGGCCAGTAGTAGAGGCTGGATAAATAGGGAAGCAAGTACCTTCTAAAATCCCATGCACCACCCTAGTGTTGATTCACCTACATTTGTCACACCATAGTTGTTTATTTTTTCCCCACTAAGTTAAAATAATCTTTATGGCTAAAAGTTTTTAATAGTTTGTGTTATTTATCATAAATAAACATCTATAGTAAAAAGGACACTTTAAATATCCCCTTGCTCTGACTTGCTTCTTTCTTCCCCACTCTGGCCACAAACTTGTGTGTATACCTACAAACACACATAAACACGCATCTTTAATGACTTGCATGTGGGAGAGATCTGAATGATTGAAGACTTTCAATGATCTGTGAAAATCCTCTGTGCCTCACTTGCTAGTCTTATTGCTTTAAGTTTTCGTCTGTGTTACCCACCTGAATATCTGTCTCTGGAACAAAGTTGATTTACAAAAGTGAACGGCGCTTACACATACGTACCTTCCTGGTGGCTGGTTGTCTGAAACTTTTCCCTCCATCTAAGTCCATCTGAAGAGGAATCTAAAGAATGCTACATGGCACAGATGAAACCTATTCGTTAATTTGTTATTGGCCCATATGGTGGGGAAATAATGAATACCTCTCCTTTTGAAGAGTTCTAAGCAAATTAATATGATAGAAAGAATTGAAGATCTAGGCTTTGTTGCCAGTTAGACACTTAGATTCAGTTCCTTTATATGAAAACAGGAATAGTTATAACACTTGGCCTCATAGGAAATTCATGAGGATCACAGGAGTTAATGCCTACAAAAAGTGTTTATGAACTGAAAAGCAGTTTACATGTGTTGATTTTCCAATTTTTATCATTGATAAAACAACCATCTGCCAAAGTACTAGTTGAAAGGTACCATCTCATGGGCTTTGATTTATAAAAATGTGGTGATTTAAAAATCATTCCTTCTCTCCTCACCAAGGCCCAAGAATGTGGAATTTTTATCATCACAAGTCTTTAAATTGTATTATTTCAGCTTTTGATTTTAACTTCAGGAAAACTGCATGTTGGATGAGTCAACATAACAGAATCAGTTTTCAATGATTCATTTGCTTCCAGTGTAAAAGCTAATTCCCAGGGGTTTTGTTATGCAACAGAACGATAAGCTTAAGATGTTTTAGCCATAATGAGCTTGGCGGACAACACATCCAGGGGAACTGAAAGATCTTGAGGGTTTAGCCCTCCCACTGTTTGAGAAAGGCATCTGGTAGCCAAAGAAATCTGAAGCAACATAATGAGGACTAGATACTAGAAAATGCCTTTCAAAATATACCAAGGAGTATAACTATTATATTTATAATATCAACATTTCCCAACGAAAGCTAAAAATGACCTCTTTTTACCTGCCTTCCTCTTTTCCAGAGATACAAACTCTTCACAGATGAATTCTTTCCATCATAAATTCCTTTTAGATTACAAATAGGAAACAGGTAGTCCTATGGAACTCACCTGTGTTGTCAGTGGCCTGAAACTAAACAATATAAGGAACAATATTTATATTTATATACTATTGGCTTTGAAATTTCTCACATTAAATGTGTGTATTATGGACAATTGGCTTCTAATCCCAAGTAAAATATCCCCTTGGATGTCTGATAGTTCCTTCAAACTTAAATACCTCATGCTGAACCCCTGAGCTTCTCTTACCTAAAAAAATTGCTCTACTGATAGTATTCCCCTTATCTGATGATGGCCATTCAGTTCCTTTTTGTTTCTCAGCCAAAAACTCTGAGGTCATCCTTGACTCTTCTTTTTATTGGAAAGCTAACCTTGCAAGAAATACTGCTAGTCCTACCTTCAGAATATACCTAAAATAATGACACTTCTCACCAGCTCTCCTTCTACCAAACCCATAGGAGCTCTCCATCACCCATTGCCTAAATTATTGTCGTTGCCTACTAGCATCGTCACCTTTGCCCCAATAAAGTCATTCTCCACAGAGCAGCCTTAAAAATCCTTCTAAAATATGTCAGATCACATCACGACTGTGCCCCAAACCCTCTAATGGTCTTCTCATTTCACTCAGAGGATAGCCGAGTCCTTAAAATTTCCTACAAGTCACTTTGTGACCTGACCCCATTTACTAATCTCACCCATCTCCTCACGTTCCCCTTTTGCTGAACTCTGGTCAGCCACAGGGCTTTTGTATTTGCTGTTCCCACAGCCTGGGCTACTCTTCTCCCAGAGTCTTAGAGTTTACTCCTTTACCTCCTTCAAGTCATCACTTAAATGTCACCTTCTCAGTGAAGCCTTCCCTAACCATTCTAATAAAAATTACAACACCCTCCACTCCACACTCCTAACTTGATCCTATTTGTTTTTCCATAAAACTTGGATCATAAAAATCACCATATGTTTTACTAACTTATTAAATTTATTCTTTATATTTTCCAAGTAGAATGGAAGCTCCACAAGGCCAGAAATTTTTGACTGGCTTATTCACTAATGTATCCCCAATACCCAGTGCCTTGAATCAAGTCTGGCACATAGTAGGTCTCGCCATCATGTACAGCTGCATAGGTTGTATACTGCACAAGGCCAGTGCATACCATTTGTATGGAAATGCTACCCTCTGGAGTGATGCACCGTAGGATCTCAATAAAATTTGTTGAATCAAAGAAAACATGTTTTTTCCCTACTATGTTTTAATACCTCAGTTAATAATCCCTAGAAACAGTGATAGAACTGAAAGAACTCTGGGAGAGTTTAGAGACTCACAGAGCAAAGGAAGATATTTATAACAGCCCTTGGATTGTGGGTTTAAAACTACCTTTATTGCCATAAATACTGTTTACTAACTTAACAAAGTATTTTGAATTCTAGTGGAGGTGGGCAAATTGGCTATGTTTGGGAACTCTATGTAATCACTATTTTCCCAGAAGATAATTGAACAGTAAGTGTTATTTTAAATAGTCTTGGAAGAATTCCCAGTTTCACTGTAGGAAAAGAAGTTTATATCTTGGGATTTTGTTTTGTTTTGAGGCTCAGCACACACGACTGTTCATGCAGCTCTTTTGTGTGTCTGTGATTACATGAAATCCATTACTTCAAAGAGGCTTTACCCCACTTAGCAGGGTTTACCCACCCATTTATCCCGTTCCCCACCTTTGTAACACTCTCCCCTGGCATGTCTCTTCCTGCTATGGCTGATTATGTGAAATTTGATAGGTAAACACATCAGCCTCCCTCACCTTCCTGTCTGATTAATTTAAGAATGTCCCAGTTCCCTCAGAGTAGCCACTGGTGATGTCATTGTCTTTCCTTACAGGATGAGTTGTCAGGAAGCAGGATTTCACCGAGGCCTTTGGGTAGAAGAAGTGGGGAGGAGACTGGAAATGTTGCCAATTAAAGGAAGTGGCCGTGGTTTTTGAAACAGTCTCTGTAGTCACTAGTATGACCTGTAGGCTACTAATTAATGTGATTCATATTTTTAAAATGTGTCATGTCTGTTGAGAATACCTTGTTCTTCACTGGTTGCCAAAATGGTCCAGTTTTCCACTGTTTTCTATTATCTGTGTTAAGAGTTTAACATGGCTTAATCCTGGCAGAGAGTTATATGGATTCTTTGAGAGAATTTCAAGGACCTTCACATCCTTCTTGGTAAATGGCACACATTGCGCAGTGCTTGTCTTTTTCTCCTTCCGTCTTATTAATGGAGGAGGTCCACAATCTCACAGTGGTGGTGGAGGTTTTGCTCCCTACACAGACTCCAAAGTCAGCTTTTGCTTAAATAATCTCAAGTTTGATGCATAGTGAATATGTGGACACCGAATCAGGACCATCTCCTGAGCTGCGAGATTCTCAATCCCTGAGGCGGGAAGAGGTGAGGGAAGAATGTCCAGGGAAGGTTTAGTCCACAGGAAGCAGCAAGTAGCTTTTTGAGCGTGGTCACTGAGAAAACAGATAGCTAGTGGTGCAGCTTTATTGCTGGAAGCTCTGAGGGGAAACACGTGGTTAAATTTTAGATGAGGAACACTTAATTTTTGTGTGTGTTTCTCTGGGCTGCAGTGAGGACAGATGGAAAATGTTCAGAATAGAAGTTACTCAAATGACCACATTTGGTACTATCGGAGCATACCCTGTTCTTACCTGTGTTGTAAACAGTATAGCCTGAACCTCACAGTCTGGATGCGCTTTTACAGGATGATCTTTGGCTGTCCTTCCAAGCTGCAGCCTCCATATCGCCGCAAAGCCACACCTCCCAGCTCCATAGGTGTGGCCTTGACCCTCAGGGTCCTTCTACTCCTTGATGATTCTGGAACCCAGTCCATCTTTTCAGATAGTTTTCCCAGTCTAGGCCCTATGCTAGGCCTTCTTACAGCTACGAGGAAGGGGAATAGACTCAGGCTGAAGAGTTTGGACTTCAGAATCAGTTACATTTGGCTCTCACTAAGGGTGTGGACACGAGCAAGTTTCTCATCTCTCTTTGTCTCAGTGGTTCCAGCTGTAAAATGGAGATAAAACAAGTTCAGGCTCATTTTGCACATTAAATTACATAATGTTTTGAGAGCCTCACACACAGTACCAGCTATTGTTAAGATTTTCCATAATTAATAGAAATCCCCAGCATGCCAAGGAACAGACACACTTCCTATTAAAGTTTCTTGCTAGAAAGTACTATTTTGCTCCCTACAAAGACTTCACAGTCAGCTGCTGCTTAAATAAATACAAGTTTGAGATATGTGAAAAGTGAATCAGGAATAGCTGATAGAACAGTAAGAGTATAATGCTTTCCTCTCTGTTCCTCTCATTTTGGTTGAGTTTCTTCACCTCTTTTTTTTTTTTAACTTTAACTTGGACAAAAATAAATTCTCATTAAGAACATAATTAAACATTTTCTACTTAACTTTTTCTCAACCAGGAGAGCTCCCTTAATAATGTAGAATCATCCATTCATTTGTTTTTTTGTTTTTTCATTCATTCTTTCAATAAATAGCGACCCCCTGCTACAGCACAATTCCTAGCCCTCATGGACAGTTCTTCTCTAGTGGGGGATTTAGTCAGTGGGCAGGCAGTGACAGGCTAATGGGATAAAAACTGGGCTAGGAAAAGTCAGAGGCTGTGGAGGTACTCTGGAAAGCCGCCATGTCCAGATCCGAAAGGGCCCATTGGACTTCCCGGAGAAAGTAGTGTCTAACGGGAGATTTAACCAATGACTAGAGCTTTGCCAGGCAGGGAACTGCATGTGCAAAGGTTTAGAAGCAAGAGAGCTCTGATTTGGTGGAGAAGTTGAGTTCAGTATGATTGAAATAGAGTTTCAGGAAGGTGCATGGAAAGAAACAGGGTTGGAGAAGTAAGTCAGGGCCAGATTATCTCCTTATTTCTTTCTTATACTTCAAGATGTATCCTGCACACAAAACTCAGAGGTAATGCTATGTGGTCCCACTATGGAAGGAAGACCGAGGACTTGTGCAGATGGAGAAAAACAAACAGCGGGAATACAGTTTTCACAGTACAGAATTTACAAAAGTTTCCTAATTTCCTCTGAGTTGTCATGAAGACCATCAGATATGTTCCAATATGCATTTCAAATGCTGCTACTGATGCTCTCCCTCCCTTAAGGCAAATGTTGGCACTTACTAATATCCAACATTTAGATGTCTATATTTTTCAAAAAACTTAACCTATATGCCTGGGATTATTGTAATTCTATCTATAAGTAATATTTTCATAGGTAAATCATGCTAAATTATTATCTGCTCATAGAAAGACAAAGCTCTTTCAACTCTAACCTTAATCAAAATTAACTGAATTAAAGTATTCAAAAATACTTTAAAATATTACTTTGAGCATAATTATATAAGATGATAAAGGGGAGACACTTATTATGGAATCATTAACTGTCTCTCAAAATAATCCATATTTTCCTCTTTCCATGATCGTTCTTGCTGCTCTCTCTGCTAAGAAGGCCGACTATCACCTTCATCCTTTGATATCCATTTTTGCATCCTTTGACCACTTTAATACTTGTTCCAGAGGGGAACTTATTCATGTCTTTTCATTCATATGTATTATTATTACTTTAGTTGTCATGTATTTTAAACAGTTTTACTAGGTTTAGTTAACAGAGGTGGGCCTTAGATTTCTTTTTTTATCCACTGTAGCATTTATCTTGGTACATATGTTGTTGAATTGATAATGACAGAATATTTATTCAGTAGGCTTATGAAAGAATTTAAGCTTCATTAATAGATAATCTAATCCTTCTGAACTCTGAAGAAGAAAAAATATTAAATCAAATATTCTTCCTTAGTAACTGAATGTTGCTGTGAATAATTAACCTGCTCTAGTTTCTAAAAATCAGACTGTTATATAGACTCTTTCTGTCCATTCTTCTGTGGCCAAAATATTGGGTGAACCTATAGTCTCTAGTTGGGGAAACTCTAAAGGAAGTGAAACTAACCAAAGGGAGGATGTGAGCACCCATCTCTGATCTCTATGTCCTGTATTTGCTGCAAACATGATATACATAAGGAGAACCCCATAGTATAGTTGCTTTGTAATTTTGCTAAGGATCCCCTTATACAGACAAAGAACATAAAGCCACTTAGATAATCTGTTTGTTCCCTAAGTAACACAGTGCTATGGAAGTGCTTAGGGAATAGAAACACTCAACAAATGTTTGTTTTTGCTTTTGGTTTTAATATTATTTCCTTCTTTACAGTTATGCTGACCATCTGTGGCTACTGCATGCTTGAAATCTTCCTATTATTTATTTTGATATGTGTTCTAAGCATAAAGCACACACTGAATTTCAAAGGTTTGGAATGGGGAAAAAGTAATGTCAGATAGCTTATTAATCATTTTTATATTGATTGCATGCTAGTTTGGATCTATTGCGTTAAAGAAAGTATATTATTTAATTTCACATGTTGCCTTTTATTAATGTAGCTACTAGAAATTTGAAAATTATACATGTGGCTCACATTTGTGGCTTGTATTGTATTTGTGGGACTGCACTGCCTCAAAGAGGCCTCCCAGGGTGCTGTGGCAAGACATCATCCCAATCAGCAAAGAGGGAAGGAAAAAGATCAAGTTTTAGCTGGACATATATGAACTACTACTCACTTATTAAAAATTGAAATTAAATGTGTTTTATTTTTTCAGTTTTGTGGTCAGTTTTATCTTTAAGAAATATTAGCTAACATTTTATATCTAATGAAAAAAAAAATTCCTATTTCTAGGTTGCTGGTTGGTTCACCTTGGAGTGGCTTTCCTGAGAACCGAATGGGAGATGTGTATAAATGTCCTGTTGATCTGTCCACTGCTACATGTGAAAAACTCAATTTGCAAAGTAAGTTGTAATTAGCATTATGATGTTTTTACAAATACAATCTGATTTGTTACATACATGATTAAAAAATAACAAAACTAATGATAGTTCTGTCTTAAAGAAATACAGACAGCTTTTGTTTGCCTTTATCTCTTTAGTCCTAGGGGACCCAATTGTATCTAAATTTTCAAAACAGTTCGAGGACTTGGTTTAATAAGGTGCATAGGAAATGTGTGGCCTCCTGGACTATCCACCCCTCCCCAGACTGTGAACCAGTTTCAACCAGAGTTTAGGATTATTTTGCTCATTATTTACAAAAATCTGAGGCCAGCCATACCTCTCTCTCTTAAAACAAACCATTAAGTATAGAAATGTCAGTACTAGGACTGATCTTAGAGGTGCTGGGAAACACTCTGTGTTTCTGATCATGTCTAAATGGTTTCATGCTAAGACAATATATTCATCATTTGGAATTATCTATAATGGTTTGGAATTGCTATTTTAATCATCCACATCTCAGATGCTTTCTATTAAGTGCAAAGAATTATTACAGGTACAAGACTGGAAACCTAAGTGAGTCATATTGCCACACAGCATTTCCTAATGCAAGTAAAAAGTTACTGAATTGGTCGTCGTCATCATTCCAAAAAGCCAACACTAAGGATTCTTAGAGTTCTGAAGAATTAAGGCATGGATTAGGAACAGTAGTGTTATGGAAATCAAGGGAAAAAGGGATCCAGAAACAGTTTAAGAAACAAAGGTGGGAGTGTTTCTTACACATTTCTGTATACTTGATTTCCGATTCCATTTCTGGCATAGCATAGCGGCTATGCTATGTTTTTAGCAAGGTGCAAGGAGTCTCAGTGGTGTTAAATGATAGAGGTTGAAGAATATGAGGCTCAAGTACAGACCATTATTGTATTTAAGGAGGTTGTCGGTGGTCTAGATGAATGCTTGCCAAACATTTTGAACACTCACCATACATACATAACATATATATGATACATACATAATATATATATATAATGCACACATAATAGATATATATGATACATATGTAATATATATGACATATAATACATATGACACATACATAATATATGTATTGGGACATGGGGGAAGTGGCCATGTGGGCTTGGCAGAGAATAAGGAGCATGAGTAAATGACATCATTGAGGAGAATTGCAATGTTCAGTAGCTGAAGCATGGATACAGTGGGTGATGCCCCGGTTCAGTGGGAGAGAGGAGGTTGGAAATATTTACTGATTATTCTCCATGATTAGCCTCATTATTTCCTTTTAAAATTCACTCACCTTTAAGCCAGATTCTACCATATGGCATTCTTTGATAATACTATAAGGATACTTTTTCCTGATCCAGAATGAAGCCTTAGGTAGAGTCACCATGACCGTGAAATGAGCTGGGATGAGCTGGTATGGCAAACTGAGACCAAATGGTGTCCTCAGATGTGTTTAGTTTGGCCTGCACTTTGTTTTTTTTTAAATTTAAATTAAAATGCCTATAAGTTATGCTGTCTCCACACCCCACCCCCTAGAATCTTACATCTGCAGCCTTACACATTTACACGAGTTTCCTGATCACTGAGGCCTCTCTTTTCCCTACATTTGACTATATATTATGTGAGCACTAGGAGAGATGACACTAAATTCAATGCTACATATAAATATGAGTGTACGTAGGTTTCTTTTAACAACTTAAAGTAAATGGTGAAAATGTAGTCACTTTTTAAACTTCTTTCCCTTTGAAAGCTTCCACAAGCATTTCCAATGTTACTGAGATGAAAACCAACATGAGCCTTGGCTTGACACTCACAAGGAACATGGGAACCGGAGGATTTCTCGTGAGTATTTACTTTTCAAATCCTCATTCCCCTCAAGAAAGCACGAAGTCAGCATCTCTCACCATCCCTCCTATCTATTCAAATCTTGAGGTTTAAATGGTGGAGATTTCTTTTTGATAAATCATGCTATGTAGCTATCCAAGGTGAAATAACAATCTGTTCTGTGTAGGCTTCTGAAGATTTTCAGCCAAACAGTCGCCACAGAATGTTTTGAAAATGAGAAACAAAAGTGGCATCAATTCTTTGCCCTTGGAAAATGTGCCTGGTCTTGTTGATAACAGCAGAATTCCAGGTCTCTTTTCTTCTTCCTCTAGGGACATTCAAGATAGGGGACTGCTAATTCAGGAAGTAGGTTTCAAAGCCAAAATGTGTTTTTGTTTTTAATCATTTCCTCTAACCTTTGGCTAATCTGATATTGTTGAGGGCATAGCTCAGTCTCTCATCTTATTTTATGTTTGTGTTTACTTTCACTTTGTTTCCAGAATGCTGTGAAAAGACATCACAAATCAGTGACATAGAATGTCTTATTTAATAAGTTGGGACAATTAGTTGGTCAATGACTTGCATATCAAACTATACTTTCAAGTGAATTAAAGAGTTAATATATCAAAGTAGAAGAAAGTCGGAATTTTCTGAAAGAGGGAAGAACTTCTGAGCTTAGAGCTAACAGAAGAAATAATATAGGAAATTGTTGAAAAGATTTGACTATATAAAAAAATTAAAGCCCTTGCACACCAAAAAAAAGTTTAAAGGCAAATAAAAACCCAATGTTATTAGACATTTCCAACAGCATATATAGGTATACCCTAGTTATATCACCATGTTAAAACAGTCTTAGAAAGCTTATTGTAACTTCTCATTAGTTAGAGTTATACCATTGACATGCTAACCTAAAAGTGTATGTGTATAACTGGATTATTCTAAAATGTAATCCATGTTGAACAATGTCATTCTCCTTTCACTAACAGATACTAGTATTCAGACAGACTTTGGTACCACTAAGTAAATCAAGTATTGCTTGTAATACCTGTTCCATCAGTGCATAAATGAATATTGCAATGAATCTTCATGGTTTATGATATTTCAAAGTCCTTATAATATGATTGCTTTTATCTTTTTTATGTGCTTGTTTGTTTTTAATGTTGAATAAATTCAGAAAGAGAAATATATTAAGCTAAAGGGATTAGAGAACATACTTCAAAAGTTTTAAACCTAGGGCCTGCCGAGTGGCATGGTGGTTAAGCACTGGCTTGGGAAGCCAGCGGCCCCAGTTCGGTCCCACATATGAGGGCCAGTGACACTGGCCTCAAAAAAAAAAAAAATGTTTTAAACCTATAACTTCAGGTAGAGTAAAATAACATTGCAAGAGAACCTGAGAGATTAACTTAACAAAGTAGGAAGCAGAGAGGGAGGGGAAGGTGGCAGGGAAAGAGAGGGGGAAAAAAAAGAAAGAAGAAAAAAGCCAAAACTTTCTTTACATACCTAAAATATCAAAGTGTTAAGCTACTCTTAAGAATTATTTGGAAAAGACTGACAAGCATCACATTTTTTTGAAGCTTCTTAAAGTTCTGGGCTTTAAGCAGGAATGTAGTTCTGGCATTAACAATTGGCATATTCTAATTTCAATTTCTTAATGCTGTTTTCCATTGCTTTTAAAAGCAAAAAAAAAATGTTTTTGAATACTTCATGAGTTATTATTTTTTAAGGTGATTAGAAAAAACCAACTTGGGGATGGAGATATGAGAATCAATAATTGGTATCTGTTGTTTGATAAACCACCAAAGGCATCACTTATGATTTCCCCCTAACTAATTGGCAAAATGAACCAGTTTTACAGGGGGGAAATCTCGCCTTGCTCATCGAGCATGAAACCTGACCACAGCTGCTTCCTTCTCCTTTAAGCTACCAACAATTAAACTGGGTCATATAAATTTCCTATTATTTTTCCAATTGCTTTTTGCAAGTCCACACTTTTCTGTTCACTTTGAATAACCAGTCCACGGCTTAGCATAATGTTACACTTTGTGGATGTTTAAGATCTTGACTAGACTTTTCTTTCCCATTTTTTTTTCCCTTTTACATCTAATGATTTAAATATTATTTAATCTAAATTTCCAGTGTGATTTAACC
Source organism: Aselliscus stoliczkanus (assembly GCA_033961575.1). Taxonomy (NCBI): domain Eukaryota; kingdom Metazoa; phylum Chordata; class Mammalia; order Chiroptera; family Hipposideridae; genus Aselliscus; species Aselliscus stoliczkanus. Next base: position 80,471,762 of record CM066728.1, on the reverse strand, counting down.
ATGATTTAATCAAAGGTCGTTGGCATTCAAGGGCTGCTGAAAAGGGGAGACTTGGGGTTGGGTTAATGGAGAGATGAAGAATTGAAGCACAGATGATGTGGGCAAGAAGACAAGTGCCAGCCTGGATGACTGAAGGTTTTAGGGATTGGCAATAAGTGTTCTAAAGTCCTCAAAGAAATACTTTATGCAAAGTTAAAAACTGGCAGTTCATAGACCTCATTTGTATTTGTTTACCACGCAGAGTGGGTTGTTGTTGTTTTTAACTGTGGATTTTCATACAAAATTTGTTCTCTCTGACCCTTCTTGAAAATTTGGGAGCTCTGGCCGCACCAAGCTTGTTTCACACCAGTCAATGGGAAGGACCAGAGTGGCTGGATGTCCCTGAGTATAAACGCATGGGCTCCTCATGCACCTTGGTGTCTACCTGGCACCACGCGCTCTTGTAGGATTCCTGCCTGGTCCCCAAGGACATGTGGGTTTATGGTTTCTGCTGAGCAGTACGCATGGAAGGGATAGGAGGATGTTGGCTAACAGTTACATACCACTTTCTATTTACCCAGCACTGTTTTAACTCTTTTATGCCTTTCGACCCATTTAATCCTCAGAACTTTAAAAAACTAGGATTATCCTCATTTTACAAATGAAGGACCTGAGACTCAGGTAACTGAGAGAAAAGAAATGAACTTCACCCTCATCTCTCTTCTGGGTGTTCTCTGGAAGGAAAGCGCCCCTTTGCTCTAGCTCGGTGGGTGACCTGCTAGGCTCCTCCCTGCACGGACACCTGCCCCTGACAGTCCCAGTGCCTCTCTGCCCGAGAGGCCTGCCACTGGGCACCTCCTATCTGCCATCTCCCTCACTTCTGCTTGCTGTGGCTCACTTTCCCTCAAGGGAATTTTTGACCTGTTGGATTCAAGAGTTGACAATTTTTACTATCTTGTGAAAGAATAGAAATGATTTTTGAGTTTCACAAGTGGAAAGGTAGAGGGCTAACATCATCCATGTTTTGTCTGTTATTATTCTCATTTTTTTTTTTAAGACATGTGGTCCCCTGTGGGCGCAGCAGTGTGGAAGTCAATATTACACAACTGGAGTTTGTTCTGATGTCAGTCCTGATTTCCAGCTTTTGGCCAGCTTTTCCCCAGCCATGCAAAGTAAGTTAAGAATGTGCAGAGGGTGGGGGCAATGCCTCGCATTAAAGGAAGGGAAAACATTTATCAATAAGTGCCGCCACCCAACCCCTCAACTCTACTTTACGTCTCATTTTCATATGGGCATGAAGTCTGACTTACCTATGGAAATCTGTTTCTCTTATCTTCTCCTCTATGCAGCCTGCCCTTCCTTCATAGATGTGGTGGTTGTATGTGATGAATCAAACAGTATCTATCCCTGGGAGGCAGTAAGGAATTTTTTGGAAAAATTTGTACAAGGCCTGGATATAGGCCCCACAAAGACACAGGTATGGATATCAATTATACATATATTAACCCACAGCTTTCTTTCTGAGAAAATATTGTTAGATATGAGGTCCTAATTTTCGTATTTGTCAAATCCCCATATTAATTGCATACGAGTATAATGGTAATCTTTAAAGTTAATTGACGCTTGACTATATTGAGTTATTTTATCTACGATTTGCCCAATGCTGGTCTTCGAGTTTAGATTTCTATTTCTGGCATAAGCATTGGACATGGAATATAGCATTTTAATCTTCTTTACTTCCTTATTGTTTCCTCCTCTAACTCATGAATTCATCAATACATTTTACAATCCAATACATCCACATGGACTAATAATGCATTTCTTTTGTTTACTCCTTGGTGATAAAACTATTATCCTCGAATTCTGGGATTTTTTTACATAAGTTCATAGGTAGCATAATTCTACCATTTATTATTTCATTGTCTTTTATCACATTCGAGCCTAGCTTCCTTTTTCTTTGTTTCTTTTTTTTTATACTGGACCGGTCTTTTCATCAATTTTATACAGCTCTCTCTGTTTTAAGAAGTCTTTAATTTGCTTTTCTATCTTCTTGAAGTAGGCAACCAAAACTCAGGAGCAGAAGCATCATGCTTCTAGAAAACTAACTAGCATTTATTTTTAAAGTTCTGGAGGCATTTTCTTTCTTTCTTATTGGATCTGCCATTTCATGGGTCAGTCTGGTTGTAGCAGCACATTGAGCCAGCATCAACAGGGACCAGTTCACAGTTACCAGTGTATGTTCTTGGGTTGCATCTGACGCTCCAGTGTTCAACATCTAGTAACAACTGTTGGAACATTTTTCCCCAAATGCTTTTATCTATATTGAAGTTTGCTTTTCTGCTTTCCTACACAACATTATATATTATAATATTGTTTTCCTTTACTCCCATTGACGTTGCTTCTTAATACCACAAGGACATATAATGTCTGCCAAAACTAAAGAGGTTTCACTGTGGGCTTTTACCAGAAAATTCTGTTAAAAAAGACAAGGTATAACTCTGGTTTCTAGAAAGTATCGCTTCACTGTTAAGATCCCTCATTAAGAATTTTGATATGTATCTGCTTATTTTCTCTGTCTCTAAATGAATTACCTCCATAGCATGACTTGTTTTAATAGTCTAGGCGTGGCCTCCCTCTTATTGTCATCCTGTCCCAATGCATCTTCATCTCTAGAGGTGGTTTTACTCAGTACTCATATTGCTATCTAAATGGGACCTTTCTGTAAATCTTATTATAATATACCACATTTCTTTAAATCCTCTCTTCAGCCTTCCCCTTTCTCACACAGAAGTTCTAAGGCCATGTCATTGAGGTTATAACCATCTTCCTCTTATACTAGACTTTGAAATCTCCAGTTATTTTTGATCCTTTCCTCTCTCTCAAGTCTTCCAACTTATCTTAAGGAGAGGGACCCAGCACTATCATATTTTTGCCATCTATCCAGTGGCTGGTTAACTACCTTCCTAGCAAAAGTAGTTGGCTGAACTCAGAAATCCAGGCCTTGCCCCTTCCACCTTCCTTACATGCTGACCTCTAGTTCAGAGACACTTTTACCACTGATCTCTTATTGCCACTTCCTGTCCTGGAAGCTCCAACTCCTAGGCATAGTGATCAATGCTGAGAACAAAGTCATTAACAGAAGTTTTTGACTATCTTGATCTAATGGATTATGATTGTGTGCCCGAATATCTTGTTCAGAAGTTGTTCTGTCTCTCAGCTCTCTCAAATCACTCTCTGGAATGGCGTCTTCTCAGAAGGCCAGAAACTCTTGCCCCACGTACACATAGAGCATCTTGCCTCCTGAAGTCTGTGATTAGAGGAAATCCAGCACAATAAATATATCCAGATTGACTGCATTGTTTTTTCTTATATTTAACTCTAATTCTTTATTACATAATTATCCTCAATTGATGAGATGTTATCTTCAATCTGTGACTACTTATAATTATTTACATGTTTATATCCATTATTAATTTAGAAAATTATATCATTTTAATCTTGCTGTTATGAACTTTATTCTAATATTTATCCATATTAAAATAGTACAGGACAATATTTAAAAATTTACAGCTATAACACTTGAGAACCAAATTATACATAATAGTACTTCATCTTGCTTATCAATAAGTACTGCTAATGTACACTTATAGCCTCTAACAAAGTCATTCCACTGGAAGAAAAATAACTTCTTATGAACAAAGTTGGAAATGAGTCCCCTAAGCTGTCAGCCAGAGACTAGATGCACTTTAGATTTTCATCCTATTGGTTAAATACAAATGGTTTATAACGTAATGACAACTCTTTAATAAACTTCTGCTCTCTTGCAGGTGGGATTAATTCAGTATGGCAATACTCCAAGAGTTGTGTTTAATCTGAATACTTATAAAACAAAAGCTGAAATGATTACAGCAACATCCCGGACATTCCAACGTGGCGGAGATCTCACAAATACATTCCAAGCAATTCAATATGCAAGGTAAGTTGTGAAGCTGATAGGCCAATAGTTTTATAAAATAGCAGTTCTTATAAATAACAAAAAGAAAAGACAAAGAAAAATAACATACCTGGTACCCATACTTAAATCAAAAATAATAAAAAGAAAAGTTTAAACATTCTGTAATTTAACCATTTGAGAAGGCAGTAGGACATATAGTTTTAAAATATTTGATTTCTAGAACTTTCATGAAACATTGCATGAGTTTTGAAGATTTTATATGACACAAATGAAATTAAAAGACCTTAGGTTAAAACAGTAGGAAACAGAACAATCTGGAATTATTTGTTAATATTTATCAAGGCTACAAGACAACTTGAGCTAATGGAGCACTTCATGCTAATTAAGAAAGGACCCTAGAACCTTAAATGTTAATGACCTAGGAGTCTTAATTCAATTGAATGGGTTTATAATACTCATTACAATCTGGAGCAGTGTGGATTTTACAACTATACAGCATTCTCCTAATTCTTAGTTCAGTTGCTCTATTTTTGATCTTGACCTTCACTCTGCTCGAATCAGATACCTTTGCAAAAATGCTAAAAACTTACCTATTATTAAAACACAAATGAAAGCAATAAGCACACCTTCTCTTAAACCTACTTCCTGCCTTTTTCATCTTCTTATTCATCCTTCTTATTTCCCTTTCCATTAATTACTTGAAAAAAGTGTCTATACTCCCTCCCTCCACTTCCTTGAAACACATGACTCTCCACCAGGTAAACATGACCCCCTTCATCACCCAACTACTCAGTGGTCCTACTCAAGCCTCACCCTCTTTAGCTTCCCTAAACAGTTGATAATGATGAGCACACACTGCTCTCCCTGCTTCTGTTGTCATGACACCACAAACTTCTAGAATCCCTTCCAACTTTTTGTCGGCAGTTTTGCGTCTTCACTGGCTCCTTTTCCTATTTTTCCTTCACTAAACAGAGCCCTCTTTTAACTATAGCCCTTTTCTCTTAAGCATTGTACCCATTTTCATGGCATCAGTATCGGTCCTGTGTAGATCACCCATTGCTATGTTGTCAGCTTTGAAGGCCCCCAAAATTCACCCAGGCATCCAGGTGATGCTGAATCTCTTTATTTGGAGTGCTGGCTCACTTTTCAAATTCAATACATCCTAAGCTGGCCTTATTCTTTTCCCTACCCCTCCTCAAGACTTTGTCATTTCAATTCATGTTACTGCTTATTCCCCCAGCCATTGAGACTAAAAACTTGATGGCTTTCTTTATTCTTTCTGCACCTCCTTAGATCACAAATCTGATCAGTCACCACATCTTGTCATTTCTATTTCTGAATTTCCTCAGATTTTCTCCTTCTTTTCTCTGTATGTATATTTTAGTTAGTGTTTCTAAGAACGGTGACTTTCCCTATATGCCTTAAAGGACAATGACAGAACTTGGGTGATTAAAAAAAAAAGCTAATAGATAAGAAGTCATTCTAAAACACCATGTCAAATATAAAAGACCCACAAAAAAAGTTAATGGGCTTGATTATATCAAAATATAAAATTCTGTACAGAAGTAATACCCATTAAAATTCAAAAGATGATTAATGAAATTATTTACAATATATATGACAGGATAATTTTCTTTATTAACAAAAGATCTTACTAATCATTAAAAAATGATGAATACAGAAACTGGGCAAAAAAAGAAATATCAAGTTCATAGAAAAAGAAATTCAAATGACTAATAAACATATAAAATGTTCACTATCCAGTCATAATGAAAAAGTGTATATTAAAACTAAAGTTATACATTATTTGTCACTTCGCAGAATGCCCCGAATTAAAAAGTTTAATAATCCTCATTGTTAAAGAAAGGAGGTGGTGAAGTGTATTCTTGTACACTGATGGTAATATAAATCGCTTGAAATTTTTGAAGGTCAATTTGGCATTATCTATCAAAATTAGAAATATATATATCCTTTGTTCCAATTATTTTATCATACTTATACATTTGAAAAAGTATGCCAAAATATATGCACAAGGACATTAATTACTTATAAAACTCAAAGTGGCACAATGGAATATTATACTGTTGTTAAAAAGTAACAAGGGCATCATATGTGCTGTATGGAAAGATCTCTATCAAAATGAAAAGCAACTATATAGAATATGCCTCCATTTTTATAAAGATTTAAAGAGTAGACTGATATACATCTACATAAAACATTTTCTAGAAGGAAACAAAATGATAATAGTGAGTACCTTTGGAATAGAGTCTTTATGTCAATTTTTTGTTTTATATGTTTCCAAATGCTTTGATTTTTTTTTTAGCATGTATATATTACTTTTTTAAAAAATAATTTGTGTTTTAAAAGTTAATGCAAATTCAATGAGTAAAATTTATGACAGGAATGAATATCTTTGCTCTTTTGATTAGCATTAGTGCATTTATTTATTTATTTATTTATTTATTTATTTATTTATTTACTTACTTACTTACAGTATGGGGAATATAATCAATAATGTTATATAGATTATGTAGGGTGCCAGATGGATACTGAATTTCTGGGGGGATCACTTCATAGATTGTGTATATGTCTGACCACTGCACTGTAACCTGAAGTTGATACAGAATAGTATTGAAGGTCAACTATATAATTACATACATATATATTACATATATAGTCATAAGATGTAAAGTACAATATAGGGAATATAGTCAATGGTATAGTAACAGCTATATACAGTATTAGAGGGATAGTAGACTGGGAGGGAGGTTATCACTTTGTGTGGAGTGTAAATGTCTAATCATTATGTTGTTCTGTATACCTGAAACTAATAAAAAAAAATAGCAAATTTAATTTTCTTATCGAAAGGTAATTAATTCTGAGGATTCCTGATATAAATATGCACATGCAAGTAACACATACACACAACATGGAGCCCATGGAAATTATTTTTAATGCCAAGCAAGATTTATATTTTTATGTTTCTCTACAAGCTACAAGTAGAATGTACTTAAATGTGTCTGCAGAACTGACATGGAGCAAAAGTCTAAGACAACAGGTTATGCTCACAGAAGTCAGTTTCATATTTATATTGCTCCTCAGAGGTCCACATATTTACTTCATCGTTTGATAGTGAGTCTTTAATTTCTTCTGCCACAGAAGTTTCGCTTATGCAGCATCTGTTGGTGGGCGACCAGGTGCTACCAAAGTAATGGTGGTTGTAACTGATGGCGAGTCACATGATGGTTCAATGTTGAAAGCCGTGATCGATCAATGTAACAAAGACAACATACTGAGATTTGGCATAGCAGTAAGTGGATTTTGTTTTTAATGGTCTCTCAGTTGATGAGTAAATGTTTCCTTATAACATCACTTCCCAAGACTGCCTTTCTCATTGACTCTCAAAGCTTTATATCAAAGAAAATGTTTACTCTATCCCTGCTTCTTCCTGATTTTCAGTCCCATAAAGTAAGGGGATATGGATTTAACTCTCCAGAGGACCTACTGTGTTCAGAAATAGCCCAGAAAGTGCTAATAGGAAAATTGGAGGATAGCAGTAATGACCTTTTTTTCCTCTTTCTCTATTTTCAAGGTTCTTGGGTACTTAAACAGAAACGCCCTTGATACTAAAAATTTAATAAAAGAAATTAAAGCAATTGCCAGTATTCCAACAGAAAGATACTTTTTCAATGTGTCTGATGAAGCAGCTCTACTAGAAAAGGCTGGGACAATAGGAGAACAAATTTTCAGCATTGAAGGTAAAAGAGTTTCTTCTTTCAAAAACTTTTTTCAAGAATTCTTGATTTTATTAGCACCTACTTGCTCTATTAATGTTAACTTGTATGCCTTGTATGAAAAGAACTCTTATAAATCAGTTCAAAAAATAGGCAAAGAACATGAATAAGTATTTTGTAAAAGATAGACTACCAATGACCAATAACCATAAGAAAACAGCCTCAATTTCAGTAATTATTTTTAAAAAATAAATCAATTTTACTTTGTACCTAAAAGATAACAAATAGTAGTAATGTCTAATCTTGGAGAGATTATGGGGAATCAAAGAAGCTCCTACATTATTGTTAAGATTATAAATTGTATAACATTTTGAGGGGCAATTTAGTAATATCTAGTATAACTGTAAATATTATTTTACCTTTTTTATACTGTTATATAATTTCTGAAATTATTGAATTTGTTTACAAAAACATGTATACTTTAAAATTAGAAAAATATAGTGAAGCTTCTTAGTAGTTCAGATTTTGAGGAAACATTTTATTTACCAGATCTACAATAATTTACTAATATGGCCTACCAAGGTTTAGTCAGTGTAGAAATATCCCATGTTCAAGAACTCACATGGAAGACTGTAACACACTTAGTAAAAAGTCCCACATAACCCAAATCCTGATGGTTAACCCAAATAACTTGCAACAATAAAGAGCATATTTTATTGAGTACCAACTATGCGTCATGCACTGCTTCTGAAATTGGGTCCAAGGGAATTGCGTAAATTAAGTATTCATTCCTTGGTCATATCTTTATCTCCTGATTATCCACTGGAAGTTTCTTATCCAAAAAGTTGTTACTTCTTAAACACCCTATGATGCTTCTAAGTTCTTTAAATCATCATCAAAATCTAATGTGCCCTGAAAAAATAAAAAAATTATTTGGCTACCTATTGTAATCATTTTGTTTGTTTGTGGTGGCATGAATATGAACAATTGTAATGCAGTCTGAAAGCTAACTAGAAAAGACCATATATTTATCTGCTAGTGTGGATTTTTGGGGAGTACTACTCTACTTTATTAAAAATTATCTCCACTCATCTTGCCCAAATTATTACACCTTCTAAATAAGTTACTATGTTGTATGATACAGTTCAGGAATTTAACTTTGTTTTTGCAAAGATTAGTGAGACTTATCTATTTTGACCACACTGTATTGAAAATGAGTACTAATTGGATCTTCTGGTATTAGTGTCAGAGGCAAGCACATATGTTGAAGTAGGACAAAATTCCCAATTGATAAAATTCCTACTCAGTCTTGAAACCTGATTTCTGAAGTCTAACCCAAATATGTTTAGCACAGCATTTACTACAGATCAATTGCTGAACGCCTCCTATTGCATCTGAGACGTGTGTGCATTTATTAGTACCAATATTTAAAAGCTAAAAATTCACATAGTTTCTTAGCTAGTAATGATAATTTGCTTTTTAAAGTCCATCACCTCTGTTTTCATCTTACCTCATCCCTTATATTAAGTGTTCTTTGATATCAGGAACTTCATCAATAAGTGTATCAATAAATATATTAATACATAATCAAGATAAATGTTGTTGATGTAAGAAACATCCAAACTTATAGAGATTTTTGTTTGTTTGAGCCAAACTGACAATTGCCAGGAAGCAAAAATCTCAATGGATTGAGAAAATTCTCCGGAAAATGGCAGTTTTGCAGGTTATTTTATACATTAGAATCAAAGGAGGAGACATAAGGAGTGTTACATGAAATCTATTGGTGATAGAATAAGCAGGTGGGAGAAAGCAAAGCAGGGAAATCTCTGTGATTGGATAAAAAGACACATACTTCTTTTACATTGGTGGGTACAGGAAGTTAATAATTAACATTTTACAGCACTTAGAGATAGTATTGGGGAACAATAACAATGAGGGGTTCCATGGTCTCCTGCTCTGGTGTGGCAGGTGCCCTCAGGGATCTGGAAGATTACTCTGACATTTCAAAGGTATGTCTTAGATACCAAACGACAATAGACAGGCTCACTTAAGGAAAAGACTGACCTTTGTCAAGGAAGCTACAGGCTTAGAATGTGACTACCCCCATGACCTGCCTTTAGATGATCTATGTTCAGATCATCCTATATGGTTACTTGTGGTCTCTGAATTTGTAGGGCCTGCCATGCAGGCCTCCCCTGAGCTTGTCAGGTTTGGTATATGGCCTTTTTTTGTCCACAGTTCAAACTTCAAACACTACCTTGGAAATATTGTGGATTTCTATATCTGCAGAGTACTTCGTTAGTGATTTCTGGCTCCCAGAATCTACCAGCTCTGTATTTTTGAGTGAATGCTAGAACATGGTGTGTGTGTGTGTGTGTGTGTGTGTGTGTGTGTGTGTGTGTGTGCGTGCATGCGTGTGGGTTTGAAAATTTGATTTAAAATTGATGACAGTGATATAATTTTTGAAACTGCTATTTCCAGGTACTGTTCAAGGAGGAGATAAGTTCCAGATGGAAATGTCACAAGTGGGATTCAGCGCAGATTACTCTCAAAATGTGTGTATATCAGATAACTTCCCGCTATGCTGTCATTAGATTTAACAATTCTGGGCACGGTAGCCTGATACATAAAATGGGAAAAAAAGCCATCTAGTGATCAACAGTTCTGATTCCTAGTCATGGTCATTTAGTTTCTTTGTGCTGCTGATTTCCAATCCAAAAAACAAAAGTTAATAATGCCTTCCCTTCCCCATTTCACAGGGATTTTGTATGGAAAAAAAAAAAGATAATATACAAGAAAGCCTTTGAGCGCTCCAGGGGACAGGCGCTATATTAATTCAAGGTATTATTGTAGGAATTTCCTTTGAATCAATTACTGGAAAAGTTTGTTGAAAACACAGACTCTTGTCATCACTGTCATTGTTGAATTCTGAGTTGCCATAATATCTCCTTTCTAATAACAGAGACAGAAAATAGTTGAAAAAGTAAGGAATTAGGAAAGATGTGAGATGGGAAATTTTCTTAGCTCAGCCAAACTCCATTCTTTCTTCTCAGAAGCATCTGTCTCCCTGGCCTCTGAATCTAACTCTACTCAGGATATGAGTGGAGTAGGAAAAAGGCAGAGATAGGTGACATTAAGAAATACTTGGGGACAAATATGAACTCAGAGGATTTGAGCAGCAGAACAAAGGACCAGATAGAGCTTATTTTCTCTCTAGAATTAAAGGTGCTAACTTTTTCTGGATCACCAATCGTTAGAGATGTCCATAAAAATTATAGGTCTTTCCCTCAAAAAAAAAAAAAAAGAAAAAGAAAAATATAAATGAACCCACACAGAGAATTCTGCACACAATTTCCTGAGGTTTTGGTATATTTCCTGAAGCCCCTTGCTGCCACCCAGATTTAGAGTCCTGGATTTATGACAACTATTCACATTATTTCATGGTCTCTTATTCTTAAAAGGGAACAATACCATTTCCCTATTTGCGATTTTTTTACTTTTCAATCCAAAATCATATCATTGATGTCTCCTAATATCTAAAATCAAACATTAGATTGAATGTCACAGCTACAGGTGCCTTTGGTATCTGTGCTGTTTTGAAATAGATGGGATAGGATAGAGTTGAAAGAGGAACATTTGAAAAGGAGTCAAGAAGAAATGAAGGAAGTTGAAAATAGAACGGGACTGACATGGGTGGGATAGAAGCACTGCCCGATCTCTCTTCCTTCCTCTGTCAGCAGCACTTCCTGTTTCTCAAGCCGGCCTCATACCCGACTGAATTTTTCTTAGGAATCTGTGCGGAGGCTCCCTTCTGACTCCTTTCTAAAGGCTCACAACTATTCAGCATATTTGCAAATATGTGCGTCTGAATGGAAATTTGAAGGTGGCTATGTGCTCCTCCTGACTACAGCTTATTACAAAGATTGATCTTCGTTAGCATGTATGGTACTAAATAAAGCTTGGGATAACACAAGTCATGGGAAGCCTTGTCCTTCAGCACAAATGTATTAAAACAGTTCTGAGATATAGCAACATACATGCGTATAATTTTACTTCATCATGCTTAGTTTTTTTTTTTCTTTAAATCTAGATGATTTATTTCAATGGTTTGTCTACCCTGCATTCTTATGCTTTAAAGATGGTTTGTTTTTAATGATCTTCATTTTTCAATTATCTTAGGATATTCTGATGCTGGGTGCAGTAGGAGCTTATGACTGGAGCGGAACTATTGTTCAGCAGACATCCCATGGGCATTTGATCTTTCCTAAACAAGCCTTTGACCAAACCCTACAAGACAGAAATCACAGTTCATATTTAGGTAAGGCATGGCAGCCTGTGGCTCAGCAAATTTAAGTTCTCTTCCTTTAAGCCAGCCCCTTGTTGAACCTCAGGACCAGTTCAACATAGCCCTTAAACTGTCATCTATTTATTATATTTGTGACACATATTTATGTTGCCTCTTTGCCAGTCAGGCCTTCACCCATAACTACTTACTGAAACACTATATTATACTCACTAATCTCTTCTGGCTGTCCAAGCAGTTGTTATTCCTGGGACATGATTGAGTTTCTCCAAAGTGGAAATAGTTCCTAAAAGCCAGTGCAGGAAGTAGTAGTCTTATATTAATTTAGAATTCTTAGTCTTTTTGCTCCTATAGTAAGCAGCTACCGATTTTGAGTACCTCCTATGGGATGGGCCATTCTATCAATGGAAACATCTAAATCCTTCCAACAACCCTTTGAGTGAAGTTGTATTATCCCCGTTGTACCTTTGAGAGCCGATGAGGTTAATAACTTGCCTAAAAGTGAACAACTTAGTAAGTAGCAAATCCAGAATTTGAACCTGGAACTGTCTGACTCTAAAGCCTATGTTATTTCCATTGTGCAATATTGCCTTTTAAATTCATTTGGCTATTCATGAAAGAAATATTTGTTGAATGCCAGGTTTATGAGTGGCTGATGGGGACAACCCAGAATCGAGGAATCTAAGGTTAGATTTATAGGTAGATGTCCACCTGTGCAGGACAGTCAAAGGGCAGAAGCAGTTCACCTTGGAAAAAGGAAGACGTGCCCACGATGATATGCTCAGGACCCGAGGAACTGTGTATCACACCTAACGAGAAAGGACCTCTGATACCTCTACTAACTGCGGGCCTATCTGGCTGATATTCAATGGTACCTACTCTGTAACTCCTTCTCCCTAGGTTATTCTGTGGCTGCAATTTCTACTGGAAAAAGCATCCACTTTGTTGCTGGCGCTCCTCGGGCAAATTATACTGGCCAGATAGTGCTGTACAGTGTCAATGAGAACGGCAATGTCACAGTTATTCAGGCTCACAGAGGTGACCAGGTAAAGTCCACTGTTTAGCAGGTGAAATTAATTTTAAGGACAACTGGGGCAGATGGGGAGTGGGAAGTTGGTAGAAATGAAAACTACCATTTATTGAGTGTTTACCCTGTGGTTGGCTCTGTACTCTGCATAACTTGAATATTCTTTAAATCTTTACAAAAATACTGAAAACTACCATCCTTTTGACAGGTTACTGAGAGATTAACTACCTTTCTAAGTTCACTTAGTGTTCATGGGGTTGAACTGTCATTAAAACCCATTCCTGGGTGGCCTCAAAGCCTGTGTTGTTTGGATAGTTCCCACTCCATATTTTTGACTCCCCAGATTAATAATGCATGGTCATTATTTAGTCATGATGACAGGAACCTAACCACTGCTTTGTAAGCAAGCCCCTACTAGGAGCCAAGGATTTGGAGGAGAAATAATGAGAAGAAGGGAGCAGGATAGCATTACAAAGACTGAGCTTCCACTTAGGCCTGTCAAGGTGTCCTATTGCTTTGACCTTTCTAGGAGTAAAGCAACTCTCTTCTTTGCCATTTTCTTCTCATGTGTGACAGTTTCATAGTCAGAAATGATCATGCCTCTTAGTCATGGCCCACTAGAGCGAGGGCCAGCTGATAATTGCCTGTTTGTTTACTAAGCAGTTTTGTCCCATGGGCCTGGCACGTATTTGAAATGAGAACCTTGAATCTTCAACAGCCAATGGGAATTTTTATTCCTTGAGCATCTACAGATTTCTCTTCTCTGGGATTAAGTCTGAGCCCACTGTCTCTGGATTTTCCAGGACTAAGAAGACCTGAGTCTTTGACTTCCTTGATCAAAAACCAGTTGTGGTCACATACTTTTCCCTCCTCTTTAATATTTTAAAGAAGGATGCTTTTATTTTGAGAAGGAATCATTTCTTATTCATTTTCAAATCCTTAAGAGATATTCACAGAGGCTTACATAGACTATTGGTTGAATGGGATGAACACAGAAATTCCCAGATTCCCAGCCTCTCTTATTTCACTTTTATCTCCACCTAGTCCTCGCATTCCAATCTAGCAATTACTGTCTTGACCCAGATTATGCCATGGCCACTTACGTCATTCATGTTTTCCCACACCTCTTCACCTAGAAAACTTGTCAATTCAAGTAATACTTAATTTTTCTAAGCCATCTCAACTCCCGTGCACTCTGATTTCACAGCATTTGGTACTTGCCTCTATATTTTTTTTTTTTTGAGGGCAGTATCACTGGCCCTCATATGTGGGACCCGAACTGGGGCCACTGGCTTCCCAAGCCAGCGCTTAACCACCACGCCACTCGGCCGGCCAACTTGCCTCTATTATAATATATTTTACCATGGATCCACAATTAGTTGTTTCACTTCCCTCTTCCCCTCCCCCCATTTCTCTATAACACACCCCATCTACCTTCTAAGTGTTTCTATTTTAAGTGTGGTCTTTGACCCACCAGCATCAGAAATACCTGGAGCGTTTATTTAAAATACTTTTTTCTGGATAACATCCTAGGCATTGCATCAGAATCTCTGGAAATGGGTCTCAGGAATCTGTATTTTAAAGATACTTCCTTGGTGATTTATGTGCACCCTAAAGTTTAAGAGACTTAGATGGTGATACAGCCTAAGAGAAAAGACTATGTTATCTATCTTTATGTTCCTAGCACTTTACAAGTAGTAAACTCAACTCACGTTTTGTTTGTTGAGTGAGTAAATAAAATTTCAGTGTACTAGTAGGAGGATATGAAACCTAAGAATCCTAAAGTTAATATGTTTTATTACTCCAGATCGGCTCCTATTTTGGTAGTGTGCTGTGTGCAGTTGATGTGGATAAAGACACTGTTACAGATGTGCTCTTGGTAGGTGCGCCAATGTACATGAATGACCTAAAGAAAGAGGAAGGAAGAGTCTACCTGTTTACTATCACAAAGGTAAAAAAAATTATTACACTGACTGTTTAATTTGCTTTAGTATTGGTAAATGAAAACTTAGTCTCCTTTGCAGAATAAAGAAAATTTATTAATATCATAATAATGATCATTTTCATATATTGTATGGTTTATATTTCATCATTTTGAGGATTTCACCATTAAGTTATAATTTTTAAAACTCATGTTAAAAAGCATAACCTAAAGATTACTGTATAGTACACTGCCATTTTCCATGAGAGGTCTTTGAATATGTATTCTCTTATACAAATAAAGTTGTTATAAATTCACATCATTTTTTAAACACACACACACACACACACACACACACACACACACTTGTGTATTTCCCAAGTCTCTTATCCAATTATTTTTCTTTGCTATCAAAGGATAATAATAATAACAGGTGATCTTGTTAACATTGAAAAGGACAAATTGTACCGGGCACTTTGGAAACCTCCATATAATCCTGGATGCTTTCTACATTAGTTTGTCAGGAAATTCCATTGCTTAGTGTAACATTTAGGTATATATCCAACTCTTGGAATTTCTAGTCTTTGCACATAAAACTTAGCATACTCTAACATGGAAAACACAGTTTTTCCAACTTGTAGACTGAACTCTCTAAATCCATGCACATAAATATAGTGACATAGAAAATTAGATGACTATAGAATGGAAAGAATGGAAAATGAGAAGCTGATATTAATATAGTAAATATAATGTTTAACTATTGTGATATTTTGTTCTACCTTATTTAAATTAATATAAAAATTAGTTCTTGAACAGAAGCAATTAAAACAATTCCTAAAGCATTTAAAGAATGTATAATTGAGTATTCAATAAGGGAAGGGCATAACTGAAAATTTAACAAATCCCAGTTTCTTAAATGTTTCTTGCTTATCAACTATTCTGTATTATTATTAATTGCTAAAGGTGAGAAGATCTCCTAATACTTTATCAAACTTAGTAACAAATTGATTTCTAGAAGATTATATAGAGGAATCAACACTAACCAGTTTCATGGTTGAGAAACATTGCTTTCTTATGAAGTCATGAAATATTTCCATCCTTAATTTCAAAATCTAAAACAATTGTGCCTTTTCAAGGAAATTTCTTTGGGTAGAACCATTTAATGTTTCTTATAATGGGATATTAACAATCTCATTTTTCACTCCTTATACCATTATAATTATGCAACTGTTGAGTAATTTTTAAGTAAAAGCCTAAATAAAATATTTATTTTATGTTGTCTCTACCTTAATTTTATTTAAGATATTTCTTGAATTTTAACCAGAAAATTTTTAAATCAGAAGGTTTAGAAATGGGTGACAACACTAATATTGAGGAAAAATGGAGACAAAGGAATGGATACTTTTATACAGGTTGTGTAGCTACAGTAAACATAATTGCCTCCTTTTACCTTGATTTATGAGCAGATACGCTAAGGCCTTACTAAAATTTTTATTTATAATTCTCATCATAATTAGAGAATTTTGAATTCTAGGTTTATAACCCTGTCTATATTTAACAGTTTGCAAACTGACTTGGGCATCATTTGCTCTGAATTTTAATTATAAAAGTTGTAAAGTTTGCTTTAATCATCCCCCTTTTTTTTATCCCTTTTGCAAGGGTATTTTGAATTGGCACAAATTTCTCGAAGGCCCCAAGGGAGTTGAAAATGCTCGTTTTGGTTCAGCGATCACAGCTCTCTCAGACATCAACATGGATGGCTTTAATGACGTGATAGTTGGTTCACCTTTGGAAAATCAGAACTCTGGAGCTGTGTACATCTACAATGGCCAAGAGGGTACCATCCGTACGAAGTATTCCCAGGTAATCCATGAGTGTCATGGTGATTTATTTACATATGAGTGTCATCATATTAGAGCTAGAGACTATCACGTGGACCATCCAGGCCTTCCTTCTTATTTTATAACTTTAGTCACTCATTCAGTAACTATTTAGTGAGCTGCTACTGTGTGTCAAGGACTGCTATAGACACTGGGGATGCTGTAAAGAACAGGACAGACAAAACTTGGGTCTTCATGGATCTTACATTCTTGTGTGAGAGAGGGAAAAATATAATAAGTTAAAAAAAAGTGTTCCAGATGGTAATACATGATAAAAAAATTTTTAAACTAAAATAGGGAATAAATTGTCAGGGATGGGAGGCACTAGGTATTTGACAGGGCGACCAAGAAGACCTCACTGAGAAGGCAGCTTCTGAGTAACGACCTGATTGATGGCAGTAAGGTAGGAGAGGAATCAGGAGCGGCACTTGCATCAACTCCTTCCCGGTCCACTGATCTTTCACTGTTTCGTGCTGGTTTGTGATTTTATGTTAAGATTAATGCTGTTGCTTGATGAAAACATGGCTGCAGGAATGATAAACAGATTAGACAAGATATGATTGAAAAATCAGTGGAATTTTGTGAAGAACAAAGCAACCTGGGAAATGGCTATGTTGAGAATCTAATAATGCCATGTAGCAGCTGCCTTTTTTCTGTTTCAGTTGTTGTGCACTATAATTTCTTGTCAAATTTGCTCTTTCAGAAAATCTTGGGATCCGATGGGGCCTTTAGGAGCCATCTCCAGTACTTTGGGAGATCCCTGGATGGCTTTGGAGATTTAAATGGGGATTCCATCACAGATGTGTCCATTGGTGCCTTTGGACAAGTTGTTCAGCTCTGGTGAGTCAGTGAGAGCCAGACAGACACAAAGCAGCTAACTATAAAATGACCTGCTAAGTAGAACACATTGCTGTGCTGGTCATTGTGGAAATGCAACATGCATGGTATAAGACTCTAGGACACATGGTTCGCATAAGGGAAGGACTATGTTTTCCCTTGTGGGAGAAAAAAAATATTTGCCTGACATTAGAACCAAGTTTCTCATCTCTATGTGGTGAGCAGAAGTGCACAGAAAAGACAAAGCCCTTTCATGGTATCTAAGAAGTTTTAGAATACTGTCTTCCAAATAGCCTTAGCTCAGCCCACAGAAAGGAAGCCTCATGAGAACGCCCTAAAAATACTTACCACTCAGACCACACAAGTCAAATGCAACTTCTCATGTGGTTAAAAGGTATCTTTTAGTCATAAACAAGAAGTCATTCTTTAGGCTTAGCTGACCTTTCTTTGACCTCAGTGGAAGTTGAAGAGCAGGGGGGTGAGGGTGGTAGGGAACAAGAAGGGATTCGAGGACCAGTGATTCAAGGACTAAAATTTATATATCGGGCTGGTGAGGGAAGAGAATCAGAAAGAAAGTGAGAATTTGATCGTGAAGCCCCAAAAAACATAGGTCAGCCATTCATTTATTTCTGTTGAAAAATGTCTTTTAAATGTCAAATACATCAAGAATAGAAAAACATTCCATAATAATGCTGTATTGTTTTTGAGTTTAATGATACTATTTACAGTATCTCACTTGTGCTTTTAAAGGATGAAATATCCTGTTTTTAGTGCATTATTTTAATGAAACTTTGTGTCGAAAAAATAAAACTAAAGGATAATATTTAAGATTTTAAAAAATAAGAAAATATATTTATTGAATTAAATCAGTTAAAATCAGTTAAGAGTAGCATACCAGGGCCAGCCGAGTGGCGCGGTGGTTAAGGGCTGGCTTGGGAAGCCAGCGGCCCCGGTTTGGTCCCACATATGAGGGCCAGTGACACTGCCCTCAAAAAAAAAAAAAAATGGTAACATAATTATATGACTGATTTTTAAACAATAAGAAATCCCACCTTTCAGTGAATACTGCCCTGTAGCCATCTTGGCAGGCTTCTTCCTTGGTAGGCTACCTTCCTGCTATACTATAACACTCTCTTTAATATAGTCAGTGATGGCCAAACTTTTTACTTTAAAGGTAGATTTGATTCTTCAAAAAAGTCAAGACACATGAAATCAAATCAAATTATCAAGGTTCGGTCAAGCTAGGTTAAGGCCATTTTGTGGTCACATTCCTAGAAGGTGCTGAAACTGGGGGTTTTGGGTGATTTCCTGAGAATAATTTTTAAAAAAACAAGTTTACAAAATAATTTAAATCAATTCTACCTCTATTGGGGTCAGCGCTCAATTTTTCAAAGAGATTGACTTAAAGAAAACATTCACTTAGACATTATAGATCCTGTAAGTTTGAGGCCGTGTTGCATTTGTTATAAGATGTTTTTTGACTGCTTATCAAGGGACTTGATATATTCATGATTAACTATCGAAATAATTTTTAAATGGATTCAAGTCCTGAAATGAAAAGAAAATGCTTTCCATGTCTTCTTGTGGCACTTTTCAAAACAGGTTAATTATTCATTACTACTTGATGCTTTGTAACTAGTTAAGGGTGTGCACAAGGGCTTATTATGACCAAGTACAAATTCCACTGGCCAAAGAATTAGACCATGGGCTCCAATCTCTCACTTGTTAATAACTATTACTCAGTGAACTGGTGAGTTACCAAATGTCTGTGTGTCTCAGACTTTTTCATTAATAAAATGGAGATAATATTTGTTCTGCCCCTTTCACAGGAGTATTGTAGCAGGATGAGGCCATGTGTTTGGGAAAGCCCTTCAGATAGCTAAAGGACTAAGCTCGAGTCAGAAGTCTGTCGCACCCTGCCTGAGATAGACTCTAGCCATATTTTGGCATCAGGCTAATTGTCACCATCATAGTCTTAAGCCACACTTCAGTGAATCATTGCCAGCCACTGAGGCAACAAGGAAACACGCATGACCACTCCTCAGCCCTGCCACCCCCACCTTGTCACCTGCTCTCTCCCCTACCTTTATAAGAGTGACTATCTCTGCTTCCAATGGCAAAACACAACAGAGACCATGACTTTGTCCTTCACCTGCAAAGAGGCTTCCAACTCGCATCCTGTGCTCACGCATGTGGTCATTAAACAAAACATATTAAGTGTGAATTATGCTGATAATACATCACAAACAAAAAACGTTATCTCTACTTGCCATTGTAAAGCTTTCAAATATAAAACACTGCTAAAGTGCTTAGACAGAGAGTAGAGAGAATAATTGGATAATGCTGGCACTGGGTCCCCTATGTAAAGGTTATAGGTGCACTCGGCAATATGTCACTATATGTTTCCATTTATGTCTTTCAGGTCACAGAGTATTGCTGATGTATCTGTAGATGCTTCATTCACACCAGAAAAAATCACTTTGTTCAACAAGAATGCTGAGATAAGCCTCAAACTCTGCTTCAGTGCCAAGTTCAGACCTATTAAGCAAAACAATCAAGTGGGTGAGTAGACCTGAAATAATCTGTATGGAGAGAGATTTTCTTATAGAGCTTTAGTCCTAAATATAACCTACACATTGAGTTTGTAGACCAAAACAAACAAGGGTCTTAACTTGTAGACAGTTAAATTCCCACACATTTGAGGTACCTGAGAATGGTTAATTAGGCATGGAAGGTTTATTTAGACCTTCCTCTGTCATCTCTAGAAGGTGATATTCTAGAGTTGGAATGTCTATGACATAATTGTGCGCTCTCCCAACCCTGTCCTTGGAGTCTCTCTTACCCACAGGTCCCTTATGAAAACCTTGGGCACACAGATTATGCTGGACTACAGCCCATATTAAAGAAGAGCGCTGTATGTTGGCTCTGTCATGATCTAGGTAGTGTGTTCAGTACAAGTACCAAATATTGTTCCTGTTCTGGAGGAATTGATAAGCATGAATATAAAACAATATATGACACGTGGTGTTTTCAATTTTCTAAATAATCTAGAGAAGTGAGTAAAAGTCTGAGACATATTCTGTCAGCAAGACACAGTGAGGGAAACTGGGAAAATGTCAAGAGGAATTGTCATCGTCTCTCTCCTGGTCCAGCCAAGTCATCTTTCAGGGCTTGGGTGAGGTCCTGCCTCCTCTTTCAATTCTTTTGTAACAACTCCATCTCCCCTTCATCTCTCTTGCTCCAGTTGTATTCGCACCCTCCACACGCAGCAATTGATTCAGCACTTGATTAAACTCCACCTTCTTTCATTGGCTGCTGTTTCATGGATCCTAATAGCCCTGCATCCACTTTTGGCTCTATTAGAAAACTGTAGTTCCTGCATGTGTGTCATTAAGTGGTACACAAACTTTAAAAGACTAGAAATATATAGAAGCAGGCTATCTGTCACAATTCATACCAAGAAATAAATAGATTATGAACACAAAACAGAAGTTAGGTTCACATCTTGGCACACTTTCCATATTTTCCTACTTTTCTTATCTCTCTGGCCTTTTCTCTTTCAGGTGCTCAAACGGTGACCCAATTCTGAGTAGCGCATCTCACAGACCTGCCTTATAGCACATCCATCTGAGTAGCCATGATAGTTGAGTCAAAAACCATTAGTGTGTAATCATTAAGCAGCAAGATGTAATGTACAGCACAGTGACTATAGTTAACAATACTGTATTTTATATTTTGAAAGTTGCTGAAACAGTAGATTTTAAAAGTTCTCACAACAAAAAACAGTTCTAATTGTGAGGTGATTAATGTGTTAACTAACCTATTATGGTAATCATTTTGAGATTTTATATATATATTCACTAGGACAAAGTTAGATAAATATATATATTTATTATACCTTAAACATAAACAATGTTACCTGTCAATGATATCTTAATAAAGCTGGGGAACAAATATAAAGTAGCTGGTCTGCTGAAAAGATTAATTTGGAAAATATATTAGCTGGCAGCAATGGCTGGTGGGTCACCTCTTCTCCTAGAGTTGAAGCATGGATTTGTTTCATGTGTCTTCCTTCCACTTTTTGACTGTACTTACTTAACACCTTTTGTTGCCACATACTTGGAAGATAATTTCTGCTTTCAGAGGCTTTCCTCCCCTTCCACGCGCTGTCTAGGGTCTCTGGGTCCTGCTAGTGGGCACCTTCTCTTTCAGTCCTTTTCCTTGATGCCTTCAGGTCCATAGAGACAAGCCAGTCGTGGTCATATGTTCCTTAATTTCTTGGCTGGCAATAATAGTATGTAAGACATGAATCCCATCTTCACAACTTTGAAAAGAGAATTTATAAAGTATATGGTCTCTATTATTTATTGCATCAAGTGCTCACTCCAGTTTAAATTTAACACAAAAAATTAGTATATTGCCTATGAGACTATTTATCATTTTTACCGAGCTGCTTGAAAAATACTACAGTATTATCCTGCGTACTAACTTTGCCCTAGTTACGATCATCTCCCTATGGTTATTTTTCCTTTGCATTATTAAACCACTTATTTTTAGGGCCGGCCGAGTGGCGCGGTGGTTAAAGCGCTGGCTTGGAAAGCCAGCGGCCCCGGTTCGGGTCCCACATGTGAGGGCCCCAGTGACCCTGCCCTCAAAAATAAATAAATAAATAAATAAATAACCACTTATTTTTAGTTCATTTGACTGTTACATTTGATCTATCATTGTTTACCACCTATGTCATTGGAGCTAGAAAAATTATACAATACCTCTAATAGATATTTCAAAGATAACATGTAGAATTAATGGTTTTTGGAAGTCTATTCGATCTTTAAAATATTGAAAATAATAAAATAAGATAGAATAACCCCAAATCATGCCGTTGGTGCTATGGATAGTATCAGATCTCTCTCAATTTTGGACATACACTTAGCAGATAATAGTTGAAGAATCTGATAGTTTAGACATTGGGTACTGACATTAGTTTTTATCACATTTGTTTTTCATTTCCATTTCCCTCAATTTTGTAGATGAGGAAATGGAGGGCCAAAGAGGTTTAACAAATTGCTTGAAGTCATACAGCTCATAAACGACAGAATTAGGATTCAAACCAAGTGTGGCTGATTAAGAATTTATACTGCAGTGTTGCATGCCTTTCTCCATGTAAGCATCTAGAATATGCCAGGCACTACACATGTCCCATTGGGATATCTCAGTCAATCCTCAATAACAGTTATCCTTACAACTGCATAGCAACAGCAAAAACATGGAATCTGATTTCAGAATTATCTAAATTTTATTTCTGACCATAGCTGTGTGAACTAAGGTGAATTATTTTACCTCTTTTACTTTGTTCATTATCTGAAAAATAGGATCATAATATCTACTCTCCAGTTTTAATGTAAAACTTGTAAGAATGTAACATAGAATGTGTTCAATCGTAGACAATAGCTGTTCCTTTCCTTTTGTTTACCATGTTATGGATGATGTTTGGAAAATGATGTTTGAGGGAGTAATTTGACCAACTTCATTCAGATTTCCTGGTGGCAAGTCCACTTTTCTTTCCACTGCTTCAAGCCACATTTCTTTAAATCACATGTCTTTCTATCCACTGTCACATACATCATACCAGAGCTAGAATTACAAATGTCATGGGTTAGCCATGATTCACAATCCATCAATTTAAAGACCATTTTATATTTTCTCGAAATCAGAAACTTTATCCAATAAGAAGACACAATGAAGCAGGGATGCTTTTGCCTTAAAAAAAAATTTTTGTAATAACATTTCTTTATGATTTTTATCATAGCCATTACATATAACATCACAATTGATGCAGACCTACATTCATCCAGAGTAACCTCCAGGGGCTTATTTAAAGAAAATAATGAAAGGTACCTGCAGAAGAATATGATAGTAAATCAAGCACAGAGTTGCTCTGAGTTCATCATCCATATACAGGTAAGGCCTCAGAGTCATCCCTTTTCCTCTCATTTCTTCTTCAAGACTAATGAATGAGGAAAATCTAAAATGGAAACTTAGAATACACCTGTCTTTCTAATTAAATGTTTTTCTAATTCTATGGACAGGAAGCATATTTCTTTTATGCTAATATATATGGTTACCTTTTATTATTAATAAATTAGTAGCATTAACTTTTATTTGGGATTGCAACTGAAATGGCTAAATATGAGATTCTTAAAGAAATCAAAGATACAGTGCTTTATTAAGTGTTTAACACGGAGAACTTTTAGGTGATAATAAATTTTATTTTGACATTTTCCTGTCATGGAAAAATTTTATTCATTTTTAAGCTACTAAAAAGGACAATTCCAATTGTGTTTTCCACTATTGGATTTAAATTACTATAAGTGAAGGATGTTAGATTATGAGGTAAAAATTATTGCCTCTAATCTTATGCCATAATTACTATACTTCAAATGGATTTTGAAAGTCTCCCAAATAGTAAAGTGCTGTTAGTAGAAAACTTCCAATAGGAAATTCATTTTACAAATTATATATTTCCCCCTAGAAATCACATAATGGTATTTAAAGTATAATTTACTCAGGAAACCATTTTTAAAAGAGCTGTTTAAGAACTTTTCTAGAATATGGTTCTCAGAGTGTAATATGGTTCTGCATAAGAATAACCGAGGAAACTTTTATAAGATGCATATTCTGGGTCCCACCACCAGAAATTTGGGGGTTTGAAGGTCCAAGGAAAAGGCAGGTTTAAAGGGCACCCAAAGATATTTCTTATGCAGATGCTGGTGCAGAGACCACATCTCAAGAAATGTTAAGCATAAGAGTTAAGTGGCTGCTTAGATTAATTAAAATCAGTTGAGTTGTTTATTGTTCAAGTTGAAGGTTTCTTATTTGTGAAGGCCAGGCCTTTTTCTGTTGTTAAGGGCCCATTATACAGATTATTTAAAGGGATAAAAGCAGGTTTCCGTTCTCTCCTACCCTTGAGCTAAGTGGTGGATCAAATTAAATATGTAATCCACTGTGGGGGAATGAAGACAGCCAGGCCGTTTTTCAATTTAGATCCTGTACACTCTTGTGTGCACTTGTGAAGTTTTTAGACGGCATGTGTTATTTTGGTCAGCTAAGAGATGTTTCAGTTAACACACCCTATTTGATATCAATACCAAAGTCCATCCTACGTGCCAGCTCTTTAGCCAACTGAGGAAGCATTGCCTAGGAGTCTGGATGCCATCCTAGTAATCAGGCCCCCAAAAGGGCTCAAGACAATAGTTAAGTCCCGCCTGTGAATGAACTAAGTGATAACACAAGTATCACTTCTCAGGAAAAAGCAAATTCAATTTTTAGTGTCTATCATTTGTACATTGTTTTTTCCTGACAAGATCTGGGAAGATGTTTGTGGGAAGGCACTTGCAACCCTGTTTTGGCATTTTTACATTTTTCATAAGTGAGGAAGTCTCAAAAACAAAGTGGCCCATGACACCTGGAATGCTGTAAACGCTCCCCTTCTATACTAAATGCAGAGTGGAGGGGTTGTACTTATAGCTGGGTAGCATCGGCTTCAGGGACTGCTGAGGGGCATGTGCATCATCTTCTATGTGCAGGAGCAATGCAGATTCCCAGTCAGCTAGAGCCAGGAGCTGGGGACTTGGTTTCAGACATGGGCTCCCCTTTATCTGGTTCTAAGGAAGGGAGATCTCGTGTCCATTGCCTGACAGCCAGCACTGAGTCCCTCCCTTCAAGGTCATAGTATTCCCTCTTGGAGACTTGGTCAGGACACATAAGGAATTAAAAGGACACAGCCAACAACCCAAGAGCCGGGTACTGACATAAAGGTCTTAGGAGCATTACAACTGGACATATCATCTAACTATTGGGTTGTCAGAAAAGTCATGACGTATTTTTTTCTATGTTTTTCTTTGCAAAAATGTGTCATAACTTTTCCGACAACCCAATATTTATAATTACTTGAGTATAAATAATGAGATTACTGATGAGCTTAACTGGGAATTGCTGCTTCTGATATTTCCTGAACCCACACGCCTTTGTTAGTTGTGGAGAGGCTAAGAGCAGAATTAGGACAGAAGAGAAGCAGCAAGGGTCTTTAAAATTCAGAACAAGGATATTCTACATAATTGAGAATGGGCGGGGTTCTTTATTGTTCTGGTCATTTTCTTGTTTTGAAGCTGCAGTGCTCTAATAAAGTGTGTGTGTGTGTGTGTGTGTGTGTGTGTGTGTGTGTGTGTGTGTGTGTGTTAGGAGCCCTCTGATGTTGTCAACGCCTTGGACCTGTGTGTGAACATCAGCCTAGCAAACCCTGGCAGCAGCCCTGCCCTGGAGGCCTACAATGAGACTGCCAAGATCTTCAGTGTAAGTGTGGTTTGCCCTTCCTGGAATTCAGACCAACTAACAGAGTTTCAGGGTCACTGCAGTCGTGTTTGTAAGATACTTAGGACCTAGCCTTTGAAATGTTAATTTTCTAAATGAAATAGACTTACTTATGTAAAGTTCACCAGCATGTAAACTTCCACGAAGGCTGAGATTGTCTTCCTAGTTCCCTGCTCTACTCCCAGCCCCATAAGCAGTGCTTGGCCCACCATAGGTGGTTATTAAACATTTGTTGAAGAAATAAATAACAATAAAGCAAACACCTTGGGCTCACCACCCAAATAAAATGTTACCAAGACCTATAAAGTTCTCTGTATCACTCCCCACCCACCTCAGATCCCTATTTCTCTTGCTTCCCCAGACATCGTCACCTTGAATTCTACATTGATCAGTGCCTTTCTATCTGATGTTGCTAACTACGTATATATTCCTAAAACATTGTACAGTTTGGCATGACTCTCAACTTTATGTAAATACAGAATAATAGGGATTCTCCCACAATTTGCCTTTTTAACTCAAGAGCAGATGTCTGAGGTTGTTCTTCCTTTTTTGTAGATCCCTTTCTATAAAGACTGTGGTGATGATGGAGTTTGCATCTCTGACCTAGTTCTAGAAGTCCAACAGCTCCCAGCTGCTCAGTAAGTTTTACTTTAAGCTCAGTGTAAAATGCAGAAATAAAAGACACATTAGGTTATGTTATTCAAGTGAATGTTTATAGAGACTTTGTTCGAC
This sequence comes from Aselliscus stoliczkanus, assembly GCA_033961575.1. Lineage (NCBI taxonomy): Eukaryota > Metazoa > Chordata > Mammalia > Chiroptera > Hipposideridae > Aselliscus > Aselliscus stoliczkanus. Next base: position 80,445,024 of record CM066728.1, on the reverse strand, counting down.
AAAAGAAATATCCATAACTAACTAAAGACCTTTAAAATCTCAATTTTAATTTCCACCATCCATATGAGAGTAAAACAATAAGAAATATAAAACCATTTGTATTTGGATGGTTCCTTTCCCTGTCATGTAATTAAAGAAGAGAAGCCGACAGCATTTATTTATTTCTTGTATCATTTTAGATTGAAGGTAGTTTATTATTAAGGAATTTTCTCAGTATTCCAAACAAATCTAAAGAGATTTTTATTATTATTATTATTACTGAAATATTTGAATACTGGGGTGTTTTTTTTCCCCTCTTACTGATTTTTTTTTCCTTTTTCTCCTTTTTTAACAGAGCACAACCCTTTATTGTCAGCAACCAAAACAAAAGGTTAACATTTTCAGTAACACTGAAAAACAAGAAGGAAAGTGCATACAACACTGCACTTGTTGTTGATTTTTCAGAAAACTTGTTTTTTGCTTCCTGGTCCATGTCGGTATGTGATGACATCCTGGGCTTTCTGCTGCTGGGTTTCCTACTCGTTGTCAATCACTGTCTTGATGCTCAAACCGCCCTGTCCTCAGTGTTGTCTGAAGAAGCCCTTTAACCATGATCAGCATGATAAGTCCTTCTTTGTGGCTCCCCACTAGGTAACTCGCATGAGAACATAGCCTAGCTCTCTGTATCTAGGCCAATTCTGCTTCAAAGTTCAGGTCAGTTTTTCCTTTGCCCCAAGACTTGGCAGCAGTGGCCAGATGCTCGCATAACTCCTCTCAGCTGTCTGTGTGCTGAGGCTGCCGTGGTGCCGCACAGATGCTCGGAGCGGCACTTGCTCTGAGAAATTAAGAGTCCCACAGCTCAGCCACAAGTCTTATGGTTGCCAAGATGACGCATTCCAGCGAGGTCAGTTAATCATATTGGCTTGATCGCTATACCAGGAGCACACTTGACCATGAATGCCCTGGTCCCTCCTCAGGCACCGGCAATGAAAAGTAGAGCAGGGGAAAGCTGAAATTTTCCAAATTAGCTACCTGCTTGATGAAAGAATTCAAAAATGGTTTCTTCCAGTTGAAAGTCAATGTGAACTTACTAGATTTAGTGTTCTAAGCCTTTTCTGACTTCAGTGTTTAACTTTCCTGTGCAAAATAACTTGTTAAAACACACACACACACACACACACACACACACACACACAGAAGAAAACTAAAAAATATTCTTCAAATTATTTAAAATATAAATAAACACCAACATAGGATTTTGTTTTCTTCTCATGAAACTACACATTTTAAATATATTAAGAGAAAGGTATGTATCCAAGACAGCATTTCTGTCTATTGGATTAAAGTAATTTTGTGCTTCTGAAATATAGGAACTATGATTTGCTTCTGGGGAAAAATTTGAGTACTTGACCTCTCCTTTGATTTGTTGGGTGTCCTGCTTAGCAACGAAAATAGTCAGTTAGCCACCAGGGCAATACACAGTTCTCAGATCTTGAGGGACAATAAATCACTTCAGTGTGAATCAACCTTACGGCTAAAATGATCATGTGGTTCCTTCAGCATGGATTGCGTGCACACACACGCTACCTATGAATTGCTCACTGTTTCCTTGGTCTTGTTCAGGTTGATGGGACAGAAGTAACATGCCAGGTTACTTCTCAGAAGTCTGTTACCTGTGATGTGGGCTACCCTGCTTTAAAGAGGAAACAACAGGTACCACTTGCATTTCATCCTCAAATCCCCTCTAGCCACTCTTCAGCATGAGTGTCAATTCACCAACATCCCCTCTTCTTTATTATGTATCACCATTTGACAGGCATCACAAAATAACTGGCTGTATATTTAGAGAGGAAGTTTTAAACAATTGAATGTTTTAAGTTATTAATAAAAATCGGGATTTCCCCCAGGCAGTTCATTCTAAAAAGCACATACGATATGGAAATTTTTTTTTTAATATGTTGGCCAGCACTGGTCAAAAGGCTGTACAGAGCCCCAGATATCATTTGTTAACCCCTGGTAAGCCAATTTCACGTAGCACAAAGCTTTTCAATTTAGACGAGTATATGTTCTGTGATATGATGACTAGTATATGTCTGTCGGTAGAAAGTGAAACCCTTTTTTAAATGTGAAGCATGCAAAAGCAAAGCGGACAAATAAATAGATGTTCTACAAATCTGAAAGCATAAGGTATATAAAATTCAGAATCAAACTGGAGTGAGTTTACTTTTATGGGAAACTTTTTTTTTTCATGTTGGCCCGAGTATGAAGCATCATAGAGTGATGAATTTTCATTTTGTGTATAGGTGACTTTTACTATTAATTTCGACTTCAATCTTCAAAACCTTCAGAATCAGGCATCTGTCAGTTTCCAAGCCTCAAGGTAAAACATAATGAAGTCATGAATGGATGATGGATGGCTTTCATAATATTTCTCTTTAAGTAATTTCCAAATGCTTGCTTCAATAGTGAAAGCCAGGAAGAAAACAAGGCAGATAATTTTGTTGAGTTCAAAATTCCTCTGCTGTATGACGCCGAAATTCACATAACAAGGTAGGTGAAACAGTGGGACAGCCTGTGATCACCGAAATCACTCTGGTTTTAACACATTTGGTTCATGACTAAACAAGTCCTCTATATGCTCATTCTTAACTGGAGAATTTGAATTAAAATGTTTCCCCCTTATCAACCAAAACAGAAATCCAGGGACAAACTGTTCCCTAGGGAACTTGAGCAACTCTGTAGATCTTTTGACCAAGAACACCACGGGAAAGGCAGAGAAATAACCCTTTGGCCATGTGCCCAGGGGACACTGCCCTGCAGGCCTCAGAAGAGCTGCAAACCTTCCCATGATGTCAACATAGAACCCTTAGGGCCCTGGGAGTTGCCACTGCTTCCTTCTCCATGCCTCTTTCCTACTGTCCATATGCGATCTCAAGCGATAGCCCCATTCCTGGACAAGGAAGCCCGAAGCACAGTGCTTTGCACATAGTAGGTCCACCACAATATTGACTCTAGTCCCAAAAAATTGTTTCTAGGTGGAAAATTCCTGTCATAACAGATTAGGAGTTTCTCCCAACCAAGAGAAAAATGAGGCATTTTGCAAAGGAGGTCATCCACGAAGAAATGATTTATATTCCCTTTGCTTGCCTGCTCAAAGCAAGTAAACCTAAGAGCACTGGCCCAAATGGTCCTAGCTGACACCGGGTATATTGATATGTTCAGAGAGACAGGTGTCCTGAGAAGTGAGTAGCAGGTGCTACTCACCACAGGTGCTGACAGGTTGGTATCATCACCTTCACCCCCACTGAAAAGCAAAGTGGTCTCATCAACACAGACACACTGAAGCACAACGATGCCAGCCAGTACACAGGCTGCTCCATGCCTGGGAACCAATTCTTTTGCTGGTGAGGCACTAAGGCAGCTTCCAAGCACAGATAAATGACCCCTGGACAACACACAGCAGTGTATTCCCAAAAAGCCAGGCTGCCAAGTGGCCAGTGACAACAGCTTTCTCTAACGCCCACCACATCACTCCAGTCCCTGAAAGCATGGAATATGGAGATCATCCAATAGATCAATGAGCAACAACAAAAAGGAAAATATGTCATTATGGCTGGAGGCTGAGACACATGAGCAAGGATGAAAAGAATGCTTCGGTATTGAGTGAGTTGCAAATAGCAAAAGCAGAAACAAAGTACAGTCCAAGCCTTCCATCCCTGAAAAAGTCATCAGTAACTGCAGATTTCAAAGGACCCTCAGTTGCTAAAATAAGTAAGTGAAGACAAATGCAGCCAAAGAGATTGATAGTACAACATTGCCTTAATTTTGTTCTTCCTACCTATATTGATTCTTTCTCAGCCTAAATACTTTTTCTTAATACAGCCTTTTTATGACTCCACTCTCCAACCATGGCCAATTTTTTCAGATATTTTGACATGAAATAAATATAACATTAAAGTAGGACTTCACTTTTACTAACTAACATCTTAGTTATGTATTTTTGTGATAGTAATTTGGACTCTTAAGATATACTTTTAAAGAGATGTTCTTTAAAATATATCACACAGTTTAAACATTAATAGAGAAGATTATCAAGAATAAAGCTAAAGTGGCTCTTAATCCTACCACCCAGATAATTCCTCTTGATGTTTTTCAAAAAGAAAGAAGAAAGATATTAAATGTACATGAATAGGAAATCCAAACATTGCAGAAAGATCCACAATGGAAAATGAAATCATGCCTCCCCACCTCCTTTAGTCACAACAAAGATGACGAACTCAACTGTTTTCAGAATACCCTCCAGATGTGGGTTTCTCTACAAGGACATATGTATGCAACACACACACACACACACACACACACACACACACACACACACACACACACACAATTTTATTTACCCAAATTGAATGATAAAACTTCGCTGTGCCCTACTTTTTATGTAATCCTCCAGAAATCCGTATCAGGACATAAAGATCTAACTTGTCATATTCCTGGCTTGATCATAATTTATGTGATCAACTTAATATTAACAAGATATTTGGTTGTTTTGCATTTTTATTGTGTTTTGTTTAACCATTACAAGCAATGCTGTAAAAACAAATTTTTTTTAATGAACATCTGTGTAAGCGTTTTGAAAAAAGGTCCTACCCAATTGTGTATTGTATATCCCTTAGCAAGCACTGTCCTACTATATAAATTTGCAGTTATATTATATAAATATCATGGACAGAAATAGATGACAACAGAATTATTTTTAAAACAGGATTCCCCCAAGTATTGTAACTGCTATTATAAATATATTGACCAACACTTAAGTAACTTAAGGGACACTTAAGTAGCAAATGTAAAAATGTCAGATGTCTTTAACATGCAAAAGTAGAACATATTAATGAACTTCGAAATGGGCTGTACTTAGGGGTTCACATGAAGATCTGAAAGGCAAAGGGAGTAAGTAATTCATGCACAGAAGCTGGGCTTTCAGTTTCAAATCCTACCTAGTTTTCCCATTTTCCATGTAAAGCTAAAAGATCTTTGTTTCCTTTCATATATATATAACCTTGACAACTATTACATTTATTTAAGTCTCCCTATGACATATTTTCCTTTTGAGAATTTGGAAAAGTTTTTCTAATGAGGCATAAAAAAGAGAAAGGCAAGATTTTCAGTAAAGAAATGTTTAAAATCTTAGAAAATGTGCAGTCCAATTTTTTTTTTTTTTTTTTTTTTTTTTTTAGGAAATAGAGTAACATCCTATAATTAGGATAGATTTTTTTTCTGGTGGGAATAAATATTGCTTCTCCGACTCCTAGCCCTGCCACCTACTCCCCACCTGCAACAAAGCTGCCCTGGGTGAAATCCAGTCTCAGAGCCCCAGAAATGGTTGAGAAGAGGGGAGGGTATCCATTTCCATTTGAGTCCCAGTGGCCCTGTGGGGGTTCCTCTGGCCTGATCATCACTTCACTTGCAAACCCCCATTGGCAATCCCAAGCAAAGAGGTCACATCAACCCAATGCCTCCAGGTCTAGCCTAATAAAACCTCTGGGTCTCTACACTAGTGGGGGAAACAGACTGACCAACACAGTGCAGAGCCAAAGCATTAGAGTAAGTTTGGAACTAGAGAAGGAGAGGAAGAAGGAATAGTAAAGAAAAATGTTTCGCAGGTATCCAGTAATGAGCTCTGCCGGAGATAATGCCCAATGCCCCATCATTGTATTTCAGCCATACCAAGTGGAGAATCAGGAGCTTACAAATCCATTCATCCAATCAACAAGGACTAAGAGTCCACTGTATTAATGCTCCAAGTCAACATAAGAGCAATAGAAAAAAATTCCACTATCAGTTCTAAAGTAATACATGTGTACTTACTTTAGAAACTTTACAACTGATAAAGATATAACACAAAGATTCTCAGCAGAAAGATAATGAAGAGATAATGCTTTGAAAAGAATTTGTTTTCACCTTAGGAATATACACTGGCCCATACAGCTGTTAATAAGTCTGTGTTTTCATTTAGAGTTTTTGTACCTAAATGTAAACTGTTTGGCTTGTAATATAAGGTAGAAGATACTTAAATAAAAGAAATATTAAGTTTCAAGAACAACAGAAACTAAAATATGTGGCTTTACAAATATCATCCAACAGATTTACCAACATAAATTTTTATGAAGTCTCCCCAGATGGGAATGTGCCTTCTGTCGTGCACAGTTTTGAAGATATTGGTCCCCAGTTCCTCTTCTCCATTAAGGTCGGTAAGCCTGTCATGAGAATGGGAAATCAGAAGGAAGGGGAAGGACAAAAATGAGGCCAGGAAGAGAAGAAGTCAAAAGTAGTTGAAATGCATGAGCGGTTCTCCAACTTGCGTATGCATTAGAATCACCTGGGAATTTATTAAAACGCACGTCACTGGGCTCCGTCCCTACAGTTTCTGATTCAGTACGTGTGGGGGCACCCTAAAAATGTACATTTCTAGTAAGAAATGCCTAAAAGTGGGCATTTCTAGTAAGGAGATGCTGCTGGTCTAGCTGCCGTACTTTGAGAACCACTAAGATGGATCGTAGATAATAAACATCTGGGTTTTGTGCATAGTTATATGTCCGGGGGAAGGGATAATTGATAACTGATACATTTTGAAAGAAAATGTTCAACATTAATCAACAGAACATTAATATAATGACATTACTGTGGACAAAAGTCTTTGGAATATAATCGGTATGCCTGTTTATCTTTGGAGACCACTTTTATTTAAGAAGCTTACCAATTGTATATCAATCGCATTTTGTACAGTCATGCTAGGTCGTATCTAGAAATATTTTAAAGTCAATTTCTATTGTCTAGTAGTATAAGCAATTATTGATGTAAAGATTGTTATTATATAAGGGGAAATTAATTTGTGAAAGTGTATTTTATAATATAACATTACAGAAACTTTGGAAAGTTAAAAAAAAAAATTCATCCACTGCCCTGAGTCTATACAGGTTCTTTTTTGTACATTTCCTACTCGTCTGTGACATAGTTGCAACCCTGCAGTTTGGTGATTAAAAAAAAAAAAAATCTTTTAAAAGAGTCTTGATTTATAATCCAGATCCTGTAATTTATAAAATATGCATGGTATTTGGCAACTACTTCTTTAATGAAACATTTAGTGAATAAGTAATAACAAATATAATAACATTCACAGAGTGTAGTGTCAGCCTTCGTGTCAAGGGCTTTACCTACATTAATCCCTTTAATCCCAGGTCAGTTATGAGGGCAGGGTTATTATTCCTATGGGTGTTATTTAAAATGTTTAACACCCAGCAGGGTATGAAGATGAGCCAATTGGAACAGACTCCCCACCCATGAGAACAGATGCCACACCTGTACATGCCTACTGAGCTGCCAATCATTTTACAGATGAGAAACACGGAAGCACAGGGAGACCCCGTACCTTGTCCAAGCCACACTGCTCGTCAGTGGCAGAGAGGACTTCACACCCTGGCAGCCCAACTCCACAGATGGTCGATGTTTGTAACCATCTCCTAAGCCACAGATTACTTAACCAGTTAAAATTGTCGATGTTGAGATTTTTCCCAGAGAGGAAACGTAGGGACCCAGTGTGTGACTGTAACATACTGACTCACTTCCTTAATGGACGCACGCCTACCCTTAACAGTTGCTCCCCCTCAAGACAGAGGTTATTGGTCACTTTCTTTGTAACAGGTGCATGACATAATGATAACCAGAATGGTTTCTTCCGTGCTATGTAGGTGACAACCGGAAGTGTTCCAGTAAGCATGGCCTCTGTCATCATCCACATCCCTCAGTACACCAAAGAAAAGAACCCACTGCTGTACCTGACTGGGATACACACAGATCAGGTACGGGCACGCTAACTGCCTATAAAAATGAGCACTTCCCATATGGAAACACCCCCTGAGGTGGGGTGACCATGTCTGTCGATCTACAGGCAGGAAACTGAGACAATAATCCCATGCCTCCTGGGTGCCGATTAACTAGCCGTCAATTTCCTATTAGAAGCAGGATATTATAAGAAAACAAATGTCTGAGTCTAGGGATGTGCAAATGGCAGAAATGATCTGAAAGTCCCATCCTGCCCAGGTGAAGATCTGATCTTGTTCACAGCATAGTTGACTGGGAAGTGAGAAATTGAACCCATGGCAGGAAATTGGTCTACGCCATTACAATTAAAAGCTGGTCTTTAAGCCCCCAGCCTGGACTTTCAGCCTATAAGTGCTCAGCCCTAGCTGCTCATTTTAATCACAGTCGCTCTTTATAAGAATGATGCCCAGGCCCACCCCAGGCAGTTGAATCAAAATCTTTCTGGCTAAGGCGCTAGCCCTGGTGTTTATCTTTAAAAGCCCCCCGTGGCTCTAACATGCAGCCTGATTTGAAAAGCATTGCTCTTGCCAAACCCCTTGACATTGGCTCAGCTGTCTAGCACTTACTTAGCTGGTACTAATTTAGTCCTGTGGTGTACATAGGTGACTACGGGAAGTCAAAATCCTACAGTGTTCCACTGAAGAGAACCTTGAATTGAATCACTCACAGTCTATCGTTATGGCAAATGTGTCTTCATCGCATATGGGCTGTGAGAACAAGTGTCATCCCATCAAGTCATGTCAGGAGTATTTGAATACCTCAGAGTTTCTATTAGCTATGACAAGAAGTGTGCCCAGTTCAGCACATTGAAGGAAGCCTAACAGTCCCTACCCTGCCCCGACATGTGACAATAGGATTTCCTAACAGGTTGTAAGGAACTTCATAAAACGGTTTTGCTTCCTGAGACTGAGTTGATGTCCTTTTTTTGCAGGCTGGTGACATCAGTTGTAATGCTGAAATAAATCCACTGAAAATAGGCCAGACATCTTCCTCTGTATCTTTCAAGAGTGAAAATTTCCGGCACATAAAAGAACTGGTAAGGACAGTTTAACAGGGTGACAGTTTCCTTCGGCATCTGTGTGTTTTAGCTGGAAATCAAGGACCTTCTTTTCTCCTACCACCTGGTATCATAGAGCTTTCTTCTGTTTTTAATGGCCAGCATGAATCAAGATTGAGAAATACATGCTCAGATCTAGGTTACTGGAATTAGTATTTAGGCCATTAGTATAAAATACACGTTCCAGATTTCATGAAGTCAAAAGGACTCCATGTAAAAGTATTGTTTTGGGGGGGTGCATTTTGGAAACACTGCCAAAAACTGTGAGGGGTCTGGGCATGTGCTTGGGGGTGAAGCTCCTCCCCTCCCTTCCCTGGCGTCTTATTTAGCTGCTAAGATGTCTCCTTGGCCATCCTTCTCTGTTTCTCAGTATTTATTATCTCCTTACTGCAGAGCTAAGCCCTTTTCTTTGGGAAACAGACTAGTCTAGCATCTAGCATAGTGCTTGCTTGGGGCACTTAAATATTTAAATAACTAAACAGTTATTTTTAGTTACTGTTAGCAAACAGTAACACCCACAGGTTTCCCCAGTGAACAACATTGAAATTCTGGTTTCCTTTCATTGATATTGTTTTATTTCATGATGGATGGAGGAAACAGGAAAATAGGAGACTGATATAGTTGTTTTTTATCAAAGTAATTATAGTATCATTACAGGAAAAGTGTGGTTTAAATCTAATATGTAAAAATGCCCAGTAGAAACTCATCTCAGGCTATGCCAAAATACAACTCTCAGCATTTTATTTTTGTGAAAATGTTTTGATTTTGTAAAAATGACAATTGCTAAATGGGAACAACATAAAATAAGACAACACAAAAAACTACAAAGAAACTAAAGTTCTCCAGAAATATAACAGCTGACCACTCTTTTTTAATTATTTTAATTTTTTTCAATTCCAGTTGACATTCAATATTGATGAACATCCTCCATACCTCTCAGCATTAATCAATAGAGATATATGTACACTGTTACATAAATGTCCCCTGCTACTTTTTTACATTTTGAGGCATAATGCCAAAATTTTTGGGTGAATAGTTCTAACTACTAATAGCCAATGAGATTGCCTGTTTCCCTAGACGCTTCCCAGCACTGGGTTTTAGCTATCTTTGTACAATTTTAGCATTTATTTTTGAAAGGCCACACTAACCCTCTCTCTTCTCTTACCCTTGATCCCAAGAACTGCAGAACTGCTTTATGTAGGAATGTTACCTGCTGGCTCAAAGACCCTCAGGTGAAAGGAGAGTACTTCCTTAATGTGTCCACTAGAATTTGGAACGGGACTTTCGCAGCAGTAAGTATCAGCTTTATTTATTGGGTTTACCAACATGGTATCATAAGGGTTCATTGTCAAGAGGTTCATACCTTTCGACAAAATTAGTCTTCTGGCTGATGTCAGCAGTGCCCAAATAACCAAGAGCAATCTTACCCTGGAAAGCAGTGTGCTTCCACCCCTTTGAAAAGCTTGCCCTATCTGGCTGTGCCTCAGCATCACCTGTGGTGCTTGTAAAGCATCTGATGCTTAGATTCCACGCCAGCCCACTCCATCAGAGTCTGGGAATGGTGTCAAGATCCCCTCTGCTGCCGCTGGGGTCCAAGGGGCCACCTGCTCTGTCTCCCTCCCCATGCTCCTGGCATTTCTGACTTCGTCTCCTCCACCACCCCCAAAGCCACAAGCACAGGACCCTGTCTCCTTCCTTGAACTCCAGCTCACTGTCTGATGGGTCTCAAACCGCCCATTCGATGAATCTGACATAAGCATCCCCCTTCATGTTAGAGCCAGGTCACCACTCTGCTCTCCTACTGGACCCTTTCTCTGCTGAACGCCCTGTGTGCATATAACTTTAGAAGTCATCTCAATCTCATGAAAAGAGGAGAAAGTGCCAAAACAATGTCAGTGTTTTTCCATTTGGCAGGTGTAACAGTAGTGATATCTGCTTTCAGCAGAGATTTCGGTAGCCAAAATTTCAATCTGGAATGAAACAAATGTAACGACAGACAGGGCTCCTTACATCTGACTGTATAGTGGCTAGCTATTCCTGTCGCCAACACACAGGTTCTGATGAAGGCTGCAGAAAAGAAATGAGTCTGAAACCTTGGGGTGGGGGCGCTCTTTTTTTTTTTAACGAATAAATCAGTCTGCAAGGTGCTTACCAACTGATTCTAATACCTCTTTTCTAACTATTTCATGGTCTCTGCAACAAACTTCATGCCTCGCTATGCAGTTTTGTGTCAAGTCATAGAGAACTAAGCTCCCTCAGAACTTGTCCGTGGAATCAAAATATAAAAAACATTCTTGGATAAAGACAGAACAGAAAGAGGAATAGTGAGAGATGGGGGAAAAATAGAAAAGCGGGGTGGAGGAGTGAGCAGTTTTCTTCTTGCTTTCTTTTATTTTGTTTTCTCGTTAGCTACATTTGCTTTCAAGCCCTCAGGACAGGTAAATCCTGTAAGATGCAAAATCCGCTCTTTGTGATACCATCCTCCCAGCTGCTACAGTTCAGTGCTGGGTTTCACCAGCTGTTTCTTGGCTCTTTGGATTTGAGGAACAAATGTTTTCATAGCAAACTTTGCCAGCTGGGAAGGAAAACTGATGGTTGCAAATCAAAATGCAATCATGCCGACTCTGTAAAATGCATTGGGCTTGAGTTTGTTCAAACCTACATCACTTTACTGGAAGATGTGAAAGTACCTTCCCAAAGGCTTTCAGAAGCAGCGGTTTGGTTTCTGGGAGCAAAATTCTGAGGGAATGTGGTATTTAGTTTCCAACATGGTTCGGAGAAAACACCCCAGTTACTGTAGTATATCAAGTCCTGCACATCTTCCTCCTTCGTGAAAGGTAAAGCATTTATCCCCACTTTGTTATCAGCTATTTCAACAGCAAAGAAGATGGTCTCAAACCACTGAGGAGATCCAATCTAAAATATGGAACTCATTTCCTGTTTTAGAACCCAGTAATGCACTGCCTTTCACCCTCTTTCTGATGCAATGCAAATGAACTTAATATTTCAAGCTGATTTTTATCATGAAGGGCTTGCTTGGGCCTCCAAACTGATGGCATTAGTGGTTGCCATTTGTAAGGAGAAGCCCTGTTGAATGCTAGTTACTTCACCTTCTCAGGCATGCATAGTACACCTCCCACAGGTTGTTAGCCTGCAGAGTACTGTGTACCTGTGCAAAGGGTCTCCCTTGGAAGGGTAATCAGTTGTAAGGACATTCTTCCATCTTTAGTCTACAGGGACGATGAAGCCAGCATTCACTTAATTGTGTGTGTGTGTGTGTGTGTGTGTGTGTGTGTGTGTGTGTGTGTATATTTTAAATGTAAACCATTATCAATACTTGCAATGTTCCCCCAATAACATATGTTTAAGAGAGCAGGGATTAGGGTTAATTTCTGATGTAATCTTTCATATTGAGAAAATTAAGAGTAATCAGAGACTGAACCATGGAAAGGAAATAAACTGCTCACTTTTTGGATATGCATTCTCTCTTTCTGGCTTCCAGATATAGTTTAGCGAATTACCTCATGGAGTACATTGAATCATATGCCCTAGTAACCAGAAACACTTAGCCCTAGTAGCCAGAGCATGTGAAGGCAGCTCTCACACCTGGGTATTGTATTCTATTTCAAAGGAAGCATCAGGCCTAATATTTGCATTATACAGAATATACACTTCAATAATGTTTCCATTGAAAAACAGATTATTCTTCTGCAATAGATCCAGGAGTACATGTAAAGTTTTTTCATATTGGGAGTTACTGCAAACATCAGCATAAAATATATCTTTTCTATCTGCCTATCCCAAATCCAGTATTTTTTTATGGAAATGCTCCGCTTAGGAAATCTGAAATTAGTAGTCAGGTTATATAGCATGCAAAGGTTCAGGGTGTCTGCAGCTGCCATGCATCGCTGAGCTCAAGTGTACTTTTATATAGTACTCTTTTACACGTGAACGCAGAAGAAAACTTCCCTTTACATTTTAATCTGATCTTCCATTCCGTTATGTGACTTATTCAGGTAAATAAAAACATAAAATGTAAAAATAAAAATATAAAAATAGCATGTTTGCCATTTCTCCTCATGTCGCAAATCTCACTTAGTTTTTAAAAATTTGAACTATGGTCTTCCCTAATTAAAAATTTCATTTCAAAACCCTTGTTTTTTCAATCATTTTCAAGTTCGAATCAAGTTCGAATAGAGATTTTAACCTGCTGATATCTGCCCCCCCCCGCTCCTGTTCCCCCCCCCCCGATTTGGTTTAATTTATTATAGCAGGGTCCAGTCATCCAACGTTTTAAATTCCCTGGGAAATTCTCATGTGTGGTCCTGTCACGTTACTGGTTTCAGCACACCAAGGTTCTTGAGTATTATTCAGAGTTGGCATTAGCTGGGTCTCTTTCCATAAGGAAATTCATACGAGTAAGTAATAATCATGCCAAGTTTTATGGATTAACTTCTACTGGGATAAAATATATTCTTTATTCTTATGTTCCAGTCGACTTTCCAGGCAGTACAGCTGACAGCCTCTGCAGAAGTCGACACCTATAATCCTCAGATATACGTGATCGAAGAAAACGCTGTCACGGTGAGCACCTCACATCCTTCCCAAGGGCAGTAGAGTCTAGGAGGCATTCCATTTCTGAGGACTCGGAACACTGGCTCTTCTCACCTAACATGGACGCGGGAGTAGCTTAATGAAACTCTATTGCTCTGATGTTTATTACGTGGAGCTCTTGGCAAGGGTGTTCAGTGATATACTCCCCCGCCGGTTAGCAAAGCTGGATCAGAAGTGATGATCCAATAAAAGACAGAACAAAAGGGGCTCCATCTTGCTTGTGGCCCCCTTCTCCCATTCTTGCTTTCCCCTCATGCTTACACATAACTGTCCAGATCTTAGGCCATAAAATCTAAGTCATGCTTCTTGGAATCGTATATCGTAGTTTTGAGTACTTTTTAAAGAGAAGTGAAGTGTGCTTAATAAATAAGACATTTATTGGAGGGTTTTTTTTTTAGTATTCCTTATAGCTAGATACTGACACTGTGAAATGTCCATTCAAAGTTTTACAGTCTAGAAAATGATAAATGCTCCCATTAAAAAAAAAAAAAAAGTTTTGCACAGAAATGGACTTTAAGAGAAAACAAAGGCTCACTGTTCCCAGGGCTGGCACAGGACAACTTTCCTTTGCATTGAAACTCTGTTTAGAATGTGCCATATTTAGATAGAGTGGGATTTCCATGCCCGGCTAATCTGCTGGCAGAGCCCTGAGTATTTTCCTCCCAAAGCTTTTGTTAGAAATTGGAAGGCAATGTAAGATTCTTCCCCCAAGGCCCGCTTAGCAGCTGGCCTCGCAGCCTGTGAACTTGGAGGAAAAGCCAGTGGCCCCGTGAACTCTGGATCTCGCTTACTGCCTGCAAGCAGAACTCACAAGTGCTGTGGTCCCACTCTTGTCCCAGGGAAAACGTCTTCACACAATACAGGATGCCTTTCTGCCTCTGGCTTAGGACCCTCCGCCAAGGCCCACGCCCTCTGAGACTTCAGGGGCTGGGCCGTGGAAAATTAGAAACAGAGCCCAAGGAACGGTAGTCTCTGCTATGAACTCAGCCTGGCAGGAAAGTAGTATAGATGTTGTAAAAGTCCATTTTAGACAAATGTAGTGTTCAGACAATACCTGGACCTCTGCTGAAGTTTTGGAGGTTTTTGTTTTTTTTTTTTTTAGAATGCAGTATTAAATAAATGTATTAACTGAAAACACAAATTATTTAACAATTTTAATGAACCCTTTAGGAAGCTTTTCCTGGTTTTCTCTGAGCAATACTGATAACAGGCCAATTATTACTTTATTGTGTCTATGAAAATGTTTTCAACCCAAATAAATATTAGGTAATTTTTTGAATATCTGGAATCCAAATAATAAATTAGCATATCCCTATAGGTAATTCTTAGGATTTATTTGAATCCCAGGCCCATTTAAACTCATGGATCCCTTTAGATCCATGAACTCAGACCAGGAAGTGCTGGAATGGAGAGAAGTAGAGATAGGACTTTCATTAAGCAGTGAACTATATGAATTTAACTTTATTCCTCAATTTATAAAGCCTTATTTTAGTTCTTGAAGTTACAAATGAGAAAAAACATTGTCACCAAAAGGCCAGATTCAAGTTTAGCCCAACTCAAAAATTCTGTGACGAAAAACTTTATCTGCCACTGTAATCAGTGTTAAATCAAATAAATGTTTTGTCCCCTTGGTTTGCTCCAAAATATAGTTCTTTAAGAATATACGTTGTGGAGAAAATGCTTCTTTCTACAATTAAAAAAAGAATATACAGTTTTACTATTGAAACTTGTAGGGCAGCCATTCTAGTTAGTCACCAAGCTTGCCAGGAAGTGGATATAAAGAATCGTTGGTAGCCTCAAGAACAATTTTATTGCTGAAAAGGTCACCTTAAGCCCTGAGATATTACTTCTACTTTTTAATAATCAATATCAAGGAATCTAGAGTGGGAGTTAAGAAAAAGCAACATTTTAGGATCTTGGTACAAAGTTATTTAATCACAAGGGATTCAGGTTGTTGATTTGTTTGACCTTTGACTCTCCAAGACTGGGCTCCAAACGCTTTCACTTGACGACGAAACTGAACTGAAACTGCTATTTCATAAATAATGAATGCATCTGAGACTGTCAGAGATGACACAGCAGCTAAATGCTGATGCACTTAAAGGGAGGAAACTAGGAAACTCGACTCCTTGACTATACGTGGCAGGAACATTTTCTTTAGAACTTGTACTGCACGATGTTTAATTGGGGAACACGATCGTGTGCAAGTCACATCACTTTTTTAGACCGTGATTTATGAAATTAGAATTTGACTGGACCATCTTTTTTCTTTTTTTCTTTTGCTAAAATTAGTTAACTCAGTTGTTGTATATATACATTTACAGATTCCCATCGCGATAATGAAACCCCACGAGAAAGCTGAAGTGCCAACCGGAGTTATAGTAGGAAGTGTAATTGCTGGAATCATTTTGCTCTTAGCTCTGGTTGCAATTTTATGGAAGGTAAGAAAAGTTTCTTATTTAAAAATAAGGGGTCCCTAAAGACCTGTGTCTTGAGTTTCCTGATCATCAGCAACCTTAAGTTTTATATGGCACCTCCTCCATCATCAGAAAAAAAAAGGCAACGCAAGTTTCTTTGCGAATCTCACCCATGTCCTTGAAAACAATCAGTAAGAATTGTATCTCCTTGTCTTGGTCCCTGTGCATTTTTTTGCTCCGAACCCTCCTTTCATCCAGACCCCTGAATGTTTTATTCAGCTGCTATTAAGTGGGCCCTGAAGAGCTGAATTTATGCAAGTCAGTACAGCCCCAGTACAGTGAGGGCATTAATTTCCTCACTGAAGGGCTGATAGCAGATGAGTGCAGGAGTCTGCACACCACCCTCTCCAGAGCCCCGGCGATTCCCAGAGGGGCTTTGGGGAAAGCGGGTGGCAAAGGGGGTCCAAGGCCCTGTACAAAATAAGCCACAGATGGTAACATTCTTACATCATCATCTTCCAGCTTGGCTTCTTCAAAAGAAAATATGAAAAAATGACCAAAAATCCAGATGAGACTGACGAGACCACAGAACTCAACAGCTGAGCCACCCAGCAGCTCTCACTGCCGTGGGACCAGGAGGCATCACAGCCAGGGGTTTGCTCTTTGCGTGAATGGATTGTTTTTGTTTTTTTTAATCCCAGTGTTTTATAATGTCATAGGTAAATTAGCCTGGTATTTTAAGAAAACTGCTAGTCAGTTTGGAAAGAAATGGGGGGGGGGGCGTAGCAGTACAAAGGGTAAAAGACTTATTTTTTATGGGAAAAGTGATCTTTATGCTGGCTGGTCCAGAGTTTACATTATCACGTGCATTATGTCAAAGGTGAAATGCTTCCAAACATGAGATGCCTTGAAGAAAAATATAACCTTTTCCAGATTTTGGGGGGATAGGGAAACCCAATCATGTAAAAGAATTGTTTTTAAACAGCAATAACACAAGTGGAAGTACTTGGTACAGATATATCATTAGCTTGGATACTGATGTTGATGGTGAAAAAAAAACAAAACACAGGTCTTCAACTTATGCTGCTCATCCCAAGTTACCACAGAGAATATTTGACAATTTTGTTTACAAACTAGGTAAAATTTGCTGTCAGCCCACCGTGGCCTCCGCAGAGTCCCTTTCTTGCTATGATGTACTTATATGCCTGAGTAACTGGTGGGAGCCTAGAGTGTGCCTCCAGCAGAGGAAATTTCCATTAAGGGGGGGTGGGGGAGGGTAGTTTAGAAGCCAAAACACGGAAACTTTGCTTAAAACCTGTAACAATGTTTATGGTAAAACCCTGTCTGCTTGAAGACCAGTCTGCGCCAGAGGGACAAGTTTCCTTTCCTTTCTGCTAGAGGATGCACATAGCTGGCTGACTTGACTAGCAGGCTGGCAGGAATCTAGTCCAGTTTTGAAAGATCGGTGGTACCTTCTTTGGCAATTTTCCTCCTTCCCCACTGCACCACTCTCGCCTCCTGCTGCCCCATCTTCTAGAAGCCCACCGAAGCCAGCTTCCTCTCCAGTAGTCCAGTTATCCACCTTTCTTTAACCCTTGTCCAGGTCCTTCCCTTGAGCAGCTGCTCTTCTCTGGGTGTGACTAGGAAAAGTCATCGATTTAACTTACACACTTGCATGAATTACTGTTGGGTTGTCGGAAAAGTCAGGACGTATTTTTTTCTGTTTTTTCATGCAAAAACTCGTCATGACTTTTCCGACAACCAAATATAGAATCCCCTTAACTTCAGGGTGCTGTTTTCATTTACTGCTTTGGAAAAACAAGACTGAATTTCTAATTGTTGGAATTTCAGGCAGTGTAGACAAGGTAAAGTAAAACATCTCAGGAATTTGCCAGGAGGTACAAAGAGACATTGGAAACTGCCAAATTAGCAAGTGCATCTCTGCTTGCCTTTTTCCAGAGGACTTAACCTTCTAGGATGACTTTCACCTGGGCAAGTTTTCTCAGATGGTAGATTCTGAGGTCCCAATTCTGAGTCTTACTGGTCGGGTTGGGGTGAGGCCCAGTAACCTGTATTTAACCAGCACCCTGTCGTTATGATGGGAGTGGGCCACCTGAGGAACACCACCCATTTTTCCTTCTGCACCTTCTTTTCTGTACTTCTGAGCCCACACATTCTTGAGAAGGTGGGACTGGGAGAAGGGTGCAGGCCAAAGCAGTGGGCACGGTGCTATGTCAGAAACTGCTCACCTAAAGCTGAGGACAGGTCATTCTGCCTCTATAAACGTCAGTGTCCTCATTATAAAGTGGGAAGACTGGGTTGGAGCTCAGCAGCGAAGCTCTTAGCTTTCAAAGTCGAAGGTCTGGATTTCTTATAATACGAATCGACAATCCTCCAAGAATTTGACTCTTGAAAAGAAGTCACAGGAAAACAGGCATTTGCCCGGGTGCAGCCGGCCCTGGCTGTCCTCCTGGCCTGGCCCGTGATGGCCGTCCAGATCTGCACACACAGTCTAGTGAGTTATTTGGTATTTAACAAAACAAAGAAGAAAAAAGTTAGCCATAAAATGTCAGGGTTTATAGCAAAAACAGCATGGTATTTTCTAGTTACATGTGCTAGAGCCCAATTTTTTTAACAGCTGTGTGGATTCAAACATTGTTTAATTCCAATAAAATTTTTATTTAAAAAATGTGGAGGAGAAACTGGTCATTAGGTTGATAAAGAATATTTAGTAAGCCATGTAACTACTGTATATATATACATATATGTATATACATGTATAGACATATACACACACCTGTTCTTCAGTGTGCTGTACAAAGAATTATAGCCTGCCATCCTTTGATTCTGCTCCGTCTCACCTCCCTTAGATAAGCACTACGCCGAGGTCTCACACACACACACCTTGGCTTAGGAAATCTGCCTTGATGGCAGTGTTTCCATGAAGCAACTGGGTTACTGTAAACTAAAAAATTAGCCACTTCTCTCTGCACCATTTATGACACTAGAGCAGTGCTTCTCAACCGTGGTGCTACTGACATTGGGGCCAGGTCATTCTTATGGGGGCTGTCCTGTGCATTGCTGGCTGTTTAGCAGCATACCTGGCCTCTACCTACCAGATTGCCAGGAGCCCCCGTCTCTCTCTAGTTTTGACAATCAAAAAAGGTCTCCAGACATTGTATCTGGTTTCCTGGGAGGCAAAATCACCCCTACTGAGAGCCACTGCACTAAGAGCAAGTGGCCGAAACAGACAACTTCTGCTATCAGATCAATGGTTTGAGGCAGACGCTCTATTTCTATTTCTCCTCTTCATAGAGGAGTATTTCTCAAGCACTTTTATGCAAAGGTGACATTCATCCAAGAAATTATGGGGGGGAAAAAAACAACACTGTTTGAAAAAATACAGTTATGTATTCCTATTCAGCCATACTTTTGTTTTGAAACCACGCAGTGTGGGGCTTAAAAGATGCTCTTAAAAGTTTCCATTTCATAAACGGTGTGTAGGCAAGATCTACAGAACGTGATAAAACCCGAGCTGCTTCACGCATGGCTGCCACACAAGCCTCATAAAACAGTATCAGAGGAAAGCAGTTTGTGGAAAAACTGCACTGAGATTTGAAATTGTACACTGCTCACTTTAGCATAGCAGCAAAATGAGAACTTCTAACTAGACAGAAACTTTTTCTAGCTGGCAGTGTTATTTTTAAAAAGTAGTGAAAATTATTAACTGTGAAGAGTAAAGAAACTAAAACCAATTAATCACACAAGTGATTATATAAAAATTCTTACAAAAGGTATACTTTATAGTGTATTTATCTATCCTGATGTACAGCTATAACTTAAGGTAGGAAAAATCCCATAAATTAAGACATCATTCAACAGAAAGCAGGATTCCTCAAACTGAGCTCTCTCGTCCATCTTTATTATTTCAATTTGCACATAGAAAATAATTGAATATACAACATTTTAGGACTGTACCCTTTGTGTGCAGTAACACATACCTATTTAATCAATGTGAAAGACTAAACATCTAAGAGGTAAAAGGTAAACATGGGGTAAAGTTTGAAATAAATAAAAATGTAAACTACTTCTTTGAACCTGAAAGAAGGAAAATGTAACCAGTATGTAAATATAAAGATGGCTTCATATGTACCTGATCTATTTTGGCAGATAACGTCAAAATATAAATGTATATATTGCACAATGTTAGAATTGTATATTTTTTAAACACAAATTTTCTTGGATATTTTCTTCATATATAATGTATAAATCTTGGTTAAGATGTAATAAGTACATTGTTTTTGATTAGTTTTTTTTATCTTTTTTCTCTCCACCAAAAATTTGAAAACAAATGTGTGCATGTTTGTACACTGACTTTGCAATTCGATTTCTGAGAAACAAAAATCAAATTGTAGTAGTAATCAACATGAATTACTTAAGAATTTTTCTCATATTAAAGTATGAGAATCAAAAAGAAACATATTATTTAATTGTAGACCACTCTTTTCATACCACATTACTGAATATCATTAAAATCATTTTGAAAATAAAGCTGCTTACTTTGGATTTAGAATTTTATGGCTAACGTATTTCAGTATATTTATCTTACAAACTCACTGTGATTCACAACACACTCAAGACTCACCAAAGGAGAGGACGTATCGAACCTTGTCCGTGACTAACAGTGACCACAAGGATGTCTGTGGTCAAACAGCCGTCCTCGTTTAGGAACTGTGTAAAGCCTCACTCTGCACACCGGTGCAGACAGGAAGCACTGCATCACCTGGCGCCTGTTAAAAATGCAAATCTCAGATACCACTTAGAGCTACTGAATTCTAATGGAAGTTTAATGAGATCCCCAGATAACCCGTATTACGGTCAAGTTTGAGAAGCACTGCTCTAAAGCACAACTGATCTCTTGAAATAAAAGTGTGCTTGGAATAAAGTAGAGAGAAGAGTCAGCCAAACTGCTGCAACTTGCAAAAATAGTCATCAGCATAGTGGTGTGTATTATTTTTATTTTTATTTTAGCAGTAAGCAGGAGGGTTTAAATATTTTTATTATAAGGATTAAATATGCACAAAAAATGAGCCAAAATTATAAAACAAGATATGTATCAGGCTCAGACTGGCCATCCTTGTGATGGCACATTAATGCACATGTTGGGTGGTCTATGTTGCCATCTACATCAAGGCACCAATGTCTCCCATTCCTGCCTCAGGTGATCTTACACGCCCTCCTCTCTTCTGCCCATCTCAGTTCTGGGAAGCCAAGTCATAAGGGCAGCTTACTGCAGACCCACCACCACTTAGTGTGTCTGACATACGTTAAAATACAACTTTGGAGAAAGAGAGCATTAGCTTTCACTTGTTTTGTCACAGGTAGGTTAGGAAGTGCTGCTTAAAGACCTGTATTTAAAGCTTCCATTTTGTCCCAAATTGGAAAATAATTTTATATTTACTCATTTTTTAAAAATTAATTCCTTTTACTTATTCTACATCACCTTTACAAACAACAAACAGCATTTTTAAAAACTCCTCCCCATTCTATCACAACCGTTTAATATTTTAAACTAAGATACCAATTGAACAAAACTCATTGTATTCAAAATCGGGACTAATTTTCATCTAAGGACCACCTCAAACTAACTTAAAAAAAAAATGGCTACAAACTAAAAACTGAACTTTTTGGTTCTGTGCAAAATAAGGTTAAATGGACTACAAAACCTAGCAAGACTCAGGTTGCTCTTAGTATAGCCCTGGGTCTACCGCCCTCTGCCGGGTGACCTATGTAACTACATCACACTAATC
Source organism: Aselliscus stoliczkanus (assembly GCA_033961575.1). Lineage (NCBI taxonomy): Eukaryota > Metazoa > Chordata > Mammalia > Chiroptera > Hipposideridae > Aselliscus > Aselliscus stoliczkanus. Next base: position 80,423,266 of record CM066728.1, on the reverse strand, counting down.
ATTACCACCTAATTACCATCTGTGAACATACAAATTATTACAATTATTATTTATTATTAAATATATTCCCTATGCTGTACATTACATCCCCATGACTTATTTATTTTATACCTGGAAGTTTGCACCTCTCGATCCCCTTCACCTATTTCACCCACACCCCCAATCCCGCTCATCTCCGATTAACCACCAGTTTGTTTCCTGTATCTAAGTCTATTTCTGCTTTGTTTTGTTTGTTCATTTGTTGTTGTTTTTTAAGTCCACATATTAGTAAAGTTATATGGTATTTGTCTTTCTCTGATTTATTTCACTTAGCATAAAAATACATCCAATAAGGGGTTAATATCCAAAATATATAAAGAACACATACAACTCAACAAAGAACAAACATATTCAATTAAAAATGGACAGGACCTGAACAGACACTACTCTCAAGCAGACATACAACCAACCAACAGACACATGAAAAGATGCTCAACTTTACAAGCTATAAGGGAAATGAAAATCAAAACCACAATGAGATACCACCTCACACCTGTCAGAATGGCTGTCATCAAAAAGACAAAGAAATAACAAATGTTGATGAGGATGTGAAGAAAAGGGAACCCTTGTGCACTGTTGGTGGGATTGTAAACTGTTGCAGTCACTATGGAAAACAATATGGTGGTTCCTCAAAAAGTTAAAAATAGAATGATCATATGACCCAGCAATTCCACTTCTGTGTATTTATCCAAATAAAATGAAAACACTAATTTAAGGGGCTATATGCAACCCCACATTCATAGCAGCATTATTTGCAATAGCCAAGATATGGAAGCAACCTAAGTGTCCATCGAGATGTTTTTAATACATTCAATGACTGGTAACTATGTAAGATGTCACAGGATGGGAGCAGGGAAGGGAGTGGAGGAGAAATTTTAAATATCACCTCATTGCTACCAGTTTGACTGGTTTCACAACGATTTTATGCTAATTTGTATATTGATACAATACTATTGTATCAATAAGGTACTAATAAAGTACAATAAGTATTATGGTAAGATGCTAGATTCTGAAATATTAGAAATCTCCGTATTATGAAATAAATTCAACTATCACTGAATTTTAAAAAACACAAAAATAATGCTTTTAAACTTTTTAAATCATGTTTTTATTTGGCTTATTTTTAAAATATATCAATTCTAAAAATACATCATTTCATGACAGTCTGATAATGACGTTTTATACCTTCTAGTTCTGCCAACATTCCCATAATGCTTACTGGAGAACAGTGACATCACTGGGTATGCAGGAAGGGGTAGGGGGCGAGCTCTGAGACAAAGTCCTGAGGCGAAGCCACACCTCAGTGAGTCAGGTACAAGACCTTAGGCATCGGATAAAATGTCTAACACCAGCATCTTTCTTCACATTGAAGTTATTCTTCCATTTTACTCGCTAAAGCCTTTCCTCTATCTCTGGGTCCAGTGTTAGACTTCATCCTAAACACCCACTTATTTTGCTTTTTTCCTCTTTTTTGTCTCACTGGTGTAATATAAAAGATTGTGCTTCGGTAAACTATCTTAATTTCTGGAGAAAAAAAATATCAAAATGTGATCAAAGATAAGTTTACCAAATTCAAAGTGTAGACTCTAAAAACCAAAGTGATTTAATCACTTGTTGCCCAAAAACATTCTTTGTTTCTTTTCCAAGATGATGATGATTCTTCATACATTTCCTAAAAACAGAACCATAATAGGTATTCAAAATAAATCATTTTAATAACTGCAAGTATATTTGAATAGTGAAACAAATGAATATCACAACTAGTTAAATCTGTTCCTCTGTAACAATCCAATGAAAGTTTATATAAGAGCACTGAGTGCAGAAAAACGAATAAACATGTTACCTACACGTAAGGACTCCCAGTCCAGTAGGAGAAACAAGATAGAGGCCTTAACAAGATGAGGTGCATCCACAGAACAGAATAAACAATGAATTCCATTTGGGACAAGGACAGGAGAAGGCCTGGGCAAGTCATGCCGGGAAGATGGAAGGTCTTCCAGCTTTTTCTTTCCAAACACACCTATTACTTTAACATTTCTAAATATGCTTTTCCAAAGGCAGAAGGGATATTTTCATCAGCTGTGAAATTAAGTGACCACTCAGAGTTCTTATATAGGTTTGAGCTGTGCTCTGGTGACAACTGCTCTGTAAGTATGCGCCCTCCCTACCTGCCCAGCCCTTGCTGTACCCCAGATCATCTCAAAGTACAGACTGAGATGAGAACCAAGATAGAATTCAGATAATATTTGGAAGGGGGATAAGGAAATATCACCTTCTCTTCTCACTCTCTAGGCCGCTCTATTTCTGTAGGGATAGGAAGCCAAATTCAATTGTTCTCTGAACACCTGTACACCCCTTTCACCTTCTATAGACAGAAAAGTACCAAGAAAGCCCCACTAATTCTCAACACATAAAAGTGAGAGTATACCCATCTCTCACCCCCTCCCTCTCATCTACTCCTGTCAGCTGGCCATCCATTCTTCCTCCCTGGTAAGGAAGCCACCCCTGCCATCCAGGCTCACAGCCCATTCTGGAACGCTCTCCAACCTCTCAGCCTGCAGGGACTTTCCTCCTAGTCTATCAAAATTGTGGCAGCCTTGTTCATGGCAAGCAACCCCCGATACCTGAGCTTCATTAAGGCAATGTGCATTCACATATCCTGTCCTCCAATCCCAAGACTTCCCCTTGTAACAATGGGCTTTCGCTCAGAAAATATGGTCACTACATTTCACAGGCCCTGGTTCCGAGACCAGTTTGCTCATCTCTACGTAGCACAGACCGGGGCTCCTAGGGAGCACTCACCCTCAGGTTCCCTGTTCTGGCTTTCTGATCCCACTGAGCGGTTCGTTTGCTCCTCAGCTTTGCTACCAGCCATCAATGCTGTGGGCCATTCTAGACTCAAGTGCTATTGCACGTTTGCCGGCACAGAACAATCCCACTGTTGGAGGGGAGAAATTAGGGAGTTGGGCCTTTTCCCCTCGCCAGAATGCTCTAGGTAACCAGACAATTGTTTGCACGTACTGATGGATTTGATGTACTGACAGAAAACAAGGGTAGAATTTCCTGGGTTTAAATTCACTCACTATGCATATTCTCTGAGGAGTCAAGACCCCACCCTTTTCTTTTTTAAAAAAGGAGCTCTTGGAGGAGGTTCTTTTGCCTTGAAGAATCTCTATTTTAGCCACTGCCTAAGTAGCCATGCATGATTTCCACTTTCCAAAGGAAAGACCCTCCCATTCAAGGGAATTCTACTTCAAGGGAACTACCTCATCTATGAACCACTGAACAGTCCAGACGAGGGATTCTAATTGTTACCACTTGTTGAGGCCTACTCCATGCCTCGCATTCTTTGGGGCATGTCTTTTTCATGCTTATAAACCTTGGAAAGAGATATTATATAAACAACCTATTTCACAGATAAAGAAAACAAGATTCTATAAAAGTCAGGGAAGGCCCATGAATACAAACTCTATGGACTCTTATGCCCTACCCTTTAAAAATTCCTCAGAAGAATCATATCCAATAGCAAAATTACATTATTTTGTTAACTTACCTTTTTCCATATGGGTACCTTGGCTTTTAAAGTGTCAATGGCATAGCTCACAGCTTCGAGGGATGCAGCCCTGTGGGGTGAGGACACAGCAATGATAACACTTGCTTCTGACACTGGAACTAATCTGTAACAAAACAAAGTAAAAAAATTACTCTCTTCTCTAAATCTGCATGTTAAAGAATCTACTACACTTGGAAAAAAATTCCAGTGAAGCACACTTAGAATTAAACATTTAGTTTAGTTAGAAAACACAATTCATTCCAGTTGCATTCAGCAGAGGGGATACCAAGGTTTGGCTAATTTGTTAACATCTGTTCACCCACCAAATCTGTTTCATGGGCACCAAGAAGAAAGAGACCTTTCACTGATTCAACAAATATCTGATTTAAACGAACATGGCATAGTGTCAGCTAATGCCTAGAGAAACAAAGTTACCAAATTACGACTATAACATAGAAATTAAATTAAATAGCAACAAACATTAAATAATAGAATTGATAGCATTATTAATAAAATTATATTCATTAATAACAAAATAATAACTAATAAAATATGATAGATGTAATTTCAATTGTGGAGTTCTTTTTAATCTCGGAACTCCACTCATCTTAGTGGTACAAAAAGGCAAACTAATTTAATGACCTTCAAAGGCATTTACATAAAAAAATAACAATTTCTTAACAGATTGTCATATACACAGAGCCTAGACTACAAAACAATTCTTCAAAGGCTACAAAACAATTTTCAAGTATTTCAGCACACATTAACACAAGCCATTTGGCTCAGGGCCCAAGAGTTTTGGCACATTTGGACTGGTACAGCATCTGGCACTCTTCAAATGTTACAACGTAACAAGCAGGCTTACAGGTATGGGGAGGAGTCTCGAATGTCCGCCAGAATAATACACACACCCCCTCAACCAAAGACAGGATTTCTAGGCAAGACTACAGAATCAGGATCAGTACAAAGGTGGAAAACAATTATGCTTAATTTTAAAGTGACAAAGGAAATCATACCCAAGTCTATGGAACACCGCTATGTGTTTGACTGGCCATTTCTGCCTGAGGTCACTACAGATTTTTCTGACTTCATTTTCTGCCATTGGTAGGTATGCTTCATATTCTAAGCTAATAACTTTTTTCCCTTCAAAGTTATTTCTTGTAGTCCCTAAAACAAAGAAAGAAACAAAGGCAATTAAAATAAAGTTTCTCCTTACAAGAGAAATTGCACATTAATAAAAAAGAATTGTTCTTTAATAGACAGATAGCATACCAATTTTTCAAAAAATTACTTTGAAATGTTTTTTTTTTTTTTTTTGAGGGCAGTGTCACTGGCCCTCATATGTGGAACCGAACCGGGGCCACTGGCTTCCCAAGCCAGCGCTTAACCACCGCACCACTCGGCCGGCCCCTTTGAAATGTTTTAAAAATGAAAACTTGATTAAAAAACAAAAGATAATTATCACAAAGATAATAAAATGGCACTAATTAGGCAAGCTAAAGTAACCACTCAGGGAAACCTTTTCTAATAGCATTTGACACTTAAAAGGAAAACATTATGTTCCCAGGATTATCATTAAGTTATTATCATCATCACCATTTTTACCTCAGTTTTTGGAAAACACAGATTATTTCTCTGCTAATGACAACTTTCATCCTACTTTTTAAAATGCCTTTAACATGTTAATTTGAATATTACTAAACTAGAACAAGAGCTAAAAAGAGTTTCTACCCACTACCATGGGTAATCTAGGCTTACTGCTCGGTACCTGGTAATCCTGTCAACACTGACCATGGGAAACACCTGCCCTTTCTATCATCCTGTGCAGTCAATAGGTGCTGGGAAAGATTACAACTCACCTACAAACAGGGATATTGCACCACAGAGCGGAGAAGTCACCAACTGTGAGGCCTCATCGACTGAAAGTTTCTCAGCAGTGAATTTTATGATATCTTTAGGTTTCTCTTCAACTTCATTCATACCTTTCCTAGAAATAAGACATTAATAAACTTTAATATTGGTACTAAGGGCAAAATACCCAATTTATAAGCTGTGTTTCAATTCATTATTTTCTACTTTAGAAGTGTTAGGAGGCATGATTTGATCTGAATGATAAAATTAATCAAGTGTAAAATTTTGGCAAAACTCAATATATTTATAAATACCCCTAATGAATCAAGCGATACAAAAAGAAATTTAACCTGATGAAAAGGCATAAACATGATCACTTAAAAATGTCATCTACCTCATATGACAATTTCTTCCAAATCTGGAATTACTACTTGGCTCTCCTATCACGCAGTATGATTCAGATATTGACACCATCCACATGCACATCACTTTTAACCACTAGATTACCAAGCTCCACACCTAGACCTACCTTTTCCTTTATCTACAAAGGAACAAGGGAGAGCAGAAATGGTGGGGACTCCACAGGAACTGGGTTCATTTCACAAGGGGTCACAATCCCAGTTAAGTAACTGAGGAAATAAAGGAATGAACTGCACGCCTGTTCATCAGAGGTTTGTACAAGGCCCTTTGCTATGCATTTCTCACTTGTCCACTGAGCACTTACTACACATCCTCACTAAGGGCCAGAGGCTAAACCCACACAGTACATATAGACCAGAAACAAAAGACCTGGCTTCTGCACTCAGGGTGCTTAAAACTGAAATGAGAAAAGCAAAGCCATAAATGGGAATTGCAAGGAGGGGTAACTCAGGGAAATAAATAGGGCCCTCAGACAGAGAGTGGGGGTGCGGGATAAAAGGATCATGGAAAGCCTCTCTCAATAGGTAATATTTAAAGGTGAGACCTGAAAGATAAGAAGGCAGCCTTGAGCTCCAGACACAGACAGAGGGAATGGCAAATGCAAAGGCTCTGGGACAAGAAAAAACATGACTACAGGGAGGCAATACTACAAGGAGGCAAGGGGCCCAAGGAGCAAAGGAGAGAACAGATTAGCTGAGGCTGGGCAGGGAGGTCGGACCGTGCAGGCCATGAGGAGTCTGGATATAATCATAAATCCTGTGGGGCTTCATCCACATCGAAAAATGAGAGAAAGAAGGTTAAGAGAGGTTAAGGACTCACTCAAGGTGATTCCAATCATGGAATCCTACTAAATCCAATGTTCTTTTTCCTACTCTTTCCACCTACTGAAAAGAAAAGAAAAATTATTCACATATCAATGGATTGCAGGATGTTTTAACTTCCTGGACATGCCACTTGAGTTTCTTCCACCTCTTTTTCTTGCAATAAGATATACGCAACCCAAACACAGTCAATGAACTTCAAACCATACCAAGTTCCCATAACTAGATTCTATAAGGGTATAGATTCTAAAACTACACACTGTCTATAAGGGTATAGATTCTAAAACTAAATCCTGTCCAACACACTCAAATAATCTCAATACTATTGAATAAATTCCCTAATCTTTCCAAAGAACAGCTCTAATCTCAATCTCTCTGCCTGCCCCTTCTCTCCCTCACACACACACCCTGCCCCTTTAATGGCAGCCCATCATTTACTGAATAAATTCCGAACTCCAAAAAAATTGCATTTTCTAAAATCACCGGCTTCCAAACAAAATTGAGATACACAGCTAACAAGGAATTCTAACATTTCCAAATAGTAGGACTAAAAAAGATCCAATCTCTGTGGACATCCTGGGCAACTTGCTTTGCAATATTTATTCTTTACTTTTGGGGGAACTGCCCTCCAGAAGAATACAGGAAAAACTCCTTGGCTTGTTCCTTTCTAGAATGAAACAAAAGTTTTACCATTGAGTATGATATTCACTCGATTCCTATCAAATTAAGAAAGTTTTCTTTTATTCCTAATTTACCAAGAGTTTTTATGCACAATTGTTAATTTCTGCATTACTTATTCTTCAGTTGACAAAAAAATTAAGCCTCCTTCTGTCTCTCTAGAATATACTGAGAAATGTTCTTACACATGATCCTACTCAAGACACAGACTATGTTGTTTGGAAAGATGGAGGGATGCGGGTCCGACAGCCACCTGCGACACAGCTGTAATAATGAAGCTGTTTCTTTATGTACGTGGAAAATGGCAAGTTTTTTTTAGGCACAGTCATCTTTTTATTTTCCAGCTATGCAATTTTTCTACATTTCTCTGTGCCCAAACGAGCTATTATCCAATATTAGTAAACATATTTGTGAAAAAATACACAGGGAGTCCAATAATTTGAATTCAAATGTTGGCTCTGCCACTTATTAGCTATGTGATCAGACAAGTTTTGTAATTTCTCTGAGTTTGTTTTCCCTCCTGCAAAATAGGGATATTAATGCTCCAGCGACCGGCACTGTACCTGACACATAATAGCATCTCAATAAGCCATATTAAGTGAATAGGATGAACATATCTGCTTACAGCAGAATCCATGCAGAGATGATACCTAAGTATTTATAAGTCTGTCTGCACCAATAAAAAATTGCTGCTTTAATAAAGTGCTGGTGCAGACAGATTTACAAAGAATACACCGTTAAAGTAAACCATACACAAATAAACCTTCTCCAAATGATTGGTTAAGAAAAATGTTTCTCACATACTTAAGTGGCTCAAAAGCACTACCCTCCACTGATGGGGGGGATAATGGCAATTTCGTCTCCTGATTGAAGCAGGAGGAGCTGATCTCCAAGCTCGACATATTCTTGACGAACAGCAAATATCACCTGATTTCTGACGTCAGCCAATCTGGAGGAAAAAGTATGATGAGAAGTATCAATGCTGTGTGTTAGACCTCAAATTTCTTCAGCTGCAATTAAAAACATTACATAAATATTACTTTGATGAAGCATCACCTGCAAAGTTGCTAATTAAAGTAACCCGTATTCTGCAGAGAAAGGACATGTCCACTAAAGAACATACTTGCTCACCACAAAGAACACAGTAAACTGCTAACAACCCTTTAGTGGATGTTGTGTGTCTTGGGGAATTAAACAAGGAAACCAAAAAAAAGGAAAAAATACCAGGCTGAAAAAACATTCAGGCCAGGTCAAAGAAGAAACAAAAAAATATTTCCTAATCCGAGGAGCCTTCTGTCTAAGTACACTAAGTATACCTTGAAGTTCCTCACAAGACCAGGTGTCTCCCGGCAGGTAAAAGGTTAAAGATAATAAAGTGGGACATAGGGCCTAACACGGGTCACTGATTATCAGGATACTTTGAGAGCAACTTAAAAGATCAAATCAAGGACTAGTATCCCTTTCGAAATTCTCTTTGGACTACTGGTGGAGTATCTTTGATACAGCACTAGAATTTCCAAGTTAAACATCTATGTGGACTTAAATGATACAATTACTACTCCTGAAACACCTTCAAATAAGCCACTTTTATACTTTGCTCCAAAAAGAACTTGAGGTAGGAACAACAGCAATAAAATGACTGATTTTCAATACCAGAAAAAAATCAAATATTGCACAAATTCAAATTCAGCAGCATCTAGGGCTTATTATCTCTCATTTTTCTTTTAATCTTAGAAATTTCTATTTTGTGTTCTCTAAAGAAGCGGTGGAACATAAAAGTCTAAAGCACACATTTGTAACAGAATGTGTTAACAATTTCACTTGTTATAAAAATGCAGAATCGACATTTTCAGTAATTTGTAAGTTACAAAAGCAAATATAATCATGTCCCTTTGTGAGTATCGCAGCTTACTGTGCTTTTCAGAAATACATGTTTAACCGTCCTTAAGGAATCATGTATTTTAAATACTAGAATTTACATTTTCAGTTGGAGTTCCAGTCAAATAGAACTATGGACCCTTTCTGACATTAAAAAAGGAAATCAATATGAACTTTTTTTTTTACTTTTATCATTTATAACGGACACTTTTTTAAAATATTAAGAAGTGTTAATCATACGCATTCTACGAATTTTTAACTACCCAGGATGTCGCGTTTCTATCTCATTCCACAGCTGCAATGCTTTTATTTCTTGGGGCACAGAAATGGTCTCCGAACGAAGTCCTGTTATTTCCGCGCTTCTTGCAAAATACAATACTTCAACCTGAAAGGCAAGAAAACGCTTTTAATAACCATCCATCGTCCCTTTCTGACAGCCCACGCTGAGTTTTCTTGTTTTCTAAACGTACTACTTGAATCAAAGACAAATTCTATAAGTCAAAGACAATTAAATCGCCCGTGGACATTCCAGTAGATCGACAAGTTCAAATTTTGAAAAATATGTTTTAAGCACAACTCGGACTACATTTCTGGATGCTTTTTAGTTGTACACATGTAAGTGTATCACAACGAACGTCCTCACAATCTACTCTTAGAAGCCATGAGGTCGGTCTGGAGTTGACATAAAATTCTAGCACCTTTTATAAACGCTTCAACAGCGAACATACGGTTGAGTCAAGAGGTGAAGGATACAAATAAAACCAATGACAAAAAACCTTAACAACACGTCTTTCACGGGTGTCATATGACCTTTGAATCAAGTCCACATTACGGCGCACCCAGCCGCCCAGGATTAAGTTATGTAACAAACCCCGACATTTGCAAAAGCAGGAGAGGCTGAAATGCAGGATAAATTGGTATTTCCAATCAGCCTGGTATCTAAGGGCTCTGACTCAGCACAATACCCCACCTGCCACTCAGGGGAAATTCATTCGCTACGCAATAACCAGAGGCGGCAAATAATCGAGGGTTTGCACACAAATGCACCGATGACGCGCGCGCCACCCGAATGCTCAGTGAAGCTCAGAGCTTTTTACATTACACACGTGTCTCCTGCAAAGCGAATAATCTGAGAACCACGAGCAAAGGTCGAGAGGGAGCCTTTAGACACCGGCCAGGATTGGACGCCGTCACCCCAACACCGAGAACCAGGGAAGCGGACTGGACCTCGGCTGGGGCTGCCGAGGCAGAGCAGTGGCCCCGGACCTGCAGCGCCGGCGCAAGGGCCTCTTAGGGGGAGGAGGGGTGCAGCCGAGCAGGGCTGCGTCTGGGGAGGGAAGAAGTGGGCAGTGCGGCAGAAAAGTCAGAAGGGCGCCCGACTTGTACCTGGCACCGTGGAACCATCCCTCCGGAGCTCGCTGCACCGGTCCCCCGGCCAGCGAGGCGGAGACGCCAGGCTGACCGAGAGCGCAGGCGCAGTCTGGCGGGCTCCTTCCACCCTCACGGGGCATGCGCAGAGCGAGCCCCGCCCCGCCCTCAGGCGGCATGCGCAGAGCGAGCCCCGCCCCGCCCTCAGGGGGCATGCGCAGAAGGAGCCCCGCCCCGCCTTCAGGGGGCATGCGCAGAACGAGCTCCGCCCCCTCTGTTCGCAATGCTGGGTGCTGGGTGCGGGCGGCTTCCTGAAAAGCTGTGTTGTCCATCCCGAATGGGTTGCGGGGGCGACCGTGAGCTAAAGTTGTCTCTAAGTGGTGCATTCGTGAGCTGGCCATGCGTGCCTGGCACCTCTGAGGACAAGCGGAGGTGTGGGAGGGCAGACGCCGCACGCGGCCAGACCCTCGCTCCCTGCGTTATGGAAGTTGTGCTTTTCCACTCACTCACCTGTAGGCTTCCCTTAACACTTTTTTTAAAATCTACCCTGCCATCCGGTATATGATTGCTGTTCTTTAAAGGCTTGGAGCATTCAACTTCGTGCATTCGGACTGTATCAAATTGACATTTTCCCTGTAATTGGTCCGCACGCTATCCACCCAGGTTTGCCAGCTTTTTACTAGCGGGAAGTCGGTTTTAAATTGCTTGCATCGTTATCTGGGTCTAAGCTCAGCGTCCCTTCTCTTGGAGCTCATAGTACTAGACGGGAGACCGTTATGCCCCAGTAATGGTAACTCGGTGCACCAAAGGTCCTGAGGCAAGGGATGCATGTTGCATCTCATGTGATGGTAACTCAGTGCACCAAAGGTCCTGCAAGGGATGCATGTTACATCTCATATAATGGTAACTCGGTGCACCAAAGGTCCTGCAAGGGATGCATGTTACATCTCATGTAATGGTAACTCGGTGCACCAAAGGTCCTGCAAGGGATGCATGTTATATCTCCTGGGGATAGAAGGGAAAATAGCTGCTCATCTGAAAAGTGTGTTCTGGGAGACGCTGGAGCTCCATCCACTGGAATGAGGAGCTGCAAATGGCAGAGCGAGGGTAGGGATGAGAGAATTGCACTAGCCTGTGCCAAGCCAGAGCAATGCAAAGCAACGTAATGAGGTCACAGAAGGGCAAATAGTTGGCAAGGCCTGTGTGCCCCCTGCAAGCAAGTAGTGGAAGAGGAGGCTGGAGATACCAGGTGGAGATACCCATGGCAAGAGAAATTAGCAAGGACTGACTAACACCAACATGTATTCCGGTAAAGTGCCTAAACATCAAGGATAAAGAATTATATTCATATGCAGACTCAGAAAGGCCAAAGCCTGACACCCTCAACCTGCAAAAACTCAAAAAATTCAATACCCAAGAGTCCATAAAAAAATCTCCTTGGGCAACAATCCGGTCAATCAAGAGAGTAATCAAACTAAAAAGTAATAAAGTCATCAAACTAAAAAGTAATAAAGAAGTTAATGGTTAAAAACATTTAAAAAATGGAGGTGAGATTATAATTCATTTAAACATAAAACAAAAACATCAAATTGTGTGATTATGGCTATGGAATACGAGTAAAATGTAAATGATATCAGAATATTTTTCTAAAAACAGTAGAAACTGCCCAAAATTGGACTTGTAGTTACATTGATTCAAGCCTTAATATTTTTCATAATCTTTCTTAATTTTAAAAGGAGCTGTTGGGGCAACTATGTCTTGTGAATAAGTATGTGATAATTTCTAATTCCTTCAGTTCCACTTATTTTATTGTTGTTACATTCAAGTAACGATAAATTAAAATCTAAAAAATAAAAAATACTATCATTAAAACAGGTTAGTTAGTATAATATCAGGCAGTCAGGAATTCCCTGGTAGACTGAGCAAAGATAAGAAAAACTGGTTATTTCTTAAACTAGCCATTCCTTTCAAAATTATAGGGTAACTCCCTCATACTGGAACAGAGACATCAGTCATGCCCCAGAGCAACAAGGCCATTTTGGAGGACATTGCAAAAGACCTCCCCAAGGCTGAGCAACAGAACAAGCCTGATAAACCCCTTAATAACAGGCACCAGTATTTCAGCATTCCCCCTTCCAGGCAGAAAAAAAGTATAAAACTCAAGCGTTTTACCCTAACTAGGGGCAACCCAGTCAGGACCCCTTCTCGTTGTGAGAGCTGTTACTTTCTACCCTGATAAACTGTCCTCTGCTATAAACTTTACCTCTCTGGTCCGTGTCTCCATTCTTTGGTTTCATGACACTACGATCCTGTCACAAAAGAAATATCCTACATCATCATTACATTTAAAAAAAAATTATATCCATGTAACTTCAATGCCCAGAGAAAAAGGATGGAATAACAATGATAATAATTACTGTATCTGGTTAGTGGAATTGTGGATGATTTAGAAAGTACTTTTGCTTTCCTTTTTTTAAATTTTGGTGTTGCTAGACTTTTAAAAGTCATTTATGTATTCTATACATATTTATTAAGTGCTTGTTGTTATTTAAGCACTGGAAATACATCTGTGAACAATAAAAATAAGGTCCTTGCCTCATGGAGCTTACATTCTAGTTAGGAAGACAGGCAATACGTAAGAAAACAAATAAAGTCATTGTGTGCTGAATACTAAGAAGGAGATGAGTACGGGGGAGTGGGTACACATTCCTTAGGGTCAGGGGGGAATGAACACTGGCCTGACCTGAGCTGTGTCCCGAAGGATGAGAGGAGGCGGCCTTGTGCAGCACTGGGGGTGGAGCATTCTGGATTGAGGCAACCTGGCCTTGGGGTAGAAAAGGACTGTGCACATTTAAAGAATAAAAGAGAGGCCAGTGTGACTTGAAATATCAGGAAAAGGAAGAGAGGCTGGTGACATGATTTTGAAGAGATTAAAGGGAACCTGAACACAGATCCTGGGAGGTCCTGACAGCCAGTTTGGATTTTATTCTACTTGCAGTGGGAAGCCATACACACACACACTTTCTGAGCCATTTTGAGGATCCTGAACACAAACAGGCAGAGTTGAAAAGGAAGCCAACGTGATCTTATCTACAGACTTTTCAGTTATAGGAGATAATGAATTCCTTATTTTGCCCAAGTATTTTCTGCCATCATTTTCAGCTATTAAATAGTTCTTAGTCCTAGATACCTAGTCATATGTTTTGGCCCATTATCAGGAACTCTTCATGAAATGCTACTTAGCATACTTTCTTTATTTACTTTAAGTAAGGAAGCTTTCTTTAAGCAAGTTGAAGCCTATACTCATATGCTATGTTAAAAATATAGAGGAAATGGATTTTCAAATCTTGGTCCACGTGTACCCCTTTATTATTAAGTTAGAAGAATTTGTGAAAAGTGAAAATATCTCTCTCCGAGGAGAGATCTGTGTGAGATCTGTACACATTTGACTAACATCTTTAACATATTTTGGTGGTATTTGCATTTCTCATTAAAAAGTAGATGCAGTAGTTATTTTTTGAAAGACTAGTTCAACCTAAACCCTTCTGGAATTACTTGTTTTAAGAGATCACCCAGAATTTCAAGCACCTTTCCATACAAGGTAGCTTGTAAAGACATAAAAGTATAGTGTCCACTAATAAACAGCCTAGCAGTGCCTTGCACCTTGTAGGTGTACAAAATAATGTTGAGTCGGTTTTGTGACTGAATGAAATTATTTACAAAATATCATATTCTTCTTGTGTAATTTTTTCATTGGTGGTCTTGAATAAAAACAAAAAACCCAGCATAAACTATATATATACTTGTTAGTTTATTCTATGAAGGTCAAAGAAATGTGCCCCCTTGTGGTTATTTATTCCAACTGCAAATCCTTCACCTTACAAGTGGAAAGTAACTTTTTGTAAACATACTCTTCATTGACCATATTCTAAAACCAATATATTATCTTCCAGTTTTACATGGCAGAAGAAAGATCGCAAAATTTTATTTTTGCAAAATCTAAGATAGGCACAACAAATAGGTTAAAAACAAAAGAAAAATACACCACACAAGGGTTGTTATCCAATGAAAAAAAAAGCTAGTTTAAGGAGCTTGGTGTGGGCTTTAGGAAGCTCCTAACATTCACTTTCCTCATACTCAATTTCCTAAAATTCACTAAGAGGGAGACCTGAGGAAAAGAGAAACCTGAAAAATCTTACCAAAGGGGATTTGGGGAAGCACAAATCTTTATAGAAATAGAAAACCCACCTCTTCAAAAATTTAAAAAAAAAAAAAATTGATCTGAGGCAGCTGCAGGTACAGGGAAAGGCCAAGCCCAGGGCACTGGATAGCACAGCAAAAGCCCTCCTTGTCTTCAAGGTGCTCAGCCCCACCTTTCACACACCTGTCAGCAACTGGGGAGCAGACATGGCTGATGCCTGAATACAGGGCAAGACCACAAGCCGGGGTGCCCCTCCTTAAAAGTGGCAAAAGTTCCTGACGCCCAAATCTAACTAGATGTTGAGAATGATCTGAAGCCCAAGTTCATCCCTGGACATCAAGAGAATATCCTGGGCATTATGAAGTAGGCCCAGGTTTAAAGAGCATATTTAAAGAAAGCTCTTTAAAACAACTGTGAAAGAAAAAAACAGAGCCTAGTTCAGCCAATGGAGGATGCATAGAAACCTGGCTGAGAGAAGTCCCTGTCAACCCTATTGCCCTCAGGCTACAGATAATTTTTCCATCTCTATACCTCAGGGGTGGGCAAACCTTTTCTGTAAAGGGCCTGATCATAAATATTTTGACATCCTAAGCCATGTGACATTTGTCACAGCTACTCAAATCTGCTATTACACCATAAAGCAGCCAGTTACAATATGTAAATGAATAAGTGTGGCTCTGTTTTAATAAAATTATTTGTAAAAATAGAAGATGGGCCAACTTGTCCCATATTGTCAGCCATGTTTTCTTACCTTTGCAGTGTTGCTCATAAGTAAGGAAACAAGGTGGGACTTTTTTTAAAGAATTCAACCACATTATAATCAGCACAAACAGGTCTAGCCAAATATTTCCATGTTAAGTATCAGTAAAATGAGAAACAAACAGAAAACAAAATATAACAAATAAGAGAAAATACATTTCAGCAAAAATTATAGCTAATATGTAAAAATGTAGTATGCAAATGATAAATGAAAAAATATGTTATTGTAGAAAGCAAATTCCCTAACAAAGGGAAAATTCCTCCAGCATGATTAACATTATGAGAGAAATTATAAGGACACAAACCTGTATAAGACTTCAAGGATATAATAAAACTACATGATAGAAATAAAGGTTATAAGGAAATATTGAGGACTAACATATGACACTATAGAACAAAGCAATAAATATATAAGAAAGAGAAAAAATACAACAAGCAGCAGAGACCCAATTATTGGCATAGAACAGCACTGTCCAGTAGCACTTGATGCAATGATTGGGATGTTCTATAACTGTGCTATCCAATAGAGTAGCCACAGTGCCTATTGAGCACTTAAAATGTGGTAAATACAATCAATGAGCTGAATTTGACATTAAAAGTTTTTAAATTAATTCATATTCAAATAGCCACATATTGCTAGTAGCTACTTATTGAGTTGTAGGTCTAGAGGAAAGGCTAGAGACAATTACAGTGAACCCAGGGAGAGGGAGAAGAGGATAAACAATTACAGAGAACATAATAAATATAGAGTAGGTATAAAGATCATAGAACATAATCTGTGTCTCTGAATGAAAAATATAAACAAAGTGAACATGACATGAATTTTAAATCATAATAGAAGATTTTCCTAAATAAGGAGGAATTTACACTACAGAGTCAAAGCACACAGTGTATTCCAATAAAATCCTGAAATATCAGAATGGACAATAAAGTATTTCCTGGTCTCTACTGAATGTTAAGGATGAATTTCTTCAGGTACCCAGGAAGAATAAAAAAGTTAATTAGAAGTAGAATAAAATCAAGCTACTGCTTTGATTTCTTCACAATAACGTCCAGCATCAGAAGATATGGGTCAATGTCTACAAAATGCCCAGGGAAAGAAACAGAGCCTAAAATGTTTCGCATTCAGACATACTGTCATTCAACTAGAAAGACAACAGGCAAACATGAAAGAATATGGGAAATTCAGTACACATACATACATATTATTGCGGGGGTCCAGCCTCCGCTGACCAGGGTTCAAGAAGGTGGACACGGCGTCGGCGGTTAAATGAAAGACAGAAACTGTTTGTTGCAGTAAAAGACAGAAAAATGAGGGAGGAAAATAAAGAAGGGAGACAGTGGAGACACCGGGGGAGTTAAAGAGAAAAGTGTCACACTTTATTACAATAACATGTCCTTTTTATAGGGACTTTTGACCATTATCACATGGTCTTAATGTATTTTTCTCTTAAGCCCTTTAGTCCTTATAATTGTTCTGCTTAGGGCACACTGTGACCTTTTCTATGTTTAAAGATAATCCCATCTATGATAATCTCTTTATGACCCAGATTCAGTTTCTACATAATCTGTAATCCTGGGTGTGAATACTAAAGAGAATCTCACTTTTGATATTTAATTTTGGCTTAACTGTACCTAAAGTTCTCTCAAGACTTATCACAAACCTTAACAAAACATACATTTTGTAATAAATCACAGGCTTCAAGGAAAAATTGAGGAACACATGTCTAATTAACTTTCAGATTCACCAAGCCCACTAAAGTCAGCCTGCATGCCCCTCAATATTGGGCTACACGGCCCTCAACATATTATAAAACCTTTCTCATAATCAAATCTAAAAAAAAAGAAAATGAAATAAAAGTCATTGTTGAAAAGACTGGTGTCAAACACTGAATCCATTTAAATATATAAGCAAGTTTAAATAATCACGGAAACTATAGTTATAGAACATCAATGTATTTTAACTTAGGAGGTATATATAACCTCTTAGACCTGTTTCCCCAGAAGCACAACCTGAAATGAGAAGTCATGTAAAAGTGATTCATTAAGGAAATGCTCCCAGGTAACATTAGTTCAGAAGTGGAGGAGAAATGAAGGGGAGTGGGGAGGGAGGCAAGCAACTGTGCAATGATGTAATTTCAGGAAAAACTTCAGCAGATCATAGATAAGAATTCTGATTAAACATGGCAGGTTGAGCACATAAGTTTACCTCTTCTGTCTCTGAAACATTATGGTAAAAGGAGAAAAAAGGCCTAAATCCATTGAGACAAATAGAAAAGATAACAATAGAAAAATGTTGGAAGCTATATAGTAGATGGGACTATTTCAGTTCTGGTCATGATGGAAAAGCTGCATGCAGGCTTTCCTTTTCACAAAGAATGAAAAAGCAGGCAAGGCACAGCAAACAACTGTCTGCAGGCACTGGATGGCAGGGCTAAGGTCGTTGAGAGAAGGAAAGCCCATGTGGTGAGCCTCACCTTCATTCCAGCTTAGTCTCTGAGGACATTTCCCAAAGCCTGACACAGAGAAAGAGAGCTGAAGAAGAGAGCAAGCAGATCAAAAAGAAAAGAATGGAAAAAGATACACCACAAAAACACTAACCAAAAGAAAGGGCAAAATAGATTTTAAGGCAAGAAGTATCATACGATATAAAGAAGGCTATACAACACAATAAAACGGTCAATTCAAGAGAAAGGTATAACAATCCTAAATCAATACATACCAAATAACATGGCTTTAAAATACATAAATCAAATATTGACCGAACTAAAAGCAAAGATAGACAAATCCACAATCATCATTAGGGAATCTTAACACATGTCTATCAATAACTGATAGACAAACAAGCAGACAAAATCAGGAGGCATATAGATTGGATACAACAATTAATCAATTTGATCTAATTGATACATAAAACACCATAATCCAACAACTGCATAGTTCTATCTAGATGAACGATATTTTTCTTTAGGGACTTTGAAGATGTTTCTCCATGGCATTCTAGGATTCATTGTCCCTTCTGTGACCTTACCCTTGTTCCTCTGTACATAATGTCTTTCTGAAGGTTTTCTGAGTGTTCTGAGAATGGTGTTTCACATGTGTTGTCCAACTTTTTAGCTATTTCCATTGGAAGGGCAAATCGGGCCCATATTACTCCATCTTAGCCAGAAAGAGAGGCTTTTTCCATAGAATTTTGGAATAGAAGCCAGAGAGACACATTCTGATTTGTTTTTTGGACTGCCTGGAATTCTGCGCATACCGAGAGAGTGGTGGCTGGGAATTCAGGGGTCACCATTTCTAAGTATAGATTTTAATTTAAAACTCTTGTTTTTGCTGTGTTCTCGTTTCCACACACACCATTGTGCTTTTCCTCCAGCTCCAGGTTTATGAGACCTAATCTAGACCTCCTCAGCTGTATCCTTTTCCTTAAACACTAGACTATGTTACTACCCCCTCCATCCTGCCTCATTAGTTACCTGTCCACTGGCTACTCTTTTTCTTCCGGGTATGCACTGATACTTCACCACTGAGATTCTCTTTCTCTCTTTCTCTCTCTTGCTTCCTCCCTCCCTCTCTCTCATTGTGGATGCATCCTATTGAAATTTCTTCACTTTTATTTAAATTTGCATCCAGTCAACCTTCTGTATCGATCATGAAACCTTGCCTTTGTACTATTACTGCTGGCCAATTCTCCTAGCACTCTATTTTTTTTCAAGGAATCAAATTATTTACTAGAGTTCTAAGCAGAGCAAAGCAACCTAATGCTTATTTAAGTTAATGCTTAACTTCAGGAGTCTATTTTATCACTTGCTGTCTATATCAGGTTCTGATCACAAAAATTAAATTATACGGCTTTTGCATTTTATGCACATTTGAATAACATGTGTTTGAAGTCGTCCAACTAAAGAGTAGTAAAAAAGTTTCATTTTGCTAGTATTTGAAATAATAATTTATTATAAGTAAATTAATTAAAATTAATTAGTTCAATTGTCAAAATCAATTAACTGAAAATCAAAAATTTCTACTTTCAGAACTGGCTCTGAGTGCATGCTATTTTTGCTCTTGCCACATGATGGCGCCACTTTAGCTAATAATTACAAATCCCATCCTCCAAAATAATTTGTCTTAATTTATGCAGCCTTTGAATGCTACTGACTCTTCAGAAATTCTCTCTTGTATAAACTGTGATCGCCCAGTTTGTAGACCTGACCAATCTGATAGTTTGACTTTGAACTACATCAATTCTCAACGCTCCCTCACTGTGGGGCCCTGAAGCTGTTGTTTCCTAAAAGATTTTGCCATCGGGTTTCAGAGATCTCCCTAATGAAAAGCCCAGGGAGGAACAAATTACAGGGTTCTGCTTATACAGATATTTAATTCTGAGTTAGCGAAGAGCACTTACACTGTGTGACCCCAAATGCTGAGAGATCAAAATGTGGCACAATCAATGCAGACATAGTTCCCTCATTCATAAGGTAAGGCTATCAGGAATAATCAATGAACACAACTTAATTATATACAAGAAATGTTTATTTAGTGTTTTTTTCCCTCTGCTCCTATAAGGCCTTAAACATTCACACCCCTTTCTGACCATGATTCTGCCTTGTATATTGCTCCTTCCCCTGAATGAGAATAACTAGCGTTTTTGAAGGTCTTTTGTGTGCTAAGTACCACACTCTGTGTTTTGCATTTTTTATGTCATGTAATTCTTTCCACCATCCTGCAAGGAGAGTATAATCATTATTTTACAGATGAAGGAAGTCCAGGCATTTACCTAGGATCATTCATCTAGTAAGTAACAGAGCCGGGGTTTGAATCTGGGTCCTTTGTACCACAAGGCCACACACACATGGTCCTTCACTCAGGATGCTTCAGGCTCCCTTGAAAATGTGCACCTACCTACACCCTCTACATTGCCCTTCTCGCCATTGGAACCGGCATCTCAACCATAATAATGGCTCACAATTTTCTTCTAGAGAGAATTTTCATATTCCTTGATTCTTTATAACTGTTTCAAAATAATGGAGAAAGGGCTACTTATCTCTGCTATGGTCCAGTGTCCTGATTACCGTGCACTTTGAGTGGGCCTCCGAAGGTTCTGAGGGTTTATGTGATAGAGTGATTCCCACAAGAATGTACAGACTGGTGCTGCAAGGAGTGGGGTTAAATCCACATCATCATTTTGGGACTGAAGAGGAGTACCTGAAGGGATTAGTTCACTCAGTGGGGCTGGCCACCCAAACAAAGAGAACAGCTTTAGAATCTTGGGGTGGGAAGAGTCCCCAAAGACCACCGAGTCCAAATAAGTGAATTTGAATGCATTCTGCCGTGTGCCCACTAAGCAGGTGGCCAACTGCTCCTTGAATACCTTGAATACCAGAGAATTCTTAGCCCCACAATTACTTTCAGTCTTGGACCAGTGTAACTTTTTTTCTTTATATGAGGTCTGACAATTAAGTTTACGAACTCATCCTAGAACATGCTACTACATACCTCATTGCTGAATATCACTATGGTCACCTTCAAAGTACTCCCCTGAGGAAGCTATGCACTGACGCCAGTGCCTAGTCCACCCTTCAAAGCAATTTTGGAACTCTTTTTCTGGAATGACTATCAGATCTGTCGTCATATTACCCTTGATGTCCTGAATGTCATCAAAATGTCTTCCTTTCACTATTTCTTTTATATTCAAGTAAAGAAAGAAGCCATTGGGGGCCAGATCAGGTGAGGAGGAAGGGTGTTCCAATACAGTTATTTGTTTACTGGCTAAAAACTCCCTCACAGACAGTGCCCTGTGAGCTGGTGCATTGTCGCGATGCAAGAGCCATGAATTGTTGGTGAAAAGTTTAGATCGTTTAACTTTTTCATGCAGCCCTTTCAACACTTCCAAATAGTAAACTTGGTTAAATGTTTGTCCAGTTGGTACAAATTCATAATGAATTATCCCTCTGATATCAAGAAAAGTTAGCAACATCATTGCAACAAGTTTGGTAATTTGTCTGACCTCCTATTCTTAAATATAGCTAGGATGGCCAGCTGCCATGGAGATGGAGGAGGCCACGGCGGCTAAAACTGGCAGAGGATTTTCCACTTGGTCGAAACTGGTTCAGGAACTTGGCCAAGACTTGTCCCTGGAGAAAGGCCATTAGGATAAGTTGTGGGCAGGGCAGATGATGAAGGAAAAAAAATACTGGGGGGACACGATAAGCTTAAAGCTTCCGGAAAGTATGTTGATTTGTATTTCAATGCACTTATTTGGTTCAACCTTTTGAGGTGAAATATAAATGTACATAAATGAGCTCAATTAAAGTTGTTAGAACAATTAA
This sequence comes from Aselliscus stoliczkanus, assembly GCA_033961575.1. Taxonomy (NCBI): domain Eukaryota; kingdom Metazoa; phylum Chordata; class Mammalia; order Chiroptera; family Hipposideridae; genus Aselliscus; species Aselliscus stoliczkanus. The sequence goes on along the minus strand of CM066728.1, from coordinate 80,401,372 downwards.
ATCAGACAACAATTCAAGATCCACTTAAAACAGTCTTATAATGTAAATCTGGGAAGACCACCGTTATGCTACCTATGAAAGTCTTCTCATGGACTTCATGCACAAACAAAACTACATAACTTATTTGAAGTCATTGAAAGTGTCTGGAAAAAACACATGTAGGGCAGATACGCCCCAATATTGTACAGATTTTCATTTCAAAAATCTAAAATAATCTCTTCCACAAGAGGGCACCAATTGATATCTTATTTTCAGAATAAATGGAAAATTTGGAAATAATGAGCTGTTAAATATAAAAACATTATATATATATATATATATATATATATATATATTTACACCAATCATTTCAACATAATTCACATAGTATACCTTCACTGTTACTGTCTCTCAAGAAAATAACATTTTAAGTTTCACAAAGGAGCAGTTCTTAGCTGATATAAAAAAGAAGCCTTTCATGTTGAAGTTCAGAATTGTCCAATTTAAAAAAATAAATGTTAAAAATGCATTTTATTTTAGTCAATATTTCATGTTATCACTGTTTTTACAATAAAATATGAAAATTGGGCAAGACTGCTTTGCCTTCAATGACAAAACCAAGATGCTTGAATGTCCCCCTTTTCATGGGGACAAATCTAAGAGTAGCAGGCCTCAGCAATGTTTTGGGATGCTGCTAAATTTATAGGTGACTCAAATTGGGGAGATCCTCCAGTTGTTGCTCTTTGGAAATCATGAGTGAATCTCTGCTAGTTTAACTCTAGCATGAGCTTCAGAATCGCCAGGAAAATCTGTTTACCTCCTGGGAAAACAGCTTCAAATTGGTCCTTCCTAGGAAATGCAAGGAAACCTTCATCATTTAGCACGTTTTTCCATAGTATTGGTCTCTGTCCACAAAGGAAAAAGTGCTTAGCAATAAAAATAGTATTTATAGATTCCCGGATTGTGCCAGGCACTATGTAATAATAATTGTACCAGGCATGTTTTCTTTTATCCTCTTAACAACCCAATGACAGCATTATCAACACTTCCATTCTATAGCTGAGCAAACTGAGTCTCAGAGAAGAAAAATACTTGCCCAAGTGTCCTTGCTCTGGCGGGACCAAGATCTGCATCCAGTTCTGTCCTACTTCCAGGTCCACACTTTTAACCAGTGTTCCTTATGCCATCTGGAACCCAGAAGGAGCTCCATTCTATGGCCAGCTCACCCCTGAGACTGGGGTCCTAGAGTGTATCTAGAGCCCTTGGGTTTTGTTTGAACAAGCCGGACCAGGGAAGCCCGTGGCCTCCTCCTTTGATGGATATCATACGAGGTAGGAGAGATGGAGGGAAGTTATTTCCAAACTTCCACTGGCTCTCGGAGTGGCATCAGCTATCTGCAGACACTGTGACTGGGCCGAGGAAGGGCACACCAAGTCACATTCCAGGATTTTCCTTTGAGCAACTGGCAAAGCAGGCTCACTTCTGCTGGCATGTGATGATGTGAGCCCTGGGTGGGTCTCTACAAGGACCCTGAGACGCTTCTACTTCTCATCCAGAGAAAACAGGGTGAAGCTTGAAATGCAGGGCCGCCATTTGAGCCAGGAATCAATGCAGCCTGAAGCCAGGTCTTCCCACTTGGACATTTTCAGTTAGGTGAGACAATGTAATTCCTCACCAGCAGAGCCATTTTGGGTCAAGTGTTCTGTCACTCATAACCGAAGATGCCCTAGCTGATTCAGCCAGCTCAATTACAACAGTGTAGCAGGATATTGAGCAGGGCCTTCCCAGACTTGGCACCAAGGCTCAGAACAGAGAGTAACACATGTGAAATTGTGAAGTCCCTGGACTCTAAGAACAGCCAATGATGGACTGGACACCTCCCTCAGGGCTTATAAAGAGTCTACAGAACTGACCCTCCCACACGTGGCTATCCCCCCTCTCCCAGTCTAATGGGCAGAGAACTGAGGAAAGGACAGGGTGAGAGCCGATGGATTCCTTGTCCTCGGGGAAAACTGTAAGGTTTAGATAAAAGATGATTCACTCCCTTTCCCGGAGAGAAGCGGAGGTTACTCTTGTCACCAAGGCAAGTGATAGGGAGGCTCCAAGAGGACAGCTCAGAGACTGGGGCCTGCAAAACTCACACTCTTCACAAAATGGATGGAGAGATGTCTGTTTGGGCAATAAGCTGGCTGATTTGCCTACCAAGGTGGGAGAGAAAGCCCCTCCAGAGAGACAGCAGGAAGAAGAGGGGGTGCAGTGTCCTCTACCACTGATCAGTGGCAAAGATGAACAAGTTGATTGTGGGTGAGTGGGTTCCACAGAAAGATGCCAGGATTAGGCATCCTGCCTTGCCCACAGTGGTGAACTCCTGGCAAGGGGAGTCCAGTAACAAGAAGCTGTGGGGTGGTGGCTCCCACAAATGCAAGGCAGAAGAGGTGGAATTAGAGCTGGACTTTCTGGTCAGGGAAGGCTGGAATAGATGGGCCCTACAGGGCTCTCAGAAAGACTCATACATGGATCACACAAGAAAGATCTCAAAGGAGGGGAGGGATTTAAATCAAATTTGAGACTGCTACTTTAAAATAACTGAGTATTAATGGCTCTTCAAAGTGACTGGAAATCTATGGGACCTATCCCAGATGGTACGAAGTGACAAGAAATGGAGAATGAACAAAGCATGGTTGAAGGCAGTGAGTGGAAAAAAATAAAACCTTTCTACAGTTGTACCTCACTGATTTGAGACTGCTCAGTAACCCTAATGGGATACTGAAGAATTCCTTCCTCACCTTACAGACATCTGAAAATGAACCAAGAGGCAATGGAGACTTTGGCAGCAGGTCAGAAGGGGCGATGACAAACCCAGCACCAGTATCTCTGTCCATAGTAGCATTGCATTGTTGGTCTTTCTACAGATCCTATTTCAGGAGGTTTTGCTAGAAGAGACTGGGTGGGAAGGACTAAGCCAACGGGAAGGTCAAGATATATGTCCAACGGTTACAAGGTATATATGTCCAGGTTGCATTAAACTGGACAGCTAGCCAAAATCCATTTAGATTCTTATCTTGAAAAGATATAAGAAAGTAGTCATTCTTTTCTATGTGAAAGTTACATCTCATTTTTTTCGATGGAAATTGGTATTGTTTTTATTTTGAGGTATAATTTTAAAAGATGGCTCCCATCCTTAAAAATTCTTCCAGGGCTTTGGGGACCTCTAAAGTAATTTTGGAAAGTCTCTTGGGATATGAGAGAATGAGAGTAGAAACCAGAGGTTTTGCACTCAAATGTATATAGAGGGACCCTGCAAGCAGGGACCATGACCGAGGAAACAGACTGGGTGGGGCTGTGGAGAACTGCGGAGCCCAGGCCTCGTGGAATGATGCAGCTGCTACTTAGCTCCAGCTTGCCGTTGCCATGGCAGCATGCAACCCAGGTTAGCCAACTCTTCCATTTTTTTAAGAGAAATGAAAAATTCAGGGTTTTATATAAATCTCATCATTTTAAGCATTGGAAATTATTCAAAAATGTTCAATCATGGGCCAAATGAAACATCTGTGAGCTGATATGACTGGTGAGTTGCCAGCAACCTCTGGTATAGGTAATGGGAGAAGGTGGTCAGAGTAGAAAAATGGAATGAAGGCGGAGGGCCTGTCAATCATTATGGCTCCTAAAATGAGCTCTTAGACCAGAGGCATCTCTGGAAATAGAAACTTTGTAGGAGGTCTGAGGGAGAGAATATGCAGGACACATTCTGCTAATGCTGAAGAATGAGGCACTGGTGCCCTAGGATGATGTCACCTGCCACAGGACACACATGAGCTACAGAAAGACTCATTTCAGGCACCACTGAGAACAGGTGAGGAGACTGCGTGCCAGGAAAAGCCAGACCTGCTTTGGTAACATACAACTGAATGTGCTGCAGGTAAGACCAAGACCATTAAAAAAAAAAAGGACAAAGGATAGAAGGGAATTTCTCAGAGACACCTTGGAAGAGAAGAAAGATACAAAGCAGCAGGATTCCTGCAAAAACATTTGAAGCCTAAAGGAAGAATCTTTGAGAGCCAAAAGGCCAGATGTCTTCCTCCCTTAGGATGGTGTCACAGAAGCTGACTGCGTGTGGGATGGAGACATGTTGGTCCATGAACAGAAATGAGATCTGAGTTGATTATGAATAATTCCGAGAAAGTGCTGGCCATGAGGTGAGCATATTAGTTAAACATCTAACACAGACACGGCTGAATATAGAAATTTCTAAGACAAGAACTCATCTAGCATTTGAATTATTGTCATAGTCTCCTAACTGGTCTCCCTGCTTCTGACCTTGACCCCTACAGTCTGTGCTCAACATAGCAGCCCACATGATCCTTTTAAGACTTAAATCTGATCCTATCACTCCTTTGCTGAACATTATTCCATGGTTTCCCATCTTCTTTGGAGTAAACGCCAGAACCCTTAAAATGGACGACAAGGCCCTGATTTGGCCCTATGTCTGTCTTATCTAATATCCTTTCCTCCAACCCCACACACCTTATCTGTTCTGCTCCAGCTACGCTAGCCCCCAGCCATTCCCTAAACATACTCAGGACCTTTGTAATTGCTGTTTCCTCTGTCCAAAGGGTGCTTCTTCCAGATATCTGCATAGTGGACCCCCTTACTTCCTGCATAGTGTACCTCCACATTATCAGAGCAGCCCTCACTAACTACCCGATGCAAACAGCAGCCCTCTCACCCAGCTTCCTCTTTCCCCATAACTGCTTATTTTTCTCATGTCACTTATCACTAGCTGGTATATTGCTTTTGTTTATTTGTTTATAATGATCTCTTCTCACTAGAATGCAAACTCCATTAGAGTTTGGTCCACTGATGTATCTATCCCCAGAGTCCAGAACGGTGCCTGGGACATAGTAGGTGCTTGATAAATATCTGTTAAATGAAGAAGTGAATGAATGAATGACTGAATAAATGAACGAAGTAAGAAAACTTTCAAAACATGAGAAAATTGACAGTCATAGATTAGCAAACTTAGACAAATTTGAAAGAAATCTGGAACCTTTGGGTTATTTCCAAAACTTTACCCTTGTCTAGTCCTCCACTGCCATGAGTAATGTTGGTGACATAAAGTTGAAAGAATGGGTGGTTGCTTTCTGGAAAGAAGGAAGGCTGACTCCTTGAAAACTGTTGAAAGATCAGAAAGGAGTAGATAGGGTGTTGGGCTTGCATGAAGAAATTTGCTTTGAACTTGGCCAGTAAAAGACCCATATGTGGGTTTACAACTGAAAGGACATTATGTCTAAAAACTGTTATTTACTGAGATTGTGCCAGAATCTGTAATCAGGACCTATGACTTTTCTGGATTTCTTAACTTTTTTAAAAAAAGTCCCTGATTTAGATATACTTCTTCAGAAAGCTGGCTGTCATCAGGATCTAATAGTGACCACAGTCTTTAGGGAGTATTAGTAGGCTTTCCTTCGTTGCTAAGCACTTTTTTTCTTCTGTTAATGCATATTTATAACTGTGGGGTGATAAGAGGCACATGATTGAAACATTTGCTTCCACAGTTTCTTTTTGTTTGTTTGTTTTCTCTCTTTAAGCCATGGATATGTCTGTCTGTAACTATGTGGAAGTATATTTATTTCCCCTCACTGAGTTATCCTCAGCCACCCTCTGCTGCTACAAGTGGGTGAGAAGGGGCTAGGCACAGGGTGAGTAACTTAATTCATTACCTAATATTAGGCATTAACATCACATTAATCAAACAGTCTCAACCAGAAAAGACCAAGGGACAAAAATGATTCCCATGTTACAGTAATAAATGTCTATATTTGAGATGGGCAAGGCCTTACAATTTTTAAGACTTGCATTTGCTTAATGTTTTGAATTTTAACTCTATTTCGTTTCAAAAGTTTTTCAAGTTCCAGTGTAAAAAACAGAGCTTTGTTTTTAGAATAATTTATTTTAATTCAAGCTTAATAAACTCAAGATGGGGAAATGACTCAAAAACAATGAAATGTGTTTTTCTAAGCAAGCATATTAGGTTATAATACAAAGAAAACATGTGAATAAGACCACAAAAAATACAATTTTTAATTAGAATATTTTATGGGCCCAGTTTTTCTTGTAGAATATATAGAATTATGTGCCCAATTCTCATTAAATGTAACAAAAACAATGCCTAAAAGTACAAACACTCAAAAGTCAAAATGTGACTTGAGACTCAGGAGTTTCTTCATTTCTTGCAATTGACCAAAATCTCATTTAGGTTGTCCTGTAATTGATGAAACTTCTCATGGTCTCTTTACAGTGAGATAACTCTGCTCTCTGACTCTATCTATGTATTTCACCACTTCTCGGTTCTGTTGCTGCCAACTTACTTCCTATTTTAGACACTTAGAATCCATTTCTTCTTCTCGTGGAAAAAAAAAAAGATTGAACACCTAAATTAGTCGAAAACCCTCCCCAAGGAAAAATAATGACATATGAGTCTGATTTAAGTCAAAGATTACAATTTACAAGATGAGATGACATGTACATAAATAATTTTATTCTAAGGCTTGGTGTGATCTTTGTTGTGCAGAGCCATGTTCCACAGGAATTCAAAGAAGGAAGCTACCACCACAAGAAAGATCAGGAACATTTTTCAGGAGGAAGTCACATGTAAAGTGGACATCCAAGATTGTATAGCAGGACTAGAGACAAAGAAAGGAGGTGGGTGTTGTTGGAAAAATACCAACAAAAAAAAAGGAATTCTATGTGGAAGAAATAACATGAGCTAAGTCGCTGAAGCAGGAGAAGGCCAGGAAGTGCTCTAGGAATGGAGCTAGTGAAGACTTTTCTGACACACAAGGGTCAAGTATCCAAGAAAAAGTAGATGTGTATGGAAGAACAACTTTAAGTCAGATCGCGTAGGTGTTTGAATGCCAAGCTGAATTAGGAATCATGTCATCTGCAAAAAACAAAAAACCTGATTGAAACATATAGACATTTATTGTTGCCTTAACAAGAAATTCAGAAACAGCAGTTTTAGGGGTGTGTCAGCTGCTCAACAGAGTTCTCACAGACCTGGATCTTTCTAGTTCTCTGCCATCCTTAAAATGAGTCAGTGGCCATTTGCAGCTGAAAGAGGGACAAAAGACAAAAGTTACTGCTTTCCAGCCTTTGCAGTGGAAGCAGCAAAGAAGAAAAGTGTTGGGAATGGCTGATGCTTTTGCTAACCAACCTGCCCATGCTAGGCAGGTCTGTATGGCTCTTACAGGAAACAGGCTGTCATTAAAGGTTTTCAGAAGAGAAGCAACACGGGGTCAGGCTTTAATATTATTGACCTGGTGGTGTTAAAAAAAAATAGCTTAGAGAGCTGAGACACTTGAGGCAAAAAGAAAAAAAATTAAGAACATGTCCCATCTGAAACGTGTTGAATTTGAGGTCTTTCTGAATTTTGAGATTTTATCTATAGATTGCTTTGTAATTCCCAAGTGGGGCAGAATTTGATGATGGGAGTGTGAGTTTTTGTCAGTTTTTGTCTCCTGCCTTTGAGTGGGTTAAAATCCCACTGTGCCCACTGTATTGTAGGTAAGCAGCACAAAACCAAAGTTACAGATGCCTATTTACCTGCCTGCAAACCTCTCCACTTGGATACCCCACAATCATCTCCAACCTATCACTTCCAGCAATAGGTTTAAATGGTCTCTATGACTAAAATATGTTATGGGAAAATGCATAGTTTTGCACTGAGTTGAAGTATTTTACGTTATTAGAAAGTGCATTAATATCTATTTTAGAGAAACATGAAACAAACACAAGTTACTCTAAGGCCAAATTGAATTGGAATAAACTTCATCCTCTGGGCTATCCACATTTATAATGTGTTTATAATCAAAAGATAACACTTTGATTATATACAGTGCAAAAAGTTTGACATGCTATTTATACTTAAACAACATAGGAAATCTATTATTCATTCTATTAAAAACAAGGGCAATTATGAAAGAGTTTGCCAAAATTTACATATTACCTTCTGAACCTGGTTGGCAAGCAAATTTTGAGGCAGTAAAAGTGAATCATTTCCCTACCATACGTATGACAGATACTAGAAAGACCGATGGAAACAAGGTGTTTGCTCTATCCCATCACTTATTCCTTATCTGCTTATGCTGTGTAATTTTTTATCCTGTATAATTTGTATAAACTGTTTCAAATTGGTTTTAGATTTAAATCAAGATATTTAAATAAATGAGAACAAGATATGCTAGAAGAAAGGTTACAGGACCGGGAGCCTGGCTTTCATAATAAAGAGCAATGGAATCTGGTGCCTACAATGTAGTCTGTTGCAACCACAGCACTAAGGAGCCATTGTTCTTATTTCCTGTGTGTCAGTGTAGCTGAGTGGGTAGGAAAAGGCTCTGGAATCACAATGTCTGGGTTTGAATGTTGGACCCATCACTTACTGGTGGTGAGACTCTGGGGAAGTTAGTGAGCTTTTTTATAACTCAGTTTCCTCATCCGCAAAGGATTACTGTGAGGAGTCAATGAGATAATTCACACGAAGCAGGTGAACAGTGCTAGAGTACGCTGCTGCTGCTACTCCACTACACTACTACTGCTACTATACTACTATTACTATTAATACTACTACTATACTACTCTACTGCCACTACTAGTACTCTACTACTGTGGCTGTTGCTGCTACCACTATTCTACTATTACTACACTACTACTACTACTACTATACCACTACCACCACTATTACTACTACTACTCTACTACTGCCATTATTGCACTACTATATCACTACTACTACTATGCTACTATGCTACTACTGCTACTACTATGTTACCACTATTAGTACTACCACTGCCACTCCTGATAGCCGAGGTGGAAATATTTCTTGATAGAAAAAAAAACAAACAAGAAAGTCCCAAAGCTTGTTTTTGCAAAGATCCTCAAATGACCTGTTTGCAAATGATCTCAGGTGACCTAGCAGTAGCATTTGGCATAATCATCTTCTATTCCTCAATTCTGTCTTCTCTTGATTTCTAGGACACTGTGCTCTTTTGGTCTGTTATTTCCCCATATCACTGGCTGCTCTTTCTCAGCCTGAATTACTGATTCTTCCTCTTCTTCTTGAACTCCTAATACACTACAGTATTAATGTTAGTATTAGTATATGAGTTCTGGGGCCTTTCCCTTTATCTTTAGTCATGCCTGCAGTGATATTGTTCAGTCCCATGGTTTTGAATATCAGCTATGTGCTGAGGAGGACTCAGCTCAAAACTTTTTCTCAAATGTTAGCCTTGATAATGAACTGACTATTTCTCATTTCTACTTAGATGTCTAAAAGACATTTGAAATAATATGGCCAAAATGCAAATTCCGGATCCTCTCTCAGGAATCTGTTCCAACACAATCTCCTATATTTTGTGTACTGCAACTCCATCATTCTAATCATTGGGGCTGAAAACCTCAGACTCATCATTGACTCTTCTTTCCTTCTCTCCCTCCTACACCTATCCATCAAGAAATCCTGTTGCCTCAATCTGGAAGGTAGATATGGGCTCTGATCAATTTACACCACCTCCACTGCTACCACCCTGGCCCAGACAAACATCATGTCTTACCTGAACATTCAAAATAGCCTCGATGGTGGATTGTTTGCAAAAATGGCAGCAGCTATTCCCCTTGCTATGTCATACTCCATTGTAATGTGTCTTTGTAGCTTCTCCAATCAAGATGTAGAATCTATTTCTCAACCCTTCAATCTGTGAAAACCTTATGACTGGCTTCAACTAGTATAATATGTCTCCAGTGATGGCATGTCAGTTCTGAACCTAGCCCTCAAGAGACCTTGCACACTTCTTCTCATTCTCTCGAAACCCCTGCTGATGTCACCTGAATAAGCACATGGCCCAGTCGCCCCCACTGACCAAACTATTAGCTAGGCAACTCCCTGAAGCACAGCCATATAACTAACCTATAGCTGACTGTAGATGAGACCAGTAGAACTGCTCACTTGAGCCCATCCTAATTTGCCAATCCACATAATTATGAGCTAAATAATGGTTCTGTTTTCAGCCACTAAAATATGGGGTGGTTTGACACAGAGTAATAACTGATGGATAGAGCTTCCTAACACATGTCCCTGCTGCTACCCTTGGCCTCTACAGTCTATTTTCAGGAATAACATTTTAAAAACATAAATCAGTATGACATCACTCTTTTGCTCAATACTGTACAATGGCTCACTTTACTGTGGCCTGTAAAGCTCTAATTCATCTGGCTTCCTGTTATGCTCTGCCCACATCCTCTACTATTCAACCCTTTGTGCACTCCATTCCAGCCCTATCTGCTTCCTTGCTGTTTCTTGAACATACCACACTCCTGCTTAGGACCTTTGCTCTGCCTGAAATGCCCTTTCTCCAGAGAGCTCCTTGGCTAACTCTCACAGCGTCTTCAGATATTTTCTCAAATATAATTTTAATAAAGCCTCCTCTACTTAATAAAACAGCCTGATTCCCATCCTGAATACTCCCAGTCCTCCTTATTCTGCTCTACATTTTCATTTTTTTCTTTTACATGTATTGTCTTCTAAAATACCATATAATTTACTTAATTATTATGTCTATTATTTGTTATATGTATGTCTGTATTATTCAGAGTTCTTCAGAGAAGCAAAACCAATAGGATGTGTGAGTGTGTAAATATATAGAGAGATTTATTTTAAGGAATTGGCTCATGCGATTATGGGGGCTGACAAGTTTGAATTCTACAGGGCAGGTTAGCAGGCTAGAGACCCAAGGAAGAGTTGATGCTGCAGCCAAGGTCTAAAGGCTGCCTTGGAGAGAAAATTCCTTCTTCTTCAGAAGACCTCAGTAAAGGCCATCAACTATTAGATGAATCCACCCAAATTATGTAGGGTAATCTGCTTTACTCAAAATCTGAGCAACCTTATCTTTAAAATACCTTCACAGAAATATCTAGACTAATGTTGGACCAAATATCTGGGTGCCATGACCTAGCCAAGGGAACACATAGAATTAATCATCATCCTCTCTTTACTAAACTGCAAGCTCCTTGAGAAAAGAAATCTGTATTTTGTTCACTAATGTATCTCAAGTGCCTAGAACTATGCCTAGTATAGAGTTGGCACATATGTTACAGGAATCAATGAATGAATGAATGAGTCTTTAAAAATTGAAGTAAAACCCACTAGGAATATTGTGAGAGGAACTGGAGTTTGGTGGGTTAGTTCAGAAAGCTCACTGAGGAATGTGTGCTTTATGCATAGTTTTGAAAGGAATCTGGGATGTAATTGGCAGAAGGAGGAGTAAAGAAACTCCAGGAAATCAGAGCGATGTGTATATTGGCTCCAAATAAGGAGAAAGCAAACAAAGTGTGCCCTCTAAGATAACCACATCTCATGTAAATAAGAGGAACGTTTTTCACTCATCCCTGAAAAACTAAACACTTCCTTATTATCTCTTGAAGTTCCAGAGCATCATTTATCTGCCTATAATAGTTAAAAAACTGTGCTCTCTCAAAAATTTGAATTTTTTCCAAGTGAAATAAAGCATTTATACAAAGCAGATGCATGCAACATAACCTTTAGTCATGGTTTTCCTATAGCCACAATAAGATCATTACAAATGGAAGAAGCCATGCCTTAGATTCAACTAGCACTTGAAAGTCAAGTACAATTTGATGACAGTATTACAGGTACCAACCAAACCTGGGCAGTTTTCTGTAGAGACAAGCAGAATTCCTTAGTGCAGGCCTGCTACCAAATTCACTCAGGTACAAAATTCTCCTAATATTTGATACTGATGAGGGCACAGAAAAGTTTCAAGCACCTATTATTTGTATTAATAATCAGAAACTACAGATTGGATAGAGAAGGTATTTTTAAAAGTAATTGCTTCCCATTGTAGAGAATTTAATTAATAACACAAAAATAATCTCTGGTGATCTCTATGCATCTGTAAGTCTCTCTACCTACCTATCTACCAATTTTTCTCCATTTACTCTATCATGTCCCAGTGTTTTGCACCTAAAATTATCTACTGGCACTCAGAGTCTAATGTAAATGCAATTCACCCTCTGCTCTATGAGTCAAGGTCAAAATGGGCTGCCTGCTGGATTCAGAGTACACAAGCCTGGGAATCGATGGCTGTCAACTCAAACTGCCCTTCAGAGTCGAGTGGTTGCAAATCTCTCTGTGACCACAGTTTAGAAAGTAGTCTTCATTTTGTTTGTTTTTATGAGACTGCAAAGGCTTTATCCTTCTCATGGGATAAACTGTCAAAGTTGTATATAATCTTTGAGAACAAAAACCTCCAAGTCAGGCTGTCTGAGGAAGGCAATAAGATCTCTGAATATTCATTGTTCCCTGTTGATAGCAGCACACAATATTGGAGCAGAAGATCGGACTACAGCAGCAATTTTTATGTAAGGGATAAATGGGGCCGGCCGAGTGGCGTGGTGGCCCCAGTTCGGGTCCCACATATGAGGGCCAGTGACACTGCCCTCAAAAAAAAAAAAAAAAAAAGAGAGATAAACAGCCATTCATTCACCCATTCATGAGAAATGTTTATGTAACATATGTGTAATTGTTTCTTTACAAACCTAAACATTAGTGTATAAGCATATCATTAAACATTAATTCCAACCTTGGATACTTACACCTTGAATGGAAGGGAGCAACTCCGGACATACTAATTTTCATATAATACTCAAATGGATTTAAAACATATTTACAGAGTAGATTAGTGTCATCTACCAATGATTAGCAACTATTTTATTGCTAGTTGAGGTAAGTAACAAGTGTTTTAGAGCAAGTAGATACCTGAAGGATTGCCTAGAGATTTTTATATAAAATCAGTGTATATGAGTTGTGTTCACAGAGTGTTGCTTACCCATTTGCTAGCAGCATAATGCAAGTTTATTCCAGAATCCCTAGAAACCAAGATATATTTTGTGATCCTCTAGGTAGTTTAAGCTATTAAAGTAAATTCCTGACTGGCTTTTGCGATTCATCTCCATCTTTGGAGCACATTACATTGTTGATCACATATCACCAGAGTCAGAAAAATGAAGCCCAGAAAAGAAAAAAGTAAAATAAATCACATTTAAATTATTCATATTAAAAAGAAAAGGGAAATGGTGAGTATTTTATTAGCACTCATAATAAGTTTTCTGTTCTTATTTTTTAATCATAACTTGCTTGGATATCAGATATCCATGCTGGTCATTCTCTTGTTAGAAATTTGTTCTCTATAACAGAAGAATATCACCAATAATCTTTTAGAATAATTTACAGACTCACAAACCCTTACAGTATAATTTGTAGCCAGATAGACTCCCACCAAATACCCTTCTGAAAAAATAGCAACCACTTTCACAGACTTTGTCTAGAAGTTTACAGTCAAAGAGTTTAATTTCTTCCAAGTTAACTTAGGTTTAGATTAGTATATGATTTCATTTAAAGTGGGGCTGGTGCTGGGTATTTCTTCTCCTTAGTGGACAGTTTTAGGCTAAAAAAAAAATTTTAATAGTCAGAGTAGCTTGAATATCAGCGGGAGTAGTGATATTCTGAGAGCTTTTACCCCATTAGTGAAATTATATTTCAGAAAGAATCTATTCTTCCTTCTCTAGGCCTAGCCTAAGTGGTTGAAGAAGGAAGTGCATTTATGATACCACAAAAAACATCTTTTACCCTGAAATTTGGCCTCTGATTGAAAAAAGCAGAAAAGGTAAAGCTGTATTCTAAACTCATATACTCCATACAAATACAAATAACTTGACTCTCTTAGTGGAAAAACAAAGGTAATGAGCTAATCTATACTATCCAGTCAATCATAGGATGCTAAAATTTCAGTGGTCCTTATATATCATTTGCTTTAATCTTTTCATTGTTTGGATGCTAAAACTGAAACTTAGAGGGCTGATATAACTTCTCTGAAGTCAACAGCAAGTAAGTTGCAGAACTAGAGAACTAGGGTTTCAAAGGATAGTTCTGAAGATCAATTTCTTAATCCATCATCATTTATTAATTGTTGACTACATACCTTGCCCCATCATAGGTAATATAGCATTAAATATATATAATATAGTATTGAATTTTAATTGCCATTTTAACTACAGTACTCATATTGTACAAGTGAAAATAATACAAGAATAAAGTAAAACCAAAGTCTGTGAAGAACCTTTTCTATTTTCTCAAAGTATAAACAAGAACTGCCAAAAAATAAAAAGCAAAAAGAATACAGGCAAAAGGCAACTGATAATACCCACAAAATAGTTGATAGGTAAAAACAGAACCCAGAAATAAAAACAGCCCCATGTGCACCTGTCTCTTTTGTTCCCTTATAAAAGAGCAGAAATCATATATATTACAATATAAGGATATAATGATGATTGTTGGTGGCCCAGGAAAATAGTTACAAAGTGATAGATTTAAAATACAGAAATGTTCTTCATTTAACATGAGTCATTGATATTTAAAGACTCAAAAGGATAATCTACTAATCCATAAGTATTAAATTCGAATCATTCCATCTCACTGCAATTCTAAAATATTCTATTTCTTCTGGAAGACAATCAACACAGTTTTTTTTCTATAGAAGCCCTCTTACTTGTGCACTCCATCTGTCAAGCTGCCCCAGCAGGAATGAATTCAACAAATGTTGGTTACTTACCACATGAAGGGCCCCTGGGTACTGCTGGAGAAGTAAAAATGGCTAGGACAGTCTTTGGCCCCAAGAAGTGGATGATATAGTTAGGAGAAATGAAAGATAAAAAACACTTAGCTACGATTCAAGTCACCTGAAATTCTTTCTAGAACAAGATGGGTTCTAAATTATTTTGTACTCCATAAGTAAATATCATTTCATATTTTTACCTCTATAAGCTAAAATTAAATAAAAGCACAAATAATGTACCACGAGATCATCCAAGCAATGCTAAATAGACATCACAGCCTTTGTTTTCTGGCCTTATGCCTGTCTTCTACAGCCTTTTGTTGTCATCCAAGTCCTAAATGAATCTAAAAAATAACATTCTATGTGGAATAGACACCACATTCAGAGGGGGACATTTTCACATAATCAAATATTAAATCTTACTTAAAGAAAGATAATTGCCTTGAACAATTAAATACCTAGTGCAGAGATTTTAATTCACTGTTGAGAAAGTTGGTTCTTGGGAGACGGCAACGCAAGGTATTCTATTCAGATTTTGAATCCAGACTCAGGTTCAAGCCCAGCTCTCCTCCTGTTAGATATATGACTTGAGAAAAATCTCTTAATATGTCAACTTCTGGAGGTTTAGTTTCCTTATCTATAAAATCCAGATAAGACTCTCTTTTGATGTTGTATGAGCAAGCACACAGTGGGTATTCAATAAATGGAAATTGTTCCATTCAATTTATTTCTACAAAACACCACCAAGTAACAAAAAGTTCATGTGTAGAAACAAAAAGTTGCATTTTAAATATCTTTACATCTTTGTACCCCAACCCCAACCAGAGTAAGTGAATGACAGTGATACCCCAGCATGAAAACACCACCCTAGATCTATAGCCCCTGGGCTCTCTGAGGCTAATGAGGCTACATAGTCTCCATCAACACCATCATTTTTTCCCAAGCTTTATTGAAATATGACTGATGAGAAAAAAAAAGTATTTATTTAAGATGAACAATGTGTTTTGGTATATGTATACATTATACAGTGATTACCACAATCAAGCTAATTAATATACCTATCACCTCATATAGTTACATTTATGTGCGTAAAGAGAATACTTGAGATATACTCTCTCTTTGCAAATTTCAAGTATACAGCATATTATTAACTATAGTCACCATGCTATATATTAGATCCCCAGAATTCATTCATCTTATAACAGAAAGTTTGTTCCCTATGACCAACATCTTCCCATTTCCCCACCACCCAGCCCCTGGTAACCACCGTTTCACTCTTTGTACTATGAGTTTACTCTTTGTAGATTCTATATATAAATAAGATCATGAGGTATTTATCTTTCTGTGTCTGGCTTATTTCACTTAGTGTAATGTCCTCCAGGTTCATTTATGTTGTTGCAAATGTTCATTTATGTTGTTGAAAAGAAGGATTTCCTTCTTTTTATGGCAAAATAGTATTCCATTATATATAGGGAGTGCCAAAAAATGTATACAAGTGGACACTTTGGTCAGTGTTGCTCAAGCAGTAGTTCACCATAATCAGAAGTGTCTGGAAGCTGATGGTACCCACTTTGAGCACCTCCTGTAATTGCAGAAGTCAAACATGACTTGTATTCATCTTTTGTTATCGGTATATATTGAGTATTACAATTTTAATACAGTTTTCCTTTCTTAACATGTGTATACATTTTTTGGCACCCTCTGTATTTCTTTATTCACCCATTGATGAACACTTAGCTTCTTCCTGTATCTTGGCTATTGTAAATAATGCAGCAATGAACATGGGAGCACAGATACCTCTTTGAGATACTGATTTAATTTCATTTGGATATACTATACCCAGGGGTGGGATTGCTGGATTACATGGTAGTTCTATTTTTAGTTTTTTGAGGCAACTCCATACTGTTTTCCATAATGACAGTTTCAATTTCTATTCTTACAAACAGTGTATCAGGGTTCCTTTTACACCACATTCTCACCAACACTTATATTTTGATATTTTCATAATAGCCATCCTAATAGGTATGAGGTGATAGCTCACTGTGGTTTTTATTTGCACCCCCCTAATGATTAATAATGTTGAGCATCTTTTCATGTATTTGTTGGCCATTTGTATGTTCTCTTTGAGGGGAAAAAATATATTCAGGTGTTTTGCCCATTTTTAAATCAAGTTATGTATTTTTTTGTTATAGAGATGTATGATTCCTTACATGTTTTGGATAGTAACCCCTTATTTGATCTATTGTTTGCAAATATTTTCTCCTATTCCATAGGTTGCCTTTCCTTTTGGTTGATCATTTCCTTCCATCATTATTTTTAAATGGCTCTCCTCCTCTTCCATTATCCTACAACCTGGATATATATTCTTCCTTCTCTCCCTTTCTTTTCTTCCTGTAGACCTTCCATTAACACATATTGGTACCTGTGAACATTTTCTCATTTAGTCACAGGGATTGGAAAGTTTGCTGATCTTGGCAGAAATCTCAAGATTCTTCTTTCTGAATCCACCCTTGTAAAGTAAGTAAACACCCTTGAACACTAAATTGGTCAATTATTGGAGCAGGACTGTCATTTATCCTGATGTATTTCTTATCCCCTTTGGCCTTTCATTACTCTTCCTGGTTCAGAAAAGGCCAACCCATCATCCAGCCCACGCTGCAGCTCTGGTTGAGAGGGCTCCTACTGAGGCAACAGGACTAGGACTAGGACCCCATCTTTCACCTTTTTGTAGTCACATTTTTCTTTTTTTAAGGAAAGGAAATTAAAATAGAAAAAAAATCTAAAATAATGTCCTGTTGAATTTAGCTCCCAAAGATCCATGAGATATTCAGAGGTGATTTATAAACCACAGGCTTCCTAGTTCAGAGCTATAAGGAGATGAGCTAAACTCCTGTGCTGTCATATACATACAGTGTGCAGTAATACTTTGGCATGAATGCCCAAGAGCCACTTGAAGCATCTTTTTAGTCTTTAATTTATCTTGAAGCTGGCTTTTTATGACACTTTAATGTCATCCTTGTGTTTTTATATATATTAAAATTTATAAATACAAAAGCTCATTTATGAGGCCCTTTGTTTTCCTATCAGCTGAAAGAGAGGATCTGAGTAATTTAGGAAGGCAGGATTTGTTTAGCTGGAAGAAGAAGGGAAACGGTCAAAGCTGAAATTGTTTAATTTTTTTCTTGCCGAGTAACTGCAGAATTACAGATGTCTCTTGAATGTAATAAATTAATTTCAGTCGTGCTTGTTTATTTGTACACATTTTGCCAAAGTAAAGGCCTAATCCAAAAATTAATGATTTGGGAATCCATTGGGTATTCTTCTGGATGCAGCTCCATCATTTTTCACATGAACACACAGACAAATCCTCCTGCAGAACAATATGCAGTCTGCTGAATGAACGATTAGGCAGCTAATGCACATCAAGGCCCAGTTAAACTCACAACTTCAAGCTAAGGCAAAGTTTAGCTACTTAACCCGTCATCTTTAAATGTAATTAAGTCTACTGGGCAACAGTTAGGTGGAACCAGAAACTAGAAGAGTTGGGTTATTCAGTGGAAATAACTGGTTATGATCCACAGACAAAAAATAATGAAAGTATTCAAGGGAAGAAACTTTTTTTGTTAAAAAGAATCAGATGTTGTATTATTGACTTTTTAAAAAGTATAACAAACTGTTTCATAAATTGCCAAATACTGTCCACCTACGTAAGTTAATAAAAATACCAATGATTAGTTTTGGGGAGAATCTGATTAGGACGAGTGGAAAGTTACAGACACTTGGCTAATAGGTATATTTTCTCTACATCACAGCATCCTTTACATGCTTCTCCACTATGATACATAGGAGGGGACACCACCCTGCTCTCAGCACAGTGCCACTCTGCAAACGGAACCCAGTATTGCTGCAATGGGTAGTCTCTAAAAAGATCACTCCTGTAACCGACCTGGAAGAATACAGCTGTGACAGCTCATGTGCCCTTGCCAGTTCCTCTAAGGATAATGGCTCCAATTACTTTACGTAGTGATGTTCTCCTACCCCTATAGCAAATGTTTATTATGCCAACACACAGCATCCTCAGTCTGCTCCTCTCCTGTTTCTCTAGGCTAGATAGGAGAATAGTAAAAGTGGCCTGTAAATTCCCCTCAGTAACAAAACGTTTTCAAGTTTGTTGCACTTCAGTCACAGACTTCCCAGGCTGGTGATCCAGCAAAGGCTCTATGTCACTGTATACTGTTGCCTCAAGGTGGACCTTACTAACCATCAGCTGGAACTGAATGGCCCATGAAAGCATGAACTCCAGTATCTTAACATCTTCCCATAACCTCTCATCCTTCCATTTCTTTCACTCCCTAGATTCCAGAACCCTTGGTCTTAGACATCTGGGCCCTCCCTCTTCTTCCTAGGCCATCATCTCATCATGGTTTCCCTTCCTTTTTTCCCCACCATGATGAATCACACTGTAATCTCACCTGCCAGCATCCTGAACATGACAGCCCTATTTTTCCCACTACACCTACTGTGAAACCTTTACCTTTATACCAATTCTTGGGCCAATCCAATGTGCTTTTTGGACCCCCACCCTTTGGAAGCCTAGTATCACTAGAGAAAAAGCACATAAGTCAAACTGATTGGTGCCAGAGCAAATTTGTGGATTTCAACCTTCACTTGGCTTCATCTCTGTGGATGATCTTTATATAATGCACATGGTTGACTTTCTCACTCCTTTTTTCTATAGCATCTATTTCAGATCTTTACTACTTTCCTCTTTGTATACCACCTTATCTGTTCTTTTCCCACACTAGTATGATGCTTTAAAACTCAACTCATACTTAATTGTACTCCTTTCTTCAATTCCCAATCTCAGTTCTACTCCCCTGTGCTTTAGTTTGCTTTGAAATTGTTATAACCAAAAATTTTAATTGTCCTCTTTGTTACTAAAAATCAATGGATATTTTAAATTCCCATCTTACTTAACATATTTGTATCTTTTTCTTTATGAAACTCTCCTCCCTTGGCTCTTATTTTTTTTCTAACTGCTCCTTCTCAGTCTCCCTTTACAATTATTTTTCCTTTGCCTGCCCTTTATCTACTGTCACTCCCTCTGCTTTATCACTTTCTCTCCCCTTGCTCATAGCCCATAACATACTAACCCTATACCAATAAGTACCAAAGGTGTACCACCAACCTACCCTGTTTCCCCAGGTTCCAGACTCACCCATCCAACAATCCACTGGGGATTCAGCATTGGTCTTTGTTGTTAACAGAAGTAGTTAGTTCAGCCTTGTAAATTCATATTGTTCAACCTATGCATAGCCTCCATCCTTGCCAACATGGATTCTTCATTCACTACTCCAATGTCTGTTAGGACAACATTGGGGCCAATGACAGAGTCCGATGTCTACTGCCAAGTCATTTTGATTACATGAGAGTTTAGTGTCTCTTCTGTGACAGAGACCCTCTGGTGGATATTAAACATGAGATACAAAGGTAGTCACACTTTATATCCATTCCCATGGGTCTAATTATCTCTAGCTTGACACATTTTCATTTCCAGGTTCCTGAAGGCTGAGCCAGCCCATTGGGCACTGTCAGTAAGTCTGCATACACTATGTATATTCTAACCAAAGGTTACTTCTCTTTCTGAATAAAGGGGATGACCAGGTCTGCTGCCTGAAGCTCTATTATGGAGATTTCCCCTTACATTGAGTGAGGGTTTAGTGCACCACCATCCAGTTTGGGCTTGCACTCATATTCCTAATCTGATCTATCTATGAACCATTTGTGGAGGTGTGTTTTTCTCCTTTATCTCCTGATCATAAGGAATATGACAGTGGTAGGTGACATGGGTATCTGGGCTATCAGCTTGTCATGCTTGCATTTTTCTCTACTCGTTCCACTTGTGCTTTATCTTGGAGATACTACTTCCATCCTTAGACTGAATAATGTTGGGCTTACTTGACATAAGGATTTGGTAGGTTTGACAATACTCATCAGAGTACTTCTGATGAAGGGTCATTTGATGTCCCATGGTCAGGTACTCTGTCTCCACCAGGGCCCAATAGCATGCCTGAAGCTATTTCTTGAAAGGTATTTAATTTTACACTGCAGATCAAATGCCTTTGCCCCCGAACTGGAGAGACCTGCATTATCATTCACCCATTGAAGCTTTCCAAAAATTCTATACAATGTCTTCTCCTATCAGTTATACTTCTAATAATATAGCGTCTTACAAGTCATACAGTTAGTACAGAAGATATGTTTGCACTGCAACTTGGAACTGATGCAGTCTTTTCCTGCTTTGGACCCATCTCAAATCTGGCAGTCTTTGGTGTCACCCATTATATTATAATAGTTAGAGTAGTATTAATAGTAGTAGAATGGCTACCCCTAAAATGTAAAAGAGCCTATCAGATATTGTACCTCCTTCTTGGGGGTGGGGGGAAGACGTACAATAAACAATAGGGTATCTTTTACTTTGAAGATGATGTTCCAACATGCCTCAAAATGCTGGACACCAAAAGCTATGGTGGGCCTCTGAATTTTTGTTAAGTTTTATCTCCCTCCTTCCTTTCTGGAGTGCATTTATTTTACCAAGGCCTTCAATGTACTTCCACATTGTATTCCTCTGGTCTTATTAGCATGATGTCATCAATGGGATGTTTTACAGGATGTCCAGTAAGCCCAGGTTTATTTAGACTATATTGTGACAAAGGCCAGGAGGGTTGCCATAGCCCTGAAGCAAGACTGAAGATGTACATTGTGGCTTATTCCAAATGAATGCAAATTGATTCTGAACCACTTTTCTAATAGGAGTGAAAAAGAATTAATTCACCAAATCAATGGCAAATTACCACATTCCTGGATTTGTGTTAATCTGCTCTTGCAAACATAGATCTGGCACAGTAGCTTTAATAAGGGCTATTATTGGGTAGATTTCACAGCAGTCTACTGATCTCCTCAGAATCTGTCTGATTTTTACAGAACCCAGACTTTTGAATTAGCAGAAATATCTTGGGGACCACCATACCTGCTTCTTTTAGATCTTTAGGGATAGCATTGGATTCTGTATAACTCCAGATATGATACTGTTTTTGATTTACTCTCTTGGCTTGAGTGAGATAATTTCAGAGCCTCCACTTGGCCTTACCCACTATGACTGCTCTTACCGGAGAGGCCCAGGAACTGATATTGGTTGTGTCAACCACCAATTTGTTTATTTCAGTTGTGCATTTGAGACCAGGGAAATGGCACAGGATGGTCAGTGGACCTAATAGACTCACTGGGAGCCAGATCTCCATTTATCACCTGCCCCCTACAACCTACACTCTAACCAGGACTTATAATGGCGCTTCAGGTCACCAGGTATCAATGTCAACTTAGACCCTGTATTCAAAGTCCTCAAAATATATGTGTGTTCCTTTTTCTCCCAGGGTACATTTACCTGAGTCAATGGTGGCAGGTCCCTGTGGGAAGAACTAGGGAAGTATGATTGTATAATGTTCTGCTGTTGCAAATCCTTCTTCCTGGACTCCCCTGTGCTCTAGTTTCTTATGCCTTCAATCAATGGGCTCTTGGTCTAAGAGCTGCACAGGTGAAAATTAGAAAATTGCCCAGTCTATTAATCAGCCATCCTCAATTTCATTTGCCATCAGGAACGCCATGTTCTTTTAACCATATCGTATCTCTCTGTGAGTTAGCACCCCTCCCCTTTCCTTTTTGTCACTCATTACAATCATTGCATCCACTTGGATTCTGTTGGTAAAGTGGTGCTACTTGATCTATATTGTTTCAGGGTCCCGTCATCCATATTACTATTTGAGCCTAGTTCTATAAAAGCATCTTCTATCATCTTCTTGCCTGAAGAGGGGTACCACCTGAGTGATGCTGGTACCCCACTCATCAGCACATGTCTTATTGCTTAAGTGGCATATCCTCTGGGTCTTCCTGTGCAACATAGACTGATGGGTGTCTTTATGGTATATCCATTCAAGCATGCCCACTTATTTAAGTCTTTCAATCTCTTTTTTCCCCATCAGCCATAGCATTTTGGCACTTTGGCACTTTTACCTCACTTAGAGTGGGCCACCATTTCCCCCAAGCTTTTACAGTCATCCTAGTAACCAGTGTATACCAACATCAGGATGTTAAATGCTGTATCCTACAAAAATGACTCAAAATTGAGAACTTCTTCCTTTTCCAACCCATGCTCCTCCTCCCTTGATCAATACCCTCAGAATCTAGTCCAACACATACTCACCTGGCTCAGGACGAGGGTGGGCAACCCAGCTCCAAAGTCACACCCCAGCATCTACTTTCTCAGAGCTTTCATGGCACCAAATACTAAAGTTTGTGTTCTCTAGGAAGCAGACTCTGAGACCAAGATTGGCAAGTAGGATGCTAGTAGGTGTGCTCTTGGGATAAAGACTGATGGAAAGGGAAGGAAGAAGAAGATCAGCCAGAGGGAGAAGCTTATCTGGGACACAGCCTCAATGGAAACCAAGATGATGCTCTGGACAATTCTGAAGATGGGATTATCTCTGAGAGATCCTATGCTGGGGTAAAGGAGCAAGGCCTTCATAGCTCCCCCAGGGTGAATATTGGCCTTCCCAGGAAGTGGGTATGGCAGGCACTGAGTGAGACCACTCTCTTCAACTGAGGTAAACCTGAAGGAGGCTGACAGCCGAAGACTATTTTTGACAGCACACTCAGCAGCTAGGGTAATAAATCCTTCATTCCTGCAGGGGAATCTGGGCGGGGCATCACAGCTTCCACCACACATAGTGTTCGAGTGTACTCATATGAGACAAGGCATGTCTGCCAGACCTTCCATCTATCATCTTTCTAAAATTAGATGAGGTTGAAAAATCTTTGGAGGGCATCCCACAGTCTGATCCAAGAGCTTAGGAGTCAGGGAAATTGATACCAGTTAAAAGAATATGACCATGTTTAGGCCATGGTCTATTTCCAGAAGCAGAGCTCCACAAAATTTTCTTCAAACAAAATACTACACATCTCACAACTGTAGTTGGGAGCCCAATGAAACTCTCTCTTAAATGTGTGTCAATGAACTTGCAAAGGCTGAAAGTGGTTTGGTAAAAGCATTGTACATCTTCTTGCCCTGAAGGTGGAGCCTAAGTCAATGACACAGTTTCTCATGATGGAAATATAAGCAAGGAGGCCCGTACTGGGGAACATGCTTCCTCATCATTGACATATTTATTCAGAACCTTTGGCACAGGGATTGCGTGGGGCATGGTGGGAGAATCGAGCCAATACTAGTAGAAGTCTAAAGAAAAGCAAAAGGTGTAGTTCAAAGAAGGTCAAGTTATGGACCGCTAGCCAGGAAGCTAAAGACTGAAGTCTGGTGTGGGGCAATGGTCCTAGCATCTCAGGATTTTCCCCACATCTCTCTCAGTGGATGTGGTCTCCTGGGCTACTGACCCAACAAGCAGTGAAGTTACCCTTGTACATCCCAAATGCTAGATCCTTGAGGTAGATGTTGAGCCTGGCCCACTAGTCAAAGTTCAGCCCATGCCCAAAAACTTATTATTGCCATAACCTAGAACAAACCCCCGCCTCCTGGAAATCCACTTGAACTGTAACTCCCCCTCCAGGGAGCTGAGTACCAGCATGCAGCACAAGTGGCTCCAGGTGCAGAATGTGGGGAGAGGGGAGAGGGTGGTGGGCCAGAGTCACTAGCATCAAGGCAGCCTCTTCCTCTCGGTAGGGATGAGAGAGGTAGTGAGTGAAATGTGATCCCTCTGCCAGTCTCACATCTAACATCACCAGCCTGTAGAAGAGGGGATTGCACTGCTTTATTATGAAGTTATTGCATGGAACAGTCCTAAGACTTTCCTGAAACAGCCATCACAGAGCTGGGCTTGGGCGAAGAAGCTGAATGATGCAGTGTAGCTGGAAGTTAACCTCCACAGGATCTTCAGGCAGTACTGGTATCCAACTCACAGAGCTGTTGGTCAGGTGACTTAGCATGCCTGAAAAGCACCCTGATCACTTTGTTACCCTTGCCAAGCATAAAACCAAGTTAGCCAGACATGCTTCTGGCTCCTGTATGCCCAGAACTTGGTTTATCCTGAAATAATTATGCACTCAGGAAAAGGGACAGTAGGTTCTTTGGGTTACCATGATACCTCTGAGTTTGACAGCAGCAGGGAGCAGGATTTTGATGACATTGGGTAAAGTAGCAATGCAATGGGTAGTGGTCCCCCTTAAGTATTGTCTTAAGTATTGTTTAAGGCCTTAATCCAGTGACTTTCAAAGTGGGAGCTTAGACATATTTCCCATGGCAACAGTACCAGGGGAGAGAGGGAGACAGGAAAAGGGATTTTTGTGTCTTGCCCACCTCTGAACCCTTGGAGAGAGAGGAAAAAGTTAAATCTGAATAGATTTAGATATACCTTTGTCTTAAAATTCTTCACAAAGTCCCCATCTCCTACAACAGTAGTTCTCAATCCTCCCATTTGTATAAGAAATATTTTATAATGTCCTTTTTATTATCCTGAAAAAAATTTATAGATAAGTATAACCTTCCTATGCATGTTTAAAACAAAACAAAAAATTTTTTCTAGCTGTATTGTGAAGGAGGGATAAAAATAAAGTAACTTGGAGCCAGCTGAGTGGCGTGGTGGTTAAGCGCTGGCTTGCGAAGCCAGCGGCCCCAGTTCGGGTCCCACATATGAGGGCCAGTGACACTGCCCTCAAAAAAAATAAAAATAAAGTAACTTATAATAAAAATACCTTTCAATAGTAAATACCTAGACACAAAAACACTAAACTACATAATAAAATAGACAAACACTTACAATAATATGCTAACTCCCCATGCATGTGACAATTATATATGCTAGATGATACAAGCATACATATTGGAAATACAAATACCAAGAGCAGTTTTACTGTGGCAATATAATTTCCTGAAACTATAAATAATATTCGTGTATTTAAAAAATATTTATTTCCTCCATCTACAGAGTAGTAACATTCCTGAAAAGTTCAGTGCATATTAAATTATATAAAACATTTGGCATTTTTATATAAAATGGATATTGGTTCAGGACTCAGATCATGATAAATAGGATTTTTACCTACATAAATGTCTGGTGGATGTGGGACATTTCTTCATTGCATGTAAATGCTCCATGAAAGGGAAGACATCTAGCACCCTCAGCCTCTTCCCAGTAAAGGCCAATAGCACCTGGCAATCACCATGACGGCCCCCCAAACCCTTTCTCAAATTTCCAAAATGCCCCTGGCAGCAGTGAAGAATCCCTGGTCTGCAGGCTCAAGTCCAGGCTCCCTAGCTGCATTAGTCTGCTCACTCTGCCATAACACAATGCCAGAAACTGGGTGGCTTAAACTACAGAAATTTAATTTCTCACAGTTCTGGAGGCTGGAAGTCTAAGATCATGGTGGGAACATAATGAGGTTAGTGAGCACTCGCTTCCTGGTTTACAGATAGCTTCCTGGTTTGCAGATAGCTGCTTGAGCGCATGCGTCCTCAGGAAACTTTTCTTAGAAGGACTCTAATTCTATCTGATGAGGGTCCTACTTATGACTTCATTAAACCTTCACTACATCTACAAAGGCCTTATCTCCAAATACGGCTACACTGGGGAGCTCAGGTTTCAGCATACGAATTTGGGGAGACACAATTCTGCTCCATAGCACTAGAGCATCACAAGAGGCCCTGCTTCTTCCACCCTCTGGGGACATCCCTGCCCAGCAGGCTCAACATCAGGCTGCTTACAGCTCCCCATGCACACTGTGCTGTCTTTGTGCCTTTGCTTGCACTGTGTTCTCTGTCTGAAATGACTGACCTCTTCTTTAAGGAAGCCTCTCTTCACTTTCCAGGATGGGTTAGGTACTCCTTCCTTGGATTTCCCTGTCTGACTCGACCTTTAAACTTAGCCAACTGAACTGCATAATCTAATATCCTTCCCTTTTTTGTGAGCTCCTTGAAAATCCTATGTCTGGTCCATAATTGAATCCCCATCACCTAGCACAATGCCTGACACCCTCAGTTTCATGTGGTGGAATCCTGAGTGGTTAGAATTGTAGAAGCTGATGGGCTCACTAAAGAAATGAGCAAAACGAGGAGAAAAGTAGGCACATCCAGTACAGTGATAGAAAAGATAGGGAATGTTCACCTAGGATGGAGAAGAAGGGGAAAATTTCAATGTTATTGAAAATTATGGGAAGAAATATTCAAAGACTATGTAGCCAGTTAGTTTCTGCACTATAGGAAATTCAGATAATTAAAATATATAAAATAACATCACTTTTTTAAAGGTCAAGTCATTGGTAACTCAAAAGAGAGTTCCATTAGAATATGGTTGAAGAGAAACAGATAATGGGGGTTTAAGAAGAGATTCGATGGGTGGGAAATGGAGGTACTTGCCATAATCCACAAGCTCAAGGATCCTATTGATGCCTGAAAGGTAGCTCTGCATCAATATTTCTCAAAATACAATTAGCTTTGTCTTTTTAGATGACAAAAGTAAGTTTTCCTGAGAGAGATTGTCAAAGCTATACACGAAAAGTTTCAAGAGAAAGTAAAAATCAGCCAGAATTTTATAAACCTGAGGTAAACACTATAGTTGGTGAGTATTCTCCCCATCACCTTTCTATATAATTATACATTTTTATGAAAATGGGAGACTGTTTCTCTTTTTTTAGTTAGCACCTTTGAACATTTATGGAACTGTTTTTATCCAGCGACTGCAAAGTATTTGTATAATTTTTGAAATTTTCAGGTCCTCATGACTTCATGTGTTGCAGATGACTTAATTAAAGGAGAGCAATATTTTATTGGTCATGGAAATGGACATAATTTCCTCTGGGAAACTTGGCTTTCAAAGGACATGTATTTGATTAAATAAAGTGCAGACTTTTCTTTGATTTTAGTGCTTTTGTGAACAAACAACTTCACAACTTTCTTGGGGCGGGGGCGGCAGAGCGGACAGGATATGTTGCCTCACCTTTGTTTTCACTAAACTCTAAGCTCTGGCAAATCAACCAGGAAGGTAGGTCATGGTCACTTAAAGGTCTTGCCTTTAAATTATGAATTAAGACCTGATGAAAATCCAAGGACAAAGTGCTCTGCTCTGGTTTTGGAGGGAGGGTCCTTCCTCCCTGATCTTGAGGTGTCTCTGGGTGCCTCTTGCTTACCCCTGCTGGGCGAGGGGCTCCTGCTGAGTGGAATGTGAAGGTAGGACCCCTCTGCTATGAGCTCTTGACTCTCCCTCCCTTGCAGGAAGAGGAAAGGGTCCTACACTGGGAGTTACAGGAAGTTAGGTTTCCTACTATGAGGGGCTAGATAGGAGACCTTCAAATATTCTCCCAGGTTTAAAATTCTGTGAATCTCTAAAGCAGAGGCTCTGCAGAGGCAAGGGAGTTTCCCTTTTGTTCTCAGGAACCTTTAAGAACCAACTTGAGAGTGTGTCTTCCAGGCCAGCGTCTGTAGCCCAGCTCTTCTGTGCTGCACTGAACAGTACTGGCAGCTTCTCCCCTGCCTCCCACTCCATAGTTTGATTTGAGAATCAAGTATTTTCTGCTTATGTAC
Organism: Aselliscus stoliczkanus; assembly: GCA_033961575.1. Classification (NCBI taxonomy): domain Eukaryota; kingdom Metazoa; phylum Chordata; class Mammalia; order Chiroptera; family Hipposideridae; genus Aselliscus; species Aselliscus stoliczkanus. Next base: position 80,373,127 of record CM066728.1, on the reverse strand, counting down.
CAAGAAAGCTTGAATCCCCTAATCTGGAGCTGAAAACAAAACAAACAAACAAAAAAAAACAGACAGAGTCAGATGTAACATATGGGTTTGCCCAGGAGATCTCAAAAGAATGTTGTTTGTTCTACTATGAAAATGAAAGATTAAAAGAAAAAGGATATGCAACCAGACATTTAGATGCCATATTGGACATTAGAAATAATTTTGACAGGCCTAGACAATTCACATATGACGAAACTGGGATTTTACAAGATCAGTTGTTTTAAATTAGGTCAAACAGCTATACAGTGTCAGAACCTGGAGTAGACACAGTGTCGCTTGGCTGCCTGTTTGGTGCTTTCTCTCTTTGATAATTCTGCTGCACACTCCACCATATGCTCTCTCAGACCAAGCACATATATGAATATATGTATTAATATATGTATATATAACACCTACTTCCAGCATGTAGCATATAATGGGGTCTCTGGGAGTAGTTTACTTTTCTCCTCAAAAGTGCCCACAGCTGCTTATTCTGAACATCTGGAATAATGAAATTCTAAACAAAATACACTGCATAATGCCAGGCGCACTTAATCCCTCTTTTCAATGAATTACCAAGAAATCAGTAGACCTAATAGAACCAATCTTTAATATCACAGCTCATATATTGCAATACAAAAATCTCCCTTGAAGTAGATTTATTTGTATGGAAGCCTTGTCACATGGGCTGAAAACAAGCCAGAGTACCACATCCAAAAGCAGTGATAAATGGCCATCCCTGGACAGGGGAAGGTGTCCAGTAAGGCCTGTATGATATTGGAGTGGAACCAGGTTAATTTAATATCTTCATTCGTGGCCTAGTAGAGGGCGGGGGGTAAACTGTGTCCCCTGCTAGTTTGATAAATGTGTTACGTTGGCAGCTGTTTAAAATTGTAACGATAGACAATATAATGCACCATGGAAAAGAGAGGCTGGAAATATGTCAAAAAATCATGAAATGGGATTCAACTTGGAAATGTGAATGCCGACACAATTGGGAATTATAATATGAAAAAGGGAAATTGTCCAAAATCTGGCCTGAAGGGAGAAAAAAAGAGCAAGTAACAAAAATCACAGTACTTTTCATTCCCAAATAGGATCTACCATTTCCAAGAATGGAGATTAAAATTTTACATATTTGCAAATATTCTACAAGCCAGAGTGTGTAGCTAAGAGGATTGTAACAAGACCACAAAGGGGCATACCAGGTCACTAACCATTTGAGGCCACTCTAATAGCACCACAGAACCAGCTGGTGGCACTTCCAGAAAAGCCAGAGTTGCATTAGCAGATCTATAATATAGCCTCAGGTGACTGGAAGCCACCCACAGTAAAAGGGTTTTGTGGTCCAGGAAGATGGAGTAGATGGCAGGTGACAGGCCCTTTAAAGGTCTGCCTGTGACAGTCATCCTGTGTGCAATTAAGAGTCAAAGCATTAAAGTGGATAACATAATCCCTCAAATATAAGGGAAAAATAAAATACCAATGCCACGACTGTTTAACTATGACCAATAGGCAGAGTCCAGTCCAATAAATATTATTATTTTTTTTTTATGATTCAAACATTACATCTTCTAAATAGAGCTGCTCATGAGCAGAAGTGATGCGGAGGCCTGAAGTGAAACCCAAGATGAATGGACTTGCCAAAAGAATGAGGAGTGTTTTGTTTTATTTTGTTTTGTTTTGTTTTGTTTGAAATCTCTTCTGCAAGAATTTTTAAAGTTATTTTGGGGCATTCTTTATTTTTCTTGATTATTTCCCATAAGCATCAACTTTGAATCAATCAGACATCTAGGTTCAAATTCTCGTTCTAGTACTATCTATCAAGTCATCACTGGAAGTCTCATGGCCTTGATTTCTTCATCTGTAAAAGATGGATAATAGTATGACCTATCCAGGTTGATACAAGGATGCAATGCATAAAGTATAAACAACCCTGCGCAATATATATTCACAGGAAGCACTTACAAAGAAGCCAGATGATTCTATCAGAAGCCATCAAGCACAATGGAGAAGAAATGCCTAGTTCAATTTTCAGTTCCTTTTAGCTCTCTGATTGGGCATCAGTTATTTAAGCATGCTGTGCCTCTGGTTTCTATTTTTTTAAGAATAATAGTACCTACCTTTCTACATGGTGGTTGTGAGACTTAAATAACAAAATGTATGGAAAGCCCTGGTGCCTAGCTTATAACAATAACTCAAAAAATTAGCTAATATAAATTCATATGTTAAATTCTAGAGGCTCTAAACTCCAAGTATATGAAATAAAATATAATCGATTCAAAAATTTGGATTGCATTTCATTTGTATTAGATGGTAAACTTCTACACTTCAGGGTGTCTGGAACACAGTGACCTGTAGTGATTAAGGGCAGCTGGGGTCAGGTGCATCTGGGTTCATATCCTAGTTCTGACTCTGATTCGCTGTGCCATTGTGGACCTGTGATTTAACCTCTGGTTAATCTCAGTTTTCTTATCTATAAAAGGCTTATCTACTTTATGGGGTTGCTGTGAAGATTCAAGGAACAGTGAGTCATGAGAGTGAAAGGGCATTGCTGGAAGGTGACATGCTCCCACTACCTACCATGACAGCGCCATGGATCTGAAGAGTTGGAAAGAACCGAGGAAATCTCTCTTCTATTCCTCCCATCTTGTGGGTCAGTTTCTCCAAGCCAGTTCCTGAATCTGGGAGTAGTTCCAGGGACAAGCTGCAGCTGAGGACACAGAGAACATAACTGAGAATAGAAATCAGGGATAGTCGGGAGACATAGCTGTGGGCAAACTCAGATCCTGGTGGATGGAAGTTGGCCTGGACCTGGTGTCATTGGGCAATGACCATGGGAAGGAACAGACAAACAAGAAACATTACACAGTCTTAAAGATACAGAAAAAGCCTCAGAATCAAAAGAAAGGACAGGGTCATTTCTAGAATGGGTCAGTGGGGAATGGAGGGTGAGAGTGGTTCTGGAGAAACTTCAGATACTGTAAATGTTATTTTCATTTTGTTACTAAGAAGAGTATATATGAAGTACGACATGGTTTTTGAACCATTGCTATTCTTTCATTAATCAGTTGTGTGTGTGTGTGGGGGGGGGAGGTTGTCCATTCATAAAGCACTGCTTTATCATAAATGAAATAAATCCAAACACATTCTTTTTTATTCTCCAAAATAACCAAGTTTTAGTTATACTGTCCAAATTAGAAAGTCCAGATGATATCATAGAATAGAAATCTTTTCACATTAAATATTTCTCCCCCACAGAGCACTTTGCTTTCTCAATCTACTGGAAGGGAGAAGAACAGATATAAATTTTGTCAAAAGAAAAAATATCTCCTTTAAAAGAGGTTAGAGAACTTGAAGGAAGACAGAGGGTTCTACAAACAGTGTGTGCATAGTTGATATTATTAGAGATGGATAACAAAGTTAGAGATAATGGAATAAAATTAGGCAAGTTGAAGTTAACTGTAACCCTATAAATCAAGATCCAAAACATGAACACTTGCCTTGCAATCTATAGAGTGGGCCCCACACGGGTCAAAACCGGTGATTTCCTGTTCATGAATGACTCACTGGGAGTCAGTTGGGAAATTTTAGAAAGTTTTTCAACTCCAAGGTAATTCGAGAGCTATTAATTTAAGAGAGAATTTGCTAACTGGCACCCTGAGGAGCTTGTAAAAATTAAAATGGAAGTGACTTCTGCATTTGGAGAATTTTGCCAAGAGTAAGATAAATAGATAGCAGGACAGATATTTTTGTGACTTGGACAAGTCAAAAGCTGAGTCAAGATTTGCATACACTTCTCCAGTGAGTTTCTATCCCAATGAACTGCAAGTGAGACAGAAGAGACTTTATCTCAGCTAGGCAACTAAATTCCCCCGTAGCTCTCCTGCAACTTCCTTTGAGACAAAATAAGGACCCAGGAGAGCAATCTCATTCCCATGTGTTTGATTTGTCATGAGAGCATCACTACATCTTACATACATGCAACACACATAACTTTTTTAGTAGAGCACTTTATCATTATCAAAGTCACAGAAACTGTTCTGGTTCAAAGATTCATGGCACATTTTTGGTTAAAAATGTAATAGCTATTTTTTAATGGAACAGAGTAGTTTCTAATTAGAGCAACAAAGTACCTTCACTTGATGATCGATTTATGTGATGTCCCATCACTCTTGCATGCAGTAGATGGGACTGGTGTTTGAAAATAACTTCTGTCTTAGGTTGTAAGTCAGTACATGCTAACGAAGCCATAGGGATGTTCTTCCCTGACTGGGGGGAGATTTGTCTTGTTACTTATCTTTATATCCACAAGAATTCGAAACAGAGCACATAGAAAGTATGTAACAGATGTTTGTTCAGTGACAAATGATGTTTATCATTTATGACACTTCAATAAGCAGAAAATCAACAACTAAATAAAAAAATAAATAAAAAAGTTCTGTTACCTATGTGTTGGGGTCCCATCCAGTACCCTGACCGCTGTTACTCTGGCCTAAGTGAGAAGTACAAGTGGCATTTTGGACATAAAGAGCCTCAAGTACAACATTCTCATTGAACTGGAAATTAACTTTATCTGAATAATGGATTTCTGAAACAAAGCAAGTCTTAGCCATCAGGTAACCTTCTTATTCAAAAATTTGCCATCAGGACAATATGCTGGTTATGTCAAGTTCTTGATCAACAAAAATGTGAAAATGCCTGTTCAACATCTTTTTAAAAACATCTAATGTACAAGTGATTATAAGAAGTGTTTTGAGGTGAGTTACACTTTCCCCCTTAAATTTTGTTCAGAGGTTGAAAAATGACATTGATAATGTAATCATGAAGGTGGAAGGGACTCAAAGGAATATTCTAGTCCATTCCTCCTGTTAAGCAGTCAGGACCCTTTACAAACTACCCTCAATACTTAAGAATCAGGCTGAAAATTTAGAGACTTACAGACCAGAACACCTGTAGTCTATTCTATTGTTTTTTTTTCCAGCCTCAGTTCTTCATGACACAACCTCTACACAACATGGAAAGGTTACCTTTAGCGTGCTGGTAATGTTTCTTTGAGATAGTTACTATTATTACTCAAGATATTCATAAGCAATTGTGATGTTACTATTTCACTATAGTCACCTAAGATTAGATTTGGAATGAGGTGTTTTTTGCTGGGTTTAGGGAAGAAAACATTTTTAGCTAAAGTCCCCCTCACCTTTCTCCCCCAGGGAAACCCAGTTTATTCTGGACAAAGAACCCTACTACACTAAATGATTTCTGCAATGGTATTATTTCCCCAAAAAGATGTATGGCCTCTAAACCTCCAAACCAGTGCCATTGGGACACATCTCCATTGGGTGGCAGTACATGTTCAGAACAACCTAACAAGGTTAGTTTAACACATTAATTTTGAAATGGAATTTATGTTTCAGTTTGTTAAATTCTAATAACAATATTTTTGTAAAGACAATTCACTGATAAAAGATGATCAGGAAGTAAACTATCTTTTACTTGTTCTGTATTTTAATTAATAATTGCATATATATATATATATATATATATATATATATATATATATTGTTTACTGACATATATAGAGAGGGTTCCCCCCCCAAAAAAAAATGAGCAAAATAAACAGAAATAGTCTTAGAGACACAAAGGAAAAACTGATGAGGGCTAGATGGGACGGGGGTGGGCATGAGGGAGAAGGGGAAGGGACAAGGCAACATAAACTGGTAACTACAATACTACCACAGAGACAGAAGAGACAGTTTGGGGAATATAATCAGTAATGTTGTAAAAAATTTTTAGGGGACCAGATGGACTCATGTCTTGTCAGGGAGACCACTTCATCGACGGTGTAGTGGCCTGACTACTGCACTGTACATCTGAAGCTGCCGCTGATTAATATTAGATATTAACTATAATTTAACACATATATAGCCATGGGATGTGGAATATAGTGTGGGGATGTAGTCAATGGCATGATAATAGATATGTATGATATCGAGGGTGGGGGGACAGGGGAGGCGGAGGGGGTAGTCACTTTGTAAGGGGTGAAAAAGATAGCTATTGCATAGTTTGTAATCTATAACTATTAATAATAATAATAATAATAAATGTATACACATTTTAAGAAAGGAAAAAACTGTATTAAAATTGTAATACTCAATATATACCAACAACATAAGGTGAATACAAGTCATGTGTATACCTTTTTTGGGCACCCCCAGTGAGTGTGTGTATGTTTGTGTGTCTGTGTGTATGTGTGTGTATGTATATGTATATATGTATGTATTTTGTTCACTGATATCTAGTTCAATGGCTGGCAAGTAGTAGGCATTCAAGATTTTTTTTTAAGGAAGTTTATACCAATTAAATCTAAAGACAAATTCAAAGTTCAGAAAAACTAATTTTCCTATCTATACAAGCAACTGTCCAGAGTTTCATCCTAAACTATCCCATTCTTGGTCATCTAAACTGTATTAAACTCAGTGATCATTTTTTTTATCTGGCCTAGTTTAGAGAGATGTGCAAGATCCTGTTTTTAACACAGCACAGGTGGCAGCTGTTCAAGTCACCAGGTCCCATTAAATCATGTATATAGTCACGCAATCAATTTTCTATTCCTTACATATTTGTATTCTAGATTACATTTTTTAAAAATCTAGGACTAGTGGGGTGAAAACAGCCAGTTATGATTCTCTTAGGGGGCTGGATTCTTGTTAATCTCGGTTTTGACTGTTTATTTTCATTAAAGATGCTTTCTAAGCTAGTTTATTGAGCTAGGGTGCATTTTGGAAAGTGTTTTTGGCTATAGACAAATACCATCTGTAATAAAGTAAACTTGGAAGTATTTGTAAGAAGAAAAGATTATTAGAACAAACCCAAAACAGAAAAGATCCCAAAATTGGTCTGTGGAGACAACCAAGAAGAATATACAGGTTTTGTTGAAAACACTGACAGCAAGTGGATTTTTCAACTAAATAATTGTCACTTAAAATGGATCAATCCACAGTAGTAGTTTTAAGATACTCTCTGTCTCACTAAATAATTGCTTAAATAATTCTTAATGATTTAATAGACAGAAAAATTACAGCTCATTAAAAGAAGCTGAGTTGAAATAAACATATATATATTATTTTAACATACATATTTAAATTTTAAAAGTTCATGTTCATGAGTAAATAGATATTTTTACATATTACATGATGACAATATAAGATTCTGTTTGATAGTAATAATTACAGATTTTCACAAGTATTTTTTAAAAAGCCTCTTCTAATTTTGCCCAGTTAAGGTCAAATGAAACCGCAAGTACAAATTAAGCCACAGTCCTATTCCACTTATCATTTGTATCATATAGTCAGCACAGAATACAATATAAAGAAATGTTAAATTTGAATTTTCCTTGGCCATTACTTGAAGAAACCAACCAGTGATACCTGTATACTGGAGGAGTATGACATATAGAATCTATCAAACAAGAACACCACCTATTCGTTGGTGATCGAACATATAGCATGTATTATTTTTGTATATTCCCTTTTGACAAACAACCGTCTTATGCACTGTAAAAATATTTAAGATAATTTTATTAAAAATATGGCTCTTGGTCAGATGACTGCTAAAAAGTAACACGAGGATGTTACGGAGAGAGCCTGTGTGAGTGAAGGTAAAACCCTAAAGGCCTGTCCTGAAAGGAACGCTTTCTCCACCTGAATGAAGCGAGATGCTTGTTCCCAGCGCCCTGACGCTGCTGACAATCGTGCTGTCCACGTGGCGAAAGCCTGAATCAAGCACAAAGCATGCCCGCTGTTGTACTCATTAGTTCTCCCTGTACACCTCCCTGCTCCAAGATAATGAAAACGGGGTGTGGCTGAATAAATGTGGAAGAGCTTTGCATTCCCCACTCCTGCCTGGGAGCACGTTCGACCCTATTCTGGCGGGTGCTGCTGCTTGAGTAAACAGCGGAAAGCTACAGCCCAAGGCTTCCCACCCGCGCCCAGAGAAGTCTCTGCCGACATGTGATGTCAAATCGTTTTCAGTTGACTTGGAAAGACTGAGGTGCAAACTCTTCGTATACATCAGCCGGTGCGACCTTTAGAACTTCCTGAAGCATTTTCCTTCACAATGGAATTGGGTAAGGCTTTTAAATCATCATCAGTGGAACAGAGAGAGCCTCCAAGCACTTGATGAGACAGCCCAAAAAGTCATCCGTCACTGGAGTGGCTTTTCAGTGAACCAGTTTCAGTGAGAAGTGTTAGTTTTGGATTGAAAATAAAACTGCCATGCCATTAGCCTCTTCCCTTCGTGTACTTTCTGACCTTGTCCGGATGACAGATTCAGATGCTAGTGAAATGACTTCGGCACAGAATTCTGAGGATGACAGGTCCGATTGTAAAGTCTCACCACTGATCAGGCTAGAAAGAGCTGGATTTATTTTTTTCTCCTGATAAACCAAAACTCCAATAATTGAAGGTGCCCTGTGTCCATAGGTTCCTTCTACCCATACTGCTCTTTTCCTCATTCTTCACCTAGCTGGCTCCACCTCAAACCTCAGGCGCTCAGACACCGTTTCCACAGAGCAGCCTTCCGTCTCCCTGCTGTGGAATGAATTCTGCCCCTCCACCATGACCCTCTCCCCCTTCGAATTTCATATGTTAGAGACTTAACCTTAAATGTTTAGTAAAATTCACCAACAAAGAGTTTTAACATATTAAGTAAATGTATTTCATGGGTACGGAGCTATTCAGATTTTTTGTTTTTCTTGAAAGAGCTTTGAGAATTTGTACCTTTCAAAGAATTTCTACTTTTCATCTAAGATGTCAAATTTATGTACATGGAGTAATAGAGATGGAGAAGGTAGAAAATAGTCCTTTATTATCTTTATAATGTCGGTAGGATCTATACCAGTGACTTCTCTTTCATTCTTGATATTCACAATTTGTAATTTGTAAATCCTTACCATAAATTCTTCTAGCATTTCTTCCACCCCATTCTCTCTTCTCAATCTGAGGCTCCAATTACACATGTGAGCCCTCTTGATGGTGGCCCACAAATGCTTGATAAGTTGTTCTACTTTTTTGAATTTTTTTTTTTTTTTTACTTTGTATTTCAGTTTGGATCATTTCTATTGACTAGCCCTGATTTTTTTTTCTTTGTGTCTGATCTGCTCATTAACCTGGAAAAGGAATTATTCAACTCTAGTTATTCTTAGGATTTCATTTGACTTTTAAAAAATAGTTCTCACCGCTCTGCTGCAATTTCATATGTAGTCATGCATTTTGTCTATCTTTTCCACCAGGCCTTCGACATGTTAGTTACAATTATTTTAAAGTCTTTGATAGTTCTAACATGGAAGTCATCTCTTCTGGTTCTATTGACTACTTCTCTTGACAGTAGGTTGGGTTTTCTTTCCCTTATGTCTCATAATTTTTTGTAGTATGTTGGATATTATGTGTAAAACAAAACAAAACAAAACAAAACAAAACAACAAAAAAGTAGTAGAGACAGATAGACAGCATTTATAACTGGAAAAGGACATGCCTCTTCTTCCTCAGCAGGGACCAGAGTCCAGGCACGGCAAGGGAGTTTCCAACCTCTCCTCTACTATCAGGTGGGTTTTACTACCACCCTTCCCTCAAATTATTGGATCTTTCCCTGGCTTAGAGGGTGAAAGGATTTCCTGGCACTCCCCTAGTGGCTTGCAGCTTTTGCTTCATACGAGAGAAAGTCCTGGGGAAGAGAAAGTGGTTTTATGTCTGTGTATCAGCAGGGGACTCTTAGCTCTCCTGCCCTACTTCCAACCTTTCTCAGGAGAAGATGGTCGAGACCTGGTGTGGAAAAGAGCTGGCAGGTAAGCCACTTCCCTATGTCTTGGGCTCACAGGGCTGTAAACCAGGGGTCAAAAAACTTTTTCTAAAAGGGCCAGATAGTACATATTTTACATTTTGCAGACTATATAGTCTGTTGAAATACTCACCTTTGCCAGTATAGTGCAAAAGCAGACATAGACAATATGTAAACGAGTGTGGCCTTGTTCAAAAAAACTTTATTTATAGACACTGAAATTGGAATTTCATATGATTTTCACATGTCACAAAATATTCTTTTGAGTTTTCCAGGTGATTTAAAGTAATATAACAAATAGCAGAAAGCTGGATTTAGCTCATGGGCAGAGGTTTGCTAACCTCTGCTCTAAACTGTCAGGTTAGCCTGGACTCTGCCATTGAGAATTTGTTGAATCTTCAGATGTTTTCTTCTCAGCCTCTTTTATGGTGGCTATCTCTTTCTCTAATACTCTATCAAAAATGCAATAGTTCCTGGGTCCATCTTTCATGGAAGTAGCTTGTCATCCTTGGGAATTCAGTCTACCTGTTTGCCTTGCAATCTCACTGCCTGACAGGCTCAAGGAAAACTGTGAGTTTGTAGACTGTACAGAATATGCTGCTTGGTATTTTAGGATCAGGGTTCTCTTGCATCTTCCTACATCCTAAATGGACATAGAGCCCCACTCATATATTTTTGTAAAATGTGCAGGATTAAGACATTTTAATCAAAATCAGTTAAGATCATGGACTCTTCCCCCCTTTGTCTTAATCAGCTAAGGCTGCTATAACAAAATACCACTGACTGGGTGGCTTAAATAACAGAAACTTATATTCTCACAGTTCTGGAGGCTAGAAATCCAAGATCAAGGTACTAGCGGTTTAGTTTCTACTGAAGCCGCTCTCCCTGACTTGCAGATAGCCACTGCTCATATATATATATATATATATATATATATATATATATATATATATATATATATATTTGCAAAGATAAGTGTGTGACTGGTACTCCTGGTTGTATTCACAAGCTGTCATTTGACTCCTGCTTACATTTCCTGTGCATGGGTCTGTGGTAATTTGCAGCCCTCTCTTCCTAAAAGCAAAACAGAAAGAATTTGGCTCAAACTGAGTCACCATAATGTTAATCGCTGTGTGACCACCGCTGCTCTGCAGCAGTATGTTTTAAGTAAAGCTATAGAGTCATGCTTTGATATTCTTTTTAAAAACTTAACTTTTAAAACTAGAAAAAGTTACCAAAGCAAAAGAACAATCTGTGCCAGTCTGAAAAGAGACATGATCTTATTTTTAGCTGTCATAAAGAAAAATATATTAAGCCAAACTATTTATTTGAAGATAAGGGTAGAATTCTGTATCTATCATGATTCAGACATTCCTATATCCTTCCTCTGTAGAATACGTTGATATTATCAGAGGCAGTATCTCACACATTTTTTTTTAACTCCAGAAACCCCTTTCTTCTAGGAAAATAAATAAATAACTCTATTTATGGATGTGAAGGGTTGATGGGGGGAAAAGTATGAAAAAATATACCTTTATACATTTGGGGATAAGACTTTTAATTTTAACCAGTATACTTTAACTTCTCTACTAAAGTAGCTTACTTGACTAGAAATATAAACTTTGTCATTTCAGCCAGCTTAAAATAGCCCTACTTGAGACCTGAAAATCAAATTGCAGTGTAGTATTTGCTTTTTCTACCACCACGAAGGTAAAGCTGCAGGGGTAGGAACTCGCATGGAAGTTATTTTGATAATGAACAGAGTTGGGTAGAGAGAATCCAGGTCACTTTTGTACGGACTTCAAGGCTCACAAGAGTACAACACGTGTTTGGGGCCAACGTGTACTGGCGGAACTGACACGCAACCCTCATTGATGTTGCGTGTAAGTGGATGAGGACATTGGTTGGACCTTTGTCAGTAAACAGATGTGATCCAGAGACACATGGCTCATGCAGATATGGTTCAGTAGGAAGGTGACATCTTTTACAGAGTTGCTTTTCTAACTCTAATCATGCTCTCAGGTTAATGTGGCCAAACATGGGCTTAGGAGTTTAACACAATCAAGCTTGTCTCAGATGTAGTGAAATCTCCCATCAGGAAAGATTAAAGTCATTCAGTGAGCAATTTTAAAGACCCAAATCATCTTCAAAATGATTCCCTATGTTAACATGGTATTTCTGAGAGCTTAAACCAAGCCAAAATAAGCCCAAATATTTTTGTTTAACCAAGCTACCTCCTCATTAGCTCAGAGCAATAATTCTTTGCTCTGTTAGGGGGAGGCATGCTATTTGATTTTGTGACCTTCTTCTACTTCTATTCCAAATATTGCATGGCATTCCTTTTTTAAAAAGAAATCTTACTCTGTTTCAGAAATCATTTTGAAGACTTTCTTGCTTCCTATGGCAATAATTGGAGATATATTAGATGACTCCAAAACTGCTTCTTTCCCTTCTAATGTTAAGATATAACAAAAACAAAATGTTTAATGTTTTACTCCAAGCTTGGACACAATATTAATTTCTGCTACAGAAAGAAGGTTCGCATTTTATATCATTAGTTTACTTGAGGAATACATTTTGAGCTGTAAGCATGTACAAAGACCTGAAGTGAATAAGGAAAAGATGGACAGAGATTGATTTGGACAGCTAAAACTTTCGAACCAGATTGTTCCAAAGTTGTGGACCCAAGATAATAGACCCAATTTTCTAATTTAACTTGTACTCTGCAGATACATAAATGTAATATTCCAGCTTCTAATATGACTTTGGGCAAAAATAATGACCATCCAAAGTGTGTTTTCCATAACACAGAGGCTGTAAATGTGATCTGCACAATGGCTGTTCATGTGGTTTCAATCATTCAGAACATACTCGGAGCACAGGCTGTGGCAGAGGCCAAAGGCCAGGGCTGTGGAGCCTGATCATCACTTATTAAGTGGTAAGAAACCTCTGATGAAAAAATAATGTATGAATATAAAAGTAGCTGCATTTCCAGTTCATATTCAGAACCTGAGATTACAGCAAAGGTGAGGTTGACGGGGCCGCCTTCCATTCAGCATCCTACGTCAGTATTGTCACTGTCAGTCTCCCTCCTGACACCTCTGGCTCTGCTTGGCTTTATTTGAAATGCTGTTTGCATCCCAAGTATACTTTTTATGCTTACCATAGACTGTGAGCTATAATGTCAAACATGGCCATTCCACCTTTTAGATTTTGATGCACAGCTGTGCTTAGAAGCTAATAAGTGGGCAAATCCAATAAATACAATAAGTAAGTAATCATCTCATTGTCTAGAAGATTTTCCTGATATCCAGTCTAAATTTTCTTTTCTGTAAATTCATCTTCACTTTTTTTGTGTCCTGCCTAGAACTGTAGGTCCTTCAGAAACAGTTTGGCGGCTTAGACGGCTGATATTGTAATCCTCACAATTTTCATATAAAGCCAATTTATAAGGCTAGTGTGGGTACATGGAGAAAGGTAGCATTAGTCTTATTGTACTTTTCATCTACATGACAAAGATACAAGATAATTCACAAATAAGATACGCACACAGATCTGTCGGCCACCACTGCACATTCAACCATCTAAGTCATATTTTATTACCGCTGCCCTATTTTGATTCTTTGAGTTAGCAGTCCTTCTCTCTTTATTCATTCTCAAGTGAAAAAGTTAAGGATGAAAACACTGTGATCATTATAATGAAAGTAAGAAAATTTGAATAAATTATAGGGAAGACAAAAGTGCCTAAAAGTTACCTAAGTATAAGACTTGTTGCTGTTTTTGTTGTTGGAGGCAACAAAAAACCCACTTGAAACAGGCTTAAATATAAAAGGGAATTATTGGTTCACAGGTTTGAGAAGTCCAAGGGAACTTCTGGCTTCAAGTACTGCTTACCACAGGGATGCAAACATTGCCACTGGGTCTTAGCTTCTCTCTGTTTCCCGACTCCACCTCTTCAGACAGCCTCATTCCTCAAAGGAGCAAGATAACTTCAACAACTCTACACTTTCCATCCTCTTTGCTTTAAGTCCAGCAGATAAGAGCAAGTCTCTCATGCAGAAATTTCAGGAACAGTCTCATTTCATCGTCACGGCTCTCACTGGGTCACATGCCAATCCCAGTGGCCAAAGAGCACCATGCTCCAATTTGCACAGGCGTATGTCACATGCTCCACCCTTGAGCTGGAGGAAGCCAAAGCATGTGGGCTGAGGGGACAAGAGTCATTCTTTAGAGGAATTTTGATTTGGTTACGAGAAGAAGGGCAAATGGATACTGAGTGGCAAACACAACTGATGCCCACTACATTACCCCTTCCTCCAAGTCCTACATTCAAGGACTAATTGAAACCCATTCTTTCAAGTTCAACTTTTCTGAACATCCAATCTTGAAGAAGTCTACACCAAACTCCCACATACACTTACTGTCTCTATCACTTTGGCAATAACTTCAACATAGCCTGTGATATTGTGTCCTTAGGTGTCGTAAGCCATTGTCTGTATTTTGTCCTTCTAGCTTTCCATGTGGGCCTTGGGCATAGGCCCAGCTTCATGTTCTCATGGCCTATCTTTTCAGTCCAGGCATTGGTGCAGCCATCAGCTATGGCCAGTGAACCTAAAAGCGCCTCATCTATCTCAGCTGAGTGAGCTAACTCTCACTTTCTGCCCCAGAGTCTCTCTGCCCCCATCACTTGGGATCCCTGCTACAAAGACTCACTCTGTTGTTGTGATGCATGGGCAAACCTGGAGGTGCCAGGGATCCTTGACCAATACGTAACAAGAGCCAATGAATAGCTATCCTCCTTTACTGTCTCTGGAGCCAAAAACTCCAAGACACATTCTGCATGAATTCACACCAGGTCCCAAGGAGGATAGAGCCCGATTTGCCCACAGCAGTAACCTACTTGAAATGACTCTTACACTGACTTTCATTCAGTTCCTGTTTTAACTTCTCAATGACCCACTCTTGCTCCTTGGGATAAATTGTCCAAATAAACTACCTGTCTTCAAGTCCTTACCTCCACTTCTGGTTTCTTGGGGATACTAAGGTTAAGACAGACTAAAAGTTCTTTGGTGGCAAACTTAACATCTCTAGTATTTGAGGGTAACCAAGATATATTTATTGATATAATTTGAGATAACAAAAAAAAGGAGTCAATAAAGGTGGCTACCACAGGTAGTTTATTTGGGCAATTGCATACTGGTGGACAAAATGTACGAGATGGCCCAGTTTTGAGTAGACGGATGAGTCATTAAAGTGCTAATGTGAGAAATTAGGTCCAATGGCCAAAGTAAGAGAATTTCATGTCAGTCAACCATTGGAACTTAGAGTGTGTCACATCCTTGACATTATATTGTACATTCCTTCAGTCATTATTCACTCCAGATGCCCAACTGCTTATTATGCCATTAATAGTAATTTTGTAAGTGAATACAAATTTTTACTCTTTCAGGGCAATAAACATTTTATCTCAAGTTTTTGTGATTTGCCCTCTTGACTTAAGGTTGATGAGTTATGAAAACATTTGTCTCTTTGTTAAAATAAATGTAAGGATTGATGAGTCTATGTAAAGTTGAACAATATCCCAAAGCTCGCAGCCGATGCTTTGACTCTTAAATTGCTCCTAAGTGCTACTTGACCTCTGCAATGATTCTTTCCATTCACTGATGGGCAAAGAAGAATGAGTAACACTTAGAGAAAAAAGGATCAATATATAACTATTCTAAATCGTACACAAACCCCATTGCCATGCCTGGCAAAATGAAACGTGAACGAGTAGCCCTCTTTGAAATGTACCACTGGGTCCTCAACACAGTAATCTTAATGGTTTCGATTGCATTAGTAAAAACGAAAAGCAAAACTTATTTCCTGCATTAACATGAAGCTATTCATCTTTGTGTTCTTTTGATTTTTATAGTGACAGCCTTGTCTGGAAGACCAACGTTGTCGAACCCTTGCTTAGAAATAGGAAGGCGAACAGATGCCAAGTCTGACCATTGAGAGTAAGGCCCGTGATGACTCAGCTAAAGCATAATACAGAGAGAATGGGAATTAGCATTTATTGAGGACTTGTGATGTGTCAATATCACTTATATATTGTAGTAAGCTGAATAATGTCTCTATAAATATATCAGCTCCTAATCCCTTGGTCTTGTAAATGTTATCTTATATGGAAAAGAAGTGTTTGCAGATGGAATTACCTTAAGGATCTTGAGATGGGGAGATTATCCTGGATTAGCCAGGTGGACACTAAATGCAATCACAAATGTTCTCTTCAGAGAGAGGCAGAGGGAGATTATACAGAAAAAGGTAAGATGAAAATGCGGCCATAGAAGTAGAGATTGGAGTGATGCAGCCACAAGCCAAGGAATACAGGCAGCCCCAAGATCTGGAAGAGCAAAGGAATGGACTCTCCCCCAGAGTCTCTGGAAGAGCAAAGGAATGGACTCTGCCCTCTCCTGGAGGGGACACAGCCTTGCTTGACACCTGGGTTTCAGCCCAGTGGTGCTGATTTCAGACTGCTGGCCGCCAGGACTGTAAGAGAAAAAAAATTCTGTTCTTTAAGCCACCAAATTTGTGGTGATTTTTTCCAGCAGCCACAGGAAACTACACATAAATTATCTCATTTAATCCTCACAACTTGGTGCAGTAGCTATTTCATCTACTTTATAGATGAGAAAACTGAAGGTCAGAATAAGTATCCTAAGTCACCCAGCAAATAAGTGGCAAAAAAAAAAAAGTCAAATGCAGTAGAATTCCAAAGCCCAAGCTCTTTTCTCACACCCTGCACTCCAGCCACACATACTTATCCAAATGACTTTTCCCATATCCCTGCTATTCGATTTCTGCTCCTTGCACCAGATGTTCTCTCATATTTGACCTCAAGGACATAGGTCACTTCACCTTCTTTCCTGACTCCCATCCCTGGCTGGAGGGTCTCATCTTCCTACCCCTTTATTCTTGTCTTACTCATGCACTTATATTTTGGTGTGTCTTTCTCCTCTGTAGAGTATGAGTTCCCCTAAGGCAGGGTCTACTCCTTTATCTTTCTCTCCAGGTCTCCTACTACCTGGTACACAGTCGGTGCTTAAAGATACTTGTGGGATGAATGAATTATTTGTGAATGAATAATTATGTCATATTAACTCCTAAATAAACACAAGAATAAATAAGTTTGCATGAGTGAGAGTGAGGGTCTTTGGAGTTTCATGTTCAAACTAGGAGAGATGCAAGATGGGGAATTATCACTTTTCCATTTCTTTACGCTGCCTCAGTTTCTTCAGAGGTAATTGTGTATAATAATGGTATCTACTTTACAGAATTAGTGTGACTATTAAATGAGCTAACTTATGTAAAGGGCTTAGCACAATGACTAGCACAGACAGCTATGTAAGTATTCTCTGTTTTTAATTTTTATCACCTCTTTTTTGTTAGTCAAGAGGGGGGGAGGCTTTTTTTTGAAAGTCAATGAATAAATGGACTAACAAGTTTTAAAGCTACAACTAATTTTTATTATTTTGTAATTTGGTAGAAAACCGAATCAGTCTCAAGATGACACATTTAACTTCGAAATGAATATTTAGCTCAACATTAGTGGTAAGATAAAACTGGAAAGTTCAGTGCCTTTATAGTTTTTCACTCAAACCAAAAGTAAGAGCAAAAGCATTTCAGAAACTTGAAAATACACTATTGTGGAAAAGCTCAGGTGAAACTCCTAGAAAAGGAACCTTACTGACTCTGGGTCTTAATGTTGTATTACTCTTCCAATACTTTGATATTTCTAGAGAACCCTCTGCCAGAAACTCAGCCTTGTGCTTTCTTTCTCACTGATGAATAAATCGGACTAATTTGAAACACATGGAGAAGAAAGTGCAACTCTTCTGTTTGTAGATGTGAGACCTGACATTGTTTTTAATTGATTCACAACTTTTTATATAATAAGTGAAAACCGTGGCTTTTCAGGAGACATACAGATGAAAGAATAAACATACTAAAAAGTTTGGAGGCTGTTTTTTGTTTTATCTTCATTTGTTTCTGGTCTCACAAAGTAAACACAAGATTGTTTTGGCAATGAACACATATTTCAGGGTACAAAGATGCACGGTTTCAGATGTAGGAGGTAAAGACCATTGCCTGGCCTTAAGCGACCAAAAACCCTGCTGTAGTTCATGGACATTAATAACTTGGAAACAAATAACACCGGCATGGTTTTATAACTCTGCTGCTATCACATAGTTGTCCTTGGTTGCAGATAAGAGGTTGGTACAGAGAATGTGCCAGCCCATTTCTTCCCTCAATAGGTTCATTGTGCACCGAATCCCCGGGACCAGCCTCAAGGTGCTTCTGTATTTTATTTGAGGGCATCTGTTTTGGTTGGCTGAAATACATCATGACTGCAAACCCTGAGATACACGATCACATCAGAAAGAACTGAAACCCCTGGTCTGTCTTATATCCCACAGGACGTGTCCACAGGCACTGCCAACAGGAAAGGCTCGGAAACATCCCCTAATGAGCCACAATTGGTGTAGAGGTAATAATGCACTTGGTAGATTAGAAGAAGAAGAAAAATGACCAGGGTGTGAACAGGTCTGAAGACTAGCAGCAGTCTGAATGAAATAGTGGGTGGATTCAAGAGGAATTTTAGAGAAAGAACCCATAAGATACACAAACTGACTGGATGAAGCAAGTATGACAGTTTAGTAGAGAGAGGAGTGAAAGGTGACCCTGAGACTCCCAGCTGGAAAAAAATACATGGATGGTGAAGCTGTGAACTAAGAGAGGAAACACAGGAGGCAGAGGACAAGCAGAAGGAAAAATCCATTGGGAAGGGGAGATTGAATTTGCTTCCGAAAATGTTGAATTTGAGGTACCTGGAAGACAAGAGTGTGAAGATAAACGCCCAGCAAGTAACTGGAAATTCAGAATTGATGCTGAGGAGAGTAGTTAGGGCTACAGTTTTAGATTTGTTTACCTTGGTGATACTAAGAGAAATGTTCTTAATAGCTTTGTATATTAAACAAAGTATTTTCTCACCATTTTCACATTTTATCCACACTACAGCTCTACAAGAGTAAGCAGAGCAAATTTTATTTCCATTTTATGTAAAAGGAGACCAAAACTCAGAGACGTTAACTAATTGGCCCCCAGGCTGCATTGGGAGATAATGTTAAGGCCAGAACCAGACTTGTAACTTCTGAAATGTATGCTGGTATTTCCTAGAGACTGAGCACTGGGAAACTGGAATTCTTCATTTATTGCTTGTAAATATAGATTGATCTGTTGCAGAAAGGTGGCACATAAAACCATGCAATTTGATTAATTTCCCTTGGAAACTATATTAAATGGGCAGCTGGGAAAAGAGCAGTGAGGGAAGGAAAGAGCAAAAATGGTTGGAGAAGTAACAGGAAAAGCAGTAAGGAGGGGGGTCACAGAAAAAAAGAGGAAGAAATTCGAAGACCAAGGGGTAAAGTGCTGTCGACAGTATGAAAAGATTGTTCCTCTCCGAATTCCCGGCCACTTCCCATGCCAGTCCCATCTAGAGTGGGCATAGATGAGGTCCTCTCACAGCTAGGTGCATCAGAAGTACCTCTGCCCATGTGCATGGAACAAATACGTGTTTCTACCCCCAGCTCCTTGAACACAATCTTACAAATTCAGCTTGAGAGACACTTGAATGGATTTTACACTCAACCTCCCAGTGATAAAGCCATCAGCAAATTTCACAAGATTCCACGTGTAACCTTTAGTCATAGATCAATATGTAATTACATACTTTTCAATGTAGATCACATCAGAGAGGCCATGTCTACACCAGAGCAAACAGATGTTTTCGCAAACAGAAGAGCCTCCATCCATGTAGTTATGAGTGGCAGCATCTCACGGTGAGAATCAGTTCCTACCCTTTCCTCATCTTTAAGTTTTATTTTAAAACATTTGTTTTTGATATACAGAGATAAGTTTTCCAGACATAAACCTGGCTTTCAAAAACAGGGTTCCTCTGAAAGTAGACCAAAAGATAAAAGGAAAGCAAAGTGGGCCGAGTCAAACCACTCAACAAATTCAACATGACAAACATTTATTGAGTGTTTGCTGAATATAGAGCACTATGCTTGGTGCTGTGGGGCTATACATATATAAAAAATACAGCCCTCAAAGATCTTTGACAGACAATAATGTGCCCACTAAACATCTGATCTGCTCCCCTGCAATGTTTAGCCCCCTTGGAGTTGGGCAAGACCCATGGCTAGCTAGCTCTGCCAATGACCTGTGAGGGGAAGGACTGCCCTTCCTCGACAATCAAAAAAACTGTTTTAGATGGTGCAATGATAGAACCTCTGCCACCTGGAATTATGAGTAACTGCATGGACCGGATTTCCCATTGCTTCATGCTTAATACAGCATGATAAATTTTTTTTTCAATTAACTCACTGAAATTTTGGAGCTGTTTGTTACTGAAATTACCTGATCTGTCCTGACCAATATACTTGCTTTTCTAGAGCTCACATTCTAGTGGGGACAGATGAGCACACATCTAAAAATGTCTCTAACTGGTTGATAACACATCTCACTTGTTTCATTCCTGTTATACATCACCTGCTCATTATTTTCAACACACCCTTTCACTTTCAAAAGTATCCTGGTTTGGATGAAAAATAACACAGTCATCCATAAGAAGATAGAAGATAGTCTATGATAAATAGTATGGGAGACACATAAATATGGCATTCAGGATGGCGAAGATAATCCTGCTAAAAGGATTTGGTCATTTGTACTGGAACCTAAAAAAAAATATAGTGTTCTGGTAGGCAACTATTGAAGCAGGTGAAGTTGGAGGGAAGGGCATTCCAACAGCTCTCAGTTTGATTATCAGTCCAAGGAAGAAGTAAGTAGGATATTTCAGAGACTTGTAAGCACATTAAGGTAAGTGTGGTAAGAGTGGAGGAAGAGGAAAGGAGAGAGCAGAGAAGCAGGACAACAGTTGGCTGGCTATATCATGGCAGGCTTTGAACAACTAACTACGGGGTCTGCATTTAAGGAGTTCACGTCGGAGAGCTGCCATTATATTTGACTTCCCTGCTTAGCTTTTCCTCTCCCTTTGACATTCTGATCCAATGGATAACCCAGTTCATAAAATAGACTAAAATACCTATTGTAGAGGTTGAGGGACTCTTGATAAACTTCAAGCAGAAATATTTCTAAAAAGATGAGCCAGCAAGAATGAGATGGCTGTTTAACTGAACCTATGGTGGTAGTTAATGTTCAGGGAGTTATTTTTATAAATTATACAAATGAATGCAGTGTAACAGGTATTATATTCTATATATGGAAATGGATACACTGCCTAGCTGTAAAATATCATACAAAGAAAAACAACTATGGATATGGCAGACATGAGGTTCACCTCTCAGTATGCCTGGGGTAGACACAGAGCATGTCTACAGCAATAGAATTCTCCTTTACCCTCAAAAAAATCTCAGCTTGGATGATGAATTCTGTGGTCTCCCCTCCTATGACATTCAGGATGGAGGTAATTTCATATTCCTATGTTTTCCTTCTCTCAGATTTAATTAAAACCAATTGAACCTGAATCTGCTAGAAATTGATGTGAAGTCCAGTGTCAGTCATGTGACAGGTCCCCTCCTCCTGCTTTAGATGTAAGAGAATGTCATGGATTCATGCCTTTGAGCCCCCACCTCAAGTTTTCTACCCCAGCCAGCAAGATCCTTGCTAAGTATCACATCCCTCTGGCTCTGGTACAGGTTTCCCAGGCTCAGACTTAATACCTAATTCTTATCCATACCCCTAAATCCATTCTTTCTTCCTGGTTTGTAATAGAGGCTTGAATAGCAAAATAGCATGTGGGAAAGATACCCAATAAATATTAACTCAAAAGGTCACCAATTAACAATGAAATCCAGGAAAACTTTAAGGGCTCTGAATAACATTTGAGCTGTTTTATGGATGTCATTTGTGTTGATAACATGCTACACATTTGTCATATGTACTTAGGCTTATCTTGCATTATATGCCATAACTAAACCCAGTTTGTATCTGTCCACTTCAAGAAATAGCAAGCACATGATATTAATATATTGCTATTTTCATTCTGCTCAAAATCCCAATATTGTAATCGAAATCTTTCTGATTTGTGCCAGAAATGATAGTTCCTCAAGGTGCTGGCTGAGCCTGTATGTCTCCTGTGAAGTGCAAGACCTGTGGACTCAGACCTGCTAAGGCCAGGCAGTGTGGCCACGTGGTGCTACCTGTGGGTGCTGCCTCAGTTTGAATTCAGGCTCTGCCATTGACCAGCTGGTGACCTTGGGCAAATTACTAAACTCTTTGAAACTTCAGTTCCTTTTTTCAAACTGCAGTTTCCCCATATAAAGTGAAGATGACATGAAAAGCAGTTTCCCCATAAGGATGTTATGAAGAAACTGTACATTAAATGTATGCTAAATACTTAGCATAATGCTTGACACATTTCTTAATTGTCTCAAATTTAATTAGAAGCAGCTGTAACCTCTATCTGCCAACACATGGTGGAAAGTCCAATATCAGTCATTTGGAAAGCCCCCTCCTTCTGTCTTGGCAACTATATGAACCTCGGGTGCTCACACACTTTAGAAAGGGGTCTCTGACTCTTAGCAAATGGTAGCCAGGGTTATCTTGAACCATGTGTAGTAAGACCCCTGTGGACTTATATGTTTTGAAATAAAATCCAAAGTTCTTAGAGTAGAAACCCACGCTTCCTCTCCACTGTGTGTTTAATCTTCTCTGGGTTTCTACTCCAAGTTCATACCTCATTATCCCACATTTAGTTACGCATATCATATCATTACCCCACATTTAGTTACACACTACTTTGTGTTCTAGTTGTTGCCTATTTGTCATTCTCCCCAACTTTAGTGTGAACCCCTAAAGGGATGGCAGACAGGGGCCCTGTGTGTTACTAGCCAGGTCATACCAGACAGGCGCCTAGATGAGCGCTGAAATTGGGCCGGGGCTCTCCTCTCCAGCCTTGGGTCCTGGTGCAGGTCTGTGCCTGCCAGGGAAAGGGGCGCCTTTTTCAAATTTGCACAAAGAATCCTTATAGGCAGCTCCAATAGGAAACACATGTTTTAATTCTATTACATTTTCACAGCAACTGAGTTCCAAACACAAACCAGAGCGGAGGGAGTATATACAGAGAGTGCCTCAAAAAATAATAATCTTAATTTATTGTTGGAAATATTTTCTGGTGAAGAGTTAAAAAGAAAAAAAAAAGGTGGAGGTAATATAGGCCACTGCCATATGCTAAATGCTTGTGTCCCCCCAATTCCCAATGTTATATTTGGAGATGGGGCCTTTGGGAGGTGATTAGGTCATGAGGTTGGAGCTCTCATGAATGGGTTTAGTGCTCTTATAAAAGAGACTCCAGAGAGCTTCTCCATGAGGACACAGCAAGAAAACAGCCATCTTTGAACCAGGAAGCGGCCTCTCCCCATACACAGAATCTGTCAACATCCTGATCTTGGCCTTCCCAGCCTCCGAAACTATGAGAAATAAATGGTTGTTATTTAGGCCATCCAGTAGTCTATGGTAGACTGAGTCCTGCATGGACTAAGAAAAGACTGAAGACAGAGTATTAAAAAAGGAGTGGATGTTTTTTACTCATCTTGAACATACAGAAGACAGAGAGAAAACCTTCAGGTTTTATGGAAAAAGCAAACTCAAAATATTGTGTGATAACATCAAATGTGTTTTCGTGTATCTCACATCTGCAACATATAAGCTGACCACTGGAATTATAAATTATTAAGGGTAATTAAATGATTTGCCACCTACCATGACATGACCATATGATTCACTATTAGAAAAAGCCGTTGTAGGCTTCCTTGCCAACACTGAGTCATCAGCAATATATGAGTTTGCTCTCTATTTTTGGTCAGTGTTCCTGGAAATGAGATATTTTCTCAGTGATTTGGTAGTAGAGTTATAGTCATTGGTAAATCTTTTCTTTCTTCTTTCTCCACGATATTGATTATGGAGGGTGGGAAACTCGTTTCTCCCAACTTATCTGGCATTTCCCTGCAAGCCAAAAAGGGAATGACACAGATGTGGTACTGTGATAAGTTATATAACTAATATAAGTTAGATAAATAAGTTATACTCTAACTTAGTAGATGCAATAAAAGTCATATATTTTTAAATGTTGCCTTCTGCACATGATGAAAACTTAATAGGTGAGTGATTCCTACTTGTCATTCAATTTCTTCATTCTCAAACTCTTCTCTCACCATCTTTGCATGCCCCCTAAGCCACATGCTCCCGTTACAGGTTAGCCCACTAACAAACCTTAGTCAATTGTTTAAATAAAAATCGTCTCCAAATGTCCTATGACATTCAAGCTGTCATGGCATTTTTGATCCATATTTAATCAATGTTACCTTTTCATTCTCTTTGTCTTGATGCATTTATTACTATCACAACTATATGCATTATAACTAGATGAAAAGAACTAACTTTATAGTAGACGAAACTGTCTTTAAGTATATTTTGTCGATATTTAGAAAAGTTTCAAACACAAAGAGGAATGTGTACTCCAACCTGATTTATTATTTTTAATTTTTGAAATATTTTAACTCAGAACAGACTGCTGGTTAATGGAAGTTTCTAAGTAGTCTGTATTGCAGAGGTAATGGAGATACAGAGGAATCTGCTGATGCAAATTATAAATTGGAGGGAAATACAATAGTTTTTTTTCCTCTCAAGGATAATTTCTTCTTAAATATCAGAGGCACTCCTCAGTAAATATGCCACACACTAAATTCAGTTTCAGAGTCTCCTTAAAGGAAAACTGAATATGTGATCATGTTAGATTAACATTTAAGTCCTTTGTCTTACTAAACCAGACAATGTGAAAACTGTATCTCTTAAGTAAAGGACAGCCCATCTTTCCCGATGAAAATTATCCAGTATTCTTAAACTCATGGCCCACTCCAAACTCTCAGTGCCTCTGTTTGGATAATGTAACAGGAAGTCTTTACTATGATTGATTTAATTAACATGGGAGAGGAAATGGAGGCTCCTTTATTACTACCACTATAATAAAAGTTATAAGTATTTTAATATAAAACAAAATGGGCTGAATCTCCCTGATCTGGGGAGCTATATTGGAGAGTTCCTATATGTTTGGCCTTATCCAAGTTAGGCTATGCTGGCCAAAAAATGAAAGTATTAATGAGCCTAAGTCCAATCTCCTTGAGCTAATTAGGTGACAAATACACATTTGTATGCATAAGGAAAGAGAAAGAAAGGAAGGGAAGGTGGGAGGGAGGGAGGGAGGGAGGGAGGGAAGGAGAGAGGGAGGGAGGAATACAGAAGGACAGAAAGGAAGGGAGGGAATGAAGAAAGGAACAAATAGAAATGGAAGGGGGGAAAAGAAAAAAAATTCTGATAAATTTTCAAAATAAGTCATAAACTCAAATGTCTCCAGCATCAGGGAGTTGATAGAAATGTATGACATGAGGCTGAATGTGAGATGCAGGTAATGGCAGGGACTGTGGCAAAGTAGAGACTGAATGCCCAGTCCAATGGGAACAGCAGCTTCTTAGCTCCAGTCTATTGTTTTCTTGGAGGAAAATTGATTGGTATTGCCAGGCCTCATAATTATTTTTCAAGAAGAAATTTGGAATTTTTATAAAGTTTTTTTGATTTACAGAATGTTCTGCAAATCCAGACTAAACACCTTTACAGGCCAGATGTTCCTCTGGAGCTACCCATCTGCAACTCTTCTCAGAAGAGTGATGATTATAAAGTGGTGAGCTTTCTGACGTATATTTCTTAAGGTATATCCAAATCAATTTTTGTGGATATCATCATATTTTAAATCACAAAAGTCTCACTATTTAATTAATGGAAACCCTGTGAAAAATAAACGACAATGACTAATCTTAATGGTTTATTTATTTTATCAGCTTTTCTTTTTAAGGAAAAAGTCTTCATGTTATAGTGGGATTACTTGGATAGATCAATCTGAAATAAAGTAATTACATTACATGTGATGAAAGTATGAAAGTATAATACAAAATCTGTATGTTTGGAGTGTGTGTGTGAGGCGTGGTCATGGTGGTGGTGGTGGTGAGGGCAGGGTGAGGGGATGTTTAGCAAAGTTTACCTTATGCAGAACATTTCTCTCATTTTCTAGTTCGAGATTTAACATCATCTCCAAAAATCCATTATTAATAATAACTCATCAGTCTTGAACTAATTTCATATTATCCAATAACTTAAAGCAGCATAATATATTTTAAAATTGAAATATAATTCACATATCATAAAATTCATCCTTGTAAAATGTACAACTCAGTGGTGGCTTTGTATATTCACAAAGTTGTACAAGCATCACCACTACCTCCAGAATATTGCACCACTCCCCAGAAAACTCATGTTTATTAACAGTCATTCCTCATTTCCTCTCCTCCCAGCCGCTGGAAACAACTAATGTACTTTCTATCTCTAAACATTTGCCTATCTGGACATTTTCCATACATGAAATAACACATTATTTGTCCTTGGTGTCTGACTTCTTTCACCAAGCACAATGTTTTCAAGGTTCATCCATGCTGTAGCATTAATCAGTACTTCATTCTTATTTTTTGGCTGAATAATATTCCTTTGCATGGACATACCACATTTTATTTATCCACTCATCAGTTGATGGGTACTTAAATTATTTGCACAGTTTGGTTATTATTAATAACATGCTATGAACATTTGTATACATGTTTTTATGTGGACAAAAATTTTCACTTCTCTTGATGTGGAATTGTGGGATCATATGGTAACTCTAAATTTAATTTTTTGAGAAACTGCCATACCATTTTCCCAACTGGCTAAACCATTTTACAGTCCACCAGGATTGTATGAGGGTTCCAATTTCTTTACATTCTTACCAACACTTGTTATTGTCTGGGTTTTTATCGTAGACATCTCAATGGGTATGAGTGGTATCTCATTGTGGTTTTGATTTTCATTTCCCTAATGACTAATGATGTTGAGCATCTTTTCATGTACTTACTGACCATTTGTACATCTTTGGAGAAATGTTTATTCAAACCCTTTGCCAATTTTTTAATTGTCTTTGTATTGTTGAGTAAGATATTGTTTTAAGTAAGAAAAACTGACTTGTTATTGTCCTGTGAGGTGTCACATGAGTGGATGGCCCTTTTGGTTATTGTCCTTGAGAGCGAGGAGACATCCACTATACCAGGTTAGCTGTTACAGAATCTTTTGGACTCCATCAAAACAGCTACATCACGGGAAAGAGCTGGTGTGAGAAGTTGATCCCAGGGGATGTGGCAGATCCATTCCCACAATGATTCTGGAGGCTTTTCGGGTACAGGCTGCAAACTTGGTATTGCGGTTAGGAAGACCCACTGGAGTGGATCAAGATCACAAGGCCCAGTGAGGGGAATAGGAAAGATGAGATCTCCAAAGTCATATTCTCCTTGGGAAGGGAGGAGTCTA
Organism: Aselliscus stoliczkanus; assembly: GCA_033961575.1. NCBI lineage: Eukaryota > Metazoa > Chordata > Mammalia > Chiroptera > Hipposideridae > Aselliscus > Aselliscus stoliczkanus. The sequence goes on along the minus strand of CM066728.1, from coordinate 80,345,764 downwards.
GGCTTGTGATTCAGCCTTGCTCCAGTTAAACGAGTATAATTTGAGGGGAAAACAACTGCAATGTGAACTGGTAGTACAGCAACCTTAAAGCTAAAGTGACCGTGTAATTTCTCTTTTAAACCATGACTTTTAAGTAGAAAGGGTGCTATTAATGATTCACCAGGAGAGTAGGCAAAAGAGCTTGCAGTAATGTTCCTGCTAGTTTTGAGCACTTGGGGTTCCCAAGGAAACATCATGCTAGAGACATCACAAGCCTCCGGTGATCATGGAAGAAACTCTGTAACCGTGACAGCACGTGGAGGTAAACACCAGTGGCAGCCATCAGCTTAGTTCCTCACCTGGCATTTGGAAGCAGGAGAGACTGGGCTTCCTGCCCAAAGGACAAATGACTATTTATCCACCAAATTGCACCTGAGTTTGTGGATCGGGTCATGTTGGCTACAAACCCATAAGTGATAGATTCATAGTTTAAAAAACATTTAGTGGGCCAGCCGAGTGGCGCAGTGGTTGGGAGCTGGCTTGGGATGCCAGCAGCCCTGGTTCAGATCCCACATATGAGGGCCATTGACACTGCCCTCTAAAAAAAAACACAAAAAACATTTGGTGAATTTACAGCAGTTCCTATGTAATATAATATCTACAAAATTTTAAGTGTCACTTTCTGGTTTGCTAACTTTTGAGCATTTCAAAGCTATTTTGGTCAATGAATCCAAAAGCACAGACATCTTAATTTCCTATTTTAAATACGTATTTCCCAGTATAAAATACTTCATAAATGGATTATCAAGTTTTGTCTCCTTTGAATAAATTTATCTCCATTTTTATAATCTTTATAATTACAATCTTGTTAAAATACAATATTTATTTTACAATATTAGCTTCACTGAGATATAATTGACATAAAACATTGTGCAACTTTAGGTCTATAATATGATAATTTGATACACATATGTTTTGCAAAATGATTACCACAGTAAGGCTGGTTAATACCCCTATCACCTCACATAATTACCTTTTGTGTGTGTGTGGTGAGAACATTTAAGATTTATTCTTTTAGCAACTTCCAAGTATATAATACAGTATTGTTAACTATAGTCATCATGCTGTGCATTAGATACCCAGGACTTATTAATCTTATAAGTGCAAGTTTGGACCCTTTGACTAACAACTTCCTATTTCCTCCACCTCCCAGCCCATGGTAACCACCATTTTACTCTATTTCTATGAGATTGGCTCTTTTAAATTCTACATATAAATGCAATCGTACTTTATTTTCTCTGTCTGACATTTCACTTAGCATAATGCCTTTAAGGTCCATCCACATTGTCACAAAAGGCAAAATTTCCTTTTTTTCTCATGGCTGAATAATATTTCATTGTGTACCTATGCCACATTTTCTTTATCCGTTCATCCATCAATGGACCCAAGTGGTTATCATTGAGATCTATTGTCTAAAAGGAAATATTTCCTGCATTAAATTGCATACTTTTCAAAGAAAATACTCCATTTACAGCTCTGAAATTCAAGTTACTGAATTATAGCATAATTCTTAACTAAGTTTACATTGCTAGAATTTTTAAGAATTTTAAGTTTATACTTTAATATCTCTTATCTTGGAATCATGACTATTCATTTTACCTAATTCCCTTTGCATAATGCAATTTACCTAACTAAGGAGATTTATTCTCAACCATTCTGTTTTCCTGTTTAAAAAATAGCTTTTAGGTTAACAACTGAAGTTACTCATGGCCCTACATCCTACAAAGGAAATGCCACTACTCATACTCGTTTATCTCTTAATTATAATCTCTGTTGTAGGAAAAGCGCTTCGATAGCCAAAGCATCAATCATCACAATTTTATCAAGAATGACACATAGATTACAATGGTCCCTCTATGTTAAGAATGCTGAATTTTGTCTACAGACTTTTACATTTCACTGGTAAGTACCTTAGGTGTATAGATGAAGGGAATAGAAAGCAAAATGAAACACTGTCAATGCCAGGATACCAAGGCTGATTTGTGCTTTGCTAAAGCAGAACTTCCCCGAAGTATTAAGGTGGGCACCCCAGCTTTGAGATGATATTATTTAAAGGTCTCTAATTTGCTTGGTTTTCGGTAACTGTGTGAGAATTGAAATTCCCTGAAATTCACCTTCCATGCTAAAGTTGATGTTGTGATGATTGCTGCTGACACTGACACGTTCATTGAACGCAACGTAGGTCATACGTCACCAGAAAACAGGCCTGAGTATGTCTTACACCCAAAGATGTCAGGAAGGAGGTCATAAGCCAGCAAGTTGATGAATTCAGGGATCTCACCACTTGTTTGATAGACTCCAGGATAGTAATGATTTTTCTGAAGGTTTGGTTGAACATGTTGAATCTTTCCAAAATACCAACAACAGCCAGCAGCATTTCAGGGGTTTCACAGCTCTGCCAAAAGTCCCATATGTTTGGTATTCCTGGGAATCACGGGAAACTGTTCAGGATATTTCTTCATGCACAGAAAAATCTTGCTTGTGGAGGTGGACTCAGGGCAAGCAAAACCAAAGCTCTGTGTCACACCAAGTGAGTGACTCTCCGTTAGCACTGACCGTCTTGGCAATTATCACACTGTGTTAACAGGGTGACCATTGCTGTGATCTTCCAAGCAGCAGTTTGGGCATACAGCAAACACAGAAGTTCAGGGAAGGGTCATGCTTGGCCATGTTAGGTTTCAAGGTCAATAGAAGATTATTATACTTCATTGGTGGCATTGCCATTGGACAGTCTCCTGTCTCTTCTTGGAACCGTCAGGCACAGGACCTGACCACACCAGTGGTTTTGTACAGGAGGTAGCACATAGCTCAAACCAGCTCTGCTCTAATTCCTTCAGGATGCACCCAATTTTTCCTCTTTTTATTTTTGGGGTGGGTTGGGGAGGATAGGTGCTAAGAATTAGCTTTTACCTACCTTCATGCCCCTTCCTGATTGATGACACATATTGGCATGTGTCCATTGTTTTGATAGTAAATTGACTCAGCTCCTCTGAACTTTATTTTTAATAATATCTAAATTATAAAATAACAAGGATTTCAAAATATAACTCAGTGTAAAACACTGGCCCCAACCCTGTGTCTTCATGCAATCCCAGTTGTTCACATTGTGCTCCATTCACAGACAACTTTGTTCAGACTTGCACATTTCTCTTGCAGTAGAGCCAACTCTTCCTTTCACTGATGCTTCACTCCTAAATATGCTGTTTCTGAAGGCAAACCTGAGCTCTGAAGTCTTGAGAGGCACTACCTGCTAGGAGCCATGCTGTTGCTACTGTTTAGCAGTGGTCCGTAATACATCATATTCAGAGGGTCTAGTCTCGAAGGGATTGAGCATGTATATATATATATGCCCTGGACCTCTCAACCATGTCTCCTTGAGATTGTCTCTTATTCCCATATGCCCACATGACATGGACGAGTATTTGTTACCACATCCAGAGTTGAATAAAGCAATATTACAGAAACAAGCAAAGCTTCAAATTGATGTCATCGGTGTGCTGTAGCTAAAGTCTCAGATACAATGACTTACAGGGTTGCTGCTTTAGTGTCTATCACAATAAAATGAGGACTTCTGGTGAAGCCTCACAGTTTTAATTCCACCTCCTTCCTCTGTAGAGGAGTATTAAGTATTTTCAGTTGTCCTCTTAGTTTTACTTGGGACAGTTATATGATATTGCTCATGGGTGACAAAATGTATGGTTTGTATTGAAGAAGAACATGAGCACTTGGGGAATTTTAGCCCAGGCTTGAAGCTTTGTAAGGGAATACACCTCTTCCACTTGGCTTGTGCACACCAGAGGTGATGTGTTGCAGCGGTGGCCAGAGAAGGCAGCCCACCTTGAGTTGTTGTTGTTTTAATACAAAATCTTCTTTGATTCTTTTTATTCTTTAAATAATTTTTTATTTTTAATTTCAAATATATATATATATATATTCAAATATATATATATATATATATATATATATATATATATATCAAACAATTATTGCAAAATTTAAATGAGAAAAAATACAATTTCACAAGCTAAAAGAACTATGATAAACACTATAAAGTATGTTCTTCTGGACGCTTTTCTAACATTATATTTAATGACTGAATAGAATTCCATTTTATGAACATACTGGAATTAAGCCTATTGGTCAAGAAGTGGTATTTTGGAGATAGGCTATCATCTAAAATCAAATCTTGGTCTTCCAGTTTACTTAAACCTTTGAGCAAATCATTTCACTTCTCTATGCTGCAGTTTCCTCATCCACAAATAGTTCTTAATGTGTAGGGTTACTGCAAGTAGTAAATGCATTAATGTACGTCAAGTTCTTAGAACAGTGCTGACACATAGTAAGTATGATGTGATAATTCTCATTATCATTTCCCTTATTACAACTATTATTGTTGGACATTCAAAATTATAGTTTCCCTCTCTTATAAACAATGTTATAATAAACTTCCTAGAAGTTACATCTTGAGCACATTCTCCATCCACCCCTTTCTTTCCAGGGATTCCAGGGGAAAATAAACATAACTGACTTTGGTCTCAAAGGTAATTTAATCTCAGGTTTGCAATCTCAAAGGCCTATAGGGACCAAAGAAGAACATAAATGTGTGAATCAGACTTGTTTAAGACAATAAGGAGTCACATGGCCAGTATCTGAACACCAGTCTTAACGGGATTCAATACAACCTACCGTCCCAAAAAAACAAAACGAAACCAAGACAAAACACGCAGCCTAAACAAAACACAACTGTGGGCTTCAAGTGTCCCTCAGAACACCAATACACAATTCCTTATCTGGTCTACAGCCTCTCTTTTAAAAATTTCATTGCTATATAATTAACATATTATGTTAGTTTTAGGTGTACAACATAATGATTTGAGATGTGTGTATACTGCAAAATGATCACCACAGTAAGTTTAGTTAACATTCATCACCACAGATTCAAATTTTTTCTTGTGATGAGTACTTTTTAGTTCTACTCTCTTTGTAACTGTCAAATATATGAAACAGTTGAGCACATCATTACGTCCTTGGGATAGATTCCTAGAAGTTGAACTGCTGTCTCTAAAGCTCAGCACATTTTAAATGCTTTAGATACATGTTACCACCAAAATTCTTTCCAAAAAGCTGGTACCACTTTATGTTTTCACGGGTGGTGCATGAGTGTCCATTATGATATTTAAAATTATAATTTGAAACATTTTTTGCCAGGGACAAAAACATTGTATCTTATTGTGAATTTAATATTTATTTCTTTTATGACTATTTCTTCTATTACTGTTCAGCTCTGTACTCCTGGTGAGCAGAATAATGTCTGGCACAAAGCAGATGACTGATAAGGCACAAAATTATGTGGATAGGTTTATTGAATGTGTGTGTGTGTGTGTTCACGTGTGTGCACGTACACACATATGTACACATGCCTACACCCCCACACACAGAGTACATTGTCTGTTCCTATTTTCATGCCTCTTTTTAGCAATGGACATGACGGAACTTTGGAGCACCAGCTGAACACCTCCAGCTTTAGGAAAGGGAACAACTCGCTCAGGACGATTCATAATCAGCTGCCATTAACCTTACTTCTTGTGTGCATAGTTTTGTCTAAGTGGTCATGTCCTGCCCTGTGGTTCATAACATCTGTGTCCATTACCACGAAGTCCCACACTGAAAAATGCATGACCTTATCTTTTAAGTCCCAGTACACCACTTACTTATTGTATAATCTTAGGCAAATCAAGTATTCCCTTGGAATATCAGTTTTCATATCTGTTAAATGAAGAAAATAAAGCTTGACCCATCTACATCGCAGGTTAGAACGTGAAAGTCTTGGAAAAGTGTGAACTGCTTTGGAAATGTAGACAAGCATGCCATTAGCCTGGTAAGAGTCACTAATCAGACCCCAAGAGTTGCTTTATTCAAGAACAATGACAGAGCTGAATACCTTCTCTTTCCTTCCAGATTGCCGGTCAATGGCCAGGCATCAAGTGTTAAATATACTACTACTACTGCTACTACTGCTACTGCTACTACTACTACTACTACTACTTCTAATAATAATAATAATAATAATAGTAATAATAATAATTTGAATTTAGTTAAATGATTCCAATCATTTGGCATTTTGTATAAAAACTCCAGTACTTCGACCCAAGCTACTTCTAGGATGTAATTTTTGTGATGGGCTGATCAATAAACTGTAGCCAGATGTTTATATTTCAGTCTTTTACTTCAACCTGTGTGCATTCTGATTATTTCTGTGCTTCTAATATTTGAAAAATTAATGGACAATGGGGGAATTAAAAAGCCCTCAAATAAGGAGTGTAATTGGTGGTGGGGGGTGGATTACAGGGAAAACAACATATTGTCCAAAATTTATAAACTTTTTCAATATCATGCTATAGCTTTTCATATCACTGCAGAATATTGGGAATTAATTTTGTTTTCATATATATATATGTATATATATATATATATATATATATATATATATATTATTTTTTTTTTAAATATTCTGCTCCAAACTTTAAGACACACTTAAATCTAGGGCCATGAAAGAATAAGATGAAAATGTGAGCCAATTCCAAGCTGATACAGCTTGCCCAATCCTTATGTAATTGTATTTTGACCTTTTAGTTACTGAATTTTAGCCCTTTTAGCTATTGAATTTTAGCCAACTCCACAGTGAATTACAATTAAAGTTAACAAATAGTCTTAAAACTAGAAGAACTGGTTGTTTTAAAAGGTACATGCCAAGTCAAAGAGGTATCTAGGTACCCTGAGCCCCAGGTATGGAAACCTTTTCCATCTTCTCTGTGTTCTGTGGCACTGTTTTAGGTAGGAAAATGAGTTTTGTTTACAAAGCAAGATTTTTCTAAAAGTGCATAGCTCTGTTGCTATTATACTCAGGCTTCTTACTCAGGCAGAAAAAAACACATCATCTTGTCACGTTTCTCTCCACCTGAAGGGACAGTCCTAATATCATGGAGCCAGACAGTGATGGCAAAGCTATTGGCAGTAGTCACAGTGGCTGCAAACTGTAATGGCAATCCTAGAACATGGAATTATGGGAAACGCCTTTGCTCTCCTCCCTTTGTCTAGTCCTCCCCACTCAACTTTCTTATCCCTAGGCTTGTCTTGAACAATCTATCTAAAGAGAGAGAAAAAAAATAGCAATACACTGTGTTCTAGGATTATATTTCCTTCAATTTGGCTGACATCCTAACATCTCAAGCCACGAGCTATTCAGAATGGATCAACTACGAAAGGTCAGTTCTGGCCAATGATGGGACTCATCCAACAACAACAGAAATGGGATCAAGTGCTGTCTGGGGAATTGAGTGCTTTTTGGGATCTATTCCACACAGCAGTGTTTGGGGGCACTGTGTCATGGAAGGTGCTGTCCTTGCAATGAGTGTAATAGGCAAAGTCATGGTCACTGGCGGGCTTTAAAAATTGCAGACATCTTTTCTCATGTAGAGATGAGCCCTGGATATTTATGAAAAAATGTTATTCCCCTTTTTGCAACAGATAAGATTCTTAATTAATCTTTCTTAATTGCAGATGAGGTTTTTTTTGTTTGCTATTGTTTTTGTGTGTGTGTGTGTGTGTTTGGGGGTTCCTCTCATTATTTCTAAATGCATGATGTTAAAACTTCATGGTTTCATGAGGAAAGACTAATTAGGCAACACAAGAAAAGACATAGAAAAGATTCACCAACCTATTAACAGGGAAAAAAATGACTTTTCCTGTGATTTTCAGCTGTTTCGATGACCAGGAATTCTTCAAACCTTCAAGTGAAATTGAAGTTCTCCCACACCAGATCTAGTTTATGACATTGCTCAGGTTTGCTGGGCCTCAGCTGCTTGCTCAAGGGCATGCCCTAGCCAGTGCTGCCCTGGCCTCATATGCTAATCCTGTGGATCATCTCGGGATCCCCTGGGGATCAGCACCACCTTCAATCAACCTGTTGGGTCAGAACCCACAGCAGATATGGTCCAATCAGCCTGAACCCCTGTGGGTTCTGGCTTCTTCTACAACTTCCAGACTCAGATGATGAGAGTGGGATCTGCCCATAAAGACCAGATAACTTGGAAAGGTCGAACTTGGGCCATTGAGTGTCAGGAAATGGGAAGGAACCAGCGGATGAACTCTTTTGTCTTTGTTTCCCTGATGGGCTGTTCTGGGTGCAGTGTGCACAAGAAGATACTGAGAACGAGCTGTGCGTGTGTGTGTGTGTGTGTGTGTGTGTGTAGTTGTGGCCAGCTCAGAAATCTACCTTTTCTTTTCTCCCTGCTTCCATCCTCTTTTTCCCTTACTCTGTTGTTTCAAGATTTCACCTCCCAATAAAGCCAAAGCACTTCATCTTCAGCTCCAGCTCTATTTTTTAGGAAACCCAGGCTAAACACTCCCCATAAGATACTAACTGTATTATCAACTTCTGCATTATGAGAAAATACATGCTGCTGAAATACATTAGATTCAATCATGGTTTTTTGTCTTGTCATAATATTTTTTTATTATAATAGCCAAAAAACTGAGTATGCAAGTTTAGGAGGTCTTAAGACCCCTTCTTCACCTGTAGGAATGTGCCATCTCAAGACTGTATATTTAAATTATAAAGAAGTTCAAATATAAAGAAAAAGAAAATGAAATATCTTCATAAACATTCTGTGTGTCTGTTACTACCAATCACATATTCTTTTAAAAACCCTAAAAACTTCTCTGTAAATAATATCATATATATATATATATATATATATATATATATATATATATATAGTGTGTGTATCTGTGTGTCTGTGTGTCTGTGTGTCTGTCTGTGTGTGTGTGTGTGTGAAGTGTTGGTAGGTCTCCTTCCCCAAAGGTCAGCTGTTTTCCTTAATCATCTGTATTAGTGTCAACAAGTGGCTACAGATACATATTACTTTGAGAACTCAATACATAATTGTGAAATTTAAACAAGCCAAAGAGCGATAGGAAAAAGCACTAGGCAAGATGGTACATTTTGGGGTGAATTCCCAAAGCAACTGTCTTTCTGAGCCCCCAGTCCTCCTTGCAGACTGGCCTTCAAGGAAATTCTTTCTGTACTGCAAGCACAGCCCAAGTGTGCTGGATGGACAGCTTCCTCATTACTATCTCACTTGGCGGTTCCAAGATTGCCACAATCACAAGTGTCAACTCCCTGGGGAGTCTGGGAACCAGGTAAGGGCAAAGGATACAAATGAAGGTTGCTGGGACCGGGGACCTTCGCCTGTGCTGCCTGGTATGCAAGAGCCCAGAGCTCTCCTGAGATGCCACATTTGGGGTACACTGGAGGTCATTTTGTCAGTGGCAGCTTTGGTGCATTCCAACTGTGCCCAGTGTTCAATACATAAGTACATTATATAAGCGAATAGTTAAAAATAATAATGTTGAATCATGAAATTGCTAATATTTGAGTGTTTTCAACTATATGAAATGGCAATTTTATACTGTTCAGTCTAATAAGTATTATTCTGAAAATAATAGAGTATGGGGGCTAAGAGCTTGGGAGTCATGTTGACGGGGTGCAAATCAGTTCTGCCAGTAACTACCTGTTTGGCATTGAACAAGTTACTAAATCACCCCGGGTCCCAGATACCTCATTTATAACATTGGGATATCTAGGCTTGCTGTGAGAATTAAATTGTATAATTTGTGTAAGTAATGAATAGATATTAGCTATTTTTAATACAAAGTAAAGTATTTATTGCACCTATGAATAATTGCTGGTGTATACATGGATTTAAGGATCCTTTTCTCTAAATCAACTCTGCACTCCCTGCCTTCAGGCCAGCCAACCAGTGGAAGTTGATGTAGAGAGAATCATCATTAAAATTTTGCAAATAGTTTAACTGTTGATTTATGTGGATAAAGTAATCAGCTTAAGATCTTTCAAGGAGCCTAGAGTTGGGCCTTGTAGAAACATACTATGCTTGGTTCTCGATGTTTAGAAGTTAGAATAGAGCAGCATTATCCAATGAAACTTGATGAAGGGGAGCTACAAAGGGATGAAGGCAGATGTAAAAATAAATAAATATAAATAAATAAATAAATAAATAAAGCAAGCAAGCAAGCCATTGTAAAAATAATAATAATACAATAGTAAGACAAGTCACCATAGATTTACCATTTAATGGAACCTAGTCCAAGAAAATACTAGTTTCTATGGATAACAATAGCAGTTTGTGTTCCTTCCAAACATAAAATCCCAGGTTGGGGCAATGAAGACGGTCCACTTTGTATCGCTAAGGCATGACACCTGATTTCCATTAAGTGCATGGCCTGATTCCTTTGAGCAAACACTGAGCATTTATAAGCTCTGGGCAAAATCAAGGCCACTTGTGGCCCAATGCTGATTTTCATAGTTGACATAGACCATAGTTACCTGACTTCAAACATTAGGAGGAGGGTTCTCTACAAAAATATCCAGGCATTTTAACATCTAATGCCAAACATCTGGGTATTTGGGGCTATTCGGTTGATTATTTTAAATTTCCAGTTTTCAAATTTTAGAAAAGTCTGATTAATACAGAATCCAAAAGTGCCCTAATTCTTTTTCTTAAAATACAAAATATCATTTGAAACACATGAGCAACAGCCTAAGTCTTGATAAACAGGATTCTGGCTGTCAGCACTTTGCATGCCAAAATAGTACTGGGCTTAATTGTACCTCAGAAGCTGGTATACTCATGGAGAATATATTCCTCCATATTTAAAAATTCACTGTTATGTAAATCTGTATTGTTCTTCTATGGACACAAATGCACACATACAACATGTACACATACATACATACACATATACAGATACACACATGAATTGGCCAAACTCCCTTGGACAGTCAGTCCTTTGTAGGTGTTGTCTGAATCCTGAAGTGGGGCTGCTCACAAACAATGAGGAAAGGTCCCTGTTACCTCAAAGTGGGCAAAGAATGCTGAGTAAGCCTGTGCTCTCATTTAAGAAGGCCTGATGGTGATTCCCACATAAGAGAGAATGAATGAAAGACACTCCAAACTGCTGGATTGAAACATTGCTGGGGAACAGATTATGAAAGAAAATTGCCTTTTGGAGGCTTGTACCTTAAGACTTGTTAAAAGAATGCAACTGGGCAAAAATAAATGCTTTAACAGAAAGATGCTTCCTGCTACTATTAACCATACCTGAATTCAGTATATAAGAATTATTGATGAAATTTAAAAGGGAAGTGTTATTTTGAGAATCCAAAATTTTCTTGTGTTTGAACAATGGAGCCATCAAAGTATGATGTATTATGGCAAGTTTATTCTCGTTTAATCTATAAATTGAACAGTTAATGATCTTTGCTTACCTTCCCAGCATTTCTTTTTTTAATTCTTTTCATAACTAACAGTTTACTTCTAATGCAATATAACAAGGTGAGTGGAGGCCTAATGTTATACAGCTGATTTTACTAGCAATTCTATGTACGCTCTTTGCTTTTAGAATTTTCCTCTAATTATATAAATAGATAGGACTGCACACAGAGACAATACAGTGTGAGTTATGAAGGGAAAAAAAAGTAATATAAAAGAGTGTTTTTCATTTAAGTTGTTTTGCTTTTTAGACAGCTTGACTTACTCAAAAGCAATAGAAGACCCTTGACTTCATTTCTATTTCAAAGCACACTCACTACTTAACATCTGTTTTTCTGGGCAGTTGAAACTGTCTTGCTGACTGCATGACTTCAGATGAATGTTTAAAAGACCATCCAGTAATGTGCAATTTCATTTGAGACAGGTACTATCATGTCGGTTTGAAGCAATTGTGAATAGTCCTTCCTAAATATTTCTAATGCCATTTGATAGGTGTCACTGACTTTTATGAAAACTACTGAGCCACTTCCTTTTTTGACCGTGTTTGGAATTACTGTACAGATCTCTTTCTTGGCCTCTGACAGAGGCTTGTGATGTAAATAAGTTCATATGGCTGGCTGGAAAGGAAGAAGGTGTATATTACTAGACCCAGTACATCAAAGGGGTGTGCATGGTTTCAACAAAAATTAAGAACAGGAGTGCCTTAGAGATACACCTCTGAGATATTTCTGCAGATCATGGCCTGCCTTGAAGAATGCGTTTTCTCTCTGTTAATACTCCTCCTTCCTGTCTCCATCTCCACCCCCATCCCAAGAATGTAGTAAAACCAGTGTTAACTATAAAAGTTATGAGAAAGTTTGAATAACCAAGAAAGGAGATATGAGTAAAGGGGCTGATGATATGTCCACGTCACAAATGCAATCCTCACAAATTTTTATTTCTGTATATAGAAGCCTCCATATGTCACCACTTTGTAAAGTCTCTCAACTGGACACCTTTGTGCCTTAAAACCTTGCCATTGACAGTTTCCTTAACTATGAGGTACAACAGATTTTCAAAACCATCAATATCTTGCAGAACTGACATGGTGTGTGGTCTAATTCAGGTCTTTATGCCTAAATTAAGGTTTGTTGTGTATAGAAGCAGTTATTAATTCTCAAAATTATATTATTACAGAAATACTAAACATAGAAGATGAAAACCTCCTAATCCTTCCTCCCAAAGGAGAGCCACTCTCAACATGCACTATGTACCACTATTTCCCACCCAAAATAATTTTTCTATACTTACCTAACATGTATTATTACATTCCCTTTCTACAAAAGTATCCTTTGACCAAGATTTTTACCAAAATCAGGAAGCACAAAACTATTTTCACCCTTTCCCATTCAATTTTCAAACAGAGAGAGAACTTCCACATTCTTTCTCTTGTGCTTTTTTTCTTCCTTGATCTGACTTCTTTGTTTGATGGAGTTCATAGAAATCTCTTGGCATTCTCCAAAAAAATGCCATTCAATTCTAAACTATAGCATTCATAACTGGCATTTCATTTATTTATTTGGGAGATTTTAATGACTATGTTCTGACAACTTTGATATAAAGAAAATCGCTGATAAGTGAATCAAGCTCTCTCCAGATTTCCATTTAAAATTAAATATGCACAACAAAGATTTGAATTTTATGAAACTTTTTAAATTACATTTAAAGGAAAAAGAATGACTTTGTGATTAACAAAATTAAATAATGCTCAATACAAAAACATGAAAAAATTACATATTAAGTTTAGTTCTATTAGGATTTTTAAGTAGGAAATGCTAATCCAATTCTCTAGTAATGCTTTCAAAAGTGTGCCATAGATAAATATTTACTAAGTTTTCCCTTTAAAATTTATCACCAAAAAGTAGAAAGTGACCTGAACTGGAAGGCAGGAGCTCTGCTATCTGTCTCTGGTTCTGCTGACAGTTATTTACATTTATATGAGAAAGTAATTTAACTTCGAGGACCTCAACTTCCTCATCTGTAAAATTAGAGCATAGATTCAATTTTTTAAAATGTTACTTGACACACTTAAATCAGTTTATTTACAGGTTTTGTGAAAGCTGTTAGAGTAAGCTAGTTTTTATAACAAAATCTCTCAAATTCAGAGGGTTAATATAAGAGAAGATTATTCCACGGTCATTACATGACCAAGGTCAATAAGCATGTTCCAGGAATCTTTCTTCCATGTATTAAAGGGGGGGGACTGACATTTGCTCCATCTTATGGCACTGTCACTCCCTAAACTTTGGATTTTTCTGTACCTGACCCACAAAAGAAAAACAAAGAAGCCAGTAAAGCACACCCATTTCTTAAACACGTTTGCCTAGAAATGACACTCCTTATTTTCACTTGTTTACTTTCTATTGGCCAAAACTAATCATATAATCCCACTTAGATGCGAGCGGGACTGGAAAATGAAGTCCCTGGCTGGCTTGCCACTTTGCAGAGACAATCCACATTATGGAAGGTGGAACACAAGTGTTGGTAGACAACCAAACCCACAAACACCATCCTAATTAGAATCTGTGATTCTATGTACAGAAGTAAAAATCTTGGGAAAATTAATGAAGTGTCAATATATTCAAATGGCCCCTGTACTCAAGCAATTCCCCATGCTGCAATTGATGTAATGATTAATTTCTCAATATGTGAAGTTCTATAAATACGTTGTAGAAGGTCATGGTTTGACATAAAACCTGCCATACCATAGAATTCTAGAGGGATTCTGTGTTCTGCAGCACGTTATACACCCAAAGTAATTCCATCATCAGCAGTAAAGCATATTCCCATCTTAAGCCTGAATCAACTTCAGCCAGCATTCTCCCTTCTAAATTTGTCTTACAAATTTCCCTCCTGGAAGCTGACTACATAATTTGTGAGTCCCAGTGCAAAATGTAAAACCAGGGACTCTTGTTCAAAAAGCAGGGGGAAAGGTTACTAAAGATACTAAATATAATGCTTTGTCCTTTTCTTCCAATGATATCTCTCTCTCTCTCTCTCTCTCTCTCTCTCTCTCTCTCTCTCTGTCTCTCTCAATGTCATGTTGTTTTTATTTGCTATTTAATGTCATCCTAAGTAAAGAAAATTAGAATTTTAAATTACTAGCATGAATGTTACCATCTATATTTATATCGTGTAGTGCCAGTGTTAAATGGAAATATTAGAGTAATCACCAGAATTGCTCAGTTGGTATTTAGTGGTTCATGTGCTGAGGTGGTCTGAGCTGACCAGAAGAGACAAACCAGTTAGGCTCTGGACAGTTGGAAGTAGAAGGAGATTGTGCTCACAAACACAGAGCCTATCAAGGGAGCACTCCAAGCCACAAGGATATTTGCCCGGAGAGAGAAGGGTCCCTAAGCTGACTCCTACTCCATGCCCCCAGGTCCTGGGGACCCCACCCTGTGACATGGCCACATGAGGGAGCACTGCCTCAGGTCCCAAGCTGCCAAGAGTTCCCACTCCCACCAGCTGCCCTGGGAGGAGATGAGTCAGGCATTTGCCCTTCCCACTGGCCCAAATTTGACAGACGAGTAACCCCAAGAACCTTAAAACCACTGAACCAGGAATCACTCAGTTCCTGTATCATCCTAGGAGGAGGCTTGACTCAGCTGTGCTGCCTAAGGCTCCAAATCACCAGTGCTAGGACAGCTCCCATCATGCCCTGCTCCCAGATGCCACCTGACTCTAACTGACCCTCCTCTGTACCCATGCTCCAATGTCCCATCCCATTTCACTTACAAAACACCAATTCAAAAACAAAATTATCAAGAATTTCAACACCTGAAAATCAGAGTTATTAACCAATGTTACAGCGATAAATTAAAAAAAAAATTTAAGACTACAGTTAGCAAACATAGGGTCCCCTTGAGCACAGGGGCCTGTGCCACAAGCCCATGAAGAAGGCCTTTCCCTAATCCTACTTCAAATAATGAGTCTTCAGGAACAAGGTGCCTCTCCTCCAACTGTGATCCAAATAAACCCCAGGGCCCAAGTGACCCAGCCTTGCCAAAGTATCTCACCCAAAGAAACAGTTCAGTAAAGTAACCAAGAATAATTAAGAATAATTCTACTCTTTGCTTGCATTATTGCAAGACTAATAAAGAGAACCAAATTTGTAATGCAACCCAACAATATTTAAACTCCTGCTCTCTGCTTTCCAGTCCTCCCTCATTGAAGCTACTCTAGTCTTTGCTTCTCACTTGCCGTTTTGCAACAAAAAACACTTTCCCTGACACCAAGCCCCAAAACCTTTTTGCTCCTCCCCATCCCCTGCAACCCCCCAGTTCTTGTGCAAATCAACTCAGCCTTTTGGATTTCTTTTCAGTTTTGTTTTTTTTCTCTGCTTTGCCTATTGCTAAGGTTCTCTACCTCAAAAGGGAGCCCAGAATCTGATGCAAAGGGCAAGAATCTTTCCCTCTAATGAGAGTAGGAGGAGTAAACAAACTGTGAATACACATTTAGCCATGTTCTGTGTCCCAATTACACATTAACAATGTTATATCTCATATGAATCAAGGGTCTACTCACTCCTGTTGACTTCATTTATCCCTTAGAATAACTCTTTATGCTGCAGCCTCTCTCAGTTAACTAAACAAGTAGTTCTTCCTCTGTGGTGTAGAAGCAAAAGGCAGTCACCTGCTATCCTTGTGACACTGAAATGAGTCATTTAATCTCAACCTTCCGTTTCCTCTGTGGTGTATATAAACTATGGTTTGGGGGTAATCCAGCAGTCTGAGGAATGGACTCTTTCTCAGTCCTATGAATTAATGATTTGATTATATACTAACCAGTAATATTAAATGATCTTAAGAAAATATGTGGCAAGAAAATGAGGGTGGCCTGCTTTGAAAATGTCTTCTTGGAAGAGACACTGGGGTAATAATCATTCATCAAGGTTTTCTGGATTTAGGTAAAATATCTCCTAACAACCCTTCTTCCTATTTTTTAATTACATATCTCTGATTAATAGTTTGACCCTCAAATACATTGATTCTAGGAAGAAGGAAGGAGTCCCCTAGGATGAAGCATACAAAAATTATGGTCATTAGCAATGGGTGTGTCCCACAGAAATTACTCATATATGTATTATGTTTTTCCTATACATACATACATACTTATGATAAAGTTTAATTTATAAATTAGGTAAAGTAAGAGATTAAAAACAATAATTAATAATAAAATAGATCAATTATAACACTACTATAATCTGCATTATTAAGTAAAATAAGGAATACTTGAACACAAGCACTGCTATACAACAACAGCTGGTCTAATAACCAAGATGACTACTTAAGGTAGCATATGTAGCATGGACATGATGGACAAAAGAATGATTTATGGGCCAGGCATGACAGAACGGGATGGTATGAGATTTCATCATGCTATTCAGAATGGAACACAATTTAAAACTTATGAATTATTTATTTCTAGAATTTTCCATGTAATATTTTTTGGACCACAGTTGACAGCAGGTAACTGAAAATGTGGAAAGTGAAACCATGGATAAGGGAGGACCACTGTACACAACTTGAAATGTAGCGACCCATTAGTCAACATTTCCAACAAAAGCCACTCAATATCTTGGTGATATGTGAAATTAGATGACTAAAAACGACTTACCAGGTTGTTGTACACATTAAAGCGATAGTATATGTGAAAGTCTCCAGCACAAAGTCTGACATAAATAGTTGCTTACAGTTTTTTATATGAATAGATTCTTCTGCTTATCCAATTTACACTGAATTGTTTCATTTTGTTACCATTAAGAATTCAAGGATCATTTATGTTTAATTTGTCTTTCTAAAGGAAGGAGAACAAAATATTCCATGTTTTGAGCTCTAACCAAGGAGAGGGAATCTCTAAGGTTTTTGTCAAATTAAAAGAAAAAATAAAATTTCAGAGCTTCTTCTAAGATTCTATTGATGTTGTTGTTTCACATTGCTAAATTCTAAATGCCCATGGTGGAAAACGTTTTAGGCTAGCAGAGCTCCTTAAACCTTTTGTGCTGTGAAATGGTAGTCACTCATAGTGGAAAGTCTTTTCCATTAAAACATGCACAATTGTATGCCTATTTACAGTAGGGGGCAGACAGCTAAATTATATTGCATAAAAAAAAAAGAAATTAATGGGAATTTGAGGGGTAGAGGCTAGCAGATAGAGTGGGACCAGAGACAAAAGATGAAAGAAGCCAAAATTTAAGGAGATCACATGGATAGCAAAAAAATATGTACAGATGGGAAATTGGTAATAAATGTTAGAGCAGTGATGATTAATATTTTATTTCTTGTTTCATCTCTACAAATAGAATCACTCCAACACTGTCTTAGTTTGGGCTGCTATAACAAAGTACCATAGGCTGGGTGGCTTAAATAACAAACATTTATTTCTCATGGTTCTGGGGGGCTAGAAGTTCAAGATCAAGGTGCCAGCATGGTCAGATTCTTGGTAAAGGCCTTCTTCCTAGTTATGTCCTCACAGGGCTTTTCCTTGGTGCATACATGCAGAGAGGAAGCCAACTCCCCTTTGTCCCTTCTTATACGGGCACTAATTCTATCATCAGGGCTCCACCCTCATGACTTCATTACCTCCTACAGGTCCCATCTCTAAATACCAGCATTTCAGTATTAGCTTTCAAAATATGAATTTGGGGTGGGGGGACACAAACATTCAGTCTATAGCAAATACCATTAAAGTAATGGTCTGCCACACTCTCAGTCTTGTTTTCTTGGCACTTTGGGGAACTGAAATAATCAGGGCAGTGTCCAGATTGGGATAAAGTGGTATGGAGAAGAGAGAACAGCAGTCACATAAGGCAGGATTCAGAGCAGAGCCTGAGAGCAACAAGAAGAAATTACAAATACAACCCCAAGGGCCGGCCAAGTGGCGCGGTGGTTAAGCGCTGGCTTGGGAAGCCAGCAGCCCTGGTTCAGGTCCCACATATGAGGGCCAGTGACACTGCCCTCAAAAAAAGAAACAAAAACAAATACAACCCCAAGATCCCAAGAGATTTGGGAGATAGGGAATGTGGTCGAGGATGCTGGTTTCCCAGTGGGCATCAGGGCTGCACAGGGCAACCTCAGTAGACTAAGATAATTTTTTGTTTTTGTTTTTGTTTTTTTGTTTTTTTGAGGGCAGTGTCACTGGCCCTCATATGTGGGACCCGAACCGGGGCCGCTGGCCAGCGCTTAACCACCGCGCCACTAGTCCGGCCCCTAAGATAATTTTAAACATGGAGGTAGCTAACATTTGGATCACACTTATGGGGCTCAGCATCGCAAAACGTACAGTGTCCTTGTTGCCTAATGACAATGTGGTGATACTGATGAAGGTCACAGGGCCACCATCTCAGCTGTGTGCTCCTCTCTCTGAGCACCTTGGTTATAAAACAACAAACCACAAACCTGCATATGCTTATCTTACGGAACTGAACTATTAACAGATAATCATGGCCTATTCAAATAAACACATACTTTAAGTAATCCTCTTTTTGACATGCATAGCTGTAAAAATTATTCATGCTGACTTATTTTCCAAGAGTTTAACTGCACACACTTCAGTTACATAATACGCTCTGTAAGATTTAACTATGTTGAATTTTGAGGAATTTTTTTCAATATGTTTCTTTCCTCAAAACTTATTTTTGCAAAACATCTCCCTTCTTAACTTGGATCTGCCAATATTGCTTTAACTTGTGACGATGCCCATTTCATCATAAGTGTTACCAGACTAAACAGTCCTTGGTACCTAACTGTATCTCTTTTCTCCTGCCTAAGACTCTAGGTTTATAAACTCCTCCCCATTTTTATCATATTAAATCATTATCAAGGCCTCTGCCCTTCCTTCTCAGTTAGCAACTCTCTCAAAATCCAATCTCTCCTACTTTTATGAAACATAATTCTAGATGTGTAGACTAAGGCTCAGGTGAATTCTTTTGAAATAAATGAAAACAAACAAAAAGCAATGAAGCAATGTTACTCTTCTCATCCGAATGGCATAGAAATCCTTCCATTTGGCATTTGGATTGGCTGCCTTTTTTTTTTTTTAGGAGATTAAAAAGCAGGAAAGCTCAGTTGTTAAAGAACGAAAATGCTGGATGAAAAGGAAAAATGATAAAAAAAATTAATTGCTCACTTCATATGCTAGTAAAAAAAAGGCAATCTATATGCCTTCAACTTCAAAACAACATCTTAGAAGGGAATAGAAATCTTTGGTATTCCAGCGCTCAACTCTGACGTTTAAATTGCTTTCTACAAAAACAAAACAAAATGAAACAAAAAACAAAAATCCACCAAGTTGATGAAAAGACAAAGGGCTATTGTTTTTAACTTGCCAAAGAAACTAATTAGAACACAAAACATGGAATTACTATATTCCAATCTATGGTAATTGAGATTACTAAAATGTACTTATTACCAACTCAAAGCAAAACAATTAATAACCAAATGTCTATCTGCTTATCCCCAGCTGAAATGCTTGAGTGCACATTTACTCTCTCTCTCTCTCTCTCTCTCTCTCTCTCTCTCTCTCTCTCTCTCCCCCTCCCCTAAAGGCTTGCACCATATGATAGGCAATGGGAAGTAATTATCATCTGTGACAAGTTAGAAATAGTTATTTAATAAATCATAATCTTGGGCCCGCTGAGTGGCGCAGTGTTTAAACACTGGCTTGGGATGCCAGCGGCCCGGGTTCGGGTCCCACATGTGAGGGCCAGTGACACTGCCCTCAAAAATAAATAAATAAATAAATAAATAAATAAATAAATAAATAAATAAATAAATCATAATCTCTGGCTCTGTGCCATTGGCTTTGCTGGACTATTAATCGTGCAAATTAATACAGCTCTGCAGTGTCTTTGCAAAATAGAAATTGTGATAAGGTATAAATTTGCATTCCAATTCTCACCAAAACAGCACATCCTAAGTTAAATCCTATGACCTCCCACATGCACGTGTAGACACACCTTCTTGTGGGATCCACAACACAGCACCTTGCATACTCTTGTTGTTTACATTATCACATTGTATGTGTGACTATAGTATTGTAGTTATTTACTTAAATGGTTTTCTCTCAAACAAACCTCTGAGGCAGGGCCAGCTACATCATCTGCAAGGCCCGGTGCTAATGAAAATGCAGGGTCCCTCGATCAAAATCTTTAAGAATTTCATGACACCTGAGCACTAGACCAACCATCAGGCCCCCTGAGAGTAGGACCTTGTGCCACTGCAAGGGTTGCACATGCATGAAGTCAGCTCTGCTCTGTGGGCAACAATCTCTGTCTTATTCATATTTGTAACCCCAGAGCTTACCACAGTGTCTGAGAGTAAGCATTCAGTAAACGAATGGTGAAAGACTGAACCAATAAACAATTAGGTCCTAGAATTTTACAGTGTCCTATAGAGAAAAGTAGAATTCATTTGCAATCAAAACTAAGAATGTGCCCTCATCGTACAGTTATGGTATTTGGCATTTTTGGGAGATGAAATGAGGGGTTGATTAAATCAATTAAAGAGTGCTTTTCATGTCTTGCTAGGGAGACCACTTCAGGATGGAGTAGAGGCTTGATCACTGCACAGTACACCTGAGGCTGATGTTGTATAATATTGTATGCCAACTGTAAATGAATATATAAATAGTCACTGGATGTGGAGTATACTGTGGAAGGGAGTCAAGGAAATTGTAATAGATATGTATGATAAGGTGGGGGGGAGTGGGGTGGCGAATTGGGGGAGGGGAGTTGTCACTTTGAGGGATAAAAAGTATAACTATTACACTGTGTTGTACACCTGAAACTACTTTTTTTAAAAATGTTTATTTCACAATAAAAGTATTAAAAAAAAAGAGTGCTTGCTACCTTCACATCTATAGGCCTCTTTTTTACTGATTTCAGAGACTTTTAAAAAGTTGAAAGTCATAAAGGATGATCCCAATAGATGCTAATATCCAAAAGACTGGATTCTGATGTTTTGTTAGGGAGTTGAGGGGCTCAGAGTAAGGGTGCACTTTGTTCCTCACCAGCACAACCTCCCATTCCCAGACCTCCCATTCCCAGATCTGTACCCTTTGCAGTACCACATTCCACCTTCACGTTCTTGCCTCGTCTTTTCATTCCTGTATGTTCCACACTCCAAGGCCAGTGCTTCTTCACATTCCAGAAGACAACTTAAATCTTCAGCACAAGTGTGTTTTTGGCTGTCTGTTTACATGTGACTAAAGATCTACAAGTTCAACCTACACGTGCTAGTTAAGATTCTCCTATCAGAACAACATTGTTTAACATTGTCCACTTGAAACAGTCGCTTCTCCGCAGAGGGATGGCTCCAGTATACGCCTTCAGCCAGATGTCTGTCAGAATGACCACCTGCACACATCTCTTCCTTTGTTAGGATGAGGGAACCCACTGACAAACGTAAGAACACCCGCCAGCATCTCCTAGAGCAGATCTGTACAGAACCCTCTGGGCACTTCCAAAATGGTCAATTATTTTCTTTGCTTTCAATATCTCCCCATTCTGAGTATTTGACTCTGAGCCAAGACCCAAACTGGCACTGGACAAACTTAACGATAATAAGATAAAATATAAAGCTGTTCTCATGACATTTATGGCCTGATGGAAAATATAGAGTACCAGAGATCTCATGGGAAATCATCTTCTTATAAGATTTCCAGTACAGATTTGCTGGCTTGAGAGCATGTTGGGTTTTGAACAGTGTCCATCCTCTTAGGTGCTTCCGTAGACCTGAGTGCCACGTCTTCTGATGTCAGTTTATCACCTGCCTAGATCAAATCCTGTCCAGTGTCCAATCCTTCAACCCAGACTGGATGACTCAGAGGTCAGGGTCTGTGCTATCTGAGCTGTCCTGCAATAGAAAGGGAAAGCCTGCCACAGAGATCCTCCTGCGTGATATTTTCTTGGACAAGCCTGTGAGAAACAGTCAAGCAGGAAGGAATAACTGGGCCACCACATAGAGTTGGATTTGGAGGGACAGGATTTCAAGGACCCGAAAGAAATTCCATTGGGCCCTTAGTGAATGGAATCTGTGAAGCCTGCAGTTAAGCTTGCAGCCACAACTTATTTGTGCTGCACATTTTCACCCATCTACAGCAAATGTTCAGAGACTGTTCTCTTGGACCCCTTCTCCACTTCTGTGGAGACCTCTTAGTCATGCTCTGTGTCAGCCCTTCTTTAACATTCTTTCATCTGTTCTTCTCACCCTACGTAATTTGGTGGGTAAATCCCCCAAGAGATTTGAGGCATCCCTGCCTTCATAGAAAAGGGCCTAACCAACTCTTATTTTTTATTAGATAAAAATCAATTGTCTAAGTTTTCTTTTGATATTCTTGGCATATGAGAGATTGCTGACAAGGCCAACTTCAAAATTAAATAGTTAATGAAACTAAACCAAATATACTAAACTGTTGGACGAGGTTCACTTTGACATTTTTATCAAATATTTCAATCACCACACATGTGACTCCAGTAAAGCTTCTAGCATGCAAATAAAGTGGTTTTTTATTTTGGACGGTTTTCAGATTCACATCTTCTGATTTATCTTGTTTATTCCTGCTGAGATGTTGATTTTTGCAAGTCATGGGGTATCTTCTCTCATCATCATAACTTTTGAAAGCATATATGCATCTCTGTCTACAGGGAAGATGATCTTATCTCTACTTTTCATTTCAGCAATTGAAAAATTAGTGTATTGATGTAATATCTCTAATTGCAAAAGTCCACTTACATCCATGTCCAAATAATTAGATCCAGGTCTAGTTTGAAGGTCCTGATTATTGCCTGATACAAAATCTCCCCAAAGTCCATTTGTAAATCAAACTGCTTCACCTGTGTGCCACTCACAGGCCATATGCCCACTGGTTCTTTTCCAAGACATGCGTTTGAGTCATGCATTCACACTAGGCACTCCCATGCAGGCATATAGCCTACATTCCTTCCCAAGAAGAAGATACATGTGCTCACAAGTCACTGAAACAGGCATGTCCACCACTCAGGATGTGAACCTTCACTTTCCCTGGCTGCTAAAACGTAAAGGTTCCCAGGCCATTTCGGGGAGTAGACGTTTGGCTTATTCACCCATTGAAACATACAAAATATCTGTGATCTATGCAAACACACACACATATCAACGTACATATATACATACATGTGTATACATGTCTTTGGGATAGCTCTTGGATCAAACCTTCCCTTACTAAGAAATCCTTTGGTCATAATTGATTATGTTCAGAATTAGTAACCCTCAAGATTCTTGGAAATTTGCTTTACAACTTATCCTAGATCAGGATCCCTCGAAAGAGAACCTGTGATGAGGTTTCTTGTGCAATGATTTATTGAGAAAATGCTATCAGGAGAAAAAGAATAAGGTATACAAGGTAGAACAGATCACCCTATCTCTCCTTTTTCATGTCTACTATTTACAAACTATTATATCAATGTAATAGTTCTGACTGCAAAAGTCAAAGAGTAGGAGGAGGAACCTAAGCAAAAAGAAAAAAAAATGATATAGTTTCAGTTGGTGACTAACTTCAGCCTGATCCCACAGAGAGCTCTAAAGCAAGAATTGCACCATAGAATTGGTTCCATCTTAAGAGAAGAAAGCCGTACTTTTGTCCCCTGTGTCAGTCTTCCATGGAGGAGAATCATTTCCCAGGAAGGAGGGCCCCCATTTGGCCAAGGGCAAATCTCCAGAGAAGGAGGCAGCTGTGAGCCACTGGCAGCCAACATTCAAGCAGCAGTTGTTAAGAGCACCTTCCTTTAAAGAGGATCAGAATGAGTCAGCAATATCCACTACAGTCTGCCCCTCACACTGCTCAGGCCCACTTGGTTCTCATATTAAGTTTACTCCTTCCAGACATAGCTTCTCCAACACTTAGATTACTTACAAATTCAGGGAGGACTGCAAAATTAAGTTTAACAGATCCAACTACAGTCCCGACTGCTGCAGTTGATTCCAAGGTTGTAACTGATGCTCTTTATCTCCCTCCACCACCACCCATTGCAGATTTCCTCCCCCACCAGCTGGCATTGTTGAGTTTGGTGGGTCCTCATCCCTGAGAAGCTAAGTCCCTAGTGACCATGTCCTTATCAGGTTGGTGTTGCTGTTGTTGCATTTACAGTAAAAACTGGACAAAGGAAAACCAAAAGATGCCAAAATGGATCGACTTAGTGGCTGTCCTTAATTGCCATTTGGGACAGGGTCCAACTTTAGATGTAGAAGGAACGGAGGTTCAGTTTGGATTTTAGAAATGCTAACCATTCTCTTGATTATTCTAACATAAGTATTCACTTGTTTTGGCTAAATCCAAGGGCCCTAAAATGTTAAGTTTTCAGGATCAGAGTCATCAACATTTTATTGTTAATTCTGTTATCAGGTTTTTCTAACTGGAACAAATATTCAGGGAGAAATGGGGAGATAAGAGAGAGGTTTGAGACACAAACAATAACTTCAGGATGTCCTTAAAGAAGACCTAGAAATGCAAAGGTAACATGAGGAAGCCACATCTTTGGTACGTGTTCATCTTTAGACGTATCCCTGTGGGAGTCAAAAATGAACTTCACCAGATTTTCAACAGTAATTTCACTTGGGTTTGACTTTGGTAGCCTGGACTCAGGAGGAGCTTCAGTTCACTCTGGAGGGTTAGAATTGTTCCTGATCTCCGATAATTATTTTTAGTTTTCCTGTAATATTGTTACCAGAAGAAAAAGTAGGTCATTCCAGGTTACAGCACCACAAAGAAGAAAGAGAAATGTCTTTATTTAGCATTTGTTTCAAATCCAGGGAACTAATGCATCCACTTTATTCCAATAAATGGAACCAAAATAGCTGTGCTGATAAAACTGAGCCCAGACAAGACTAACATGTTGTAAGTACTCAGGGGAAAGTTTTAACAAAAATGACAAGGTGAGCAAAACCATTGGTCTCTAAGTTACAAAAATGTGTTGGATTCAATATTGTGGGAGTTCAGAAGAAGCCATAGCAGTTCTGGGGGGTCTATCAGATCCCAAAATAAATAAGCCTGAGGGCTCTTGGTAAATTGGGAGATTCTTTGGTCCTATGATGGATTACAAAAGAGATTTAGAAAAAGGATATGACCCAGAGGCAAAGAAGCAAAATTGCCACATAGTCTCAGTGCTGAAGCCAGTACTGGATTCTGAGCTTTCTTACTGTGTGGCTGGTGCTACGTCTCCTCATACCCTTTCCCTATTCCTGCATCCCCTGACATATGACTCTCTATTCACAGCTAGAAAGATTCTATATGGAACCTAGGTCTATTTGTTACCTTGTTAGGAATGCAAACAAGATCAAAGCCATTCATTCAAATGTTCTCCCTGGCTACTTATCATTATATCTATGAATAATTTACTAAAGTAGCTTCAGAAAAACAGATTAAAGGGAAGTTGTCTCTCTACATAAGGATGTTTTAGGCTAATGGTTTGACCGTCTCATTTAAGAATGAAATGGAGATATGAATGTCAATTAATCACTGATCTCACATTTCTCAAAGGTTGTCAATACTCAAGGCTTATATATTTAAATCCCTTCAGCAAGTTTATTTTTAAATAGGACCCATACAACTACCTATAACTGAAGTAGTCTGTCTACTTGCTATTTCAACTCCCTCTACATGCTATTTCTCAGTCTCCAATACCATCCTTTACACTTTCTCTGACTCCTAGAATCATCCATATGCTTGAATTCATTCATGCACAATGTTCACATTGCTCTCTAAAAACTTACAGAAAGAAATAAAAGATATAGAACTCCAGAAAGCATCTCTAATTATTCCTCATCTCTGTATACTATGACTCCTTGATTTAAAAAGCAGAAAATGTAGTGGGAGTTGAAATAGCAAGTAGACAGGCCATTGCAGTTACACATAGTTGGGAAAAAATGTGCACTAGCACACTGTTATACAGTATTTCTGCCATATAGATATATTAAATGTAAATAACCTCAAGAGAATAAGTAATAATAAAATGTAATAATAAAATAACTAGGAAATGATTATTTTTAACCTTTGTTTTTAATATGATTTATTTAATTATTTGTTTACACAATTTAAGTTTTAATCATGGCAATATTTAATAACCAGTTTGCAGAAGTCCTGAATTTTTAATTAAATTTATTGAGGTGACATTGTTTAATCAAACTGCATACATTTCAAGTGTACAATTCTGTAATATATCATCTATATATTGTCCTGTGTGTTCACCACCCAGTCAGCACTCCTTCCTCACCATAATATTTGACCCGCTTTGCCCTTTTCTACGTCCCCTTCCCCCTTCCTCTCTGGTAACCACTAAACTGTTGTCTGTGTTTATGAGTTTTTGTTTGTTTTGTTCGTTTGTTGCTTTCACTTTTATATCCCACATATAAGTGAAATCATAAATGGTGCTTGACTTTTTCTGATTGATTTATTTTGCTTGCCATGATAATCTCAAGATCCATGTTGTCACAAGTGGCGATATTTCATCTTTTCTTATGACAGAGTAGTATTCCATTGTATATACTCATATGTACCACATCTTATTTATCCAGTCACCTAATAGAAGGACACTTCAATTATTTCCATGTCTTGGCCACTGTGAATAATGCTGCATTGAACATGGGGTTCACATATCTTTACGGATAAATGTTTTCAGGTATTTGGGGTAGATACCCAGAAGAAAGATAGCTGGGTCATATGGTAATTCTATTCTTAATTTTTTGAGAAACCTCCATACTGGTTTCCATAGAAGCTGCATGAATTTGCATTCCCACTGCAGTTTATGAGGGTTCCTTTTTCTCCACAATCTCTCCAACACTTGTTATTACTGGTCTTATTGATAATAGTTATTCTAACAGGTGTGAGGTGGTATCTCATTGTGGTTTCCTTAGTAGGTAGTGGAGTTGAGCATCTTTCCATACAGCCATTGGCCATTTGTATGTATTCTTGGGAGAAGTGTCTGTTCAGGTCCTCTGCCCAGTTTTTAATTGGAGTGTTTGTTTTTTGTTGTTGAGTTGTATGAGTGCTTTATATAATTTGGACACTAGCCCCTTAATGAAGGTGTCCCATTTCTAAATACCTTCTTTCACTTGGTTGATTGCCTCTTTGTTTTATTGATGGTTTCTTTTGCCATGCAGAAGCTTTTTAGTTTGATATAGTCCCATTTATTTATTTATTTATTTATTTATTTGCTTTTTTTTTTTTAGAGGGCAGTGTCCCTGGCCCTCATATGTGGGATCCGAACCAGGGCCACTGGCATCCCAAGCCAGCTCTTAACCACTCGGCCGGCCCTCCATTCATTTATTTTTGCTTTTACTTCCCTTGATTTTGAGGTCAAATTCGTAAAATCCTCTTTATGACCAAGGTCTACAAGTTTAATGCCTATTTTTCTTCTATGCAATTTATTATTTCTTGTCTTATATTTAGGTCTTTGATCCATTTTGAGTTAATTTTGGTGTATGGTGACTTCTTTCTTTCGCATGTGCTTTCCAAATTTACAGGACCATTTATTGAAGAGGCTCTCTTTTCTCCACTGTACGCTTTTGACTCCTTTGTTGAAAATTATTTGCTCATATGCATGTGGTTTTATTTCTGGGTTTTCAATTCTATTCCATTGGTCTATGTGTCTGTTTTTCTGCCACTACCATGTTGTTTCAATTATTATTACTTTGTAGTATAATTTGAAGTGAGGGAATGTGATACCTTTGGCCTTGTTCTTTTTTCTCAGGATTGCTTTGATTATTTGGGGTCTTGTGATTCCATACATAAATGATGATTTTTTTATTTTATTTCTTTAAAAACTGCTATTGGAATTTTGATAGGGATTGCATTAAATCTGTATATTGCTTTGGGTAATATGGCCATTTTAACTATGTTGATTCTTCCAGTCCATGAACACAGAATAACTTTCCATTTCTTTGTGTCTTCTTCAATTTCTTTTAATAAAGTCATATAGTTTTCAATGTATAGATCATTCACATCCTTTGTTAAGTTTATTACTAGGTATTTTATTCTTTTTGTTGCAATTGCAAAAGGAATTGTTTTTTTCATTTCTTTTTCTGAAATTTCATTGTTAGTATATAGGAACACAATGGATTTCTGTACATTGATTTTGTATTCTGCAAATTTACTGTATTTGTGTATTGTTTCTAATAGTTTTTTGGTGGAATCTTTAGGGTTTTCTATACAAAGAATCATGTCATCTGAAAAAAGTGGTAATTTATCTTCTTCAGTCCCAATTTGGAAGACTTTTATTAATGTCTCTTGCCTGATTACTTTGCCTAGGACTTCCGATACTACGTTGCATTAACAGTGGTAAGAGTGGACATCCTTGTCCTACTCTTGATCTCAGAGGAAAAGCTTTCAGTTTTTTAACACTGAGTATGATATTAGCAGAGGGTTTGCCATATTTAATGACCAGTTTGCAGATTTCATGAAATTTTAACAACAAGCTCTTGTGAACCAGTATAAGACAATTTTATATGTCATGCCTCAATTTCTGATCAAGTCAGCTATTCTATTATCAACAGACAAGCTAGTTAGCTTTTTCTAATGTTTGAATGTCCTCATTCATGCTTAAAAATATAAAACCATCTCCTACATTTCCATGTTTCCACATTAAATAATTTGTTAATTAGGTCTATAGTCATCACAAGTCTGCTGGAGGTCATGAAATACATAAGTCCTTATTCAGTTCCAAAGACAATTTAACTAAATAAATAAAACATTCTTCCATTTCAGTCTGTAAAAAGAACATTTGCACAGTGTATTGATGGGTTTTCCAGCGGTCCATTTGAAATTGTCTTCACTTGAGATGCTTATCCCCACTGTGTCTGGCAATTGGATTCTCCACAGATTAAGTGATCTAGGCTGTCAGCTTTCATTCTACCTGAGCCATTCAACAGCCTGTGAGAATGATGGGACAAATCCTGTGACCTCTTGGTGTTTCCTGAAGTGTAAAATAAGATAAATAATGCAGAGTAAAAGTCACATGACTGTGCGAGGATTTCTTATTGATTGCCTAGGATTTTTTCAGCGGGACCTATATCACTTGCCCTTAGAGATCATCAAAATACAACATTATAATGTACGTTTTGTTCCTTTATATAAAATTAAAATTATGGTAATCTTATATGCAGTGCTCTAGAGCAGCACTGTCCAATAGACCTCTCCATGATGAGAACGTTCTCTATCTGCACTGTCCAACATGGTAATTACTAGACTCATGGGGCTATTGAGAGCTTGAAAGGTATCCGGTGTGACCAATAAACTAAATTTTTAATTTTATTTAATTATAATTAAGTTATATTTAATAAGCCACAAATAGCTACAAGCTACCGTACTAAATAGTGTCGCTCTGCAAGGCAACAGATACAGGTTCCATCCTTAGTTGCATAATATTCATATTTTGGAATTTATAGTAGTAGCAAAAAGATCTATTCGATCAATATAAATGTGTGTAAGAAAGTGTTTTTTAATTAACATCTATACAAAATAAGTTTTATGGACTACAAGCATGCCCTAAAGAATTCTAAGACTAATGAGTAACCAAATTGTGATATGTAAGACGTGATTTACCTCCTTTGGCATGTGAAACATTGCATGAAGGTTGTTCTTCAGTAGTTTTCAGAGAGATCTAGAGAATGACCTAATACCCTGACTGTTCAGTGATTAAATTTAAAATTTTGAAAGTACAAATAAGAAAAATAAAAGCAGAACAACTGTCCAAAGAAGACACATTAAGTGCTATTGAGAAAAGAAAACTCTAATACTTTAGTATCATCTGAACAGATAGGTAAGGAATGATTCTGTACCTAGCAGAATCTCCATGATATTTGTTGGCAGACAGAGAGAGAGAGAGAGAGAGAGAGAGAGAGAGAGAGAGAGAGAGAGAAACAGAGACAGAGAGACAGAGAGACCCTCAGGACAGAAGCTGCTGTTTTCCTGCTGTCTTTTGGAAGCTATCAAAGGTCATTCTAGAAAGCGTCTGGGATAAAATAAAGGACTCTGGCTGTTGGATTTGCATCTTGACTTTCAGGTTCATGGTAAGCCTATAAGTTGGCCTTTGATAAAAAGCAGGACTGCAACTTTCCAAGATCCCTTTTATATCAGAAGTGACACAATGAACCACTGTTATCTTTTGGACCAGAAAGCTAGGATAATACTTTAGAGAGCATCAGGGACATTAAATCATGTTATGATCAACCAAGGGGCAAACCCTCAGGAGCCCACAGAAAGTGGAGAAATAATGTCACACTGGGGCAAATGGATGATGCCTGGGAATATTCCTTTGTTACCTCTCCTATCCAATAATGAATTGAGGTACAAAGCTATTCTACTCGGGAAAATCTATTCACACAACTTCAACATAATATAATAAAATACTCATACCCAAAACAGTATCAAAAGACGCTTCTGCTTTGTTTCCTATTTTTTTCCCACAAGAACCACTTACAACTGCCAGATACCTTCATATTTTTTACACATACTCATATACCAAGAGAGTCTTTACATACATTTGGCAAGCAAATCAATCTTCAATGTTTTGCTGAAAATGATGCAATGGATTGATGATTGTAAATTAAGACTTAGTCTGTACTTTTTATATTTCCAAGATGCTGCCACTTTTTAAAATAATCTCAAGAAAGTTTCCTGTAGTTAGTATTGGCAAATGCAAATCCTGTCGTGCAGTAGCTTCCTCCATGCTTTAGCTGTTCATTGAAATCAAGCCTCTCAGATGTCATTCAAGTGTTTTCTTACTTATGATCATCTGAATGCCAAAGAGTACTTTTCCCTTTGAGATCTAGTTCCTCATATTCCAGCTGTGGCACTTTTCAAATTGGGTAACAACCTTTGTATGTAAAATCAGTAGATTCAGAAAGAAGTTTTAGTTCCCAGGAATTACCTAGATACCGCTTCTTGTATTAGGAATTTGTTCAGTAGGACATTTGTATGATATCTGGCTCCATTTTATTCCCAGAGATGCTGAAATTGTCATTAAAGTTGGTTCTTATTCAGCATCGGGACCATTACCCATTAAATCAATCCTCTGAAAGCCCTAAGACCAAAGTGATTGCTGAGCTGCATTCCTTAGATATCAGCAGATTATGCTACCCAATCTTGACATGTGTTAGAAGGCAATGCTTTATCATCTGGAATAATTAAATCTCAGCAAAGCTCTTAGAGAATTTCTGGCTTGACTTAAATATTTTTCAACCATTTTGAAAATTTCAATAGAAGTAAAACCCATGGTCTAGTTCAAGAGTCTAGCAGGAATGTGGAGGGAATTCAAGGGGGTGTGGAAAGGGATCATGAAGAATGCAGGCCTAGGATCAATGCACGAAAATGTGCACTAGACATGAATGCTTTGGCAAGAGGTATATGGCAATACAAGCCAAAGTTTATTAGTGAATTCCAAAGACAGTGGAAATGTTTCTGTTTTGTATTGGATGTTGCTGGAAATAAATGGACCATTGGCCAGGGGTATGGACGTACTTTTTGCTACGAACCTTTCCATTCTAATGACGTATTTTGTAATGGGATTTGACATGTACTACAAACACAGTTCTCAAAGCATGTAATATCCATGTCATTTACTAACCATACTAAAATTAGTTTCATTGTTTTCCCCCATTTTAAATCTATGTATGGCCTTACCAGTTGCGAACCACTGATTTTTTAATTTAATATTGATTAAAGTTGGATGACTAGGTAAGAATACCAGTCTTCATTTTCAGGCATTTTTATTGGAATGCAATTTGCTAAAAAAAAACTTAGTGGGCTTAAAAAACTAGTTGTCTACTTATAAGATTTGGCAAGCTTTTCTTGGATACACAAAATAATGCAGCAGATGAAAATTTAAAATATTCTATCATATCCATTTGAGAAAACCAGAGTAGTTGAATAGGTTACACATGAATTTAGGACTTTCATATTCTGACCTCAATTCTGAATGCTTTGATGAGGTGACATCCTTATATGTAAATTGCTGAATTTATATTCTAGTGATTTTATTCAAGAACATAGTTTTGAATACGATTGTCCTAAAACATACATATCTCTTATTCAAAAATCATAATGTTTTAAGCAAACTGAAAAGAAAACTTTTTTCTAAGTGAGCAAACATATAGCTTTACTTCCTTTGCATCATCATCCCTCTGGACCCACGGGGAAATAATTCTCCAGGATCCCCTGGAGATACCAAAATACGTGGATGCTCAAGTCCCTTATATGAAATGGCACAGAATATCGCATACAGTCCACATGTGTGAATTCCAAGTCTCGGATGGAAAATACTGTTTTTGATCCTCAGTTGATTGAATCTGAGAATGCTGAACCTGGGGATACAGAAGGCTGACTGTATATTTGTTGAAAAAATATAAGTGAACCTGTGCACTTCAAACTCGTGTAGTTCAAGGGTCAACTGTACTTCAATTCTAACCACTCCAAAATGAGCATCAGGCTATCCTGAAGTTATGAAAATCTGTTCTCAAGAGAACTGCCCATGCCCATGCTCTTTACAGGCACAAATATTCACACAGGAACTCACACAGAAAAGAGTGATGAGGTATTATTCCCATACACGAGGTTTGATGTATCCAAAAAGCCACAAGGGCCATGTTTCCGAGCATTCTTGCACATGTATGAACAATGTAATGATGTGGCAACTGCCACCTCCCAGCAGAAATGCAACCAAAAGGATCTGCTGGGTGGGGGTAGTAGGAATGTCTACTCATCTTAGAGTGGAGATGAATCTATGTACCATTAGGATTTAAGGAGATAAATACACAAATACATAACACCCCCTCACTTCCCCACAGGCATTCAAAACCAACTGAGAGATGGACATTAAAGTTCAGACAGAGGAAAAGCAAAACGTAAGCTTTATTACCATTAAAGCTGAGGTTGGAGAACATGACTTAGGATGTGCTGCAAAATTGGTTTCCAAATCTGAACTCTATACCTAGACTGAAAAGTCTTCCTACCTTTGTGTCAAATGGGCATAGTTCTAAAGAATGTATGCTCTCTGTAAATGGCAGATCTCAGAGACAGGGAGGGGCTTTTCTTCCAAGTATAAGAGGGTAAGAAAGTAACTTCTTCCCTGAGGAAAAGTGAACAAAAGGACAGAGAGAGGCTAAAATTATTTCAATAGAAGATTATTTCATATGAAAGGAAATAGCAGGAAGGAGAAATAACTATTCACCCCTAATAAAAAGTAATGCAGGCTCTCAGCTTCTGGTATTCAAGGATTATACATAAATCAATGGACTAGCTAATTTACAAAGGGGGTTGGGGGCAGGTGAGGCACAATATAAGCAAACAGAATTACTGAAATCCTGTTAATCTAAGTCACTGACATATGATTTTCACCTTAAAAATCAGATCTTGTCATTTTACATGGGTGTCTTTTGCTTGCTTAATGCCACACTGAAAAACAAATTCAGTTTGGGAAGATGAAAAAATTCTGGGGCCAGCCGAGTGGTGCGGTGTTTAAGCGCTGGCTTGGGAAGCCAGCGGCCCTGGTTCGGTCCCACTTGTGAGGGCCAGTGACACTGCCCTCAAAAAAAAAAATTGAAAAAAAAAATTCTGTAGATGGATGGTGCTGATGACTGCACAATAATGTGAACATACTTAATGTCACTGAACTGTCCACTTAAAAATGGCTAAAATGGTATAAATACTATGTATATTTTACCATGATAAAAAGAATTTAAAAATAAATGCAATGTATAAATGTATCAAACCAACACATTGTACACCTTAAACTTACCCAATGTTATATGTCAATCACATCTCAATATAAATAAAATGCAAAGAAAAGTTTGAAAAAAATACATAGAACTATGTTGATTTTTTTTATTATAAATGCAACAAATGCTTCTGACACTTAAAAAAATAATAATCACTACAAAATCATTAAAAAAAATTAAGTTACATTTCTGTGGGTAGGCACATATGGACTGTGATGGTTAATTTTATGTGTCAACTTAGCTGGGTTACTGGATGCCCAGATATTTGGACAAATATTATTCTGGATGCTTCTGTGAGGGTGTTTTGAATGAGATTTACATTTAAATTAGTGGACTTTGAGCAAAGCAGAGTGCCCTCCACCAAGTGGGTGAGCCTCATCCAATCAGTTGAAGGCTTGAAGAGAACAAAGGGCTGACCTCTCCAGAGCAAGAGACTTCTCCAGCAGACTGCTTTGCGATTTCATATGCAATATTGGCTTTTCCTGGTTCTACAACTGATTGTCTTTAGACTCAAACAGTAACTCTTTCCTGAATTTCCAATCTGCCAGCCTCCCCCATCAGATTTTGGATTCACCATGCATCCACAACTAGGTAAGCCAATTCCTTAAAATTAATCTCATTTATAAAAAGTAAATAAATAAATCTCACACATATACACATATACGAGGTCTGACAATCACATTCGTAAGCTTGCCACCGTGTGCTTACTTTGTCAAACTGTACAAACAGCTCGGTAAAGTTTCATAACCTTGGTATATCAGTGTCTCACAGCTGTGTACGTGTCGATGTGTGGCGGTGTCTTGTTGAGTGGCATTCATTATTGTTGTTGTGTGTTTCACAAGAATGTTTGCGCTTAAATTAGAGCAAGGAATAAACATTAGATTTCTTGTTAAACTTGGCAAGAGTTGAAGTGAAATTAGGGATCATGTTAATCCAAGTTTATGGGGATAATTCCATGAAGAAAACGGCAGTGTACAAATGGATTAAACATTTTTCTGAGGTGAGAGAACACATCACTGATAAAGAGAGGTCAGGGCAGCCAGTAACAAGTAGAACTGATCAAAACACTGCAAAAATTCATTGAATTGTGCATCAAAATCATCAGCTGAATGTGGGAAGCATAGAAGACCAAGTAAACATTAATTGAATAACAGGAAAATCTTGGTGTGAGAAAGGTGTGTGCAAACGGTCCTGAATGGGCTGGCCGAGTGGCTCAGTTGGTTAAGAGCTCGCTCAAGAGTGCGAGTTGAGCTCTGAGCAACAGGAGTTCAATGCCAGCCCGAGCTGAGTTGCCGTTGAGCTGCCAACAGGTGGCAGGATGGCTCAGCTAAAAAAAGAAAAAAAAATTGTCCTGAATGAATTCACCGATGAACAAAAAGCAAAGGAGAGTCAAAGTTTGCCAAGACCTTTCGGAGACGCAAGATGGTGTTTTGGGCCATGTTATCACTGGTGATGAAAGATGGGTGTACCAATATGACCCTGAAAGAAAGTGTCAAAGTGCACAATGGAAGTCAGCCAATTCTCCACCACCAAAGTAGTTCCTTCGGTCCAAATCAAGAGTCAAAATGATGTTGTTAACCTTTTTTGATATCAGAGGGATTACTCATTGTGAATTTGTACCAACTGGACAAACAGTTAACCAAGTTTACTATTTGGAAGTGCTGAAAAGTGCGTGGAAAAGTTAGATGAAAACGACCTGAACTTTTCACCAACAATTTATGGCTCTTGCATCATAGCAATGCACCATCTCACATAGCACTGTCTGTGAGGGGTTTTAGCCAGTAAACAAATAACTATATTGGAACACCCTCTCTACTCACCT
This sequence comes from Aselliscus stoliczkanus, assembly GCA_033961575.1. Taxonomy (NCBI): domain Eukaryota; kingdom Metazoa; phylum Chordata; class Mammalia; order Chiroptera; family Hipposideridae; genus Aselliscus; species Aselliscus stoliczkanus. The sequence goes on along the minus strand of CM066728.1, from coordinate 80,309,765 downwards.
GATCTGTCCCCCAATGACTTCTTTCTTTACCTGAAGATAAAGGAAATATTGAAAGGAAGACATTTGGATGACATTCAGGAAATCAAGGGTATTACAACAACAGTTCTGGTGGTCATTACAGAAAAAGAGTTCCAAAATTGCTTTGGGCCGACCAAGTGGCGCGGTGGTTAAGCGCTGGCTTGGGAAGCCAGCGGCCCCAGTTCAGGTCCCACATATGAGGGCCAGTTACACAGCCCTCAAAAAAAAACCAAAAAAAAAAACAAAATTGCTTTGAAGGGTGGACTAGGAGCTGACATCAGTGCATAGCTTCCCAAGGGGAGTACTTCAAAGGTGACCATAGTGATATTCAGCAATGAGGTATGTAACACTTTTTCTAGGATGAGATAGTGAATTTAATTGTCAGACCTTGTACATCAATATAAAAAGTTTCTTTTTTTTAAAATGTATATATATATATATATATATATATTTTTTTTTTAAATTAGCTTCAGGTGTACAACAAAGTGCAATAGTTATACTTTTTACCCCTCAAAGTGACAACCCCCCTCCCCCAATTCTCCCTCCCACTCCTTCCCCCCATATCATACTATCTATTACAATTCCTTTGACTCCCTTACACCGTATAATCCACATCCTGTGACTATACATATATTCAATTATAGTTGGCATACAATATTATACAACATCAATTTCAGGTATACAGTGCAGTGATCAAGCCTCTACTCCATCCATGAAGTGGTCTCCCTACCAAAACATGTGACAATCTGACACCCCACAAAATTTTAACAACATTATATTCCCCGAACTTTCTTTCATATCCCTGTGACAATACTGTAGTTACCTATTTATGCTGTCTAATCCTTTCCCCTTCTTCCTCATCCCCATCGCCCTCCCAACTAGCAAAAAGTTTTTTCATGATCCTTTACAGTCAACACCAACCCCACCACTTGAAAACCCCACCAATAGAAAAATCACTTTTTGTGATTTGTTTCCTGACTTGATTTCCTTTTTCTAGAATTTCATAGGCCTGGGATCACACAGTATGTTCAGTTGACCCTTTAACAGCATGGATCTGAATTGCACGGGTCCAGTTATATGTGTGTTTTTTTCAATAAAAATACAGTTGGCCCTCCGTATAGCTGGGTTTCACATTCTCGAATTCAAGTAACTACAAATCGAAAACAGTATTTTCAACTGCTGTTGGGAATCTGCAGATGCAGAGGGCTGACTGTGTGTTGTTCTATGCCATTTTATATGAGGGACTTGAGTATCTACAGATTTTGGTAGCCATGGGGGTCATAGAACCAGTCCCCACAGGTACTGTAGGACAACTGTAGTTAAGTTTTGGGGAGAATTTAAAAAGTCATACTCAAATTTTTTACTGTGTGGCGACTGGCAATTCTAGCCCTTCCATTGTTCAAGGGTCAACTGTACTCTTTTGAGTCTGACTTCTTTCACAACAAAGTTTTGAGATTCATCCACATTACTGCATGTATCAGTAGTTCATTATTTTTATGACTGACTGAGTAGTATTTCATAGCATGGATATAAACAAAATTTGTTTATCTACTTACCTGATCATGGGAATTTGTATTAATTCCAGTTTGAGATATTATGAATAAAGATGTCTTCATCCACAGACAACTCTTTGTGTGAATATAGTTTCATTTCTCTTGGATAGATTTCTTGGACTGTAATTACCGGGTATGTCATAAATATAGCTATATTTTATTTTTAATCTGTCAAACTTTTCCAAAGTGGCTTTACTATTTTGCATTCCCACCAGAAATGTGATTGTTTCAGCTTCTCCATATCCTCACCAATACTTGGTATTGTCAGTCTTTTCAATTTTAGCCATTCTACTGGCACGTGGAGTTTAGTGGTGTCTCATTATGCTTTCAATTTGCATTTTCCTGATAAATAATGTTGTTGAACATCTTTTCATGTGCCTAGTCATCATTTGATACCTTCTTTTTTAAAGTGTCTATTCAGATTTTTCCCTACTTTTTACTGAATTGTCTTCTTATTATTGCGTTTTAAGTGTTCTTTATGTATTCTGCATACAAGTCTTTGAAAAACATCTGTACTGTAAATTTTTTTTCTCAGTTTGTGACTTGCCTTTAATTTTTTAAATTGTCTCTCATAAACATTTTTTTTTAATTTTGATATCCAATTTATAATTGTTAATGGATCATGTGTTTGGTATGCCATTTAAGAAATCTATGCCTAATTTTCAAAGTCTTGAAGATTTTCTTTATGATTTCTTCCTGCCGTTTTATACTTTTAGCTTTATGCACAGGCCTATGATCCACTTTGAGTTAATTTTTGTGTATGATGTACCAATTTTGTATATACTATATATATATATATACACATACACATTATATATATATAATAAAAGTTAGGATTCATTAGTTTTCCCATATGGACATCCAGTTTTTCCAGCACAACTTTTTGAAAAATTATCCTTTCCCCATTTAATTCCTTGGCATATTTGTTGATTACCCAATTGACCAGTGGACCTCTATATTCTTTTTCACTGACCTACATTGTGCATCCTTATGCCAGGAATATAGTTTCTTAAATTGATGTAGCTTTACTGTAAGTTGTGTGAGTTCCAAATGTTTTTGTTTTATTTCAAATTTGTTTCAGTAATTCTAAGTTCTCTGCACAATAATATATATATATAAATAAATAAATAAATATATATATATATATATATATATATATATATTCCATCTTCTAAAATATATATATTTGAGCATTTCTTCCAAAACGCCTTCGGGGATATTCATTGCGATCAGGCTGAATATATGGATCAATATGGGAAAACGGATACCTTAACAATATAGAGTCTTGTAATCAATCAGCATATTTCTCTGATTATTTGCATCTTATTTGGGTTTTCCTACCCATGTTTGAGAAACAGTACATAGGTTTTGCACATATTTTGCTAGATTTCTTCCTAAATATTCCATGTTTTGTGGCCACTAAAAATCAAATTTTGAAATTTCATTTTCAAATTTTTTGCTACTATTTTTTACAAATGCAATTAACTTTTGTATATAACCTTGTATACAAAGACTGTGCTAATTTTTCTTTTGGTTCTGGTGTGTGTAGATTCATTAGTATTTTCTACATATACAAACATGTCCTCTGAAAATAAAAAGTTTTACTTCTTTTGCATTCTGTATGCCTCTTATTTCATTGTCTTACCTTTTTTCACTGGTTAGGATCTTGAATAAAATAAAAGATGGTGCGAGTCAACAACCTTGCCTTGTTCCCTATCTTAGAAATCAGCCATTAAGTCTGATGATTTTAAGTTTACATAGATTTCCTTATCATTTTGAGGGATTCTCTTCTATTCATAGCTTGCTGGATAATTTTAAAATAAATGAATAAACTTTGTCAAATATTTTTTTCTTCATCTATTGTAATAATCATGTTGCTTTTCAAACAAGGTTAAGAAAGAAAGGAACAAAAACTCATAGATGCAGACAACAGTTTAGAGGTCACCAGAGGGTAAGGGGAGAAGGGAGGTGGTAGAAGATGGCAAACGGGATCAAATAAGGAGAACTGAGTCTGGGTAGTGAACACACAATGCAATATATAGATGATGTATTATAGAAATGTACATTTGAAACCTATACAATTTTACTAACCAATGTCACCCCAATAAATTTAATTTAAACAGTAATCATGTTGTTTTTATATTTTATGCTGTTTACATAGTGAATTATACTTATTGATTTTCTACTGTGAAACCAACCTTTTATGTCTGAGATAAACGTCACATGGCCATGGCGTATTGTGATTGTCAGACATGGTGGATTCAATTTGTTAATATTTTATTAAGGATATTTTACTACGTTCATGAGGAATGTATTTCTGTAGTTCTTTATCTAGGTAATGCTGGTCACATAGAATGAGTTGGGTGGTAGTCCCTTCTATTCTGCTTCCTGAAAGAATTGGTAGGATTGGTATTGTGTCATCCTCAAATATTTCGTAAAATTTGCCTAAAAGCCATCCGGGACCAGAGTTTTCTTTGTTGAAAGGAATTTATTTATTAAATTTCTTTACTAGATATAGGGATATTCACATTTGAAAATTTCTTTTGAAGCTATTTTAGATATGTATTTCTTTCAAGGGATTTGACAATTTCACTATGTTGTTGAATTATTGTCATGAACGTGCTTTAATTTCTGTAATATCTATAGTGCTATCTTCTCATTCATTCCTTATATTTATCATTTGTGTCCTTTCTTCTTTTTCTTGATCAACCTACCTAGAGGTTTATCAGTTTTACTATTGTTCCCAAACATCCAGCTCTTGATTTAATTACTTTTCTCTATTTTTTGTTCACATTCTATTACTTTGATTTCTACTCTATCTTCATTATTTCTTTTCTTCTACATTGCCCTTAATTTGTTCTTATTTTCCTAGCTTCATAAGGTTGAAATTTAGATCCTTAATTTTAAAACCTTTCTTCATTTTAATGTGAACATTATTAAGCTATAAATTTCCCCTAGCATTTCTCTAGGTGCAGCCAACAAAATTTATTGATTGTGTTTTTGTTTTCATTAAATTAAAATAGTTTTAATTTCACTAGTGATTTCTTCTTTCTCAATTGTTATTTTAAAAAAGTATTTACTAATTTCCAAATATTTAAAAATTTTCCATGCTACACTTTTTTATTTATTTTCAGTTTATTACTCTGTTGTGGTCAGAGAACATGTTCTATGATTTCAATCATTTTAAATTTATTGAGAGTTATTTTATGTTCCAGCACATGGTCTATCTTATGGAATGTTCCATGTGCACTTTAAAATCATATATAATCTGCTAATGTTGGGTAGCGTATTCTATAATAGTCTATTATGTGGGTATAAAACTAGATGTCAATAACAGAAGGAAAACTGGAAAATTAAACAATACTCTTGGACAACCAGTGGGTCAAATAAGAAAGCAAAAGCAAAATTAAAAACTATCTGGAAACAAATGGAAGTGGAAACCAAACATGTGAAATTTATGAGATGCAGAAAAAGCAGTTTTAACAGAAAGCTTATAGCAATAATTCTTATATTAAGAAAAAAGGCAAATCTCAAAGAAACAACCATCCATTACACCTCAAGGAACTAGAGAAACAAAAAAGAACAAAATACAGAAAGAAAAAAATAATAAATATTACAGCAGAAATAAATGAAATAGAAACTAGGACAATAAAAAGATCAATGAAATTAAGAGTTAGATTTTTTTGAAAAGATAAATAAAATTGATAAACTTTAGCTAGACTAAGAAAAAAGAGAGTACTCAAATTAAATAATAAATGAAAGATTAGATATTACAACTGATACCACAGAAATACTAAGTATCATAAGAAACTACTATGAAAAGCTATACTCCAACAACTTGGGTAACTCAGAAAAATAGATAAATTGCTGGAAACATACAACTTGTAAAGACTGAATCATGAAGAAATAGGGTATCTAAACATACCAATAATGAATAAGCATTGAAGCAGTAGTCAAAAACCTCCCAACAAAGAAAACTCTAGGACCAGATGGCTTCACTGGAGAATTATACCAAGCATTTAAAGAAAATTAATGCCAACCTTCAAACTCTTCCAAACAATTGAAGAGCAAGAAACATTTCCAAACTCCTTTTATAAGGCCAGTATTATTCTTATACAAAAGCCAGATAAGGACATTACAAGGAAAAAAAAAAGAAATACAGGCCAATATCCCTGATAAACATGATGCCAAAATACTGAACAAAATAGTAGCAAACTTAATTCAACAATACATTAAAAAGGTGATACACCATGATCAAGTTGGATTTACCCCTGCAAGCAAGGGTGGTAAAACATATGCAAATGAATAAACTTAATATACCACATAAACAGAAATAAGGATAAAAATCATGTGATTGTCTCAATAGATGCAGAGAAAGCATTTGAAAATATTCAACATCATTTTATGATAAAAGCCCTCACTAGATTACATATAGAAGGAATGTACTGCAACATAATAAAGGCCATATATAACCAGTCCATAGCTAACACCATACTCAATGGTGAAAAGCTAAAAACTTTTCCTCTAAGGTTAGGGAGAAGACAAAGTGCCCACTCTTACTACTTTATTAAACCTAGTACTGGAAGTCCTACCCAGAGCAATTAGGCAAGAGAAAGAATAAAAGTCATCCAAATTGGAAAGGGAAAAGTAAATTGTCTGTGGTACAGGTGCCATCATTTATATGTAGAAAACCCTAAAGACTCCACCAAAAAACTGTTAGAACTAATAAATGCAGTCAGCAAAGTCGCAATACACAAAATAAACATGCAAAAATCAGTTGTCTTTCTACCCACTAACAAAGAACTACCTGAAAAAGAAACTAAGAAAAACAAATCCATTTACAATAGCAACAAAGAGAACAAACTACCTAGCAATAAATTTAACCAAGGGGATGAAAGATCTGTCCTGCAAAAACTATATGACACTGATGAAATAAACTAAAGAAGACACAAATAATTAGAAAGATATTCCATGTTCATGGAGTGGCAGATTAATATTGTTAATTCATATTACAAAGCATCCATATTACAATGCAATCTACAGATTTAATGCAATCTCTATTAAAATTCCAATGGCGTTTTGCACAGAAATGTTTTAAAAATCCTAAAATTTTTATGGAACCACTGAAGACTCTGAATAACCAAAGCAATCTTGAGAAAAAAAGAACAAAGCTGAAGGCATCACACTTCCTGTTGCTTCAACTGCCATGAGCTCATCTCTGTTTTCTCAACTCAGTGAAACCAACATACTTGTTGGGATCACCTCCCTGCACAACCATCCAGAAAGTGCCACCAGGAAGAAAACAACAGACACCTTAGGGCTGGCTCACCTGTTTTCTCATATCTTAGAAAGCAACCTTTTCACTCTCTGAAAACAGATATTTCACACATTTGCTCAATTTTCTAATTGTTTACAGCAGGGTATAAATATCATAAACAACAGGGTTAGGATAAGGGTAAAGCCTCTGGCTCCTTAATCTTAAAGAGCCATTCATTCTCGGGCCATGCAAATGCAGGATTGAAACCCAGAAGTAATAGCGTCCTTAAATTTTTCCCCTCAGGCATCTCACATGCCTCACCCTAGTACCAGTCTTAATAAATAAAATTAAGAAACAAAATAGAAATTGTAAGAAATATTTGTAATACACATGAAAAACCAAAAGATGGTATCTGTCATATATAAGGCTCTTACAAATCTAAAAGAAAAACATAAAATTTGCCAAATAATGAAAAAACATGGAGTGCAGTCACTGTTATTTCACAATGGAGTAAAAGTCTGTGTATTAAAAATTTTGATAATTTATGCCAATATACTCCTCGAGAAATATTGTAGCATATTTTAAAGTCCCATTAGCCAAATATGGAAGTTCTCAATTCTCAACCTCTTCGTAGATAATTTTCTGAGTCTTTTATATCTTTGCTCATTTCAGAGGTAAACAAGCCTGTTAAGTTATATGTCTTAAATTACTGCATGGACTGTTTTTTCTAAAGCCAAATAAATAAAAAAGAAGATACAATTTTTATTTCTTCTTTTGAGAGTTGCCTATTTATGGGTCTTTGCTTGTTTGTTTGTTTTGCCTAGTTTTACAATTCGTGGATATTTACAATTTACAATTCATGGGAGAAAGTTGGGAATTTAGGGGCAAGATGGTTTAGAGAAAACATAAATGAATGAACCTGTGGGATGGGCACAAAACACTGCTATCAGAATTCTTGCCAGGAAGTTAATTGCTATATCAGGAGAGTGCTCCCTTATCCAATCATATGTTCCCCTTCCGTCATCCAGCATCTTCAGGTTTCATTCCAATGTGTCCTCTTCCAAACCTGCTGGCACTTACTCTTCAGCTTCCTTAGCATAATACCCCCTTACGCTTTAGCAGACCAGCAAATTCCAACCTGGCTGTGCGGGATTTGACTCTTGTTGCCAGGCTGGGATTTGCCTGAAGGGGAATTTGATCTAGATCTTCTTGAGGAGGATAAGTTCCTGTAAGCACCTAACTTACTTAAGGCTTTTGCATCATCTTAAAATAACAGGAGTCACTATTTTCTAATGGGAGAATAGACCATTTCTGAAACTCATAGTTCTGCACTGAACCTACACAGATGGCCCCATTCCAGATCTAACAGTCCTATTATTTTCTAAGAAGGGAATGAACCACTTCTATAAGACCTAAGGTTTCAGGGAAATTTCAGGGAAATCTCAGCTCAGATGTCCACAGCCCAGGCTCAGGGTCCCACATCATCCCTATAAACGCCCTGAGCTTGACGTGGAACATTTTCTGGAGGTAAGAGTTTAATCTCCTCTCAAGCCTCCCTATTCTAATGATTAAGCGTGAGTGGTCCTCCACTCTGTCCTCTGACTGCCACAGATCAAATGCTCACAAGGAGACAATCTGGCTTTTACATTTCTCCTTGAATTGCTAAATAATCACTCTATGTCTGTTGCCATCTCTTTGATGATTCAGTGGTGCTCAGGAAAGCCAACCAGTTCTGTAGTTATTAGAGGTACCATTTCTGCCATATACCTCAAGTGCCAAAAACATTACAGCATTTGGTGTGTCCCCTTCTATCTGCATGCCATTTTAGCTTATCCCTGGTGGCAGCTTAAATAACTTCATGTCATCTGCATGGCAGGGATTATCTACATTCCACTTCTCACCAGTGATAGGGTCCTCAGTGCTAACCTATCGGAGAGTGATCCATCTCCACAATTCCACTTTAGAGACTGTGTCCAAGGTCACTCCTGTTTCACTGGCTTGCACCCATTTCCTGGAAACAGAGATGGAGAGTTTCATGCAGGTTGGTAGGCGAAGGCTCTAGTGAGATACACTTGTAAGGAAGTGAAGAAGGCAGGAGTGGCAGGAAGGCAGAGGGAAGAGCTGACCTACAATGTAATTTTAAATAAGAACTCCAATAATCCTATGAGAAGCTCTGAAGCCAGCTTGGCTCCTCAGAGTTGTCTCAAGTTGGGACAAGAGTATGAGGCTTAAATGCCCAGACATTGGCTGTGGGCCATCTCATGGGGAAGACAGTAACCTTGAATGAGGTAGTTTCTATTTGTAAAGGGCAATTCCCATGCACAATGCAACTGAAAGCATTCAAATCTGAAATTCCGAGGAGCTGGGTGAATGGGTGTTTTGACCTTGAAGAGGGGAACTGAATGCTCCTCTTTTCCCTAATTCCTGCCTCCCTGACACTCAATAATGTAGTAGCCCATAAGCTTTTGTCTCTAGGACTGCTTTCTTTAAGAACCCAGTCAAAGATGTGGAGAAAAGGCTATGATCTCTCCAGATACGAACTTCGATGCTGTGTTCCATGGTGCTGGCACTGACATTGCAAATACATTTCCCAGATTTCTTTGCCTCATTGATTCTCTTCAGAGGGCCAGGCAGCATCTAGATCACACTTCCTTCTCAGAGGTTGAACTCCACAGAGCCCCTCCCACAAGCTTCTTGGTTCAATGCCTCAATTTTTTCCTTTTGTTTTCCCTGTCTTTAGAGGTGGTAGTGGTTTCTTGCAGTTCTTATCTCTATATTATTTCCAAATTTCCCTTCTGCTTTTTCAGCTTTTCAATTCCTCTGCAACCATTAACCATCTCCCATATCCAATTTCCTGTGTCAAAATACCTACTGTGGATTCTCTTTTCTTGACAGATTCTGCCTGATACAGTCATTTGCCAAAGAAGAAGAAGAAGAAGAAGAAGAAGAAGAAGAAGAAGAAGAAGAAGAAGAAGAAGAAGAAGAAGAAGAAGAGGAGGAGGAGGAGGAGGAGGAGGAGGAGGAGTAGGAGGAGGAGTAGGAGGAGGAGGAGGAAGAAGAAGAAGAAGAAGAAGAAGAAGAAGAAGAAGAAGAAGAAGAAGAAGAAGAAGAAGAAGAAGAAGAAGAAGAAGGCGGCCGTTGCCCTGTGCTTGAAAAAAAGATGATGATTTGGAATAGGTTCTTTGGTAAGTTAGCGCAAGAACTGACAAAGGATGTGAAAAAAACTTGTTGCACTCCGTTGAAAATTATCAACTAATTTTTGGTAGCACCATTTTGTGCAATTGTATCACTTCTTCTGGCACCCAAGTTGTAGTGGGAGCATAGACAAATATTTGAGTGCATTAAAGCTTTTCTAAATATAATGGGTATGAGAAGGGCAAGGGGGCAATGTTATTGAGGACAATGCCAGGAGAGAGTTCTAAGCCAGAAATCACCCTGAATAAGGTCCAGTGCATAATAATAGATTTTTTTTCCCAGAAAAATTTAACTACGTAAGATATAAATAGAACTTGATATCAATGTCATCTTATACTAGCATTTAGAAGTGATAAGAAAACTACACTGTTATTTCATATTTGTCTCAAGTTTCAATGAGGTAATGGCAAGTGTTATCATATCATCAAATATTTTATCACAGCTTTGCAAAACAAAACTAGTTCATTGCTGTAGAGTCATCATTTGGATTCTGTTTAGGTTCCATTTAGAATAAAGAAATAAATAGCTGAACTCTGTTTTGCCTTTTATATCCCATTCTCTTTGCCAGATACTCAAGGCTTAGGGAGGGTCACTTCAGCACAAACTTGCAAATTTCCAGAATAAATGCTGATTCTGTAATCTCTTGTTGTGTAATATTATAACATTCTGGAAAACTACCTTGTCAGAGTTGACTGCCTCTCTCAGCAAAATTTACCATTTGCTAGTGCAAAATATGATTGAAGACAAGTCATAATTTGGGGGTATATAATTAAGAAAGTTTTTTAAAATGATCTTCTTGAAAAAGATAATAGACCCATGATCCACCCTTACCTACACCTCAGTTCCTTTAAGAAGTGAAATCACTTTCATATGTAGGAAGTTACCTCTTTAAGACACAGCCCAGTTGTTCCTCCTCTAATACAAAAACTGATCCTTGGAAGAGCTGCTCCCCACTCCATCCTAGCTAAAGTTGGCTCTTCCTTTGGCATCCTCTACCACTTATACCTCAGATGGAATTAGAAATGTTTCTAAGGGTTGTTCCCACTCCTGGTCTAATTAACCGCTCTGCAGGGGAAAAACAATAGGTCTTGTCTTTTATTATAATCTTGAGAAAGTATGCCTCCTTGCTGACAATAAACACAATTCTTTTAATCATTTAGGAACATTCCCACTTGCATGTAGCCCTTCTACTTGAAATCAAATAAACTCCATTTAAATACAACTAAGAGGAAAATCGCAGCTAGGACTGGGCTCTTCCGTACTCCCTGAAGATCTCTCTGTACTCCAGAGTATTTCAGGCCAAAGAGTGTTTGCTAAACTGGGAAAGGTAGGGAAACAAGAAGGGGCACAAGATAATGACAAAATCTTCTTGTCCCCAAGCCCTGAGTTCACTGAGGGATCAAATGATGACATACCCTGTGAAAGGGATTTTCCAGGTGAACAGTATAGCAGACTAGGTTTGTGAAGCTACTTGTGCTGGGAGGAAAAATTCACCCACGTTCTTGTATGACCTATTACTGTGTAACAAACCACCCCAAAACAGAGTGATCTAAAACCACCATCTACTTGTTCATGATTCTGCAAACTAGGGCTGAACACAGCAGTGTTCTTTTTATTGGGTTCATCTAGAGTCTCTCAGTCTCTCACACATCTGTGATTGTCTGGGGAATTGAATGAGACTGAAAATCTAAGACCTCACGCCCATCTCTGGGGCTTCTTTTATCAGTGAATCTCCATAGATTCTAAACATTAAATTTCTTGTAATCATCTCTTTTCCTCTTTCTTTTCTTCCTTAGTTTCATTTAGGTAAACTATCTCAGCTGGGATGTTTTTCTCTACTGTATATTGTTCAAAGTACCCTGTTGACAGTCTCCTCTTCGCCCATATTATAGCTGCACTGTAACTGCCTTTTAACCTCTCTGTATCCTCACTCCCCACCCATCCTGCTTCTGCTTCAGCTTCCACCCCCACCTCCTCCACTAAACACATAGACCATCAGTTGCTTAAGAGCTGAGTTTTCTTGTTCATGGTTTTATTCCTACTCTGGCACAGTGCCTAGAACATAATAAGTGATCAAAATGTACCTGCTGAGGAAGTATGACTAAATAGCAAAATCATGAATTGAAAGTAAAAGTAAAAATTGAATTCTACCCCACTGGAATTTCTAAAAATATGTAACAGAAGTTATTCACAGGGATGTAGAGTTCAGGAATCGGATCGGAATGGTGAGTCATTACAATGAGACATTGTTCGTATTTGATAAATCCATTGCTTTCATAAGTAGGTTATTCTCAAGAAAAAGAGAATCAATACAGAACAAATTATTTAATAAAAAGTAATGAAGAAATAATATCAGGATACTCTGGAGTACAGGGAGATCTTCAGGGAGTCAGGTCAGTGCAACAAGTTTTTTCACATCCTTTGTCAGTTCTTACAGTAATTTACCAAAGGAACTATTCCAAATTGTCATCTTATCATTCTTTTCAAGCGCAAGGCACACTACTGTCTTCCTTCTTTTTAGGCCAAGGCCTATATCAGGCACAGTCTGAAGAAGAGAGTCCACACTGAGTATTTTGACAGAGAAAATTGGATACATGAAGCAATGCCAAATACATCATAGTGAACATTACCAAAAATTACTTTGACCTATCACCTGACAACTTGATCAAGACATCCCAAAATTTTGTTGCAAGCAAAGAATTTCAAAAATTGAATTATTCATTTGATTATATTTTTCCAAAATAATTTTTAAAATAGAATATTTATTTTATGTATTTTAAATACAGTTATATGTTTGGAGTTGCAAATTTATCATTTTCATCATATAACTTGTATAAAAAGTCTCTATTATATAACTTAATTGGCAAAGCAGTAATGATTGTCAAGTCATTCAGCTAAGTTAGACTTATTTCCTATCAAAAAAAACAACCTAACTTCATTTTTAAGTTAAAAGAAACATATTTATATGAGTTTTATAGACTACAAAAGCATGAACAACTAAATTTACCGAGAATATATAAGGAAGATTACTAAAAGCAATAAAGTCAAGATTATTATGATATACAGATGATATGATAACTGCATCTATTTAGAATGTTATAAAGAATATTAGTCAATATACCCTTTCTTATTACTTAATTTTTAACAAAGGCAATGATTTTGTGACTAAATCATTAGTCATTAGTTGAGGAATATTATAAATATATGTCATTATGCATCAAACTTCAGGGTTTGGCTTTAAGGAATAATTAAATAAGTTATTTTATAAATCAAAAATAATTTTAGTAATTTAACAAGCATCGTGATCAAAACTTATCTATGTGGTAGTAAATGAGAAAGGTATAAACAGTTAAAAACTATTAACACCAGTAGATAGCATATATATTTTTCTTACTAAGGGATTGAAATTATAAAAATATTAATAAGGAATTGAAAATATCAAATGAAAATCATTTAATATTAATATATTAAATGAATATTATTTAATATTAAGATGGTAAATGAATATCATTTAATATTAAGATATTAAATGACATTCATCATTCTATGAGATAAAATAAGACAATGGATTATTTGGAATAAATATTTCATGATAAGGTTTGATATATACGTTTTATCTATCATATTAAATAAAACACACTGAATCTGAAATAAATTACATAAGATTTTTATCTTTGGATTTTATTGAAGATATCTTAAATATTTCTGGGAGTCATAAAATATTTCCTTTACTTTTAAATAAAATTGGCATTATTAATATCTTTGGCTTTGACTATTTACAGATGCCTTCCTGTCCAAATAATAGTACATCCTCGAGATGAAAATTGAGAGAGTTATATACAACTCAACACCAAAAAAACAAACAACTCAATTTAAAAATGGGCAGAGGACCTGATAGACATTTCTCCAAAGAGGACGTACAGATGGCCAATAGGCATATGAAAAGATGCTCAATGTCACTAATTACCAGAGAAATGCAAATCTAAACCACAATGACATACCACCTCACTCTGGTCAGAATGACCATCATCAATAAATCAACAAACAGCCAGTGTTGGCAAGGATGTGAAGAAAAGGGAACCCTCCTGCACTGTTGGTGGGACTGATTGGTGCAGCCATTACGGAAAACAGTTTGGAGGTTCCTCAAAAAATTACAAAGAGAACTGCCTTATGACCCAGCAATTCTATTTCTGGGTATTTACCTGAAGAAATCCAAAACACTAATTTGAAAAGATATATGCACCCCTATGTTCACTGCAGCGCTATTCATAATAGCCAAGATATGGAAACAACAAAAATGCCCATCAACAGATGATTGGATAAAGAAATGGTGGTAATAATATACAATGGACTATTACTTAGCCATAACAAAGAATGAAATCTTACCATTTGTGTCAACATGGATGGACCTAGAGGGCTGTATTATGCTGACTGAAATAAGTCTGACTGAGAAAGACAAATACCACATGCTCTCACTTATATTTGGAATCTAAAGAACAGAATAAATGAACAAACAAAACAGAAACAGACTCATAGATACAGAGAACAAACAGAGGGTTGCCAGAAAGGAAGGGAGCTGGAAGTCTAGGTGAAAAAGGTGAAGGGAATAAGAAGTACAAATTGCTGGGCCGGCAGAGTAGCTTGTTGGTTAAGAGTTAGCTTGGAAGCATGAGCTCTGAGCAGCAAGGCCGCCAGTTCAGAACCCATATGGGCCAGTGACGCTGCGCCCTCTCCAGCTAAGATGGTGAACAACAGCTCGACCTGGAGCTGGGCTGCTGTGAGTCACCAGAGATGGCATGGGCTACAGTGGGGCTACAGTGGGGCTGCAGTGGGCTGCCGTAAGCTACGGTGGGCGGCCAGCCAATGGCCCGGGACCCATCTGCCTCACTCTGGAAGAGCACAATGACGACACCAACATGGGCCAGTGAAACAATGTCCTTCACAACTAGACTGAAGAACAAAAGGACAGCAACTTGTCTGTTCTCCTTCCCCGATACCCCAATGCTGTTCCCTCCCCCAATTCCCCAATAAAATCTTTAAAAAAAAAAAGAAGAAGTACAAATTGGTAGTTACAAAATAGTCATGGGGATGTAAAGTACAGCATAAGGAATACAGTCAATATAGTGTATCGTGCCAGGGGGTTACTAGACTAATCGGGGATCACTGCATAAATTATATAAATGTCTAACCACTATGCTTTATACCCAAAATGAATATAAAATAATATCGAATTAATTTTTTTAAAAAAAAGAAAATTGAGAAGAGTTAAAAAACTAAGTGCTCAGGTTTTTGAGATTCACTTTATGAAAACGTATGTTCCACAAGAGCATTGTGAAACAATGTATTTCAAGAGTATAAAATATGCCTGACATTTACTAAACAGTCAAAATATTTGCTGAAAGAAAAGATGTCTTTAAATAGTCCATATATTATTACTATGGGATCAATTCTTAGTGAGATCCTGGTCCCCTAGGGTTATAAGTTATCTCAATTTTAGATTAATAAAAATAATATTAATAGAAATAACCAAAACTTTTAAAGTTTGTACCAAACTGGCCTATTAGACTGTACAAATCTATAGTTCCTTCATCAACAAACTATTAACAGTTTTCCCACATTCTCATCATCACTTGGTATTTTCACTCATTTTAAATTTTTTTTGCCAATCTGATAAAAAAAATGGCATTTCACTGTGATTTAAATTTGTTTTTCTACTTATTAGTGACGTTAGTCGTATATGTATTAAAGAAACAGTGTCCAAATTAATATCAAACAATTTGAAAATCTAGCAGACATTAATGTAGACTTAAATCAGAATGTTAAAAATGGGTCAGAATGTTTCAGCATTGGCAGAGGCTCCAAAAAAGCGGAAACTAAAAGAACAGGTGCAAATACCTGCAATCTCCAAAGTGAGGTGCCCAGTGACCTGCGTAGTTCCCACAGTAAATGTTTTTTATCTGCAGCCTAATACCGAAGACAGTCTATGACAGAATTGAGGCTCTTAGAAATAAAGAGTGTTGGGCCATTTCCTTCTCCTGCCCACATGGGAGAAAAATGTGTCCCTTGCCGTCCACAACACACAGGGTACTGCTACCTGACTCACCCTTGAAAACAGATGGCTCTCTTACCAATGGCAGACTAAAGATGCATAATTCCTGGAAACCAAATGGGAAACGCACAGTGGGAATGTCATAATAGAGTCATCTCAAAAGGGATCCCATCTGTATTAGTTTCCTAGAGCTGCTGTAACAAAGTACGACAAACTGGGTGTCTACAACACAGAAATGTATTCCCTCCCAGTGCTGGAGGCTGGCAGTATGAAATCAAGGTGTCAGCAGACCCATGCTCCCCCTGAGTCACAGGTAAAATCCCTTCTTGCCTCCTCCTAGCTCCTGGTGGTGGTTGTTGATTCCTGGCACTTCTGAACTTGCAGTTGCATCACCCTGATTTCTGCCACTGTCGTCACATGATGTTCTTTCTCCCTGTGTGTCTCTGTGTTCTCCTCTTATAAGGACACACCAGTCATATTAGATTAGGATCCGCCCTAATGAACTCATCTTAAGTGAATTAGATTTGCAAAGATCTTATTTCCAAATAAGGTCACATTCACAATGTCAGGGGTTAGGACTTCAACATACCTTTTGGGGGGATACAGTTCAACCCCCAACACCACCCCAGAGATCATCTGCCAGGAAGAGAAACAGACTTAAGAGCTCCTGTGACCAGCTGAAAGTGACATTCTGCCTGAGTCAAGAGAGGTGCACCAGGGGTCCCTGCAGTGACATCTCTGGAAAGCCTGCAAAGCACCCCCAGGGCCAAGAGTTTCATTTAAACAACTCCCTTAACCAGAGCGACTCAAGTGCCAGCCTGTCCCTGTGTCCCTCAAGTAGGTCTCTCCTTCCCCCATCTTTTCTCCATTCCGCAAGAGCCAAAACCAAATGGAAAATAAGAGCAGAGGAAGGGGAAAAAGTCAAGGGAACTGGAGAAGACACCAGCCCTCCCTTCGCCCTGCAGGCTGGCTAAAGCAGGCCTAACTTAGGAAGAAACGAAGCTTTCATTTGGAGCCAGGCCCCGTGCTTGTTTCTTTTCTAATTATTACAGCAGGCGTGCCATATTCATTCTAAAATGAAACTGCTCTTGTAACTGAAAGGGAAAAGATTTCTAAGACTGAGTGGAAAAATATTGGGCCAGGGGCAGGGAAGGACTAGACCCACAGAATGGTTTGGATGAGATCATGTGGAATGATAATGTTGGTTTTGATTATAAGATATGAGTTCCAATTTTCAATACTCCGGCAACATATGCTATTTCACCAAATTGGCTCAAGAGGAAGTTGAGATCCTGAAGGGCTTTATAATCACAGAAGAAACTGAAAAGTCTTCCAAAGAATTGGCTCATGTATAATATTACATATTTTTAAAAGAAAAATTAAAAGCAAATTCACTTTAACTGTGAAAAATGAAAGTGCTGAGATACTAATGGTGAGTAATAACACACAAAGATGTAGAGTGCCTTAAAATTCAATGTGTAACCTGTCTGTAGGCAGCACATCATGACGCTTAAACGTCAACAGAGATTAAACAGCTTTAAATTCACAACCAGTAAAACACTCGCTCTAGAGCCTTCCAGTAATCAGTTATTCAGTCAGCATATTTCTCTCACAGAGTCCAAACTGCTTCAAACCTTTGACTAGTATGTTTATGAAAACAAACATAACCTATGTTAAGATGGTTAGATAGGAAGATTAAAAGACTTCTAGCCAAAGAGGCTTTGACAACCAAATTCTATGTCTAGAAACAATCCACAGAAGTTCAGTGTCTAATGACATGCAATAAACAGGGAGCAGGAAAAGAAAACCAGTTTGATGTCCACTATAGAGTTGCTATATAAAAACCCATTTCTCACACATATACTATGCCCTTTAATTATATAAAGCATAAAGCAATTGAAATAAGTTTAAAAGACAGTACATTCACACTTACACGATAGCCTTGAGAAACTCTGCCAGTATTTATAACCACTCTTGTGTTTCTCAATTCCCTAATGAAATACTGAAGATGGATTCTAGTACTTTCCTCTAGATGGACTCAGGTTGGTAGCCTGAAACCCTGTCAAAAGAGCCAGGTGGCACTAAGATGTTTCCTAGAAATGCTCTCATTTCCTTGTGGATGTATTTCATTGTAACCCAAAACCCATCAATGATTCAGAGTACTGTGGTTTTGAAATGATTAATATGTAAGGATTGTAACAATGTGAGTCATAGGAAGGGGAAAAGGTGTGAGGAAATAAAAATCATTATAGGAAGGTACACCACATATCTGTGAATATGGTTAGTCATGAATAAGAGTATTTGGAGTACACAATCCTGGTCATTCACATTTTCTCATCTGGTAAATGCAGATTAGTAATATCAGAGGATATGCATAATGAATCACAAATGAAAATCATCAAGGATTTTATTTTGCATGATCTATGCAACAGACATTTGTTGAACTCCCAGTATGTTCCAGGAATTGTGCTAGGGCACAACTAAATAGATAGATGGATAGATACTAGATAGGTAGGTAAGTGGATGGATGCATGGATGCATGGATGGATGGATGGATGGATGGATGGATGGATGGTTAGATGGATACTCCTGACTCAAAGAACTCCCAATTCAGGAAAAACATGAGACAAGTAAACATAATTTACTGACTAAAAATCCAAAAACATACCAAGTATTCAGGGCTAGAACATGGATTTTGAAACTCCCCCAGGGAATTTACATGCCCACACCATTGAATTACATTAGCTCTTGATATATTTATAGCACTCAGTGTCGATTTTTTTCCCCTGAAGCATAAAATAATATTAAGTTCTTAAGTTCCTCAGGGATAACTTATTGCAAGTTAGTAATGTGAATTTAAAATATTCCTTCATTTTGTTTGCCTCTACAATGACAGGGTATGGAAAAAAACACATCTTTTATGAGGATTGCTTGGCATAGTTAAAATGGCAAATTTCTAGACAAATACATTTAACTCTTTAGGTGTGCAAGATCCAAGATTACTGAAAAGCATGGTGAATTATGTCTTCCTTTTCAAAGCTGGTACAAAAAACACCATAATTTATCCCTGACTTAGGGGACCACTCCAACTAAGGCCATTTAGAGCAAGAACTTTATCCTTTTTTTTTTTTAATTAATTAATTTATTTTTTTAGCTGAGCCATCCTGCCACCTGTTGGCAGCTCAATGGCAACTCAGCTCGGGCTGGCATCGAACCGCCGTTGCTCAGAGCTCAGCTCGCACTCTTGAGCGAGCTTTTAACCGACTGAGCCACTCGGCTGGCCCAAGAACTTTATCTTTATTTGACATGATGTACCCTGCAGCAATCAGCACATGCCTTCCTTATAATATGCAGATACTCAGTAAACACTGTCTGTACTCAGTAGTAGAAGCCTAATACTAAGAGATCGTATGCCTATATCAATTAAAGTGATATTTCCCAGATTAAAAAACTGGCTCTTCAAGGTTTCCATTTCTCTTTGTTCATCCATTTGCTTGTTCCTTTGTTAATATATTAATTAATTAATTCAATGCACTGAGTACCTATTACATGCAAAATGAAGTGCTGTGTGTTGTGAAGGAAACAGAGACAAATCATACAGAGATCCTGTCCTCAAGAAGTCCACAATCTAATAACACATCTGTAACACTTATGTAAATACACCCCAATGCCACATGAAAGGTAGATACCTGTGCTGCCTGTCTGGGAGATACTAGCCACATATGGCCATCAAGTACTTGAAATTTGGGTTGTCCAAATTGAGATGTGCAGAAAATGTAAAGTACACACTGGATTTCAAAGACAATATGAAAAAAACAATGTAAAATACCTCATTAAAATTTTTCTGTTTATTGTATGTTGAAATTATACTATGGCAGAAATAAAATGTTAAAATATTAAAATTACTCAAACCTGTTTCTTCTTAACATTTTAATATGACTACCAGAAAATGTAAAATTACATGTGTGGTTCATATTGTATTTCTATTGGACAATGCTAATAAGGATAAGGGATTATATATGTTTAGAGATCTTAGCAATTACCTCCATCACTGATGGAGTGCAGCAGGGGATTGGAGGAGACTTAATGGAGGAGATAGCGTATGAGCTGAGATACCTTCTAAAGCTTAGACCCATATGAGAAGTGAAGTCAGAGGTTTCAGGAGGAACAAAATTGAGTTTGACGTTATCCATGACCAGATCAGACAACTTGCTCAAGATCTAGCTTTGTCCTACTTGAGAGGCTCCAGGCTGATTGCAACATACTTAGAAGTGATTCTCCACTTCTACTTATTTACATGCTTTGCCATCTTCAAAGTACTCCCATTAAGCCACATTTTCACATTTGGTTTTTATACTATCACTATAGACTCTATGGCACAAAGTAGTCCCTCCATATTAATGACAAAAAATAAAATAAAATTTAGGAGATTATCAGTAAAACACTCAGGTCACAAGACCAGTAAGTTATGGAACAAAGATGAGAACACAACATTCCTGAGTAGTTTTCCTTAGGCTCTTTCTCATATATCATACTGCCTTTGTCTCATAGGATCTCTTTCTCCCAAGTGGTGTTATAACCAATGCAATATCCCAGGAATCCTCCAGGTGGACTCCACCTTGGGCCTGGGTATATGAGATAGAGCCAGCTCCTACACTTGCCCCAGCGACCCTGAGACAAACCTAAGCTACAGGTCCAAGGCACAAGATACAAGATACAAGAAATAAAAAAAGAATGAAAAATGTTGGCCTTGAGTGCTTACTACATGCCAGGCACTGTTCTTAGCACTTTGTAGACCCTCTCATTTTACATTTCACAGCAACCTCTAGGAATAAATATCATTAAACTGTTTCAGGATTGGAGATTTCCCAGGATGCCTCATAATGCTGACATCAACTGATCATCCACTATCCTCAAAGTCTCACTCTGTTTTCCTGGGCTCATGGAGTCCTCCTGGCAGATAATCCTCACAATCCCCTTGGGATTAGTACCTATGAAGTCTGAGCTATAGTTTTATAGTCTAAAGTGTAACAATAGCATTACCTTCCATTTCATTAACAGCTATGAACTAAGCAATATAACAAGGATTTTCTACAATCCACATAAGCATACTATGAAGAAGGTCTCATTATTTTTTCCCATTTTATGGATGAGCAGACAGTTTGAAAAAGGTTAAGAGACTTGCCCAAAGTCAGGTAACAGTAAATGGCAGAACTGGGATTCAAAGGTTTGACCATCTGTTTCCAAAGCCCGAATTCTTTACATTATATTATGCTGGCTGAGCAAACTGAGAGCCACTGAAAGGGACCATAGGACCCATATCAACTAGATAAGTCTACGGTAATGCCACTCCATGGCACAAAGACAGTTGAACAACTGGTTTATCATCATCCTTCCACAACATTCTGGTAGAGAAAATGGGACTGGATAGCCTTTGCTCCTTACTCAAATGGTTTGTTGATTTGCCCTTACAATCCAAGGACTTTCAAATGACGCTCCTTTGTTTGTTTTAATGTTTCTTCTGGAGACTACTTGCAACCATACAGATAGGCCTCTGAATATATATTTATCTACATATAAAGAAATCAAGTGACTAGCTGCAGATCACATCACAGGTTAGTGACAAAGAAAAGATGAGAATTTTCAGGCCTCAAGTCAGTGGCCTGTTGCCCAGCCTGCAGGGGTTTCATGCCCCAACTGTTCTTATATTACCATCGGCCCTGATGATTACATAGGAAGTGAATTTTGTGGTGATGACATGTTCCAGACCTAGGATGGGGTAAGTAATTCACATCACCCCCATATGTGTCTTCATGGGCTAGCAGGGGAGTTATCAGACTTTATATGATTCTACGCACATTTTTGCTGACTCAGAAATGGATGTAAAATATAGAATAGCACTCTGGGACAAAGCATAGCTTTTGAAACTCCCTCAGGGAGTCTTTGTTCCTAAATCAATGATGTTTCATGCTCATGTACAAGTGCATGCTTGCATATGTGTGTACAAAATGCACCGGTTTGAGTTATAGAGTAAGTCAACTGGAAATCACTCTAAGATAATCCCATGTAATTGTTAATGTGATATTAAAATAGTACTGATTTCATAACACTCTTTATTTGACTTAGCTTTCTCATATCATTATGCTTTTTTAAAAAATAAAGCCCTAGTGAAATTTACAGCTATATCTGGATCCTTTCTCTGTATCTGTGATGCACATAACACTGCAATTTACATTTACCTGATCTTCCATGAAACTAGACATTTACTGGTAGCTGCCCACTTTCTCAGCAAGTACATAGATGATAGATATTGCTTAAGTCTTACTTATAGTAGAACTATAATAATAATTCTTTTAATCATAATGATAGCTTAAGTTTATTGAGTGCATACCAGGTACCAAGCACTGTGAAAGGCACGCTAGATGCTCCTCAAAATAACTACATAATTAAAATGTCATTAGTAGCCACAAATCACTAATAAAAACAATAGAGACCTTATAAGTAGCAGCACCAACTCACAAAGCAAGTTCTCTAACTCCAGAGAACATGTATTGAGTCACCATGCAAAATTTCCAAGAAGGTCAAGGCCATGTTATTTAGTATCTTAGAAACATATGTGAGAGGAACTTGATTTCTGGACTTTAAGTGTTTTAAAATAAAATTGAAATAATAATTCTGATTTGGGCACATGCTCCATCTTGAAGATCCATAATTGCAAATACAGGCTGATGGGAGCAACACTGCAAGGTTCCAAGGTAGAGCACACTGAGACCAATCACTGAGACCTCTCAGCTGAAGGCTAAGATCTTACATCATGTGCTAAAAAGACCACTACTGCACAATAAATAATATTTGAATAAGTATATCAGCTGCACATGCCCCAGAACTACATTAAATACAACCTGACATGTTTACACATGGCAATAAAATACAACAAATCAAAGCACACACACCAAAGTTAGGGTCATCAAATTAAAATATACACTGTCCTAAAAGTTTCCAAGTTTATGGTTCTAGCTACAACTGGTTTACAAATAAATTCTGAATTTCAGTCACTTGTTGGAAGGAAAAACAAACATATAAATAACAACCTACAAGATCTAGCTTATACTAAAATTGCAGCACCATTAATGAGGAGGTACATGTAAGGGCCTCTATGCTTGTGTTTGAGCACACATGTGTGCATTCATAATCATAATAATTCATGACCATGTTTTGCCAGACCCAAAACTAGGAAATGCAACCACTCAACTAACAGCCAAATCTGCAGCACAGATGTGACCCAAAAAGTGAGCAGAATAGTGTTAATTCTGTTGTCCTCCTAACATGCAAGGCTGTTCATTCTCTGAAAAATAATGTTAAGTCTGAGTCCATAATTCGTAGCCCTTGCCAAGGTTCTCTCAGTACAAACAGCTCTCAAAGTAAATTACACAAAATTTTGAACATCCCTGTTTACCTCCAATAAATGTCCTCCCAGGAGTCCTTTGGTACCATGCATACAGCAATGTTCTGTTTACTTTTTCTTTTCCAAATAGTTTCATATACATGAGTCCATTTGTGTTGTTTCTTTGATGTTAACTCTGGAAATTATGGATGGATATTTGACCAGCTTATAAAATAAACAAATTAAATTTTCTGTAGACTATATCAAGAATCAGTGAGCTACTGTTCATTCCTAAGGGTAACTTTCAATATATTTAGATTGGACAAACTATTGGTCTCTAGGGTTCTGCCAAAGCATTCCACTTGGACTCCAGGCAATAAAAAAAAAAAGGAGATAATAGAGACTCTTCTGCCTAATTTCCTGAACCCTCTGATGCCAGTCTGGAGAGGTATAAATGAATAGGTCTGAGTTCCCACAGGATCTACACAATTGCCAGGTTTCCAACCCCTTTCTATACATTTTTATGTCATGGCTTGGTCTCATGCATTAAAGAATTTAACCACTTCAAAGCATTTCTTCATCCAGTTTGTACTAGATCTTTCATATTATTTTTAACAGCAGACATCCTCAAAAACCAACTACTAACTGATTTCTCCAAGTTTTTTATTACATTAAAAGTTTATGCATGAGATCACAGGTGTATTTCACCAAACATACTCCTTGACGAAATCTTCAAATTGACTTCATAAAATAAACTGACTACACATATTAAGAAATCATGTTGATAGCTAAAATCAAAACTGAACAATACTGACCATCACACATCCTTGATTAATATCAAGATTCAGGCAATAGCACCAAAATAATTATGTAGGACTTCATTCATTCATTCATTCATTTAATCAACAAATATTTCTTGGAAGATTATGCCTCATTCATTTTACAATGTTCTGGAAACAAAAATACAGACTTTTCTTTTCCAAAGTATATAGAATAAAAGGTAATGTACAAATAAACAAATGCAGTAAAGTGTTAGAGGTGTTATGATTGATCTAAATGATGCAATAAGATTCCAAAGGAGAGAATAATCAGTCCTATCTTTAAGGGAAGAGGATATTATACAAGTGTAATTGAAAGTAAAAAGAATAATAATAAAACACAGTCATGTCACCTCCAATTAGGAGCAGATTAAGAACTTAATGTGCACCAATATAAGGAAAAACTATCATTTCAAAATTTTTGCCACTTCCTTGTATAAACAAAAGAGGATGTTAGAAGAAGATAACCCTGTTATCTATTCATATTATTAATACAATATCTTGTGCAAGGCCAGACACAGACAGTATGGAATCCAAACAGCAGAAACTGGGAATTGAATGTTCTCTGCATGATTTAGCAAACTGCTGCAAGCAGATAACACTGACTTAAGGAAAATGTTTTTCTGCTTCAATAAGGAATTAGACTGCACTGTCTCTGAGAATTATGACTTGATCAAGGAAACATGTGTGAGTGTGTGTGTGTGTGTGTGTGTGTGTGTGTGTACAAGTTCCATCCAAAGTTGCCAGGGAGAAGCTAAAAGGATTCAAGAACTGGGGGGAGGAGGATATATAACTGAGGAGAAAGGCCCCTGAAGTGTGTCTGGATTGGGATATGGGGTTGCCACATATGGTGATGCAGGCTGTGTAACACAAAACTCCAAGGCTTGCTTTTCATGATATGACATCTTTAAAGTGATGAAATAGAATAACTGTCAACTGAGAATTCTACATCCAGGGAAAATATTTTTCAAAAATGAAGGCAAAATAAAGATTGTTGAAACAAACAAAAGCTGAGAGAATTCATCACCAACAGAGCTGCACTACAGGAAGTTCTTCAGGCAGAAGGAAAATGACACCAGATGGAAATTTGGAATTACACAAAGGAATAAAGCGCACCAGGAATAGTAAAATGTGTGAGTAAATATAAAGAACTTTTTCAAATCTCTTTGAAAAAATACAGAACTGATTAAAGCAATAACAATAGCTTTGTTTTGTGGGGCTTATATAGAAAATTCCACAAAGGATACGAGGTGAAAATGAACAAATATTTTTGTAAAATTCTTGCACTAAATATAAAGTGGTGTAATATTATTTAAAGGTAAACTATAATAAGATGTGTGCTATAAATCCTACTGTAACTGCCAAAAATATGAAACAAACTTATTACCAATAAACCAACAGCAAAGAAAATGCAATCATACAAAGTACTCAATTTATACAAAAGATAGCAAGAAAAAAGGAAAAAGGGAACAAAGGAGACATAGGATAAATAGAAAACAAATAGCAAGATGATAAATTTTAACAGAACTATACAATCACATTAAATGTAAATGGCCTAAACATTCCAATTAAACGACAGAGATGATCAGACTGTATAAGGCAAAACCAAATGTTATACTGTTTTCAAGAAACTCAACTTAAATAAAAGACTCAGGTACTATGCAAACACTAAGCACATGAAAGCTAAAGTGGTTATATTCATATAAGAGAAAGTAAACTTCAGAACAAGAAATATTATCAAAAATAAAGAGGAACATTTAAAGTGATAAGAGAATCAAGAAGATATAATAATCATAAATACATAAGTACCTTAAAAATATTTGAAAATACATGAAACAAAGACCAATAGAACATAAAAGAGGAAATAGACAATCCACAATTATAGATAGAGATTTCAACATATCCTCTCTCAATAGTTGATAGTACAAGTAGACCACAAATAAGCAAGGATAAAAATGAGAGAGAACAAAATATAAAATTCAAGAGTGTGAGCTCATCTCATAAAATAATTGGGGAAAACAGATCATTTCAATGGGACAGTGGTAGGTTTTGTTATAAAATGAAAGGCAATGCCTGGAGTTTTGCAGTGCACAACCTACACTGCTGTATGTGACAGACCCAGTTCCCAGTCTAGGCATCCTTCAGGGTCTCTCTGCTAGTGAGTGATAAAGGTATGTCCTCCTCACCAGATTCTTCTTGAATCCCTTAGTTTCTCATTGGTAACTTTGGAGACAGAGAAGAGAGAGGGAGAGGGAGAGGCGGGGCGGGGGGGGGAGAGGTTTCCTTGAGCAAACAATAATTCTCAGAGACAATGTAGTCTCTAACCAGGGTGAGCAAAGGTACATAGTAATTCGCAGCAGTGATTCCCCAAAGTCTGGGTTTCAGTTTAACATAACACCACAGAAGTTTCAGCAAAAAGGCCCAAGGTGGACATTGGATTTCTTATCACTGCTTTATATAAGGGGAAAGGCCTAACCATCTTGCCTTGATTCGTAACAGGTCTGAAGAGCTATCCAAACTCCAGGGCTCTTCTTGGGGTCGGCTGTGGCCTCTGTAATCATAGGATCCTGCTTCCCTCACTGTGTTATTCTGAAGAACACTCCCTAATAAACATCCTCCATGCAAACCTCCATCTTATAATCTGTTTCTTGGGGAATCAAACCTAAGGTACAGGGAAGTGATAGAGATATGAGAGAATTATAGCAAAAATCAGAGAGAGCAAACACACCAAAGTTTAAGGAATGGGTAGAAGAAAAAGATACAGAAAATATATTAAAAGGAACAGGCCATAGAGGTAAAATAGAAACAGTGACAAGGAAAAGAAAATTATAAGAAGGCTCTGATATCTGACTGTTCATCAGACAATAGGATATCAAGGTCAGGTGAGGTTAAGGCTAGATTTGGGAGTTTCGGCATTGCGAGGCGACCAGATAGCATGCCAAATTAAAGTCAGGAAAGAGTATTTTTAAAATGCGTTGAACACTAGTTAATGATATGCATGCTTAGGACTGCAGTATATGGATGTTTTCAACTTATCCATCCAATTGGATGGATTAATGGATGGATGCAAAAACAAATAGATAAAGAAAATATAGTAAAATATTAATTGTAGAATTTAGGTGTTAGGTATATACATATTCACTGTACAGCTCATTCAACTCTTCTGAATGATTGAAAATTTTATAATAAAATGTTGGCAAGGAGGAAGACACATTGAATTTTATACTGAGTAAATTGATAACCTTTCCAGAGAAGTTTAGTGCAGTGGAAAGACATGTGTAAGAGACAGATTGCAATAGGTTTAAGAATGAGCAAGATGCCAAAAAAATGGAAATTGTAATTGTTGACTTTTTCCTAAGAAACTTGACTGCTAGTAGAAAAAGACAAATAAAACTACAGATAGAGGAGGATGCAGGGTTGACAGAGGTGATTTTTGTTTGCTTTCTTGTTTTGTTTTATTTTTTGTTTTAGATGAGAGCTTTGTATATTTATGGTTTTCGGGAAGGAGTCGGTAGAGAAGCAAGTTGTTACATACTTCCCAATGTTCTTTTCTCAGCCTTTCCTAATCCTTAAACCAGAGCCTTTCCAAAGACAATACATTGCTAGTGACATTTACTCATAGTACAAAGAACTGATTTGAATAGCAGTGTTGGATTTTGCTCTAACAAATCTGTAGTTCTGGGCAAATGCCCCTAAATTGGGTCCGTCATGAAATCAGAACCAATAATGCCCACCTACTTAGTCACAGGCGTGTTAAAAAAAAAAAAAAAAAAGTCTTTCAGCTTGATTTCAAGCACCAGTTCCACGTTATTTAGTCATGTGATTTGGGGCAAAATATTCTCTAAGCCCCAGTTTTCTCAACTACTAAGTGGGAGCAATAATAATACCTCCTTCACAGGGTTGTTATGAAGATTAAATGACAGGAAGCACGCACAGCACTTAATCAGCTCTGGCACATATGAAGTTCTCAGTAAACAGTGACAATTATATAGAAGTTTCTACCCTCAGTGTTCCCATTGTCTGATGCGAAACCAGGAAGGGACTTTGTGAAGCTACATGTGAATGGCTTGATAGAATACTTGGCACTGGAAAATGAGGTACCAAATTGAAAATTGCAGGTGCCCAGACACTATTCTTCTTCTCAGACATAATTAACTTGGGCTGGGTTGTGGATTGTGCCAAGAAAAATGACTACAAGTTTCTCCCTGTCTCTTCATCCTGAAGGTGTCAACTAAAGCGTAGCCTGCTCAGACTAGTTACCTGCCCAGACTAGTACCTACAGGCTGAGATAGGACACCCTGAAGGCAACAGTATCCTTCTAACCCCCTCAGCCTCACAGCTCTGATGTGGATCTTTATTTCGAAGAAGGATTCTCTGAACATCCTGCTTCTCCAGGAATGTTACAGCTGAGCAGACTCCTTCAAAGCAGCCTCTCCTTCACAGGCAGCTTATATGAAGCCCCCAAATCAGACATGCTTTTACAGCCATGAAGTAGCAAGAAAAGACTTTTATTCCCCAAGACTCCCAGAATATGAACTCCAGATGAGATCAAAGGTAGTTCTTTGGGTACAAATACGAGACTGGTATCTCCAGCATTATGTGTCCCTGCTCCAGGAGCAATGAAACTCCACATTTGAAAACAAATACTGCCATTAAAATAAAAAAGACCCCACCATGTTGTCTTCCTTCCAGTAGCCCACCAATGCCTTTCCCCCAGCAACTCACAGGAGTTTTAGGAAAAACAGGATGAGATGTGTCCATTTTAATTTGACCCTTAGGAGGGCAACAGATTGCTGTGTGGTATTAACTATGCAGCATTGTTCCTGGTAATTGAGGTGGCTGAAATTGCAACACACTCACACACACACACACACACACACACACACACACACACACACAGCTTCACAAAAGCCGGGATTTGGGGTTTTTCCCTTTACAGTGAGAAAAGGGAGAAGAAGCTAAGCTGTGGTGGGAGAGACGTGACATATAATCTGTGGTCCTTGATTTACAACAAAAAAGTCTCACTAACTTGAAAAATACTGAAATCTTCCCCCAATTCCTGGGGATATTTTACACATATTTCTTCTGACTTAGGTCAAGGTATTAGAAAGACTTTCTGAAAGAGTGGAACTGATTAACTCAAGCTCTTACCCAGACTGATTCAGGACAAAGAATAATGATACAAAAGAACAGGTTGTGATGTTGAGTAAAAAGAGAGGGCAAAGCTTACGGTTTCATGGTACCAATAAGCTTAAGGCTTTTATTTTCCGCTAAATCCTTGAATTTCTAATTTAGAGGTTCACCAGCTTACTGGTCCTGGCCAAAGGAAATGTAATAAACTTATTAACATTTTTCCTCAATTCTGCAAAATCAAGCTGTCTTTTATCTTTTTTTTTTTTTTTTGGTGTAGGGGGGTAACTTTTTATTTTCAAACTTACGAAATATTTGCAAGCCAAGTTGCTTTATCAGTTACTATCTCTATGTGTGCAAATAATATTTTATGAACCCCTTAAGAGTAAGTTTCATACATCATGCTCTTTTCCTCCTAAATACTTCTGTGTGTACTTCCTAAGAACAAAAGCACTGTCTGACATAATCACAGTGTAATAAATAAAATCAGGCAATTTATAAATTATTTTTAATCCACAGCCCACAATCCAATTTTGCCATTTGTCCTAGTGACATTCTTTATACACATTTTTTTTTCAGCCCATAATTCCATCCAACATCATGCCTCGCATTTAGTTATCATGCCTCATCAGAGTTGTCTTTAATTAGGGTGCCATCAGTCGTCATTCTTTTCAACTGAGAATCTGACGTGTCTCAGCGTAAGAAAGTTTTCCAAATGAGACCTGACTGTGCCAACCTTCCGTGTCTATAGCTAGAATTTGTGCTCGATGGCTGGAGACTCCTGGCAGCTCTCAAAACCCAGAATTATTACCCTCTCTAGTCGCTCACCAAATGAACCTCTTCTTCCTTCATGTCATCCAACAACCATTTGTCTTAATCAGTCACGGTCTATTATAGTCACAAAAGTGCTGACCCATAAAAAACAATCTGCTCAAAAATCAGGTTATTTCCCTTTCAGACACCATCAACACCCTTGCTATGTAAGACAACATGTCTGCTTATTTGGCCAGAAGAAAAAGAAGAGAACAAAGACATCATTACAATTCCAACACTAAAACACTGGGAAATAAAAGGTTCACTTCTCAATAAAATTGAAGTTACTTCCAGCCTCCCATGGCCCATGTATTCCTCATCTCTTTGTGTGTGTTACACAGCTTACCAGACAAGCACAACACACTTGATAAAATACTTGGAACCATACACTTGTCCCCTGAAATAAAAATGTATATATATAATGTTACATTTCCTTAGCTCCTCCCAATGACTAATGAATTCATGCTATGGCATTCTAGAAAACAGCAAGGAATTAGTAGTAGTAGTAATAGTATATGATAAATTATAATTCTATAGGGAAACCGTTAGCTTGGGGATTTAAAAAAACAAACAAAAACAAACAGTATTCTATAAGATCACAGAATTTAAGACCTGGCAGAGACCATAAAATGTCAAAGATGTCAATCTCCTCATTTACAAATAATGACCATGTCACTCAGCAAGGTTAGGTGACTTGCTCAAGGACACACAGCTAGCTAGCTAATAGGAGAGCCAAGACAAACACCTTTTAACAGACCACATAC
Organism: Aselliscus stoliczkanus; assembly: GCA_033961575.1. Classification (NCBI taxonomy): domain Eukaryota; kingdom Metazoa; phylum Chordata; class Mammalia; order Chiroptera; family Hipposideridae; genus Aselliscus; species Aselliscus stoliczkanus. The sequence continues at coordinate 80,278,784 of CM066728.1, read as the reverse complement.
AACCGGTGCCACTGTGGGATGCTACAGAAGACAGATATAGCCCATTAAAGCTGTGTGAAAAAAAAATATTTGAAAATTAAATCCTATTTTGGATGTACTAGATTATCACAAATAAAATGAAAAATAGAAATTACTCTTTTATTCATAGAGGCTAACTTATACAGTGACTTCTCTGATTTAGTTTTTAATAAAGTTTATATTTTCAAGTCATATATTACTTCAAAAGTGTAACTTTAAGTTTTTAGAGCAATTTATACTAGGTTCCAGAACACTTAATAGTTTAGAAAAACTTAAAAGGAATACTTCACAGTCCTTAAATGAACTACTGTTTTACTCCACTGAGGCAGGCCTGGAAATTCTCTAAAGGCTTTAGAGAGACAGCACAACCCTCAGGACTACACCCAACCACTAAAATAAGAGTTTAGGAGACAAAATCAAGGGCCAGCTCAGCATTTACCTAAACATTCACTTTCAGAGAGTGTCCCCTGTGTCGACCTCTTAGTCGCTGTCGTCTGTAACTGAACATGGCTGCCTTGAGTTTTCCTTGATGTCTTTGGGTCTCTCATTATGGTTGAAAATTTGGTACCAGAGCTGTCAATAGGATCCTCACAAATTTATCTGTGGAATAAATTATCTGTGGAATAACATGAAAGCAGTGTTCGGACGGGGACAGATTCTGGCAAAAAGAAAATTTCATAAGTCCACACACTTAGTTGTCACTTAGTTGTAAAGGCAAGCCAAAAACTACAGTCTTTGAACTCTTCATCTGTTTCCCCAATGCCCCATTACCAGTTGTGCTGCTTGGGTTCTGAAGCTAGGCAGACACAAAGTCAAGTCCTAGCACTACCTGTTGATAACTGTGTGATCTTAGAAAATTATTTAACCTCTCTCAGGCTTAGTTTTTGTGGTAAAATGTCAACAAAGATATCTATCTTAGAGAGTTGTGATAAAGAATAAATTCTCTGCTCTTAGAGGATATGTTTAATATGTAGCTTCACTGGACTACATAACAGGCTTTCCCTAAGGTTTATCAGAGACCAGGGGAAGGAGTACACGATCTTGTACAATATCACAAAACAAGTCAAAAATGATAGATGAGATTGTCAATCTTTGCTACATGTAAAGTTTGACTTTCCCCTTGTACTGAAAATAAGACTTTCCATTCTAGAAAAACCCTCTTCAATGATTATTCCGTTAGGTATCTGTTTCTGGAGGGAAAATTATAAACTCTCTGAAAAAACTAATTCTCATTCCATCAGCCACAGCCTTAATAGGGGGTTAGAGAGTTCAATAAAAAAAATATTAAGATTTACATCTGGGGAAAGGCTAGAGCTTTGGGGGTATGGGGGTGGAGACCAGCTGTCTATCACATTAGTATTCTTTACTATGAAACACATTAACCATCCCTGGGGTTCAAAGATCCCAGAAGTAATCGGCACACACTAAGTTTCCATAAGTACCTTATATTGCCTAGAGGGCCCACTGGCTATAAGCCAACTGGGAAATTTTCAAGTTACTACAGAGACTGGCAAATACTGAGAACCTGTTAGATACCTGAATACCTGTGATTCATAGTTGTCTTCTCAGAATATGCAAAAGTCAAACCACAAATGAAGAGAAATTTGATGTAATATTATCTGATGCTAGCTGGTATCAGCTACTAACGAATACTATAAAAATGCATGCCTTGTCAGGATATGGGCTTGATAACTGTCTATGGAAATTTGTTTATGGAAATTTATCTTCACTAAGATGTGTTCCTCCACATGTGTTCTCAGAAGCAATAGGATAAATAATCTCAGGAATTTTCCTCCTAGAATCTGGGGCTTGCTAGGAAAAGAAAGGAAAAAAACATTTCAGAGGACAAACTTTTGATTAGCTCCATCCAGACAACCCAGAAATGTGTCAAGTCACATCCCAGCCAAGTGCACTGATTAGACCTTTGAGGATGCTGAGTATTCCCTCTACAGGATGTGGTCTGGTGACTGAATTTTAGGTCAAAGTTCAGTTTTATCCATGGTTGTGTCAGCTAGTCAGTGACCTTGGGGAAATCTCTTCTGCATGCCAATCTTCAATTTCACTTTCAACCAGTTGTCATTTCTGACCTGTCAGGTCCGATTCTTCCTGTCCTGTGCTCCCATCTGAGATCCGGGTTCCATCGACCATATCTTCTTTGCCAAGACACCCCTCCCTTGGCCTGCCCCAGCCCTGCTTTACCCCTCCAGCTAAGGTAACACCTAGTTATAAACTAAGTGTCAAACTATGGCTTGTCTGAAGGTGAGATGCCTTTGCTTGTTGGGACACACCTTTCTCAGGCACCCTGAGGCCCAGCAGCCAGGTGGAAGGATCACTGCCACTAAATTCTTGGTGGTCCAATCACCTAGACTCATGTGTAAGGCATCCTTAAGACAACACACACACCCACAGAAGGGTGAATAGATTGTACTTGCTAAATAACGTCTGAAGAAGGAGTTCAGTCCTGAGAGAAAGCTATTACATAAATGCAGGTTATAATAGTAATACTGATCTACACCCAGCTCTGGAGGCACACATTTGCTCCATAAAGATCCTCCGGTTGAAGGCCAAAAGGCACTGAGTAATATCCTGCTGGGTAATTAATTTTCTATTCAGACTGATGCTATTGATCCAGATGACATGAGGATGTTAAGACATGGTGAGCAAGAGGGAAGTGTTTATAGCATGCAGGAAAAGCATCCAGAGATGAAGAGTGCAGGCAGCAATGAAGTAGGCGGAAACATACCAAGAGTGAGTCCTCCTAGAAAGGCTATTTGTAGAGATGTCTGCTTCTCTGTTTAACAAACATTAACTGAGTGCCTCTTATGTGCCCTGCACTACACTAAGCACTCAGTGCTGAGATAAACAAGCCATGGTCCCTGCCCAGGCAGTTCATACTCTTATACCATGTTGTTTACACTTTGCTAAGTGTCCAAATCACCTGCCTACTTGTTAAAACTATTAATAGAGATTCCCATCCCCGCCAGATTAAAGGTCCAAGGATGAGGCCTGAGAATCTTTATGTGTCACAGGTGTCTCTGATGATTTGATGACCACCCAAGTTTGGGGAAATGCTGGTCGAGTGAAACAATTAAATATATGATGAGTATGAGCACAACTTTCTCTTGAATCATAAGAATAATTTATGCAATTTCTCAGCCAAGTGAAGACCACTCAACTCATCTCCCACATACAATGGTTGAAGGCCCATCTCAATATTATACCTTCTTTGGTCTCCAGGGCTTAAAAGTGGGCAAACAATAGAATTAATAAACACTGTTAAATAAATACCAAAGTAGATGAAAGAGGGAGGAGAAAGGTGAGTGGAGAGAGGAGAAGAGAGGAGAGGAGAGGAGAGGAGAGGAGAGGAGAGAGAAAGGAAGTTGTCCTTCAAATTATTCCATTAAAAAGAGTTCATATCTAGTTCAGAACCATCGCTGCTCACTAATGTACTTTGATCTTTTCTATAACAAACCTTTTGAATCTTTCAAGCATATTCTCTTTGTGGCCTTAAAATCATTTGGGGCGGGTGGGGGGGGTGGAATGTGAGGTATAAATCAACACATAAATAAACAAAATAAATTTCTGAGCGCCTTTCTACTATCATACTTCCCATAAAGAACTGTACTTGTTTTTGTTTTTTTTAAAGACGAAAGGTTTTGTTTGTCTTTTTCAAGGAGTAAAGGCACCTCTCTCTGGAGATAACCAAATAAGAGATACAGTTTTGCCATTTTGGTCCCTTGAGTTCTAAACCTGATTCCTTCCAAAATCAAGCAGATATCTTTGCCAGTAATTTTAAAAAATGTTTCCTGATGACTTCTTATTTCCTTCAAAATATTGTAATTATTTTACAAGGAAAGCATCCAAATTTTGTTCAGAAGAAAAACTGATAATCTGGCACAGTTCATGGTACAATGCAAGAAACACACTTTCTTTACATGGAACTTGGGGAGGGGAAGAGATGTTCAAAGTGCATGTGAAGTCTTTATTGATTTTATATTTGAAATCCTTGCAATATTGAAAAAGTGATGTCTTGAGATCTAGTTTGGTTCAGTTTTTCATTGGTTGAATCCATGATAAACATATAAGGCAAAAATAAAGCTCTGAAAGCAGTCTTAGCCAGTATCTATTCTTGTATTCATTGCTGAAGCAATCCATTTATCATTCCTGAGAAATGGGGTCAGTAACATCACTTCATCTTTCTTGCGGCAATTAAGAAGCAGCCTTTTCAGGAGCCAAGAGAGAGAGCTGTCTCATGAGTTTCATTTTTTTTCGAGTCACTTGTTCCTATGATTTGAGAAAAAATAATGTGTTTGAGGTCATGGTAAAACATGGTGTTCATGGTAAAACAAGAGCAAGTGGCAAAGGAAACAAGTGAGCTGCAGCAGTTATATTGGGCAGTTATACTGGGCAGCAGTTCCACCCAATTGTGACCCAAGGTCAATAGAAAAGAAATTGAACTGACACTGAGTCAAGCGAGACATAGAACTCTGTTTCCTTTAAACATTTTTTGTTGGAGCATCCACCAACCCAAGAACTATTTTGCGCATTTGGATCAGCAAAGTCACTTTCTTACTGATTTCACAATGTTCCTCCTCAGGCACTAAATTTGTTTCTGGATATGGTCCAGAACCATGTCTCAGTAGACCAACTAGCTGCCAATAAAGAGCCAAAATAGCTTATGTATATTGGGGGGAAAAAATGAGTATGTTTCAATGCCAAATTCTAGTGATGTCCCTTGCTAACCACTGAGGCTCATATTGGTGCCACATCCTTGTTGATGATAAGCTTCACCTGCCTCAACATTTTGCTCCTCACATGCTTTCCTCATTTCTCTTTACATGCTCTCCTTTGGTATATGGAGATTTACTCACTTCACCTTGGTATATGGAGATTTACAATACACATTCTCTGCTCACGCAGTTATTCTTTAAAATCAAGTGCCCACTACTAGGCTCTCTCTGCTCGATAAACCATAGGCTCCCAGACCCTCCATCTCCTGTATTTCCATATATATTTGTTATGTGCCATGACTCACTACCATGGATGTTGGATTCTTACTCCTTGCTATAACCACGCTACCAGCCCCATCCACTTCCACATCTGCATCCCATAAATTATGTCCCTTAAATATTTCTTTCAAATGTATCTCCATCCCTTTGTCTTCACTGCCACTATTCTCGTCTAGATATTCCTCATCTCTTTCCTGGAGGATCGCAGTAGCCTCCTGGATCTCCACTTTGGTTTTACTCAATCTACGCTTCCATCCCCTCTGCACTGCTACCAGTTTTCTTCCTTAAAAGAAAAGATGATCATGTTACACTATTCATTAAATGTCTTTAATAGATGAAAATGTACCCCCAGATTCAATCTCCTACAGCCTTTTCTGACTTGTCTCCTACTACTCATTGCCCTAAATTATATGTCCCAACAATGTGAAAATGCTTATCATCTCAGCATGTACAATGCAGTTTCATACTCTTCCCCTTGAACAAGGTTAGATGCCCTTTCTTCTTGACGGTCAACTTCTCTTCCATGTCAGATCACCCTCCTGCTCAGAGGTTAAAGATGGAAGAGAATCATCTCCTCTCTGAACACTTCCCATCCTGTCAGATAACATTAAACAGTCCCTCCTGAGTACTCCACTAGATGAATCACAACCAGAATATACACTTACATTATTCCATAAATTCACCCAAGAAAAATGTATTGAGTGCCTACTCTGTGCCAGGCATTGTACTAGATTCTGGAGATACAATGGTGAGCAAAACAAACAGTATATCTGCCTTTGAGAAGCTGAGCTAGCAGTGAGGGAGCTAGATAATAAAAACATCAGTTATAATTTGATGACACTGCTTTGCACTTGATCTCTCACTAGACTGAAAGTTTCTTGAAGTCAGGAGTTATGACTCATGCACTTCTGTACGCATATTCCTAGAAGCTCACACTATGCCAAGAGTATAATAAACACTCAAAGATTTGTTTTAAATGAGTGAGTAAGGTCAGCCTAAATCTGTGGCAGGTTGCGTTAGAGTAGTCCTACGCTCTTATAGAAAAGATGTACCCCAGACTCTTTTCACTTCCCCTTATGTTTGAATTCAGCATTTACTATAATGTCAGTGACAGGGACCTCCCAACATCACTTGTTTAATGTTTCTGTAGTGCTATTTATTAGACATTTCTTGCTCATACAGAACTGAAATTTGTTTCCTTATGTCTTCAATGTTGGTTCTAATTCCATCCCTGGAGAACATGCAGGATGTGTCTAGTCCTTAATTAAGATGAAAATGTTCACATATTTGAAGACAATTATTATCATATCACTTCTCCAGTCAAAATATCCCCAATGTTTATAATTATTTCTTACTCAGGACTTTAAGTTTCTCCTTTGATGTAGACACCTCACTCCCCCTGGCATGTACTGCATTTTGGTTGTGACCTTTCATCTCTTCTTTAAAGAATACAACGTGTTTTGAAGGATCTGTTTAGATTTCTCTAAAGTGTGTTGTGTATTTGGGGATCATTCAGCAAATGGTCTTGGAAGTAGGAGATGGGGTGCACTCTTACAACTAGAAACAGTATTGTTTAAAGAACAGGCATGGGTTAAGTTGCTGTAAATTGCCCTGAGAAGCTACGTGGATCAGTGATTCTGAAAGCAGGCATCAAAATATTGGGCAATCTTTTGTACTAAAGAAATATCTCCCAAATACAATCATAATATTCTTGTGGGCATTGTCAGCATGTGAGTTTATTGGGTTGTCAGAAAAGTCATGAAGCATTTTTGCAACAAAAAAAACATAGAAAAAATAGGTCATGACTTTTCCGACAACCCAATAGTTTGGTTTTCAGGTCATTCCAAGTGACCATAAAGTTTAGCATTAATTTGCATGGAACGATAGAAGTGAAGCAGTACATGGAAACCTAAAGCTCTTTCAAGATGACTCTTTAGAAGTAGCGTGAAAATTGAAGACCTTGCTCTGAGGAGATGTGGTCAAGGTGGCAGGTGAATTAGAAAACATCTCAAAAGTTCATGGGTGACCTACAGCAGACTCAGAAGTGAGTAATCTTGTTCAAAGTGCCAACAGTGACAAAGATGGACTTGTGGTTTGAAGATAATATCTCTAAAGACCAGCCTATGGATACCTAGGCAACAGATCAACTGCAGCAACCCCTGTGTGGGTTCTACCAAAATTCAAGCTCAATTGCATATGGAGCCACAGAAACCCCTCTGAAGAGGATTTAATATCTGAATGTATTATCACAGCACAGTGAATGTGTCTAATTCGTTCTTGCTTTTTTTTTTATATTTGAATATGCTATTGCCTTGTTTTGGAATGCTCTTCTACTCTATCTTGTGTGGATTCAGTCCTTCCTTCAAGAAACAATCTAAATACAGCCCCTGAGATTGGGGAGGGTTTTGATAGCAAGACAGAGGGTTCAATATCCAGAAAAGCCAAAAGCCAGTAGCAAATGTGCCCTAGGGACTGCTCAGGGTTAAAACTTGGAAAGCCAAGTTGCCAACATGTTCAAGGGCAAGCACATGGTCAGAAATGGGAGAAAAATCCAAAAAGATTAGAGCAAAGGAGATATATTAAGCACTGATGAAGCAGGGAATGAAGAGCAAAGCTAGCAAGTGGGCCAAGATGGCTACCACCAAAGGGGGTTGAAAATTCTGCATTTATTTTTACTGACATAGTCTTCATGATTGGCGATGTGTAAGGACATAGTAACAAGATAAATTCTGTACTATTCTTATATCTTTACATGTCTGTCGCCCATAGAAGGACAATAAAAATCAACAACAAAGGCAATGAAGTCTTTAAGAAGGAACCTTTTCTTTATGTTTCTCTCCATAGTACCAAAAAGAGAAACACAACTTCCCTGAGTCCAGTCATACCACATCACACAGACTGTGAATGGATGAGAATCATTGTAAGGGGTCCCTAAAGATTATTTTTTCTCATTCTTTTTTATAAAAGACATGGTATGATTGATCTTCTTCCACCTTTGGCCTCAAAAAAATTGTCTTTATTACTTATCCAGTAATTCATTATGTGCTATCTGCAAAAGTCTTATGTCAACTTTTAATTTGCTATGAAACTCTTTACATATCTGTGTCTCAGTTTCCAAATCCTCTGTAATCTTTTTGTGGCTAGTGTTTACATGTGAGTTTATTTTGGTCTATAGTTCATTCCAAGTGACCAGAAAATCTGGCATTGTTTTGCATGAGACTTTTTGTTCAAAATATATTTTGGGTGCCGGCCAAGTGGCTCGGTGGTTAAGAAATGGCTTGGGATGCCAGCGGCCCTGGTTCGGATCCCACATATGAGGGCCAGTGACACTGCCCTCTAAAACATAAAAAAATAAAAAATGCATCCTTTAAAAAAAAAAAAAAAATATATATATATATATATATATATATATATATATATATATATATATTGGAAGCAGAAATAAAAGAAGCAAAACTGAAAGGTCTTTTTTTAACAGTATTAATCCAACTTCAGAAAGCTTCAAAATTTTTTATGAATTCCACTTGTTTATTATACAATTGTTTGTTTTTATGAATAAGAAAAATGTAAAAAGTTAATTCTTTTCACAATTGAATGTTGGGCAAAAGTTTTGGATGTGGTAAAATGCTCCAGGACATTTTCATACACTTTTCCCCAAACTCTAACTTATTATTGGGAAACTGGTTTTTGAGAACATGTCTATGACAATATGCTAATGCTGATGATATTGGGGGGAGGGGTGTAAGTATAACTGCCTTAACTTATTATCATATTAGATCCTTTTGACTATTTAATTTCATAGATGTTACAAATTAATTCTATGAGAAACCAAATCACTCAGTATCCAGCATCTCTTTTTCATTCTGTACAACTTTGTGAGACAAAGTTACTGTGACTAAAACAAAAGCAAACACAAGTTGGTAATTATTGAAAAAAAAAAAGTATCACCTTGTTTAAAAAAACACACACACAATTTTAACAAGAAACAAGGCCACCAGTGGTACACGTATGGTTCTGCCTTGGGCAGGACAATGAATTAAATGACCTGTTTCCATCATTTCCAGCCTTATGATTCTATTAGCAAAAGGCTTTCAGTCATGTGATAGCATAAGCCAAGACTGCTGGTAATTTCAAAGTCTTGCAACTACTTTCCCAGGAGCATTACCCTCCCTGGGTTATAGGCTTCATTTCGGATCTATGGAGGTGAGTGTGATAAAGCGAAGAGGTATCCCATTTGTATGAGCTTGGAAGGCCACACGGGGATGTGCAGTTACACCGCAGCAGGCACACCCAGTAAGTTCTGGGGAGTATTCCCATGGTGACTCAGTCCAAGTACTCAATAATCAAGTTCAGGCTCAGGAAACGCAGTGAAATCTCAACCAGTTTAGATTTCTAACCTTTGGCAGTACTTGACAAGTTTGGCCGACTGTGGTTTTTAACAAAACCCCACACAGGTAACTTTTTACTGGATTCTAGTTTCACTGCGTAATTTCCTTTGATTTATATAAGCAACATGTGATGCAAGGGAAAAAAAAACTACATTTTGACTAAAAAGAGCATTGACCTTGTCTATAAAATATAGATACTTTCAAATATAATGTTCTTATGACCTCCCCACCTCTATTCCTAGCCTTAATTTGGTTTTGTTTCTATACACTGATAGAAGTAAAAATGAAAGAAAAAAATCTGGGAGCGAATATTATGGAATTAGACACATAGCTCTCCAAAAAAAGAAAATAAATTGTTCACAGATATATGTCATATGCTTTTCTGACAGATAGAAGGCCCAGACTAATGTTTGTGGAGAAATAGCATCCTTTTCTTTCCAAAAATGGCCCAGCAGGTCCCCAGAAAATCCACAAACTATAATATCCTGAGAGGTCTTTTTACAAGTCTTGGTCATTTTATTTTGCTATATAACAATCAAAAACACTTTGCCCCCAGAAACTGTCTTTCAATATAACTAATCAAGAAGTTTAAAGCAAAAAATGTAAGTTATTTCCTCTTGCTTATCCAGTCTTTGTGTCACAGTGCTAACAATATGAAGGACAATTCAATTGCTATGAAAATGTTTCCACTTTTGCCATAGCTAGCAGTCTAAAGAGGGATACACTTCACAAGTTTATGCTTTCTTAAAAAGATGGGAAATGATGTGGCTCATTTATTGATGAATAAAAATAAAAAAAAGTTAGAAACCAACATGTACCATATAGTCCCTACTTGTGTGTATATAAATAGAAAAATAGACTATAAAGTTTTAAACCACTATCTTAACACTAATTGTCCCTGGATGCTGAGATTATGAATATTTGTTTTCTTCCTTATATGTCATTGACTTTCCTGAAATATTTGTAATAGCATGCATAACTGGTTTTTTCCTGCTTGTAAAGATCATAAATTTTAAAAATTTAAGCACATAAACTTGTGCCTAATAATTTAAAGAAACAGTAAAATTATTTTTATTTTTCAGAAAACAAAATGATAAAAACCCTAGTCAAAATAAGTCAGAATTAAGGTGGCAATTTCCTCCTTTCACTCAATCTGAATTTTACCAGGAATTCAGAGTTTAATCTTAAATTAGGGAGTTATACTAAGAACTCATAAGATTTGTTCATGAAAACATTTCTATACAGTTCCTCAGCATCCTGTGGGTGGGGCAAATGAATGAATAAAGCATACCAATTTCAGCATCTCTTATCCTCTAAACATTTGCATTACCTTTCACAACCGAAAGTACACCATTGACCAAATCTTAAACTATAACTGTAGCCCAAAAAAGGAGATGAGTCACAAGTCACTTTTAAGAAATACAATGGGATTTTTTTTTTCTTGTAATGAATGCTGAAGGGGAAATGTTTTACTTGTCCTGACAACTCTAGCGAGCTGTAGCCCAAAAATATGAGTAGGACATTGCGCCAAAAGCTTCTCTAAGGCTAGACAAATACCAGCGGCATTAATAAAAGACCAGAGAGACACCATTCTTGGGGGTTTACAATGTGATTATTGTTTTGTGAAAAGAGAAGTTATCTTGAATGCTATGACAACTTTGTTTCCTAGGTGCTAGAAAAACTAGGTGTGGTGGGGGAACCTTGTGCAGTGAGGGAAAGAACAGTGGACAAGCACTTTGTTGAGAAGGCATTTAGGAGATCTTCCCCACTTTTAGGAGAATTTCCCATCTCTTCAGTCAGAATTTCGTTTCTGCGGCAATGAGGATGCACATGAGCTCCCTGGAGATTCTGTGGTGCTGTCTTCCTGTGAACTCGCTGATGGACAGTCTGCTCTGTTCATGATGATAAGACTTATGTCCAAGTTTGGTCTAAAATGCAGCAGTAATGCACCAGCATCTCTCCCTACCTAGTGAAACATTTTTCCTCAATTTCCAGTTGATTTAGTGGAGATGCATGCTCTATTTAACTATATTGAACTAACCAGCCTCAAGGTCCAAAATGAGTAGTACTCTCTTCCTTTATCAAAATTGGTTAAATAACATTCTCGGGCCAGCTGAGTGGTGCCAAGTTGACTTGGGATGCCAGCTCTGAGCATCAGGGTCCCGGTTTGAATCCCACATGAGGGGGGCCAGTGATGCTGTGCCCTCTACAGCTGAGATGGTGAACAACAGCCCAACCTGGAGCTGGGCTGCCTTGAGTCATTGGCGACGGCACAGGCTGCAATGGGGCTGGCAGGCAGCTGGTGTGCAGTTTCGTGAACTGCCACAAGCCACTGTGAGCACAGCCGGAGAGTGACTGCCTCACCTGGGAAGAGCGCAATGATAACACCAACATGGGCCAGTGAAGCAACATCCTCCACTACTAGGCTGATGAACAAAAGGACACCAACTTGTCTGTTCCCTTTCCCCAATTCCCAATGCTATCCCCCTCCCAATTCCCCAATAAAAAATCTTTAAAAAATTTAAAAAATAGTATTCTCCAGCACCCCCAGCTTCCTTACCCATAGCTGGAGCAGGAGAAACAAAATAAAAGGGGCCTGAGAAGTTCAGCCTATGTCTCCTGTTCAAGGCAGTGGCTTTGAGCTTTTCTTCGTTTTGCTGGAAGTTTGACCTCTTCTTCTGACTGTACCACCCTGGGCAGGACAGTAAGGCCGAGAGAGAGAGAGAGAGCCTGGCTCCTGCCATAACCTTGGTTACTTTATCCAACATCCAAACAATCTGATTTTTTCTTTCACACCAAGAAATACAGGGCTCTTGATTGTGTGGAGGGAAAAAGTTGATTTCTTGCCAGTATTTCCCTTTACCCAGGATTATACCAATGAGAAAGAACAATTAGCAGGCTCTTCCCAAAATGAATGGTGTCCTGGCAAGGTAGGAATACATGATTTGTATGTCTAAAAGGAGTTTCTGACAGTGGTGGAGAAATCAGAAAGCATCTGGGAAAATCCTTGACAAGGCATGCCTTCCTTTCAGCCTCTATACCAGGTGTCACACACAGGACCAAGCATCATCTTTCATGGTGCAGTACAAACTTGTACCGTGGGACCTAGGCCAAGTATGATTTCTTTGGGCTTACCCAGTTCAAACTTGTAAGGTGTGTCCCCTCTACGCTACCCCCAACCAACATACCCACACACATGCACACAAACATTCACATGCCATCTCAGCCCATCCCATATGTAATCTCATCAATCATAAGGGAAGCACTTTAATTCTAAGACTGCATTATATGCTGCAGACAATTCTGTAACCTTTGGATGGCGGGCCCTAACGCTTGTCTTATGCAGTTGATGTATTTAACTTGTTTCCTGTTGTATTGGTGTGACAAGGGTAACACTTTTTAGAAAGAGTATATACAGTCAGACATGTTATAAAAATAGTTACAGGGATGTAAAGCACAGCATAGGGAATATAGTCAATAATACTGTAATCATTATGTACAGTGCCAGATGGGTACTAGAGTTATCGAGGGGATCACTTCATAAATTACATAAATGTCTAACCATTATGCTGTACACCTGAAACTAATATAATATTGTATGTTATCTGTTATTGAAAAAACTTTTTTTTAAAAGTATGCTGGCTTCCACATTTCTCCAGTAGCTAAAATTCTGGATTGAAGAGGCTTTGAGCCTGATTCACTGGAACAAAAAATAGGGAGGGTGGGAATTATTTTTAAGTACCATAGTACTTTTTAAATTTAGTACAGTTTTCTCGTATGAAACTGATATAGCCTGATTCTATTTTAATAATCATAGTTAACCACTAAAGTAATTATATAGTGTATCTGACAGCAGCATTTTTTTTTTCTGCTCTACATTGTCTGAATTGCTAAAAACTAGAAGATTGAAACCTTTTGCTTTCTTTGGAATCTGCCGGTGCCTTCCTGTTTGGGGCTATTGCATGGGCCTTGTTCAGGGAACACTACACTGTCCTTTGCTGCTCAGGCCCCTTCAGGACTGAGGTTTACGAGTGTTAGCTGCCGGGGCTTACAACTAAGCACTTCTCTAGGAGTTGTCCTCAGCTGAAGGAGAATAATCCCCTTCCTGAGTGCAGCCTGCACCCAGTGCCTGATCACTGTGACCGCAGAAAAGCCCAGGCCCCTTGCCTCAATTGGAATAACTCTGAAGTTCCATGCCAGCTCTAGTACTCCCAGTACTGGTGGCAGTTCCTGTAGCAGTTGCATTACAATGTACCTTCTTCCTCTGACTTCCTGCTTCTCTCAACCTCACAGGCATTCTTGAGATCATACAAGAGTATACCTATAAGCACCTCTCCACCTCAGATACTTTTCCCTTAAAAACCAAATCTAAGACCGCTCCCAGATGCTGCCCTAGGAACCAGGCTCTGAAATAAGATTTTTGAAGCTGGATCTCTCACCAACTGAAGACTAGTGGTAGGTGTACTGGTTGCTGTTAGCATGCAATCCAGTTGTGAAAAAACTTGCAGTGGTGAAAGAACCATCTATGTAATTTGCAGGACCCAGTGCAAAATTAAAATGTGAGGCCACTTGTTTAAAAAAAAAAAAAAAAAAAAAAACAGGAAAAAAGTTATAAATGCCAAATGTTATAAAATATTAAAATATAAAGCTTTTTCCTTTCTTCTGCAGTATCTGACTTTTCATGGGGCTTTTATTTGCTGTCTACTGCTGTCAATTAAAATTTTGAATTATTAGCATGAGTCTCACCACTCATCTTTATAGTGTGCAATATCATTTTTAAATACAAATATAAGATGATTTAACTCATATGCAGAATCACTAAAATGACACAATTCATATTTACTAGCTTACACACATGCATACATATTTTGTTCTTAGCAAAACAACAAAAACACTACACATAAGCAACTCAACTGTTTTCATTTCACTACCTGATACATGCACATTCTACCAACATTACCTTGGGCTTATTGATAAAGAAGGAAGGACTGGAAAGAAATGAAACTGTGTCCTATCTCTTTCCGCCTTCATTCCAGTCCCCACCCCTTACTCAGCTGCACACTTAAAATGCTTATCTTTTACTTGCTTGGCATCTCCCTGAGTTCCCCACACACCCTGGGAGAATTCTGCACTCACAGAACATGGTAAAGGCTTTGTGCTAATGGAATGACAAAAAAGTGATGGGCACACACCTTGCACCTGTCTCTACTGCTTGTACACATGCTCCATTGTCCCACCAGACTTCACTTACAAAGCACAGTGCACAGATAACATTATTAAGGCTTTCAAGATGGTGATAGCATAGCATTAAACCAAGCCTGGCACCCCTGTAAACACAGGACGCTGTGCAGCTCCCTAGGTTGCAAACCCATGGAGCCAGCCCTGAGTGTGGACTGGGTCAGGACATTGGGAGAAGACAATGGGCTGTCAGATACAATATCTCGGACAATTGAGAGGTTGATGAAAAAAAATATTGTAAGGACTTTGAAATTGGATTGCTGAGGCATGGAGCAGGCTATTGATGCACCGGAGAAAGACAATGGAAGACTGAAGGTAATTACCCACCAATATAGGTGAAACCCAAATGACAGAGGGCATTTTAGCATCTAAAGAGGTTCTCATATCTTGCAGCCAAAGGGCAGAAAAGTCTAAGAATCAAACCTAGCCTCACCTCAGCAAGCCTGTTCTACCAAGGTCAAGGTCCTGTATGAGAAAGAGTGGAACCCTGAAAACTGGCATGAGGATATCTGAGTTGATTCAGTCAAAATCTTAAATTCCAAGATTTCCATGAACTAAGGGTCAGTCCACACTCAGGGCTGGCATCATAGGTTTGCAACGTAGGGAGCTGCACAGGGCCCTATGTTTACAGGGGTCCCAGGCTTGGTTTAATGCTATGCCATCATCTTCAAAGCCTTAACAATTTTACCTATGCACTGTGCTTTGTAAGTGCAGTCCGTGGGACAATGGAACATGTGCACAAGCAGTAGAGACAGGTGCAATATGTTTGGCCATCATTCTTTGCCACTTTCTACACAGGATGAGGTAGTAAATATTTTGGGCTTTGTGGGCCATAAGGTTGCTATTACATCTATTCACAAAAGCAGCCATAGATACAGACAATAGATAAGTGAATAAGCATGACTGTGTTATAATAAACCTTTATTTACAAAAATAGGCCAGATTTGTCCTGTGGGCCATAGCTTTTCACAGCAATCAAATCAAAATCACAGCATAGAAGTGGAACCCATGACAACAAAAGCCATATATTAAGGATGACAGAACAACAACGACAAAAAAACTCCTGGTTCCTCGATGACATCCACTGACACTGGAATGATTACCTCCATACTCCCTGCTAAGTCTTAAAACTCAACCCATGATTGGTTAGCCACTGTAGTTTTGGTGGAGGTTACATGTAGCCAAACAAAATCTTAACCAAATAACTATGTAAAGATAAACCAAGAGATCTACCATACTTATTCTTTTTAGTTTGTTTATCTTCCAGGAAGAACACCACGAATTTCATTGGCCTTTCTTGAAGTGACATCAGTTGTGTATATTTTTATGCCACTTCTCTCCATGCATCAGGAACCCTGGGATTTCATGTTGATAAAACATTTCACAACAGAAGCCTAAACACTCTGAAATTACAAGCAACAGGATGAGAAATATGATCTCTCTGTTTCAGGTTCGCAGATGCTTTACAGGTAATAATTCATAACTTTTCATAAACATCCTCAAACTAGATTGACAATTTAACTTTCACTTTGTTCCTTGTGGTAAAAAGGTTGTAGCAAGGAGCCAGAAGCCTTGCTCTCTAACACTCACCCATCTTAACAAATCTCTGAACCCCCAAAAGAATATCATTTCCACCTCTGAGTCTAGATGATTATGTTGGAACTGAATTTATGATGTAGAAATCAGGTCTTTCACAGCACCTCACAAAGAAATAGTCTATTGTAGGATCTACTTTCATCATTTTTCTTACTGTGATTAACCCCCCAATCATACCCACAGTAACAAGGAAAAGAAAAAAAAAATCAGTGCTATTGAAAGGAGCACCACGAAGAGAAACGGAAATTGAAGGCGCTCAGGAGGAGATATCTAATGTGATCACCAAAGACCCCACCGCAGTTCTAATCTCATTATAAGAGCTTTCCCAAGACTGCATTACCATTTCTCTTTCTGTAAATGGAGATCATACCATGCTTTATAGACCACGCTTTCTTTGATGGTTTGGGAATAAAAACCTAACCGATGTTAAGGAACATTAAATCTCAAAAGGGTCAGCAGTGGGCACACACAGTAATAGTATCACTGGCTTTTACACAGAAGACATCGGTAGAGAGCAGAAAACCTTGTGAACTTAAGATTTTTGTAAAATGCTAAAGGAAGTTGCATAAAATGGCTGTAAGAAGGGACTGAGGTTTCCTATTGTGTTCTGGATCAGCTGTGAAACTTTCAAGGATTTTTTTAAAAATCAAGGGAAGCGATAGTTCTGGAAACAGCATAGGACACAATGTGGGGGGGGGGAGTGTGGGGGGGGAACTTGCCCTGCCCTAGGGTCTGGAAAAACATCTTGACTTTATTTCAGATACACCTGAATCTTCTGGGGCAACAAATGGGAAATCACAGCCCTACCAACAAGCACTAACTTGATATTTTAGAGGCTTGCTTTTTTTTTTTTTTTCTTCCTGCAACTCAGACAGCTTTTTTTAAGTCTTAGCAGAATGGCTAGACTAGGTAATCCACATAAGCAGCTGCTGCAATGTGATCTTTTTCTAACATTTTAATGTAGAGCTGTGAACTTTTCTGGCTTTGGGCTATGTTGAGAACATTTGGAGTAAACTTTCTTGATTTAAAGGTTTACTGTTCGAACTCTGTCTAATCTGCCTCAGATGGAGGGTCTGCACGGAACAGTCACCAAGATATCAAACTATGCTGGAAATGGGAAGTGGCTGATGAATAAATGTGCTTTAAATACTGATCCTACACACTTAAAAAAACCCTTAAGCTTATTTCCTTATTTTTTAATTTCCTTAAATGCAATAGCATTCGATTTTCTAGATCTCAGGATATTTCTTCATGTCCTGCCCATTAGCCTCTTGGGGATAGGGTCAGTGTTAGCAGGTAAGTTCTCAAGCTTTGACATCCAACTACCCGGGTTCCAAAAATTCTGCCACTTACTAGCTGCCTGAGCTTGAGCCAATCACCTCATCTCTACATTTCAATATCATCACGTAAAATGGGGGTATGATAGAGTGTGACAGAGCTGGTACCTGGATTAAAAGAAAAACTACATAGAAAGTATTTGATATAGGATACATAGCAGTCACTCATTAAGTTTATCTCAGGTCCTAACATCAAAATAATATTAATACCAATCTTACAGACCAACTGTATTATATGTTGCACTTATTATTTTGACAGTTGGAAGAGAGGGAAAGAATTTGATTTGAGGCTTTTAATACATACTTTTTACAGGTAATGTAATAGAATTTTGGCCATTTTGCAAATGTCCCTCAAGATCACATAAAGGACCAAAGCTGTTTAATAAGGAATGGGTTGTCCCACGTAGTGATACATTTCCTCTGATTATAGGTAGGACAACGTGGAATAACCCCTTATATTTGACTAATATCTATGGACATGCGCCCCTAAATGAGAACTCTGTATATGGAAACAAGTCATGGTATAGTGTGCTTTTTGTAGAGTTCTTACTTTTCTCTTTGGCTGGAGGCTGGCCAGGGGTTGGGAGGGTGCCTTAGGACCAGGGCTGGGGCAGAATCCCTTCCTAAAATAGTAGGAGACACTGGTTACTGACAGGCTGGCCACGTACACAGGAACTTAGACACAAATACATTGTGAGCATCTTTTTTTTTTTTTTTAATCAACAGCTATCTAAGATTTGTACGGCTTAAGGCAGACTGGGCTAAGAGCAGTTATGTAGCCCTTGCGTTATTGGGTCACATTGGTTAGCAGGAGACAGAGTTGGATTTTACAGTGAATGCTCTGCTGTACCACCCAGATCTCCCCCACAAGACTCATTCATTCTTCTAGCTGAAGGGAGTGTTTTTTTAGCTGCCAGTGGCTCAGAACTATTGTCCCTCTCTAAAAACTGCACTGGCCAAAGGAAGCTGTCTCACCCAAGGTTATAACCCCTTCTTGGACAGCCTGCATCCAATACTTATCAAAGCAAGGTCCCTTTTTCTCCAGGGCATGCCCAGCTCCAGAGCTCTGCGTGGATTGGCTGAAGTCTTGGTGGCCATTGTACTGCAGTTTATCTCCTCCTTTTTACCCGTCCTGCTTTCTTCACTCTTTTACAGATAATGTTCTTGAGAGCACAGTTAATAAATCTCCTGCTTGTGTATCTGTATCTCAAAATCTGTTTTCAGGGATGCCAATCTTACAGATTCCAGCTAATCACTAATCATTGCCATGCAAGGGTCCACCCCAATCCCCTGGGTCAGTTCTTTGCAGGCTGACACAGTTCTCTGTTCTCCCTGGGGAGAAAGCCATTTCAAACTCCTCGATTCCCAGAACATGTTCTACCTCCCAATAAATATTCTTCCAACAAGATGTGTAGCTTCTTCAATGTAGACAGAAGTAGTCTTAGAGACACAGAGGAAAAACTGATGATTGCTAGATGGGACGGGGGTGAGCTTGAGGGAGAAGGGGAAGGGACGAGGCAACATAAACTAGTAACTACAATATTACCGCAGGGATAGAAGAAACAGTTTAGGGAATATAATCAATAATGTTGTAAATATTTTTTAGGGGAACAGATGGACTCATGTCTTCTCAGGGAGACCACTTCGTGGATGGTGTAGAGACCTGACCACTGTACTGTACATCTGAAGCTGCTGTTGAATAATATTAGATGTTAACTATAATTTAACACATATATAATCATTGGATGTGGAGTATAGTGTGGGGGTGGAGTCAATGGAATGGTAATAGATATGTATGATATCGGGGGTGGGGAAGCAGTGCAGGGGGAGGGGGGAATCGCTTTGTAAGGGGTGAAAAGGATAACTATTGCATTGTTTTGTACATCTGTAACTAATAATAATAATAAAAAAAGATGTGTAGCTTCTTCCCCAGCCTAACAATGGGGAGGCAAAGGAAGAAGGATTTTCCAACATTCGAATCAGTTCCAGGAGAAAGCTTGCTGAGTTTCTCAGTTCAAAGCATCCTGTGCACACTTAAAATTCCACATGTGCCTTGCCAGCTTTTTACACGAGGTGGCTATACCCACGCATCCAGGAATCAGTAGCAAAAAGAGGCAGGCTAGGGATACCCTGAGGTTGTTTGCAGCCATTTTCTTGGAGCTTCATCCACACTAGTATCCCTCTGACCTACCATCCTTATCATTAACTGGGGCTGGCCTCTGGCCCTGGGTGTGCTCTCGGGATAAAGATTTCCCAGATGAACTCAGTTGGGCTTGTCTTCTTGCTCCAAAGACTACAGCTTGCTATCAGAGGAATTCTGTCCTCCTTTATCAACCTCTGGGAAACCAACCCAACTCAATCACTTTGTTGACATCTTAAAAAGCCTTGAGACATGATTCATAGACTTCATCTTACTTATTTTTGCATTTAATCCTTCTCACAACCTTGCTAGGTCAGCACAACTGTACTTGACAGCTGGGGAAGCTTGGCTCAGAGGAGGAAAGAGATTTGACCCAAATCATATGGCGATTAAATGGCAGAAAATTGCCTGTCTGTGGATCCAATGCCTGTGTCCTTTTCACTTTGGCATCTTGTTTTCCCCATATCACTTATTCAAGGTCAAAGATGGGGAAGGTTCCGTCTAGCAATTTGCGTTTAGTAGGTGCTCAATAAATATATGCTGATTGGAGATGTATCCTGGAAGTTAGAGGTCAGAGTCTAGGCGCCTAGCTACTATCAAGGGCCTGGCTTAGTCAATTTATTTAACTTTCTCAATCTTATTTTATTTGTTTTAATTCCGTCTAAAAAAGTTGGGTACTAACTTCTTCCCTGCATACAACTAATAGCCATTAAATCAATTAGGATGCTCTGGGCAGCAAGTAAAACGCTCAGCTATCTAGAACAAAATAACAGATATTTATCTCTTTCACATAATGAGAATCCTAGAATTTCCAGGTTAATTCAGTGGCTCAGCCAGGATTTTCTTCCAATCCCATGTTTTCAGTGAATTGGCTTAGGCTTATCACCCTTTGGTCATGAAATGACTTCCTGAGCTCCAGATATCATCCAAACTAAGAAAAGTGGGGAATATGAAAGAGGTTTCTTCTTTTAGAACTCGCTTGGAAACCCCAAGCAGACTTCATCTTACATGTAATTAGCCAGAACTGGGTCATATGGCACTCTAAACAAATCACTGCCAAAAGGAATGGGATTGTCAGGAAGGGCTTAAGCCTCACATAAGGTAGGTCTTACTGATATTTGACACGTATCCAGAAAACTCTAAAAGGTTGGTGTAGTAGATTGTAAAATATGACCATGAATTCCTTTCATAATGATATTTAAGAGCCGATTGCATGGCTCAGTTGGTTAAGAGCTCGCTCAAGAGTGAGAGCTGAACTCTGAGCAACAGCAGTTCGATGTCCAGCCCGAGCTGAGCTGCCACTGAGCTGCCAACAGGTGGCAGGATGGCTCAGCTTAAAAAAAAAAATGTCAGGGCCAGCCAAGTGGTGCAGTGGTTAAGCGCTGACTTGGGAAGCCAGCGGCCCAGGTTCGGGTCCCACATATGAGGGCCAGTGACACTGTCAAAAAAAGAAAAAATGTCATAATGATATTTAAGTTTTTTTGCATTATGATTTCATTAATTTCTCCATCAAGACATAGAATCTACTTCCATAGTCCTTGAATCTGGGCTGGCCTTTGGTCTTGCTTTGACCAATAAAGTGTGACAACAGTGACATTATGTATGGGACTTAAACACCTAAGACTTAAGAGGCCTTGCAACTTCTACTGTTGTCCCTTGGGCTTCTATACTGAGACTGCCACAAGGAGGATAAAAGACACTGGGGTAGGGGGTAGAAAAAGAGGTATCCCAGGCAATGGCCAGCACCAATTGTCAGATGTATGAATGAGGCCATCTTGGGTCTTCCAGCCTAGCTGAAACTCCAGCTGAATGTAGCTCATGAGTAAGCCCAGGCAAAACTGCTACTAACTGAGAAACTACCCAGTCAACTCAAAGAACCATTAGAAATAATGAGTCATTGTTATTTTAACCCACTGTGTGTTTGTTACACAGCAATAGAGAGCTGAAACACCAGCTAGCTAGTCCAAGGCAAAGGAACAGTTGCAGCTGTCCTGTAATCTGCCTGCATTCCAAGATTTGTTGAGGAAAAAGAGACATGTGTGTTGACACAAAAGGAAGGGAGATTTGATTTTAATTAAAGTCATTTAAAATACTGTTCAAGAGGGTCACTTTGGGGTAAGCAAATCTGTGTGGCATGATCCAACAAAGAAAAAAGATAGAAAAAGAAAAGATGAAGGGAGAGGGGGAAGGAAATAGGAAAAGTAAGGAGGAGGAAAGAAAACCATGGGCTAAGGAAGGATAGGCCAACTTGAGAAAAATGCACAGGACATGCAATCAATGTGCTCTGTGGCAGTTTCTGTAGTTCAGGATGTCTACCTTCCTAAGATTGTACCAATCACGTAAGAATATTTCTAGCCCTCTTACCCCTCCAGGATTACCCCTTAGTTAAGTCCTGGCAAATACTAGTTATCAAGTTAGGAGGGGAGGAAAATACTAGATGTGGGGAAGAAGAGAAAAGTCTCTGTGAACAGACATCCCAAAGCAAAGCCTAGCTGGGGAAAAGGGAAGATTTAGTTTTAAATCAAGTTCAAAGTTTAGATTATTACATGAAACCAGACACTGTAAGTGATTCCATTGAGACTGCATTTTTTTACTTTAAAGGACCAAAATGTCATGAAACTACAAATTTTTATCGAGGGCAGGGAAGGAATTTTTCCTGATCAAAAATTTTAAAGGGACAGTGGGAAATGAGACTGCTGTTGGTTTTGCCTCATTCCTATTCAGACCTTACACTAAGTAACTCAAGAAAGGTCACCTCGTGAGTAGTTGAATGTGATTGTAGGTTGCATTAGTGATGTGATGATCGCAGGGAAGGTTTCTGCTCCCCCTCAATTAACCTCTTTGATAGAATGGCCCAACGTCACATTCAAGAGCCCGTCATTTTTAGGCCCACCTTACCATCTTCAGCAGTCCTATTTTTAAAATACACAAGCCAGGATGAACAATAAATCAAGCCATTGACTTAGTGTATTAGTGTAAATTCATTTAGGGAATTGAACTAATATCTAGAGGTGCTGTAGGCAGGGGAGGAACATGGAGGAGGAGCCAGCATCCTACTGCAGTTTTGCCTGGAGTACACTTCACCCTTTAGGCCAGTGGTTCCCAACTCTTCACAAGAATTACCTTGGGAGCTTGGAAAAATCCAGAGTTCAGAGCCCACTCCCTATACTCCTATCTCATCAGCTTGTTTTAGAATATAGGAATTGGAGTTTTAACAAGCATTCAAGGTGATTTTGAGATAGTGGGTTCACAGGCCACATTTTGGAAAAATTCCCTTAATATAAATGGGTAGGAGTTAAAGACCAAAGCTGGTCACAAAACTCTGATATAGATTTCTCCACAAAATACATTCTTGCAATGAATGAGATAATATGGAGAAAGTTTCGATGCTCTTAGAAACAGGTTATCTACCATGCTTCCTGAGTGCTACATTGATTGTTCCACATACCATCAATTTGAAGGAATACCGGAGAAAAACTGGAAAACTAACTCATTAGAAGCACACATCCATTATGAGATAAATCGATGGTCAGAATTTTGAAAAAGAAAAAAAAAAGTGAGAAAGATGTTTATTAGACTGAACTTCCCATTTAAAACAAAAGATTTCTTATTGTCCCCAACTTCTAAGGTCGTTTTGAAAATGTTATGTTGTTGGCCTAACCCATGAACCTCACTTTTGAGCTATTTCGCCCCTTCATGTATTCAAGCAGCACTGACTACTTATTATGGAGAACATAATATTTTCCTAGAAACGAGAATAGCTTCTAGACGTTGTTCGGGCCTCTCCTTCATGAACACAAGGTTCAGGTAAACCATTTCAGGCCAACCCATTTTTATAAGCTTTCAGGTTTGTAAAAGTTTCCCAAACTTCCCATGGAATAAGCACTCATTGCCAAGGCTCTGGGTGTTACTGCTATAGGGTCTAATACACAGGGCTAATGGACAGTATAATTGAAAACCAGGAAGACGTAAACAGGCATCACAGAGAGCCACAGGCCACTAGCCATCATCCCCCCGGAATTCCATCAACCTGACAGGATGAGCCAGCTCTGGTCAACAATGGAGAAGCACCTCTACGATCCACATGCAGAGAGAGTGGGAGTTACAAGAATTTTCTAAAACTTGAACACATTTTACCTACATCTATGGAATGTTTTCAGAAAACTGAAAACTGAGGCTTTTAGAACAGATTGATTCATATCTCAGAAAGCGGAAAAGAAGAAACTCATTTTGTCAACTAGTATAAGAAAAAAAGCCAGAAGATATATCTCTCCAGGGAGAGAAATTGTTGGTCCTATGAATTTAAATTAATAGACTAAAAATCTGTCCGCCTTTTCCAGATTCTTTTACAGCATCATGGCTCCACCAACATTGAAGCACTAATTGATTCATTTTATGTTTTATTGGACTTAAAGTCTTTTAGTCGCTATTTTTAACTGTTTTCTCATTTATGTTCCTCCTCCCGCCATTTGCTTCAAGCCCCACATTAAATTATACATTCTCTCACATGTCTCATTATCTTACATTTTTTCTGTCATTCTGCAGCTGCTCCTACGTTCCTGCCTCAGCTTTGTTTAGTGCCAAAGAGCTGTTTTTTCTAACACTTCAAAAACACATGGCATTTTTTATGGGCACAAGTATCTTTACTTCTGTCAAATAAAAAATTGATTCATAAGGAAAACATTTTAAGTATGTAGGTGTTTTGAAAGAAAACGAGTAACTCATTAAAAAAATAAGTATATCTGAGGAGAGAATAAAACCATTGCATTAAAATTGAACATAAATATCTTTGCTTTTAAGTGTAGTATTTGAATAGGCATAGATTCCCCCTGTTACATTGTTAGTTTCTTTTTTACTCCTCATGTGATAACTTTTTAGAATGTTCTCACTTATAAGATTCTGGACACCACACATAAAGATCAGACAACTTTTGCCCTAAGTCTGTCTCTGCCGTATATGGAAAATGTTATACTAACCTAAGAGGGAATCAGAGTTCTACACTGTAGCAGATTATTATTCGTGCATGCCCCATATCTCCTGAAACTTTACTAGCAATCAAATTTGAGGATTAGAATTGGTTTGGTTTGATAATGGCATCTGCCTCACCGGTAAGTCCTGGAAAGAGAGTGGCTACTTTCTAAGTCATAATTACTACATGTAAATGGAATGTTGACAGCAACTTAACCATGTCACAAATTTCACCATTTTCACAATGTATGGCAGAATGGAGCAGAATTGTGCTCCACCCAGACCTCTTCAGATCTCTTTCCAACATCTTTGTTCACCATTCCCCGTTATGTATGCTTTCTCTTCCAACAGCCAACACTCATGCTTTTCAGGGCACTTAGATCCCTTTGCTTTAGTGCCTGGAAGAAATCAGAAGTTCAGAGAACTGGGAAGAGAGGGAGAGGGGAGATAAGGTGGCCCTTACCAAGTGACAGGGAAACCCAGCTCTGTTGCCTTGTGTCATCACAACTCTGAGGCACAACTAACACTCCGGAGCTCCCTTGTGGATAAGGCTGATGGACATTCTGCAGGACTGCGCGGAGATGGATCTTTGCTTGGCCTCACATTCCTCCTATCCTGCTTCCCATTCATTTACTCATCTTCCCTGTGACACTTCCTTTAAAAATCACTGACATAGGAATCTTTGTCTCAGGGTCTGCTTCTTGGAAACTCAAACTAAGATATCTGCTGAGATCCTTAAAGTATAGGTTTACAAGTGGCAAAGATTTATATCATTGAGTCATAGCATTACAGCATGTCCTTACTACCCTCATTGAGTATCAGAGAGATGAGTTAAGTCGCGCAAGCTTTCACAGCTAGGATACAGCAGGTGAGTCCACAAACCCAGGCCTTCCGGCTCAAAGACCATTGTTCTTTCCACATATAGTGCTTTTATTCTGAGCTTCCCTCATATGATTAGACTACATATATAGTTGGAGTTAAAATCAGTTAATGCAAGATTGAAGTTTTTATTTCCAGTATATCTTATATAAAGGCACAGATATAAACTCAGTTCCAAATTAAATCCAGAAGTGTCTCTCTCTCTCTCTCTCTCTCTCTCTCTCTCTCTCTATATATATATATATATATATATATATATATATATATACCTTCCTCCTTCTTCTATCACTCTCTCCCCTCTCACTCCTTCTGCTTTTCTCCATCACATGCATAATAAATAATACCAGTAAAGGAAGAATTTTGAATTGATTGAGAACACATACACCCACAGAGAAGTTTGTTTCTTTGCTGCCTCAGCACAAATGTCAATCAAAAAGAGCAATGCAGTCTCTTTTCCAGTGTCAAACTGCCCTCTTTCCCAAGAGACCCCAAAGGAGACAGGCCAAAACTTCCCTGGGTGCTCTCACAGCCAAAAGGGGAAGTAAGAACATACATATGAATGAGCCCGACTAGAATTACTTATAAACAATGAAGGAACAAGCAACACTTACCCCCTAGTCACATCTTCCCAGAGCATATGCCAAAAAGGCATCTGCTTTTTAAGTGTGATGTGAAGGGCACTGACAAGTCAGCCTGGACTAACCTAGTACCCCTCCCCAAAGGTCTGCTGACTGTCTGAACTTCTCAATATTGTAGTCACTCCTTTGGGCAAACACACTCTTCAGGGAACCTCTGTTACATATATAAATGAATTTACTTGGAAGGACAACAAATTAACTCATTATCAGCTCTTAATCTATTAGTAAGGATTTATTCCTCAGGGTGGGGCTCTGAAGTCAAGATAAATAAATTTTGAAGAATCTGAGATTAGGAAAGCCCATCCAGATAAGAAATAGGAGCCCTGGGGCTTCACAGCCAGAGTGGGCCCTGTAATAGGGGTTGTGGGCCCTCGGAGGATGCACTGAGGGCACAGGACACCCAGGAAAAAGGTGTGGGAAGGGCTGCCTGGATTCAGATCTACCACATGCATGCTGTGTGACCTTGGGCAGAGAGGCTCAACTCCCTTAAACCTCCCGATGTCCTCATCTGTAGAATGAGGACAATCACGACATCTAATGTATAGGGCTGTCAGTAGGATGCACTGCAGTTACACATACAGTGACCCTTAGGCCCAGGCCTGGCATACAGTAAGTCTTCAAAACTTGAGAGTACTTTTGATTGCTGTTGATATTATTATTCTAATTACTTGGAAATAAAATAATGAAGGGGAAGGTTATGAAAATGCTTTTGGAACAAATTTCAATTACTATAATTTTGCTTAAGTCTGTTCAGTACTATTTACCACACAAAAAAAGGAAGAAAAAGCCACAACAAGATAATTTAACAGACATAACTAAACATATTAGCAAATCAAAATATTCAATCACATTATCATAAAATGTTGTACTCTTGTTTCTTCTCTCTTCCCTTTGCCGCTCCTTTTTTTTTTCCATCTCCCTGTGTTTTATTTTTCTTTATTCACAAAATATCCCTTTGTTTTGCTTTGAAATGTAGGTGATATGTTTGAGAGATTTAAGACTACATACTAAATTATCGTTTTTTTAACCTGCTTTTTAAAATTATATTTATTCATTCATGGATTCAACAAATTGTACCAGAGGTGTCAAAAAATGTACACATTTTAAGAGATATTATCTATGTATTACTTTTCCAAGTTGAATTGAATTACGGTAGCAATGTGTAGTATGACGTTCGCTCTAAAGATAGCGTTAATCAAATGAATGCTCGCATCATTCATTATATTACAATTTTAATACAGTTTTCTCCTTCCTTAAAATGTATATACATTTTTTGGGCACCCTCTGTATATGAGTCCTCTGTGCCAGGCTGAGTGCTAAACGGGAGGTGAATAGTCACATACCCAGAGGCTACGTTCTAGATTCCAGCTCCTTAGGAGAACCCCTCTCAAGCTCTCTCTCTTCCCAAAGGAAACATGGTGGATTTACAAGAGATAAAAATCTCCTCTTGGAGGGAATGTATTAAAGTTTGACCTGGAGCATGCTTGCTCATGGATGGAATTCCTAAGCTGGACCTGGCTCCTCAGAGGCTCATTAAAGATTCGAGAAATCTAAGTTTCATTCTTCCTCAATTATGCCTCTGGGTTTAAGGGGGTATTAACAGCGTAGCTTTTGGAAGTCAAACAAGGGAATTCTGAAGTACAGATAGAAGTCAGGCCAAAGAGGAAGACATGAGAATACTAATCTCTGAAGCCTGTAAAAGAAGCCTGATGAATTTTAATTATCTTCACTAGAGTGCTTGTAATTGTTGATCTTGTATGGAATCTAATAGTTTCAATGAAAAATGTGTTAGGCCTTTGGTCCAAGGATATCATCATTATAAGTACATAAGTGCCTAGGACAATATAAATCTCTCTATGGTACTGCTGCTGTGGCCTTTGATCCTTGATGTATTACTTACTTATTTATTGATTTATAAAAATGAGCTGTCAAGCTTTTCCTAAGAAGTCCAAGGGCACATGAACAAAATGTAGGAACTATACAACCACAAAAAATAAACTACGAAGTATAAACAAGATCCCCTAATGTCCAGGGCACTCTGCCTAGGTGAGTAGGATAAATCAAAAATATACTTTCTAGACACACCCTGAATGTCAACAAACAAAAACTCTGTAAAACCCAAAGAAGGAAGTTATATAATAAGGGCTTATATGAGACATAATATACATTGGCAAACCCCTGATCTAAACACTATGAATTTATTTACATTTGGCCCTTCTTTAGAGACGGGCCTGAGACTCTCACCAGAAAGTATGAAGAGTATGATATCTTAAACACCAGCAGGGCCAGAGGTCGCGGACTTGGCTTTCAGCATTTAGTATTATTTTAAGCCAATTAAAATAATTTGGTTTCACAGTGGAAAGATTCCATTAAATAATAGCTTTGTTCACTATGAGTGTGGGTTGTGTGGTTCTTTATTGAGTAAGATGGAAGTGGGGAAACATAAGAGTAGAGATTTAATTCAGGACAAAGACAGAGAGGTTTGTCTGAAACCACCTCTGCCCAATGAACACAGAGCAGGAATCTGGTGAACTGGGTCCATATCATCAGCCATTTCAATTAGCATAGGTCAAAAAAACGAACATTTACTGTTGCTCATTTTTCTCTATGACCTAAAATTTTAGAACATTGAACTTCTATTTTTAACACTGTCTAATTTTCAATCAGTGTTTAACCACTCGGTGTCACAAAAAAGTTAAACATATATTGTTCTATACTCTTTCTTTTGAATCCCAGCTAAAACACAAAGGATTTCATGATTTCCCTGAATATAACTCCATTTCATTCTGCAAATTATAGTCCCTTGTCTGAAAGCCCACAATCTGTTAACTGTGGTCTGCAATAGGCAGCCAACTCAGATTGGCTGAATAGGCACCAGAAAATCAACTTTGGTCCAGAATGACCCCATTTAGCTGTTGGCACAGAATCATTTACGAGATAATTCCTAAACACTCCACTTAAATTTGGCTGTGTAGTTTGATGTTTTTGAACAAAAATACCAAAGTCTGCATGCAGTGATTGAATACACTACCTTCCTCCAATCTAATGAGCTTTAAAGATACAGAGATGCTAGGGTTGTAGCCCAGTGGATTAAGGCAATAAATTGGTAACCCACAATCAGGTTGAAATGAGCTTTGTGGCACAATTGCCATGTCACTATAGACAGCCTCCCTAGAAAGTGAGTACGCATCAGGATGATTTAGTTTCTTAATTGGTCCCATTTTTTCTGATGTTCCTATAGCCTCACAGCTCTTGCAGAAAGTCCCAGCATTCTTTGTCCTTTCTCTTCACCAGATGCATGCCCACAGCACTTCTTTCTGCTCAGCTTATAAAGCAGAGTCACTAATGTCTACAGTACCACAAAAATGACTCTGTTATACCCTCCATGTGCTAGTCAGCTAAAATGCCCTTACCTGATCTCCATTTGAGGTATTGATGAAGCTTTGCTTGCTGCTCTTTTTCTGCCTTAGGAGAAAGAAAAGAGCCAGTCCCCAAAGTTATGCAGTTTTACACTTAATTCATGAATTGACTCCAGTATGGTAGATATTCATTACCCCCAAAGGAGGAAAACAGTACCAGTCGGTTCTGGGTGGACTGACTGACGCCTGCATAATGCTTCAACTTCTACTCTAATCTCCCCTATGCCCATTCTGTTACCTATTACTGGGCCTAGTCTCCAAAGTACTAACGTAGCAGAAGAGTAGAAAGCTATCCAACTATACCCATCATAATATTTCTTCCCCTCAGAGAGAATATCCTAACTCTCTTTATTCCTCAAGCAATATTTTCCTCGAAGTACTTGTTTTTCCATCTGCCTAATATGTGTATGTACACATAACTCTGAGACATATATCATGACCTTCACATCACTCTCCCCCAAAGGGCAACCACATTCATAAAGACCTGTTACCACCAATTACACAGGCTTTGTGCCTTCTCGACACTCATGTGCTGGTCAGTGATTTTGCCAGAAAAAGACAGTACAAGCAAAGTTTTAATTGAAGGAAGTTTAATGATGTTGCTCTTTACAAAAGTGCAGGCCAGACTAAGGCTATCAATGAGGGATGGTGAAACATGCAAGGACTGACTACACTGGAGAGCTTTTATTTGCCCTACACTTAAAAACAAGAGGAGGATCATGTTACCTAGTGAAAGCCAGAGCCATAAGAGCAGGGCCACCTAACTGAAATAGCTGTGACTATTGTAAAGGAAGGTAGCCAATGCCTAAGCCAGGTAAGGAGAAGCCAGGATACTAAAACTCTATCTTCCTTTACCTTCTGTCTGCTAGTCTCCAGGTTACTGAACTCAAATGGAAACCAGAGGCAAGACAGCTTGGGTGGAACTGTCCATAAAGAATTCAGACTCTGGGGAAACAGAACTGGGCAGAGAAGGGTGAAGAATAAATCTGAAGAAGGAAATGAACAGCAATCAGCATTTCACATCAACAACCCTTACTGGAGGATCAAGCTCCTCTAAGCTGGAAGAGTAAACCATGTCAAGTTTTAGCATATCAAAAGCTAGGGACAGGGCAAGAGAAAACCCCATCTCATGTGCCTGATGCTGAAAAGAGCCAAAGGAATGAGATTCAACCATGAGAGTTGCCAGAGCTCCAGAAAGCAAGATTAGCAGATACATCCAAGAATAGCAGATGGGTCAAAACTGGGAGATAAGGAAAAGATCAAGGGCCAACCTGGGATAGGACAAAATCAAAAGCAAGGTGAGCGTGGTAATTTGTGTCTAAAGGATACATGCCCAAGGCTGTATCAAAATATAACCAGATGAAAAGAGTAAAGATTAGTGTGAAATGAAAAGCAGAGCATAACACCAAGAAAGCACAGAGAAGAAAAGAGGCTAGTTGAAAAGCCAAAGTTCAAGTTGCCAGAAATTATATAAAATGCTTCCTTCAGCGATCAGTCAGAAAACACAATAATAAAGAAGGCAAAGTCATGGAGTAGATGACAATATAGTATTGCTGTGGTATGTGCTGTCTTTATCTCTTTAAAATGGATTGTACCAGAACATAAAAGGCCAGTACACTAAAAAATACCATGCAATCTGACAGATTCTTCCTATCTATCTAAAAAAAATACCCCATTCCATTCTGATAATTCACCAGATAAAAAATAATCCCATTCACCTTCCCTTCCAATGGAGACCAATTTGCACTTATTAAAACATAATTGGTGAATGAATGTCTCTGAAAAGAAAACAAACATTGTACATAGAAAACAAATCACTAGAACAATTTCCCTGATAGTTGAAACCTGAGTATCAAGTTGAGCCATATTCTTCCACACTTTTCACAGTTAATAATGGAAAACTGAAGTATCCTGTTGTAAAGTGCTGATTGTTTGAAGTAGATGCAGGACAGAAGGAGACTGGAAAATATAAACGGAGAATAAAAACCAGGGATAGAGGTCAGGATGGAACATGGAAAAACAAGTCATTCCTACATGCCAAACAGAAATAAAACCAGGAGCTTTCAGTTTAGTGGCTGGGTCACTGGAGGAAATCCAGTAAAAGGCAGTGGGGCAGGTAGTAAAAAAAGTAGGAGTACAGAGCAACTCAGCAGTGGTGGTCTAAGAGATAGAAGTCCAATGGACAGTAAATTGACCCCCAGAGGGGTTTTAACTACTGAGTCCACCCTCTCAGGACAGCTTGTTCCCAGCTTACTCCTACTGTTCTCATGGACTCTCACCTGAATTTGCACTATTTAGCTACATTTCCAGCTAGGAGGCTGTGG
This sequence comes from Aselliscus stoliczkanus, assembly GCA_033961575.1. Classification (NCBI taxonomy): domain Eukaryota; kingdom Metazoa; phylum Chordata; class Mammalia; order Chiroptera; family Hipposideridae; genus Aselliscus; species Aselliscus stoliczkanus. The sequence continues at coordinate 80,246,830 of CM066728.1, read as the reverse complement.
CTGATTCTAAAGTATAAGATGCTAAAAGTTGGGAAAGGGTGGTGGCTACAAGAATGTACAAAAAGAAATGGATATGAAAGATATAGCACAGTATCATAAGATACACTGATATGCCAGAATGTAGCCACACACAATTGCCAGAGAAAAAAAAGAGAGAGAGGAGGAGAGGGAGGAGGAGAGGGAAGAAGGAAGGAAAGAAGGAAGGGTCATCTATTCAATGCATTCTGGCCCAAAACAAATCAGGACAGCAGAGAACAAGGTGCCATCCTTTAACCAAATCTAATAACCTCTGTTTCCTTTGTACTTCCTTCTCTTTGTCTTATATCATGAGATTGTGTATGCCACGGTGATATGAGAGTATTGGCCGCTAACAAATGCTTGCCTTTCTTAACTTATTCCCACATTTGAGCACAAGAACAAAGTAAGATTATAAGAAAAAGAAATAGCATTTATATAAAATACTGTTAGGTGAAAGAAACCCAGAGTACTGCTGGGTTTTGTCATTGATTCACAAAACTGATACATTCTTTGGTGTTACATATAGTAGGTATACAATGATAAGTTGAATGATACCATAAAAAAGACTGATCGTGAAAAGCAACTAAATTCATAATATGAAAAAGTTATGCTTTGGTGTTTGTTTTTATTCCATTGAATTAGGTAATTAAATTCAAAGAGAAAGGCTGACAAATTTTTACAGAAGCCATGGTCAAAGCAAAACAAAACAAAACAAAGCAAAACAAAGCAAATCACTATACTAACAAAAATATGATATTGCTCTTTGAGGGGAAAAGTGGTAAAACGTTTCTTCCATATTTCTTTACCCAACATGTGGCTCAAAACACAAATGAGAAGTGCTCTGAGAACAAACTAATGTGAAAGTATAGAAGAAAAATCCCAAATATTTTCCAGTTCTTCCTTTGGGAATGATTAGGAGCCAATGTGGTAAAGAGAGGTGGCCTCATCCCAGCACACCACCGTGAAGAGCAATGCAAAATCAGAGCCAAAGCGGGGCACTGTGTGACCCCACAGAGGTCAACAGCTTTTGTTGACCCAGGTATCTATGTAGCAGAGATGATATAAACCGACAATGAATCTCTTTGTCCTGGAAATTAAACCGGAAATCTCAAGACTGTGTTTTCAGTGTTTCTTGGCTTTCATTCTCTTAGAAATCCTGCCACATTTCAGTATTTTCATTCTTGTCCTGGATGAAATCAGAAAGCAGAGAGGCACTTGAGAATTCTGTTTTTAAATAAAAGTAAACACTTCCAGTGAGTTTTGGTCTCTGTTTAGTATTTTTGCGACCCAATTACTGAGCTTAAATGCTCCACAGATGTCATATTTCTCTGTGGCACAAGTTTATTGAACCAAGATGGTTAATATTAATAAGGTAGTTAATAAGCATTTCATATCATACTTTTCAATGCTTGGTCAGGAATTATGCAAACAGTGGTCTTTGGTTTTTGTTTTTAATTTACCATGGTGACTGCTGAGAACGCCCGTGAATAACTTAATGTCTTTGGGCACCTAGATCAAAGGTTATTCTCATTTTTCCCTCATCATTTGGGTGAAAGCTATATAGACAGCCACCAGGTTTTTCTGAACCAACTTTATCATTCAGCAAATGAATTATTCAATCGAAAGTGAGGAATTGTATTGATCCTTTCAAGTCAAAGAGACCCAACTAATTCTAAGAGGACAGTTTTGGAACAGAAGAGGATAATTCTTGGATTTATCTTCCTACTGCTACCTTATGGGAGTATATTTTTGTGGTTGGATCTGACTTCTAATAGTAACATCAGCACTGAAGGATATTGATCAATGTCACTCGGATCCATGATACAGAGGAATTTTATTTAGCTATTCTAATTGACACTCAAAAGAGGAACTCAGTCTGTTAAAGGGCAAATGGAGAACAATTGCACTCTGAACAATTGCACTCTGAAGCGATTGTCTACATGACCTTAGCACATTTTGAAACCTCTGTTCTTGCCTTCTTTTCCCTTCTGTGCCTCTTTAAGCAATTTAATGCTTGCAGAGTAATTTACTTGCCAGAGTAGAATATGCCATTTAGAACCCTGATCATTATTGTATCCGTTTCATGGTGTGACAAGCAAGAATTAATACCTTCATTAATACAATGTGCTCTTCAGTGGCTAGAGAAGAATATGTGACTATGGTGTGTCATAATTATAATATGTTTCCCTTTTCCTTAGGCTCTTTCACTGAAGATGGAAGAAACTTCTCAATTTTGAAACCAGTCATCTGGATTCAGGAAAAGGCATGGAAGTGCTATTTGTCCATGACTCTTGCAATGCTGTCACCAGCAAACTGACTGGCTTCCAGAAAAATTGCACAGCTTACCACAGTACAGAAAGTGGCAAAATAATCTTTGGATTTTGTTTGTTCCCTGCCCACAAATCAAAAGAGACTACCCTTATGGAATCTTTTATCAATTTGGTGCTAAAAGGGTAAATTAGGCAGAAACAGAATAAAATAAACAAGCTATACCTAGAAAGATAACAACTGTTGAATCAGCCATCATTTTGGGGCTCCTCATTCTAGCCCATGGAGATCTCAATTGTAGTACACACGATTCACATCTATTCTAGGCAAAGTAGTAACTCTTCCTTAACAGAAATTGTGAACTCCCTCCAAGTCCACACAAATAGCTATAAAATGTGCTCTGCTTAACTATGTCTAAGAAATTGGGGGGGGGGGAGTTGCTCCAACTAAAATCTAAAAAATGGTGTACCTGGTGGTTATGTTTAACAGAAAGATTATCATAAAACAGAATCACCTTTTACTAAACTCAGTGAGATTAGAGAGGCAAAGAGAATCTTTAAAACTTTGGCTTTGAAAACATAGTGATAAAAAGAAGTACAGCACTCTCTCCAAAATGCCTCCTAATACCATATTAGTTGGTCAAAAGATTGGGCATGCTTCCTGGCAAAACTCAACAAGGAAACACTAATTGAAAGTAATTCAATGACAAGCCATATATAATAGTTTCAGAACGTAAAAAGAATAAACATGAGCTATGACTAAACATTGTAGACTTAAGGCAGAAATGTTTGGTTTCATTGTAGTAGAGGATTTCGGGATGTTAATTCAACCCAATGGATCTGCTGAAACTGATTAGAGAGGATGGTAGTGGTAGCTATAGTTGCAGAATTCAGAATTCCACAGCACTGACTGTACAGCATCAATTCTGTTCCTGTGAAACCAAATTGCTTTTATCTGCCTAATTTCTTTCCTATTACTTTTGACTCTTGATGACAAATATGCAAAGAATGGTGCCAAAATCCAGTTGGCACTTCATTATCTGAACTTGTTCCATGATGCCTAAGTTTTAAAGTATTTGATTTTGTTATAGTAAAAAACAAAAATTGTGACTAAAACTCATGGGAATGTTAGGATAACATGATTGGTAAACTGAGAGCTAAAAATAGTCACTAACAAGGTCTTATTTTCTTCCTCTGCTACTAACTCAATGAATATTACAAAAATTTTTCAATCTTTCTTAAAACTATTTTTAGTGATTAGGCAAAAGGAAGAACATTTACCTGCAAATTTGTTAATGAAATAGCTAATAAATATGACAACTAAAGATATCTCCACCTCTTAAGTGCTATGACATAGCTGCACAAAACTAATAAAAGGGACAAGAAGCACAAACAATTCAACATATTAATCTAAAAACAGTGTTGACATTAATAAGCCTTGATAAGTATTTCAAATTTTTCACTTAATCATTGACCTATATACATATGAATAAATGACCAAACACATAGTTACACAAAGAAGCTCATTATCACACCCTCCAATAACTGCCTCTGAGGCTGACCTTGTTCCTCTCTATTGAACCCTGTAGTTACTAGGTCCAAGACCTAACTTGACAGCAAGGAGAAGATCTATGCATTGTCTATAGAGCATTATAAAACTCTGACTTAATTTTTTTAGCTTTTTATTACAGAAAGTTTTAAATGTTAAAAAAAAATGTAGACAGAATTCATAATGAACTCCCATAGACACAGGACTCAGCTTCAACAATTAGCAATTCATGGGGCGAGCCAAGTGGCACGTTGGTCAAGAGTTGGTTTGGGACACCAGCTCTGAGCAGCAAGGCCCCGGTTCCGATCCCACATGAGGGCCAGTGACACTGCCCTCTACAGCTAAGATGGTGAACAACAGCTTAACCTGGAGCTGGGCTGCCCGGAGTCACCCATGACTATGTAGGCTGCAGTGGGCTGCCATAAGCTACAGTGAGTGGCTGGCAGCTGGTGTAAGCTGCCAGGAGCCACCATGAGCAGCTATCCAGGGGCCAGTGACCAATATGCCTCAGTCGGGAAGAGTGCAGTGACAATATCAACATGGGCCAGTGAAGCGAAGTCCTCCACAACTAGACTGAAGAACAAAAGGATAGTAGCTTGTCTGTTCCCCTTCCCCAATTCCCCAATAAAATCTTTAAAAAAAAAAAAAAAAAAACAATTATCAACTCATGGTTAATCTTAGTGGACCCATGTTCCCATCTACTTCTCCCTTCCATATTACTTCAAAGCAAACCTCAGACATTATACTATTACATCCACAAATATTTTATCATGTATCTCTATAGAGATACATGATATCTCTATATAATAATTATGCTTTTAAAATAGCTAACAAAAATCATTATACCAACTAAAACAATTAACAATAACTCTATAATATCAAATAGCCACATGCTAAAATGTCCAGTTGTCTTTTTTAATAGTGTGAGCCATTTTTGCAAAACTGTTAGGACAGGGCCTGCCGAGTGGCACATTGGTTAAGAGCTGGCTAGGGACGCCAGCTCTGAGCATCAGGGCCCTGGTTCGGATCCCACATATGAGGGCCTGTGACACTGCCCGCTACAGCTAAGATGGTGAACAACAGCTCAACATGGAACTGGGCTCCCTTGAGTCTCCAGTGATGGTGTAGGCTGCAGCCCCTGCTGCAGTGGGCTGCCATAGGCTACAGTGAGTAGCTGGCAGCCAGCGTGAGCGGTGTCCAGAGGCCAGCAACTGACCAGGAAGAACGCAATGACGATACCAACATGGGCCATTGAAGTGACATCCTACACAACTAGACTGAAGAACAAAAGGACAGCAACTTGTCTGTTCCCTTCCCCCAATTCCCCAATAAAATCTTTTTTTAAAGTAAATAAATAAATTGTTAAAAAATAAAAAACAAAGCAGAACAAAAACTGCTAGGACATTTTTAACCTTCTTCCTTTCCTTAACTTGAGCACTCACATGAACATCAGCATGGAGAGAACATGACCTGGATCACGGAAAAAACTCAATGTGGATATGTGGTATCCCTGAATTTTAAGTGATGTAATTCTCAGTTGAAGGCTCACACAACTAAATATACTATTAGTTTATTCTGAGGGGGAAAAAAATAGTACACATCCCTTTCTAAAACAGGGAAAGAAAAAAAAAATCCAGTAAGCTTTGTAAGAAAGAAAATCTTCAAGCCAAAAAGCAATGAATGTTTGAGAATGCAGACCTTACTGAGGCCATCTGCCACCAAAGGCACGTGGAAGACCAAGGAAGCAGGAAGTGCTGGCCAACGGCACACTCTCTTCCCAGGTCTCACAAATCACTGCCACTCTTCTTCTTCTTTAGATCCCATCCAACAACATACCATTTACCAAAGTGAATTTCAACCAGTGTCAGTGATTTTAAGCACATCAGTTTGAAAGCAATGAGTAAATAATCAATAAGCTAATTGAAATCCAAACAATAAGGTTTAAAAACCCAGCTCTAAGATCTTTCTTAGGCCTAGCTTTCCTCCTCTGTAAGCAGGAATACATAAACTACTTCTTTTTTGTTTGTTTGTTTAAGCTGAGCCATCCTGCCACCTGTTGGCAGCTCAACGGCAACTCAGCTCGGGCTGGCCTCGAACCGCTGTTGCTCAGAGCTCAGCTCACACTCTTGAGCGAGCTCTTAACCAACTGAGCCATTCGGCTGGCCCTTCCTTGAGACATTAGTTACTAACCATGAAAGTAGATATTTTTCAACAGAGGCAATAATCATTAATATCCTCATATAGTAAAGCCAGTCACAGTCTTTTTTGTTGCCCCAAAATTTCAATTATGTGCTGCTTGAAAATTCCAAGTCAGGTCTTGGACCTAGAAGGAACAACAAAAGTTTGCTGCCCCTTGGGAACAGCCTAGTGTCCCGACACAGTGGGGCATCTCTGTCTGCCTTGTGTGATAGGAAGTTCAATTCTGACCCTATCACCTATAAATTGTGCGAGGTTCATCAATACAGCCACAAGAATGGTAAATATCCTCTGTTCAGTATTGGAGCCTCTGATTCCTTCTTAAAAGAATTTGTGGATGGATTAAAATAAATGACACATCTATAATAAACCATTCACATATAAGCAAAAGAACATAGATGAGAATGAGATAGATAGGCTAAAACATAAGATATGAAGTTTCTGCAATGAAGCATAGAATGTATGTCTATATTTCCCTAAAACCAGGAAAAAACAGATTTCTTTTTTCTCATATATATTTATAAAAATTTAGGACTTTGGAATACCTCCAAATACTTCTTCTAGCTTTGAATAATTAGAAAAATTTGGCATAATAGATGAATTTATATTTGTCTGTATTAAGCCTGAATTCCAAGATAATAGTTAAAACTTGCTCCTTTTCTTAAGGAGCAAGTATCAGCAATTTCTTGTTTTTTATTAATATCCATATACATCTGTCTTTGTTATTATTATAGGATACTTTATCCTTAAAATTTGCATTTAAATTTCCCCCAGCTGTTCTTGGGTCATATTGACATTTACTACTATGACTAGATGATTACAGAGAATTGGATGTTCCTATCCATGTAGGTTCAGCACTTAGGTTTTCTGGGAGATATTTTGGAACACTCTTTTGGGTCATTTAAACCAAAACAAATCAACAAATAATGACAACTAGTCAAATAATATCAATAATTGATTCATTCATTTCTTCTTACTATAGTAGTCCAGGTCATTTTTATTTTAAGATTAACAAACTCTTCATAATTATTAAATTTATCCATAAATATTTTTAAAATATAAGCATGTGACAGCTGATTGAAATATAGTCAATAGGGAAAAGTGTCCTCACCAGATTCATGAATTACGCGCGGATTTTTGTTTTACCCTGTGCTGTTCTAAAAATCTCAGTGCATTAATAGCATGTAGTCAAATGTCTTAGGGTTGCATGAAACAAAAACCTAAGTAAGCTCACTAAAAATTAAAACAAATAAAAGAGTGAGGAAGGCGGCCCGGTGGCCTGGGGGCGGAGCGAGGGCGACTGGGGCCTCTTTCCCTCTTTGCGGCGCCTGGGTGTCGCGCAAGCCCCCGTCACCATGAAGATCTGGACTTCGGAGCACGTCTTTGACCACCCATGGGAAACCGTTACAACAGCTGCAATGCAGAAATACCCAAACCCTATGAACCCAAGTGTGGTTGGAGTTGACATATTGGACAGACACATAGATCCTTCTGGAAAGTTGCACAGCCATAGACTTCTCAGCACAGAGTGGGGACTGCCTTCCATTGTGAAATCTCTTATCGGTGCAGCAAGAACCAAAACATATGTGCAAGAACATTCTGTAGTTAACCCTGTAGAGCAAACAATGGAACTTAAATCCACTATTTCATTTACAAATATGGTTTCAGTAGATGAGAGACATATACAAACCACATCCTCAGGACTGAGAAAGAACGGTTTTGACCCAAGAAGCCATAATCACCGTGAAAGGAGTCAGTCTCAGTAGCTATCTCGAAGGACTGATGGCAAATACGGTATCTTCAAACGCTAATAAAGGCCGAGAAGCGATGGAAGGGGTAATACATAAATTAAATACTGAGATTGAAGAATTGACGGCTTCGGCGAGAGGGAGCATGCGGACACCGATGGCAGCGGCCGCATTTGTAGAGAAATGAGGATGAACGTTGGTATACAACACCCAGGACCCCGGGTCTCTTTAGCTGGCAATATATTTATTTGTTATTTTAAAAGTACAACTATATTTTAGGTAGAATTTTTTTTTTTTAACAAGCTGAAGAAAGGCTACATGACTTTTGTTCAAAACAAAGAGATGCAGGGTTTCTAAATAAAGGGGATCATCTGAAATTGTTAGTGTTTGAAATGACTGGTTTTGAGGGTTCCATTATTGATGTGAAAAATTAATGATTTTTGAAAAGTACTTGGAAATGGGTTTTAGCATATTAAAGCGCCTTAAGGTAGACTTGTAAAGCTTTTTCTGCATTGGAACTCTATCTGGCCTTGAACCAACTGCAGAACAAAGCAGAGCCACCTCTTAAATATACACAGTTGCCCTTTGCAGCAGACTTTAAGAGGGAACTCACTCTAAAAGGAGAAATTGTATAGTTTTAAAAGACATTAATTTGTATAAAATAACTTCCTCTGCTATAAACCACCATTAACAACCACACTCTTAATTTGATACTTAAATGACATTTTTGTAGTAAAAAATACCACTAAATACATAATGCCAATCAAAAAATAATGATTATATTGTATTAAAGAGTACTGTATTGATTTGCCAAAGTTTTGTAACTAAGTAAAAGTATTTCCTTCCTTGGATTTGTACTTTGTGACTTGGTATGCTGTATCGTGGGCTGGTTATGTTAACTGGAAAAATAAAGTCATTACTGGAATTTTGCAGCACTCTAAACTTAAACAGAAGAACAGCAGTTCACATCTTTTAGCATTTCACATTTGCCTAACTTATAAATTGCCATGTGTCAAAATCATGTTTCTGTAATTGCTAAAGCATGATATGTCAGGTTATTTGAATATAATTACTTTTTGAAATAATTGTGACCACAAAACATCTTTTTTACATGAGCTGTACATCATTTGAAATTACTCAAATGATGTCTTGCTCTGAAGCGTAAATCCCAGGTACTAAATGTTTTTAATAATATGGTGCCACTGCAGGGGGTGGGGGCGGTGAGGAAGAAAAGAAGGGAGGAAAGGGGCATTGACCTCAACTAACTACCACAGGAATCACTCTGCAGCTTTTGTTCCTGGGAAATCCTCATTTGGAGTAACAAAGGGCAGCAGCACTCTGAAAAACAATCCAGTCAATGTATTCTGTTTCATATTTTGTAGCAGTCAGTTATCAACCATAAATAATATATTTAATACTTGCAGTTGTTGCAGATAGAGTATTTTTGTTAAAAGATGATTAGCTCTTGTCTTTGTTTTACAGTGCTTAATGTGATAAACTTCTAGTCAGGCTCCTTATAAAAGAAACCAGGTAATATATGTACATAAACCACAGAAATAGTATACCAAACTATTTAAAAGTTAGTGTTTTTCTACATACAATATTGTTTAGCATAACACTTCTTAGGGCATTTGTAAAAGCAAATTAAATTCAATAAGGTTTTTGATTACTTTTTTGTAACCAGAGATTGCTTTTACAATTGAAATATTTCAGCTATACAAAACATTGCTAGATACTGACATTTAATAAAAAGATGCATTGTATAATTTCTGTAAATTATACTTGTTCAAAAAAGGTGCAATGAATGCCCCAATGATAAAAAGGCTTCTAAACAAAAAAAAAAGAGTGAGGAAGGTGTGAAGGAGAGGAAACAGGACATCTTCTTGGGAACACAGAGCTCTCCCAGAAGTAAAGTTCAGCTGGGTTAGCTGGGACTGGCTCTCCTACTCTCCATAGACTAAACCGGCACCTCTCTCCCTCCCCTTCTTTCCTGCCCCGAGGGTTTCTTGTTTCTGGCATCTGCTCCATTCTTTTTTCTGCAGAATGGCTTTCTCTGGAAGACTCTTGAATTTCTGTCCTTCGTTATTTGGTCCTTCATGGGTGGGCTTGGTCTAGTGTGCCACAGATTCTGGGCCTGATCTTTTGGTCCAGCTCCCTACCATTGGCTGGATTACCCAGGGTTCCAACACTTCCTGGGTGAAACTACTCCTACATTTATTCACTTAGGAAGAAAATAGCCTTGGGCTACCTACCACAGGCCAATAATGCAGGCGGGGCTGGAGATTTAGAAATTATTGAAGCAGTTCCTGCCCAAGGAGAAAATGAGCCAATGATTAGGATTCACATGACTGTGTGTATGACAGGTTTAGTGGTTTAGTAACTTTATGAGCACTGAGTGGGGACCTTTGACAGCCTGGAGGGATCAAAATATATTTCTGTTCCTTTGTATAGCTTACTGTAACTTGTACATAGGTCTGTAATAGCTCATTTAACTGTTTTCATATCTGTCTCCCACAGACTGCAAGCTCCCCCAGAGCAGAGACCATGATTTACTCATCTTTAGATCCTCAGTGGCAATCATGTTTGATGAATAAATAATAAATGAAGTGGTACTTGAACTGAAATATCAAACACAAGCAAAATAATTCATTAAAAAGAAAGAAGTAGGGGGAGGCCTCTTATAAATTGCAGGTAACCAGGTTTCAGAGACATGACAGACCGCAGTACATTCAAGGCACTGCAAGCAGTTCAGAGAGGCTAGGACTTACAGGCTCATTGGTGAATGGACAATGCAGCTGGAATGTTGTCAGGGACCTACTTGTGAAGGGATTTGCAAGCCTCCTTCAGGAGTTCTAACTTTATACCAAAGGCACTGGCAGTCTGTGTAACCTTGAATGCTTTTTAATGTGGCCCCTCAGTATCACCTTTCTCTTGTAAAAAAAAAAAAAACAAAAGGAAGAAAAGTACATATTAATTCTAAATGATGGTCTTTGGCATCCCTTCTGACTCCTAGTCTATAAGTGCTCAGATGAAAGCTGAGATACAAAATGGCACATGCATTCATATTGCATGTAAGGAAAAGCGAATTCTTGCCTGAAATTGCACAAACATTCATCCAAGGATCCCCCCTAAGGTTTACCTTAGGTGCCAAAAAGCTGCAAACATGTCAGAAGCCAAACCCTAATAACAAAAAAGAAAATGTTCTCCTAAAAACCAGTATGTTTATGCTTGCTTTTGAGTCAAAGTAACTGGGCAGAATTACTCATGTCCTTTCCTTTCTCTTTGTCTTTATTTATATTTACCTTTTTTCATATTTTCTATTTGTGAATAGATAATACATGCACATTAGACAAAATTCAATAGGGTATTCAGTGAAATGTAAGTTTCCCTTCTTCTTCCTCCCTCCTCTTTACCCTAACTACTTTACCCAGTTTGTCTGCTTTAGGCAGTCGATGTTCCTAGTCAAAATTATTTTTGCTATTAGATATCATCAGAAATGTCCTTTTTCATTAATGCAGAACGGATTCCTAGTTCCACTAACAGTGCCTCCATTGGAACAGGTGATTATAGTAAACATATAAGGCATGTGGGACTATTTTGTTTACTCTAGCTCCTACTTAACTATTTCCTTTGGCTTGAGTGCTTTGAGGTAAATCTAAGGTCAAAGTCTAGCTGAGTCAATGTACAACAGTGACACAGCAACACATTTATACTTCTGGGACGCAAGGCAGCCCAGCAGGAAGAGTTAAGAACGAGAATTTCAAAATTATTCTTTACTCTAACCACAGTTCTTTTGAATGGGAGGCACCTGCTTGAAAAATACAACTGTTAACAAGGACCAGTGACTTAGAAACTTTTACCTCCCAAAAGAACTTGGAGGACCCAATTTTAAGTCTATGGAAATCATTTGGAAACTTCCAGCGAGAAAACTGGTTTTACGAGAAGCTCAATGGTTTTTACTAGACTACAAGGACTTTATGGACTATAATCTAATGTTAAAATAGCACGAAAAGGGATTGTTCCATCTTAGTGGAGACCAGTTAAGAGCCAAAGCCCATCAAGAGTCAATCAACACCAGGGGAGGTGCAGAATTCCAGCAGAAAGGCAATAAAACTGGTTAATATAATTTAGAGACAGTCTATTGCATCCCTTAGCACCTACTCTCTGACAGTGTGAATGACACCCCTTCAGGGAAAGAATTTTCTACCTAAGAAGAAACATAAAAACTGAACTTTAAAGATGAAGCCAAAGATGATACAATATAATGTAATGAAGCAAGCCTTCAAAAGCTTGCATTGTTAATATTCTGGCTTTGTTTTTCTGATGGGCTTAAACACATTATAAATAAAGCAAGTCTAGATGGTGCAAGAGGATGCAACTGATCAAATACAAATTTCAAGTCATATTTGTTTCCATTACATCTACAATGCCTGTTTTAGAGATTATTTTTCAGTCTTTATTAGGGCAATCTAAAGACATTAGACTTTCTAGTGCAGTGGTTTACAACAAAACCTCTCTTAATGGATATTAGTATTGGATATTAAAGAGGAGATAATAAGAAAACATGAGGTTCAATGATGAAATCCAAAGGATGTTTGCATAATTTAAGTTTTATTGACTCCATGTTGAAATGAATAACATTTGATATGCTCCAAACACTCACTAACAACCTCACCAGTGCACTGCTAATTATCAACATCAAGTAGGCTGTTCTCTAAGGAGCTCATATAATCTTCCCATTCTCTTTTCCCTGATTGTGTTTTCCCCAGGGTTGTACTCATGCACAAGAAATCAAGTGGAAAGAATCTTCCAAGCTCTCCCTCCCAGGAGAATTTTATGTCCCTTTGACTTGGAGCAGAACAAACATGCAGTGAAATCCTGAGGTGACCCTGACACCTTACAAATTTAGAAGATTTAAGATGTACTAGCATTGAAGACTGTTCAGAGATTTAATAATTTTGTTCTATCTCTTGATAAGGTGGCTATTATTTATAGAAAATTATTTAGAACTTTGCAATGTGTTTTTTTGTTAAATGATTTATACAGGTCAACCTAGTTGACCTCTAGATTAGTTTCAATAATGTACACAATCATTAGTTCTGGAAATTTTAAATTTAAATACTGTTATCTAAAACTATCACAGATCACTGGCTTTAAAACATTTCTACCATGATCAACAGTTAGAAATACTTTTTATATAATTACTCAGAACACATAGACATACATATTCACATAAATTCATATATATCTGAAATAAAATCTCACATAATAGAAACTTTCCTCACAATGTCAAATACATTCTGATATTTTCTATTATATATGTATAGTCGATTCTATCAAGTGTTCTTCAAAGTCACCACTGAATTAGTGAACATTAAGCATTGCTTCCAGGAGAAATACAAAGTTACATTCCTTTTAGCCTCTAGTCATGATATTATCATCAATCGATCAATGCATAACCTTATTTTATGTATGTTTGTGTTAGAAGACATCTAATTTAACATGTGTTGTTGACTCATTAACATTAAACTCATGGCAGACAGCACTAGGACTCATGCCTGAACAAACCTCATCTAGCACGCGTAGTTTCTCCATAGGACACACCATAGTCTTCTTGCACTCAGGAACACTAGACAGCACTTCAAAATTATACCTGGGGACCATTTGAAACATCGAAATCAACAACAAAAATGCAAAAAAAGAAAAAAATGCAAAAACAAATCATGGCACTAAATGACTGCCAAAGGACACTTGTTTACAAGTAGGAGAGCTGAAGTGAAAAGGTAAAGTAAAAAGGCAGACTATTGCCTTGTTCATTCTCAGCTGGCATTGGTAAATTCAAACTTTTTGATGCTCTCTGCATGTCTGCAAATGACTGCAAGAGCAGCATTAGTGTTGGTTTTGCAGTTACAAATAAATTTTAGGGAGTAAGTGAATTCACAAATATGGAATCCATGAATAATGAGGACCAACTGTAAATACATGTGTGGGCATGTATATATTCCAGGGGTGGAATATGTATACAAAAAATGTATACAAGTAGACACTTTGGTCAACATTGCTCAAGCAGTAGTTCGCTGTAACCAGAAGTATCTGGATGCTGATCCTAACCACTTTGAGCACCTCTTGTAATTGCAGAAGTCAAATGTGACTTGTACTTATCTTTTGTTATCGGTATATATTATTATAATTTTAATACAGTTTTCCTTTCTTAAAATGTGTATACATTTTTGGGGCATCCCCTATATACATTGTGTGTGTGCGTGTGTGTGTGTGTGTGTGTGTGCGTGTGTACCCTACTAATATGATTTTATGACGAACTAGTGATTTTTGATTGGCAACTTGAAAAACCCTATAATAGGATACGCAATTGAGTGTCAGGATTGTGACTTGACCACAATTTTATCTCCATATTAGAATCAATGACAAAAAAAATTATCAATATGGAGGATCTCATGAATAAGACGACTTAATCAGAATAATGTAGAGATCATGAAATCAGCAATGCATTATCATCATTGTACATATGTTTATGACATCCACAATGAGGAAATATTTTCGTATGCTAATTCAAAATAAGAATTTTTCCCCAAGGTTGAACTGGGGAACAGAACGACCTTGGGTGAATAAGAGTCAGAGCTATATCTACAACAGAGCCAGGGTGAAAGATACAGAGTTGCATGTACAAATGAAAAACCTTCAACCCATCAAAAGAACTTATTTGTCTTCACTACACCAACACTTGTATTAATAAAATAAAAAAATTAGAAACAACCTTAATCACCATCTTCAACAAGAGAATTACTGAAAAAATATATACTATTTTCATACACTTGAATTAGAGCAATGAAAATTAATAAACTAATGCTACATGGGAAAATATCAAAAATATATATTGGGTTATCGGAAAAGTCATGACGCATTTTTGCAATGAAAAACATAGAAAAATAGGTCATACCTTTTCCAACAACCCAATAGTTAAGTAGAAAAAAACAGTGAAAGTGTATATGATATGTAACCATTCATATAAAGTTAAAAATATACAAATCAATACTACATAATGCTTAAGGATGTATGCAAAGTTAGTAAAATATAAAAACACGCATAAAAATTCAAGATGATGGCTACCTTTGTCAAGGAAAGAAGGGAATAGTACCTGAAAAGTCTTATTTCATAAGCCAAGTTGGGATAGATAGAGGTCTATTTCATTACTTTCCATGTCTTTTAGCCTGAAACATCCATTAAAATATTTTTAAAGCTCCTATTTGTATATATGCAAACTATTACACCAGTTCCTCATCACAGAAAAGATAACAATTCATTCATGATAAATTAGTTAATTTACTATAGGTGTTAACTGATGAGAGAGAATTTATAAAGGTGCGTATGCTGCATCAATCAAAAAAGTACCCATTGCCATCATTCAGAAAGGATGTGTGGCATATGCCTGCTGTGAATTTTTGGATGGGGGGCCTTCCCTCCCTAGATATTGAGTTTTTAATTTTTTCCAAAAAATTCAAAATAGACATTGAAATCAAATTATTCAGTAATAAAAATTACATTAACTGGGGTGGCTCAATCCCACCTCACCGGAATCCTCCTGGGTCAGCTTCTAAAATAAAATGTCCAAAGAGCGTTCCACCACTCAACACACAAATCATAGTTTCTAATACCATTCTCCATAAAAAGAACCAGAGCTCTTTGATGAAATGGATGATTCTAGGTGAAAAGGTTGGAGTGGGGAATATACAAGATAAGCCTAGAGCACCTTGAAGTATCAGGGAGTAAAGATGTGCTCAGAAAACAAAAACCCACAATGATAGTAGCACACCAAAGGGACATAGGAGCCAACTGAAACAGTACCCCATAGCCAGAATTGGAACAATTTGGGCAAAAAACTAAAGTAGTATTGGATTAAAACCGAAAGTATAAAATAAATATTCATGAGCTCATAATGATATTAAATAAATAACATACAAATAAATAGACAAAGCTCCCATACAGAAAAATTTCAAATAATTTATGTAGATATTGTACTCTCAAGGAGGTGGATCCTAATTCCCCATCCCTTAAGTGTAGGATGTACATAGTGGCTTCCAAAAGGGTACAGTATTATAAGGGGGAATAAAGAGTAATATTAAAGCAGAGAAATTGGACAAACACTACTTCAGCCAGGTTCACATCATCAGTGATAAGTGATTTTAATAGAATGTACCCATGATATGATGTGTTGAAAACAGCACTTTATCTCTCTGGTTTTCCTCCCCAAAACTCATAACCCCAAGCTAGTCAAGAAGAAAACATCAGACAAATCCAAATTGAGGGATGTTCTATAAAATATCTGACCAATATTCCTCAAAACTGCCGAGTATGGATTTTAGTTAATAATAATAATGTCTCAATATTGATTCATTAATTGTGATTATTGTATCATAGTAATGTTAGCAATAAGAGAAGGTGGGTTCCAGATATAGAGGAATTCTGTAATAGTTTTGCAACTCTTCCATAAATCTAAAACCAGTATTCTAAAATACAAGGTTTATTTTTAAAATGCCCTCCTCAACAGTAACTAAGACTTCAAACAACAGGTTACAGGGGAAAAACTGGAAATATTCAGGAAAAAGAATCAAGTGTTTATTTCTGAAATTTCACTCTTTTTTTCAATCTGAAAACCAAAAAGAAAAGTTGAATTTCTTGATCTTTTATTAAGTCTGATGGTCTAAAATCTGAACTCATAAATAAACCTACCTGCAAAAGTTGTCTGAGAAAGAAGTATCATAGGCTTGACCAGAAGTAAATTTCTTCTCAATTATTTCACCTTCAATAATGTACACTGTGTTACCCAGTTTATGTAGAGAAATAACTACAAATCAGAAGCTGGAGTTAGATGCAAGAATTAGGACCTGATCTTGTGAACTAATGGTCAGACATCACTGGTCTCAAAAGGGAGAAAGATATAGATCAGCAGAGTAACAGAAAAACTAAGATTACAAGCCTCAAAGGTCTTGCTAGACTAAATCCCTTGTGACCTGAAATTAGAAAGTAAGATCATTCTATTATGGAGACTTTAGTCCTTCTACATTTACAGTTAGAGGATAATTAAATAAAGGGCTTAATTTGTCCATTGGCCATGAATGTCATGGTAAAAAGGACATTCCTCATAGCTAAATAGCAAGTATAACCTAAATGTGCATTAATGTAAGAAAAATATCAACTTTCTTGGAAGTAAAAGATTCATTCCTTTGAAGAAACCAAAAGAAGCCAAAGGAAATCAAATCAACTTTGAATTGTTCTCTTCAAATTCGGATGTAATTTATTTCTAAGACTATATTTAATCTGCCAGAAAACTGGCCTATTAGCAGCAATTATTTAGGGATCTCTTATGGATCAATGTCATCTTAAGGCATTAATTCACCAGTCTCCTGAAGTTATCTGCATGAGAAATATCTCAAGTAGCAACATCAGCAGCTGCCAAGGAAGCGGGGACCAGATGCCTTACCAGGCATCTTTTTTCCTAGATCCTTGGCTCTTCCCCAAAAGAGGTGGAATGGGGACAGAGAATGATAGGGGTTAAGGACATGTAAGCAAACGAGAAAAGAAAAAAAGTCAAAAGGGAAATTATAACTGACTTCTAAGAAGATGTATTTATTTTGGTTTCCTTTTTGCAGAATTGCTAGCTGGTTATTTTAGGGAATCATGTTTTAGTCTTCAGATCTCTCAGAAACAATTCCTTGGTTGAAAAGGAGAAGAAAGAGGATAAATCGTGGTCCGTTTTTTCAGTCATTTGTACATGGGTTTTGTTTCACGTATAAAGTGGTTTTTTAAATAATGAAGCTGAACAAA
Organism: Aselliscus stoliczkanus; assembly: GCA_033961575.1. Classification (NCBI taxonomy): domain Eukaryota; kingdom Metazoa; phylum Chordata; class Mammalia; order Chiroptera; family Hipposideridae; genus Aselliscus; species Aselliscus stoliczkanus. The sequence continues at coordinate 80,229,209 of CM066728.1, read as the reverse complement.
AAAATAAGAAGCAAAGAAAAGAAAAACTGAAGGGATTGATTTCATTTTATTCTCTGGACTGAAAATAAATTTCTAGTTCATCTTTAAGTCAACAATTTTCTTTTCTTTTTCTTTTTTTTTTTAAATAAATCAAGAAGGTTCAAGTTCTGGCTCAAAGCTACAATATGTTATTGTATGTGCTATACTAGAGGGGAAGTTACAGTTTGGCTTCTGCTAAGCCTGGCAATAAGGCTTCGTCCCATCAGGATTCAGGCATGGGATGAGAAAAGAGAAGACAAAAACTCAAGGGAAAATTTCCAAAGAAGACAGCATGCACTGCAGACCTGTTTTGTGACAAGTGTCCTCAGGGGAAAAGATTGCAAAGAGCATGGCTGGGATTCCCCAAGGTAATTTTTAAGGTCTTTCACAGAGGTGAAGTGAGGATAAAAAAATATTTTTAAAGGAACTTCTATGTTGGCTTCAATCTCTCATTTTTGGCCATTTGTGTAGGCTCCAGCATATGGAGGCAGGTACGTCAAAAACAGAATACAGTGGTGACTTGACTATGGCATCTCGGCCCATTACATCTCACAGCTGAGTGCTCATGCATTTAAAATATGGGAGAATGTGGATGGAGGAAGGGCGATACAGAATTTTGCATCTATATTACATCATCTGAAGTTATTTCAGCAAATCATCCCAAATATTCAATTATATTGTTGTCAACCAGTGGATAAATTCAGATTACCAACTGATGAAGAACAATAAAATATTATGAACTTCAACACATAAGTAAAAAGGAACACCATCTCATCAATTCCACCTCCCCTTAATTTGGAATTTGTGATCTCTGACTTGGACTTCCTTTGCAGTATTTGTAAAGAAAGCAACTTATGTTAGTTAAATCTCTCTAATGTAAACAAGGTTTCAAGGGGGAATGCTTGACCTACTTAAGAGAACAAACTGTTCTCATGCACTGTGTGACAGCATCCATTTGTATATAAACAATTAATGTGTTATTTCAAATGCCATCTTATCGATTCAACAAAACACAGCAGGCCTTCTCTTGCCTTGACAAAGCTTTGTTGCAGGTAATTCAAAGCATTCTGTGTCTTTGAAAATAATGATGCCTTTCTTTACATCTAAAGTTTGAACTTCTCAGCAATTCAGATATGCCTCCCTCCTGGCAAGTAATTCAATTTTTGTACAATATAACATTTTCATGTAAATGATGGTACATGCTTTAATTATAGGAAGTCATATCTAGGACTTTGGTAATTTTTCAGTCCAAGAAGATTTTTGGATAGTAAACAATAATTGTGGGGAGCTGAAAGGAACTAAGTAATAGGGGATTCAAATCCCAGAGAGGGAGTTGAGTTGTACATGACTTTTTCCTGAACAGAATTCGGAATTGTCTTCCAAAGGTTAACAGTTTCCATGACTTCACTAACTTTTAATTTCAAATGGTTTCCATGCTCGATTTTTTTTTTCCTAAATCCCTCCTCTGAATTTCTCTCATTTGTAGCCTCACCTTTTAGTAAGTACCCCTCTCACAAAAAAATGTCAAACTTAATCAAACACTTGCATCAGATTCAACCCCACTCACTTTCTAAATAAATTCACTTAAATCAAGATACTTTGAGCATTTGCTTCAGAACAAGATGTTCCCAAAGCCAACTGTTTATGTGACTGAGAAACTAGTTCTCAAGTGTGACAGATTCACAATTTGTCAGAGGTATTGAAGCCACTCACAATTTAACCTATTGTTAGGACTATTCTGGGCTCACTTTGATCTCCTTATTAATCTTCACAGGTTCAGTAGGTACATTATAGACTCTGTAAATGGCAAAAATTATTTTTAAAAAAAGAAAATCAAAATATTTATTATAAGACTATATGAAATTTGAAATTTTGAAATGTCAAAGTGAAACATCAGAAAAATATTCTATCATTTAGAATATTCTTGTTCCACGTGGATTTATAAAGTAAATGTCATTTACATTCTATTCTCCGTTTTGCCTTCTTTATGTCTCCTCATAGTTAGCCTCAGATGAAAGTTCTCTCTTTGTCTTCTAATGCCTATGGCACCTTATCTTCTCTTCTTGTACAAATCACTTTCTACTTTAAATTGTACGTGTTTACAATGTTATAGCTGGAAGGTATATTTTTAATGACAGCATTATATACATCTTGATTTCTCTATTAGATTATAGTGCTTTTATCTTCAAATCATGAGCACTTAGTATGGCACTTTATGCAAACTGGTGCTCAATACGTTATTCAATATTTGAATAATGATAATCCCTAAGAAGATTGCTATCTCAATATTCTCAGCTATATTCCAAATTTATGGCTTTTCAAAAGGTGACTAGAAGGGCCGGCCGAGTGGCTCAGTTGGTTAAGAGCTCGCTGAAGGGTGCAAGCTGAGCTCTGAGCAACTGCAGTTCGATGCCCAGCCTGAGCTGAGCTGCCACTGAGCTGCCAACAGGTGGCAGGATGGCTCAACACACACACAAAAAAAGGTGACTAGACCTAAAATATTGATCTAGCATTCATAAGAAGACATTTCAACAAAAATAACAAATCCTCTAGACACCAGATAACGTAGCTTGTTAACTTACTTAATCTTGCTTAATTTTCACACACACACAGTTTGTAGCATATATTTGCATATAATGGATATGGAAACTGATATAGAAAGAAGTTATAAAATTTTCTCAGATTGTATATTTTAATGGCTAGAGGATAAATTTAGTGTTTTTTCTAATGTATATCTATCTATATGCTTTACTCAAAACTACTCCTTAGGGCCAACCAAGTGGCTCAGTTGTTTAGGAGCCGCTCAAAAGTGCAAGCTGAGCTCTGAGCAACAGCAGTTCAATGCCCAGCCCGAGCTGAGCTGCCGCTAAACCACCAATAGGTGGCAGGATGGCTCTCCTGATGCATGATATAGTTTAGTAGGTAAAAGAAACAAGTGATGAACTCTTGTAACAATTTTCTTGACCACCTTATCATGTTTCTGATTCAATTGCATTATTTACCAAATATACTACCATTTTTATTCTTTGAAGCTCAAATTTACCCTTTAAACTCAAAATATTCACTTCTTGATGTTGGCATGACTTATCGTAACCCACAGGCCATCAGCCTAGCCCTGGCGGGACTCACCAGGAACTGAATTCAACTTCATCGAGCCTTCCGTGGTGAGGAATTAGAATAAAGAGGGAAGGCATAAAGACTTTGCCAGCCTTGGTAATCACTAATCTTCATGTCTCTGCCACACTAATGTATTGACTGCTATTTTTATGTATTCTTTTTTTTTTTTTTGAAGGCAATGTCACTGGCCCTTGTATGTGGGTCCCAACCGGGGACGCTGGCTTCCGAAGCCAGCGCTTAACCACCACGCCACTCAGCCGGCCTGACTGCTATTTTTAGCTGTGTCCTATTAGAGGTAAGCATTTTAAAGAATTATCGCAATTTTTGAGAGACTGTTGAAGGACATTTCACATTACAAGTGTATACTGCACATTTGAAATATCCAAGGTGTAGTTAACTGAATCAGGTATTTTCCCCCATTGCAAATACTTGTAATTTTCCTGCACTTTGACTCTGATCTGTTCATTCACACATTAATTCATTTATTCAAGAAATACTTATTAAGTACCTGTTCTATGTTAGGCACTACTCTTGGACCAGCTATTTAGTAGGGAATAACACAAGATCACTGCCCTCCTAGAGCCTACATGGGGAAGGGTTTGTACAGAGACTAGAAATAAACATTTCACACAGTTGTGTTAAAAAGAAGTGTAGTAATGATAATAAAACAAGGACAGAATCAGGAGAAGGAGAGTGATGGTGATATTAAAAGCAGGGCCTAAATAAAAAGGAGTCAGCCTTATAAATATCTGAGGAAAGAAACTCTACAGAGTAACCAGGAAAATAATGAAAGATGAAGCCTTGCATGGTTCTTTAAAACAAGAAAATGAAAAAGAAAACTGAAAAAATATATATACATCTAACCAGAAGCAATAGTGATTTCAATCATGGAGATTTAAATGCTAATTGTACAATTTCCCTGAAAATTTTATTTAGATTAAAATTTTCTCCTGCCTAATCCTAAAAATAAAAAACTCATTAAGCAGGGCTTCTGGCAAGATGGCAGAGTAGGTAAGTGCTTTACTTGCTTCCTCCCATGACTACCTCAAAAGTACACTTAAACTAGAGAACAACCATCATTAAGAATAGCCTGAAGTCTAGTTGAACAGAAGTCCTATAACTAAAAATATACAAAAGATGCCACTTCCAGACTGGTAGGAAGGGTAGAAATACAGAACAAGCTGGTCCCACACCCACATGTGGCAGTAAAAATGTCAGGAGTGATAAATCAGCTGTGGAGGTTCCCCAGAGGAGCATGTGGTCCCAGCCCCACAGCTGTCCCCCCAGTCCAGGGTAACAGTGCTGGAAAAAGAAGGCCCCATAACTTCCGGCTGTGAAAACCAGTGGAGGGTGGCTTGAGTGCCAGGCATTCCTCTTAAAGGGCCCACAAACAAACTTATTCATTGACAGGCTCACTCCCTCTGAGCTCCAGCACTGGAGCAGAAGCTCAAAAGGCACCAGGGACATACAAGAAAGAACTGAATTGTCTGGCTTCAGGGCAAGAACTGGAGGGGCAGCTTTCACCCAGACAGAAGTGCAGGCAGAAGCCATTGTTGCTTTGTTGAGCCTTCCCACCACCCAGCCTGCGCACAGGAGGGTGCCATATCTGAGTCTCCATCAACCTAGCTAACACCATTAGCCCTGCCCTGGTGATTCCCTGAAACCCCATTCCACCCAACTAAAATGCCAAGGCACATCCAGTGCCACTTCTTTTATTTTTATTTGTTTTTATTTTTTTGAGGGCAGTGTTACTGGCCCTTATATGTGGGATCCGAACCGGGGCCGCTGGCGTCCCAAGCCAGCGCTTAACCACCACACCACTCGGCCAGCCCTCCAGTGCCACTTCTATACAAACAGGCTGTCTTGGTACATGCTACGGACTTTCCTAAAATCCCTCAAAGGTGCACAAACCCTAAACAAGCAGCATGTGGCCTCATCTTGACCCATACATCTTCCTAAACAGCCCCAACCCAGCACTAGCAGCAGCAGCCTGTCTCAGTTCACAGCTTAACCTCTCCAAGGCACCTCCAATCCCAGCACAAGTGGCAACCACATACAGTTAACTTTGTAACTCATACCAAGTGTTCCCAGGCAGGCACCAGCAGCAGCTGATCCTGGCCTGTATCACAGCCTCTCCCAAAAGGCTGCAGAACCAACACATATGGTGACCAGCCTCAGACCACATCAGAGCACCACACAACCACCTCCACAAATGACGCACCCAAAGGGCAGTCTCGGCAGGTATCAAAGCCATGCTAAAGTGAATCCTAATTCACGGTGTCAGCTCCTGCACAACAGCTCCTCCACTATAGTCATGGCCAGTCTTCAAAACCAATTAGCCTGAGGATCAACCCCTCCCACTGATGTGCCAACAGCAATCAAGGCTTAACTACAACAGGAGGGCACAAGAGACACACCTAAAGCACCCTACTCAGGTGACCAGGGAGACTGCACCACTGGACCCCGAAAGACACCTACTACATAAAGCCACTCTACAAAGACTGTGAGACATAGCAGTCCTACCTACTTCATAGAAACACAGGGAGGCAGCCAAAATGGGAAGACAAAGAAACATGTCCCAAATGAATGATCAGAACAAAGCTCCAGAAAAGAACTAAACAAAATGGAGACAAGCAATCTACCAGATTCAGAGTTCAGAACACTGGTTATGAGGATTGTCAATGATCTCAGTGAGAACCTCAACAAAGAGACAGGGAACATAAAAATAGAGATAGAAAACATAAAACTAGTCAGAAATGAAGAATACAATAACTGAAATAAAGAACACATTAGAGGGAATCAACAATAGATTAGATGAAGGAGAAGATTAAGTCAGAGATTTGGAAGATAAGGTAACGGAAAACATAATCAGAACAGCAAAAAGAACAAAGAATCCCCCCAAAATGAGGAGAATTTAAGGGGACTCTGGGACAACATCATGTGTAACAAAATTCACATCATAGGGGTACCAGAAGAAGAACAGAGAGAGCAAGGAATTGGAAATCTATTTGAAGAAATAATGATGGAAAACTTCCTTAACCTGGAGAAGGAAATAGACATAAATGCCCAAGAAGTGCAGAGTCCAGAGCAAGATGAACCCCAAAGCGGCTAACACCAAGACATATCATAACTAAAATGCCAAAGGTTAAACCCAAAGAGGGAATCTTAAAAGCGGCAAAAGAAAAGCAGTCAGTTACCTACAAGGGAGTTCCCATGAGACTGTGACTGTCAGCTGATTTCTCAACAGAAATTTTGCAGGCCAGAAGGGATTGGCACAAAATATTCCAAGTAATGAAAAGCAAGGACCTACAACCAAGATTACTCTATACAACAAAGCTATCATTTAGAATGAAAGGACAGATAAAGAGCTTCCCAGACAAGAAAAAAACTAAAGGAGTTCATCAGCACCAAACCAGTATTACAAAAAATATCAAAGGGACTTCTTTAAGAAGAAAAAAAAATCAAAAATATGAATAATAAAATGGCAATAATTACATATCTATCAACAATTACTTTAAATGTAAATGGATTAAATGCTCTAATTAAAGACATATAGTGGCTAACTGAATAAGAAAACAAGACCTTTATATATGCTTCCTACAAGAGACTAACTTCAGATCAAAAGACAGAGACACAAACTTAAAAGGATGGAAAAAGATCATGAAAATGAAACAAACAAAAAAGCTGGAGTAGCAATACTTATACTAGACAAAATGGACTTTAAAACAAAGGCTATAACAAGGAAAAAGAAGGACTCAGTAATTCCACTTTTGGGTATTTATCTCAAGAAACACAACACATTAATTCAAAAACATATATGTATCCATATGTTCATTGCAGCATTATTTACAATAGCCAAAAAATGGAAGCAACCTAGGTGTCCATTAATAGATGAATGGATAAAGCAGTAATACATATATATTGTACAATGAAACACTACTCATAAAAAAGAATGAAATCTTGCCATCTGCAACTACATGGATGGACCTAGACGGTATTATGCCAAGTGAAATAAGTCAGAGAAAGACAAATACCATATGATTTCACTTATATGTGGAATCTAAAAAACAAAATAAATGGACAAACAAAACAGAAACAAACTGATAGTTACAGAGAATATTTTGATGGTTGCCTGATAGGAGGGATTGTGAGGATGAGTGAAGGGGCGATGGGATTAAGAGATACAAATTAGTGGTTACAAAGGAGTCATGATGATGTAAATTACAGCATAGGGAATATAGTTGATAATATTGTCATAACTATATATGGTGTCAGATAGGTATTAGATTTATCTGGGTGATCACTTCGTAATTTACATAAATATCTAATCACTATGTTGTATACCTGAAACTAATATAATATGTCAACTGTAATTGAAAATTTTTAAATATTGTTTAAAAAGCCCATTAGGCTTATTTTACAATAGAAAGTTACAAAGTCCTAACAATGGGTCCATTTACCCAAAACAACTCAAGAGTTCTGACCTGTCCTTGTTGCTACAATGTAATTCACCTTCTTGAACCATGTTCATCTGCAATTGTGACAAGATAGTGGGAAAATCGAGTGATTTTGTGGGTCTTGTAAAATGAATCAAAGCATAATTATAGAGTATTTTCCTTATATTTGTTCATGTTAATTCCATAAATGTCCACAAAGTGGACATCTCATTGTTCACACCTGTTTTGATACTTATAATGACTGCATTATGTTGGAAAATTTATTCTTACCATCCTTCCTCAATTTTACCATCAAATACTACCATCCCTTCATCATGATGACCATGATTCCAGATCAATGACTTTTATAGTGTGGTTCCTGCCTATCAGATAATCCTAATGCATGAAGAATTAACCATAAAAATGAAAATCCTGTTTCAAGAATGTGAAAATAAATTCTTTTTTGCCGGCCCCTGAAGATAAATTCTTTTGACTTCCATTTCTACATACCTTATGACTGGGGGTATTACTTCATAAACAGCAAAATGACTAATTAAAGGCTACTAACATTTTTTTTTCTTTTTTCTTACCTTCCCCTGAAAAAGGCTACTAACATCTTATATTCAAAGTTAACATTAGCTCATGCTTATGGTTTTCTAAGGACTTTCTAACAAGTCTGGCTATAATTCAATTTTTGGAAATGTTGAAAGGTTTGTGCTGTGCATACAGATGTGAAGAAAGTTAAAATCCATGCAGTTTGGGCAACCAGCATATGTTGTTGAAGAGTAGGTTATGGTTTTTCAATTGCTGCTTTTCCTGTCATTTAAATATGAATTAACATTAGTTTGGTTTCATTGTGTTGAATTTAAATTTATTGTGAGTTTTTTAGTTAACTCAGTAAATATATCTCTAAATAACTGCTTTTATGGAATATAATTTTCCAATATAAAGTATAAGACATGAAGAGATTCTAAAGCATTTTTTTCATAATAGAATGCAATCTCTCATCCAAAACTTTTAGGATAAAATGTTTTTTAGAATTCAGAGTTTTTCAAATTTTAGAGCAATAATACATTGTATAATAACATATATTATGAAACACCAATCCTGGAATCTACAGCAGCACCCCATAATCAAGCACATCAATATTTCTGCAGTGACATGTATGAATGCTTACACTAAATTGACAACAAAAGACTGTAAGAAGGCTCACATTAGTTGCAGTTAGGTTTTGCAGCCAAATGAATCTGTACTAAGCTTTCAGAAAATTTCCAGTTTTCAGAGCTTTTTGGATTTCAGGATTGCAAATAAAATCTTGTGAGGCTATATACGTCATATTCATTCCCTAATACAGTAAATGTGATAGGAATTTAAAAAACAACAACAGCAACAAAAATCCTTGCTTAAGAGTTGGTCACACTCTGTGTGGTGAATACACAATGTGATATATAGAAAATGCATTACAGAATTGTACACTTGAAACCTATGTAACCTCACTAACCATTGTCACCCCAATAAACTTTAACTTAAAAAAAAAGAGTTGGTCACAGTATTCCTCATTGGGGGAGAGCTGTGCTGGATTAAACCAATATTTGATGGCCATTTTACTTGGGGTTGGGGGGAATGAGCTTTCAGACTGTTAACTAGGAATGAGACAAGGTTATAGCTAAATTCCTCTGCATGTAATATGAATAAAACTTTTGGAAGGTCAGTGAACTAGCTAGAAAAAATTGAAGGAAAATGGGCATTGCAGCATGTAGGAGTCCTGTTGAAGGGATGACCTATCAAAATTGTCTGATACTGGGAGAGTGTTAACAATAGCCAAAGGATTTATAAGAAAAAAAGATGTTTCCAGTTAAATTTTAAGTTATTAAGATTACTAAGATTACTAAGACTAAGATAACTTCCTCCTGTCTTGTGCCCACTATCTGATGGTGTTTAGGTCTCACCAACACAGAGTAAAATCTAAAAGGTTACAGACTCTACTCTAGAAATGCTGCCAGAAATTATGGTTTCATTCTGGGTTTTGAACATGGACAATCCACAATTAGAAATTTAAACTCTCCATGAAGAAAACAGAAGGAGGTATGGGAAAAATAAAATCAATATTTACTTTCTGCCTAACATTTTACGTGTCTCCATTCATTTAAGATTCCATTGTATTGGTGAAGCACTGGAATTTCAAAAATTAAGCATTGTTTTCTTTGGAAATCACTGGGCTGTGGTACAGGCTAGAGGCTGCAGTAAACACCAAAGGTTGATAGTATTCTGTTTCCAGTAAAGTAGGATACATTCCTAACGAATATAAATTCTGGAAATTACAAAAACAACTACCTCAAGGCTCCACACAGCTAAGACCAGGCAGATACTAGGGTGGTGTTGGAATTTAAAAGAGAGGAACAGTACAGGGAGAGTCTTCACAATTTTGATTTTTGAAAAGGTTTTCTTTTGATAGCAGTTGCTGTCATGGCATGCTACAGGGTGGCTAAAACTTTGTTAGAAAACCCTCTATCTTTCTTGTCTAAAGAACCAGAGGACAAAGCCAAAGCAACCAAAGCCACTGGAAAGTGAAGGGGACATCCTGAAAAGAAGAGACTGAGAGAAGAGGTACCCCAAATTCTGTGTATAAACTCTGCCCAAGTCTTTGGCTGACCTCTGAATTATGTATGCACACAGCAAATTGCAGCTGAAACTATAAAAATGAAACTCAAATTTAACCTACCACATATCACAGGAAAGACAAAGTTTGTATCTAACCAAGTAAATTGTGTACTAACACAGAAATATGAATAATCTTTGAAGAAATATAATAGAATTCAGAGTACACACAACATAACATTCACAGTATACAGGATATAGTCCAAAACTCACTTGATATATGAAGAATTAGAGAAATGTGATCTATTCTCAAGCAAGAAGACAATAAATAGGAGACAACCCTGAGCTGAAATAGATGTTGGAAATATCAAACAAATAATATAAAGCCACTGCTTGAACAATGCTCAATAAGGTAAAGAAAAATATACTCTGAATGAATGAAAGGATACAAAAGTTCAGGAGATAGACATTATAAAAAGAAACCAAATAGAAATTCTAGAACTGAAAAAGTACAATATCTAAAATTAAATTACATAGGATTGGCTTAACAAAAGAATAAAGATGGTAGAGAAAAGTGTTAGTGAAATTGAAGAACTATACACCACCAACAAGTGAGATTTATCCCAAATATATAAGTCTGATTCAACATTTAAAAATCAATTAAGATGCGAGATCCAAGATGGCTAAGTAGATAAACACTGTGCCTGCATCCTTCTGAGAACACAATAAAATTAAAACTAAATTATAAAACAATCAACCTAGAGAATAATCTGAAGTCTAGTCAAACAGTAGTCCTATAACTAAAAATATAAATAAGAAGCTATGAGAAGACTGGTAAGAGGGGCAGAGATGCAGAACAGGCCCCAAACCTCTGTGTGGCAGTTGAGAGTCAGGAGGGATACCTTATCCATGGAGGTTCCCCCCAAGTGAATGAGGAACCCTAGTTTCCCACACCAGGCTCCCCAGCCCAGAGAACTGGTGCCAGGAAGAGCCCCCACAACATCTGGCTGTGAAAAACAGTGGGGATTCCAATCATTTGGGTAGGACAGAAGGCTGCAGGAAACCTAGACACCCTCTTAAACGGCCCACACACGGACTCACTCACTCCCAGGCACTCACCTTGGGCTCCGGCGTGAGGACAGTGAGTTGAGGGGGCCTCAGAGACCTACAAAAGGGGCAGATTGAGGTGTGTGGCTTCGGAGAGAGGACTGTAGGACAGTGGCAGTGTCCCAGTGAGGGGTCTTCCTTCCCTGCAGCCAGCAGGTGGGTGCCATCTTGCCTGTGTTGAGCCCACCCCCTTAAAGGCCAAATCTGAATCTGATTGGCCTGGTGAGCTCTGTTGTTCCACCATGCTGACTCAGCTGGGACCCTGCCCCATCAAATACACACTACCAGAGGCACTTTCTCATAAGCAGCCAGCCTCACCCACACTGCACTTTTGGAAAACTATCGGAATCCAGCAGGCCCCAGATGGGCGGCAACTGGCCTCGGTGTACTCTGAGACTTTTGCCAAGTCACTCCAGTCTCAACATTGGCACAAACCAAAATCTACATTAAACTGGTAACCACAACTCTTCCCACTCTAGTGACTCCCTGAGACCCTACCTCACCCAACTTGCATACCACAGAGACTTTATCTGAAGCTAAACCTTAAAGGAAGCCAGCAGGGGATGGCAGGCCTCCAGGTTTCCTGGCTTTTTGTAGGGTTATCTCCTGCCTGGTAATGGTGGCAGCCGACCTCAGTTCACAACGAGGCCTCTCCCACAAGCCTCCAGGTTTAGCACAGGCAGTGAACAACAGCAGATTGCTTTACAGCTCCTACCAGGTAATCCACGGCTGGTCACAGACAGTAAGTGACCTGGGCCTGCACCAGAGTCCGTCCTAAGAGGCCCTAGAAGCAACATACTTGGAAGTTGGCTTCATACCACAGCAGAGCACTGCCCAATTACCTCCACAAACAGCACACACAAAGAATGGTCTCGGGCTGGCCTAGTGGCGTGGTGGTTAAGTGCTGGCCTGGGAAGCCAGCGGCCCCGGTTCAGTCCCACATATGAGGGCCAGTGACACTGCCCTCAAAAAAAAAAAAAAGAATGGTCTCAACAGGCACCAGAGCCCAATGGGGCAAATTCCACTCCATGTGGTAAACTCCCCACACAGCAGTCCATAAGCTGTGGCCATGGCCAAACCACACAAGCAATCAGCCTGAGAGTCAATCCCACCCTCTGATATGTCAATAGCAATCAAGATTCAACTATAACATGACAGCACACACAAGGGACACTCCTAGAGCACCCAGCTCAGGTGACCAGGGAGACTGTGCCACTGGGCCCCACAGGACACCTACTACATAAGGCCACCTGGCCAAGACTGGGAGACATAGCATATCTACCTCATATACAGAAATAAACACAAAGAGGCATTCCAAATGAGGAAAAAAGAAATGCATCTCAAATAAAAGAAAGGGAGAAAAATCCAGAAAAACTATTAAACCAAATGGAGGAAAGCAAACTATCAGAAACAGAGTTCAAAAGAGTGGTTATAAAAATTTAATATATGGGCAGACCAAATGGCGCATTGGTTAAGAGTTGGCTTGGGACTCCAGCTCTGAGCAGCAGGGCCCTGGTTTGTATCCTACATGAGGGCCAGTAACGCTGCGCCCTCTACAGCTAAGGTGGTGAACAACAGCTCCACCTGGAGTTGGGCTGCCGTGAGTCTCCTGCATCAGTGCAGGCTGCAGCCTCTGCTGCAGTGAGCTACTGTGAGATACTGTGAGTGGCCGGCAGCCGGTGTGAGCTGCCGTGAGCTGTCGTGAACCACTATAAGTGGCTGTCCAATGGCCGGCGAGCGACTGCCCACCCAGGAAGAGCGCAAGGATAATACCAACATGGGCCAGTGAGGTGACATCCTCCACAACTAGATTGAAGAACAAAAGGACAGCAACTTGTCTGTTCCCCTTCCCTGATTCCCCAACCTTGTGCCCCTCCCCCAATTCCCCAATAAAATCTTTAAAAAAAATAAAAATTAATGTGTATATAGTCACGGGATGAGGAGTACAGTGTGGGGAGTGGAGTCAATGGACTTGTAATAGATGTGTATGATATCAGAGGTGGGGGGGTGGAATGGGGGAGGAGGGTTGTCACTTTGTGAGGGATGAAAAGGATAACTATTTCATTGTTTTGTACACCTGAAACTAATAATAAAAAATAAAATTAAAAGAAAAATAAAGAAAAAAAATGCTCGAAAAACTTAGTGAGAACTTCAACAAAGAGATAGCAAGTATAGAAAAGGACATAGAAACCATATATATATAAAACTCTAGGACAACAACTAGTTTTTTAAAAAAGAAGTATAATTGATTTACTAAATGAGATCAAAGAGAATCATATAAAATTATCAATTAAAATCAGGGGGTGGGGGGAAAACAAAGAACAAATTCAATAAATAGAAAATGTTCCAAACAATAGATATTAATTCACATATATTGACAGTCACTTTGTGAATGGTATCATACGCCAATTAAAAGACTACAATTGTCAAAGCAGATTTATTTTAAAAACCAAGACCTAACTAACTGTGTGCTATCACACAAAACCCAACACAAATATAAAGACTCAGACAGGTGAAGAGCAAAGGGATGAAGAAAGGTATACCATACTAACAAAGCAAGCTGGCATAGCTGTATTAACTTCAGATAAAGCTGATTTCCAAACAAGGGAGATTATCAGAAATAAAGATGGGCATTACATAATAAAAAGAGGTCCATTCTCTAAGAAGACATAACAACCCCAAACATGTGTACACCTAACAACAGTGTCAAAATACATGCAGCGAAAACTACTAGGGTAGCAAAGAGAAATCAACAAATCCACTATAGTTGGAGACTTTAATACCCTCTGTCAGTAACTGATAGATCCAACAGGCAGAAAATCAGCAAGGACATAGTTGAACTCTACTGCACCATCAATCAGCTGGATCTAATTGACATTACAATTGAACACTCCATCCAACAACAGCCAAATACATTTTGTTCAAGCTCACATGCAATGCTCAACAAGATAGACAACATTCTGAGCTATTAAATATACCTTAACATGTTAAAAAGAATAAAAATCATACAAAATATGTTCTCAGACTATAATTTACAAAGTAGAAATCAGTAACAGAAAGATAGCTGGAAAATACCAAAATATTTGGAAACTGGACAACATAGTTCTAAATAACACATGGCTTAAAGAAGAAATCTCATGAGAAATAAAAAATATTGAACTAAATGGAAATAAACATACAACTTTTCAAAATTTGGCGGACATAATAATAGCACTGCTTAGAAAGACATCTATAGCATTCAATGCTATAAAAAGAAAAACATCTAAAACTTAAGCATCCCTTTAAGAAACTAAGGAAAGAATAATTTAAGCTAAATCAAGCAAAAGAAAAGAAGTACTAAAAGAGCATAAGCCAATGAAACTGAAAACAATAAAATAAAACCAAAAGCTGGTTCTTTGAGAAGATCAATAAAATTGACAAACCTATAGCCAGGCTAATAAAATACAGAAAAGACAAAAATAACTAATATCAGAAATGAAGTAGGGGTCATCATTACTAATCCCATGGATACTAAAAGGGTAAAAAGGTATACTAGAGACAATTCTATGCCCACAAGTTTGATGAAACTTACCAATTCTTTGAAAGACACAAAATACCAATACTCACACAAGGAGAAATAGATAACCTGAATATCCCTATATCTACTAAATTGAAGTAATAATTAATAAACTTCAAAAAAGAAAACACTCCAGGCTAACATTGTTTTACTGGTGAATTCTACCAAACATTTGAGGAAGAAGTGATCCCAATGCTTCACAATTACTTTCAAAAAGTAGAAGCAGAGGGAACACTTCCTAACTCTTCTATAATACCATTATTTACCCTAGTACCAAAACTAGATAAAGACATTACAAGAAAAGAAAGCTACAGACCAACAATGTATAAAAAGAATTACATGATACAACCAAGTGGGATTTATTTTACGTATGCAAAGCTGATTAAATACTCAAAAACAAAAAAAAATCTATGTACCTCCATATCAACAGGCTAAAATTGAAAAATCAAACAATTATATCAATTGTGACAGAAAAAGCATTTGAAATAAATCTATAATAAAAACTCTCAAAAAGCTAGAAATAGAGGAGGAACTTCCTCAACTTGATAAAAACTAAAAGATAACTTTATACTTATTTGAGAGAAGCTGGATGCTTTCTTGTTAAGATCAGGAATAAGGCAAGGATGTCCTCTCCACACTCCTATTCAGCATAGTACTGGATGTCTTAGCTAATTATACTAGTTAGATTGATTATATTCCTTGTTTCTAAGTGTATTTTATTTGATATTAATATAGCCAATCAAGCCTTCTTTTCACTGTTTGCATGGCATATATTTTTCTACCCATTTAGTTTCCCAACCTATCTAGTATTTATATTTAAAGTTTGTGAGCTTGTTTTTAAATTCGTTCTGGTAATCTCTGCCCTTTCATTAGTGTGGTTTTATATTGTCACCTTCTGAAGACACGGGATTTAATTTATTCAATGTTAAAATGTTACTAAAGAAATTCTAACCAAGGAGATTTCAGGGTTGTTGTTTTTTTTAATTTATTTTTTTAGGATAGTTTTAGATTTACAGAAAAAATATGAAATAGTCCAACTAGTTGTCATTTACCCCACACCCAGTTTTCCCTATTAACATTGTATAACTGTATGCTATGGTTGTAATAATTATTGGACTCTATTGATATATTATCATTATGGACTTTAGTCCATAGATGGTTTCTGAGGCTTTTGGTTTTTGTTACCTTGATAGTTTTGAGGAGCACCGGTAAGGTATTTTATTAAATGTTTGTCAATGGAATTTTTCTCTGATGTTTCTGTCTCATCATTAGATGGGGGTTATCGGTTTGGGGAGGAAAACCACTGAGGCAAAGTGCCATTTTCATCACATCATAGTCAGGGTACATATTATCAACATGACTTTCACTATTGATGTTAACCCCAATTGCTTGCCTGAGGTAGTGTTTGTCAGGATTCTCCACTAGATACTCTTTTCCCCTTTGCATATCATACGTTTGGAAGAAAGTCATTATATGCAGCCTCCACCAAAAGAGCAAGGAGTCACCCTCCACCTCCTTGATTATGAAGTATCTACATAAATCATTTGGGATTTTTCTTCACAGGAGATTTGTCTCTTCTCCCATTTATTTATTTACTCAATCATTTGTTTGTAATAATATGGACTCACTAATATTCATTTTATACTTTGTGTTATAACCCATTACAACTTTATTTTGCTGCCCAAGTTATTCCAGTTTTAGCCATCAGGAACTCTTTCAGTTTGCTCGTATGTCCCTTTGACATATGTTTATCACAAACCCTTATTATTGTAGCATTTTGGGGGGTGTTTTTGAGAACTTTTTTATTTTCTAGCACTACAAGACATGTCAGGTTTATCTTCTATATTTATTGCCTCTATGTTAGAGCCAGCCATTTCTGCAAGGAACCCTGGTTCCTTTTACAGGACAATGGTATTAGAAATCAACATCAGGGTGACAGACGTGCTCATTACTACTGAGATGTCATTGCTTCTAGGACCTCACAACTGACAAAGCAAGAAAATATACGTGTGTGAACTAACTTGTGTGTATATACTCTTATCTATAAATATTTCTATATGTAACCATCTGTATCTATATTAAGCTAAATGTGACTTCACACTAATGTCTCCAGCTCTAAGCCATTTTCCCAAGAATTATTCTAGCCTCCTCCCCTTGCTTCCCTATAATCTCCAAGAGTGACATACTCTTGCTCTCACCATCTGCCACCTATTTACTTAATTGTTCAATTCCAGTATACATATAAAATAGTTTTAGAATTGTTCATCTATACCCATGAGAAACAATTTATCACCTACAGTAAAGTGCCTTCCTACAGTTCCTTTTACAGACTATACACACTCATTGTCCAAAGTTACTCAGGTCAGCACTGTGTACCCCCAACCCCTTTAGAGACATTTGTAAAACAATTAGATTAGTTTGTCACATTCTGTAAGTAAAAAAAAAAAAAAAATTATTTAGAAGATTGGAAGATTCCAGATGTAATATACAAGTACACAAGATAACTTGTTGGGATTTTAACTGGGATGCATTAAATCTACAGAACAGGTTTGGAAGAATTGACTTCTTAACAATACTGAGTCTTCCTATCCATGAACATGGAATATCTCTACATTTATTGAAGTCTTCTTTGATTTATTCCAACAGAGTTTTATACTTTTCCTCCAATAGATCTTATATATATTTTGTTAGATTTATAGTTAAATATTAAATTTTTTATTATAATGTAAATGATGTGTTTTTAATTTCAAATTAAAATTGTTCATTACTGACATATAGAAAAGCAATTAATTCTTGTATATTAATTTTGTATCCTAGGACCCTGCCTTAATTATCTATCAGTTCCAAGAGTGTTTGTTATCAGTTCTTTGGGATTTTATGTATAGGCAATCATATTATCTGAACAAAAATAATTTTATTTCTTCTCTCCCAATCTGTAAACCATTTGTTTGTTTGTTTGTTTGTCTGTCTTACTGCATTATGTAGGACTTTCAGTACAATATTAAATAATAGTGAGGGGGGACATCCTTGCCTTGTTTCCAATCTTAGGAGAAAAGTATCTAGTTCCACATCATTAAATATTAGCCATAAGTTATTTGTAGATATTCTTTACCAAGTTGAAGAAGTTTCCCTTCATTTCGAGTTTTCTGAGAGTTTTTATCATGAATGAGTATTGGATTTTTGTCAAATGATTTTTCTGCATCTATTGATATGACCTATACTTTTTCTTCTTTAGATTGTTGAAGTGATTAATTACATTAACTGATTTTCAAATGTTGAACCAGACTTGCATACCTAGAATAAATCCCACTTTGTTGTAGCCTATAATTCTTTGACTCAATTTGCTAGTAGCTTGTTGAAAATTTTTGAGTCTCTGTCCAGATATTGGTCTACAGTTCTGTTTTCTAATAATGAATGCCTGGCTTTAGTACTAGATAATGCTGGCCTCATAGAATGAGTTAGGAAATATTCTCTCTGCTCCTATTTTCTGGAAGACATTGTAGAGAACTGGTATCATTTCTTCCTCAAATACTTGATAGAATTCACTAGTGAAATCATATGAGTATTAGATGTTTTCTCTTTTGTAAGGTTATTAATTGTTGATTCAGATTCTTTAACATATATTGGCTTATTCAGATTAGCTACTTTGGGTGAGTTTTGGTAGATTGTTACTTTTAAGAAATTGGTCAGGTTCATCTACAATAAGTTATCGAATTTGTGAGCATAGACTCTCTGAACTTTTTGATCCCTTCCTCCACTGTCTGTCATGGTAGTTTTAAGGTTCCAAGAGCAATCCAGTAGTTTACTAGAATTCTCCCCCCGTTGTCTTGAATACCTTAATATCTAACATCTTAGAGCTTCTATGTTAAATTCTACATCATGGGATAATAGCCTCATGTTGAAAAATTGCCCTTCATATAGTTTTCATATTACTTCTCCACCCTTGATCCAATATCCTCAGGAACTACTCCCAGGGACAATCTCCTAATTCCTTTCACAATATGAAATTTAGGTCCTGGCACCCTTTTAATATACTCATATAATCTCTCTTCCCTCTATTAGTTTGCCCAGTACATGCTCGGCTGGTTCATGATGAAATGTAATCTTAATAATGGTCTAGCAGTCAGAAGGCAAACTGAGGGCAGACTCTGAGCAGAACCAACATTATATTGCTACCTGCCTCGGAGTCTTCAAGAAAAGAAGATTCTATTTTCCTAAAATAAAAAGTTGGTGCCACTTCTGCAAATCCAAGGAGCACAGGGGAATCTGGATGCTCAAGCTCATCTACCCAAGATAACCTCCTATCAGGTCTCAGGGTTTCACTCCTTCTCTACCAGGAACTTATCTTTATCATTGGAGACTTGACCAAACTTCTGCCACTCTTAAAAATTAGGTCTTGTGACTGACCTTCATATATATATTTCCACTAGCAGGAAATGAGGTCACATTGAAGGCTATCTAAAAATCCCCCTTACTCTCACACTTAGCTTTAAATTGGTGACTGATTATCCTGAGCCTATGATTTTCTCCTTTCAATTGCAATCAACAATGGCCACCCAATTTCATGATCCCTGTAATTATTCTTTCTCTGCCATCTTCCAAATATCAGAGACATTATACAAACCAGTGCAAATTCTTCTACTATATACATCCAAATTTACTACAGATGAAAGTCTCAGAAATTGTACTTCAACTGCACATCATAACAATCAGAACTGCTGATGAGGTACTCTGTTATACCACCAGAAAATGATTCAAACTGGGTTCCCATTCTTAAAGTTTGCTTTCTGGAAGCACTTCTGGAAATGAATGTATTGAGTTCCCTAGAAGCAGAGCCTAAGACATGATTCATTCAGAGAGTGCTCTTCAGGAAAAAATTCTATATAGGAGGATTAAAGCAGAATAGGAAAGGAGAAAGAACCAAGCAAGGATGCAGTCTTGGGTAAAAGCAAGCTATGGTTTAATCCACAGGAGGCAACTCAGAAGCATAAACCTCACCACAGGCAGGCCATTCTTGAGGCACAAAAGCCAGTCTTTTGTACCCCCACATTAGTCATTCACTGGCTGAGGAATTCCCAGGGTGTGTGATATAACTGCCCAGGGGAAATGGTTTCCACTAGAAGAGGACCAGTACTCTGGAGAATGTGTGTAGCCCTGAACTGTTAGCAGTTAAACGCTCACAGAACCTAAGAGTGTGTATGGGTTCTCTGGCTTAGTAAATAGGAATCTGGGCAAGACATCACTGCATTACTACAAGTGGAGAAAGAAGGGTGTTTTTGATATATAATGTTAGTTCAATTGGATATCCAGTTAACTAAAAATATATTAATCTTGAACTTCTTCATACCAGATTAAAACATCAAAAATCCTATTGGATTGTATATATGCATATTAAAGGTGGCATAATAAAAGTCCTAGAAAAAAAGTATACTGTATACTCTTAGAGTAGTTTAGGATGTCTTACACAATACTCAAAGAAAAAAAGCATTTTCCCTAAAGAAATGATGGTGAAATTAGTAACATTGGTATACTGAAAGACATCATTAAGAGAATGAAAAGGCAAGCCACAGAATGGGAGAAGATATGTGTGATGTAGACATCTGACAAAGGATTCATATCCAGAATAGATGACATGTTCCTACAAAAGTACAAGAAAAAGACCAACAGTTTTTTCTTAATTGACAAAAGACATGAATAGGCACATCACAAAAAAGCATACCCAAATGACTAATAAACATATAAAAGGACTCAAGTTCATTAATTGTCAAGATTATCCTGTTATACCTCACTATCCAGAACAAACCGAGACAAAGTTTTAGTCCGTTTGGAGTTTACTAGCCGGCGGCTGCAAGCTGGCTCAAGCCCCAAACAAACTCACAGCAAGCAGGGTGAGGAGAATTTATAGGTAGAAACCACATCCTCTTTTTTATCAGTTGCAGGTGCAGATTGTTATCGATTGCAGGTACTGGGCAGGTGAAGCGTATTACAGAAGCTAAAATAAGCGTTAGTTAACCTTTGTGGTGTGTTACATACTGTTGGCTCAGGGGAGCATTACAGTAAATTTCCAGTACAGACTAAAGTGTGTGTGGGGGGGGAAGGGGGGTGTTGGAGGGGGCAGTTTTGAATGTTATATTTCAATCCATCAGAGTGACTAAAAGTAACAAGACTGACAATAATAAGCGCAGGCTACAAGGTGGAGGAACTGCGACTCTGATACACTGCCATTGGGAAGGTGAATTTTTAAGCCACCTTGAAAAACCATTTAGCTGTACCTACTGAAAGAACATATGCCTACTCAATGACATAGAAATTTCATTCTAAGGTAATTACTGAATAAATTTGTACATATGCAGACAAAAGAATGTATATAAAAATTTTCATAGCAGTATTATTCCTAATAGCTCAAAATTGGAAACAATAAAAATGCCCTTGAAGAGTAAAATAGACATGTTGTTGTATATTCATACAATAGAATCCTAAACAGTAATAAAAATGAACAAATTACTACCACACACAATATAAATTAATCTAACAGAAAAAGATCCTTACTATATAATTCCATTTATGTAAAGATTAAGCTACCTGTAGCAAGACAGAAGGGATAATGAATCAGAACAGGCACAAGAGGATTTCCTGGATGCTGGTAATATTATGTTTTTTGATGTTCATTGTGTGAAAATCCATCAATCTACCCAAAGAGGATTTATGCCCTTACCTATATGTATTTTATATAACAATATATATTATTTGGTAAAAATGGAATTTCAATCAGTAATTGCAATTTTCTGATTTAATCCAGCAATCCAACCTTTAAAAAAACATGTTTCAGGTCCAATGTTAAAACCCCTCATAATTACAATTGGATAATTCTTTGTATTTTACAAAGCCTTTGCATATGCATTATCTTTTCATTAGAATGGTAAAAAAAAAAATGACTAAACCAGTATTAGAACATGTCTGTGGTGACAAAGACCCAGAGCCTAGTTACACCCACACAAATTTGTAACGAGTATCGAGTTGTCTTATGGCTTGAGAGGGAAAATGACAGAGACATAAAACGATGTTAATTCTTCTTAATACCCATGCATACCCAATGTAGCACAATTTTATTTTCCTTGTCACCTCATCATATGTTTTTCACTGTCCTCCTCTCTGTCTTTCCCTCTTCTCTCTTTTCCTCTGTTCTCCTTCTCCTCTGCATTTCTCTCATCCTTTCCTCTGTTTCCTTTCTTCAATCTCCTCTATACAAGTTTCATGGAGACAGTGGAGACAGTGGTGATGGTATCACTGTTAAGACTATTTCTAGAGACAATGATCTGTTCTCTTATTATTTTTCCATTTTAAACACTACTTTTAATTTTTTATCTGACTAAATTTTCTCAAAAGGAAAACTATAGAGCTTGTGACAGAGGTAGTTAACTGTCCACCTAAAATTCATGGTTCCCCATCCATAGCGTAGAGATTATTTCAAAAGTGATTGCCCAGCCAGGGAATACATTTCCCAGTATCCCTTGCAGTTAAATTGAGACCATATAAATGAGTCCTAGCCTACGAAAAGTGAGTGGAAATGTTACATGCTGTGTCCATAAAATTTATGGTCCATAAAATTTTTCTATGCATTTTCATCTCTGCTCTTTTCCCCCAGTGGGGGAGTCCTGTGGTATCCACATGTTGAAGCTGGCAAGACTTCCATCAATTTGAATTCTTGAATGACTGTGTAGAAAAGGGATACTGCCCACCTGTTTCCCTATCCAGCACTGGTATATGGGCAAAAAAAGTTTGTATTATATTTGTGCCATTATACACTTTTGGGTCTATTTGTTAAAGCAATTAGCCTACCCTAATTGACAGGGAGTATTTCCAGAATCTTTAGTAAACAGGGCTCACTAGATTATTTTCCAAGTCCTAGACTTGACAGGTTATAACCTTTCTGCGACTATATGTGTACTGAAGGGAGACTAATGTTTCCATTCCATATGTTATTAAGTGTGTTCTTCACCTAGTTTGCTCTCTAAAACAGGAAACAGAGCACTTGTGTGTCATATCTACTATGCCATCAAGTAAAAAAAAAAAAAAAAGGCCTGAAAAATGCCAATTAATACCTGTAGCCCAAATAAAGAAGAGGTCTTATATCTTTTTCCTTAATTTTATATCAGTATCTTCACTCAGTGAAATAGTTTTACTAAGAGATCATTAGAGTGCTCTGCAGAGAATGCAACAGTTGAAAATGACAATGGGACTTTGTAACATTTCATTCAGAAATACAGTGGTTTCCTGAAAGCCCCCACTTCAGAATTTTATGGTTTAGAAACCAGAGAGGAGGCTTGTTTTGTAAGAATGTTCTATTTTTAAAACAAAATGAGAAATACTAAGTGGCTTGTTAAGTACCCCACTACCCAAGCCTCCTGCTCAGGAAAAACAACCGCCAAGGAATTCCAGTGGTCTGGTGCACATGAACTTTATACTTAAAGGCACATGAAGCTTTGTCAGATTGGCTCAAACTGCTCTAATCATAACCTTGGAGAACCAGTTAATGATTACCTTACCTCTATCCTAGGGACATCGGGTAATTTCCTGAAAAATTAACAATGAATTGTGGGTAAAAAAAATCTGAGAAAGTACTTATGACATTGGCATTAACACCAAATGAGTTTATCATGATTAACTTTACTATAGTAAAAGCCAAAGAAATTAGAAATAATTTAGTCCAGCATTTCAGACCATCACTGACATAGGTCAAGTTACCCCAAGTGCAAAGTTTTAATGAATACAATGTTTGTTATGTGGCCACTAAGCTGATAGCATGTGAAGTGTCACTGAGCTCCATATGACTCCATTTGGCATTCTAACAGTTCCATTTTTTACAGTTCAGGGCTTTCTGATCACATGACGGAATACATTCCATAGCTTCCTCTGACAGAATAATTCCAGTGTGTCATTTCAGAAGAATATTGAACTAGACCCCAACTTGGCTAATACATGAGTACTCCAAATTCCCAAGGGCTTGCTTTTGATGGGAATCTGGCCCCAACTGCTCTGAAATGTTCACGTTTAACCTCTACAACTCAACCCAAAAACCATCTAGCCCAGATTTTGTGTTTTGTCCAGCAGGTCATCCTGGGCTAACAAATGTGAGAATACTCTGGAATTGCCTGAGGCTGAGGGATATCACTTCAGATTTATGATCACTAGAAGGCTATGGTGCTCATGCCTCAAGGCTGCCATGCCTCAAGGCTGCCATGCCTCCACAACTGAGGAGGTTGCCAGTGTCCACAGAAAGCCTTTCATACACCAACTCTACACACACACACACACACACACACACACACACACACAGTGTCCCCTGACTCCCTGCAGTACTGATACGAGTCTCCATTCACAAAATTCAGCTATCTGGGAAACACTGACTACATCTTTCTCCACTAGAGGACTTCTTAGACATAGAAGCAAATGGAAGTTTCACCACAGAATATTAAATCCCTTTATGAAACACTTTAACATAGATTTTTTTTAAACTTAGTATAAAAGTAATAGATGTTTACAGTAAAAAACTAGAAAATAGGGCCGGCCGAGTAGCACGGTGGTTAAGCGCTGGCTTGGGAAGCCAGCGGCCCCGGTTCGGTCCCACATATGAGGACTTAGTGACACTGTCCTCAAATAAAACAAAAACTAGAAAATATAAGTAAGCAAAAAGATGAATTCATAATTCTATCATCTATAGATAACCTCTATTAATATTTTGATGCATGTCCTTCTAGCTCTACATTGTTCAATACGGTAGCCACCAGCCACATGAGGCTATTGAGCAAGTGAAATATATCCAGTCTGAACTGACATGTACTCTAATGGTAAAATACTCACTGGATTTCAAAAAGAGTACAAAAGTATGTGAACTATCTTACTAATAATTTTGTTAGTTACTATTTAATAATGTCTTGGTTATATTGACTTAATATATATCATTAAAATTAGTTTCACTTATTTCTTTCTACTTGTTGTATGTGGCTACTAGAAAATGTTAAATGACATGTGTGGCTTGCATTTGTGGTTTGTATTGTATTTCTGTAAAATAATGCTGTCCTGGAACTTTCTTATGTATGTACATTTACCTCTTTATGAGTGTTATAATAGATATGCTTTTCAGTTTTAAGTTTAACAATATATTATGAATATATATCTATATCAGTAAATATTTATTTGCAACACCATTTTTAATGTTCATCATACAGTGTAATATTACATTAATAGTCTTAATTTATTTCACCAATGCCCTAGTGTTGAACTCTTAGGTTAATTAGACATATTTCCAATAAACATATAAAGAATTTCTAAAATCTCAATCAGAGTGTGTCTTTTACTTCACTGTTCCCACAGTTCCTATTTTCAGGAAAAGAGAAATAAGAATAAGTCAGTGCACATCACTAAGATGAGGGTAAGATTCAGTAATTTTGTTTATATCTTATATGCTGTATTAGGGTTCTCCAGAGAAACAGAACCAATAAACCAATAAGAAAGATACATGGTAGATAGATGATAGATAGATAGATAGATAGATAGATAGATAGATAGATAGATAGATAGGGATTGAGTGGTTATAGGAATTGGCTCACACAATACTGGAAGCTGAGAAGTCCCACTATATGCCATGTACAAGCTGAAGAACGAGGAAAGCCAGTGGTGTAATTCAGTTTGTGTCAAAAGGCCTGACAACCAGAAGCGCCCTGTGCAAGGGCAGGAAACATGGATATCCCAGCTTAAGCAGAAATATTCACCCTTCCTCTGTCTTTTGTTCCATTGAGGACCTCAATAGACTGGATAACCACCCACATTGGTGAAAGCAATCTTATTACTCAGTCTACCAAATGAAATGTTCATCTCTTCCAGAAACACCTTCACAGACACACCAGAAATAACTTTTACCAGCTATCTAGGCATCCCTTAGCCCGATCAAATTGACACATAAATTTAACCATCATTCATGCATTTAAGTAAAAATTACCAAGTAGAGAATTCTGAGATATATCTGAAAACATCTCCAAAACAGATTTCATTTTCTATAAGATGGATTGGCTTTGCACTTGAATGGGTCAATATTTATTTAATGCTATAAACAGTAATCCTCATATAATTTAACATGTTTAATTACATGTAACTAAATTCTCATAGTTTAATGAGATGTTTAGCCAGTCATGGGTTCTTAATTTTTTTTTAATATATTTTATAAGAACTAGTTTTTGTGCATTGATTTTAAGTAACTAAGCTACAACAGCTCTCATGGCCCTGTAATATAACAAAAGAAGAGGAAATGGATTTATCCATAAATGAAACTGGTGACTTTGTTCATAGCAAGTGGACTGTTAAATGTGTTTAGACAGCCCAAAAATGCCCTAGCCAAAAGCTCAGGAGACTGTTTTAAATTCAACTTCATAAAAAAGGAAGTTTCTTCTCTGTTATTGAGGAATTTCTTCTTCAGTTACTCTCTCTCCACTTCCTCCACTTTCTAGTTCTAAAGTCAAAAGAGTCCCTATATATTTCAAAGGAAGGTCAAGGCTAAAAAAATAAATAAATAAAGGAAAATGAGAAACTGTCCTTAATCAACAAAAAATGGCTTGAATAAAAGATTTTGACTAGATAATATTATGATAGAATTTGAATCCCATGAAGAAAGGCTTACATCTCTATGAAAAAGTAGTCTTAAAGCTAGTACCAGGCAGTATACCATTGCTTCCTACTCTGAGGCAAGGTTGGAGAAACTCCCCACAACCCTTAGCCCTGGGTTTATTTCCATGGATTTGTTGTTCCCTAAGCAACAGACCAGAGGCCCAACAGTCATCACTGTCTATAACCCATCCTACCGGATTATTGGCCAAGGAACATAGCCTACATCCCTATGTGTTGTATCATTAGAAGGAAAAGAAATCTTCTTCCTTATTTTCCTGCAAAGCTTTCAAAGTATCTGACACTATCTTCCATCCAAAACAGAAAAATGAGAGGACCATAAAAATCATTCACTGCAAGCAGTTATCACTGAACTAAGAATGGAGTTTCAATAGAGTTAACAGAACTGGCTTCAAATAAAAAAGCCAGAATAAATGCACCAGCCCTGCTCAGGAGACTACATTCTACTTTCAGTAAAACACATAATATTTTGAGGTTAACCCTAGACACTGAACACTGTTTAATTGTGCTCTGTAAACACTGTGAAAGTAAACCACAGGCATTTAGTCAGATCATTGAATATGTGGGCTGAATTAAAATCCTAGACTACTTCATTGGTACTGCGTCCATTTTAGGAGGGTAAACAGAAAGAAGTACCTCCTACAAACACTCCCCTCTTAAATATTTCTAGCTTTAAATTCAGACTTTTTGTTTCTATTTTTCACTGAAATTTTTTATTGTACCATGTGAAATGTAGGTCAAGTTGTTGGTAAGTGCTGGATAAAATCTGTTTATATCAAAATGTAAAATTCTTCCAGCTTGACATAGTTTTTAAAAATTTCTCCTGCCCATGTGCTATTCAGGGTATCCCTGATAAGTCTGATGAATGCTTAACATAGATCTCTCTGGATGCTAGATTTTAATCACAATTATGTAACTTTCCCTTGAGGGCAAATTCATAAGAATTGAAATTCACAAGACCCTCTACTACTGAGGACCAATAATAAACAGCACAACTGAAATCTTACTCAGGTTCTTAAACTTATGTCCAATGAAATCATGGAAAGACCCCACATGCAATTCAAAGCAAGAGGTGTGCTGTAAACTGAATATTTGCATCACCCCAAAATTCATATCTTGAAGTCCTAATCCTCCATGTGGTGATATTTGGAGATGGGACCTTTGGAGAGTAATTAGGTTTGGATGAGGTCATGAGGATGGGCCCCTCATGATGGGATTAGCACCCTTACGAGAGAAAGTGACCAGAACACGTGCTCTCTCTCTCGCTCTCTCGCTCTCTCGCTCTCTCGCTCTCTCGCTCTTGCTCTCTCCATCCTGTGGAGGTACAGCAAAAAGCCAGCCATCTGAAAGCCAGGTAGAGGTTCTCTCACCAGGCACCAAATCTGCCAGCACTTTGATCTTAGACTACCAGCCTCCAAAATTGTGGAAATAAATATATGTTAAGTTTAAGTTGCTCAGTCTATCATATTTTGTTATAGCAGCCCAAGCAGACTATGACAAGGTAAAAACTCCAATATGGAAGACAAGTCAGGCACACAGAAGCCACCAAAACTTCAGGTGGAATTGCCCTTACCTCATACCAGAGTCTATCAAACACATATTGCTTTCTTAGCAGTGATTTTTTAACAATACCATACATGAAAGCCTCAATGTTGTAGCAAGTGCAGAGAACATGGTACCAGTATAAAATCTTAGTTCTTTGAAATCTATAGAATGCCCATCAAGTTTTGGACATTCCAGGCCTTTCTTGTGCATGACTTTTTGTTCATGTTCCTACTTTACATATATTACACAGGTGATAAAGGGAAATAATTGTCAACCCACTGCTAGGACTTGGTTTAGTGAAAAGCAGTTTAAAATTCTTTGTAAAATGAGATGTTACAAAATAATTGACATTATTATGCCCAAAATAAAAAGCTAGCTGTTCTTGTAACTACTCTAAAATTTGTAGAAAACCATAAACTCCCACAGTGTGAAGCAGAAGTTTCTTCAGCTGTTGCCTCAATGACCATCCCCCCAGTCATGGGCCAGCTATTCTCACATCATCTAGTGTGGCAGGTAGTAAGGGGAGGCAACAATGGTTGGACTTTTACAGAGTCCAAATAAGAGAGATGTATAGATACAGTTGGCCCTTTAACAGCATGAGGGTTAGGGGCGCTGACCCCACACAGTAAAAAATCCACTATATATGTACCTACAGTTGGTCCTCTGTATGCATGGATTCCCAACCACAGATTGAAAATACAGTTGACCCTCGAATAGCATGGGTTTGAACTACAGAGGTTCACTTATGTGTGGTATCCATATACATATAGACACACCTCCAGTTTGTTTAAAGAAATCTTTTGCTAATTTAACCCCCAAAATACAATACGTTTTTATACAATGTCCAAGAAGATAGATGCAGTCATTTTGGAGAAGGGAATAAATTACTTGGCTACCAAGGATTCCTCAAATATAACAACCTAATAACTATCACAGCTCTTGCTTAAATGATTGTCATATGAGTATATAACCTTTGCGCCATATGGTGTAGGATTTGCCAAGTGCCGAGGTATAGTAGGAGGGTGTTCCGAATAACTACATCCGGAAGCACGCCCTCTTCCGGATGAAGTCCTCTACTTCTAGAGAAACCTTGACCTGAATTAAAGGTTATTTATCCGGCAGTACTCTTGGTGCTCCATGAAGAAAAGAAAGGTATCCCTGGAAATAACACATCTGCTGCCATAAAACCAAACACTGTGTCAAACACAAGGGAGGGGAATAAAAATCTATCAAAGATAAAAAGATCTGAAGTTTAAGATTCTACTAAGAGGGCAAGGATCTGAAGTTCATAGGTGTACAAAATGTATTCTTTAGGTTTTTCTGACCAAGGCAATTCTCTTTAATCTCCAATCATTTCTTCTAGTGTGGGTATACTCCTGTTGAGAGCAGGGCTTTTGTTGCTAAATGACAATAGTTCCCCATGAGGACTAAAATCCAGTGCTGACTCCGCCGTGGACTAGATCAGCTAAAGTTTTAAATGAAGACACTAGTGCTTAGAAAACAGGTAGCACAATGGTGGGACTAATAAGAAGGAAAGACAAAAAAAAAATGTTCTCAGTGGCAGTATTTCTTCCTAAATTATGAGCAAAATAAATTGGAGACCTCTAATTCAGAGACCAGGAAATGAAGAAAGTCTGCCCTTTTTATAAAAATAGCATCAAGTCCTTCCTGTGAATACTTTAAAAATAAATGTTTTACTTGTTTATGTTGATTTAAGTGCCTTTCACTACACTCCTTTTGAGCCACCCTCTCACTGATAGATCTCAGACTCTGACTCGCTGTGTTTTCTCAGGATTGCAGCCTGGGTGGCCAGGGAGCAGCACATGCCTGGGATCCAATCTAAAGTAGGGTCAACTAGGAGCTGAGGAGATGGCAAACTATGGGCCAAGATTGAGAGCCCCATTATTTCAGTTCAGAAGTGCTGTGGGCAAACTCCAAGGAGAAGGGCATCCGGGACACGACGCTTTGGGGGTGTATAGAAGCCTCTGCAGCTCTCTATTCTCCAGCAGCACAGTATGAAAAGAGTGAAGCCCCAATTATATCAGACTTAAAAGTGTTTTCACAACAAAGGAAACCATTAATAAAACAAAAAGGAAGCCTACTGAATGGGAGAATATATTTGCCAATGATATATCTGATAAGGGGTTAATATCCAAAATTTATAAAACACTCATGAAACTCAACACCAAAAAAACAAACAACCCAATTAAAAAATGGGCAGAAGATATGAAGAGACATTTCTCTAAAGAGGACATACAGATGGCCAACAGGCATATGAAAAAATGTTCAACCTCACTGGTCATTAGGGAAATGCAAATAAAAACCACCATGAGATACCACCTCACTCCAGTCAGAATGGCTATCATCAACAAATCAACAAACAACAAGCGCTGGCGGGGCTGTGGGGAAAAGGGGACCCTGCTGCACTGTTGGTGGGACTGCAGATTGGTGCAGCCACTATGGAAGTCAGTATGGAGGTATCTCAAAGAACTGGAAATAGAGCTACCGTTTGACCCAGCAATTCCACTCCTAGGTATTTATCCTGAAAAAACCAAGACACTTATTCAAAAAAAGTTATGCACCCCTATGTTCATAGCAGCACAATTTATAATAGCTAAGACTTGGAAACAACCAAAATGCCCATCAGTAGATGACTGGATTAAGAAACTGTGGTATATTTATACAATGGAGTATTACTCCGCTATAAGGAAGAATGAAATCGTGCCATTTGCAATGATATGGATGGACCTAGAGACTATAATGTTGAGTGAAATAAGTCAGTCAGAGAAGGACAAATACCATATGATCTCACTCATATGTGGAATCTGAAAAACTGTATGAATGAGCAAAGTAAACAGAAACTGTCTCATAGATATAGAGGAAAAATCAGGGTTGCTAATTGGGAGAGGAATGGGGATGAGGGAGAAGGGGAAGGGATTAGACAGCAAAAATAGGCAACTACAATATTGCTACTGGGATAGGAAAAACAGTTTGGGGAATATAATTAATAATGTTGTAAATATTCTGTGGAATCTCAGATGATCATAGGTCTCGTTAGGGAGACCATTTCATGGATGGAGTAGAGGTTTGATCACTGCACTGTATTACTAAAGCAGAGGTGGTATACTGTAATTGAATATATATACATAGTCACGGGATGTGGATTATACTGTGGAAGAGAGTCAGAGGAAGAGTAATATATATATATGATATGGAGGGGAGTGGTGGTGTATTGGGGGTGGGGGGTTGTCACTTTGAGGGGTAAAATGTATAACTATTGCACTGTGTTGTACACCTGAAACTAATTAAAAATAAAATAAAATTAAAAAAAAAAAAGAAAAGAAAAGAGTGAAGCCCCACCCTGAGGCAACATGCTAGGGATCTGAAATACACAAGACCAAATCTAGGTCTGAATTCCAGCATCTGGTGGATACTTTCTATGGCCAGACACTGTACTAGGTGCTCTAAAGGGAGGGAGATGAATGATGATGAATAATGAAATGGGTCCCTTGTATCAGGAAGCTCACCATCTGAAATGTTTCTAAGATTTTCTCACATGTTTTCATTTACCAATTTTAGTTTTGCTCGTATATTTAGGTATATGATCCATTTTGAGTTAATATTTGTATACAACGTAAGATAAAGGTTCATTTCTCTGTACACAGCTGTCCAACTGCTCCAGCACCATTTGTTGAAAAGATCATTCTTTCCCCCATTGGATTGCTTTAATACCTTTTCTAAAAATCAACTGGCCATATATGCATGGGTCTAATTGTGGACTTTCTGCTTGGTTCTATTGATTTATTCATCAGTCTTCACACTAATACCACACTGTCTTGGTTACTAGAGTTTTATCATAAGTCTTGAAATTAAGTAGTATAAGTCTTCAAATTTTGTTCTTTTTCAAAATTGTTTTCATTTTTCTAGTTCCTTTGCATTTTCATATAACATTTAGAATCAGTTTGTCCAAAAATAAATAAATAAAAAGCCTGATGATATTTTAACTGGACTTG
Source organism: Aselliscus stoliczkanus (assembly GCA_033961575.1). NCBI lineage: Eukaryota > Metazoa > Chordata > Mammalia > Chiroptera > Hipposideridae > Aselliscus > Aselliscus stoliczkanus. The sequence goes on along the minus strand of CM066728.1, from coordinate 80,197,140 downwards.
AGTTCACATTATAAATCAATTTGGGGAGAATTAATATCTTAACAACATTGATTATTCCCATTCATGAACATACAAAATTCTTTTTGGCCCCTATGCTTGTGTTATCAATCTTTCTAAGTATTTTTATTGGAATTTTTTAGAACAGTGGCTCTAAAAAACTGTTAGATAGCATGCAGTGTTGAGGACATAAATGATTTCTAATAAGTGTCAAAAGTTTATAATACTATCCAAGAAATGGTATGAAAGTATGTTATTATTACAACAAATAACAGAAAACTTAGGTCATTACATCTAATTTTGCTAATATACTCTTTTGCTAATAGGCTTTTTTCTGATATGCTATTTGGTCTTTATGTATTTATTCTCCTTGGATTGTATAAATAAGATGTCCAGTTTCACTTTTACTTGAAGTATATTCACCTTCACTTTCAGTCCCTGAGAGAGTGGATCCTCAGCTGTGATATGAGTGTTTGCAAAATTTGATCCCTGAATAGCATAAAATGGTGAAACCGCAAGACTTTACCTCTAGGTTCTTCCTAATGAAAATAGGAAAGGACTACATCTCGTTATATATACGAGTATGACGTATGGTATGATTAATATTTTAAAATCCATACAGAATAGACCCAAACAGTCAGGAAGGATATCCTCCAAAAATAACCTGTAGAGCAATTTTGTTGCAAACCAGATAAATATAAGCCCTATACATAGACATAAGGACAAATTTCTCTGTGTAACTTCCAGTGTCTCATAGGAAGACAGCTGAACTTCAGTGAATTTTAACGTATGCAAAAGTTGCCTTCAACTGCCAGGCAATGAAATACCAGCTTCCATTTTCTGAATCCTTGTAGCCTTAGGCAGTTCCTATTGCTTCCCAGAGACCAGTATCTCAATGTCTTTTCCCCACACCTATAACTATGCTATGCTTCCAATATTTCTTTACAATAAATCCTAGAATTGCAGGCTATCATACTGAGAGGGATCTTAGGAATCATCTAACCCAATCCCTTTGTTTTACAACTGGGAAACAGGCCTAGGAACATAAAATTACTTATCCAAAGTCATATGAGTGCTAATGCAGAAATTGCTCTAGAACTCAAGCTTTCTGCCATTCACTGCCTTCAGAGCTGTCACAGACTACCATATCATAGAAATTACTTTAAACTATTATGTTAAGGTACTAGTTATCCCAGGATAACTTCATTTATTTTTCCTTTCTAATTATAGAATACATATTTTTTAAAATTTGAGATAAAGTAGATAATATACAAATCTCTCTTGGTCCTACAAAAATCCTACTTCTACCTTCTGAGAATATGTTTATTCTCAGATTGTTATTTATGTTTTTTCCTTTGCATTTACATACAAATATTTCTATGTATAATTTTGTTTTAAGGTGGTTTTTAAATAAATAATATAATTACCTATCATTGGCAGTTTGGTTTGTTTGTCTGTTGACTTATCATATTGGAGATCTGCCACATAACAGTGTGCTAGAGGGTCTGTTATCCATTCAACATCATAGCTTCCTCCTACGTTCTTACTGTCACAAGGGAGAAACCCAGAAATATATATCCCAGAATCCCTTTTACCTGTGGTTCTGGGTTAAATTCTGTCAGTAAGAGGTACTCCTGCAAGGCTGAGAAGGCAACAGAGAAGGAGAGCTAATATTTCCTAGCAGTTATTGAAGATAGACATGTGGGCAAAAGGAAAAAGATGGAAGTTTACAGCAGTTTCTGGGAAAGCTCCTGAAAAATCACCTACTGCCCAACTTGTAAAAAGCCTCGTGAAGTGCAAAGATATTAATGCAGGACAATTTGAACAACAGAAACTCCAACCATTTCTTTAGACACAGGTTTAATTCCTGGATCAAATGGGGCCATCATCTTCCATGTCCTATTGTCAGTCTTCACCTCTTACTCTCTCTTTTGATTTTCTTTTCCCAAGGTTTGTTTTGACTCAGTGTCCTTTAAGTTCATCAAGAGGTAGCACTAGAAATCCTATTCCGGTATTTTCTTAGGAATATTGCTGAGGACATTGTTTCCTATATGAAGATGCACTGAAAAATTTCTTTCAGAACTAATTGCCAAAGGTAACATTTGCACATATAAGAAACTCATATGTTAATCATTTAACTAATCACTTCGGTTGCTAGGAAAATCAGAGTTTATTAACACTCAATTTTCAGAAACACTATTGGACACAGTGGCTCATATATGTCGTATCTTCACTGGATCTTTATCTTTTATACTAACTTATGCTTTCCCTGGCCCATATTTTTTAGTTGATGTATATTTTCTCATTTTATCACGTATACATTTGTATTTTTCACTACTCTCCCAATTATGAAACACAACATACGATTAAATGTAAAATTTTAAAAATACATGTGGCCCAAGCTTCCTTAGACCACACCAACTTGTAGATACAAATGAGGAAACCTGAACAACAACTAAAATTTTACTATGTATTCCTATACTCCTATATATGCATGAAAGTATTTGGGTTCCTATAAAATGCACCATCTCTGCCCCCAACCAAATATATCTGCAAGTCCCCAGTGGGTGTTTCTAGACTTACATACATCTATTTTCCTGTCAGACGCCATCATGGTAGCTAAACACCATAGACATGTATTTCTTCCCTAAAGTGACAGGTCTAGATGAGTGCTCAGGTCAGCAGGGCAACTCACATCTTTACAGTCACTAATGAACGAACGTAAGCTGATGGCCACTCTGCCATTTTCAACATGTGACTCCCAAGGTTGCCCCAAGTATTGATATCCCAGTCAACTAAAGACAGTAAAAAAAAAAAGAAAGAAAGAAAGAAAAGCAGGGAAAACGTGTGGAAGATTTTTATGAGTCAAGCCTGAAAGTAGAATACATCACTTATGATCACATTCCATTGAAGAGACCTTAGTCACATGATCACACAAAACTGCAAGGGAGGCTGGGAAATGTAGTGTGGATGCATACTAGGAAGAAGAGGGAAAAAAATGATAGATAATGAGTAGTCTCCTCCACTGAATATTTTCTTCCACACTTTTTGCTATATTTTTTTCAGCAAAATTAGGATCATATTATATTCTGCTATAATCACTTAAAATTACAATTGACCCTTGAACAACATGGGTTTAACGGCACAGGTCTACCCCATGCACAGTTCAAACCCATGTTGTTCAAGGGTCAACTATATTTTCCATCTGTGCTTGGGAATCCGCAGGTGCAGAGGGCCAACTGTAGTTATACGTGGGTTTTCTACTGCGTAGGTTTTCTACTGCCTCTAACCCCCACATTGTTCAAGTGTCAACTGTATATTGAGCATTTGCCTGTCATAAAGCTGTCTTCAAAAACAATTTTATTTTTATTTTTTTTTTTTTCTCTTTTTTTTTTTAAAGATTTTATTGGGGAATTGGCGGAGGGGAACAGCGTTGGGAAATCGGGGAAGGGGAACAGACAAGTTGCTGTCTTTTTGTTCTTCAGTTTAGTTGCAGAGGATGTTGCTTCACTGTTGGTATCGTCATTGCGCTCTTCCCGGATGAGGCAGATCGGTCGCTGGCCTCTGGATGTCGCTCACCGCGGCTATTGGCAGCTCACTCTTGGCTGCCAGCCGCTCACGCTGGCTGCGGGCCACTCACTATAGCCCATGGCAGCCCACACCATCACCGGGGCTCGCACAGCCCAGCTCCAGGTGGAGCTGTTGTTAGCTGTAGAGGGCAGTGTCACTGGCCCTCATGTGGGATCCGAACCGGGGCCGCTGGCATCCCAAAACCAGCGCTTAACCAATGCGCCACTCGGCCGGCCCTCAAAAACAATTTTAAAAGACAATATATTATTTCATCTCACATGTAGCATAAAGTATTTATTTATTCTGCTGTTGGATAATTTAACTTCTTTCCAATTTTTGACTTAATAAGTGAAACTGCATTCAAATGTTATATATAAATCTTTAGAGGCTTCTCCAAAAATTGTTTTAGGGTAGATTCTTACACGTGAAATTATAAGGTCAAGGGACATATACTTATATAGAGAGTGTGTTTCAATCCCCGTTCCACCGGGGGGGGGTGGGCACAGAGGGACAGGTATCCCTGTTTAGTCACATCCCGGTATAGATGCAGATTTCCCTTCCTGACTATCACCCATCTAGGTGTCAAGGGCCCCATCTTCCATCTCAAGGCATATAAGAGTGTCCATTGAAAAGAGGGGAGGTTTCTTTGCATAAAGTTAAATGAGAATTGAGCATAACCCCTCCTGAATGATCACTGGGAGACATGCTGGTCATTGCACCTGGAAGACTCTCACTAACACCAATATGAAGGGCATCTATGTAGATCTCAGCACAGGCCAAATATAATATTCACTACAGTGAAAACAGAATGGTCCACAGACACTTGTTTTGCTCCTAAGAGATGCCCTGGTGCACTCAGTCTAGTGTAAGTTGAAGCCCACTATAGTCCTACCCACAAAAATCACTGTAGGTCCCCCTGAGCCTTGGCCCTGCCAAAGGTATTTTTTAAGCAGTTAGTGTTGTATGAATTCTTGTAAGCTACTTCAAATATTATAGAATGCATTGTTGACAAACAAGTACATAAGAAAAACTATAAACTGTAGAATGAGAACTGACAAACTGCAGCCCACAGGTCAAATCTTGTCTGTAGCCTGTTTTTGTAAATAGTTTTATTGAAATACAGCCACTCATTTACATGTTGTCTATGGCAGCTTTCTACTGCAGTTGTGAAGGAGACCTCATGGTCCCTAAGCTTAAAATATTTACTATCTGATTCTTCACAGAAAAAGGTACCTGACCTCTGATCTAGAATCTAGGCTGCAATTACTGAGGTAGGTGCTTTATTCACATACTCCCCCCACTCATCTGTTGAGCTTGTTCAACTCCACATAACTTTCTTATTCCACCTATGAATGTCTTATATGTGTTAATACATCTGGTCTTAACTTTGGAGCATTTCACTCATTTGTCATAATTAACCTTTAAATTTCACTCTTCTCCTCCCACTCAATTTTGGTTCACAATTTACATGCACAAACTATGTTTCAGTCACCCAAATTAATAATGAACATATTAAGTAGCATTTCTTTCCCTCTGGAAATGAAGGACTTAAGTATTTTCAAATGCTTAGTGAGCAGCACTATTGGTATTTCTCTTTCTTATTCCTAGTAAATATTATGCTGTGTCTGTGTGGTCATAGCCATTTCCATCACAAAAAATTCTACAAGCCCAGGATTACCTCATCCCAATAGAAACAAAGGAGAAAAGAAATTAGGCTGAAGGAAAAACTAAAGTAAAACCATTTTCAGTGATATAAAAGGGACTTAGAAATAATAAAGTGTATATCTTTCAAATAAATGTGCCCTTCTTTCAAAAGGCATTGTGAAGTAGAAAACTATCTTGAGTCCTAAAATTTGCTGTTAAATGTAAAGGAAGATAAAAAAAAGATCATTAAAATTAAAAAATCAATTAAAGGAATTCTAAATTTTAAAATATTTGCCTAAATCAAATTAAACAACACAAGAGAAAACACATAGCTATTTAAGAAGTACATATAAAATTGCAAGATACTTTTTGTCTCCTAGATAAACAGCTAGTTAGTTAATCTCTGTTTTCCAGCTGACGTAACAAGGATGTACTTGCGTGTATTATTTACAAGATCAAATACATGATTAATAAAACGACACAGTTTAAAACACCCTCTTTTAATGTTTTTGTTATACAAGTGGACCCAGGTTTGTGAAACCCACAAACCCACAAGTAGACCCAGAGAAGCATGTGAAAAAGTGGTATGAATCATTACTGATTTCCTGCCTTGCCCCTTTCCAAAGAAACTCATCCTTTTCCCCACCTAAAAACAGATAAAACACTGGCAGTTACTAAAAAAAAAAAAAAAAAAAAAAAAAAAAAAATGCAGAAAGAAATTTGTTAAAAAAAAACACTTTTTTTTAATCTCTAATACAAAGCCTTCTTACCTAATTTGCTCATATGTCACTTAAGTCCTTCCTGGAAGCATAAAAGTGATTCACAGCTTAATATAGTTACAGATAATTTTAAAAGAACCCCTTTTGTTTAAATGAATATGAAACCTTTTGCCAAGCTTGGAAACTGTTGGTTTCATTGGCATGTTGACTTTTAAAAGGTGAGATAGATAGTCTTTGGTAGCTTTAACTGGAGTTGTGTATGCAGGGATAAAAAAAAGGTCCAAAGGCTCTCCAGAGACTTTTTCTACCAATATTACTAAGATCCTATTGTTTGATGAAATCCAAGAGTGCTCAAGCAAAAATCAATTTTCAAAGCTTCACATAGTGTTAAAAGATAGATCCATTTCCAAGTTTTCATATTCAGGAGTCCTTCCCAAACTAGCATCCCATCTTTTGCCTTTTTTACTTTCTTCCATGTACTCTGGGAACTGGGTATTAAATTCATTTTTCTCCCTTTCTCCCACTGCCATTCCCAGTCCCATCTCTATATATCCTTTGTAATACAAAGAAAGTATCAATCTTTGACTTCAGTGATCTTCCCTTTCAGTATCTGTTCTTTTCTTCCAGGAATCTAGCACCATATGCTGGGTCCTGTATTAGTTATCTATTGCTGTTAAACAAATGATCCCCAAAACAGCGGCTTAAAATGGTAAATATTTATTAACTAACAAAGTTTCTGTGGGCCAGGAATTTAAATGTGAGTGTCTAACAGGAAGTGAGAATCACCAAGGGCCATCTTAGAGGTTACCATACATCCTAAATGCCCAACGCCTTCCACCCTGGTCTGCCTACACTTGTCATGGCTGTCCTCTCCAGATGGCCTCCTAACCAAAGCAAATCTTTAGTGCATCTATCCTCTAGATTCCTATCCTCTAGATTCCTATTCTTTACTAAGTGTAGCTTTGCTGATTTGATAAGTTAATTTTTGTTACTGTGTTCAGAGAATGCTGCAGGGAAAATTATTACTTTTAGCTCACATTCTCCTTCATCAGAGAATAAAAGAGTGAAGGCCTTGACAAAGCACTGACTCTAGTGGAGGTAGCATCAGGTATATTACAAACAAATGGGGGAAATATCCTTGTGTTAAGTCCTGGAAAAATCTCACCACATAGGCACATACCTACTTCCACAACTCCTAAGTCCAAGTTTGTAGGGACAATATGGACAATAGAATAATTGTGGTCACAAGTTTTTACTTCAGCTTTCTGACTATTGGCTGAAATTAAAAAGACCACACTCTGATCCCCATACACACTTGTGTACCCTCAGAGTCTGGCCACAAGTAAGCACCAAATACTAGCTCAATGATAGTAGGAAGGTCCAGGCAGACTTTATTTCTAAATAAAGGATGGTACTGATGCAATTACCCACCTGCTTTCTAGAAATTCAAGAGGTCCAGCTTCCAAAACAAGAGCAGAGGAAAAGCAAAAAAAAAAAAAAAATTGTTCGATACACTTTAAATCAACACAACACAGTTGCTATTAGAACAGAACAATTATAAGCCCGGCTCTCTGAAATTAAAAATGCCAGACAAGGATGACTTCATTCAAGTACTATCTTCGAGATTAAAAATAAAAGAATTACAAACAGTAATTATCAGAGATTAACAATAATAACTGCATTTACGGAGTATCCAATTTGGGCCGTGCACTTTGCATACATTAGCCATACGTCTTTCAACAACCCTGCAGGACAGACATCAGGATCTCACTCCAAAAGGAAATATAAATAGGAGGCCAATGACTAGTTAGAGATAGAAAGCTGGGCCTCATACTAAGATTCATCTGTCTCCAAAGCACAAACTGTTTTCCAGGGCTATACTGATTAACTTGTTGTTGTCTCTAATCAAAATCCATGGTCACAGGTTGTTGCCAATGGAAATTAAGGTAGCCCTTTGGCTCCTCTGTCATCTGCCTGGGCTCCTGTATACAGATGTTGCCAGATTGGCTCAGTGCAACTGTGGGCTTGCCCAGAAGGTGGGCCTGCCAGACCCAGGGACTTTATAGGGTTCATCACAGACTGCATAACTTTCTTGGGGATTACAGGAAAAATATGACTGGGTTAAGGTTTACCTGAGCACTGAAGCCTGTAAACTGTGGTGATATGTATAATTTGAAGAAGGATAGAGAAGAATGTCCTATTTACATTTCTTGAAAAACAATAAGTTAAATTTACTTTTCCCTTATTGGTGTTTAGATACATGCAAAGGGCTGATTTTTCTGTATACCACTATTTTTTAATTCTGTAGTGGGCTGGTTGAGTGACTCAGTTGGTTGAGAGCTTGCTCAAGAGTGAGAGCTTTGTGGCTGGCCATGTGGCGTGGTGGTTAAGTGCTGGCTTGGGAAGCCAGCAGCCCCGGTTCGGTCCCACATATGAGGGCCAGTGACACTGCCCTCAAAAAAAAAAAAAAAAAAGAGTGAGAGCTTTGAGCAACAAGGTCGCCAGCTCGATTCCTGGCCTAAGCTGAGCTGTCGCCAAGCTGCCAACAGGTGGCAGGATGGCTCAGCTAAAAATATATATATATATATATAATTTTGTAGCAACATTCATCTCTACATAAGAGTTCTAAGCTATTGGGTTGTTGGAAACGTCATGACGTATTTTTCCTATGTTTTTCATTGCAAAAAGGCATCATGACTTTTCCAACAACCCAATATAATAATGTGTCTTAATGAGAAACAGAGAAAAAAAAAATAAGGAAAGTATTCTCCATGCTCACATACGGTCACCAAGCATACAACCTCCAAAGAAAAAAATCATCGATAAACTACAAATTTAGAGTTTTAAGAATGTCGGAAACATAATGTGTTGAATTCTATCATCTAATTACTCAGATGTGAACAACACTAAAATCCTTAAGAAAGGGAGTAGAAAAAAATTAAATTCTCCTTAAGAAGATTATTAATAAACTATTTAATCTTCCATGGCAATCAGTAAAAAATAGTAGCTTTTTAATTTCTTAAAATTTCATAACAAACTTTTGAAAGTGTTTCCATTCTCTCCTTTACATGTCATTGAGAGCTTAACTTAAAATTCAAGTTATCTAGGATTTTAATAACTTCTACCTTTCAGCTTTGTCCTGGCATTGTGGAAGTTACAAAGAAGTATAAGACTTGTCTTTTCCTTTACAAAATGGTTCTCAAATGTGAGCACACATCTGAACTGCCTAGAATGCTGAAGCCCACACCTGGAATTTCTGATTTAGCAGCTCTGGGGTGGGGCCTAAGAAATTACAGTTCTAACAAATTCTCAAATGATGCTGAGGCCATGGTCCAGGGACTGCACTTGGAGAACCACTGCTATAGAACTAAGTCTCTAGTCCACTAAAGCAGACAAAACATAAGCATCTATGAAGTGCAGAATTCTATGCAGCAGCATAAGCTTAGACACTACCTCATAGATAGAAGTGATACAAGAGAGAGTGATATAATAGCTCCCAGGAATGAGTGATAGATAGCACAGGTAAGTCATCAGAAAAGAGGCGAGACTTGGGTTGGCTCTCATTGAATGAGTAGAAGAAAAGGCAGAAGGGCATCTCAGACCTACATATGCATGTCGTACTCACAAAGCAACCAAGCCACTCTGAGAAGAGATTCTCCACTGGTCAGCAATGGCTGATATGTTTGAAAAAGAATGATGGGGCCAGTGAATGCAGAGACCTTTGAATGCAGACTAAAGGATTCATGGGATTTAGAAACCACTGAAGGGTCTTCAGTAGAAGAGGTATAATTTTAGTGAAGATTTGGTGAGAGGATTTTGGTGAGGATTAAAAGGCAACAATATATACATTTGATTGGTGCCGGGTGAGACTAGACAGAGGCACCAGCTAGATGGTAAATGCTGTTATCTAGTTAAGGTGATTAAAGCTTGAAAGGTGTGAAGGAAATGAAAATCAAAAGGATGAGACAGACTAGAAAAGACACAGAACTTAGTAACTTACCTGACACTAAGGCCAATGCAAAGGAGAGAGATGGGAGTCAAAGTTTACTAAGGTTATAAGCCCCATGACTAAGAGAAAACTATAACAAAATATTTTACTTTCTTGGACAATGCCCAAGAATTTCTGCTGACAATATAATGTCAGAAGGTACTGACTTTTAGGGAGGAATGGGAGAGTCTATTTTGGCAAGTTTCAAACTTTCCCTAATCTTACCGGGTCAGGATTTCAAGTCTGAATTTCATTTGTGTCCAAACCCATTTAAACTATTTTAAAAAGTGATTTCCTGTTTTAAAGAGAAAAATATATATTTTTTAAATTATTCTAAGGGTTTAAATACTTCTTAGACATCAAACAACTCTTAAGAAATAATATTTTGATGATTTAAGTAAAATTAATAAAAAACATATGGATTAAATTTCCTTTCAAGTACACATCATGTTTAGAAAAGAAGGGTAAGACTGCTTCATAAAATAAGTTTGCTCTTTTATCAAACCCAAAATGGCTGAAACACTCCTCAAACATTCGAATTCCAGCCATATTTTTCCTACCCTGGTTTCTGTGTTATTGAATATCAGAATATTTCAGGCCATTTTACGTTTTTTATTCAATGAACCATGACACTGGTTTCCACAAAACATAATATTTATGAACTATTTTGATGTGTATACATCTGCAAAATCAGGTAATACAGTTGAATAAGTTGAATGCTCCAGTGAGAGCTTCCATACATATCCAAGAGGGCCTATTGCTCTAGTAACCTATGATGGTGGTTTTCATATTTGGCAAGAGAAACTGTTCTCCTGAGTAAACCCTATTCCCTAAGGAGCCATGGGGAAGCTGTGGTTCACTGAACATTTCCACCACCAACCTGCACACACACACACGCATGCACACACACACACACACACACACACACACACACACACACAAACAGCAAACTGTCTGGATTTTGTGACTTCCTTGTATGTTCTGATTTTTTTTTAGCACAAACGCCATTACCCTCATCTTAGACTTTGTCATCCCCCAAACCCCATGACTTATCTCCCCATACTCCTAATCTCCAACTTCCTGATTTCAGCATTGCAGTCTTTCAAAGCCCAGCTCCTCCTCTGTAAAAATAGGCAATAACAGGTTATTCATTAGCTAAATCCATAATTTCTTCACACTTGAGGGGCAGAAGGAACTTTATGGGTCACTTACTTCAGCCCCCTGGTTATCAGCCAAGTGAAGAGAGCTCCCCTGAGACACAGGTAGCTGGTCAGGAGCTGAGCCAGGATTAGAGTGCAAGCCTCCTGATTTCATTTCCATTTCCCCACCCCCCTTCACATCACATTATCTCTTGGACACCTGCATTCTAGAAGTAATTGCATGACTCCTTCCTTAGTGACTGTCCTTTTCTTTGAATCAAAAATGAGCCATTTCCCTGGCTGATTGCTCAGTCAATTGCTCTCAACTTTCTTAACTATCCCAGCTAAAATGTTGATAGTCAGCCTTCCTAGAGGATATTGTGGGCAGGGGAAGTATTATTGATCAAGAGTATTTCCAAGGTGCTCAAATCATATTTCATTATTTACTACTGCTGACTCCACTCATACCTGAAGTCAGGTCCGTTCCACACTACCTCACTTAGTTTAAGGCAGTAATTCACAACTGGGGGTTACTTTTGACCCTCAGGGCACATTTTTGGTTTTCATGGGGGCAGTGGTAGGGATGTTACTGGGTAGAGGTTACGGATACTGCTGCTAAATCTCCTACAACAGGCCCCACAACAAAGAATTATCCAGCCCCTACAATAGCCTTATTGTAGACATCTATGCAAGAGTTTCCATACATTTCTAGGTTTGCAGATAATAGCTACACCGCTCTGTCTTGCAACATCATTCAACACCTACTATGCCCAAGGCATTGCACTGGGTATTGCTACCAAATTTACAGTAGAAACATAGAATGCTATAGTCCTACAAAGTTCTATATACAGCGAAAGACTTCAGCCTGCTATGTTCTTGAGCATGCTACATTACAGACAAATAAAATGCTGAACTGTTGGAAGGCATAATGTGCGTCACTCATTCCTGGGATCAACAACAGCCACTTGGACCTGGTGGAGAACTTTCAAAAGATGAATGCGGTGTCAGTGCCCTGAAGCCATCCAAGAACAACCAGACAGGCATCTGTAAAGAATGCTTTGCAAAGTGAAAAATGGCCACGTGGTTTCTTTTGTTGTTGTTGTTGTTGTTCTGCCAAGTGAAAAGCAAACTGAGCTTTAAATATTTCAAGAAAGAAAAATCTCCCTTTGATACCATGTCTTATTCACTTTCACCAAAATGTCATCCTGTCAGGCTGGGTGCTATCCAGGACATATCAAAAGCCTCTTTTATCAGTGTTATTCCTACTTTGAACACATTCTTTTAATTTAAATCAGTATGACTGGTTTGTATTAAATTATTGGAAAGGTTCTTGGGTTTCAGGCTGATAGTAAATCCATGAAAAAGCAAATGGCTTTTCCATTTCCGGGAAATCTAATTAAATGTTATAAAAACAAATGTGCTCTGGTGTGGTATATAATGAAATAATATTGAAGAATAAATATTGGGTGTCTGTTGTTCAGTAAGCTCTTTGAACTCTGAAGAATGTGAGAAAAATACCTTCCCAAGCTAGGGGATCTGGAAACAGGGAGATAAGGAATGACAAATGCTCCCTCAAAGCTCCTTCAGATCCTTCATGCTATAGAAACCGAAATCAAATTAAGGGAAGACTTCTCTGCAGACTCAGGTAATGTAGCTCTCCTACCAAGTGACAAATTTCATATCTGAGGGGTTTTATCTCTCCTGTAGTCCCTACCAGAATTCTCAGGTGAGAAAAAACATAAGCCAAGGGCTTTTCTGTCCCTCTCAGCCCCTCTTCCACTACCTCCACCTCACACTCAATCTGACTTGATAATGGTAGATTCTTCCACAAGATGGCGGTCAGAGTTTATCTCTGTTTTCAGTGTCTATCTTGACAAAATATCTGTGAAGTTCAGTGATGGTGCCATGGGATCTCTTGGAGGATATATGTGGTGTTATCATGACCCATAATCTACATTGATGCCTTTCTTACCAACTCACATACAATCTAAACAAAAACAAAGTGTTTATTATGCAAACAAGCTTTAAGGCAAGTTCCTTTCCAACCAGATTGATGCCAATAAACCCATCCTATAACTGCAATTTGATGTCTGTGGTTGGGATTTATATTTTTACAGAAAATAATAACACTGTGACTTACGTCTCACAATTTACAAGCTATTGCATGTACTATCATATTTCATGGTTTATAATTTTCTGACACTCTCCCCCACCCATCTTGGGGGGTCATACTTAGCAGTTACAGAGCCTGAAGTGAGGCACCTCTGTGCTGACCAGAACAATAATCCTCCTCATTCCATATCTCCTTTCTAGCCTGTTTAACAGGAATTGAGCTTAAAAAGAACAAAAACTACCTATTTTTCTGCCAGCCTAAATCCATGGGGAGCTCACTCAGTAAATTTGAACGACCTCTCCTGTTTTCCACTTAAAGAAGAGAATCAATTGTCCATAACGTTGGTACAAATAAGACGAGTTTTATAAATTTCCATAAAGATACATAATAAACATCAACCCTCTCCCTGGACATACTATCCTACTAACTCAGTTCTCTACAATGCTTAAACAACTGCAACACTGCTGTAGTAAATCAGCTTTATTTTGTCAAATAGAGATCTCCTCGATGTGGGCCTCCCCAGCTGCAGAGCCCTCTTCATCTAAGTAACATACTAGTCACCAGCATCCTGTTCTGGTCCTTCCTCATAATACCACTTGCCTCAGCTGTGTCTGTGTGTCTGTGTATTCAGCCTAAATGTTTACAGTGGAAAGTCATGAAGCTGTCAAAGGACAATGACCTAGTTGAGTGAGGTCATCACTGCAATTAAAGATACAACTAAAAATGAAAACATGCTATATTGAAACGCTAAATTACCTCAAAGAGTTTTTATTCTTAGTTCTATGGGCTTCAGAACTAGTAGCCTAAGCAATCATTACTGGCTTAAATATGTAAAAGTCACATTTAAGGATAGAACAGTAAGCTAAAAAATAATAAACAACTTTCAATATGTTGTAAATTTGCTACTACAGAGATAAAATGTCTTGCCATTTTCAATTTTTCCCTCTGAGGTGACTGATAAGCAACAGCCACACAACCCACTATTCTTAACTAGGCAATTTAACATGACAATTCTAACATATTACTGCATGTAGGAGGGTAGGTATTGTATGTTGCATATTGTATTCTTGGAAATTCCAATATCTAGCATTATGTCTACACAATGCAAGTGGCTGAGAAATGCTTGTTAACTAGACTAAACAAATGACTATGAAAAGCTCTTCTAAATTAAAAAGGCTTTAAAAAATGGGCAAAAAGTAGGACCCAGAAAACATACATATCCACTAAATATGTAAAAATATTCTCATCCACACTATATATCCGGGAAATGCAAACCAAAACAATAGTGAAATATTTTTCACCCATCAGATAACATTATTTAACTTAAATAGTCATTTATATTATTCGATCTTCACAAGTGAAAACAAGCACATTCAAATAGTATAAATTGATTCAATTTGACAAGATATATCAAAATGTAAAATGTGCAAATTCTTTGATCTAGCAATTCCACTTGGAGGAATCCACACAGGAAAAAAACTCAATATGTGCAAACTTAGGAGATTCAATAAAGCATGGTTTGTAATTGAAACAAATGGAGAAACCATTATATGTCTATAATAGAGGATTAGTAAATAAATGATAGTCCATCACATTATGAACCCCTGTGACAACATCAAAAACAATGAGGTAAATTTCTTACTCATAAGAGCATAGTTACAGAACAATAAGACATGATTCCATTTTAGTTTGCTTTTTTGTTTGTTTGTTTGTTTGTTTGTTTGTTGGATTTGTTAGGGTTCTTGTTTGCTCGCTTTTTGTATGTGCTTGTATGAAGTTATATGTGTGAAGTAGACTTTACTGAAGAGTGCTTGAGGTTGGACACACAGGAAGGGAGCACTAGAAGTAATCAAACAATTTTGAGCTAAATATGTTATTCTTCTCCTTAACAGTCCTAGCAGGATGTTTGCACTGACTGCTCTGCCTCATGTAGTGGCTCCCAGCTTCTTGCCTTCTCAGTGGTTTTTTGCTCTCCTCCATGTTTTTGTTTTGTTTTGTTTTTTGTTTTTACTGCAAGTGATTGTACATATATAGCCATGGAATGTATAAAGGGGTTCTAGAGAAAATGCACATCTAATTTGATGGAGGTTTCCTATGGGATAGGAATAGAAATAAGGGTAGGAAGAGTTTTTCATCTTTCTTTTTTTTTTCAAACATCTGTATGGTTTGCATCTGAAACAAGAATGTATCCATGTATTTCTTGCATAATAAAACAAAATAGGAATGGAGTTAGAGTGATGGATTATGAGTGGGGATTTTTGCTATTTGTTGTTGCCGTTGTACTTTCTTTGATATGTCTTCCTGCATTGTTCAAATCATTGCTTTTAAGACAATGGAAAGACTCAGTCTCTCTAAATATCTCCTTCATATCAATTCTAGAACCAGAGATTTGTCATTTATTCAATAAATATTCTACTGAGGCTCTACTGCAAATAAAACTCTGCTAATTCCCTTCTTTCTGTCTTTCTTAGTTCCTTATTAAAATGCAAGCATCTCTCCTCCTCCCCTATGGTTGAGGTGTAAAACCTATTTTCAACTAACACCTTGGGAGATTCTGGTAGCTAAGAAAAAAATGGGGGCGGGATCCGTTTTTGCTCATTTATCTATTTATTCACTCAGCCATTATTAATTGAGAATTCATAGTCACTGTAACAAGCAGGGGATATAATAACCTCACTGACCTTTAATCTAATGAGCAAGGCAGGCAACCATAAGCTAATTTATGAAAGGAAAGAAGGAAGGAAGGGAGGGAGGGAGAAAGAAAGAATAATAAATATGATAAGTGCCATGGAAAAAAGATACATAGAGTTACGAGTGCCTATAAGATGGTCTGATCTCTGAGGAGAAGACTATCTAAGGAAATGGCTACATGGAGATCAAAAATTTGAACTGTGTGATTGGTAGACTGGTGTTGGGGGACTGGTGTTATTTAACTAACTCACAGTAACTGAAACTCATACATACAAGGAACCATACAAAATGAGGACAACTTGTACATATGATCTACCACGCTCTTGGGAAATTGGGTCTTGCTACTTTCATCCTCAGTGCACTGGCCTTTCATGTGTTTAAAAAAATTACTTCATAGTGAATCAGGACTTAGAAGTGTGGGGATAGAAACTGAGGTTGATGAAAAGGTCTAGAGTTGGCAGCAGGAGAAGCAGAGAGTAGGAGGGAAATTTGGAAGAAGGAAGAGAGGCATGCCTAGAGAAAGGAGACCAGCTAGGTGGCTAGTAGCCGAGTTAAAGAATGTGGTCGCTAGGAGTAGAGACTAGTGAAAAGTAGACAGACCTTCAAAGATATCTGGCAAATAAAACAGAGGATTTGATGAGGAATTCTGTGGGGAAAGGGGAGTGTAGAGGATGAAGCCTAGGTTCTAAGGCTTGCATAAGCAAACAGATATTGGCAATTTTCCCTGAGCCAAGGAGCACAGGAAGAAGAGGATTGGGAGTGGAGGACAGGCAGGGAAGCTCTTGAGGTCAATCTTCAACATGGACCACATTGAATGATCTTTAAAACAGCCAACTGGAGAGATACTAAGTAGGAGCTCAGAAGAGCAGTATAGGCTGGAAATGTAAACTTGGGAATCACTGACACACAGATGTGTGGGTGATGTCAAGAGGGACACACAGGTGCTGAATAAAACAGAAATGAGTGGTGGTCAATGGCAAAATTTAGCTAATTATGACAGGACCAGACCTGGTAACCATAAAGTCCACTGAGATAAGGCCCAGCTGCCCTCTAGTGGAATCCAAGCCATTTTAACAGCCTGCACCAGGAAATAGACTGAGCTGATTTTCAAATGACTTACAAGCAGAAACACTGTAGGCTTTCTATGGAAGAAAAAGGACCTCAGGGAAAGCCACCTACCTCCAAAAGCAGGGCTCTGGATAAACGAGGTTTCTCTCTTAATGGAATTCAAAACAATAAAGCTAACTAATAACTGTGCTTTTTGAAATACCAGTCTATAGTCTTTTTTGTATAATACAAATGCTAAATGCTATCCAAAAGTTTCTAAAAAGCAAAACATTTTTTCCCTGAACTCTTTTGGTAGCCAGACCTGACTTGATTTGAACTTATTTGGTGGCAAAATCTGACCTGAATTTCCATAAGGCTATTTATAGTTTTCATGTATCCCCACAGTATAAATATCATGCATTTCATTGCAAAAACTTGATTGACTATGGATGCTAGTCTAGACCCAGATGAAGGTGTTACATAACATAGTAAATGCACCTTACTGCCTCTCTAAAACTCTAAAGTATAAAATCTAAAAACTCAAACCTAAAAGATCCAAGTCTCGAGTGATCCTGGGGTTTTTAGCTAAACGATGAGACAGATTGCCAATGGCAGAAGAAATCCTAACATTTCAATTTTTAATCATAGGGATATTCAAACAAGGAAAATGACCACTGAGTATTTAAACACAAATATATGAATGCTCTAATTATCTAAGATTCAACAGTAGTGCAACAGGGAATCAACAAAAGACACAAGTAAGCACTTAAATTTGACTTTTCCAGGACCAGCCAAGTGGCGCACTGGTTAAGAACTGGCTTGGGATGCCAACTCTGAGCAGCAGGGCCCCGGTTCGGATCCCAGATATGAGGGCCAGTGACACTGCCCTCTATAGCTAAGATGCTGAACACCTGGAGCTGGTCTGCTGTGAGTCACTGGGCGACGGCATAACTGCAGCCCCTGCTGCAGTGGGCTGCCATAGGCTACAGTGAGTGGCCAGCAGCCAGCATGAGCGGCCAGCAGCCGGTGTGAGCTGCCAAGAGCCACTATGAACGGCCATCCAGAGGCCGGCAACCAATCTGCCTCACCCAGGAAGAGTGCAATGACGATACCAACTTGGACCAGTGAAGCAATGTCCTCCACAACTAGACTGAAGAACAAAAGGACAGCAACTTGTCTTTTCCCCTCCCCTAATTTCCCCAATAAAATCTTTAAAAAAAAAAAATTTTTGACTTTTCCAGCAACAAGGCTAACCATCAAATGAGCAGCCACTGTCTTGATAATGAATGTGTAAGCATGTACATGTGTGTG
The DNA here is from genome assembly GCA_033961575.1 of Aselliscus stoliczkanus. Taxonomy (NCBI): domain Eukaryota; kingdom Metazoa; phylum Chordata; class Mammalia; order Chiroptera; family Hipposideridae; genus Aselliscus; species Aselliscus stoliczkanus. The sequence continues at coordinate 80,178,921 of CM066728.1, read as the reverse complement.
CACACATACGTGAATGCACAAACATGTGCATGTCATGCCTATAAATCAGGAGACAAGCATAGACTATAGACGCCTTTACTCTCCCTGATCTGCAGGTCAAGGCTGAGGTTCTCCCTGCTTCAAAATCTCTAGGAAATGTACAAGGCAGTGGACTTAGGAAGAACCTACGTCCTATATCTCATTCTCTTCTTCATATAAATCATAAAAATTGATATGCAAAAAATTTAGATGAAGATTCTATGCAATGATTTTCCCTTAAAAAGTACATAATAAATAGTAATAAGCATTTCCCACCAAAATCATGTCAGAGAGAAAACCCTGTGTGCTCCTCACTACTGACATGGAAAAATCTCATTCCTTGTCCTCTTCCGATCCTTGCATGGCCCAGGGCCAGGAACAAGTCAGGGCAGAACGAATGTCAAAAATTTTTATGTTATCTAATGTGCACTAAAAACAGACTAGTTTAAATGCAACAGAAAAAGTAGTACCTTAAATTCATTTAGAGGGCCGGCCGAGTGGCACATTCATTAAGAGCTGGTTTTGGGATGCCAGCGGTCCCAGTTCGGATCCCACATATGAAGGCCAGTGACACTGCCCTCTACAGCTAACAACGCTCCACCTGGAGCTGGGCTGCGAGCCCCGGCGATGATGTAGGCTGCGGCCCCTGCTGCAGTGGGCTGCCATAGGCTACAGTGAGTGGCCGGCAGCCAGCGTGAGCTGCCAATAGCCGCGGTGAGCGACCAGCCAGAGGCGAGCGTCTGATCTGCCTCATCTGGGAAGAGCGCAATGACGATATCAACATGAGCCAGTGAAGCAATGTCCACTGCAACTAGACTGAAGAACAAAAAGACAGCAACTTGTCTGTTCCCCTTCCCCGATTCCCCAACGCTGTTGTTCCCCTCCCCGATTCCCCAATAAAATCTTAAAAAAAAAAAAATGCATTTAGAATTAGAGACTTTTAGTTGATATTTATTTGTTAATTCAACATATACAGTTAACTCTTGAACAATGCGGGGTTAGGGACACTGACACCTCCCCAGCAATTGAAAATCCATATAACTTTTGACTCCCCAAAAGCTTAACTACTGGTAGCTAACTGTTGGACCAAAGGCCTACGATAACATAAACAGTTAATTAATACATATTTTGTATGTTATATGTACTATATACTGTATTCTTACAATAAAGTAAGCTAGAGAAAATGTTATTAAGAAAGAGAAAATATACTTATGGTATTTATTTTTAGAAGTCTGCATACAAGTGGATTCACACAGTTCAAACCTGCATTGTTCAAGGGTCAACTGTATTTACTGTGTGTCTGCTAAGCACCAGGCATTGTCCTCAAAATGGTGAGCAAGACAAAGTCCTCTTAATTTAGGAGTTTTCAAATAACAGAAATACGATTGAGAGCATCCATATCAACAAAAGCAATAGGGACAAAACTTGCCTATAGGCCTTCTGCCATAAGTCTCTGTCTACTAACCCGTGGCCCTCTACCCGACCCAGTGCCCTGCAAACGAGAGGCCAAGGCAGACAGATATCAGCGATAAGACTTAGAGAAGTGGCAGAGGTGAGCACAGCAAGAAGTCACACAGCCAGCCAGAACACACACATCCAAGTCCCAAAATGAGAGCAACAACACAAAGGCCCCAAAGAAGCCAAAGAGGAGGTTTTGGGGAATGACTATGATTCTCAAAGCCAAAAACACCAAAATCCAAATCTAAATTATTTTTAGGTTTTTCCCTAGAATGGATAGAGTGGTAGAACTCATTTATGACTAGTATATTTATTATGATTTTCCTCCAGGGCTGCCTTAAGATGAACATTCGAGAAGGGTCTTCTCCTGAAAAATAGGAAGTAATCCCAAGAACAACATATCTTGATTTTACAGGGTGCCTTTTTCCCTGCCAAGGACCTCAGAGCACTTTGTGAGGGTACCAGATTTCCAATGAGCAGTAGCTAGATAGGAGGGTTTCCACAGTCTCTTGGAATTTCCTGCAGAAAGATAAAGACAAGGAAGGGGTCACCAAAGGCCACAGACACATTGTGTAAAGTCTGCATTCATGCATATTTTATAGACAGGTATGGCAAGAGCCAGCGATGTTACAGTTCTGTAAGCTTTTGGCTCCCAAAAGATTGAGACTGGCCAAAAATGCAGGTAAACAAAATACCAGCTGAAAACTCCTCTACAAGAATTCTTTGGAATATCACACCTGGATTTTGGCTCCACGCCACCACAAACAGAATACGTGGGCTTACTGGCATTGGAACAAGAATATCCGTGGGAGAAATCAGGGGAGTAGATGGCTCAGGGGCCTGATAATGGGATATGTTTTGCCTCTTATCTTCTGGCTCAGATTCAGCCCAGGTGGAAAGTGACAAAAAATGGCTGCCTTATTGTGGCCTCTGGGCTTGGACGTTTCCACTTGGGGCCTGGTAAACAAGGTTCCACCTCCCTCAAACGAAAGCCCCAAAAAGAGAAACTTGGAGCAAATGTCTAACAGATCTGCCAAGAACTCAATGGGCCATATAAAAAGAAAATTAATAATAATAAACCAACAGAAAAAAAGGACAGAAAAAAATGGGAGGTAAAAAGCCTCCTCATCTTAACAGGTGGTTAGAAACTGGCACAAAGGCTATTCTTGTGGTAAATCCATCCAGGGTCTTGAAGGAGGGCTTGTGTCAAGAAGCAGTCTGTTAAGGCAGGAGAAACTCAGTTATTAGATTACAATGTATTGAGCAATACCTCAGCCTCAAGTAGCTCTCAGGCAGAAGGAGACAAGACAAAGGTAGGTTTAAGTGAATACCTAACTAATACAGGCACACCTCAGAGATACTGCAGGTTCGGTTCCAGACTACCACAATAAAGCAAGTATCACAATAAAGTAAGTCGTAATCCTTTTATTGGTGGAGGGTTTTGCCTCCAGTTTGTAAAAATGCAACACCTTTCACAGAGAACAATAAAGCAAAGCGCAATAAAATGAGATGTGCTTGTATGTGAATGTTTGAAGCCACTTCATCATCTTACTCATAAAGTTGTCCTTCATTTCCAACTTCTTGAGCTACAGCCATGCTTCAGAGTCAAGGTTTCTCATCCTCAACACTATTGCCATCTTGAGCTGGGTAATTCTCTGTGGCTATTCTGTGCATTGCTGAGCAGCATATTTGGCCTCTACCCACTAGATAACAGTAGCAGCCCCCACCTACTCAGTAATTGCAACAAACCAAATGTCCCCAGACGTTGCAAAATGTCCCTGGAGGGCAAAATTGTCCTTGGTGAAGATCTACTGTTCTCTGATAAGGGACCAAATGGGGAAGTAAAAAGAGCATGAGCTCTGGAGCAGGCAGACCTAGATGTGGGTTTTATCTGTGTGACATTGGGCAAGCTACTCACCACTGTCAGGCTAAGTACCCTTGTATGGACCACTACTACTCTGTTAGGGTATTGGGAAGATTATATCAGATAGCCTGACACATGGTGGGCATTCAATTTTCAGTTTTCTTCCCTCCTGGCTTCCTAAATCCTTTCAAAGCACTGATACCTTCCATATTATTCTAAACTCTCTCTTACTCTTCTCCAACAAATTCCCTAATTCTTTCTCTGGTCGGCCCCATGCATAAACACGGAACTGAAATCAAAAGACTGGAAATCATTCCTTAGCTTTGCACTTACTGGCTAGGTGAACTTGGACAAGTTATTTAACCTCTTTTGGATTCTCCGATATTAAATCAACATCATTATCTTGGTATCTACAAAACTGCATGAGGTTATTACTCACCTGCTCAGCAACCTGACCTGGCCGACTATTGCTTTGTGAGTCATGGAATATGGATTGCAGGCTCCTTTTACTCAACCAAGTTTATGGCTTATTGATTCTCAAACATGTCTATGCATTAAGTTGTCTGTGAAGATTTTCAAAACAAAACACAGAGGCTCAAGGCACCATCCCCGAGTCTTATTTAGCAGGTCCAGTGTGGGACTCAAGCGCTGTCACGTTTTTAAACTTCTCAGGTAATGCTGATGTGTGGCCAGGATTGAGACTTCCAGTCGTAGACTCAGACTCGCCGGTCTTGGTAAGTGCACCTGCTTCCCATCCCTAACTCATGACTAATTCCCTCCCACTGACAAGCTTTGCACAAATTACTGCCCCTACCTGGATGGTTTCCCTGACTTTTCTCAGCCAGTCCTTGGCTTTTCCTTCTTTCAAAACTAACTCCCTTTTGGGAGCCTTCCCACTTTTCTCTGGTACTGGGGCTTGCTTACCAATGAAAATTTTTAGTGCCTGCATGATATGTGATGTTTAGAAAATGAAATTTATTTTTCAAACAAAAATAAGCATTATACAGTATTTTTAGATAATATTGTATTTCAGAGGAGAAATTCTCTGGGAAAACTTCTATAAAAAGTATCATTAATCAGAACATTAGTTTGAACTCTTCTTAATTAATGGCTGTCAAAGACAGTTTATGAGCCACTCAAAAAAGACCATAGTGTTAGTTACAAAAACTCTACAGTTCATCTTTATCAGCACACCTTGCTCACCAGACTTGACTCTAAATATCTTTTAGAGCTTTCTAATTATTAAACTCACCATTAAATGATGATTTATTACACTACAGAACATTTAAAAATTATCTGAAGACAATTATTAAAGTATTTTTTGACAGCAGCAGTGTTATTGGAATAAGAGTGCAGTCTTCCAAGTTGATTACTTAGATAGAAACACTCATTTGAATAGATAATGATATCTTTGTTTTGAAAAAAGTTGTCACTATCAATCAGAACATCGTTTTACTTTAAGTTTCATAACTATTACTAGCTTGAAAGCTGTTGGATGACAGTGGTGGTTCTCAACAAGGGGACATCTGGCAATGTCTGGAAACTTTTTTGATTGTCACAACTGGAGGAAGTGTTTGCTACTGGTCAATAGTGCCATGGTTGGAAACACTGGATTACATGTTTCCATGGCTGCAGCATATTTTCTTGTATATTTTGATCTGTCTGTTCTCTCTTTAGAAGAAATTTCTTCTTCATCATTCACTCAGTGCAGAGCTGTATAGATAAAAGCAACAAGAAAAGTGCTATGTGACTGTTAGCAGTATTTCTTCTGGTAACTGGAAATCCACATTAATCACAAGTCACTGTCCCAAAAATAAGGTGAGATAGACAACAGCATATTATTGTCATTGGGAGTGTGGACTCTGGAGCTAGCCTGCCTGGGAATAGATCTCAGCTCTGTCATTCACTAGCTATGTGACTGCACAATTTAACCTCCCTGTGTCTAAATTTCTTCATTTGTAAGTTGGGAGTAATACTATTTATCTCTTATTATTTTTGTGAAAGTAAAATAAATTGTAAAATGTTTAGTGCCTGGCATATAAGATGTACATAATAAATATTAGTTATTATAATGATGATGATCACCATCATCTTTTTCTTTTTTAAGATTTTGTTGGGGAATTGGGGGAGGGGAACAGTGCTGGGGAATTGGGGGAGGGGAACAGACAAGTTGTTGTCCTTCAATCTTAGTTGTGGAGGGCGCAGCATGCTCAGCTCCAAGTCCAGTCGCACGGCTCAACTTAAGGTGCTGTGTTCAATTAGTGGCAGGTGGGCATAACCACCATCCCATGCAGGATTCAAACCAGCAACCTTGTTAAGAGCACACGCTCTATCCACTGAGCCATCCTGGTGGCAGCTCAGCTCAAGGTGCCAAGTTCAGTCTTAGTTGTGGGTGGGCGTAGCCACCATCCCATGCGGGAGTTGATCCGGCAGCTTTGTTGTTAAGAGCACGTGCTCTATCCCCTGAGCCACTCAGGCGGCAGCTCAGCTCAAGGTGCCGAGTTCAGTCTTTAGTTGCGGCCAGGCATAGCTCACCATCTCAAACAGGCAACCTTGTTGTTAGGAGCACATCCTGCCACCTGTTGGCAGCTCAGCAGCAGCTCAGTTCAGGTGCAGCTCACTAGTTCGTGTGGGAATTGAACCAGCGACCCTGTTGCTCAGAGCTTGCATTCTTGAGCAAGCTCTTAACCAACTGAGCGACTCGGCCGGCCCCACCATCATGTTTTTAAGTAAACATAATTTCAAAGATTTAAGTGCTACACATTTGCAGAGGGTGCAAAGCCAAATAAACTTGTGCTTGGAGTTGATATGGTACTTGAGCACTAACCCTTAACCTTGGCTGGATATTAACAAACTATAGAAATTATCCCTGAAAGTATAGTCTTTTGGCTGGATATTAGAATCACCTAGGAAGCTTTGTACAAAACCCCAAGTCCAGGCCACACTGCAGATCAATTAAACCAGAATTCCTGGAGATGAGACCCAGTTATCAGTATTTTCTTAAGCACTCCATGTGATCCCAATATGTAGCTAAGGTTGGCGACCACTGCATTAAAGTTATTAACAAAGTATATCGCTCAGTGGGATGATAAAAGGAGGGCATATGAACAAAAGAAACAAAGGCTGTGAAAGAAGTAAGAGGTGGAGAATAATCTTTGAGTTAATAAATATGTTCAGATGAATAAAGATATAGAGATAAGCATGCAACAGTTCCTAACCTTTGAAAAATTTACAGTTCCTTTACCAATAAAATATATAAGGTGTTATGGGAACACGAAGGGAAAAGCACTGAAATATAGCTATGTGGTAAAGTGACTATAAAGTAATTTATATGGAGCTGAATGAGAAAAGAAAACTCTTTAGAAAGTTGGGGAGGTAAGAATACCTAAGATGGAGTTTAAGACTGGAGATATGTCACCTAGGATGGGATGACAAGACTTTCAAAATTAAAAAGAACTGACATTCATAGTTCAATAAGGAGTTCTGAATAATGAAGGAAAAATTATTTGTTGCTGATATTTTCTAAAAGTTTAAGGTCACAGAGATAAATATCTTATTTCCTCATCCCAGAAAGTACAGCAAACCAACCATGCAATCTTAAAAACTGGTCCACTCCACTGGGCCCCATGTTTCATAATATTGTGCCAACACTGTACAGGATGACAACCCTAGGGAAACCCACACCCACAGTTTAAAAGCAGACCACTAAAGGACCCATGTATAATCAAGTGAGTTCATTAATGGAAAGGAATGGATACTTTCTATTCTTACCCCAAGAGCTGAATATAGTAGATAACATTTTGTATTCAAAAGACTTATTAACATTCAGAACCAAACCACCTTTTAAGAATAATAATACCAAAAAATCCTACTAACAGAAACATATCTTATTGACCTAGGTGTCAATCTCAAACACCAGTTTTTTTCCTTTACTTTTTTTGCCTTCTACTTTAACTTAAAGGCATGTACAATCTTCACTTGGCAGCCACTAAAACAAGTAGAAGAAGGATTCAGTTTGTACACTTGCCTCTCCAAAGGCCTATTTAACAGACCAAAACCTAACTATGGAAGCCAAGCTACCCCCACTCACTGAGACCAGGCGCGAGCCTTGATATCTTGTTTTATTTTTCTATGTGCACCCTATTACGGACCTATGTAACAATGCAAGACCACCACACAGGGTGCAGAGGGGCTTGAATTATAACAGCTGTGGTCTCCGTGCAGGAACTGCAGCCCACTGTGAAATTCTCCATAGCTCTGGATCACAATTAGAGTAACACCTGTGCAAAACAGGTTTTTTCTGATCCCCTAGAAAGCCCTCTATTTTCTGCAGGCCCAAATTGTGTTTGTTGTTCTTAAGCCAGTTCCCTGCCTCGGAATTTAGACAATCATTCAACTGCTCGATTTCATCCCTCTAAAGCAATCCAGAGAGTTCGTGAGAGATATATCAATGAGTCAGTTCATTCCTGCCTCACCCAACCCTTCTCTATGTGACTCCCTGGGCAAGATAACTTTTACAGGGATGAGAAAGAATATCCTTTGTCTATGATACATAAAGGCTCTTCATGAGGTCAAATCTTCCATAGCACTGATGGTGTGGGGAAAGGATGTGATTCCTCCATTTCTGTAGGACCTACTCCATAAGTGAAAGAGGCACAATTACATGCCCCAAAGGAAATGGTTACCAAAATCGAGGCGATCACTTACACTAAAAAATTTCTGTGGTTTCTGCTTAAAAGGAGTCAAAAGAATGTCATTCTTGGACACTACTGAAAACGTGATTAAGACAACTCTTCAGAGATCCACAATAGGGACAGGAAATGTCAGAATCAAATTTTCAGGCTCAATTATTCATCGCATAAATAAATTTTGAAGATGGGTTTGTCTTATGAAAGTTGAGAAGTACAGTGTTTAGCAATTATGCAAACCCTGAAGACTTGGCTCCCTGAAACCATTTCTGTTGGTCTTGGAATGCTGTCTGGATCCAAGTAGCTGACAAAGTATTTTATTATTATTATTAATAACACAAGGCTTTAAGGAAGGTATGAGCTCTCTGAGTGAGTAAAGAGACTCTGGCTTAATTCCATTTTTCCAGTCTTACTATGGACCAATGGTTGCTGATTTTCTACTTATATTATGCTCTTGTGTCTTTTCTAGTAATAAAAATTCATTATTCAATTCAGGATGAATTCAAAGACCCAAGATGTTGGGTCCTTTCAGAAGGCTTACAGAAATATTTGCACAAGGGAAAAGCAGTTCAACTCTCAGTAGATAATAACTGTAATAATTGTTCTCCTGTCATGCCTGGCCACTGGGAGTACACCTATAGAACAACTCATTGCTCTTTCCCATCTTTCATAAATTATCAGAGCAAGAATGCATCCTATGGAGACTTTTAATGAGGTTTCTAGTGCTCTCGTGGTCATTATTGTTCAATATAGTCAAACGAACTAAAATGTGTGAAGCCCTGTAAAATAACCCTTGCAAGCCCCAGGCCCACCCTCCAGGGGCTTGCATTTTTCATCAGTAGACCACACTTGCACATAAAATTGTTTCCATGAAATGCTTACTATGTACTCAACATTGGGCTAGGCACTGCAGAGGTTTCAGAAGCGTGAAACATGCCTCATCCTCAAGGAGGACGCAGTGGAGTTAGTGAGACAGGATAAATGCTAGAAAGGAGGACAGCGAGGACTGGAAAGATCAGAGAAAAGTTCAGGAGGAGGTGTGCCTTTAGCTAGGCCTGAAAAGATGGATAAGATTTGGGTGGAAGGAAAGCGTTTAGGCAGGAGGCTAAGATAAACAAAGATGTGAAGGCAGAAATGAGTATGGCAGTATTGCGTGGGTTTCTCCCCTCCCTGTCTCTTTTGGTCTTAGTAGATCCCTCTGATGGGAACAAGGTCAGAATTATTTGAAAGAATTTTGCCTCATCTACATGGACTTCCTATGGAAATAGAGAGACAAGGGAAACTTTGAATGAGGGAACAGTGACAGCTCAGTGGATTGGAAATGTCTGTGTCTGGAAAAAAAGTAGTCAGAGGATTGTAATTATACCGTGTGTAAAGTGCTGCATGGGAACGTTGAGTCCTGAGGCCGGAAGGTTCCCAGGAAGACATGACTCCTTTTACTCAGCTAGGTGACCACACACACACACACACACACACACACACACACACACATATCCATCATAGATATAGTTAAACTTGGCTGCCAATTACATGAACTGTGAGAGTGCAGAACACCCCAGATAAGGTCCAAGTTTCTCCTCCTTCTGTCTGAATTCATGCTTTGCCATTCATGCACTCCCATAATTACACACAGAGCCTAATCGTTGGCTTCCACCAAAACCCCAAAACTCTACTCATGCTCATGCACTTCTTTTTTTTTTTTTTTTTTTTTGAGGGCTGTGTCACTGGGCCTCATATGTGGGACCCGAACTGGGGCCGCTGGCGTCCCAAGCCAGATCTTAACCACCGCACCACTCGGTCGACCCTTCTCATGCACTTCTTGAATGTATTACCTTGATTACAAATTTATAGAGTCATGGAGGGAGGTTGCATTATAGACGTATGACCTTCCATCGTTTGTGTGGGTCCACCAGTACCAATCTCTACTTTCCTCCCCTCCAAGAAGTAAGAAAGCTCTCTGCTTGTCTAGCTCAAAAGAGTTCCATCCATATTGTTAGAGTCTCATTTCAAACCCCAAGCAGTTTCCTAAATAGGACATCTGCCCATCTAAGTTAGTTCTGGTGAGTACAATTCTCTCCATCTTATGTAAATTTTCCCTAAGTGAAGGTGAGAAGGAGAATACTGGCAGTCTTTCACAGCTTTTACCAATTCCTCCCCAGAAGGAAAAGGTAAGAAGATAAAGCATGTTGATTACTTGGCACTCACTTCTCCTGCACACCACAGATCTTCACTGCATGGTTCTAACTTCCCCCATCCTTCTCCCGTGGCCTTAGAGACATCCAGCCTCTGAAGATCCCGCTGGAATCCTCTTCTGGCTTTGCCTCTTCATTTATTGAAGGGCTCTCTCCCACTCAGTCCAACCAGACAAGGCCTTCTCTGGTAGCAGAGGTCTCCAAAGAACCTAGAGAGAAGTCTGTGAATGTAGCATTACTGTCAATACAGTTAACAGCACTAGGCTTACGGGAACCCGGTAAGGGGGTGAAACTCCCAGTCTAAACCGTGTGCCACATTTTCTTCACCCTCGATAGCAGAGACCAGCCTGGAAGATATGTTGTTTAATGGGCACCCTTCCCTCTGCAGCTCCTCCCTCTAGGGCCTCATCCACATACAAGAAAGAGTCAGGTGTTTATATATGAGCACATTTGATCATGGTGCTGAAGCAGTTTGCCTCTCTGGCTTCTTTCCCATTTCCTGACCTTAATTTCTAGAAAAGCAATGATTTTCCCTGCTGGTAGGAATTTGCCACAAAATGTCTCTTCTCTCCATTAACAAAACCATACCACATACAGGAAGTCCTTTATATGTTCTCATGTATCTTATATTGACAGAAGTTACCACCCATCTTGTTTATGATTTAGCATACACCGGGCTTCTTTACGAAATAGCCAATATTAAACAGTGCATTTTCCCCCAAAAAGCCTATCTCTGAATGATTTCCACAACTTTGCTCTAAATTTAAATGGAATTTCCAAAATCATCAAGATTTTTAGGCAATTCAACAAACCCCTAATCTCCCCACATGATATACCCCACCATTTGGAAGTCAATGCAAGGCTGTTCAGCTCTGTATCTTAATTCAAATGATACTGGACAGGACCCCAAAATGAAACACAGATGTCAAATAGAGAACTTGGAGAAACACACACTTGGGCAAAACCACATTCTATAGGATTGTGAAAGGCAGAGTCCTGCTCACGGTTTTTGTGAGTGCTGAGGACTGGCTTCCTTGGGCTTCTGCCTCTACGCCCCATACCTCAATCCAGACAGGAAGCTCAGTCTGTTCATTGGTTTCTGCAAAAAAAAAAATCTATGTACACCCAAACATTTTTTTAGTTTAAAACCTTGAGGGGGATTTGGGGACAGTTTCATGAGGAAGGATCACACCCCATTGTTCTATATCTTTCTCTATTTTTCTCTCTCTACTCTCTCTCTCTCGATCTCTCTCTCTCTCTGCAGGAACAATACAAGAAAGATAAAAGAATATGAAGGCAGAGAAATTGGGCCCTTGAAGAAGAAACATGGGCATATGGTAAATTAGTGGGGAAAACTGAGTCCCTCCAATGGAAATGCATGGGGGAAAGATTCCTTGTCCAAATATTTTTAGCTAAGGGAAATACATGATTGGTGATTGAACTTGAATCTATTAGGTTGAGCCATGTGACATTACTAATATTCAACTGTTTTTCTCCTATGGTAATAATAATGCCATGATTCAACCAAATCTAAATAACTGGACAATTCAGTAGTTGGTTACTTAATCTGTGGAGGATGGTGGGAAACAATTATTTGATACATTCATTTATTTATTTTTGCCTAATAGTTTTAAGTTAATGAAAATACAAGCAGAGATTAAAGTTACCACTAAAAATATGAGAAAATCAACTATTGTATTAATGTAATTACATCTTTAGCAGTTATATGCATATATTCAAATATATATTTTATATTTAATGTGTATGCACATTTTACTTATGAAATCATATGTACCATATGACAGAGCCATTAATAATCAAGCAAGTAACTATTAGAAGAGCCAGGTAACTTCTTCATTTTAATTTGTATATATGTATCCCATAACATGTCCAAGTTCTACAGAGAGTAAAGTGAAAAAGATGTCACAATTGTCATTCAGCCAAGGCCAGGGGATAAAATGACAGCTGAATCCTGTGTGAAATGTTTCTCCTAAGGTGTGTCTGGGGGGGAAATTGCTAGAATTAAGTGTTGGAAAACTAATAGATGGAATCTGTGATCAAGTGGAAACACAGCTCTTATCAGAGGAAAATATTGCCCATGGAAGCAAAGACGTTATCATTCTTCAACATAGCTCACTAATGGAGTGGGATTCTGTGCCAGCGAGGATAAAGTATAATAATACCATAACTAGATATATGGCTAGTTTGAGAATTTGTTTTGTAACTTTACTTGCTCCAAGAAATGATAAATTGAAGTTTAACAAATACAATAATTTTTGGTCTTTGTTTATTTCTTTTTAAGAGAAAAAGAAAGAACAGGAACTTCACAGTTGGGAATAGAAAATACCTTGTGGATATGAATTTTACCACAAGCTGTGCGTCTGAGTAAAGACATTAGTGCCAAATTCACCCACCAAGATCAAAACTCCTACAAAACTCTTCCAGCTGCAGCATTTATGGCTCCAGGTTTTGTTTCAGAAAGTGAAGAATATGTTCCAGCATTATGATCTTATTTCTCTTTTTTTGCCTGCTGTGAGTATAACCATAGTCTCCTCTTTTAATGATATGGAAATTTCAGTTGGCATTGTTTTTCCCACAACCATGGAAACACCTGCTTCCAAATTAATGTATCATCTATTTTACACCTATGGCTGCAAGCCACATACTAGTTTATTTTTTAAGGAATTTGGGTATAAAACATATAAGAAACTTTATAATGTCTGCTTCTTCTCTTTTCTGCTCCTCATGATATATTGTTGGCTTTTATACATTTCACTTTATGTCCAGTGTTTTAAGATGTTAATAATATGTAAAAGTATGTGATATGTTGAAATACATGTAAAGTTTTTTTCTGAGTCTTTCAAAGCATATAGCAACACAGATATTGTACACTACACATACTTTTCTTGAATATGGGTTCCAATTCCTCTTTTTATTTGGCCATACTAAACCATGCAGTAAAGTATCTTTGGAGTGACTTTAACAAAGAAATGAGTGTGCCCTGAATTTTACCAACTGCAAATAAGAATGATTCACTTCTGTAAAAATATTTATTTCCCCTTAGATTTTTATGGTAAGGTAGAGGGAAGAAATGTTTAATACATTCCAGATGATCCTATGGAAGAATGATTATGAAAATCAATTTAACTACTGTTTCCTAGACTTTGCTTTGCTCTATTTATCAATTACAGAGGCACAGAACTTTATAGCTAAAACAACATTTAGGCTACTTTAAATGCTATACTGAGACTGGTATTGGGTTGATATATGTTAATTTTTTTTAATATTTTAATATATTTTAAGAAAGTAAGCATTCCTTTCTCACAACAAAGAAAACAACAAAGAAATACAAAATTGAATCAACTTCAGTAACAGAAATATCTAGTCTGACAAAAAAATGGGCAACTAAATTAAATGACATCATTGTCTTCAAACATTTGTCATTAGTATTTCAAGAATGGTAATGTTATGCTACTATCTATAGAAAAAGCAAAAATAAGAAATGTTAAAGTTGAAAAATATTTATTCCCTTTTAGTCCTGAACTTTAGAGAGAAAAGAGCAGAGAGGAAAGTGAGAATGGACACATTTTCCAATAGCAAAACCTGAGTTTACAAATCAGGAATAATACCAGTCAACCATTCTGGGTTCCCAAACTGGGGATGAGTCATAATTCATGAGCAACAAAACTAAAGATGATCGCTTGCTTCTTTCCATTACTGAAAGATGGTCTGTGTAACATAAGAATAGAAAGATATTTTCAGCCTCTAAGAATTTCATGTGACACTATTAAGAGAAACTTTTGTTGCAATCACTACCATCATTTATGATTATTTTAATTTCCCTGCAAGTTAATGAATTGAACAATGAGGTAGTAGATTAATTTTTTAAATAAGTGCTTTAGGGGCGTTTGACCAATATTAAATGTTATTTGGTTTTTTCTTATTAAATTTCCATACAGTCGAATACATACTTCTTTGATAAGAGATCGTTAAGGGCCGGCCGAGTGGCACATTGGTTAAGAGCTGGTTTTGGGATGCCAGCAGCCCCGGTTCGGATCCCACATATGAGGGCCTGTGACGGAGTAGGCTGCAGCCCCTGCTGCAGTGGGCTGCCATAGGCTACAGTGAGTGGCTGGCAGCCAGCACGAGCTGCCAATAGCTGCGGTGAGTGACCATCCAGAGGCCTGCGACTGATCTGCCTCACCCGGGAAGAACGCAATGACGATACCAACATGGGCCAGTGAAGCAAAATCCTCCGCAACTAGACTGAAGAACAAAAGGACACCAACTTGTCTGTTCCCCTTCCCTGATTCCCTAACATTGTTCCCCTCCCCCAATTCCCCAATAAAATCTTTTTAAAAAAGGAGATCATTAATATTTCAGTTTTTGTAACGTGAGATATAGGTCACAATCATTTACAGTCTCTGGAACTGTGCTGGTGTTGCGTCACTATTGTTTATGGTACACACCTGCAAGTTCACACAGGAGTGTCAGCGAGGATCCCTTTACAATTCATGAGCTAAGACTCATGATTGAATCCCTCAGAGTCCTAGAGCATGGTCTGCTTCATTTTTCTATCTTAGTAACCTTTTAAATTAGAAAGAAAAAATTCTAAGGTGGAGGAAACAAATAACAGGGACTTTGGCAGCCTTGACTTCAGAGGAAAAGATTAGTAGTAACGTTGCCTTGTTAACTAATGAGGAGTCACTGACTAATTGGTAAGCCATTTCCTTCAGACCACATTAGTCACCTATTTATTTACTTTTTGTTTCATGTTTTATATTTGCTTATTGGTTTTTCCCTGTCTAAAGAGTCTTCATGCCCTGCCACATTGGTGTTGTTCATGCTAGATTATAAAACTTCAAGATCAGGGGCTGTGGAATAGAGAGACATATTATAACAGCTTTACAGAGGGTGGGTGGATGGGTTAGATGTGAAATAAACACTTCTACAGTCTTTAGCACTCATAAGGTTCTCATTAACTGGGGCACTGTCATTTTCATGGTTCATTTTGGTGCTAAGAGGAAAATGAATCTTACTTTGGTTATCCACTTCTGGGGAACAAAGTAGTTCACTGCCCTTTCAGTCAGCAATCTTCCAGATATCTACAGAAACTGTCTTAAAGCATTAGAATGGTTAAGATTGTGTGCATGTTGATGAGCTTATTATACCTTTCAGTTATCACCTACATAAGAACAATAAAAACCTCCTGAAGAAGCAAGTCCCCTTCCCTTCCTGCCTCTCTTTCTAACCCTGGTGACATGTGACTACTGCTCCCCTCCCTGGGTCGTCTTCTTCATCTTACCAACGAATTCTCCTAAATAACGAGCAGTCTCTAGGGTTGGGAACTCAGGCTTTCATCTTCCTGCTTTTGTAAGAATTCTTCCAAGATTAAAGGCCTCAGTGACTACTGCTATATGCTGGTGGCTCCCAAATCTACATTCCCAATCCCAACAACCCATGAGAATTCTTGGCCTACATTTTTCAGAAAATAATGCCACTAATGTGTCCAAATCTTTTCCTGACAACTAGTTCCTTTTCCACACTCTCATTTCAATTACTTATCCATTGTAACTTCCTTACCTACACCAACTCATTATTTCCTTTCTGTTTGTTTTTTTGATTTTTGTTTTTTTCTTCAAAGAACTTATCACCAGCTAATATGCTACATGTTTTACTTGTTTATATTTTTAATTCTCGGTTTCTCCGTCTCTTGAATGTAAGTTCCATGAGGTCAAGGAGTTGTCAGTTTTTGTTCATTGTATCCCAGTATGGAGAACATAGTAGATACTTAATAAATGTTTCTAGAATAAGTAAAACGATAAATAGATAAATGAATGAATGAAGACATAATTCTCTAAAACATCTAGACCAGAAAAATTAGACTCTGATATCACATCTGCCCTGAATATCTAATTAGTTCTAGTCCTAAGATTCATCCTTTCAACATTTCCTCTCCACTAAGTCCAAATCCTAAATGCTTCACACATGGATTTATACCAAAAAAGTCTCCAGGCTACCTCCATTTCAATCACTTCCTCTAAATGAATCTTTTTAAAACTCTAGTTTTCATCACTCTACAGAACATATCTTTGTAGATTATACACAGCCTCCATAGTGTAGCCTCTAAAACCCTCCTAACCTGACCCCACTTACTGATACATTCTAATTCCCAATTACAGCTCATCACTCTTCTTTCTCTTCCCCTTAGGCCTAACCCCTCTTAGATACAATGTTCACTCCTGCCGTAGGCCTTTACTTAGGTATATTTCCACTAGCTAAAATGTCCTTCTTTCTCTTCATCTACTCAAATCCTATGTATTTTTTGAGATCTGATTCCCAGCTATGCTTCATTAAACTCTTTGAAACCTTCCGCAACAACCACAGCCTATATTGATTCTTGATTTGTCTCTGGAAATGCATATTGTCTGCACCTCAGAATTCATCACTCTGTTTGCCAGTGGTTTCATGGCTTCATCTTGGCTCTCCAAGATGCTAACACAAAGCTGAGCCATTCTCATGGCCAGCCTTAGATCAGTGCTGTATCCAACAGAAACAAAAGTCTAAAACCCAAAGATACATTTTTAAATATCTCAAATTTTTACTGAGGTTTTTCAGGGACAACAAATATGCCAAAGATCCTTATTTTCCATCATTATCTCTGAAGTCACTTTGTAACGGCCACTCAGTGATCACTCTTCTCTGTCCCTCTCATTTAGATCCTCAATCCTATCCTTAAAACTCTAATCTATACATAAGACAGCTGTATGTCTCTCAGTATCCCCTTACCTCTCAATCTATTATTCTTCCTCAATAGCTCCCTACCCTGTCTCTTGAATATCAGTGTAGATTTTTGGGGTTCCTTCCAACAGTATGCCCCAGACACTAACCAGAACAAAATCCCGGTCCCTGAGGACTGTTGAAGTGAAGAGGATGCTTCCTTCTTCAAAGATGGAGAAAGAGGAAAAGGCTAACAGTATTTACCAGGTTATTTTTTTTTGTTGTTCTTGTCATACCTTCCCCCTGGTTAAACCCTGGTGGGTCTCTACTAAGAAGGACATGCTAATTATTCCCCAAGGGGCATTTCCCAAAGATCCCAAACCTCTCCTACCTCTCCCCTTCTCCTATGGGGTTGGAAGGTTAATCTATACAGCAAATATTATCAGGTGGATTGAGCCAGACAGTGAACTCTCTAGCCTGAAGATCCAGCCACATTCCCTCCACCAGCAGCATAGCAGCAATTTCCATGCCTCTGACATCCACCCCACATGTAAGAGCACGTCACATGAGTGCCTTGCCCACATCAGCCCTTCCCTCCATATGCTTTGTCCTCTCCTAGAGAAAAGTAATCTGGTCGCCAGGTTGTTTTTCTCACAGATCCATGATACTGCTGCATCTCGGGACAAAATAGGTTATGATGGGACAGTATAGCAGCCTCTGTGCCACTGTGTATGGTGCAGCCCAACCCCTGGAGACAGGCAGGCAGAAACATCCACAGCAGCAGATTGGAGAAGTGAAAAAATGGTAGACACGATGTGGCAAGTGGAAGGGCAGTGGTAAACGCAAAGGCTATTTTCATGAGTACATGGGGGACACCACCAGACTTTCCGTAATAACTGAGGGAGCTTTGAAGAGTTAAGGTCTAACAATAAAGACAGCTTAAGTACAGAGGTAGGAACACAATGTTACTGATTATGTGATTCCTATTTTATTCCTTAGCTTTGCAACTGAGAAAACCAAAGATGCATGGAAAATAAAATAAAGACATCTACCTCAAAGGGCTATTGTAAAACCTATAAGGTGTGAAAAGTGTGAAAGTAGAGCCTGGCAATAGTCGGAGCATAATCAATAGTTCTCTCCCTACTCTTTTTCTCAATCCCTCCAAGAACGGGCTGAGCATTCAGAAAGTATTCATCAAGCATTTATTAGGCATTGATGATACAGTGATGACTAAGAAAGAAATAGCTGCACCTTACTGGAGAGTTGGGCACAGAGCAGGTGCTTAATAAATATTTGTGTACTGACAAGACCAATCCCTAAGAGTCCCATCTCACACAGCCCTCCCCTGGAATCCTTATGCCTTGCAGGGCTCTAAACAGGGTCTGCTGTCACAGGAAAAAGTAGTTAATGTTAACTTTATGCTTAAGGATAACCAAGAGATGGAAATGAAAATAGGTATACTGGGGGAAAAGAGAAGACTGAGAGACCTAGCTTGAGAATCAATTGTTAAAATGTCTATCCCCATCAATAGGAAGAAAGTCTGACAAATTCCAGGAAGAAATCATATCAATGTTTGCCTTAGCAGACTGTGCCAAAGTCCACGAAAAGTCAAAGCTGGAAAGGGTCAAACGAAATTTTTACTGCTACAATTCATCATAACTGTGTATGTATCATTCAGGGTGTACAATTTAATTATCATTGTTTTTTTAAATTTATTTTTAATTAGCTTCAGGTATACAACACAGTGCAATAGTTATACTTTTTACTAATTATCATTGTTGATAAGAAGCATTATAAGGGGTCAGTTTACAATTGGATTTCACTTAAACAAAGGATACTGAATTAAGTGGAACCCTACATTTTATTTATTTTTTTAATTCAAATTTATTATTATTATTATTATTATTATTATTTTCAGGTGTATAAAACAATGCAATAGTTATTCTTTTCACCCCTTACAAAGTGACAACCCCTCTCCCCCATCCACTGCTCCCCACCCCCGATATCCTACATATCTATTTCAATTCCATTGACTCCATTCCTACACTATACTGCATATCCCATGACTATATATGTATTAAATTATAGTTGACATATAATATTATTCAACAGCAGCTTCAGATGTACAGT